>CM069059.1:20319900-21614400 GCA_035220775.1 Malus fusca | reverse complement strand
TAACTTGTGTTTTTAACTAAAGATTGATTTTAAAAAGAAAAACAGTGTTTCTAAAAGTTCTTTTAGTCATTTAAAACCACTTTCCAATTGAACCCTAAAACCAGACTACTCAAGGATTGGTTTTTAGACCTTTTCCTTTCTAAGAAAAACGTTGCTTTGTGTTTTTATTTCTTTCATCAACATGCAAAAAGTTTCAAATTCAAGATATTTTCACATATCAGAAGAGAAATACCAACCAATCAAAAGCCGATTTTTCATTTAAGACGGTTTTGCACCACTAGGCTCCCCTCATTGTTGGCCCCTTATGATAGTGTAGAATGCAATGCCAATCCATATGGCTTTGTTTGTTCAATATGAAGCTCCATCTCAGACATAGAATTGCTTGTAGCTTGTGGTACATAGTGACTGAGCAACCTGTCATGGCTCTCAGGCCTAAGGTTTTCTAAATACGTTCCAAACTTTCTCTTCGTATAAACAAACATGGTCAAATTAATCACTGGCTAGCTAGCCATTAGGCCCCTTACATCTTCAAATCATTCAGTCACATGCATGCATACTTCTTTTCCAGTTTCTGCAGCATTACCTGACTCCAAGGCACACTACAGCACAAATGCCTCTCCCTTCCATTTGCTGAAAAAATCCCAACAAATGAAAATCGATAAGCATATGAAATATGAGGTCACACCTGTTCTCTAAGCATGTACTCTGTCTTGTAAGGCGATTTTCTTTTGTAATATCATTTTTTCTTATCCTAGCTAAATTTTCTTTCTATTGGGTAAAGATCACGGATGTGATAGCCAACTTATTTGTACATTAATTCATACGAAGTAACTAATTAATCTAATCAGCTCACTCAGATATTTTCCACTTCGTTTTGGATGGGAGTGTCTATTAAGATCTCTTTTAAGGCTTATGATATACATTAAAATCGTGAGAGATGGTATTAGAGCTAATTCTCTGTACGGTGCTAACGTCAAGTTTGGGAAGCAATGAAGCACAGGAAATTTGAATATTGATCAGGATATTAGGTATTTGAGGGAGAAAGATCGATTGTCGTATTTGAACGCCATTTAGTATATTTGTGATTAGATTGTTTGATGAGTCTACGATTGACTGATAAAGAGTTAAACCAGTCGAAGTAAGCTATATATATAGACACACACACACACTAGTATCTTTAGAAAATATTATGCCTGTCCTCATGTGTTATTACATCTTCAAAGACAGGATATTGATGTGTACATATGCATAGAATGACAAATTCATTCCAGCAAATCCTCTATTTTTTAAAAAATAAAAAATCCCAATTTGATTCATAAGATAAAGTCTATCTTATCCAACCCACACTGCCTCTATTCTCCTCACATTAGTTAATACTGCAGAACTTCAGCCACACAGCCAGAAGTATGCATGGTCGAACTCCTGAAAAATAGCATAATTCATTTTTTTTTTTTTTCTGTTTCAAGCTTGGCATTCCTGAACAAACAAATATACATATAAAAACACATTAAGAAGTAGCAGCAAATATAAAATTATTAATTGAAGGAACAAAAAATTAGCATTTTCTCATCAGGATTTCAGAAACTGGTCGAAGAGTCTCCTGAACCCTAATACTTGGAAGTTGGAAATTAACCTTATCCCATCACTTACAACTTACAAGGTCAATCGTCTGAATGGCAGGTTTTGGCCCCTTTCTTTCTTGCAATTAACCATGCATCCCTCCAAAATTCCAAATCAATGCAATGTGGCAGCTGCATTCTTTCACACACACACACACACACATATATATAAACTGCCATTCTACTACTTGCACATAAAAGATATTGCATTGATTTGGATCTACTGCTCAGATGCTTAGTATAGCTAGTAAAATGAACATACGTTTGGCAAGAAAACGTTTTTCTTTCATATTATGTATTAATAAAAGATATTACCTCAAAAATCACAACTAATTACTCTTAAACAGTATGAAGGCTTAGTTCAAGGACGAGTAAGCTCACAGGAAAAATTATTCTAGTTCAGGATGCCAAAACAAAAACCTGTCACACAAAATGCAGGTACGTACTTGTTGATTAGGTTTAAGACCACAAGGCTAAATGTACACCCAGCGGCCGGCATAGTGTGTCCATCTTCAACGTGCCAGTGACTGAGTCTCTTCACATGCGCATATTCAGTATGCGTTAACCTGTTCAGTGTTCACCAGCTTGTTATATACTAGCAGAGATACAAACAATTTATTTGGCATCAAGAAAGGGATCACAAGACGCAAGAACATAACTTGACCTTCAAGCTCGGATGCTGTCCCTTCAAGAGAGGGTACACACAGTTGTATGTATAGGGTGGTAAAATGTTTTTACCTTTTTCCTCCCACAACCTTTTGGTGCAAAGGAAATTGCTTTCTTAAATGTAGAAAACTATAAATATAATTTTATTATTTTCAATAATATTTCTACTTAAACAGTAATTATTTCATGTGTAAGACATTTTTTTTAGAAAATGTTTAAGACTCCCTTGATACATATTTTAATGTTAAAAACAAAACAAAAAATTAAGCAAAGGAAGCAATCAAGCAAAAATTGAACCCTTGTTTTCTTCAGATGAGCCCAACTTTCCTCTTACAAAAAAATCTGTTCAAGCCTTTTGTTTTGACGTGGGTCTACATGTGACTATTGGGCCCATTTAGGACCTCCCAATTGCTCATCGAGGCCCATCTGTGTTTATTCTCCGTTTAGCGGTTTTTCTTTTCATAAATTTGGTATGAAGGGTTCGACCTTAGATATCTTTCCAATGTCAGAGAGAGATACTACTAAACTACGAGCTAATTGATATATTTTCCAGCATCAGAGAAAAATATTACTAAACTAAGAGTTAGTTGATCTTCCATTTAGAGTTGGACACACAATATGATCATGGAATCCATATTGTAGTCTGTATATTCCAATGCTATGCGAATTGTCACTGACCAACCCAAATGTTGAACACATTCAATATTATCATGCATTATTTACTTACCCAATATATTTGCCAATTGAAAGAGAATCCATTACTCCAATGTAATTCTTGTGACAGTGAAGACTCAGGGAAATGCTCATGAAACGAAACATGCATCTATTGAATCTATCACTGGCGAAGCTACTAACAAGGTTGTCGTGGGCGCAGGAGAGTTTTAGTTATTTGAGGTTAAAAATACTAATCATTTTGGCTATTTTATTAAATTTAATTGTTATAGCCCACCAAATAAATAAATTTTTTAAAAAAGACTACTTTTAGAAAAAAAAAATAAGAGTTAATAAATGTTAAATAAAAGTTTACTTTGAATGAGGATCCTCTCCGATCCTCTTTGTGAGGATTCCGAGAATCCTCCAACAGGGCCGGCCCAGGCCCAGTGCTGGCAGCGACCGTCTGGGGCCCAAAATAATTGGGGGCACCAAAATGATTAGGGCGACATATTTATATATGTTTTCATAAAAGTATAAATTTATAAAATTTGGTTCAATGATAAAGAAATTGAACTAGAATTGGTGGTTTTGTTATTTGAAATTAATGAGGAGGTCTTGGGTTCAAAACACCATATGTGCTTATTTATTTATTTTTAATTTTTACAAATTTCTTTTCATCATAAGAGTATAAATATATAAAATTTGATTAAATGATTAGGAAGTTTAATTAGAATCAATGGTTTTTGTTGTTTAAAATTAACGAGAGCTCATAAGTTCGAAATGCTAAGTGCATGTTTATTATTTTCAATTTTTACGAATTTTTGTTTGGTTAATTTATTTTTAATTAGTAGCTAGTAGCTATGCGGGGTTGTTATTTTTAAACATTTGTTCAAATTCAAGTCTAATATTCAACAAAGAGTCATGCGTTGACCAAATTTGCAAATCATATTACAAGTCATCAATTCAAATTTTTAGACCAAATTTTTAGACTTTGAATTGAAGATGTAGATTCCAATAACAGAGCCTAGAATTATTTTGTAGGCTGGTTAAGCTAAAATTATACTACGAAATTAAATACTTAAATTTTTTTTGTTACCTATATAAAGTTATATAATAATACACTTGAAACTTTCAAATTAGACAACATTAACACAATTTTATATGATAAATTATATTCCTACCAAATCTATCAGAAAAATATATTCAATTCAAAATTAAAATTTCAAGCACACTCTTAAATTCAAACAATAAACAAATAAACTAATTAAGAATAAAATGGTAAAAAGCTTACTAATTGACGAGAGAAATCAGTGGGACTTTCACACTTGCAGACTGTCTTTGTGGATTGCGAATTCGTAGCTTTTTGAAAAAATGAGCCGTACTGTTCTAGAAGCCAAACTTGAAAGCTAACGTTTACTCCTAAAAAATGTATAAGTACTTATTCAAATGAATAAAATAATAAAACCTAATATTACTTCCTAGGTGTGAGAACTCATATTTTTAATTTATATATATATATATATATATATATATAACCCTAGTGGTATAGATATCTACAGTTTCACGCATTTGCATTAGGTTAGTACATACTACATAGCCATGTGTCAATTCCATAAGTGTTCCATCTGTTTTCTTTATCCCATTCTGGATAGTTGTCAAGTTAATCTTATTTCTATATTTATATTTTACCTTACCATTGTTGTCAAATTTAGAGTAGTTGATATAGGCATACATAATACATATCCTATCTTGGTGGCTTTCGTATTAGGAGGACACAAGTGCAACAGATGTCTTTGGCAAGTTAGAGATAACACCATCCAATCATTCACTCCAATCTTATTTGCATGGTCATTACATTGGAGCTTGAGGTTGCTCCGCGTGTACCATTCAGCCCCTTTAAGTGACACCTATTCTACTACCCTAACATGTGTCAATCTCTCATACCCTTATCTAATGATAGTGGACACCTCCTGCTATACTTGCCGACTTTCTACATCCCCACCTTTCACTTTTATTCAGACAATTCCTCCAAATCTTTATATCTTGTTCGTTGCATGCAGTTTCCATGCACAGTACGTTGGTTTGTATAATACATATTTATATATAGTGAGAGAGATTAGAAAAGATGTGTGGTAGAAATACATAGTATTTGGACGTGATCAAGAAATTTATTCAAGTACGTGGAGTCTAGCTATTACGGTAGTAACGTGAATCTTTGTTTTAGCTTTGAGATCGAGGTATTGGTGAGGAATATTGCTTGGTTGGCTTGGAGACCAGGTAGGGGGATCCTCACTTACCCTAGTTATGAAATTTTATGCATGTATGTATATGTAAATATATGAATACTTGTGAAAGCTGCATATATTTTTTTGTGATAGAATCATGAGGAAAATGGTTTTGTTTTATATCATCATATGCATGTTGTTTTATGCTACAAATTAAAGTGATGACTTGAAAGTGAAGGGGGCATATCGACCGCCTTGGGTTTCGATCCCCTAAACCTCCGGAGGGGCTATTACAAAGGGATTAGTACCGCTACCTTTCTAGGAGAGGTACTTGGATATCTAAGGGTAGAGCATTAAAGGACACTCTCGCTACACCTTACCATAAGTATATTCGTTCGGAGTTGCTCCAGGTAAGGGGTAGTTGGTCATTGGACCGGTCATCAGGCATGTAGCAATTTATAGGGATCCCTGTTTTCTTTTTAAAAGGAAATTGTGTGAGCATACAATCTATTTTTGAAACTAAAGCTTTTGTTGTGCATCAAATATTTTTCTATAGTATATATAGTGTTGTATACTATTTTCAAACCTAGCTGGGGTGAATTCCCTGAGGGGGAGCGATGAACGTTTGTGATGCTCACCCCTACTTTATTACAGAACCGGTGCACCTACAAATAGACGATCTGGACTAAGGTCGGGACAAGTGTTGTTTGTTACTTGTCAACTTCTTAATCGCTCATTGACTTTCCACAGGTTTTTGTTTGTACATACGCTTGATTCCCTTCGTCTTGAAGGAATCTTTTGTAACTAAACTTAGCACTTTGTACTCTCCAAATCGTGCCTAAGAGTTGGTTAGTATATTTACTTATTTTAAACTCTTTGGTTTTGTTGTAAGTTGTAAACTTCGTCTTTGATGTAAAAAATTTATCCAAATTCCGTTGCCTTGTATTCTTCGTTTTGCCAAAATGATTTCCGCTTCCGTACTGCTTAAAAATAAATTATTTTACTTCCCCTTAAATAGCCTTACGTCCTATTGGGAATGTAGTGCTACAATGTTGGAATTTAACACTATAGTATTGCGTTACTAATAGAGCGTGGCACTGTTACGTGCCCATTTTTGGGGCGTGACACTAGGGGTGGTTCGGTATGGGATACCGAACCGAAACCCTTGTTCCGATTCCCAAACCGAAATATTCAGGAATCTCAATTTCAATACCGATCACAAACCAATTTTTCGGGAATCCCGATATAGTTTTGGGATTTCGGGACAAATCGGGAATCCCGAAATGGTTTTGGGCTTTTAGACTAAAATTTGACATATTATGCTTTTGGGCTAAAATTCAACATTTTATATTGAAAATTTGACATATAGCCAGGCTGCCAATTTGCCAATCTGTTGGACTAAAAGTTGACATACAAGTATACAACCCATCTGCCAATCTGTATACAACCCATCTGCCAATCTGTGCACAATAGCATCTGTGATCTGCCTATTCAATTTCTACTACACATGCATGCAATAAAAATAAATTAAGTAACAAATCCAAAAGCAAAAAAAAATTAGTTACAAGCCAAGGCTTTAAAATAAATAAAGTAACAAACCAAAAAACAAAAAAAAATTAGTTACGAGCCAAAGTTTCAAAATAATTAAGTTACAAACCAAAAGCAAAAAAGCAAAAACGCAAAAAAGCAAAAACGCAAAAAAGCAAAAAAGAAAAAAAGCAAAAAAGCAAAAAAGCAAAGCTTAAAGTTTATGAAGATTGTTGGCCTCTTATGCTGATGGTTGAGCCATTCCCCTTGATGTTGATGGTTGAGCCATTCCCTTTAAAATGGGTGGTCATGGAGGTAGTGATTGATTTTGACGTTGTTGAACTTCAACTTGAGGTGTAACATTCCACATCGCTCAGGGGAGTGGATCTTGTAAGCCTTATATGTATATTCTCATCTCTACCTAGCACGAGGCCTTTTAAGAGCTCACTGGCTTCGGGTTCCGTAGGAACTCCGAAGTTAAGCGAGTTCGCGCGAGAGTAATCCCAGGAGGGGTGACCCACTGGGAAGTTCTCTTGTGAGTTCCTAGAAACAAAACTGTGAGGGCGTGGTCGGGGCCCAAAGCGGACAATATCGTGCTACGGCGGAGTCGAGTCCGGGATGTGGTGGGGGCTTGGGCCGGGATGTGACAATTTGGTATCAGAGCCAATTCCTGGCCGGAAGTGTGCCGACGAGGACGTCGAGCCCCTAAGGGGGGTGGATTGTAACATCCCACATCGCCTAGGGGAGTGGATCATGTAAGCCTTATATGTATATTCACATCTCTACCTAGCACGAGGCTTTTTGGGAGATCACTAGCTTCGGGTTCCATAGAAATTCCAAAGTTAAGCGAGTTCGCGCGAGAGCAATACCAGGATGGGTGACCCACCAGGAAGTTCTCTTGTGAGTTCCTAGAAACAAAACCGTGAGGACGTGGTCGGGGCCCAAAGCAGACAATATCGTGCTACGGTGGAGTCGAGCCCGAGATGTGGTGGGGCCCGGGCTGGGATGTGGCATGAGGTGGTCGAGGAGGTGAAGGTGGAGGGGCCTTTCATTTTCTTAGAAGAATTTTAGATTTTTTCATATCAAGATTGTGGTATTTAGGCAGGAATTTGCTTTCATTTCCTCCCTATTATCTATAAAGATGTATGTTTGGTGCAAAGCTCTTGGTAGTTTGAATTGAACATGTAGATTCCAATAGCAGAGCCTGGAATTATTTTGTGGGTTGGTTAAGCTAAAATTATACTACGAAATCAAATACTTAAATTTTTTTAGTTACCTATATAAAGTTATATAATAATACACTTGAAACCTTCAAATTAGACAACATTAACACAATTTTATATGATAAATTATATTCCTACCACATCTATCAGAAAAAATATATTCAATTCAAAATTAAAATTTCAAGCACGGACTCTTAAATTCAAACAATAAACAAATTAATTAATTAAGAATAAAGTGGTAAAAAGCTTACTAATTGACGAGAGAAATTAGTGGGACATTAACACTTGCAGGCTGTCTTTGTCGACTGTGAATTCGTAGCTTTTTGGAAAAAATGAGCCGTACTATTCTAGTTGTGCCTTCAGAAAACTGAATAGTTAAAAGCCAAACTTGAAAGCTAACAATTACTCCTAAAAAACGTATAAGAACTTATTCAAATGAATAAAATAATAAAACCTAATAATTACTTCCTAGGGGTGGTTCGGTATGGGATACCAAACCGAAACCCTTGTTCCGATTCCCAAATCGAAATTTTCGGGAATCCCAATTTCAATACCGATCCCAAACCGATTTTTCGGGAATCCCAATTTTCAGGAATTCCGCAATAGTTTAGAGATTTTGGGACAAATAGGGAAACCCGAAATGGTTTTGGGATTTTGGACTAAAATTTGACATATTATGCTTTTGGGCTAAAATTCAATCTTTTATATTGAAAATTTGACATATAATCAGGCTGCCAATTTGCCAATCTGTTGGACTAAAAGTTGACATACAAGTATACAACCAATATGCCAATCTGTGCACAATAACATTTGTGATTTGCCTATTCAATTTCTACTACGTATGCATGCAATAATAATAAATTAAGTAGCAAATCCAAATGCAAAAAAAAAATAGTTACAATCCAAGGTTTTAAAATAAATAATGTAACAAACCCAAAAGCAATAAATTTAGTTACGTGCCAAAGTTTCAAAATAATTTAAGTTACAAACCAAAAGCAAAAAAGCAATGCTTAAAGTTTATAAAGATTGTTGGCCTCTTATGTTGATGGTTGAGCCCTTCCCCTTAAAATGGATGGTCGTGGAGGTAGTGATTGATTTTGACGTTGTTGAACTTCAACTTGAGGTGTTTGAAGAGGTGGAGGTGGAGGTGGCATTTCATTTTCTTAGAAGGGTTTTAGATTTTTTGATATCAATATTGTGGTATTTTGGCAGGAAATTGCTTTCATTTCCCCCCTATTTTCTATAAAGATGTATGTTTGCTGCAAAGCTCTTGGTAGTTTGAATTGATGATGTAGATTCCAATAGCAAAGCCTGAAATTATTTTGTGCGTTGGTTAAGCTAAAATTATACTACGAAATCAAATGCTTAAATTTTTTTTGGTTACCTATATAAAGTCATATAATAATACATTGGAAACTTTCAAATTAGACAACATTAACACAATTTTATATGATAAATTATATTCCTACCATATCTATCAGAAAAATATATTCAATTCAAAATTAAAATTTCAAGCACAGACTCTTAAATTCAAACAATAAACAAATAAACTAATTAAGAATAAAGTGGTAAAAAGCTTACTAATTGACGAGAGAAAGCAGTGGGACATTCATACTTGCAGACTATCTTTGTGGATTGTGAATTCGTAGCTGTTTGGAAAAATGAGCCGTACTGTTCTAGCTGTACCTTCAGAAAACTGAATAGTTAAAAGCCAAACTTGAAAGCTAACAATTACTCCTAAAAAGCGTATCAGTACTTATTCAAATGAATAAAATAATAAAACCTAATAATTACTTCCTAGAGGTGATTCGGTATGGGATATCGAACCGAAACCCTTGTTCCGATTCCTAAACCGAAATTTTCGGGAATCCCGATTTCAATACTGATCACAAACCGATTTTTCGGGAATCCCAATTTTCAGGAATTCCGCAATAGTTTAGAGATTTTGGGACAATTCGGGAATCCCGAAATGGTTTTGGGATTTTGGACTAAAATTTGACATACTATGCTTTTGGGCTAAAATTCAATCTTTTATATTGAAAATTTGACATATAGTCAGGCTGCCAATTTGCCAATCTGTTGGACTAAAAGTTGACATACAAGTATACAACCAATATGCCAATCTGTGCACAATAGCATTTGTGATCTGCCTATTCAATTTCTACTACACATGCATGCAATAATAATAAATTAAGTAGCAAATCCAAATGCAAAAAAAATTTAGTTACAATCTAAGGTTTTAAAATAAATAAAGTAACAAACCCAAAAGCAATAAATTTAGTTACGAGCCAAAGTTTCGAAATAATTAAGTTACAAACCAAAAGCAAAAAAGCAAGGCTTAAAGTTTATAAAGATTGTTGGCCTCTTATGTTGATGGTTGAGCCCTTCCCCTTAAAATTGGTGGTCGTGGAGGTAGTGATTGATTTTGACGTTGTTGAACTTCAACTTGAGGTGTTCGAAGAGGTGGAGGTGGAGGTGGCATTTCATTTTCTTAGAAGGGTTTTAGATTTTTTGATATCAAGATTGTGGTATTTTGGCAGGAAATTGCTTTCATTTCCTCCCTATTTTCTATAAAGATGTATGTTTGGTGCAAAGCTCTTGGTAGTTTGAATTGATGATGTAGATTCCAATAGCAGAACCTGAAATTATTTTGTGCGTTGGTTAAGCTAAAATTATACTACGAAATCAAATGCCTAAATTTTTTTTGGTTACCTATATAAAGTCATATAATAATACACTGGAAACTTTCAAATTAGACAACATTAACACAATTTTATATGATAAATTATATTCCTACCATATCTATCATAAAAATATATTCAATTCAAAATTAAAATTTCAAGCACAAACTCTTAAATTCAAACAATAAACAAATAAACTAATTAAGAATAAAGTGGTAAAAAGCTTACTAATTGACGAGAGAAAGCAGTGGGACTTTCACACTTGCAGACTATCTTTGTGGATTGTGAATTCGTAGCTGTTTGGAAAAATGAGCCTTAGTGTTCTAGATGTACCTTCAGAAAATTGAATAGTTAAAAGCCAAACTTGAAAGCTAACAATTACTCCTAAAAAACGTATCCGTACTTATTCAAATGAATAAAATAATAAAACCTAATAATTACTTCCTAGAGGTGATTCGGTATGGGATACCGAACTGAAACCCTTGTTCCGATTCCTAAACCGAAATTTTCAGGAATCCCGATTTCAATACCGATCACAAACCAATTTTTCGGGAATCCCGAAATAGTTTCGGGATTTCGGGGCAATTCGGGAATCCCGAAATGGTTTTGGGCATTTGGACAAAAATTTGACATATTATGCTTTTGGGATAAAATTCAACCTTTTAGATTGAAAATTTGACATATAGCCAGATTGCCAATCTGCCAATCTGTTGGACTAAAAGTTGACATACAAGTATACAACCAATCTGCCAATCTGTGCACAATAGCATTTGTGATTTGCCTATTCAATTTCTACTACACATGCATGCAATAAAAATAAACTAAGTAACAAATCCAAAAGCAAAAAAAAAATAGTTACAACCCAAGGTTTTAAAATAAATAAAGTAACAAACCCAAAAGAAAAAAACTTAGTTACGAGCCAAAGTTTCAAAATAATTAAGTTACAAACCAAAAGCAAAAAAGCAAAGCTTAAAGTTTATGAAGATTGTTGGCCTCTTATGTTGATGGTTGAGCCCTTTCCCTTAAAATGAGTGGTCGTGGAGGTAGTGATTGATTTTGACGTTGTTGAACTTCAACTTGAAGTGTTCGAGGAGGTGGAGGTGGAGGTGGCATTTCATTTTCTTAGAAGGGTTTTAGATTTTTTGATATCAAGATTGTGGTATTTTGGCAGGAAATTGCTTTCATTTCCTCCCTATTTTCTATAAAGATGTATGTTTGGTGCAAAGCTCTTGGTAGTTTGAATTGATGATGTAGATTCCAATAGCAGAGCCTGAAATTATTTTGTCGGGGTTAAGCTAAAATTATACAACGAAATCAAATGCTTAATTTTTTTTTTTTTGTTACCTATATAAAGTCATATAATAATACACTTGAAACTTTCAAATTAGACAACATTAACACAATTTTATATGATCAAACATACATCTTTATAGATAATAGGGAGGAAATGAAAGCAATTTCCTGCCTAAATAACACAATCTTGATATCAAAAAAATCTAAAACCCTTCTAAGAAGAGTATATGCAGCCATATACATAATCAATTCTTCCCCTTTCGAAAGACAGCTAACGCTCGATTTGGATCGTGACATGGCTGATGTTATACTCCCTTCTGATATAAGCTATTACGTCCTCCAGCATCATGTCTGCATTTGCTTCTGGTCTAACTTTCACATGGCAAGCCAGCAGGACTTTCCCCACTGTGATAGCCCATATATGCAGCTCGTGGACTGCTACCACTTCCTCCATCTCCAACAGTCCGGTTTCAAGTCTCGTTGCATCAATCTCTCTCGGCGTGCTCTCCATCAGGACATCAAGAATGTTCCGCATCATCTTAATAGTTGTCCCCAGAACAATGACCGAAAAAATTAGGGTGCAGATCAAGTCAACTATCTTCCACTCCGGCTTGGCCCATATGATTGCCCCGCCGATCATTACCCCAATACTTTGTACCGAGTCTCCAAGCACATGGAGATAAGCACCCTGTAGATTTATGTTCCTTTGCTTCTTCTCTACTTGCCCATCTTTTGGCTTATCCAACAGTGGCTCAGCAAGATCCTTGTCGGCCTGGTGGTGTTCATGATCATCTTCATGAGTGTGAGGGTGCTCATGATCATGTGAGTGCTCCTCATGATCATGATCATGACCATGCGAGTGTTTCTCGTGAGCATGATCGTGGTGATGGTGATGAGCAGAAATAGTCATTCCGTGACTGTGATCACCGTGATCATGTCCATGTCCATGTCCATGATCATGGCCTAACAGTATGGCCATAGCTATATTAACCACTAGACCAAATGCGGCAACGAGAAACATTAGAAATCCATTCACCTCACCTGTGTCATGTATCATTCTAACTATGGCTTCATATACCAATATCCCGGCAAGCAACCATATGAGCTGGATGGAAACCAGGGCACCAAGAATTTCAATCCTAAAAAACCCGTAAGACTGACGGGGAGTGGCTTCCCAGCCAGCCGCCCACAAAGAAAACAAGGAGATGGCAAATGCTGCAACATCCGAAAGCAAATGTGCTGCATCTGTCAATATTGCTAAACTATTGGCTTCAATGCCACCAACCACCTCAACAGCCATGAACAGAACACAAAGTACCACTGCTATTAAAAGCTTGCGCATGGAGGCTGATCGTTCTTTGGCATCTTTAGAGTTGGATCCAACCTCCGCAAGTCCACATGGTGCTTCCCCACATATCTTACTCCCACTATTCCTCGTTTCACCATCGTGAACATCTCGATGGATTTCAATAACCTGTGCATGTTGATTATTTTGTGGTTCCATCTGACAATCCACAAAAAGAACACAAGTAATATGAGTGAATGCTTAGTGCAGCCAGTATGCAAAATATGTTCTGAATTTGCACAAAGAAAAAACCACAATATGATTCCATTACTTCAATTTCATGAGCCAACAAAGAAGTTCATTGATTAGCACAGACCAAATGAGGTGTATCCAAATCTGTAAATAATTACACTTGCCTGTGACCTCAAATCTCTTTCGAACACAGTAGTACGATGAAGTTTTTTTACCAAGAATAACACAATCTATTGAAAAACCAGTGAAAGACGTGAAAGGAAAGATTCGTAAGGAATTCTTCAAAGACTTCATCTATCATTTTTCTGGCTTTGACTTACAACGTTTGCAGCCACTACAATTATAGGCTTCAACATTCAACCGTTGGAATTCCTACCTAATGAGTAATGAGACATCCTAGAGAATACAAAACGCTCTTTGACGGACACATAGTATCCTTCATAGAGACAGATTTCTAGAACCTCATAACCCCAGAATTACAAACTATATCTTTATCAATATCCCTACTTTTTCGAAACATAACAAAAGCATGTTAAACTTCCTAGGTCAAAATGTTTACGAGCTTCCTGAAAGCAAAAACACGGTTTCTGATCCATAGTTTTCATTTCTTCAGCAGTGGTCTGGTCACACTATCTAGTATCTACTGTCCTTAGCAATCTCAGGAGGCAGAAAAACCTGCCAAAATACTTTTCTGAGGATCAAGGTCATAAAATTTCTAACTGATAGTAGCTTCCGAAGCCATCTCTTCGTCTTAATTTCTACATTAAAAAAAAATTGAAATAGCCATAGAATGTAAAAAAGATGCAATCTCTCCCCAAATCCCAATTTCTCACAGCCCTAACGTAGTTCAATAGACCAGTGAAGCTTATTTGTACTCAAATTCACCAGCTATAGTTGCATTTTCATCATCGGACCGGAAAACTCACAATCCATGAAATGTCAGGAATGCAATTTAGCCAAACCAAAAACTATAGGAGCAAGTTTCAAAAATCATCTTAGATTGTCTAGACCGGTTTCTAGGAGGACTTCGTAGCATCAACTCGGAACCAAAAACAAACTATATGACCTGATTTACTCATCAAATTGACAAAGTTGTTGCTGCAGATGTACTGCAAACATGAATGCTACTAGTCCATAACATTCAGATTATCAAAGGCCTTAGATAAATCACTATTGTCTGAAGACTCTAAGCAGACACCAATCAGACATATGAACAACATCAAAGTAAAATCTGGAAATCACAACCCAAAAGACAGATTAACAAATGCTATCATTTCAAATTTTCAAAACAATACAAGAAATGAGGAAATAAAAGAACCCCATTAGCTATCTTTGGTGAAAAACCCTCACACCATCAAACCATTTCAAGAAAGTGAAGAATATTCACAAAAAAAGAAAATTACACACACACATATATAAATAGAATTAAGGAATTGAAAGAATGTACCATTTTAGTTTTAGGCACTTATGGCATTCCACAAGCAAAAGGCTCTCTCTGTGTTTGCAGATGCTACTGCCTACTGGCAGTGCTGAGAGCCTTTTTATCTTTGGAAAATTTTGGGAGGTGGGAAGCCTTTGTCTCAAATGGAAGAGCTTTGGAGAGCGTCATCAAATTCAACTGCATCAATGAAACTACAATTATAGCCCTCACCAGATGTTCCAAGTGACCTGAAGACTTGTTGGCTTTGTACAACTACAAGTATGGAGAGAGGGAGAGAGAGGGAGAGAGAACAGAGCAAATACAAAACTTGAGTCAAACAAACTCCGTATTGCAGTTGGAGACTTGGAGGGAATGGTCACCGGATCAAGTGATTCGGATCTTTGAATTTTCATCCAACGGCTCACTTGTTTTAATCTTTTAAAAATTATAATAATTTTTTATCGTTTGATGAAAATTCAAATGTCCGGATCAGTTGTTCCGGTTGCCTTTTCCGACTTGGAGTAGTAGAAGAGGTGACGTGGGCCTCAGTTTCTCGAGGGCGTGGCAAGATTCTTCCACTCTGTTCACGACACATATAAACGGACATATAGTTCTTTTATAATATTTACTTATTTTTCTAATAAAAATTCATAGAAATTTTAAATTTATTAGATTAGTGTTCGAGGATGGTGGCTTACTCTGAATATTGATTGTTATATAAGAAATATATTAGATTGGTGTTCTTGGATTGTAGCAAGTAGAAACCTTAATTAATGGTGTTGGTTATGATTTGATCAGCAATCCTTGTTTCACATCCCCTCCTAATTAATTAAAATCAAGATTATTTAATCAATTAAATGAAAATTGTTTTTATCAAATTCGTCCATATGTTTTTGTTACATTTTGATAATTAAACGATCTATTTTAATTGATTTTTTTGTAAAAATAATTTTTATAAAATAATTTATAATATGAACGATTTCGATCATCAATAGGTCACGAAGCCAAAATATCTTGAGGAGGTGTTCCTCTCAATCCTTAACTTTCTCTTAAAAAACGAAGGGGCCACGTCCTACAATTATGATTTGATGTGGGAGACTTTAAATTTAAATTTTGACCATGCTTCATTTAACTTAATCTCATACATCTATCTATCTATATAATGGAAAGCCCTTTACGCATGCCGACAAAAATTTGGGGTCAGGCCATTCGACAAAATTATTAGGATAAAATTGTCCCCCAATAAAAAAAAATTCAAAAACAGCCTAATATAATATATCAAATAATGCAGGGGTAATTTGATAATTTGATTATCATAAAATATAATATAAATATAAGTGGGAAGAGATAAAATAAGACAAAATGTTTTTCGCACGCAAATTACAATGTGATTAAATAAGTTGTAAATGATCTTTCGCACACGGATAATAATATGATTAAATTAATTGTCAAATGATTGTTTTTTTTTTAAATAAACGATGTTATCTACACTAAGGGTGAAGGATGTGGGCTTAGCCTCACAATACGCTAGCAATAATGTGATTCAATCAATTGTTTATTAAATATTATTTTCTTTATTCTTAATGTAAATTCTATAGAGACCGATTTTATTATGTGAATTCAGCTGTTTTAATTGGTTTATGAGGGATTTCTTCTAGCATAATCTAAAATTATTCATTTACTTCAAATATTTGACTTTCCTTTTGTCAATTTACTCATATAATACATTTAAAACGTGTAAATCGCCCGTACCACACCGTGATTCATAAAATGCGCATGAAGGCTAGTATATGTAAAGCCAATGGAAAAGTGAATAGTGATTTTGGTGTCACCAAGATTCAACAAAAATAATTGGACAAAAATGCCCCTAAGACAAAAAACATCAAAGGCATCCCAAAATAATGCATCAAATAAAGCAAGGGCATTTTTGTCATTTTAACAGTATTTTTTTAATAATTAATATTTTGAGTTTTTTTTTAATTAGTACCTCACAATAGGCTAGCAATAATATGATTCAATTTCTCTATTTTTAAATACGTTCAAAACATCTTAAGAGGTGTGTAATGACGGTTATAAAAAAAGGTCTTTCGCACGTGGATAATAATGTGATTAAATTAGTTGTCAAATGATTTTTTTTTTAACAAACGATATTATCTACACTAAAGGGGAGGGGGTGGGCTTAGCTTCACAGTGAGTTAGTAATAATGTGATTCAATCAGTTGTTTATTAAATATTATTTTCTATATTTTTAAACATGTTCAAAACATCTTAAGAGACGTGTAATACCGGTTATAAAAAAAGTCTTTCACACGCGGATAATAATGTGATTAAATTAGTTGTCAAATGATTATTTTTTTTAACAAACGATATTATCTACACTAAGGAGGAAGGGTGGGCTTAGCCTCACAATGGACTAGCAATAATGTGATTCAATCAATTGTTTATTAAATATTATTTTATCTATTCTTAATGTAAATTCTACAGAGACGATTTTATTATGTGAATTTAATTGCTTTAACTGGTTTATGAGGGGTTTCTTCTAGCATGATCTAAGATTATTCATTTACTTCAAATATTTGACTTTCCTTTTGTCAATTTACGCATATAAATACATTTAAAAAGTGTAAGTCGCGTGTAGCACGCCGTGATTCAATATCTTCTGCATGCGCATGAGTGAGTGCATGAAGGCTAATTCATTATAATTCACCTACACATACTTTTGTTGGTAACTTGCATCGAGCAAAGTCTTCCTAGCTACATTATATGCAAAAAGGGCGGTCAAATTAAATATTAGGGCTACATATCAAGCAAGCAATGTGGTATAGGTGAGTTGTATACCAAGTTCACCATCCATTTGTTGCATACCAAGTTCACCATCCATTTGTTGCATTTACTCACGTACAAGGCATGCATGGACATCCATATTTACAATAATGTAATATGTATGAGTTTGGGAGAGTTACTATTTATAGTTGTCAACAGCTCAACACGAGTTGTAATTTACACTATTATTTTCTTTGGAGTTTTGCATGCAAATACACAATAATCGCTTGTGAGATCGCCTTGCATCAATGGATAATGAATAAATTATTGATGACATTGGTTGGCATTGTCTTAAGTGAGATCTCTTGTATTTTGTATACATTATGTTGACATCGTCACGTGTAACAAATGCTACATATAAGATAAGAAGTTTAAAATTTGCTCTTTTTTTTTTTTGAAGAGTGCTCATATTCTAATTAATTACATAAAGAAACACATAAATAAGACATTTAGAATGACACACCCCGTCCCGAAGGAGGGCGTGCTGGCCGTCACGTGAGAGTGACGTAACCATTTACACAGTTCGGAAGCTTTAAAAAAATTACAATTACTAAGATGACCCACTCGAAGGTGAGTCATACTTTTGTGAATTATGTCAGAACACCGTTGGATTCCTCGTGACCACCAAAGCTCTGCTAACTTGAACCTGGAGGGGCGCAAAACAAAATGAGTGGGTCAGTAAAACAAGTTTTTCAAAAACATTTCATTTAAAATCATTTCTAACCCCTCGCTGTAAAACCTGTATACTTTCCCAGAAAATAGCATAATAGCATATAGTTTTTCATAAATCTCAAATCATCATCTTTTTTTTTTTTTTTTTAAACCAGAGAGTACGCCATGTAAAAACTTTTAAAAACAGTTTGAATGATGCATCAATGTAATAGGTGAAATAATGAATTAACCGGAGACCCTGCCGTTGGTCCTGTTCGGTTAATTCTATAGCTCAACATCCAATCCATCTGGAGTCACCTCGGTGACCTGTACGGTCTAACTCTGCACGTCACTCGGAACTACATAAGGTAGTCTGTACGATGACAGGTGTATAATTACGCTCTAGTGCTTCTCACATCAATCATCAGCGCGCATATCTAAGGTCACCCACCAGCCGGAACCCCTCTAATGGTCTGTACGACTGGCATGTCAGAACCCTCACATGGTCTGTACGACATCCACCTACTTGGATCCAAGGCGAGCGTGCGGTGTGGTGAATAATATAAGCACTAACACCTAGGGGCAGGTTATGAGCTTTCAATGCAATCCATATAAAATAATTCATCTAGATAATAATAAAACTCACCTGTGCGTCCACCGCGCCAATTCATATATATATGCATCAATCATCAATTCATATAACTCATTTCATTCATCACATGCATATCATTCCTATCATGCATATCATTCATATCATGCATCTCATTCCTATCATGCATAACATGCATCTCATTCCTATCATGCATATCATTCATATCATGCATCTCATTCCTATCATGCATATCATGCATCTCATTCCTATCATGCATATCATGCATATCATGCATCTCATTCCTATCATGCATATCATGCATGCATGGCATTTTAGAAACATACTTTCATTAAAAACTTAATTTCTGGGAAAGTCAATAGTATATAGGTAAATACAGAAAATACTGCCCACTCACCTGGAGTTCGCCCTACAACTCCCCAGCACAACACATCAAAGCGTCAAGATGATCGGCGCCTAGAACAATAATCAAATCCAACCTCAGAATTCATATCGATAGAATATAACGTATATAAAACACGTCACTACGCAGTTTGATCCGGAAGATCTGCAACTCAGATTTCCAATCCATAACTTTCAGAGGTCCACAATATAACTCTAGAACAACATCCTAAAATTTCATTACCATCCAACGGTCGGATCTCCGTCAATTTCCAAAACTAAGTGACGGTTAACATTCTATTTTATGAACTTACAACTCCAATTCCGGAAGATCCGTAAATCGGATTCCAAATCCGTAAATTCCTATAATCCTCAAATATTACTTATTACCACGTATCAAAGTTTGGTGACGATCCAACGGTCGGATCGTCAATTCACATTTTCACCTAACCACGAATCGTAACGAACTTAGGTTCAATTATTCAATTTACGTCCATCAATTATCAAAACTGAACCTAGAGCATTAAACACATGCTAAGAATGACATTGGCGGGCCATTGGCCACGCGCCGCCGCGGGTGGCGGTTGGCCGCCCCGGCTCGCCGGAAAATTCAACTATTTCCAAAAATTACCAAAATTTGCAGATTTGAAGATCTCAATGAGTAGAGTAACTTTTATACCTGTGGCCAAGGCCAATTCGGCCTGGAAGTGCTCCAATTCCATCAAAACCGTGAAGAACCCTAGATTTGGGTGTTTTCAATTCGACCTCCAAAACCACTCCGATGCTCCAACTAATGCTTGGGCTTTGTTCCAGGTCCTAAGGGAATGCTAAGGGTGTTAGTAATTGAGAGAAAACGTTTCAAGATTTGGAGAATTTAAACAACAAAGTCACGGCACCCACGGGTGCGTTCTTCACCAAACCACCATCAAATTTCATGATGTTTTGGGTGAAACATGAAGAGGGAAGGCCTAGGTGTTGATTGGGAGTGGTACCTTGATCCAATTCGCCGGAAAAATGAAGAAATTTCGACGAAAATGGGTGGAAAACCCACCGGGTCGCGCGCGGGTCGCGGGTTGTGACCCATTTCTGTTCTTCTTCCTCCGCTTCTCGCCCTCTCTCCTTTCCTCCTTTCCCCTTCTCTGGTTGGCCAGAAACTTCCTCTCTCCTCTCCCCATTCGGCATCTCCTTCTTCTCAGATTGGGCAGTTTTGCCCAATCAGTTTTCTTCTTCTTCTTCTTCCACCAGTCACGCACACACCCACACATAAAAACCTTCAACACTTTTTTTTTTTTTTTTTTTTCTTTCCCTTACATCCAAGCCATCCATTTCAAAATCCTTTAATCTGGGCCATCCAAATTTTAATAATAAAATTCAAAAAATGTCCAACTTCAAACTTTAAAATCTTTTTCGTTATAACTCCAAATAACGAACCGTCTGCGCCCACGCGTCCGCAGCGACGAGTACTACGAGGATATGTTAAGAAAACAAATCTTAGATGGCACGACATGATGATTAACCTCGAATAATGTGCGTGCCTCAAAGGGCATTTTTGTAAAATCCTTTATTAAAACTTTAAAAATTCTTAAAATTAGGGACGGGCTGTCACATAGAAGCTTACAATAGCACCAAATAGAAAAACATTTTATATTATATTATACATGCGACAGTAATGTATTCTTACCATATGCCATATATATACAAACATATTGTGTAGGTTATGTGCATAATTTAATAATTAATCAAACCTTATTAGCATTCACATGACAAAATCATTGTTAGAACTAAAAACAAAATATTGGGGATTTTTGGTCTTTTTTTTCTTGTGAATTTTGGGTCTTCTATTGCATTCTTAGTTGGGTAGCATCTCTTCACACCTCACATATTTTCTTCAGGCATTAAGATTCTAATTTAACAACAAATTGACAAACAAGCATGGCCCCAAAAATTGGGACACTCAACACAAGTACGGATGTCTATTCTAATCGAGGATATAATAATTTCATGTGATTTGTCTCAGTCATCACATGATATGTCACAATGTGAACATATTTTCAGTGACACCTAAGATGGCAGGAGTTCTACAACCCCAACAACCTGTCAGATCGACAAGAATACAACCCAAAAACACTTGAAATAAATCAGGATTCCTACAGTTCCTCAAACGAAGATCATGTTAAACCAACAGTTTAAACCAAACCAATTTTAGTAAAAGCTACAACCCAGTTTAGATCTTTCTGTTTTTTTTCCTCCCCGCAAAGATATAAAAACTCACAAGAAGTTCTGAATTCTAGGTTTTTGTTTTGGTACCAAGAAGACCAGATAATAAGGAGAAGGCAGGTTCGACGTTGGAGCTTGGAAAAATAATCTCTTTGTGTGTTGAGAGTAGTATTATGGGTAAGCTTCAACCAATAAAACTTGGAGATCCAAGTAGTAGTAAGATTCAAATTGGTTTCATTACCATTACGTACACAAAATTTCTTACCTTTTTGAAGACAAAGAACAATGCAAACATTGCAAAGAAAGTATTGTAGCGATTTTTCGAGTATGCCTCGGAGCATGCATAGTATACGTCAGAATTCTTGGCCGTTGGAACTTTCGAATATCGCTATCTGCATGTATCGTAGAGAACACGTCGTCCTTAGATGGAAAGTAGGGGAAGATCCATTGAAAAGAAATGAGCATAAAAAGGCCTGTACTTCTTGCTCAATCTTCATTGTAAACCCTGGCATCATTTTTCCAGACATCATTTACATATATAGAAAGTGAATCTTTATATTAATAATGTCAATTATTGTACCAATAACACATCGATATATTTAGTTATTGACATGTTATCTACTAATGTTATGACGTTTGTTTGACACAATATCGGCAATCCATCTTTTAATAAATAACGAACATTCTGTCCACAAAAGAACTGTCCAATGTACAAGTAAAGAGAGACCAACAAACGAAAAACGGAAAGGGGAAACACAGAAATCAAAGTTGGGGACGAAGAGAGAAACCTCGAAAAACATCTTGGCAATGCACACGAAGGGAGGCTTCTATAATCAATCATCTTTGTCCCTTAAACCTACTAACAATCAATTTGCAGATTGACACTGCTGAAGCTATATCCAGCTCTCCGATATAATCCATCACATTGTCTGATTTCACATTGCAAACCATAAGGGCTATCCCATTGTGACAGCCCAAATATGCATTTCGTTAATTTCCATCCATCATATCCTCCATCTCCAACAGTTTCTTTTCAAGTCCTCTTCACATGAATCGCTCTAGGTGTCCTTCCCACCACGACATTAAGTACATTACGCAGCATCTTGACAGTCTTCCACAGAAGAGTCACAGAAAATATTAGGGTGCAAATCAAATCAAAAACCTTCCACTCAGGCTCGTACAAAATGAACGCCGCGCAAATCAGCACTGCAATAGCATGAACGGAGTCCTTAAGTGCACGGAGTACTTTCATGCACCTCTGCCTTATCTTTTCATATCTGTCTTTTGCAAGCTTATCCAACAGTGGTTGACGCTGATCAGCAGCATCATGATCATGTGATCGTTTACGATCATTACGAGTGCTAGAAATTGTCATTTCGTCGCTGTCACGAAAATCACCATCTTGTTCTTCAACAGTTATGTGGTCCAGAAGTAAGGCCACGATCACACTTCCCCCAAGACAAACTAGGCCACCAGGAAACATTATAACGGCATTCACCTCAGCTGTGTCGTCGATGGTTTTCACTATGCCTTCATACACCAATATCCCAGAGAACAGCCATATGAGTTGGATGGAAAGTAGGGCTCCGAGAATTTCAATCCTTAAAAACCGCCGGTAATAAGGCGATCCACTGGGAGGGGCTTCCCAGCTAGAAACTGCCCACACCGAGATGGCCAACTTGGCAACATCAGCATACAAATGTGCTGCAACAGTTAGTATTGTTAAACTTTTGGCAAAAATGCCGAGGCATACATCCATAAATATTATGACAACACCAAATACCGCTGCCAGTAACAGTAAAGTCCCGGAAAATTTTAGTTCTATGGAGCGAAACGTGGCATGTTCGTGAGGAGGAACATCGTCAGAAATGTTAGCGATCTGAGCACGTTGAGTATTTTGTGGTGCCATATGAAAATTCACAAAAACAACCCAATTAAGGAAGCCTTAATTCTGTAGCTGTAAGCATATATGCAAAATGAATAACATGAACACAATTATGTGAGAATAAATATCATATCTTCCTTCCCGTCATTCTCCAATAAATCTAAGAAAAGTGCTTCTACTGCATTTTTAGCAGAAAATGTTAAAAGCGTTTATGGGTCACTTCCGAAGAAACACGTCATATGTTTCTCCGTGAAGCACTTCCAAGTACTTTTTCAAGCAACACTTGAATTTTGGATAAAATTTTTAATGTATTCCTAGTAAAACAAAAGCGCTTAACAAAACTACTGCTTATAAAAGCAATCTCAAACGAGCCCTAAACAACAAAATTAAACATGAGCTAGCATTCACTATAAAGGTCATGAAGGCAAAACATCTACCAAATCTATATCCCTAATCCAAAATACCAAATATGCATCCTTCCAAATAATGAGAGGGGAGGGGGTAAGATTTCAGGAATGTGAAGACAAAATATGAAGTGCTTCGCATCCAACAGTTACTTCAATAACCATTACAACAACACAACTACAGGCATTAAGAGTATGACCTTGGGAATTTCTTGTTCTGCAGTGCAATCTACGGTGAGAACCGTGGCATGTTCCATGGAATCCAGAGAGCTTGATCCAATCCCATCATCAGGAACATCGCCAGGGATATCAACAATCTGAACATGTTTAGTATTTTGTGGTTCCATCTGAAAATTCATGAAAACAAGCAATTATGAATGATAAATTTGTATATGATTATGTCATAGGATTCATATCTGCTTCCAAGTCCGAGAACCAAACTCAACTTAAATTTAAGTCAACGATCCATTGGAATTTGGACAAGATAGGTGGTGTGTGTACCCATGTGGCAGGATCCGACGTAGGGAAAACTTTGTCAACTCTGATAATGTCCCTTAATTATATATATAAACAGATGAAAACCAATCGATTCGGATGCATACAGTATTGTTATGTATTTTTTATTTTATTTTTTCTAATAATGAAATGCACATGATAATGTATTAGTTAAAATAGGCGATGCTGGATTGAATGAAGCACCAGTAGAAGTGAGATATTTCAACACGCTCACTCATATGGGACCCAATTAGAAGGTCACACGTGAGAGATCTACACATCAGTAACCATATGAAGTCAAGGGACCCACCCATCATGTGGCAAAATAGGCCCGCTCCCTAATAATTGATAGGGTATAAGAGTCAAGGAGCAAGTCTGTACTACCACATGAGGAGTGGATCCCCTTGGCCCTGCGTGTTAGGTGAGTCCTCGTGGTTCCACATGGTTGCCGATGTGTGGATTTCACGTGTGACCCAGTAATTGGGTCCCACGTGAGAGGACATGGTAATATCTCCTGCATCGACCGTGTCTCTGAGAAAAGAAGAGTTTAAATATCATAATCTCACTCCGACAAACACCGAAACCTTTTGCGGTAGAACCCCACAATTGTCGAACTATGCAAAGTTGAAAATAATATTAATATTGTTAGAAGTAGGCATTTGGCTCGTCTCTATAATAGTTTACAAGACCAAATCAAACCATACCCCGCCCACACCTCTTGTATACACACTGTTTAAAATGGGACTATTTTTGTGTCTTGACGTCCTTACCCCCTAACATGAGCCATTAATAATGCAAGACATGTCTTCTTACTTGGTAGTGAAAGGGGTGACGTTGGGCACTTGGTGCTGTGTCTTTAGTCTTTACTCCCCTCTTCACTGCTTTCTGTTTATCTCCTTTGGTTGTTGCCTCCTGTATTCTTCCTTGTGTTTTGGCTCCGGCCTGGTTATGAATTTATCCAGTTTCTCAAAAAAAAAAAACACTAGTGGCCCAAAAGGACATTCATGCATGCAGCCATGTAATGTCGTTTTAACTCTTTAATAAAAAAACACCCTTAAAACAACAATCTTTATACATTAGACACCTCAAATTAAAGAAAATATTAACCTTTTAGATACAGAATAACATGTGACAACAATTTAACCTCCATGTAATTAAGAAAAGAACTCACCCGCCCTTTATAAATTATATACCCAACACATTAATGCAAATTATCATACCATTAAACCTCTTAACTACAAATCACTCTCCGAGGTTCATACAAAAACCATATATTATGCAGAGCAGATGGTGACACTTTTAAGGTAGCATCCCTATATACACCACTACCACCTCTAATATCCAAAACCAAAACCCATGTCTTCTGCAACCACTTTATCTTTCTGTGCTTCTTCACAACAGCTTCAACAGTATCTAAAGATTCCTGCATCACACAACCACACACGCTTTCTACTAACTTGCAGTCGCAGGTACGTTGCCAAAACTCGGTGTCACAAACCAACAGCATTGGCAGTTGGAGCATCAGTTTGTGCTCGGTGCACAAACTGACCTTTCACCCGGGGCCGCTGCTCGGCTAGTATTTTCCGGCTTTGGTATCTGACCTGCGTATAGACATTAGCTGTAAGGATTGGAAACACCTTTATGACATGGGTTATTTAGGTGATATGGTATTAGCAGCTCAAAAGTGAGAGGTGTCCGGTACATTCGATCTAAAGTGGAAGTTTCCGAGTTGGTTAGGAAGTACTAAAGCTTGTTGGAG
The DNA here is from genome assembly GCA_035220775.1 of Malus fusca. NCBI lineage: Eukaryota > Viridiplantae > Streptophyta > Magnoliopsida > Rosales > Rosaceae > Malus > Malus fusca. Next base: position 21,588,330 of record CM069059.1, on the reverse strand, counting down.
AATAATAATTGCAAATGTAGTTAAACCGAGCTTTCCTTGTACATGGCGACAACAATGTGTTTCTTCAAAAAATGTAACATTAGGATGATAACTAAAATTAAAGACGATGATAATACCTTCTTTTCAAAGCATCGATCTTTCCGCTTCAGTCGGAACTTGGTCAGAGCTGCTTCCCTTTGGCTGGAACGAAGAGGATCAGCTCCTCCAAATCCCTCATGAACAGAACGACCACTGTCATTCAAACTCTCAGAAGCCTCCATCTCACCAGACACGGCCAGAGTGGCATTTCCATTAGTGCTACTACAATTGCTTCCATGTCCACTGCGACCAATAGCATTACCAACAGCATTGCCTAAACTACTACAGCCACTTTGCCCAGTAGCAGGCGAACCAGGTCTCAGTTCCTCCATTTGCTCCGGGTTGTTCTGCTCATGCACGGTCTGGCCAATAGATTTATAGGTAGTCTTGTCAGACAGGTGACAACCTTCTTCTGAGAGGTAAACTTCAGGATTGGAATGATTTGGGGAATTCACAGGATAGGAGGATTGTGCTCCATTGCAAGCCGATTTGCTGCTACTCCATGTCGGGGTTACATCTGATTGTCTATGAAACAAGGATGGGAAAGAATGACCGTATGCAGCGCAAATATTATCAGACATTGCCCCAGCGATAGGAACCATCCCAAGTTGAGAGCGTGGAAAGGATAAATCAGCTTCCTCAGTTTGACCGGAAACCAAGGTAGACATGTTTTCCTGGCTATCATGGGATTTACTTGCAACCTCCGATTTAGTGATGGGAAATGCTGGGAAAAAGGATTGCAACGTCTTGCTATTATTATACCTGCATGAAAGAACATTTGGTTGATCAGAAAATTCAGCAATCTAATCACTAGTTTGCATTCAATGTTTAAACAAGTTACAAGTCATTCCATTTTTGTTTCCGTTCTTGCATAGGGTAATAAGATTCTCCCTAAGCACCAAGTTATTCCATTTTTTTAATAATTATTGTATTGTTGCCGTCTGCTTTGCTGCTGCCAACAGAATTACCACTGTAATAGCTGCTGCCACTAGTAGTATATAATTCCTTATTATTCAGATCAAAATCACGATAAATTGTCATTCACAAATTGATAACTGCATTTTTAGACGTACAACGAGGGAAGCCAAAAGAAAAAAGAAAACCCCAGACGCATGCTTTAATTTTTTTCTCATCATCGCTCAAGTTTAAGAAAACAGGGACCCGAACACTCACCATGAAAAGGCAGAAGCATCAGAATGGTTCAGCACAGGCCTTTCATCGTTCATTTGCTTGTTTGAACCATCCAGAGAACTTCTCAAAGAAAGTTCCAGTTGTGGAGTGGATCCCATGTGCTTTGTACCATCGTCTCTATTGTCAGGGGGTCCGGCAGTGCACTTTGGCCAATTCCCAAAGGTTCCAATAAAGTCAATAGCTCCACCGGAGGGTTCATCCAGTCCATAACGGCTGATGTGAGTTTCAGAAGTGATATTAGCATCTCCTTTGTAACTTTCCGGTTGCATACCTTCACCTTGAACCATTTTTGTAGTAGAAACATTGTCCTCTCTGAGTCTTAATCCAGTTGAGGTATGACCTTCCTTCAAAGGTACAGCATATGATCCAAATGTACCTGACTTCTCTGCAAACAAATGGCTTGTTGGATACCCGATTCTAAAATTACTGAAAGACGAAAAAAACTCCAAACAAATATAGAGAGAAAGCAGGAAAATATGGCATACCTTTTGCTTCACTCTCAAGCACAACAGATTCGTTGTCCAGTCTAGCACATTCCTTGAGCCCTTCCATATCTGTATTGCTTAAATTAGAAGCACTCTCATACTTTAGCTGTGGAATATCCTGCATATTTTGCATGTACGCACTCTCAGCTTCCATGTAAGGCGTCGTACAAGAACTCTGCACAAGAGATGCAGTTTGTATATGAAATTCCATGGAGCCAACCTATTCTAGAAGTATAAAGTTTTCTCGAGCTGTAGTGACCTCTTTTATGGAGAAGAAAAAAGCATTTAAGTTCTATTCGAGAATTGTGAGACAGTAGAGAACTCTAAATTTATCCTAAACCCTTTATTTTCAACTTAATTATCAAATATACTTACTTGGGCTTCACTTCCTTTCTCACTGCATTCCTTATTTTCCTGCATAGAAGCTGCGAAACCATTTGAATGTTTACTTGCTATATTGTTCTCGCAAGTGGCTTCAACTTTATTCTGTGTAACATTAACGTTTTGTGGAACCGGTGCACCGCTATGCTGATAGAAGGCAAACACCATGACAAAAGATATGTATCATTAAACTGTAATACTGCTGCGCAATTAAACAAAGCCAAGGAATCAACAACAAAGATTTACTGAAAGGGGAAAGTGAAAAATGGAACATACAGTTTGCCTTCTCCAAACATGCTGCCAAAGGTTACGCAGCTCATTCCGCCTTACAGGCTTAATGAGATAGTCAGCTGCACCTTTCAGCATGCATTTCAAGACCCTGCTAGTTGAATCCTCAGAGGACATCACTGCACGGCAATCCGAAAACTTTAGTTTCGAGTTCCATTTCACACCGACAAACAATTAAGCAGCAAGGAGCAAGTGAAAAATGTCGGTTTTCGCAATCCACTCTCAGACCAACAAAGTTAACAAGAAAAGAGCGCATTGTTGGGTAAAAGCAACATACTTATCACAGGTATGTTCTTGCACATGTCGTGTTCCATGACTAACGTAAGGAGCGCGAATCCGGAAATCGACGGCAACTCCGTCTCTGTTAATATAAGATCTATCTTATGATGTTTCCTCTTTATGACCTCCCACGCCCTTAATCCATCTCCAACTGCAACAACTGCTTAATCCAAACAGACACAGTCTATTTTTAGAAAATGAAGATCTACACTTTCTACAAACTTGTCCAAATTTCTAAATTACCAGAATTACCTTAACAAAAACATTCAATTAGAAAAAGATCCAGACTTTTTACCAAAATTAAGTCAAATACTCAAAATTTTCAAAAACCCAGAAAAGGAAACAGTGCAACAACCTTTGTAACTGCATTTTCGGAGAAGCGCAGCGATGATCTGCCGCGTCGAATCATCGGCTTCAACCAGCAGAACCCGGAGCACCATTTTTGGCAGGTTGCTCTCCCAGCTCACCACCTCCCCAGAATCACCACCACCACTGCCTCCACCGCCATCCTCCACGTTCTTATCCAGCTTCACAGCCTCCATACCCTCACCACCACTCACAGCAACTTCACCCATTTTTCAAAACTCCACCAAAAATCCAAAACCCAATTTATCAGAGCTAGTAAGAATCCAAAAGTCAACAGAAAACTAGGGTTTAACGATTGCGAGTTGCAGAGATCAAAGATTCAAACTTCACCAACTTTTTGAGCTCGAAGAAGAAGAAGGGCAGTAAAAAAACATCTGAAAAACCTTCCCGTGAAATTCGGGAAATAAGGTGTGGATTTTAGTCGTTCGCTCACAGCCGCGAAAATATCTTTCGATGCCTGGATCAAAAGGAGGGTCGTCATTGGCTTCTGGGTGCGAAGCCGACGTGGAGCATCCTCCGCCACCGGTTTGATATGTTCCTCCCTTCGCTTGTATTGATGTCATCAGCGGCCGGCGGGACCCACTTCGGACACGTGTTTGCGAGCCTGGGGTTTCCCGAACTAGATATTTTTTAGGTGGATTGCCACGTCTTCTTTTGCAATCACTTTGGATCTCGTGGTGGTGAATACGCACACGTGGAGGATTCATGCGCAATCTTTTTTTCTTTTTTTAATCAGAGATATTATATACATTCAGTTTAACAAAAGATATTATCTAAACTAAATAAAAATGTTAGGTTTAGCCTTACAATAGACTTTGGATCTCGTGGTGGTGAATACGCACACGTGGAGGATTCATGCGCAATCTTTTTTTCTTTTTTTAATCAGAGATATTATATACATTCAGTTTAACAAAAGATATTATCTAAACTAAATAAAAATGTTAGGTTTAGCCTTACAATAGACTAGCAATAATGTGGTTCAAATTCTCCTTTAGCGAGAATCGAACCTAAGACCTCTTAAGTATAAATGAAAAGAAATATCATTATATTGTAATTTTAAGTGATCATATGCAATCTTTTTTCAAGCTTGTTTTTATTTTGTTTTTCTTTTTTTATTTTCCGAACTCTAATATCATATTGCTACAATTTGGTAGGGAGTGATATGGATTAATTATAATAATTTGTTGTCGAACTCGTAGTTTATAAAATTCATACTTAAGTAAAAGAAAATATCAGTGGACTAGCTATTTTATTTTTACCTTAAAATGAAAAAATAAAAAAAAATTATCTACATTTTACACCTTTCATATTTTAGGAGATTTTCAAAACTGGTCACGTTAATTTTCTCATATTACTTTCTTAGATTTTAAAGTCGCAGTAATTTACACTTTTGTTTGATGAATTATATGACTTTTAGTTAAATTAATGATCTGGTGAACAAGAAATCAGTAACTGAGCAGATATGGAAGACATATTTACACCACACTAACAAAAAATTCATCATTCTTATAAATAATTAGACATTTACAAATTTTTTTTTTAAAAAAAAAACCAACTAATGAAAAGAACTTCAAAATTTTGAATTTTAATAAAAAAAAAAACCACCTAATAACTTTATTTAATGGTTAGGACAAAACCCAATATCAAACCAGCCCAACAAAATTAGCCCAAAAAATGTAATTTATCGAACTTCCAATTTTGCCCTTAACGTCATGGCTTTCCCGTTTATTTGGTCCGTTTCGCGAGAGAGGAAAGGTATAGAGATCTCAAATTTATTTCTCTGTGATCTTCTGCTCCGTCAAATCAACGAGCTCCCATTTTACTCGATTCTTTGGTTATCCAACTGACCAGGTAATTTTCTCTTCCAACTAAATTAAGATTCAACTCCTCTCTGTCTTCCCTCTCCAATTCCAACACACGCATCAACAACCACCAACTCTGAAAAATGGCAGTGGAAACCTGATGCATGTGATGAACAGATGCAGATCGCGCTTCGGAAAGAAGCAGAGATGTCGTTGTACGACCTAGATGACACGCCCTTACCGAATCTACCTTCCGCCGAAGAAACCTAGCGGAGTTGGATCATGGCCGCCGTTCCTAAGGTGCAAGAATTGCAAAGGGCGGCTTCTGGGCGTTCGGACGCTTACCTGCGTCTTCTGACTGCAAGGACATCCCTCCCGACCCCATCAATTTCCAGGATACTTTTGGGTAGATAGATATGCGACTTGATTTTCTATCTGTTGTTTGATTGATGAGAAAATTGAGATTAATTAAGATGGGAAATAAAAGCTTTCTCCATGTAGCATTCTTCAACTCCCAAGCCTTTTGACACTGCCTTTTACAAACCCTTTAAAATCCCTCGAAACCAAGGTATTAAATATCGATGATATCGGAAATATCGGTAATCTAAAAACACGGAAATATCGATGGAAATATCGGGATATTATCGATATCGATAAAAATAATATGGAAATCACGGAAATTGTAAGACAAAACTTGGAAATTTTATTGAAACTTTGCAAGATGTTTATTTAGTCAATTATGTATTAGTTTATCAAAAAAAATTGGAAAGAAATGCATTGCATGATGGATTTAACTGATTTAAGTTGATTATATAGCGAGCTGGCAAACATTGTGAATGTAGAAAATATGTAGTAATTAATGAAAGAAGTTTAAACACACCATAATCATTTATATATAATGAATTAGTACAATATTTTAAACTTTATACATTGCATGGTAAGATACATGAGTGACTTAGTACCACATAGAGTTCCTATGAGGTTCAAAATTTTCACTATCTTCATCATCTCTATTTGTAGAGTAGGTGTATTGTGAAGAGTAGTCAGCAAACATGGCAATGGTTTTCAAGAACCAAAACCCAAAAGTCAATAGGAAACCGAATACTTCGGTATTTTTCGGGATTACCAAACAAATGGGATTTGGAAACCAATCCCATATCGAAAATTTCGGTATTTTTCGAGATGGGATTCCCGAACTTCAGGATGGTTTTGGTTTGGGTTTGGGACTTTTTTCGGTTTGGTTTGGGATTTTCGGGAATTTTTCCAGCCCTACCATGTAAGTGACCAAATAAAAAATAGAAAAATTAAAAACCACATGTCATTGACTAAGTAATTAATTGACACAATTTAAAATATAATACCACAAAAAATTTGGAATATGTGCAAATTTGTTTCTTGTAAAGAGAATTAAAAAAAAACAATATATATAAATATTTTAGCATTTTATCACAACAACATAAGTGATATGGTGGTTAAGACGATATTTCGCCGATATTTTCGATATTTTGGTCCTTGCTCGCAACCCTTTGAAATTATCTTCCAAAACGTCACTGTTGAAAATAAAAACCACAAATTAATGCAAAAAAAATAAAAAATAAAATTCGTTGTTCTTTTGTTAGATGAGAGAGGGATGAGAGACAGTGGCAAGGTGCCAAATCCTATTTTCATCAAGTGCTATCTAGTTTTCTATGCACGTATAAATCTGTGTTTTGTTTCCTTAATTTTAATTTAGAGCAGAGGATCAGATCGAACATGTGAGGTATAATACTATTATTTTATAGCTCTGCAGTTTACTAACAAGTTTATTTTCTCTTTCTTTCTTTTAGTTGAATTAAATATTACGTAATGGATTGATCTTGCTCAAAGTTTTGTCTGGCTTGGTAATTACAAATTTTAATTGTTCATGCAGCTACTACTTGTGCTACAATCTTGACCAAGGCTATTTATACCGGTTGTCTAATTTTTTCACCTATATTTTTAATTTCATTCACCATAAAAAGTTAAAAAATTGAAATATTATTTCTTCACTTACTATTTTTTTTTTAAATGGTTATGTCTGAAACTGGACAAGGGTACTATTTCTGAAACTAAACATGGATATTACACTTTTTCTTAAACAGACTATTTCTAAAATTGAACGCATATACTAAACTATTTCTTAAACTGAATACTGACTATTTTTGAAACTAAACACGGGTACTATCACTATTTGTTAAACTGAACACTGACTATTTCTTAAATTAACTATTTATGAAACTAACACGGGTACTACACTATTTACTAAACTCACTATTTATGAAACAAACACGGGTACTACACTATTTATTAAAATGACTGACTATTTATAAAATTGACACATGTACTACACTATTTATTAAACTCACTATTTATGAAACTGACACGGGTATTACACTATTTATTAAACTAACTGACTATTTATGAAACTGACACATGTACTACGCTATTTATTAAACTGACTGACTATTTATGAAACTGACACAAGTACTACACTATTATTAAATTGACTGGCTATTTATGAAACTTAATATTGACTATTTCTTAAACTCATTATTTATGAAACTAACACGGGTACTACGCTATTTATTAGACTCACTATTTATGAAACTGACACGGGTACTACACTATTTATTAAACTGACTGACTATTTATGAAATTGATACAGGTACTACATTATTTATCAAACTGACTGACTTATTTATGAAACTAACACATGTACTACACTATATATTAAATTCACTATTTATGAAACTGACACGGATACTACACTATTTATTAAACTGACTGACTATTTATGAAACTGACACAGGTACTACACTATTTATTAAACTGACTGACTATTTATGAAACTGACACAAATACTACACTATTATTAAATTGACTGACTATTTATGAAACTTAATATTGACTATTTCTTAAACTCATTATTTATGAAACTAACACGGGTACTACGCTATTTATTAAACTCACTATTTATGAAACTGACACGGGTACTGCACTATATATTAAACTGACTGACTATTTATGAAATTGATACAGGTACTACACTATTTATCAAACTGACTGACTATTTATGAAACTAACACATGTACTACACTATATATTAAATTCACTATTTATGAAACTGACACGGATACTACACTATTTATTAAACTGACTGACTATTTATGAAACTGACACGGGTACTACACTATTTAATAAACTGACTGACTATTTATGAAACTGACACAGATACTACACTATTATTAAATTGACTGACTATTTATGAAAATGACTACCGACTATTTTTATAAATTGGAGTTCATGCATGTTTGTGTGCCCTTCTAATTAATAGAGGATAATGCTAAAGAAAATCAAATTTTAAACTAAATTTGCAAACCAAATTATAAGCACATTAATTAACGCTTAAATAATAATTCAATTATCAACATCCACATCATTTGATTTACAAAATTTGGTAAAAATTTGGTCTCGATAATATTAACAAATCAAGAACGAGTGTGTGTTAATAATTGATTGGCACATATATACTTAAGCATCCATGGTAAGGAAGGAAAAAGATCGACTCGGGGCTCGGAGTACCAATCAGTGACAACCAACAGTACTTAAATCAAAGATAAATATTAGTTGTTGCTTCCAAATTCAACTTCAACTTCAACTTCAAATTCAAGAAGTACATCTAAAGAAGCTTAGTTAAAAGAATTTAGTTTTTTATTTTTCTTATTTTGTTTAGATTATATTGTTATTTTGTTTAGATTATATTGTTATTTTGTTTATATTATATTGTTATTCAAAAGAAGATTGAGGGAGGAGGGGGATGTGCAAGGCCGGCCCAGGCCCAGTGCAGGCAGAGCGACTGTCCAGGGCCCAAAAAAAATAGGGGCACCAAAATTATTAGGTTGATATATTTATATATGTTTTTATGAGAGTATAAATTTATAAAATTTGGTTCAAAGACACAGAAATTTAACTAGAAGTGTTGGTTTGTCATTTGAAAATAATGAGGAGGTCTTGGGTTCAAAACACCATGTGTGTTTATTTACTTTCCATTTTTTACAAATTTCTTTTTATAAGAGTATAAATTTATAAAATTTGGTTAAAGGATCAAGAAGTTTAATTAGAAACAATGATTTTTGTTGTTTAAAATTAACAAGAGGTCCTAAGTTCGAAATGCTATGTGCATGTTTATTTTTTTCAATTTTTACAATTTTTTTTTGGTTATTAATTTATTTTTAGTTACTATCTAGTAGCTATGTGGGTTGTTATTTTTAAATATTCGTTTTAATTCAAGTCTAATCTTCAACAAAGAATAATACGTAGACCAAATTTGTAAATTATATGACGTGTCATCAAAATGTTTAATTTAGTGCCCATTCATTAATAATACATATAAATTAAAGACTCGAAAACATCATTATTTTTTAGTCCCATATTGACAATGTTAGTAAATAAGAAAAAAAACATCTCACGATTTATTAAAAAACACATTCAAAGTTCAGATGGAAAACAAAACTCATCATCTATCTATTTGTAAGCCCGAAGTTTTTTTGTTTCCCTCTCTCAATACAAAATAAATTAGTCTTTCTGTGTTTCTAAATTATTGAGTTTGAAGTGTTTTTCTAAGTATAATTTTTTCGATGTCTTATGTGTGAAAATAAATAATTTTCTAGGGTACTTTTTTTGACGTCGCCCTGGGCCTCAAAAATCTCTGGACCGGCCCTGGGGATGTGGAACAAAGAGATGGTGTCCGTCTCACAGACACTCATCAGCCATGCATGGCACCTGCATGTACTTAATTGACTTTTCGATTAAACTCTGCATATGCAGAGTTTAACAATTTATTAACTTTTCGATGAACAAATGAAAAGCCCAAATCCCATCTCTCTGTACTGTACTTAATTGACTTTTACATCAATTGGGTTCTTTTTACTCGCTTTTTTTTTTTTTTTTTTTTGAAGTGCCAAAAGAAACTGTTATCGGTTGGAAGAAAGGCAATACCACAATATCAATGCCTGAACCTTTCAACTCACAGAGCGACAGACAATCACCTTTTAAGAATAACATTGACAATGTTACTAATCCTCTTCTTTAGGGAAGGAAGTCTACGATGATCACATAAAGCTTGGGGAGACTGGACCCTTTGAAAGCCCAAGGCGAACTTCCATTGCATGATGCGTCCACAGGCAGGCTGGAAGGTTTCAGATTCCCAGGGGGTCATTTAGGTAATCCTCAAAGCCAAAATCATCCAATCTTCCAGTCATAGCTTCCAAACCCATCATTGAAGAAGGAATTGGTACGGTAGGCCTCTGGAATCGAGAAGGGAATCCATCTTCAGTGGAAACGCACTTCCATAAGTGTACCCCAAGATTTTCGTATTTATCTGCTCTTGGGTTAACTTTGTCGATTCCGAAGCAGATTCGAGAAGGTGAGCGCTAACGAGGTCGCTCTTGACGCCGTGAAGTCCGAACCTTTTGGATTCCTCTGATTTGGTGCTCCGTCGTCTTCGATGCCTCCATTTTGCTTTATCTGTTTCATCTCGATTTGAATACCAAACACATTAATTTTTGTCTAGTGGATTAATGAGGTAGTGGCATACTTGTAAATAAAATGAAGTTTATTTGTAACAGAATTAGATTACAGAATGGGTTCCGTTATGGGCAAGGCCTGGAAAAAAAATTATTTCGTTTTGGGCTTTTGATTCAGCCCATGTGCGTTCAATGTTTGTGAGGCCTGATATAGATTAGTCTTGTCCTTATGATTTAATATGAAGTCCTTTTGGTTAAAGAAAAATGTAGGATGGTTTTTGGTTAAATTAAACTTAGTCCAAACATTTTTCATTAAAACTCCCTTTAAAAAAACGTGTAAATTGAGTAATTTTAAAATCTTTAGAGCATATGAGAAAATTAAAACCTCGTAACTCATTCGAAAACCACATCAAACCAAAAAAATGTCTCTCCCTCTCTTTTTTATGTAAGCTTTTGCATCATATTGTTTCTTTTCTTTTTATTGTATGCGTGGTATTGCTTGGGATTCTTGTTTTTAATGACTCACAATGTCTTGGATTTTGTCTAAAATTTATGTTTTAGATTACAAATTTGATCTTCTTAGCATTATATATACTAGCATATGAGCACACATAAAGTGTGTGAATTTTTTTTTTTTTTTTTTTTTTTTTTTTTTGAAATAGAAGGAGAGAGAAAGAGAGTGATAGAGAATGTGGAAGTGAGAACTTTTTATTTATTTATTTATTTATTAGAGATATGGTAGAATTACATGTAGGTGAGTCTTAGAAAAAAAAAACAACAAAATTGGATTGTGTGAAATAATATTTCTTATTCATGTTCTATTTTAATAAGAGAGTTAAACTGGTAATTTCATAGAATTTTGGTTGACAATGAGTGTTTTATTAATTAGTAGAGATAAAAAAAAAAAAAACCTTCATATATAAAACAAAAAAAAACAAAAAAATCGCACATATTTGTGTGTGGGCGTATGATAATTACAAACACACGAAACAACTTTGACCAAACGAATGAAACAAGAGGCAAAAATGCATCTACTCTTTCGGCGCTCAGCAAAAACCGCCACAACCGCCACTCGCTACCTCGCGCTCCCGCCAAAAACCGCATCCTCTTCCTCCTCCTTCTTCCACTCCTCCCAACCCCGTCACCAAACGCCCGATATCGGCTCTCCTTCCAGAGTCCAAAAGCTCATCGCCTCCCAATCCGACCCTCTCCTCGCCAAAGAAATCTTCGACTACGCCGCCCGCCACCCAAATTTCCGCCACTCCTACGCCTCCTACTTCACTCTCATTCTCAAGCTCGGTCGGTCCAAGTACTTCTCCCTCGTCGACGACCTCCTCCTCCGCCTCAAGTCCCAAAACTACACCGTCTCCCCCGCCCTCTTTTCCCACCTGATCAAAATCTACGGCGAAGCCAATCTGCCCCAGAAAGCCCTCCGAGTGTTCTATACCATGATGGAGTTCGATTGCAGGCCTTCCGTCAAACACCTGAACCGCATTCTTCAGATTCTCGTTTCTCACCGGAACTTTCTCCGGCCGGCGTTCGACGTCTTCAAAGACGCTCACCGTCACGGGGTGATGCCCAATACGGAATCCTACAATATACTGATGCGTGCATTTTGTTTGAACGGGGATCTCAGCATTGCCTACCAACTGTTCAACAAAATGTTTGAGAGAGACCTTGTGCCGGATGTGCATTCGTATCGGATTCTGATGCAGGGGTTGTGTAGGAAGGGGCAGGTGAATACCGCGGTCGATTTCTTGGAGGATATGCTGAACAAAGGGTTCGTGCCCGATACGCTGAGCTACACCACTTTGTTGAATAGTTTGTGTAGGAAGAAGCGGCTTCGTGAGGCGTATAAGCTACTTTGTAGGATGAAGGTGAAGGGGTGCAATCCTGATATTGTGCATTATAACACTGTTATATTGGGATTTTGTCGAGAAGGGCGCCCGGCGGATGCTTGTAAGGTTCTCGAGGATATGGCATCGAATGGGTGCTTGCCAAATTTGGTATCTTATCGGACTTTGGTTAGCGGGTTATGCGATCATGGGATGCTTGATGAGGCTAAGAGTTATATGGAGACAATGGTGTCAAAGGGGTTCTCGCCGCATTTCTCGGTCATTCATGCTTTGGTTAAGGGGTTCTGCAATGTGGGTAGGGTTGAGGAAGCTTGTGGAGTTTTGGAGGAGGTGTTAAAGCACGGAGAGGTTCCTCATACGGATACTTGGATTACGGTGGTTCCTGGGATATGCGAAGAGATTGAGCTGGTGAGAATGGAGGAAATGCTGAGAGAGGTAATGAAGGTGGAAATTAGGCCAAACACTAGAATTGTGGAGGCAGCGTTTGGTTTGGAGGATTACTTGATCAAGAAGATACAGGCTAACCCTAGGAGAGGTTATTAAATTCTTTACGGCATGTGTTCCTGGTTTTTATAACTCCCTGTAGGCTCTGGCATGAGAGATCTGTTAGATTTTGGTCAAGCTACTAGCTCCACTTTCAGTATTTAGCTAAATCCCCAGTCACAAATGTAACGAATGCTCTTCAAAAGGCTTCATCCCGCAAGTAACTGAAATTATTCTTCAGGGATCATGGAAGAACTGGATGTGCTTATGGTTCACGGCAAGGATGATTGCAATGCTACTGAAACAGATCTCTTTCTGGGATTGTGGAGGAGCTGTATGCTTTTGTGTTTGTTTGTAGACAAAGATGAGCCTACTCGCACTGTTTGAGCATTGGCGTTGTTGCTGTCGAGTTAGGCTGAAATCCAGACATCCTACCTTGAAGTCAGCCGGCGTTTTACAAAAAGCTTTCTTAGTTCTGATTCTGAGCAAACCATGGAAGTCAAACAAACATTCAAGAAATTCCAGAGGTCAGCTTGTGATGTACATTGTTTTTTTTATATACTTTCATAAGAATATCTTTCTTCTCTATGTCAACTTCATTTTCGTGATATTTACTAGCTAATTGTCCTGCCAGTGTTTAGTGCAGCAAACAGATTGATTTTCTGATAGAAATAACTTATCATTTCTCTGCATGCATATGCAAAAGTTAACAAGTTATCTTATGGTATCATCAATTAATCCCTTAACTTTCTCTTGCTTTCTAAACACACACTTCACAAATCACCGCTGTCCGCCAATGTTTGTATTGCGAAACTATGCAGATTAGGCAAATTGTTGTGATGCAATTTGCAAATGTAAAAGTTTTATAATCCGGCCGTCATTCGGATGGATGACCACTCACCGCTGCGTATCTAATTTAGCCAAGATTGCTGCTTAAGCTATAACCACATCGGTACGGCAAAGCAAATCTATCCCACATCGGTCACAGGCGTTACGTTTAAAGGCTTTATATTCTGCTTGCTTGGAAGTACGCTTGTCCCTTCGGGGACATCCGATAAAATTGGAACGATACAGAGAAGATTAGCATGGCCCCTGCGCAAGGATGACACGCATAAATCGAGAAATGGTCCAAATTTTTTTGCCTTTTTGGCTCCGGGTTTTCATTTTTGCAATCTAAGACTGAGACTTAAAAAGGACAAGGTAGGGTTGCAAGGGACGTCTTAACGGACGGCCATTGCTTAGTTCTTTATGTGTAAAGAATAATTACTCTTTATATGACGATATGTAATTACTCTGTAAAGAATAATTACAAGTGCCATAAGTAGAATTGCGCTTTTTTTTTATTATTGGCTAAAGATCGTCTTTATAATAATCCATCATTTGAAGACCCCTTAATCATCTATATAAATTAAAAAAAAATTACAGTTCATAGGTTGTTAGTTGTTACCATGTAATTATAATTCAAAAAAAATTACAATATTAAAATCTAGAGAATCATGTATATGTTGATGATTTTTTTCACTTAATATTAAAGTCTAATGATATTTCTTTACTATTAAAAGGTTGAAGGTTCGTGAAATAGATTAAACAAAATTACTATCAATTTATTTCTCAAATAATACTAGTTATATTAAATTTGTCCAATATTCTAGACGATAATAAGGTTCGAATTCTCTAATAAAAAAAAAAAAAAAAAAAGACACTCATAATGGGACAATTAAAATGGAGCGAAACTAAAGGGACATATATGTAATTCGGCATTTTGTTTTGTCCTTCCGGTATTTGTAAGAGAATTTTAACAAAATACACTCGATACTATTCATTTTTAACGAAAAATCACATTTTAAACTTTAACTGACACTCACTATACTTTTAAAAATGTCTTTTAATCACTCATTGTATCTTTAAAAATGACTTTTCGTAAAAAAAAAGTAATTTTTTTGAACTTTACATTAATTTTCCTTAATTTTAATTTTAATGCTTCCTCTTCCGTTCTTCTCCAACAGTCCAACTGACCATTCTGAGACCCGCGCACACAGATCACACCAAAAACGTCGCCGTCGCCGATAGACACCGGATCAAGGCAATGGAGTCGGATCAACCGTCCATAAAATTCGGGACCCAAGAGGCCCTCTCGCACGTGCGGGCCCTGACGGACGTTAGCGCCATGACGCGCCTCCTCCACGAGTGCATCGCGTACCAGCGATCCCTAGATCTGGACCTCGACAACCTCCTCTCCCAGCGCTCCGACCTCGACAAGCAGCTCCTCGGCCTCTGCAAGTCGTCCCTGGTTCTCGACATCGTCAAGTCCGACTCCGACCACGTCCTTTCCAACGTCACCTCCACCTGCGACCTCGCCGACCACGTCAGCGCCAAGGTCCGCGAGCTTGACCTCGCCCAGTCCCGCGTCAAGTCCACGCTCCTCCGCCTTGACGCCATCGTCGAGCGCGGCAACTGCATTGATGGCGTCAAGCAGGCCCTCGACGCCCAGGACTACGAGTCCGCCGCCAATTACGTCCAGCGCTTCCTCCAGATCGACTCCGAGTACCGGGACTCCGGCGCCGACCATCGGGAGCAGCTCATGGAGTCGAAGAGGCAGCTCGAATCCATCGTCAGGAAGAAGCTCTCGGCCGCCGTGGACCAGAGGGATCATTCCGATGTGTTGAGATTCATCAGGCTTTACACTCCATTAGGGTTGGAAACGGAGGGGTTGCAGGTTTACGTTGGGTACTTGCGGAAGGTGATTGGGATGCGATCCCGGCTCGAATTCGAGCACTTGGTGGAGCTAATGGAGCAGAACAATCCGACCCAGGCCGTCAATTTTGTCGGGTGTTTGACCAATTTGTTCAAAGACATTGTTTTGGCGGTGGAAGAGAACGATGAGATTTTGAGAGGGCTTTGTGGGGAAGACGGAGTTGTTTACGCCATTTGTGAGCTTCAAGAGGAATGTGATACGAGGGGTAGTTTGATCTTGAAGAAGTACATGGATTATAGGAGATTGCCGAAGTTGAGCTCCGAGATCAATGCCCAGAACATCAATGTGGGTGGCGTTGGTGTTGGGTCCGAGGGACCCGACCCGAGAGAGGTTGAGCTGTTCTTGGAGGAGATACTGTCTTTGTTGCAGTTGGGTGAGGATTACACTGAGTTCATGGTATCTAAGATCAAGGGCTTGACTAATGTCGACCCGGATTTAGGTCCACGAGCCACTAGGGCTTTTAGGAGTGGAAGTTTTAGCAAGGTGGTTCAGGACATTACCGGGTTTTATGTCATATTGGAAGGTTTCTTTATGGTGGAGAATGTGAGGAAGGCTATAAGGATTGATGAGCATGTGCCGGATAGTCTCACGACTTCAATGGTGGATGATGTTTTCTATGTTTTGCAGAGTTGCTTGCGGAGGGCGATATCCACTTTGAATATCAGCTCTGTGATTGCTGTGTTGAGTGGTGCGAGTAGCTTGTTGAGCAATGAGTATCACGAGGCTTTGCAACAGAGGATGAGAGAGCCAAATCTTGGCGCAAAGCTGTTCCTAGGTGGTGTTGGTGTGCAAAAGACTGGGACGGAGATTGCCACGGTTTTGAATAATATGGATGTCAGTAGCGAGTACGTCCTCAAACTGAAGCACGAGATTGAGGAGCAATGCTTGGAGGTAATTGAAATGATTTGCTTTACTCGGTGCTGTAGTTTATCAGGATTTGTGACACGAATAATAACTACATTGTTTGGGGGAAGTCTTTGGCTTGCATTTTGCTTTGTATTAGGTTAGAAGCCCCAAATCACTATAATTATGCATATTTAGGCTTAGTCAAACCTGCATTTGATGTGTCCAATTTCCTGCAGTTGGAGTTTCTAATGGCCTTGTTATTGTTTGGGAACATAACAAAACATTACATACTCTAGCACTTCACAGAATTTCCTGCTAATGCAAATGGGAAATGGAGTTTGATGGTACGGTGTTAATCGTGAAAGAATGATGTGTGGCTGCCTACTGATTGTGCATTATTGATCACTGCTGCTATCGTGCGCTTTGGTTACATGAAATGTTCATAGTTAAGATTTCTTATTTGTTGTCTAGTAAGTCAATAAGGACAAAAGAATACAGGCTTGTGTGCTTTTGTTTTATTTATGGCGTATGATTTGCTCGTGTAGCTGTTGCCTTACCTCCTTAAGCCTTTGGCTGTTTCAGTTTTATGGTTAATTTTCTCCATATTTTTAACTGAAATTTGTGCGCATAGAGATGAAGAGTCAAGAGAGCATTGTAACTCAGTAAGACAATTTGACATTTCTCAGATCCTGCATTTGCTACTTGCTTCTGTCCACCTTCTTGGCTGTAGTAGAACTCTTAAGTATTGAAATGTAGATCGTTTTGATATCCGTCATATACACTGGCAAAATCACATTAGTAATCTTTTGGCGTCTTTTATGTTCTTCTCTCTGTTCTAAATTCATGTCCGATGTTATCATCCGTTGAGATCATTTGTTTGGTTAGATTTTGATGTTTGTGCTACATATTATTTCCTTCTTTATCAAAGTGATTCCAATATCAGGTATTAAACAGTATGATATCATGCTTATCAGGTATTTCCTGCACCGGTTGATAGAGAAAAAGTCAAGTCTTGTCTGTCTGAGCTAGGGGATATGAGCAACACGTTCAAGCAAGCTCTGAATGCTGGCTTGGAACAACTTGTGGCAACCGTGACACCCCGTATCCGTCCAGTGCTAGATAATGTGGCAACCATCAGCTACGAGCTGTCAGAGGCTGAATATGCAGATAATGAGGTCAATGACCCTTGGGTCCAAAGGCTTCTTCATGCTGTTGAGACGAATGTAGCATGGCTCCAGCCGCTAATGACTGCCAACAACTACGACTCATTTGTTCATTTTGTAATCGACTTCATTGTGAAGAGGCTTGAAGTGATTATGATGCAGAAGCGATTCGGTCAACTTGGAGGCCTTCAGCTCGACAGAGATGCTAGGGCATTGGTTAGCCACTTCTCTAGCATGACTCAGAGGACCGTCAGAGACAAATTTGCGCGTCTCACACAAATGGCAACGATCCTCAACTTGGAAAAGGTCTCGGAGATTCTAGATTTCTGGGGCGAGAACTCGGGACCTATGACATGGAGACTGACCCCAGCCGAGGTCAGGCGAGTCCTCGGCCTGAGAGTTGATTTTAAACCCGAAGCAATTTCCGCACTTAAGTTGTAATCCCCTTCCGATTCGACACTTACCCTTCGCATTCTTTTGTTTCTTCATAAATATCATATCTTCGTTCTTCTTATTGCCAGTTCTTACAGTTTTTGTACCATTTACTATTACCTTGAACACGTACCTTTTATATTGAAACAACCTCATACGGTGTAGAAGAACAATGAGTATGCGTTTTCGCTTCTCTGGCCTAATTTATTTTGTCGCCGGCAACCAGCCACCCTGAACCCTGGCCGCCCTTACCGTTCATTCGTTTGGTTTTCAGCGGTACATCAGTCTTAAAAGAGTTTATGACTTCAAATCTCACGAATGATAATTGCTGGTTTAAGAAAACAACTCCGTTTACTGAAAAAATAAACCATCCAGTACCATATGGTTTTGATTTCTACATGCAAAGCTCTGTATTTTGGTGTAAACAATGCACGAGCTCCGGCTTACTCGTTAAGACGCGGAATACTTCGAGAGTTAAGACACGAAACGAGTCGGATCCAACCAATGCAAAATTTTGCAAATATGCGTAGATGTAATAAAATTGGAAACAGAGAACCAAACGAAATTTTTCTAAAAGAACATGAACAAAATTGAAAAGATAAACAAACATATGTCCTGCTTTTACAGTAGATAAAAGCTGATACAATCTTCTGACAAGCGACAAGTAGCTGCTAGCAGTAACTAAAAATTTAACGCCACGCAGGCATACCTAGGAACAGAGAGCTAGCACTAGTTGATTGCTAGAGGCTCCAACCAGCGGAGATTTAGACGTGAGCTGTGCCCTGAGTGAACTTAGGATCCTCGCATCTGTAGCTGCCATCAGGCCCGATTCCAAAACCCTTGGGATCGGCAAACACATTCTCGAGCAGCTGGCTGCGAGGTGGAAGAGGACTCTCATCTGCAAACTCAACGGCATCCTCAACCACCTCGTCGATCTTCTTATGGATGGCCTTCAAGTCTTGTTCGGTCGCCAAATTGTTATCAAGTATGTATTTCTTGAGGGCTGTGATGGGGTCTCTGGCAGCGTAGTGTGCCTTCTCAGCTGCCAAAACGGAACAGAACATAACGGTTAATGACAATAAACTCGTGGAACAAACAATGATAGTTTGGGATGGATTTTAGCTCCTAAAATGTGCAAGAAGAAAGACATAATTCAAATACTCACCAGGGTCACGAAGCTCATCGGGATCAGCCAATGAATGTCCTCTGAATCTGTATGTTTCACATTCCACCAAAGTTGGCCCTTCTCCTCTCCTGGCCCTTCCAATCGCCTCCTTTGCCACCTCCCTCACCTTCAACACATCCATCCCATCCACATGAACACCTGGCATACCGAATGCAGGCCCCTTCTTCCAAATTTCGGGATCAGAAGTAGCCCTCAAATGTGACATACCAATAGCCCACAAATTGTTCTCCACAACAAAAATAATTGGCAATTTCCACAATGCTGCCATGTTCAAACACTCAAAGAACTGGCCGTTATTAGCAGTTCCATCTCCGAAAAATGCCAATGTTACATGATCACAGTCTGCCTGTTTCATCACTTCCCTCCTGTACTTAGAGGAGAATGCTGCACCTGTTGCCACTGGTATCCCTTCACCAATAAATGCAAACCCACCGAGCACATTGTACTCTTTCGAAAACATGTGCATAGAACCACCTTGGCCTCGGCAGCAACCAGTAGCCTTTCCAAAGAGCTCACTCATCACCTCACGAGCAGGGACACCCTTACTCAAAGAGTGTACGTGATCACGGTATGTGCTTACCACAGAATCCTCCTTCTTGGTAAGCTTGATAAACCCAGTTGACACAGCTTCTTGGCCATTGTAAAGGTGAACGAACCCGAACATTTTGCCTCTGTAATACATCTGAGCACACATGTCCTCGAAAGATCTACCCAATACCATGTCTTCATACAGCTCCAAACCTTCCTCTTTCGTAATCAGCTAAATGCACAAATATTAGAAAAACCATAAAGTCTTAGACAGTATCCATTTCATTAGAAAACGCAAAAAACTAGAAAAACAAAGCTCAGATGCGTACTTCTACATCTTTTTTAAACTTAATTGCACTGATACGATGAAGTTGCATGAACTTTAACATACGAGACAAATCAAATTGAATCAAATGATTCAAATCCACCCAGAAACAAAATTGAAAGTTGGAAGCTTTGGATTTATATGTTCTGTGTTTTCGATTTTTGGATCAAACAACTTAAATTACAATTGATTTAAGTAAATTTGATCGTAAAACTCAGCCACCCAGTACTGACAAACCCAACATTAACATAATTGAAAACCCAATTTTTCTAATCCTTCCACTGGATTACCATGCACGAGAAAAACAAAACAAACCCAGAAAACCCAATCAAGCAACGAAATTTCAGGACAAAAGCATTACCAGATTGGAAGAAGCCTGGACCTTCTTCTCCTTGACAGCTTCCGAGATGGCAACGACGGCGGATCGGCGGTGGGCAATGGAGTGGGCGAGGGAAGCGGGTCGGAGCTTGCGGGTAGATCCGAGAAAAGAGGATGCCTTGGTGGGGAGCAGTAGGGAGGGCTTGTCATTGGATCTGGGGGTGCTGGCGGTGGTATTGAGCTGGAGAGGCTGGGCCAAGTTGGTGGCGGACGAGAAGGACATCGCTGCCCCCTGCTTTCACTGCTTCCGTCTGTTTGGCAAGTGAGAAAATTTGAGGAGAGAGAAAGGAGGGAGGGGGGAGGATGGAATGATGGGGGATTGAGGGAGAGAATATAAGAGGAGAAGAAGGGGCGGAGAAAACAAAGGGAGGAGGCTTGGAAATAACCGAAAGGGAAAGCTAAGCCAACAACTCAACCAACTACTTGGGAGTTCTTCAATTGTTTGTTTTAATACAAGCTTTCATAATTTTTGGGAGTTTTGAGGCCCTTTTGCCTCGTAATCTCAGATAGGACTTCTTGTCCTTCAAGTCTATTTTCTTGTGACAGTTGGCTTCTCTTTCTACATACTCCGTTGATAATTTATGTCATTTAATTTTTTTTGACTCATTCAATCTGACGGACAAATATCAAGAGATGTGAAAAGAGTGAATATTGAGAGGTGTGTGAAAGGTGAAAAATGGTGATAACACCATCTTTCATTAACCATTATTTATGCCCGTATCATTTTGATCCAACGCACATAGCTAGTTAGTTTGCGCTTGATTAGGTTGGGGGAGGTTTTATGTTCAACTTACATAGATGGACGGCATATATTTAGTGTTCGTTTGGATGTACTTTTAAAATGACTAAAAACGTTTTTAGAGAAAATATTTTTGGGTTCCAACAACACTTTAAGTGCTTTCTACAAGAAACATCAGTTATGTGCTTCTTTTAGGAAGTACTTTAAGTGATTTTCCAGGATTTACTAACATTTTTACTAGGGATTGTTTTCAAAAATATTTTTACCAAAAACACTTTCAGTCATTTTAAAAACACATCCAAACAAGCTCTTATAATAAATTGGATACCACATTAAGTTTTTTGAGGCTCTCTTGAGCACTGCTTGACTCTTCTAGAGGTCCCTCGAGCGATGTTCCACTTCTCTAGAAGCTCATCAAGCAATACTCAAGCCTCTTTTAGGCTAATGATAGTATGCTCAAACTCTCATCGAACGATTAAATTATTTCAGACAACAAAATAAGGCTAGAAATCTTCCCACGGCCACAACTTTATCACTTTCAAAATTTCTACAAATATATTTGTATAAATTTTGGGCATGTTTACTTATACTGAATAAAGTTGTTATTAATGTGTATCATTTTTATTCATGTGTTCACTAATAACGATCGAAAGATATATAGGTCTCTGATTTCGAGTATAACGTAAATGAAAAATAAAGGGAATGGGATAATCTAAGGGCTTGTCTAACGTCTATCTCATACTCATTCATTTACTATGCATATTAAAGTAAGGGGCAAATCTTCTCTAATGATCAAATTCTTGATATAGAGAGTAAATGCAAAACAAGCAAGGTTAAACCACGTTGTAATCATGTTCGTACTCCTCTTTGTAATTTTTGTAATTACGTTTTTCTATTAATGAATTGTTGCTATTGCTTTTATTCTTATTAAAAATAAAAAAAATAAAAAAAAATAAAAAAAAATAAAAAAAAATAAAAAAAAATAAAAAAAAATAAAAAAACCGAGTGTTTCTTCACCGCAATATGTGGAATGGCCACCATTTGCATCGAATTTTGTCAATTCATGTGATATTGAGATAATAAATTTGAGTTTGACTTAATTAATCTCAATAAGTACGAGCTTGTTTGAAAGTATGAGTTTGTTTGGAAGTACTTTAAGTTATTTTAAAAGCACTTTCAAACAAAATCTAAGATAGAATTTCAACCTTTAATGACTGTTGACTTTAACAAACAATAAATCATATTTTGTTAGCAATTTTGTTTGTTGAAGAACGCTATAGGGAGACTCTTCATTCATAAGTTATATTGAAACCAAAAATAAAAAATACAAAAGAATATAGTAGAAGACAGCTTTTGTCCGTGTATGTTGCATTATTTTTGTCGTGATCCAAATCTAGTGACCATGTGGACAAGGATGAGTTCCAACGTGTTATTGGATGAGAACTGCAAAACCAAAATCCTTTTTCTAATTTCAAAATTTTAGTCAGTTATAAATTATTTACAACCGAATAGAATGGCGTTTTAGAATTTTAGTTGTTCTTATTAAGCAGGATAAGACTTTGTTGTTGTAGTATATTCAAAACGTGAGAACATAAACAGAAATGGGTCCATAGCTCAGTGGTAGAGCATTTGACTGCAGATCAAGAGGTCACCGGTTCGAACCCGGTTGGGCCCTTTTTTGCACCTTTTTTTTCATTTTTTACGTCAATATAAAGCTGGGCCCTTCAAATCCGCTCCAAGCCCATACTCGGATTCGGCCCACCCACAAAGCCGTATGGGTCCTCTTCTTCTCGTCGTTGCAGCATTCGCTCCACTTCCGATTTCATTCACTCTCTCATTAAACCAGGCGAAGGTCAGCTTCTCTCTCCTCTCTCTCTCTCTCTCTCTCTCTCTCTCTCTCTCTCTCTCTCATTCAGTGGTTCTTCATCGTTAGCTGATTGAGCTGTTTATCTTTCTCCCAATTATTATTGTGTTTGACTTATGATGAAAGTCGTAGGTTAGCTTTGATTTTGTCTGAATTGGGATTTCTATAATTTTGGGTTTTAGGGTTTATCAAGAAAATTTTCCCAAATTTGTAATTTTATATGATTGTGGCATCCTTTAATTGTTCCAGTTTTTCTTTGGGGTTAATTTTAGATTAGCAGGTTAAGCAATGCATTCAATTCAACATTGTTACGGAGGAAATTTTGGGTTTAGGGTTTATCAGATTTTTGTTGTAATTTTCTGCTTCTTCCAAGCCTCATTGTTATTTTTTTTGGGTCCAGAATTGATATTATGTGTACACAATGACAATGAGAACAATATTACCAACCCCAAATTTATTGGAGCAATAATTCTTAAACTGAGCGCTTGAATTGGGAAATATCCCGAAAGATTATTCGGTCGAAGCCTAGAAAGCGTATCTACACCTTATAAATGGTCCATTTTTGAAGAATTTGAACTCTTGGATTTTGCAGCTTATGAAGAGCTGAAAACAAGGGAAAGGGGAAGCTCTGTAGCAATACAACATTGGGGCTCCTTAACGCCATAGCCGCTAGCTCGCTATTCTTGTTTCTGAATCTGTTGGTAAGAGTCATTTTTTCTTTTAATTAGTTTCAGTTTCTGCTACGAGTTTTTCCTGTTTTGCTTATATGGTATTGCTGTTTTTTTTTATCATCAAGTATTTAATTTCTTCTATTTCTTGTTGGTAGGATATTTGAAGAATCGAGTGAATCACAAAATGCTGCAACCCCAAATTGTTCAATCCCCCGCTAGGCTAGGCCTAACAAACCCCGCATCGCCCTCTCTTCAGAACCCTACGCCTCCAAAAGTCCCTTCACAGCAGCAACCCAATCTCTCCCCAACCCTTATCTCTCTCCTTCCACCGCTCCCTAGGGCTCAATCCATTCTTGTCCAAATGGCCTCCCTTGCCTCTAAACTCTTTGAAGTCTCTCCCAATCGGTCACTTTGGCTCAATGCATTTCGGGGGACCTTCCCGACTTTTCTTTCTTCCCAAACTCAGTCACTTCCCTCAACTGCACTTGAATCTTCTCCTTCCTCCACCAAAGAGATCCTCTCCCAGTTCACTGCCCTTCAAACCCAACTCTTTGAGGCTGTAGCTGAACTCCAAGAGATTCTTGATCTTCAGGACGCCAAGCTGAAAATTGCACGCGAAGTGAAGTCCAAGGATGCTGCGCTTCTTTCCTTTTCCAAGAAACTCAGGGATGTTGAGCAGGTTCTTGATAATCTTGTTGATGATTACTCTGATTTTACCCGCCCCAAACGGACAAAACAGGAGGATGGTGCAGATGATGATTCTTCATGCACCACCACTACGGTTTCATCTCAGTTGAATTTGTCAGATATACTGTCGTATGCCCACCGGATAAGCTACACAACCTTTGCACCACCAGAATTTGGGGCGGGACAAGCTCCTCTTCGTGGGGCACTCCCACCTGCTCCACAGGACGAGCAAATGCGCGCTTCTCAGCTGTATGCTTTTGCAAGCCTTGATGTGGGCCTACCTAAAACAGTCGAGGGGAAGGAGGAAACGATGCAGGCAATATTGGAGCCCCTGCCTCCCGAACAAACAGAATCTAATCAACTTCCCAACCTGGGTGCACTCCAAGGTTTGCTTCCTCCCAACATCACAGTCCCGTCAGGTTGGAAACCGGGGATGCCTGTGGAATTGCCAACCGAATTTCCTGTGCCCCCACCTGGATGGAAGCCAGGGGACCCAGTGCCTCTTCCCCCATTTGAATCTCTTCCAGTTCCAAGGGCCAAGGAGCAACAAATACGACCTAATGCTCATCCAGGAGTACATAAACCACCAGCGACAATACAGGTTCAGCATGTTGAGCTGGATATTCTGGATCCAGACGATGATAGCGATTATAGTACTGAAGATGGAAGCTCAGACGATGATGAGTGACAGCGAGCTACTACTGCGACGCTAGAGTTTTTCGTGAATCCTTTTCTGTCTTCTTGAATTTGCATTTACACTGCCTCTCATTTCGTGAGTCAGGAAGTTGTGAACTTTGTTTCTTTTGCGTTTGTAAGTTACTAATTTTTTGTGTTCTAAGCCTTAAAACTCAAGTAGCAAACTTGTAAGTCACATGAGCCGCTTCGATTGCAACTTGAATAATTACTTCGAGCACCAGTTCCGTACTTTGTTGGAGCATGTTTACTTAGAGAGAATAAGAATTGAAATCATTTTTATTCTTGGGTTCCGTACGTTGTTAAGAGCTAGAACTTCGAATGCTAATGAGTGCATAACTCACTACAAGTGAAAGGAAGCACTATTTTATGCCTACAAAAAAGGAAAACAATTTCTTGAAGCACTTTATAGTTTGGAGGAAGATATGTCCAACATAAATGATTGGTTTTACTACAAAATGTTAGTGACCTTTTCTATAAATCATATACAAAATTTCTACTACTTTACAAATTAAGTAATTACAAGTTTACGACGCTGTCAAATACAGACACAAAATTCACACGAAAATAAATATACACGAGAAAAAGTGGGGGGTTAAAACTCAGCTAGCACGGTAAAAAAAAGATACCAGTTATTTTACAGCCTCCGCAGATTTCCGACTCTACTATTGTTGTTAGTTGTTTACATGGCAATGATGTCATCGCTTGCCGGTCTTCTCCTTGCCTGCAAAGTGTATCGACGACACGTTAGAACTAGACACCTTCACAGATTTGAGAACTTTTACAAAAGTACGCTAAAGATATACGTACCATTACTAAATCATGTTTGATTTTAAGGGGAACCGGCGAGATGACCCCCTTACTTTAAGATCCCTGAGTTGCTTGGTTTTACTTTGTTTCTCGATTCTCAAAAGACCAGTGCTGCTTTCTGCCGGTGAAAGAACAGTTCCTTTCTGAACCTTTTCATGATACACAGCCGGAGGTGTGAGCCTTGGTTGAGGCATGTTGTCAATCTCTACCAATCCTCGGTCTCTTTGCAAATTGGTCAAGATATCAAACTGCAGCATCCCAGTTCAGTTTTTCAAGATATCAAACAGTCAGCTGTAATAATGTTTTGTTGATAAAGGAGAAGGCATGAATGGGTTCTTCTACACCTTTCATGTAGCACTCCAGAGCAGCAAGATACTGATGTCTGCTAGTATGAATTAGGCCACAAACCTCAAAGACACCAAGAGACCTTGTAGTAAGTAATCTTAAACTGAATGAATTATGAGACAACATTGTATGGTATTGGTAAATATACCTGGTAAAATCGCGCCTTTTCGCATAGCTGTAACATATAAGATGAATCCCAATCGGTCTCAGGCACTACCTCAAGAAGTCCCAAAACCTGCTTCTCTCTTCTTTTTGAAGTTGTGCTATCTCCGGAAACGCATGGTGGAAACTTAACATCTGAGGTCAAGTACTCCAAAATTTGAGACAATATACTTTTCGAGACAGTGGCTCTTCTACTTGCAACATAGTATGAAATAAACTCAAATAGATGATCTATGTCTTTCTTTGAAGGCCACTCTGCTACTTATCCAGTGTCATCGGGAGATCCATCTGTTTGAGAACATTCCTTACTAATAATGTGAATGAGCGTATCTATTGTATTCTGAACCATTGAATTCTGATTTTGAGCCATTAAATTGTTCCCATCCTGCAGCTCCATATTTGCATTAGCTGAATCATGAGAAGAAAGGTCAGGTTTTGAGATTTCATCTTCTACGAAAGCACATCACAGAACGTCTAAAGTAGCTTCAGTGTCTAGATCTAACAGAAGATACAGGTTAATATATTCTCCTCCAGGCAATACACTTGAGACTGCTCTTGAATTAGGGGCATCAGAACCCTCCAACAAAAATTGCAGAAGTTCTGTTCTCAGAAATGGCAACCGCAAGGGAGGAATTGATCCCTGTCCTGAAACCACAGATAATTAGTGCAAACTTTGTTAATCAGATTAGTCCATGCTAAATCCAGGAATAAACAAAGCTACAAGTAAGTCAAAAATATATTCAAGTAGAAAAGAATGCTAGTCTTCCTTTGATCGCTTCATGCGTATTCGGTAAGATTATTCTCCTTTTCTATGAATTACCTATTTCAAGATCACAAATACATTTGCAGTAACAGATGGGATTATCACACAGATGGATAGAATCCTGCAATATTCCAATTGAACAACTAATAAGTGTAAGTCCATACCTGGTGGAAAAGCAAGGCCTGAAAAGCAGTACTTCAAATAAACTAACATCCTGTACCTGTAAACAAGAACAACATACAATAAAACCACTTAAAAGGCTAATGGAAAACTAACAACATACAACCAATAAGTAACATGAAAACAATGTGGTACAACTAATTATATGCTTTCAGTAAGATAATAATAATTACGGGTAAAGATGATGCCAGGATGAAAGGAGAAGCAACTAAAGTAGCAAGATAAACCACATATAAGCCTTTTAAACTCAAGTAGAACACACAAAGGACAATATCAAGATAATCATACCCAAGGGTGGTAGCACCTTCTCCTTGACTATTTCGCAAGACCACTAACAGCTCCTCTAAGGGTAACCTGAAATCATCCAATCCTTTATTGAAGAGATACACCAGAGCACTATACAGTCCGTGCTCTCTGCATAACCTAACAACCTACAATAAAACATAACAAATAATGTGCGAGTCCAGGTGAAAACTATGACAAACAAATTACAGCAACATGAAAAATTATAAGCAACAATCTGAGAGGCACAGACCTGATTGAAATCCAAGGATGAAATATCCATGTGAAGAACACGTTGTTCAACACGCTGTAACCACCCTTTGCAGCTATAATGCTCTACCAGTGCTTGCATGATCTGAGGAAAGGGGAGAATGAAATAACATTATTATGTATAACATACCTGCCAATACAGCCAAAATACTTGAACAGTATGCATTACCTCAGGTGGAAGAGAACCAAGCATGTCCTTCAATGTATAAGGCTCCAACAGCTCCAAAAATGTGTCTAATAACATTTATAAAGAAAACTGATTGGTAACATGCACTGGTGGAGGAAAATGATATATGCATGTAGCTTCAAGCTATCGAATAATGCACATACTTCAAATGCTGCAAAACTGCAGCCGAGACAAGCCAAAAAAGATACACCATACGTTGAACTTAATTGCCTTGTTCTATAATATGTCAAAGTATTAATCCAGTAACCTCAAATCATGACGAAAGTTAAAAAGCTTGGTTCTGAAGTGCTTTCAATATATTTATTCTAAATAAGAAATATTTCAAGCCTATAATGCAGAATATAAACTATTCACTTAATCCCCTTTCAAAAGAAGAAAATATGTTATTCACTCCAGTTTGAGCATGACACCAGTTATGAGTTATGGTAAGATAATTTGAGAATGTAAGTGTATTCTGTGTTTCGTTGATGCGGCACAGTTGCACATTATAAAAAGCCATTCTGACTCAACCGTGCATGGTTGGTAAAATGGACTTTCCCTTTTCCTAAGTACATGAAAGCCAAAGCATGCTTCTCTTTTTGTTTCATTTCAATCGAATAATATATAATCCAGATATCCAAACTTCGGCTTAAAGTGGATGAAGTTTACAAAACCATAAATGCAAAAATAAACAGAATTGATAATACCTCTTTGTTGAACAGCTACAAACTTAGAGAAGATTTCATCAAAAAGTATGTCAGTCCTTCTGATATGGACACAGAATTCAACTGCAACTCCACCAACACGGGTGTATTGCTCTTTTATTTCAGAGTGCATAGAACTGCTTTTGCTTTTTAAATCATCAGGTTGATCCATTTTTCCAATTTGGTTGCAGAATGCTACTGAAATATATGAAAATACTTCCTCTACATATGACAAAATCAACTCAACCAGGTAGGACATTATGGCCTCCTGTGCAGCAACCAGAGTTCTAGGAAGGTCAATAACACCATGAGCTTGACCGTCGTAAATTGTCATTGCCATGTTCAAGGCACCCATCCAATCACCTGCTCCCCGTAAAACCTGAATTCGTTCTTTCCAAGGGAGAAGTTGGGAAACGATAAGATGCACTGGTCCAAGTACATATACCGAAGCTCCTCTTACAGCTACACAATTGTGATAAGCTTTTTCAGGATTTCCAAATATATTAATGAAGTGAGTATGATACGCAATGAGATCATCCCCTTCAAAACCGTCAACAGAAAAACTTGTTTGGTGAATCACAGTTCCATCCTTTGCAAACAAACAAAGTTGTCCAGTCACGGTGAGAACCACCAGCATCTGAAGGCACAAAACTTCAAATTACGCTCATTCTTACGTGATGTAAACTTGACTCTTAACCATGTACAGAACTCTTCATAGGCAGAGAAACATAAATTTCTTCGGTTAAAAGAATAAACATAAATTCAGCACGACAGAAAACAAATAAACAGGTGCATACCTGATCATCCAGCCAAGCCACACCTATGGCTGCACTTTCAAGAGACCATTTCCCATATATTCTCAGCTCTGATTTGACCAACTTTGCCACCTGAACTTTTTGATCCCAAGCAAGTGCTAGTAACGAAACTCTTTCAACTGCTTCAGCAGGCATATTTTCTACCAATAATGAAAAACCTCATCTTAGGAAGCCATCAACAGGAAACTTAACAAATAAAGTCAATCCTTACCACTAGTAGCAGGTGACCTGTGTGATTGTATTGTACATTTCCAAGCAGTACAAGGCATAGAACCCTCCCGAACCCCCAATTGGTTTGGAAAGTCGTGCATACACTTCCAAAGTGGGAGTTAGTCTTACCTACAACAAAGACACATGGCATTAGCACACTGAAAAATAAACTTTTTATAAATAGGTAATAATCCCAAACCAAAAGGTACATGGAATTGACGCTATCATCTGAGGGCTTCATACCACCAGAACAGTGTGATGGGTGACAAACACGACCACACCTTCTTCCACCAAAGAAGATCCCTCATTGAAGAGTTTCCAACCTGCATCTCCACCAACCATACCCCCCATCATACCACCAATACTGCTGCCTGAAACCGCCCCACTACCCTGAGAAGACAGTAAAGCCCCTCCACTGCATTCATCAAAAAGGAGTGGTGAAGCTGACAGCACTGTGCCTGTATTTTGTCCATCAAGAGGGCACTGTTCCAATCAACATGCACAGGAAGTTTGATAGAGTTACATTGTAGAAGATCATAGATTCACACATCAACCGCGAAGCAAGCATTTTTAAACATAAGGCCAACAATGAAATTTTTTTACCTGTGTTTTAATCGAGAACCTATTAAGCAGGGGAACCACCGAGGAAGAATGTAACAGTACCACACCCTTACTATCACCGGTAACTGCCTTAAATTGATGTGTAACCTGAGAATCCTGCCCCAAAAACAACGTATGAACAACTGGAGTTGTATGTTCTCCAGTAATTACTTTGGCAGCCGATGCCCTCTGCACGTCCCAAACTGTAATGTGACCATCAGCATAACCAGCTAAGAGCAAGTCCCCTTGTTGATTGAAGCACATAGAAGTTACAGCAGCATTAAGACCGTTCTCCTTGCAACCCAAGAATTAGCATCTGGTACATATATACCATAGTTTGTTAACACGAATTCCCCTATATCTATATCAGTGGCAGTTAAAACTAAGTAAAGGAATGAAAGCTAACCTTTGCATCCATGCTGTCAGCATTATGAGCAGAGTACTTACTAGGAATAACAAGTGTAGACCCTCTTGCCATTCCTATTGCAATGTAATTACTGTGAACCGCCAAGACTTGCGGTGAGCCATGATCATGCCTTAACGCCGGAGATGAAAGGGTCCGAGTAATGGGATTGTTAGCATCGAC
The DNA here is from genome assembly GCA_035220775.1 of Malus fusca. Taxonomy (NCBI): domain Eukaryota; kingdom Viridiplantae; phylum Streptophyta; class Magnoliopsida; order Rosales; family Rosaceae; genus Malus; species Malus fusca. The sequence goes on along the minus strand of CM069059.1, from coordinate 21,557,418 downwards.
ATTGAAGTATCCTAATGTGGTGGAGCCTCTGTGAACACCCTCAAGCCGCATGGGTTGAGCAGCGGCACCCTCTTCCCAATGCAAAGCAGTAGAAGCTTGCTTCTTCTCTAACTCTTCAGCGATTTTGAGTGGCTTCCGCAACTTCTTCTCAGCTTTTTTACTTATCCACCTGCTCTCCAATTCCCCAATTCTCTCCTCCACCAGTTGAGTGATTGAACTTCCCAATTCTTCGTCATCATCAATATCGCTACCGTTACCAATATTGCCATTGTTATCCTTAGACTCCTTACCACCACCACCATCATCCTTGCCATCACCGCAGCCTTCATTATCCTCGGTATCACTCTCTTTCGAACAAGGACTATTATCATCTAAGTGTTGGAATTTATTAGGTTTATTTAGGAAATTAATTAGAGATTTGATTTGATTTTGTAGTATGGTATTTTTGGCATTTACGCATTAGGGTTTCTTAGGTTTATTGCTCTATAAATAGAGCTTGTAATTTAGTTTGAGAATTATGTTAGTCACAATGTAGGTTTTGTAGCCGTTCAGGCTTTCTCGGTTGTTTAATAATATTCTTATTCTTGTTCGTTGCTCATTCTGATATTCAACTTTAAGTTTTGAATTTCTTGTTTACATTCCTCTACCACCTCAACATTCTTACTAAGTTCCGTATCTTTAACATCATTTGCATCTAAACTTGTCAAATTCTCATAAGAACTACTTACATTCTTCTCTTCTTCCACAGCATTCCCAGCACTCGCTTCATCAACTTGAGAAGCCTGCTCCAACTCGTTTTCGCTCTTCAATACCCCGCCATTTCTCAACAATTCACCACCAAAATCCACTTGTAATTCATTCGAATTGGTCCTAATCACTTCCGACCCAATTGCATTCGTATCACCTGTTTGGACCAAAACTTAAACTTTGGGCTCCAGGCTGGCCCAAAAGGAGGCCTGAAGGGATAGTCGGTCGAAGCCCAACAATTTGGCCGAAGCCCAGCCGAAACCCAGAAAAGCAGGAAAGGGCCTCTTCTGACTTAATACAGCTCATGAATGCCACTTGCCCACCTACCCAAAGGCCAAGTGGTATAGACTGACCAGCTACACAGCCCATAAAGTACTTTATGGTGGCATTACATGTAAAAAAACTGATGAGTCATCACCCTCAAACCGCATTCGGGCAAGGCTGCTGCTACAGGAGGACATGCTGGTTTGTCTATAAAAGAAGAAAGAGAAATCAGGATTAAAGACACTCAAACAAACAAACAAAAGCACAAACTCTGCTCAAAGCCAGATTTGCCTTCAAACGATAGCTGTAGTCAGCCAAAGCCTTCATCCCTCTCGGGATCGACTCTCACTCAACCCTTTTTTATAAGCTCTGCTACCTTGTCTAAAACACTTGCCGTAGTATCGATTTCCCTCTGAAAACTCACCTCTCAAACCCCTTTTCTTCTAAACTCTCAGACCCCCTGATAAACCTCAAAGATAGGACACTCAAACAAACAAACAAAAGCACAAACTCTGCTCAAAGCCAGATTTGCCTTCAAACGATAGCTGTAGTCAGCCAAAGCCTTCATCCCTCTCGGGATCGACTCTCACTCAACCCTTTTTTATAAGCTCTGCTACCTTGTCTAAAACACTTGCCGTAGTATCGATTTCCCTCTGAAAACTCACAATCTCAAACCCCTTTTCTTCTAAACTCTCAGACCCCCTGATAAACCTCAAAGATAGGAAGTTGCAAGACGCCCAGTTTTGCCCGACAAGGTGAAAACCTTGCTTGTCCCTCCTTGGTTTTGTCTTTTCATTTATTAAACTAGCAATATGTTGTATACTTTCAGTTGTATTCAAGTTGTTTCTAGTAAAATGATGATTAAAAGACTCTCTCAGTTCTTGAATCCGATTTAAAGATGTCTTCACTATTTAAATCAGATCTAAGTTCTAATCTTCCGGACATATAAGAGTGATCATGTAAAAGTCCTTGGTCTCAAGGCATAAAAAAGAACTTTATGTGGACTTAACCCATCCACGACAATCCTTGATAAACAAAGAAGTCCGAAGTTACTTGGGGCGCAAGTAATCGACTGATCTAGTAGTTTTACCATTGTTATATTATGATTATTCTAGAACGTTTGAGTATGGAATGAGTTCTGATAGGAAGCCTCAAGGCCTACACCTAAGGCCCCACAAAGGCACCTATTTGGATTCATTCTAAGCTCTGCGGGCTAGAACGTTTGAGTATGGAATGAGTTCTGATAGGAAGCCTCAAGGCCTACACCTAAGGCCCCACAAAGGCGCCTATTTGGACTCGTTCTAAGCTCTGCGGGTTAGAACGTTTGAGTATGGAATGAGTTCTGATAGGAAGCCTCAAGGCCTACACCTAAGGCCCCACAAAGGCACCTATCTGGATTCGCTCCAGGCTATGCGGGCTAGCTGATCAGAAGTATAACGGTGGTTATACTATGTGCGACAATGGAACCAACAATATATATGTCCAAACACTGGATTGGTTATAGATTGGAAGCCTCAAGGCCTATACCTAAGGCCTCACAAAGGCACCTGTCATAATTAATACGGTCTCTCGGATATATATATATATATATATATGTACATAATTGGACTCAACATCCGTTCGACGTCTGCCATGCTAAAGATGGCAGTGGCACGCTTGAGCATATAAAAGTTAACCTTGATTGTGAGCCTTCAGGCCTACACCTAAGGCCCCACGAAGGCACCTTTCAGAGTTAACTCTGTCATTCTCTTTCAGCCTTGCCCGACAGGCCTTGCCCGACAAGCCGTGCCCGACGAGCCTTGCCCGACAAGCCGTGCCCGACGAGCCTTGCCCGACAAGCCCGACAGTAAACGCAGAAGCCCGACATCAGCCCTCAACCGGCGCCAAACCTCTCCCGGGGAGCTGTGTGCTCGTCGGCCAGGAAGCATCCCCGACGGAAATTCCTAACGCGAACATCACCATTAGAATTAAAACTCACCACGGAGTTGTCATCCAGTTTCGAACTTTCAAGAACCTTCTGGATAACTCCACTCCCGGCGCTCCTCCTCGACTTGATCGCGGTGGCGTGCGGAGTCGGCATCAACCTCGAGGCCGCCGCAGCCGCAGCCAGGGCCGCCCCGGGCTTCGCATTTGTTCTCATGCCTCCGAGAAACCATGGAGAGGGCGGGGAAGATGAGGCGGACGAATCGGTGTCGTTGAGGATTTCGTCAATCGTGCGGTGGGGGACGGAGCTAATGTGGTCGTCGTCGTCGTAGTCTTCGTCGGAGAGGGAGACGTGTGAGTTAAGGAACGAGTCGAGGTCGAGTTCCATGGTGAATTGCGGTTCGAAGTGAGTGAGCTTCTTGGTCATACTGGTGCAGCCTAAGCCGCTGCTGGTGCTGCTACTCCGACGTCGTCTTGGTCATCTTCTTTATTTTTTTTTTCCAACGCCATGTCGTTTATTTTAATGAAATTGGGAAGGAAAGTACAACGCCATGTCGTCTGTCTGTGAAAACCTTGTTTATTTATAACAAAGTGATGTTATTAATAGGCAAAAGTGTGAAAGAGAACCTTTATCAAAAATCGAAGTGCTGCTTATTTTTGTAACTGTATTAGACAGTGAATGTACGTAAAAAGAAGCAAGAGATATTAGTATTATTTTTACTTTTGATCTTGCATGTTGGTTGTAATGAGGATACAAACGTACATTGTATATAGAGGTTTTGATCCGACACCTTACATGCATGAAGAAAATTTTTAACCAACCTAAGACTATTTCACCTAAAATTTTCAACAGTTGTCACCAAAGTCTATTTTAGTTTTGCTTCCTCATACAATCATATGTGTGACATTCACGTTACATTTCACAACAGGTAAGATATTATTTGTGAGATATTATTGTATACAAATGTGTCGTGTTATGTTTCTCCTCTTGTTGGATTTTAGTCCAAAATACTCCAATGTAACTTGAGAGAGCAATTTTTCTTGCACACGAGGAATTCTGCCGCCTATTACACACCGCTAATGAATCTTGAGGTACTCGGCACTGCAAACCCCTCCACCTGTGCATGTTTTAGTCGGCCTTCTGCAAACTCCAAGTTACAGTTTCACCCTCCTGCAGTTTCAGTGCTTAAAACCACCACATTTTGCACTGCAGCCCCCTCAGCATTTTCATCGCACAAGAAACAAGCATCCAACTGCAGGTTGCTGTGAGGAGCTCAACTGCTTTTGTAGGAAGCAATTGTTCCTTCCCCGCAGGTTCTTCTACGACACAGAAGCACTTTTAAGTCGTTTTACTGTCAAACACAGGGTAGAAGCACTTTAATTGTCAAAAAGCACAGAGTTTTATTGCCAAACATAAGTAGAAACACACTTTTAATTGTCAAAAAGCACTTCTAGCCACCGTCGACTCTAGTTAATCTTTTATGGTTTACTGTTTTGCAGAACGTAATAGAATTACAAGTTAATGGCAACTTTCACTGCTTCAAGCTTTTCCTCGACGAGCTCCCATGTCAGCTATGGCACTGTATCTTCCGGATCAAACCTGAAAACCGGATTTAAGAAAATGGTTTCTGGTAAACAGACCCTGACTCACAATGGGTTGAGAGCTTTGAACTCAGTGGACGAGCTCCGAGTCAGAACCATGGCCAACTCAGTTGCAAGGCAAGCGAGTGGCAAATCCGTCAATAGATCTAGGAAGACTTCAGGAGTTATTGTTTGTGGAAGTGGGATGAATTTAGTGTTTCTGGGAACTGAGGTTGGTCCATGGAGTAAAACTGGTGGACTTGGTGATGTTCTTGGAGGCCTCCCACCGGCTATGGCTGTAAGCGCTTACTTCTCTTGCCTTGTAATAATATGCACAATGAGAACCGAGCGACATTAAACAAACATCAAGCCGTATATAAACCATGGTTTAGTTCCCATTTATTGTCAGTGTAGTGTCCCTCGAGGTCTGTTTTTGATTAAATGTTTGTAACCGGTTATGTATGCGTAAATTTCACTAAAATTTGAACTTTCTTCAGGCAAATGGGCATCGAGTGATGACGATTTCTCCGCGTTATGATCAGTACAAAGATGCATGGGATACAGAAGTAACAGTCGAGGTGTGCAAACATATAACCTTGATCAACACTGAAATAGGACAATGTTCAAATGATTTATTCCTATCCTGTTCCTATCTGTGTAGCTTAAAGTGGGAGATAAAACCGAAACAGTTCGATTTTTTCACTGCTACAAGCGAGGAGTTGATCGTGTTTTCGTGGATCACCCGCTGTTTCTCGAAAAGGTTTGGTCTTGTCTTTACTTACTGATCTTTTCCAGTGTTTTGCAAATAGTATGAAAAGGAAGAAAACTCAAATTCTTATCTGCTTTTTGTGACTGGTTGTTAAGGTATGGGGGAAAACTGCATCGAAAGTTTATGGTCCGGTTACTGGAGTCGATTTCAAGGACAATCAACTTAGGTTCAGCCTGCTATGCCAGGTTAGCAATCTCTGCCTTTCTGATCCTCGTCGCATTTTTCATTCAAATCCTCGTCACGAGTGTAAATAAATAACACGTTTTCTTACAAATCTGTTAGCAAATGTTTAGTCTGAATTTGAATCTGTGCATCTTCTGATTGTATAATATCATGGTTGTATAAAATTATATGTTTTAAGGCAGCTCTAGAAGCACCAAGAGTTCTGAATTTAAACAGCAGCAAATATTTTTCTGGACCATATGGTAGGCAAAACTCATCTCCAGTTGTCTAAACCAACACCACTTTTGAAAATCTTTTATGCATGAATTGGTACGATGGCGTTGCTGAGTGCAGGGGAAGAAGTTGTTTTCATTGTCAACGATTGGCACACCGCCCTGCTCCCATGCTACCTGAAGGCCGTATACAAACCTAGAGGTATTTACAGCACTGCCAAAGTAGCCTTTTGCATTCACAACATTGCTTACCAAGGCAGATTTGCGTTTGCGGACTTTGCACTTCTCAATCTGCCAGATGAATTTAAGAGCTCGTTCGATTTCATTGATGGGTATGGTTTTTTTCACAGGATATAGCAGACTGTATAATGATTATGTGATTGAAACTTGAGTGTGATTGTTCTGATTCCACAGCTCTGAGAAGCCGGTGAAGGGGAGGAAAATTAACTGGATGAAAGCCGGAATTTTGGAATCAGACAAGCTCTTGACCGTCAGCCCATGCTATGCCGAAGAACTTGTTTCTGCGGTTGAAAAAGGAGTCGAGTTGGATGACATTATTCGGAAAACTGGAATTTTTGGAATTGTGAATGGTATGGACGTCCAGGAATGGAATCCCTTAACTGACAAGCATACAACCATCAAATACGACGCTTCTACTGTAAGAATACTCATTGTACAAAAACTTCCTTAACCGTAGTTCGTGTAACTTCTTTTGATTCGTATCATGTATGGCAATGACTCTTGAAACTTTGGCTTCCTTAGGTGGCTGATGCAAAGCCTCTTCTGAAAGAAACCCTCCAAGCAGAAGTCGGATTGCCGGTGGATAGAGACATCCCTGTCATAGGTTTCATTGGTAGGCTTGAAGAGCAGAAAGGTTCAGACATTCTCATAGAAGCCATTCCTCATCTTATCAAAGAGGATGTTCAGATTATAGTCCTCGTATGTACCCGACATGGAAGTTGTTCCTCGCCTTATATTGCTCATCTGTTTGTCCTGCCACCAAACCTACGTGTATATTAACGTGATCTGCCTTCGAAATTTTCTCAGGGGACTGGCAAAAAGCCGATGGAGAAGCAGCTTGAACAGCTGGAGATAGAATACCCCGACAAAGCCCGAGGGGTAGCGAAATTCAGTGTCCCTCTGGCCCATATGATCACAGCAGGAGCTGATTTCATGTTGGTTCCGAGCAGATTCGAGCCATGTGGTCTCATTCAGTTACACGCCATGCGTTATGGAACCGTAGGATCCCTAACGCAAACAAGTCCTTCCATTCGAAGGTACATCTTGCATGAGTACTGATTCACCGCTATGCTTCTGCAGGTCCCCATCGTTGCCTCAACCGGCGGGTTGGTAGACACTGTTAAAGAAGGATTCACCGGATTTCATATGGGAGCCTTCAATGTGGAAGTAATGCTTCTTTTTCTACCATTCTTTATACACAAAATACTTTTTACACTTTCGTGTTAACTCAGTTTCGAAAACTGATGTTTCAGTGCGAAGTTGTTGATCCGGCGGATACACAAGCAATCGCTACAAACGTTACAAGAGCCCTCGGAACTTATGGAACTCCAGCTTTTACTGAGATTATAAGCAACTGCATGGCTCAAGATCTCTCGTGGAAGGTAAAGACATCCCCTCGCACAATCCTTTTACAATTAATCGCATTCTCACATGCTTAAATCCTCTGAATCGGCACCGTGCAGGGTCCTGCTAAGAAGTGGGAGCAAGTGCTGCTGAGTTTGGGTGTCACTGGTAGCGAACCTGGGATCGTGGGTGAGGAAATTGCACCGCTTGCAAAGGAAAATGTCGCAACGCCTTGAGAAACAAGAGTTAAGTTATTCGGTTTTGTGTAGTAACACAAGAAATCTGCTCCTCGCCTCCCAAACCGCCCATCATGTGTGTGCAGTATGTTTAATAAGCAACACGATGCGTGACAGGATAAATTTAGCCAATTTGTGTATTATATGACATATGTGAGGGGGAACTGAATGCAGAAAATATAACCGAAAAGCTGAGTTAGGATAACACGAGCACAATGCAAGCGTCAACTGCCTCCGTCAATCTCCGTAAACGAGACTAGAAGGGTCATGCCATCAACTACGAGAGCTCGTATCATGTTTCAAAACATGTAGGGCACATCAAACAGAATATAAATCCATCGCAAACAATTCAATTTCAAGATTAAAAGAGTAACGTACCTTTCTATCCAGAAATTAAAACATTAAGATGTTCAAAATTTGGATTTGCTCAGCAGAAAACAAGGAGAGTTAACAACTTCTCCATTACTACCACTACATATCATAAGCCAAAAAGAAGGATGATACCCGTACCAGATTGATAGGGCAACTAATCTCAAAATACTAAAAACCATCAAACTGAAGATTGGATTACATCTTGCTGAAAGGAGCCCCTAATCGAACAAGCTGAATCCCATATCGTCATCGCTCTCTTCCTTGGGTTCTTCCTGTAAAATCAAGTTCGAAACCAAAATGAGCAAATCGGATAACCCAACGCCTTAAGACCACAACAATTTCAACAAACTCGTTCGATGAAAAATGATAGAAGTGACCCAATACCTTCTTCTCCTCCGCTGCAGGAGCAGCAGCAGCTGGGGCAGCAGCACCGCCTCCTGGGGCAGCAACGGCAACAGCAGCACCGCCGCCACCAGCGCCAACATTCAGGATGAGGTCATCAATGTTCTTCTTCTCGGCAAGCTTGGCGAACAAGCCGGGCCAGTAAGACTCAACAGTGATATTAGCAGCTTTCACCAATGTTGCAATCTTCTCAGACTATTACACACCAATTAAGGAGAATCACAGCATCCAAAAACAACATTTCCAAATTTCTACCATTTAACCCACTAATTTAAACCAAAAATAAATCAAATAACACGAACAAAAAATCTAATTTCTTGCGTGTGCTCTCAGAAATACACAGTTAATTAAATTAAATCAAACCCGTGTGAATTTAATCCATAAAATAAAAATGAACACGAAAAGTTTATCAATTGCCGCATAAATAATAATAGCAAATAAAATAAAAGCTAAAAAAACAACCAAATAAATAAATAAATGAAAACCGATATGTGAAGGAAAAACGAATAAAAGGATACAGTGATGGGGATGCCATCGTCGTGGAGGATGAGGGCGGCGTAGCTGCAAGCAAGCTCTGAAAACGCCATCGTTTTTCGCTATAACGAACAAAAACCAAGCCCACAATTACCAATCGATGCGCTGCAATCCATCGGAGTTCACAGTCGATGCTTATTGGAGTGAGAGAGAGAGAGTTACCTGAGGGAGACGAGATCTGAGATTGGTGGGTGGTAGAGAGCTGCGCGGCTGCAAAACCTCAACACTTTCTCGTCTAGGGTTTCTGATTTTCTAGCGAGCTAGGACATATAAAGTTGCGCAACAGTGGACTCGCCTGATTTTTATTTTTAATTTTTTATGGAAGCGCAAGAGTGGGCTCGAGGCCCAAAAAGCCCAATTCTTATTTCTTTCGGTGGTCAAAGACTCAAAGCCCAATTCCTATGGAGTTTTGGACACCCAAGTTTTGAGCAAGAAAAAGAAAAGAAAAGAAAAGGAGATTCCATTTGTACAATGAATTAAAAGTCCTCTGACCTTGAAAAAACATTTCTTCTGAAAAAAGTTTTAATAAAATTAAAATTTTGAGCTCATCTATAAGGAAAAGGAGGAAATTTTTGGTCAACTGCCCACCAGTTGGCTTGTTCGACTGTCCAATGAAATGATATCATGTCGTTATTCACATTTTACTTTGATTTTTTATTTAACAAGCACATAGGCAATTAGGTAATCCAAGTCTTGTTAATATCAATAATATTGATGATATGTTGATAGTTGATAACCTCCCCGTAGTATTGTCGCCACTTAGACAAGCTCGGGGAGGTTGAGACAAGCTCAAGGAAACTAGACATTAAGGAGGATTACCATAATCAAGGAAGAGAAAGCAAACAGGAAAACATAAGAGAAGGGATGGAAAGGAGTGGGGCTGGGAAAACATAAGCAAGATGGGAGGAAGGAGGAGGAATTGAGGGAAGGGGTAGCGGCTGAGGTTGGGACAACCACTCTAAAATCTTGGTACTATCAATTAAGATAGGAATTCAAGTTCCTTGACAAAAATCTTCTCTCAAGAAAGTTTAGTTGCATACATTGCTTTAGTTTCTTTGGTCATTGCAACTTGAGAAAAAATTCAGGTAGCAATTCGAAAAATTCCCCTAGTACTTCTTGTTATTTTCCTCTTCAAAGTAGAAGCACGTTGATGTCATTTTAGCTAAGCAAGAGACATCTTTTATGTCAAATCAACTTGAATCCCCAAATATATTTTCATATAGTTTGAAACTTTGAGTGATACAGTGATTGTTTGTCGGGTAATGCTAGATAGACCATTTATTTAAATTATATTTTGTAAATTATATGATGTCGTTGTTGATGATTTAATTATTATTTAAATGTTGATTAACATGTTTATTACTTATTACCTAGCATTACTCTTGTTTCTCTCTTCTTTTCACCTTCCTCCCAAGTATTTCAATTTTGCATCTCAAAACCAAACCAAATCAAATTAAATAAGTATGCAAAACCAGAGTGGTATTACAGAGATTATCTACTTGAATTATATTTTGTGAACCACATGATGTGACGGTTGATAGTTGGACTTTTTCTTTAAATCATTAAAAAAATGATCTAATCATAAACCGTCACATCATGTGATCTACGGAGTATGATCTAAAAATATGGTATTCTCGGCATTTTTAGCAAAACCATGCATTCACCCTTTTTTGATAGAGCTCCTAGGATTCCAAGCACATTCTTCAAAGTCTCGAAAGTGATTGATTGTGCAAAAGAAGAATCATACCAAAGAAAAAGTACAAAATAATCAGAGAGACAATCTTCCAACTAATCCATCAATTCGAAAAAAGTATCCGAAGCTTTGAACAATGACCAAATTCAAAAAATAAAAAATTAAAGATTACAAGTTAAATGGCCAATCAAGCTATCCGAAGCTTTGACCAAATTGGTGTTTCAAAGATATAAAACAAATCTTTTGAAACCCGATTGCTTTAATCTTCTCCCATATAAACAAAAAGGGTTTATATGTCATTGGATGCTCTGTGCAATCCAAGGCACATAATCCAACTGCTAATTAGTGTTGTAAGGTGGAATCCAAAGCCCAATATTTAGCTTCCACCTCATGCAATTACATGAATTAATGATTAATTAATCATCTGATATGAGTCTTAATTAATTAATTAATTCCTCCCCTAATCCTAACAACTAACTTGAAAAATAAGCTAGACTCCCCTACTTGTCCTAACCAAGAACATGTTTGATGATGATGATGATGATGATGATGATGATGAAGTTAGTGAAGCAAATGAAGAACCAATCGGATGCTGACACTTGTATGAAACCCTTTTGCTCTCTTCTGATGGCAGCTGATGTGATTAATCTGCAGCAGCAGGCAACCCTTTGGAGGTTGATGGCTGAAAATCTGGTTTTGTTACCCTTCTGTCAATGTGGTTAGTCTTGAAAAGTTGACATTGTTTTGATCCCCCTGTGGACATTAAGTTGAAGGATTCTGCTCAGAGTGTGCACCAGAAGGTTGTGGGGCAGCTGCCCCCCCTGATGTGACCCCAGTTGCTGCTGCTGCTGTTGCACCTGTAACATTTTGCATGTAAACTGTAAATTCTCTAGATAATTTCTTACTGGGTATCACAGTGACGGTATCTCAAACCAATCATGTTGGAATATCAGCGGGAAAATAGTTAAAATGTTTTTACCTGGGGTAGTTGTGGGGGTGGTGATTGGCATTGAGGAAGGAGGAAGAGAGAGGATCCCAGTTGTGGAGGTGGAGCCAAAGGGCTGAGGAGGCAAATAAGGGTACTGTACCATTTGGGGATATTGGACACCAAGGGCATGAGCCTGGCTACTATTCTGAGCATATTGAGCATAAAATGGGTAGACATTTTGGTAAATTCCAGCCGGCCCTGATGCCCCGCCAGTTGTGGTGGTGTAGTAAGGTGAGAATTGTTGGCCACCACCACCATAGACACTGTAATAGTTCTGCACAATAACATGCATTTTGCACAAAAGTCAGCTTAAGAAAAAATAAAGAAAAACCAAAGAAAAATAAATAGTTCATGTGCCCACTTAAAATGGTAAATAAAAAATTTACCATGGGATACATGGAATCTTGTGAATATCCAGTGTACCTGTAAATTTACACCCAAAAACAAGGGAAAAAGCAAATCAGATATGGAATGGATGAAAACATTTTGACAAAACCAAAAAAATGAAAATATGGAGTGACTTGTATGCATGGTTAAGCGGTAGTGAATTCGTTTTATGTAAATTGAACTCGAAATTATGGAGAAAAAAGGAAAGATTTGAGTGTGTTTTTGTTTTGGGGAATTTGAGGCTTACCCATAAGCTGAATAAGGAAATGTGTATTGGCCAGTGGGTTGAGGGACATAGGTTGATGAGGATCCATGATAAGCAGCTGGTGGAGCCACCAACCCATGTGCTGCTCTTAACCTTCCTGCACCTGCAGCAATGCCATAACAAAATCAACAAACACATCGTGTCTCTTCTTTCTTTCCAAACCCTAGCACATTTCAGATTCACATTTCCATTTAGGAATGCAAATGTTTTCTGCGGAATTTGAGTGCTCAGTCCACGGGCATAATACAGCACGTCGACCGGGCACTCACATCCCGCGTCAGAGAACAAAATGATTCAAGAAATGGTAAAAGAAAAAGAATTAATATATGGTATGGGAAAGGCAAAAACCATGGAGAGCAGTTGGTGGGCGAGTCTTTTGTGCACCAAGAGATGCAAGATTGCAGTTTGCCCTCCTTCCATCAATCACAGGGGATGGATTTTGGCATGCCCTCATGGCTGCCTCTGGATCCTTAAATGTAACCTAATCAAAATATTAAACATAAATTAAAACCAAACTCAAATTAATCAGAAAAACACAGAAAAATCGTAACAAAATAATGGGGTTTGCTTACAAATCCATAACCCTTGGATCTTCCAGTGTTTTTATCTGTGATCACAACAGCCTCCAAGATCTCCCCAAACTGTTCAAAGTACCTTCTCATGGTTTCCCTCTGAGTCTCCCAGGCCAACCCTCCCACAAAGATTTTGGTAAAAGTTGTGTCATTGTATTGCCCTTGATTATTCATGTAATTACTCCCCCCCACCATCTGAAATTGCCTTCCTTGATTCATCAAAACCAAAAACAAATACCCCAAAAAAACAAAAAGATTAATTTTTTTTTAAAAAAAAAAGAAAAGAAAAACAAACCCAGAACCGAATTTTTTTGGGTGTTTTTCTGGAAAGATCACATGAAACAAAACAGAGAGACACTCGTGCAGTTGGTGAGATTCTATTTGGTCTTCTCCTTCTTGTTTGTGAAATGACTGGTTTTTTGTAATGAGGATGCTTCTTCTTCTTCTACAACCGCCTCTTTTTCACAAATACTCAGATTCCTCAACAACGATTCCCCTAACGAGAAAATCATTACTGTTTGGGGTGGGAAAAAAAAGGTGAGAGAGAGAGAGAGAAAAATATTACCACCCCATCAAAATATATGCAAAAACACTAAACGCAGAGTCAGAAGAAATATCAGAAGAAAAACGCAGAGAAATAATGAATATTTATAAAATTATTGGAAGAAAAAAAGAATGGAGAAGACAAAAAAGCTGCTAGTGGGAACCCACGGCAATGGTAGGCAAAGGTGGTGGCCAATGGAAATGTGGAAGACCAACAGAGACCAAAGGACCAGCCTTTCTTGCTGTATCACCACTCTCTCTCTCTCTCTCTTTTTCTCACCAATATGCAATTATATATGTGTGTGTGACACTGTGTGTATATTTCGACCAATATAATATAATGTATATTATATAAATATATGTGAGAATATATAAATATATAATAATAATGTAGGATTGTGGGGGGTGGGTCTGCATGAACAATTGCTTCGCTGTATTCAACCTTCCATATTTTCTGTTCTTCTTCTCTCTCTCTCTTTTCTCCTTTGTCTCAGTTTCCACCCCCTCTTAATATTGCTTGCTCTGTTTATGGCAATTTGGTGGGTATCTGAGGAGATATCATACCTTTAGAGACTCTCTCTCTCTCTCTCTCTCTCTCTCTCTCTCTCTCTCTAAAGCTGCAGCTATTCTCCTAACCGAAAAAAGTACAGGAAGGAAGGAAATGGGATTGTTTTTGGTGGGCCAAAACTTTCTGGCACAACCTTCTAAATTTACCTTGAAAATTATGGGTGTTTTTAATCAATAATAAAAGTTTTGGTACTAATTAGATTATTTGAGCACCTTTGGTTTTGTTAAGTACACCATCTCTCTTCTTCCTAATTGGATGCTCCTGAAAACCCTAAATTGCCCACCAATGCATGCATGGAGAAGAGACTCTACTAAGGGCATGTTTCTTTAAGAGGATGGATTTGTAGGGTTCTCATTTTTTTACTACTAACAACTGAAGAATGGAAAAGATAAATGTTTTGGGTATCTCATACATTTTCATACCTGAAAAGTCAAGGTACGTATGAGATTACAATGTGGGGTTGTTTACCTCATACTTAATTTTTCATAAGGCGGTGTTATCCACACATTTCTTTTTACCTTTCATACATTCTTCTTAATTTTCGGTCATCGGATTGAATAAATTAAAGAGGATCGAAGGATAAAAATTAACAGAGGATGTGTGGAAGGTCAAAAAAAGTGTGCAGATAGCACTACCCTTTTTCATACCCCCCCCCATTCCTTTATATTCCCCTTCCTTCTCAAGTAAACATGCCGTTACTAACCACTCCTCATTATTGTAAAAGTAAACGCTCTTAAACACTTGAATTACAAATATCTTACTTATTCATTAATTTTATCACAATACATTTTAACCTAAACCTCCTCACTCTGTCATGCTATTTTGATTACCAATTTTGACAATATGGGTCCATTTTATTAAAGTCTTTGATGTCCAAGATTTCCACATTTTCACCATGTAAATTGCCACATAACAATGTAGTTGTGCCATAATATCACCAATTAATCACTATAAAATGGAAAAGTATTTAAGAGACTTCATGTTAGTAGTTGAAAGCTCAAGCTGGCCATGGTGTAGAAATTGGACTTCTTTCACCACAATAAAGAGTTCTGCAATTGTTAATCTCGTCTTCTTAACTGTCATATGATGCTTGCAGAAGTCAAACCTCTACTATGTTTTTAACAAATTTAGAAGCTATAAATTCGAAATTACTATAGAGAGTAGAGCACATTGCTCCGGTCAATTTGTATAAATCCATACACACATGCACTGCACCCATCCACCATGTTCGAAGTTGACAAACACTGAAAGGGCAATATGGTCTTTCGGGATAGGAACATCAAGAAATAGTGGACACCCTTCTGATTATATTCAACTTTAATTTGGTATTAAATATCATTAAAATGGGCTTTTATATAAATGATTTTTTTTTTTTAAAAGAGAAGAAGAACCAGTGGTAAGCGTGGTAAGCGGCGTCAGTGATGGTGTGACATGGGTTACGAAGAGAGAGAGAGAGAGAGAGAGAGAGAGAGAGAGAGAGAGAGAGAGAGAGAGGGTAATTAGATCCACCAGATATAATTAAAACTCAGAGACCGAATCATGACTGTCTCTACCACACAACGGCTTTGGACTGTCGAAGAGATCGGTCAAACCTCTGATTTTTTTTGGGTTTTTTTTGTTTGAGGAATCCATGAATTGTTTTCTTCTTATATGTCTGGTTCCACTGTCGTCTCTGTTGGCGTGGCATTGGCAGCTGCTTGGACTTGGGAGTATCTGGTGCGCAATAGTGATATTGTGTTCTGTCGAAAACAAGATGATCTATAGACTATAGTATTATCGAAACCAAAAAAATTATAATGCTGGAGTAATACAACTTTAGAGAATCAAACATCTTTCAGTACAATTGCAAATTATATCATAATGAAGATTAAATCTAGCGTCAAATATACGTAAATCTTCTTCGATGATCCACTTTGACATAACCTTCAAAATAAATCCAAATGCAAAGCTGAGATGATTTGGAGAGAATCGCGCAAAACTAATAAAAGATAAAATCACTATTCTCTAATTTAACCACCAAATGAGACATGCCACAACAAACACAGGTTACCTGCAAATCAACATCAAACAAATAACCATATGGAATTATGGATTACATACTGTACATATATTCACATTGACTATACGTAACGGCCTTGTTTTTCTTTTAATATTTATTAAACATTAGTCGGATATACAATCATATGTCGGAAACAATCTAGTCGAATAAAATGAAGACTGAGTATCACTTTTGCAACAAATAATCATGCATAGAGATTTAGGACATATCTACTTGATATACTACAAAAGCCAGAGATGATAAGATATTGGGTATCAAATAAAAGGAAAGGATCTTCGTCGGATCTTTTTTTAGGGATCCCATGATCGTGATCATTCATCGTACATTGTTCGGTTAGAAATCATTTTAAAATTAAATATAAATAATACCTAACAAAAACTGACCGCAAGATGTACAATAAACGGTCATTATAATGGGATCCCTAAGAAAATGATTCGGCGAGGATCCTTTTTCCAAATAAAAGGAGTTGAGAATGACAGCAGTTTTCTCCCATTTGATTCATTGGGAAAGTTTGGATACTACCAACTGATAATTTTTTTTATTTGTCTACTTATCATCCAACTATAAGCGCACAAAAAAGCAAGGTTCTAAAAATTGCTAGGCGGCTCATACGGATTTATGTAAATTTATTAAATATCTTGTAAATAAGTACCTATTTACACCTAAAAAATAACTATACTTGTATGGATAACAAAATAATGATAAAATGCAAATTAGGTACACCATTTCCATGAGTATTGGATGAACTTGTAGTAAATTCATCATTTGCAAATTAGGTACACCATTTCTATAAGTATACCACCATGAAACCAAAAAAGAAAAAAACACACAATTAATAAAAAAAAATATAAAAAAAAACCGCAATGGACCGCCTAGGTGCCGCCTAGCTCTCCGACTAGGCGCCACCTAGGGCTGCCTAGCTTTTAGCCGATTTTTCCAAACACCTTGCTCAAAATCAGGGGGGGGGGCTCTACCACCCAGCACCTAAGTGCCGCCTAGGCCGATTTTTAGAAAAGTGCAAAAAAGCAGAAGTACCTTATTACGTTGATGTCTAAAGAACAGACTCATATATATACATATAATTATATATTCAAACATAACAGAATATTGGTGGTTAATTTGAACAGTTAATTTGAACATACCTTATTATATTAATCGTATAGATAGTATGTTGAACATTGTGCCCTAGCTATATTCAAATATATTAGAGATTGGTGGTTAATTTGATTATTTTATTAAGCAATGGATGACATGATTGTTAATTATATTACAAACAAAGCTTTGACAGTCCTCTTGAGAGAGGATCCTAGCCGGATCCTCTTTGTGAGGATCTGGGGATCCTCCAATCACACATATTTATCATACATCGTACGATTAGTTTTTGTCAGATATCATTTATATTCAATTTTAAATAAAAAAATTTACAATAATTTCTCACCACACGATATACGATGAACGAATGTGATTGGAGGATCTTCAAGTTTTGGTTCGCAGAATGTTGGCAGCTGTAAGTCAAACACTTGGAATATTCACAGCAAAAAATTTGCAGGAAAGAAATGTACCGTTGAGAAAAGTTGTAAAACATCTATAGATATAAACTTAAAAGGGTTTCAGTTACATGCATGCATTGAGAGAAAGTGTACACTTGTTAGTTGCAGACTATCTTTTAATTAGGGATGACAATGGATGGGTTTGGGAACGGAAATGCTATATCTATCTCCATAACCACAAAAATTAACCATACCCACCGGATAACGGATTCCCCATTGGTTAACGGTTATATCCATCTTCATTAGTACAAAAAATATATTTGCCCAATTGACGCATGATAATTTAGTAAATATTAATTTTGTCATTAAATATTTGATGTATAAAATGATTTAATTAATGGATCTTGTGGAGCATAAAAATTAAAGCTAAATATTGATAATGTTGGTTGATCTTTGATATCGCCTATAAATACCATTAAATTCTCATAGATTTTGATTCATATCAAAACTATTGAACTTTGCCATAAAATGCAACTCACACAGTGCAATTTTTGTATTCTTAAGGTAATGGATTCAGTGAATAATGAATATATATATATGTACATATATTATATAATACTTTAATATTATATATAATTATATTATATATTATTCGGTTCAAATTCTGGTACAGATATGGATTGGGGACCCCTATAACCATATCCAAAACCATAAACGAATAAAATTCACTGTTTTTCCCCATACCCAAATCTAATCCATTCGGACGGTTATCCACGGTTATCGGGTTTAACGGTTAGAATTGTCATACTTTTAATTTGAATTACATACATTTTCGTACTCTCAAATAAGAAAAAGGTTTAACACATCGCACCAAATTTTGTATTCGTAAAGTGTTACATAGTCCCAAAATTGTTTTTTTTTTTTTTTTTTTGAAAGGAAATTTTTTTTGTGTTTTAATTTGTTCATATTTTTTGCCCTAATTTCACGATCTCTATGCGCCTTTTAGAGAATATATATTTTAAATTTGTGTAGTGTTTTTGCTTAATGTCCATTGAAAGTTTTGGGCTAATATGGATCACAGCTAACACCAGCATGTTTTGTGTTTTCATTCTACAATGTCAAACATATTACACGTACTTGTTATAAAGTGCTACTAAGACGAATGTTACTAACAAAAATACTATTGAATCAAAGTGTTTTATGGAGAATCACTTTCGGTACTTAAAAGTTTGCTATATGTCAAGATTCTATTTTTCTTTTTCATAATTAGTGAAGGTCAAAGGGAGAGAAAATTTTCAAATTGAGGTTTGAGTGAGTGGTTAACTCGTGTTTGGTTACGTTATTTAATCATTGCTAGAGTTAAAAGGCATACAAACTTCCACACAGTCAACTTAATAATATAAGGAAGAAATGCATAAGCTTTTGGCCTTTTAAATTGATACGCATGCATGCTCTCAACCAAAAGGAGCAAAAAAAGAAAAATCACATGTTAGCAACTTATTACCATACATGACTCAAACTCAGAGAGAAGAAGATTCGAATAAGAAAAATTTAGGAAGAAGTTTTATTCTAATTTACAATTTGTTTTTGAATTTATTTTTTATTTATTTTTAAATTGAGATCTCTGAATTTAACAAAATGTATAATCATTGATCTATGTTGTTAACTTCCGTAAAAAAATTATCTACGATGATTTGGTATACATATATTTCCAATTCCAAATATGACGTATATTTAGAGATTAAATTTAAACTATTAATTTCAAATACGATGATATGGTATGTACCACTGAATAGTCCAAAAAATCAGCTGTTAAATCTTGCGATAAGAATCTAATGGATCTTAACCGGTTAAAACTTTGGACAATGAGTTGCTACAGTTTCATTGTCTAAATTTTTCATGCAACCCCCACATGGGGTCTCACAGTTCTTTTTTTTTTGGTCGAATCTCACAGCTCTAAACCCTAGTTTCCAAAAAAGTAAAACCACAAAGTAAAAACCAAAACTTAACAGATGGCCTTGTTCATTAAAATTCGAGTCTGAGTGAAGGCTGGCTTGAAGACAAAGCATGCAAGCCGAGCTCGAGCTGTGGAGATGGAGATTTGATAAAATCCATGAAATGAAAAGAAAAGAAAAAGAGAGGTATGAGAAAATGTGGAGTGTGTCGTATACTATCCACATGAAGGCTGCAAAACCAGGCAGGCAAGCAGAACCAAAGCACATGCCTCTTGCCAGTGCTTGTAGTTTTCCATTATGAGAAGGGTCTCTCACAAAACCAAATACCATCTTACCCACTTTAGGGAACTTGGGTATGTACTTGTATTAAGGATTGAATGCCTCACCAAGTCATCATCTCACTAGCCGCTGGATTGTCCATACAAACTCATATTGGGTAGCATCCAACGACTGAGAGAGATGAATGACTTAGACCTAGTTTGAGAGTGAGGTGCTTAAAAAAAAAGCACCCATGAAAAAAAACTGTGAGGGTTTTAGGTGTTTGGTAAACTGAAAAAAAGGGCTTATTTTGGAAGCTGCTGTGAGAATAAGCTGAAATCAAAGGAAAAAGCTGAAGCTGCTATTTGCAGCTTTGGAAAACTGGTTTTTTTTCAAAGCACACGGAGCTACGGTGCTTCTTTAATGAAAAGACCCACTATTAGACTGTTTTTTTTTTCCAAAACCACTTTTACAAAAAAGTTTACCAAACACTCTGCTGATTTATTTCACAGGCGCTTATTCTCATAGCACAGCCGCTTATTCTCACAGCAGTTTTTTTTCAAAGGAAAACTAATGAAAAAGGCTTGAAAACTTTGAGTTTTAATGATAAGGACAAAATAAAGGGTAAAGTGAATAGTACCAGGTTTGACTTTTAGTGTAAAAATATGGTTTTTCGTTAAAGTGAACAGTACCGTGGGCTTTTTGTTAAAACTCCCTTTTTTCAAAGCACAACAATACCAAACCAGCCCTTAGTCCCTATGTGTGTATATATTTGACAATTGGCTGTAATGTGGGCATATATATTTGATCATTGTCGGAATTGGTGTTATTTTAGATAATTAAAAGTTAAAAGAAGGAAGCGTCATTTAATTAATAAACTAGTAATTCATTGGCTAAAAGATTATTTGCTACTACCATATCCCGAAACTGAATGTTTTGGACTTTTCAGCCTATTCAGATTAATGTTACTTTCGTTTGACGTGTCAGTTTTGGGCCAGTCGGAATTTGGGCGAATTATGTTGTTTAATGTGTTTAAATCGGCTTTTAATATTTTAAGATCTTTTTGTTATTTTATTATTTGTTTAATTCCTTTCCTATTTGGATTTCTAGGGTTTCAAGGGTTACGTTACATTATAAATGGGTCATCTTGGTCTTAGGTTTGTTATCCTTCATATTATTAATCAAAATTCGAAAACTTTTCTCAATTTTTTGGTATTCCAAAATCCTACCATTATATATAACTTCAGCTGTGTCAATTTTTATTATTTTGTTACAAGAAAATCTGACAATCACGATTGAGTTACTTTGTTGCACATAATGAAGTGTGTAGATGCATGGTCTATCAGTAGCTAATAACCTCATTGTCACTGATTTGACATGTATCCTCCCTAACCCCTATTAGTCACTAATGGTCGTTTACCGACCTTATTCTATGTAACTGAATATCAGGATTTGTCAAATTTCTCGTACTAATTTATTACATTACATATATACAAATTACAGTTGACACTTTTGTGTAAATTTTTCTTTTTGTGTTCTTACTAAGTCATTGCATTATATGTGTGTGTGGCTGGTGATTTAGAAGAACAACTTATTAGAACATGTTCATCACTATTGTGACGTCTCGAATGAATAATATATTGTCATGTAGAGAGAAATATACACATGCACAATAATACAATATTAAAACGAGACAACATGTGACGGTACTTACTATATGCAAGTCTTCTCGTGATTTAGAGGGAAGAAGAAATGTCTACTTCACTAGCGCCGTGGTCAGAGCAACTTTTGTGACATTTATGAGACTGCTTTGTGTCTGTGTTGACTGTTTCCTTAACTACATATTGGGCATGCATCATCGAATATCGACCTCAGTCAGCTTCTCCAAACGTGGCAACTCATGATTTCTGATACCGTTCCCTGCAGACAACTAATAACCTACTTCCTCCTCCTTCTTAAGTTCTCACCTCACCTCACATGCATGAATATAAAATATAGGTCCCTTACTGGCTACTACATTTGACAGAACAGAAAATTTGGTTTGCATTTCTGTAGAATTTTTCTCTTCAAAATTTTCCAATAGTAAATGAAGCGTATAGGACTATTTTGAAAAAAGAAATCGAGTTCTTTTAGTCTCATCATGAAAATATGAAATAGAATTAACTAAATTTTCGTATACTAAAATAGAAATCTTTTAGCTTTCAGTGTCGGTCTAGCAGTTTACTACTAATCAACATGTATATTTTTTTTTAGCTTAATCAATTGTGCAATTCAATAGGTGTTATATTTATCACAAAAGGTCTCGATATAATTAATAGTGAAATTTTTCAATTTAAGTTGTATTTAATTATATCAGGTTTATGTCAAAAAAAAAAAAAAATTATATCAGGTTTATGAGTTTATCATGTGTAATATTTACATTCTTCAACATAATCTACACCATAATAAAGAATGGTTAACAAGTCAATCTAACAGTTACTAGGTAAAAATTCATATGGTAAATATCTAATTACCTAATAATGGATAAAAATTTATCGAGACCCAGTATGCATACTATCCTCAGATTGTACGTATTCTTTGCCGTCTTAATAAATATCCTACCATTTCTCAAAAAACAAAACAAAAATTACCTAATAATGGAGAGAAATTTATTTGCAACTGAGTCACTAAAAGTGGCAAGGTATTCTTTCTTCAAGGCCGAAGACAACAGATGAGAACTATACGGACCCATCTGTCAATAGAGCCCAAGTAAACTATGATGGCTTTTCAGTCACCCAATATGAGGCCCAAAGAAGTATAATTGTTCTACAATTATTTTTTCTTCGCTTAATTTTTTTTCTTCTATAAACGATAACGTTAGTGGAATAAATTATTAGTTGTTAGGAGGGAGAAGAATTAGTGGAGACAGAATCCGCACCAAAGTGTATAGACATGATGTATCCTGCCATTGAGGTAAAGTGCCATCTGCTTTTCTTTGCCTAATTGGTTTTTTTATTGTAATATCTTAGTTCAAGGTTGGCACATGGACCAACATCTGCTACTTGCCAGATTAGTGTCTGGTTTCTCATGCCAATTACCCCAGTCTTGTCCAGCTAGTAGCAGTATACTGTAGCACTAATTAACTGCAGTCCTGCAACTGTTACTAGTAATTCTACGTAGGGAAGGCCTCTGATTTCCTTTTTATAAATAGCATACACTAGTTATTTATACCCGGGCGTTGCTGTGGGTTTTAAAATAGAATGAAATGCTATATTAAAGACTTGAAAAATGAATTTGCAAAACAATAACAACATTAATAACAAAGAAAATGGAAAAGTTGGAGAAAAGCTTGAATTGTGAGAAGATAGGGATAAACATGAAAGTTTATGATTGGATCACAACACTTATAACTGCTTTTGGATTAGGATGATCATATTTACAAACAAAAAATTAGCAGATACTTTAATACAGGGATACAAAAAATATTAGAGCTATATATTCTACTTTAGCTGTTCTCTGTGCTCTAAAAACTAAATCAGCTTCTGTACACAAAAAATTAACAAATGCTGGTATACGAAGGTGCAAAAATATTGTCCAGTTTTGTGCAGAAAGTGGTATTTACAAACCACCAAAGATATTAGACAATGTTTAATACAGAGTAGGAAAAGATGCAAAATATACTGTAGCAGAGGAGGAAACGTCTTGTAACAAGAGCATTATCAGTGTTGACATTGAGAAACCAACCTATATAGAGAAAAATAATGCAAGGCATTTAGACAGTGATTAAGTTCACAGCTACGCAGTTTTGAAGCAAATAATTTAACAAAATGAAACCATACTGACCTAGTTAATTTTTGGAGGGACTATCTGTTTTTGCAGAAGCTGGAGGTGATTTTTTTTTCTTCAGCAATTTGATAGGCATTTCATCAAATTCTTTCTGGTCAACTTCTAAAATTTCTTCTGCTTCACTGTTTTAAATGACCATGACTGATGAGCACATTTTATTGGATAAAACATAAAAAATGTTGTCCAACTATAATTCGTATCTCGTTACTCAAATTTTGTCTTTAAAAAAAAGAGAAAAGATTATTGACATGTATATATTAAGCAAAGCAAGATAGCCAGAATATATGAATATTTGAACACAGGGAAGTAAAATAAAAGTATCAGATTTTATGATACTATGGAGTTTGAATCTATACCTCTGTTCACTGCCAGTAAAAAGAGCTTTCCTCACAGACTCCCTCTTTCGTTTATGTGATTCTCCGCTTGTTTCAGGTGGTGAGGTCGAAGATGATACAGTAGTGGAAGATACTGTGACTGCTCTTAGTAAGATCTGTGGAGTTATTGGTTATATAGCTGTATCATTAGACACATTGTAAACCAGCACATCACTTGAGTTGAAACTATTTTTTCTATTTCCGAATCGCAAGTGGAAAATCTTCTTTTGTCCAATCAGTCGCAAAAACTCATTTGGCAGTTGTTGTTGGTCAATCAATCTATGATTCATGACCAAATCTTTGCAGGGCATACCAAAGAGTTTTTCTCCAGCTTTGCCAATTATCAAAGCACTAATTTCATTAGTGCTGTCTTCAAGAATCAAATTAACTTTGTACCTATATTTAAAAACTAAATTCCATGAGTTTTTTTATGGCTTATAACTCATTGTTAACAATCAGAGCAAAGAAGTTTAAAGAACAGAGGTTACAAATTTGAAGTCATTTTTTAGTTGGAAAGAAACATCATGGAATTGAAAATCGTAGAAAAAGTAAAAAAATATAGAATAACAAACTTGCATATTGAATGTTACCATGGTGTTGGAATTTGGTTGGGGTGTTTCTGACAGATGAGTTGTCCAGTCGATGGGTCCTTATGCATTTGTTTGACAAAGCTAGGGCAAGCATTGTACCACCAATCATAACGTGTGTCAAAACGTTTGACATATGCTTTACATAGGAATGTATCATTCTGTCAAATGTTTTATGACACGTGTATCATAAAATAGCAACAACAAAATTAGTTTTTGTTCAATATGTATAAATGCAGATAAATGTTTTTAAAAAAAAAAAAAATAGAAAAGTATAAATCTTTTGTATACCTTATACAAATTAGGATCCAAAAAGGCGAGCTCATCTATTGTTACTCTTCTTGCTGTACGCATAATTTCAGCCTCATTTGCCTGCCTTGAAGAAGGAGGCAGTATTTTTACAGGGACTTTACAGGTTGAGAACCTGCAAGTTTAAAAAGAAAATAAGAAATTTTGAAAAATCAGCATGTTTAGAGGTTTTAACAGGAATGACGATTTAGAAGTGCACTGACATTGATTTATATGAGTTAACCTCCGGGATGTCTGGGTCGATGAAAAAAAGGGAGGAACCGGTACTATTCAAGACGATTTTCTTTGTTGATGGCAAAAAAATAATAACAGAATTGTAAAATAAATATTAGCAAATATCATAGATGAGTAAATGTTTTTAATTGGATGGTAGATGTTTAAATGTGAGGAAAAAATTGAAATGGATACATATAAAAATGTGGTAAAATACTTTGAACATGCAATGCTAGAAACGAAATACAAACCATAACAAATAGGTTCTAACAGTGTATAAATAAGAAATAAAAAAGAAAAAAATAAGACATCAAAATTCTATCATAAAGAGTAGCAATCAAATACAGTAAAATTCCATAATGATAAAAGAGTGGAACAGTTTATAGCAAGAAATGTAAGAACATATCCAAATAAAGATAGAAAAAGTGGGTTTTAGTTAAATGAGCTACCTAGGTAAATCTTGACTTTTAAACTTGTAAATACAACAATAATCGGCAAAGACAACTTTTGGATCGATAAAGAACAAAAAGCTTCTGCAATATCTGCCCACAATGTAACAGACAATTCTTCTTTTCTGTGCACAAAACAAATGAGAAACAAACACTAAATTTTCTTCCCAGCCTAACAGAGAAAATGATATTAACAAATTGGAATTGCAACAGTTAAAGAAAAGAACAACCTGATATTCTCAATGTGTATATCACACGTCTGCGCTATTCTTTGATTAATCTGTTTTGATTCCAATTGCTGGACCGCAATTATATAGCCAATCACATCTTAAAATTTAAAAAGTTAATACAAAAATAATGTCAAAACTCATTTCATTGAAAAAACAACAGAATTGTTTTTAATTGATGGACATGTAAATACACACACACACACACATACATATATATATATAGACAAATATACACGTATTGATGTTACCTGTAAGAATATCATCTCTGTTCAGACGAGGATAGAGCATGTTGAAATCTAGTAGGAAAAATCGATATAGAGGGATGGGTGGAAAGACGGTAGACAGTTTTTAAACACTGGTGTACCAGTAAATATAACCTGGGTTTCATGCGGCACCACTTTATACTGTCCTCTGATTTTGATCGTGCGAAAATTCATGATTTCGTAACAACTACCAGCGTCAATCTTTGAGGCTACCCATTCACAATCGATGTCTGACACGGATGCTTCAACCGCATTGTTCTTCGTAATTGATCACATGCCATATTAAGAAAAAAAAACAAAAAAAGAATAATAACTTAATTAAAAAACTTATGAGCAAGTAAATAGCAAAAAAACATTATACTTTGGTATAGAGAGATTGAATGAGCACAGTGGGTAAATAAACTAATTGAAAATATGTCAACTATCACAACCAAGATTTACAAAACACTTTAGACATGTTAAAAAATCAAACTGTTGAAAAAAAAAAAGAAATATAAAAACATAAATATAAATTAACAAACTAACAAATGAAAAAAAAAAAAAAACTTATGACATAACTATAACTGTTAAAATACTTAATTTAAATTATGGGACAATGATGGCTTACCGTTTCATCAACCAAGATACACTGTAGTGTTACGTATTTGCGAACAGTTGCAGAAATGCTAGATTTCCATATCCTATAGACACAAATCTTTATTTTCTCCGCTTTAGTGTAAGGACGCAATTCTGCAATAGGGGTGACCTTAACTGTTTCCATTGAATCTGTTAAAAGAGAAATAAATTTTATAAAGATAAGAATCAGCATAACACAAATCTGTAAACAAATATGAAAGAAATGATTGATTTCTTTCATTCCTAATTAAATAAATGGTTAAAATAATTTTAACATAACTATTACAAAACTGATAACCACTACATAAACTCGAAATTCCAAAAATAAAAAGGACTCAGAAAAGAAATAAGCCAACCAAAAGTAATTAAAGAACTTAATTTGACAAAAAAAAAATACAGTTCATATTAGGATAGTAAGACAAATGATCACACATTAACATATGACAAAGAATAACTATTATGAAACACTTAACACATTATGAAAGCAGTAAAACAATAGTGGGAAAAAGCAAACTAAAGAGGAAACCAAATAATCAATTACCAAAAGTAGAACAAAATGTGAAGCACTTGTCCCAAAAGGGAAAAGCAGGGTTAAGGAGATATAATAAATTACTTTCCCACACTGCAAATGCATAAACCAAAAAGAAAAACACTTACTAAGTTAGTTTTAGTAAGTTAAGAAAGAAATAAAAGACAACTATGTGTGTCAGGTGGCATGGGTGTAAACTGTTGTTTTTTTTTCCTTCCATAAATATAACTTTACATTAATGTGAAGCGGAAATAAACACAAATATAAAACAATCAGGTATCCATGGCACTCAACTAAATTTCAAAGCATTGACAACAAATTTAATATTCTATAGCCCCAAATGATCACCAGACATTTAACCAACTAATTAATAAAGCATTTGAGCATCACATGACTGAAAACCTAAATCTCAAGCTTTATATATCGATGTGCACGGAAAAGAACTAACTTGACAACAAACAATATTAATGCAAATCTATAGATAAAGAAAGAAATCCAAAACGTTTGAACACAATTGTAGAACAAAGCACATCGCATTGTGATCTTGAAGTGAACCCCCACTAACAATCTAATACTGCGAACTTATTTAAGTTTAAAAATAATATAAGATGTAAACCTGAATTAACAAACTATACAACCTATATAAAAAAATAAAAAATAAAACGTAATTTTAAGTATGTATACAAAATTGGAAAGCAGGATTTAATATGGAAAAAAGGATTCAAAACTGGAATCCAAGTATCTGTCCCAAAGGTATATTTGCCGTTGAAAGAGAAACCTAAATTGCTCTTCCAGATTATTATCAAATAGGGAACGTTTGATAAAAGCAGCAAAGCAATGATTCAAAAGGGAAGAATAAAAAAGAAACCACATATTACAAAGACACAAACATTACTTACCGAAAGCGGAACAAAACGTCAAACACATGTGCAGGCAGTAAACTGTAGATTCAAGGAGATAATAAGAATTTTCCCACACTGCAAACAGACAAATTAAAAACATAAACACTTAGGAAATCATGTTTAATAAGCTGAAAAGGAGAAAAAAGACTATACTTTTCTTAGATGTCATAGTTAGAAACTGCATTTTTAATCCAGAAACCAAACCCATCCATTAGGAATGGACAGCTAGCTTGGGGTTAATTAAAAAGCTCAACAAAAAACAGAACCAAAGACTTACCCATCAATGCATAAGTAAAGGATTAACATAAAAAATAAAACAGTGAATCATAAAAAGCAAGACCGTAAGTCACAATTCTAGAAGAGGAAAACAGAATGCTCACAACTCAAGCAACGGTATCAATATTGTTCTACTAAATTATAAGTTATATGATGAGCATTATTTTGATTGAGATATCTCACATGTCAAAAAGTGAAGAAATTCCAACGAAGGTGACAACCACATTATATAAAGAAGAAACCTAGACCTAGTTGAAAACGTATAATTCGTGAAAAATCACAGGTTGCATAAGGAAGATTTTGAAATATGCATCTCAAAACAGATACCATCTAATTATGCTGCTTCACAAACAATGTTGTCGATGAACTTATGCTTCTCCCTTATGCTGGATTCGAATGATATAAACTAAGAAAACCCCATATTAAAAATCAACAGCCAAATACTAAACATACCATCTAATTCACCAATTGCATCCTCTGCATCTCTACTGTGATCCAAGTGAACAAAAGCATAACCCGGTGGTCTCCGAGCAACCCACATGCTGCGAAATTAACAATACAAAAGATTAACAACCATCCTCCATAAAAATAAAGGAAAACTAATGAAAAGGGTTTGAAAACTTTGAGTTTTAATGATAAGGACAAAATAAAGGGTAAAGTGAATAGTACCAGGATTGACTTTTTAGTGTAAAAATGTGGTTTTTCGTTAAAGTGAACAGTACCGGGAGCTTTTCGTTAAAGTTCCCTAAAAATAACACCACTTTATGAATATGTGGGTAAATGACTACAAACATTACAAAAGGTGTTGTTCTCTTCGCCGATAAACTGCGGGATTCATCAACATCCATCAAACTCCTACTTCAATTTTACAAAAGTAGCACAGAAAAAATAAAAAACAGAAAAGAAAGTTTGACAAAGGGGCACATCGACAACAAATAAAAACCTTACATTGATTTCGTATTTTCCGAGCAACCGCAGGCTGCAGAATTGCACAAAACACCGATTGAAAGCAACAACACGAAAATTTGCGACGACCCGAAGCAGGAATTTTTAGGCAAAAAGGATTTAAGCTGTGAGAACGAAAAAAAGGATTTAAGCTGTGAGAACGACCGCGAAACAAAGATGGAAATGAAAGGAAACAAAACGGGTGAAAGCGTCACAGTGAAGCAAAGTTGAAAATGAGAGGAAACAAAACGGAACAAAATAAAACCCAAACAAAGTACCACGCGATGACCAACACGTGGGCCTGACAAAACTGTGCTGCAACTGTAGCAAAAACAAATACAACCACAAAAAAAAGTGAAACGAAGTCCAATTCCGTCAAAGACAACCAA
Source organism: Malus fusca (assembly GCA_035220775.1). Classification (NCBI taxonomy): domain Eukaryota; kingdom Viridiplantae; phylum Streptophyta; class Magnoliopsida; order Rosales; family Rosaceae; genus Malus; species Malus fusca. The sequence continues at coordinate 21,527,927 of CM069059.1, read as the reverse complement.
ACAAAGGGCACTGGTGTAATTTTACTGTACAAAAAGCTTAACCAAACGGAACAGCAACATCAAAACAGAGGACATTTTCGTCCGCGCACTGTCCATGAACAGTAGCGCGGTTTTGGGGTTTTAGTATAGGTATAATATGTTGAGAGTTGTCCCACATTGGTGAGAGACAAGGCTTGCTATGTGCTTATATGATCTTGGGCTACTTCTCATATTGCCAATTGGTTTTATGGTGGAACCTCAATTTCATCATGGTATCAGAGCCAAGTTGTCGACGTGTGAAGCCCAATGGCCACATGCGCTCCACGTCACCCAGTTGTTGTCCACGTGTAGGCTTGAAAATCCGTCACACGTGCGGGGGCGTGTTGAGAGTTGTCCCACATTGGTGAGGGACAAGGCTTGCTATGTGCTTATATGATCTTGGGCTACTTCTCATATTGCCAATTGGTTTTATGGTGGAACCTCAATTTCATCATAATATATGGACTGTATGGTCGTATACTTGTATAGACTATTAGTGGTACTGCATGCATATGTTTGTGTAATATTGTATCAGAGTTCTGTGCTTACTACTATATATGTGTACACTATTGTATCAGAGCTATTCTGCATCTGTTTCCCTTACATAAGAAGATGTGGTCCAATTTGAAGCTTCAGCGGTCTATTGATGTACTTATGCTCCGACCACAAAATGCAAGGGAAACAGTGTGATTAATTACGTTATACAGTTGTTTAAATCACATCATGCAAGGTATAAGAGATAACCATTGTTTAAATCATACTTGGCATATCTTTTTCAATTACGTTATAACAGTAGTCACTAGTCACGAAGCAGCAAAAACATCAAATTAATTGAGGAGAAAGGTTGTGGACAAACTGACAAACTTAGAGATTGAGGTTTGCATAAATGAAATGTTCTAAAAAGTGTGCTTGCAATTCGGTAGGTGTCCATTGCTCAGGATTCAACAATCTATAATCCAAATTCGAAGCATCGTAATCTTCGGACTTTGACGAACCTTATGTATTTAGTACTTTCAAGACACAACTTGGAATTTGACAAAGGATAATAATGAGAAATGCAGAGTGGGAAAAAACTCCTCCTTTACATGGGTGGGGATGCTTGGGTTTATTAAAACTCAATGCATCCCTTCTTCAAAAGATGCACCCGTTTGACTTGAAATCAAAATATGAAATGCGTGCATCTTATCCAGACATAACGTCAAGGGATGCAACATTTGAATGATAACAACTGCCTGTTAGCAGTTCAACTGCAGAGACACATGACATTCAAGTGAGATTACATTTTTCATTCAATTATTGAAACTATATAATTTTCAATAATATTATAATATATATAATTTCCAACCCTCCAGTCCGCGAGGACAAAATGATATCCAATATAATTCGCTTGCTTACAATGGAAGTGCTTTTGTAACCCAAAAGCCCTTTTGATTTCTTTTCACCAATTACTAGCAGAATTGTAAAATTCAAGCTAATAAAAATATTAGTTTGATCTAAAATTCAATGTGAAATAAAGCACTGATTATTCTCTGTACATATCCGTGTATCTGATCTTTTTATGTTCAAACTTTACGTACTTGAAATGAAAAGAGTAATACAACCGTTTTTACAAACTATGATCATGTTCTTGTTCTCTTTCATAAATGGTGCTTAGCATCCAATTACCCCTTCCATTTTTCAATACCTCATCATCATCATGATTAATATCAACAGCAGCAACAAGCCTACCCTCCAAGCATTCTTGCAGGATCACAAGGCCTAGCCCCTCGAAATTTCGACCGTTGTTATTCATGTCCACCTTCGCCATCAGCTCCTTGAGTTGCCTGTTAGTCATACGCACCTTAACTCTCAAACAGTTTGAGGATGTCCTATGACTGGTTAATCCTTGATCATCAGCTGAGTACAACCCGTTGCATCTCCCAATCCAATTTCCCATTCGAGCTCTATTTTTTAAACTGAAATAAATGATTACGCGCGAGATCAGCTCCTCAGAATGGGATGATGTAGGGCGTGAAACGCACCCTCTGAAGCTCTAATTTTCTCTATTTCTTTGTAACTTGTGAGTACTAACGTTAAATGTGGGGAGCTGGTTTGAACAGAAGCAACATGATCTGCTTTAAGTACACATCTCATGTCACCGCATGATATGCATGGTTTCTAAAATAGAAAAGTTGATTTAATGATCTTTATATTTTAATGGTTTCTAGTGAATTAATTATCATCTTCCAATTATTTACTTGTATTTTTCCATATTTAATCATTTTAACGTCTCACGTGTTTAATTAAATTTGTTTCCCCATCTAACGCTGAAAAGTACCTCTGATTCAATAATTTGACTCTCTCTTTAGGTCCCAAAATAAAACTATCAATATTGTAGTCACAATACCACGCATTTAGATTGAACGTATCCCCACATGATTCACAATTAGCTGTTGCATATACTCGTTGACCCTCGTTCTAGATCTTTACCTTTGTGATTACAAGACGTTTTAGCAATTACCATAAGCTGTCATCGTTTTCTTTAGTAGCTAGTTCTTCTATTGGTGTGTAGCAAATGAACCCTCGTCCGCCTACGTGCGCCAGGAAGTGCTTTCGGCGCCCCTCTAGGTGGTGGTGCAAGTGAACCATGTGCATATCATCAAAGTCGCTACCAGATGATCCAAACAATCATCAGTTCGTTTGTATAACTAATTTAATTCCTAGAATTAGCTTGGCTTAGACAACTCACTAGCTAGATTCAATGATAGTTGGATGACACTTTGAATGCCAACTTACATATTTTGTCTAAATATTCATGTTAACATCCATATTTTTAGGCTAGAGGTCCGTTGTTTCCAATTTGATGTCTCATATTTAATTTGTTGACATGTGTCTTTCAATTTAACTCTAAATCTAACACTATTAAACTTTTTATTAAACTAATTAAAAAAAACTAAAACTGAAGAAAAAAAGTCAAATAAACTCTGGACAACCACTCACTCTAATAACACCACCCAATTTCTGCTGACACTTTTCCTCACCGCCGGCGAAGCTTCCTTTTTGTGAGGATGTGGGTAAAGAGTCTCACATTGGTGAAAGGAGAAACCTTGCAAGAGTTTATAAGAGATTGTGTTACTCCTCATATTGCAAATTGGTTTTATGGTGGAATCTCAATTTCTTCATGGTATTAGAGCAGGTTGACCCACGTGTGAAGCCCAATAGCCACACGTGCTTCACGTCACCTAAATGCCAATACATCTTCGCTGGAAAGAGAGGAAGTGAGGGAAATAGAAAGTGAGGAAAGGAAGCTTCGGAGACGGTGCAGAAGAGTGTTGCTGCCGGCATGCATAGTGGGAAGGTTGGGGTGGGCTGTAAGATTAAGTTGCTGTTGAGCTTTCGTTTTTCTTAAATTTCTTAATTATTTTTATGAGAAAGCTAACATTGTTAAATTCAGAGTTTTTTTTTTTTGAACAACTGTTAAATTTAGAGTTAAGTGGAGGGAGAAGTGTCGAAAAACTAGAAATGAGACATGTAGGAGATACAAATTTGGGGACAGCAGACTTGTGACGATATTTTTATTCAACATTCCTTGAATATAGTGTATTATCCAGGCCAAGCCAATCATAGACTATTGAGAATGAATGTCACATTGATGAGAGAAGGGATGACCTTACATGGGCTTATAAGAAGTTAGGCTATACTCCCCATATTGTTAATTAGTTTTATGGTGGAACCTCAACTTTCTTCATGACATCAAAATAGGTTGTCTCACATGTGAAGCCCAACGGCAACACACACTTCACGTCATCCTATTTGTGTTGTCCATATATTTGACTTGAACATTCGTCACACGTAAGGGGGCATACTGAGAATGAATCTCATTGTGATAGACAATGGACGACCGTGCATGAACTTATAAGAAGTTAGACTATTTTCCATATTACCAATTTATTTTATAGTAAATCTCAACTTTCTTCGTAAACAACAAATGGCCCGTAGTGTCATAGTTATTTTGAACTTAGACTGAAGAAGCCTAACAATGTATTCGTACTTTTCAAGATTCATATTCACTAGGCTCAAGCAGTTTATAAAGGGTTTTAGATTAAGGGTTACTAGTGGCCAAATCAAGATTTCTGTCGTAATTATTGGGCCAGTTTGAGGAGACATTTCTCTTGCAATCAAGGGGGTATAGTTTATTTGGATTTCTGAGAATTTTAAAAGACTTTTTTAAGTCATAGATTTCAATGGATTGTAGAAGCCTTACAATTTTCAAATGAATTTTTAAGGATTCTTATGGATTTTGATTAAAGATTTGAAAGGATTCTTATGGACTTTGATTAAAGATTTGAATGGATTTTGAGAGTCCATTTCCATTTTAAAAATTATTTTTTAATAGAAAATAAGATTAAACTTGAAAAAATAATGAAGAGCTATGCCTAGTTCTCCCGACTAACCCCAATCCTCCATGGTCCTCCATCAACAGAAAAGTTCAAATACAAATTAAGCTCCCCAAAGTCTACCTTCCACCCTAATCATTCATGCAAGTAGGATTCAGAAGGATTCCAATGGTAGATAAAATGGTTAGGTTGAGGGCTTCCTATGTATATTCAACCTACTCAATATATTTGAAATTAAGACCATAATACATCATATAATAATACCAAGGAGAAAGAAGAGAATAGGACAATTCAGGAGTTAGGAAATTGTATAATGGTCAAATTGAATCAAATTCTATAAACCAACAGAATAATTTGATTACCAAAAAATAGAAAGCAAACCAGGTGAGAGATCTCATTCATGTCACCTTGGTGGGGTGAGGTGGGTGGCTGAGACACCAGAAGAAAGGAAGGAAGGATGGAATGATGGGTTTCATAGAGAAAATGGAGAGTGAGAAAGAAAGCTCGAGTTGTAGAGTTGAGAGAGAGAAAGAAAGCGAGGGGGTTGAAAAGAAATCCTAGGGGTGGAGGTAGGATTTTGTTATGCTTACCATCCCTTTTCAAATCCTACAAAATCTGTTATTGAATGAAATTCTTCAAAATCTCTGAATATATGAATACCTATAAATTTGCATGGACTCTATAAAAATCCTAGTTGACTACACCAGAATTCTATTTTTTTAAAAACTTTTGAATTGACTACCCTTGTATTTGAATGGACTCTTTCAAAAAAATTTAAAATCTTAATTGACTACACCATGATTCTAAAGTCTTTTAAAATCCTACTAAATCCTCATTTGACTACACCCCCAAGAAAAAGATTTAGTGTCATCACTCCATATGATTAAAATATTGAACTTTTCGTCTAATAGACGCTTCCTACGTGATAAATTGATGACAAAGAAAGTATATCTTAACCTAATTATTAGTGGCCAACTTAATTATTATAATTTGGAAAAAAGAAATGAAGTATTGTTCTTTGGTTGAAATAGATATAAGCTAAGAAAAGAGTTGCTAAGGAAGCTTTTATTTATGGGAGATTGGAATATACAAATCATACAATATTGAGCCAACTATAATAATTAAGTATTGAAATTATCAACCATCGAGAGAGACCATAATAAATAAAACTTAGAGAGAGGGGTAAAAATTATATTTCTATATTTTTAATTTAAGTCGTATTCCAATCTAAGTTATGGGGAGAGAAGTATTGAGAGTTTGAAACCCAAATTAATGGTGGTCATAGTCTTTCCATGAAAAAAGTTGAAGTTTCACAATAAAATTAATTGACAATAAAAACTTTAAATTCAGTAAAAACAATGAATACACTGCTCTAACTAACTTTGTACACACGATTAAAATTTTATTCTTACCTCCCCTTAAAAATGATATAATAAATTATTCCTATAGACATATTTTAGCTAACATATATCACTATCAGTAACTGATAATAAGAAAATTAATTGCAACACTTATTTTACTTTACAAGAATCGTGAAAGCGAATGCAACTATATTATACATTTTTTTTACTGAAAATATGATTTTAGCCATTCCAACTCAATTTTCTTCATATAAAACCCTCCATAACTTTTTTACTCAAAGAAAACCCAATGACTAGGATCCACATAAGCAAATTCATTAATTTCATATTACTTCACACATTTTACATTTTTCACATGCCTAAAATACCCCTATTACATATTTGATGTAGATAATTAATTGTAAGGAGAGAGTAAATGATTTTGCAACAAGAAAAAAAAAAGACATTAATGTTAAAAATTTATTGCATATTAAGTTTTTAGAAAGGCTTTGAATTTTCATAAAACTATTTGATTCAGTTTTTTTCACCCTACTCTTGAATACTTTTGAATTTATCCTTTTTTTTTATTAATATATTAGAACATTGTATTTCATTATCTACATGCACATTAATTTACCTACAACAAGTATACCATGGGTGTACTATAATATCTCTTTTTTACAATGATGCAAAATAATGTTTATACCAACAACAAAACATGCCAAACATAAGTACTAATACATGGAAAATAATTTACCTATATTAAGAAGAAATGTAGTTCGATGCATAGTATTAAAAATACTATGTTACACCCATGTTTATACAACAATAAAACGTGCCTAACATATCTAACAATACATGGAAAATAATTTACCTACAAGTTAGATTAATGTTATTTGGTTGGGTGTAGTATAAATTTTTTTAATAATTGGAAAAATTAAATATAACTAGGAGTAGTGTAATTTTTTTTATATAATCAGAACAAATTAATTTACCTACCTACTATTTGAAATGTTCATTTCTAATGATGCAAAATGTTCATTACCTAACTACAAATTAATTTCCAATAATTTACCTACAACAATTATACCATGGGTGTAATGTAATATCTTTCTTTACAATGATACAAAATATTGCATGTACCAACAACAAAACGTGCCTAACATAAGTACTTGTACATGGAAACTAATTTACCTATGACAAAAGAAATGCAGTTTGATGTATAAAATCAACAATATTATGTTCCACTCATGTTTATAAAACAACAAAACGTGTCTAACATATATAACAATACATAGAAAATAATTTTTGTAACATCCCACATCGCCCAGGGGAGTGATCCTTAAATGTATATTCCCATCCCTACCTAGCACGAGGCTTTTTGGGAGCTCACTGGCTTCGGGTTCCGTAGGAACTCCGAAGTTAAGCGAGAAGGAGGCCAGAGCACTCCCAGGATGGGTGTCCCACAGGGAAGTTGCTCGTGAGTTCCCAAAAACAAAACTGTGAGGGAATGGTAAGCCCAAAACGGATAATATCGTGCTACGGTGGTGGAATGGGCCCAGGATGTGGTGGACCCGGGCCGGGATGTGACAATTTACCTACAAATTAGAGGAATGTTATTTGATTCAAAATATATAATATAGGTGTAGTATTTTTTTTTTAAATAATTGGAACAAACTAATTTACCTACCAATTAATATGGGTAAAATTGCTACAAACTATATCACGAAAAAAAAAAACTACTTTTCTAGTTTGACATGGATACGGTTAATGCAAACACTTTTTACATTTTATTTCACTTTTTCTACTACTTTTAATTTGGCATAAATTTAGGAATTTGGAAAAGGGATAATAAAGTATGAGTGACATGTGTGTAAATAAATTGTATTAATAGGTCAATAGTGTTCCCATATATTTGCAAATTTTAAATTTGGGCTTAAACTGGATCTCTAAAGATATATGGGTTTTTATCTAGAAATAATGAGTTGTAAGGGCCAAAATCTAAAGCACCCTTTTTTTTATTAGTAGTGTTTGGGTTAAAACTTGAACTTTGGGCTCAAAAGGGAGTTGGCCTAAAAGGAGGGCTAGGAGGAAAGGAGCCTGAAGCTCAGCCAAAGCCCATAAGGCAGAAAAGGCCTTCCCCCGACTAGGTGCAGATCATTTGAACAATTTGCTCACCTCCCTAGAGACCAAGTGGTGTAGATCAGCCAGGTAATCAGCCCAAAAACACTTTACAGTGGCAGTACAAGTAAAAAGCTGATGAGTCATTGCCCTTCAAGCTGCATTCGGGCAAGATTAAAGCTACATGAGGCCAAGCTAAATTGTCTATAAAAGAAGAAAGAGAAATCAGAGATGAGGACACTCAAACAAACAAACAAATACAAGCACAAACTCTGCTCAAGCCAGATTTGCCTTCAACGAAGCTGTAGTCAACCCAAGCATTCATCCATTTCGGGATCAACCCTCACTAAAAGCCCTTTGTAAAAGCTCTGCTACCTTGTCTAAATCTTGCTGTAGTATCGATTTTCTTCTATAAGCTCATCTCCATACCCCTCTTTCTAAGCTCTCAAACCCCTTGATAAATCACAAAGATAGGAAGTTGCAAAACGATCAGCCTTGCCCGACCCTCTTTGTTTTTGTCTTTTCATTCATAAGTCTAGTAATATGTTGTATACTTCCATTTGTATCCAAGTTATTTCTAGCAAGTTGATGATTAAAAGACTCATCAGTTCTTGAATCCGATTGGAATATGTAGTCACAGTTTGAATCAGATCTGAGTTCTAAACCCTCGGGCATATAAGATTGATCATTCAAAAGTCCTTGGTCTCAAGGCATAAAAAAGAACCTTATGTGGACTTAACCCATCCACGACAGTCTTTGATAACAAGAAGTCCGAAGTTACTTGGGGCGCAAGTAATCGACCTATTTCTTAGTTTTATTTCTGTTATATTATGATTATCGTAGAACGTTTGAGTATAGAAGGAATTCTGATAGGAAGCCTCAAGGCCTACACCTAAGGCCCTACAAAGGCACCTATTTGGATTCATTCTGCTCTTCGGGCTCGGGTAATTAGAAGTATAATAATCATAATACTTCTGCAATCAATGAAACAAACATTATATATTCGAGTATTGAGTTAGTTCTTGATGGGAAGCCTCAAGGCCTAAACCTAAGGCCCTACAAAGGCACATTTCATAACTAAAACAGCCTCTCGAGTATATATACAACTAAAACTCAACATCTGTTTTACATCTGCCATGCTAAAGATGGCAATGGCACGCCTGAGCACCTAAAAGTTAATCTTGATTGTGAGCCTAAAGGCCTACACCTAAGGCCCCACAAAGGCACCTTTCAAAGTTAACTCTGTCCTTCTCTTTCAGCCTTGCCCAACAAGCATTGCCCGACAAGCCCGCCAGTGAGCAGAAGCCCGACAGAAAGCATCAACCAGCGCCAACCTCTCGGGGAGCTGTGTGCTTGTCCGCTAGGAAACATCCCCAACGGAAATTCTAGCCACGAACAAGTAGCTTACAAAAGATGCTCTCCTCCTTGACAAATGGTGCTTAACTTCCAAACCCTAGCATCATGATTCTCAACAGCAGCAACAGTACGAGCGCTAAGCCTACCTTCCAAGCATTCTCGGAGGATCACACGGCCTAGCTTGGAATTTGACTTGGGGCCTCTAGTCATGTCCACCTCCGCTATCAGCTCCTCCAGTTGCGTGGTTGTCATATGCACCTTAATTCTCAAACTGTTTGATGAAGTTGTATGACTTTCTAGTCTTTCTTCATCTTCCATTGAGTGCACAGCTTTGTAACTTCCAACCCTATTTCCCATTTTTTTGCCTAATCTTATGTAGCTTTAAACCTTCTATATATCGATCCCTCTTTGTGCGTTTGGGGGTACAAAAATGAACTGAATATGTAATGAGTTAGCTTCATATTATATACACATACATTTGCATCCAAGAAGTAGAAGTGCTTGATTTTCGCCGGCTGGTTGACGTACTTAACTATAGTTAGAAGAAAATATGACTACACCAAAAGCTGACAAATTCCTCGTTAATGATAAATGGCCAGCAGCCCGCGACTTGGAAATTTTAAATGCTACGGTGTTGGTCTTTTGACATCCGACTTATTCTAGTAACTATATAAATATTATAAATCGTCCTCTTATGATTCATATGACTATAAGCTAATCATTGCAACATGTCTCGTGTGTTTTAACAGTAACTAAGGAACTTCTCGAGCGTTATATGATCTCACACCTCCAAAGACTGAAAATAATACTTCATTTATGATCGATTTTTCTCTTTCAATTTTAGCCACCTTGTCTAATTTGTTGAATAATTGATTCGGAAATAGTTCATAACTATGGACTAATGTTCTTGAAATTTGAACTCAAAACCAAGGTTTAAAATATCGATGATATCAGAAATATCGGTAGTCCAAAAACACGGAAATTTTAATGGAAATATCGGGATATTATCGATATCGATAAAAATTGAATAAAAACCACGGAAATTGTAAGAAAAACTTGGAAATTTTTATTGAAACTTTGTAGGATGTTTATTTAGTCAATTATCTATTAGTTTATCACAAAAAATCGGAAGGAAATGCATTGCATGATGGATTTAACTGATTTAAGTTGATTATATAGCGAGCTGGCAAACATTGTGAGTGTACAAAATATGTAGTAATTAATGAAAGAAGTTTAAACACACCATAATCATTTATATATAATGAATTAGTACAATATTTTGAACCTCATAGGAACTCTGTACATTGCATATATAATGAATTGTACTAATTCATTATATATTTTACACTTTATACATTGCATGGTAGATTGTTACGCCCACCCCCAATTTAAATTGTATTTTCACTAAGTTTGAGTTTATTTTACTTTTAAAATTGTTTTTGAGTCTTAATAGGTGTGCCACGGGGCCCACCTTTGTTTGTTGTTCCCCGGGTCCAAGCCTATCTCTCTTTCTTCTATTTCCCTCCCTGACACTCTCTTCCTTTTCCTTTTCTTCCCCGAGTCTCTCTGTGTTCTCTCATCTTCCCATCGAACACACCCACACACACCCAGTCACCGCACACCCTTCGTAGTACTCCGTCAACAGCATCATCACCATCTAAACCTCGTCTTTCTCTCTCTTTCTCTCGGTGCAGCTAGGACAGTGGAACCCAGGAACTCTCCGGCGAGTTCTCTTGATCCTTCTCCGGTTAGGTAAGCCCCGGGTTACCTCAATTCATCTTGGATATTGTGTGGTTGAGATATACTAAGTTTTATCTCGTTTTTTTAACAAGGTTTTAGAACGAGATCGACCCGGGGAAGGCACACCCAGCTCCGGTGAGGCCGTGAGTGTCGAGGAACTTTTCGAACACCTCCGACTGTTTCATGGCAAACGGAAGGAATAAAAACATTCCTCTCGTCTTGTGTTTCATTTTGATACCTAGATCGGAGTCTAGGGTGCTCTTTTACAGTCGGCCGGAGCTGTAGAAGCTCCGACGTTCTTCTCTGATTCGCACCAGTCCTAAAATATCGCGATATTATCGATAATATTGCGATATTATCGATAATATCGCGATATATTGACGATAATTAAGTGGATAAGTGTAAAAATATCGCCCTCTCACAAAAACGATATTATCGGCGAAATATCGCCGATAATATCGATATTTTAGACCATGCTCAAAACCTACTCTATTAAAAGGAAAGTTTTTTTATCGATTCTCACAATGTTCCTTGGTTTTTTTTCCCTTCGTACTGTTGAAGTTTTCTAAAATGAAAAAGAGAAATTCTTTTGGCATGGAAGTAACATTCAGGGCATGTTTACATACAAGGAATAGGAATTGGAATTATTTTGATTTTTTGGTTCAATCTGTTTACTAAAATATGGGTAAGAGAATCATTTCAATCCTTAACTTTTCCCTGCGTTTACTTACATGTAAAGAATTGGAAAAGTCCAAGTTTTCCCTTGAATACCTAAAATAAAGAATCGGATCGACTAGGGGGGACTAATCACTAGTACAAAAAATAGTTTACGTGACGCAGGTCCTTCGTCGGGCAAAAATTAGCCCAACAAAACCTTTGTCGCGCACCAACTGTCACGCCAAGGCAGTGAAAGCAGGGTTTGCGCGACGAAGAAGTAACATGCATTGCGCAAAGTGTCTTTGCATGACGCAGACGCATGTTACTTCTTCGTCACGCAAACCTTTGTTTTTTTTTTTGGCAAAAATATTTTTTATTTAATTTTTAATAAATATTGTAATTAAATTCTAAACAATAATTAATAAACCAAAAAAAGTATTTAATTATAAAATATATGAAAACATACATACAAGATGTCCGAACAAAAAAGAAAAAACTACAAGTAGTCTTTTAGGTTTGATACATCAGGCTACTAGGTATAGGTTAGGCGAAGTGGCTGAGAGGTCGAAGGTGGAGCAAGATCAGGTGCTGGCATCAGGGTTTGGAGGCCGGACATCTGTAAGGCCCGTAAGATCATGCTCATCTTCTCGTCCTGGGCCGATAACTAAGCAGCAATCTGGGCTTCCAGAGCATCCAGGGCTGCTTCTTAGGCCACAATCTTATCTTTTAGGGTTTCCACTTCCTCCGTCAGGGCGATGACATGTCCTTATATACACAAGCTGTAAATCCAAAGTAAATTGCATCTGATAGAGTAGTTGGCATGAAACGAATACACAAGCTGTAATAAATACCATACCAAATACTTTGAAATAAGCTACCAAACAAAGCCATTATAGACGAAACAAAAGGAGTACCACGTTGTTTAATATTTATTTTTTAACTACTCAAAGTTTAGTATAAACAGATCTACTAAAGATTATTTGTAATCAATTAACTTTAACTTTGAGCGAACAATTACAAGTTGACACACTCCAACATGACTATAGTACAACGCTAAAGACTCTAGTTTGAATAAGTAAGCAAAGGAGTAGGACACACATTTATAGCAATTCGCTTACATGACTTGGAGGGATGTGCTTCCCACAGATCTAGAAGGACGGTGCCAAAGCTATAAACAACACTTTCTGGAGTGACACTTCCTACAAAGTAAATAAACAATCAGTAAAGTCAGCATATCTCAGGCAGAAGTCGTTTAGATAGGAAAACTAGAATAGTGACAAGAAAAATGATCAAAGGGATAGGTGATATCTAGGCTAGAGAAGTTATTACCATTTCTTAAATATTCAGGTGGCGTGTAAGCAAGATTTGTGCTGTAACTCTTCCCATCCCTACTATTTCTCATCAAGCCAAAACATGAAAGACGAGGATCACCATCCTACAAAGTCCATTCAGATACTACATTATCACCCTAAAAAGTAGTGAACACCAAAGTGACTGAAAACACATTTTAAACTAAGATGCTTGAATTTGAGAATCGAATACCTCGTCAAAGAGAACCCTATAAGCATTCAAATCGTGGTATAACGGGTGACCCTCAGTACTGCAATAATCTAAAGCTTTAGCAATATAAAGAGCCACTCTTAAACGCATGGCCCACTCAATGGTTTGATTCTCCCCTGTATAAACAAGTAGAGCCCAAAAATTAATTTTTGACGAACACAACAACTAATTCTCAATTTGTAGGAACAAAACTCAAAACATTGAATTGATTGCTTATGCAAAACTTAATAAATTAGCAGTACAAAGACAAGCACAGTACTGGCACACTAGATACCAGAGTATACTAAAAAGTAAAAACCACCTCGCCACGACTTCTCCAAATGAAAGGCAATGTTTAATATAATCTGGGATTAACAAAACTACAAGGTAAGATTAGTGGCCAACTAAGTCAATGACCAAACCATTAACAAAAATAAATAAAAATAACAAATGTTAATGGAATGTGTCATGTTGTAGAAAACTAATGTCAATACCATATTGCATTTCAATGTTTGCTTGTTAAAAAGCTATATATTTAGAGGTACTTCACAAAAGGGTCACTGAGAAATCTTAGAAGCTGAGCTAAAAATAGCATTCTTAATAAACCAGGTGAAGTCGAAAGACGAATGGTAAATAAAGATAGATTTTGTTTGACATACAGTGGAACAAATGCTTAGCCAAAGTATCAGTAAGCATGTACTCAGCAACAAGCAGCCTCTCATCCCATCACAGCAAGACCCAATCAAATTCGCAAGCCGCCCATGCCACAACTTCCCTACACCCTAAGCTTCCTCTTGCAAAACCAAAACCCACAAATCATTCATACACCCAATTCACAAAACGAACATCTATAAATTTTACAGCAACCTATTTCCAGAAATTCATAATATCAAGAAACACTTTACATCATACCAAATTCTAAGGGTTTAGGGTGAAGAAGGGTGGTTTGGGCTTAAGCCCAAACCCACACACACACACACACACTACACAAACATACACACATGGCCTGCACACACCCACTGTGCAGCCTAAAAACACCTCACCCACATACACACTTACACACGCACGCACGTAACACACTCACGTGCACAAGCTTACACACACACACACACACACACGAGCACAATACTCACACACATGCACATATGCACGAACACACATACACATATGCACTGCACCACACATGCACATATGCACTGCACCATACACACATACACTACACATACGCCCACACATGCACGGCATGCACACTCACCATACACGCAAATACCCACACGGATAAACACGCACAAGCACACACACTGTACCCACACTGCACATGCACACCCCCAGATAACACACACACACATCTCAGCACTGATCAACCAAACAACAAGGTAATTTAATTACCTGGGTTTGAATTCGCAGGGATCCCTGTACCCATAACAATAAACTCGTCGGAGTTCGGCCGTACACACCAGTCGAAACTGGGAAGAAGGTATAAACATGCATCCAAGAGTTAGAGCTCGAAATTATCTCCATAACGCTAAAAAACCTTGGGCTAAACACTAAATGAGGCATATGCTTCACCTGGGACCGACGGGGAAAACTCAAAGCTCACGGTTCAGTGAGTTCGAAACTCTGCCATGCAGAGGTGGTTCATGCAGAGCCACTGCTGAGATCCTCAGGCAACCCAAAATCTATTTCTGGTGATTTTGTGTTGAACCAAGCCGTAAGAGATGGTGGTTGTGGGTGGTGGTCCTCGACGAGTTAGAGGGAGTGAGGGTGAGTTGCAGAGGTTAGGGGAGAGAGAGAGACTGGGAAAGGGAAGGGAGAGACGACTGAGAGGGAAGAGATAAGAAACTCGGGGAACAAATTTCAGGGGTGGGCCCTTTGGCTCACCATTTTAAAACTAAAAACCATTTTTTTAATTAGAAGGTGGGTGGGGTTGTAACAATCTACCCCCCTTACAGAAATTTCGTCCTCGAAATTGCGAATTTACACGAAAAGAAAGGGATATTGGTTCCGTATTGATTCCTCTGTTTCCCAAGTAGCTTCTTCGACTGCATGGTTCCTCCACAATACCTTTACCAAAGAAATAACTTTGTTCCGCAACACTTTATCCTATTTGTCAAGGATAGCCACTAGTTTTTCTACATAGCTAGCATCCAGATTTACTTCCAATGGCTCTATCTGGATGATATGAGAGGGATCCGGTACATATTTCCGAAGCATGGAAACATGGAAAATGTTATGGATCAGTGACAACTCCGGTGGTAGCTCCAACTTATAAGTAACTGCACCAATTCTCTGAATAATCTGATAGGGACCGACGTATCGAGGACTCAGCTTTACTCGCTTACCAAAACGAACACCACCATTCCAGGGAGACAAATACAAAGTCGCCCACTGTAAACTCACGATCCTTGGAGTGTTTGTCTGCAATGCTTTTCTGTCGGTCTTGTGCTGCTTTCAAATTCGCCTTAATCAGTTGGATATTAGCGTTGGTGGTATCCACAATCTCTGGTCCCACCAACGGCCTTTCTCTTGCCTCTGTCCAACATAATGGCGTCCTACACGCCTTCCCGTAAAGTGCTTCAAAAGGCGTCATACCAATACTTGAGTGATAACTATTATTGTAAGCAAACTCTACCAACGGCAAATAGTTATCCCAGCTACCTTTCCACTGTAACACCGACACTCTCAACATGTCCTCTAAAGTCTGAATTGTCCGCTCAGATTGACCATCAGTTTGTGGATGATAAGTAGTGCTGAACAGTAACTGTGTACCCATAGCGGCATTAAAGGCCTTCCAAAACCTGGGATCTCTATCTGATACAATGGAGACGGGTACACCATGTAGACGAACAATATTATCGACGAATAATTTCGCCAATTTCTCCAACGAATAGGTCTTTCGAACTGGTAAGAAATGAGCGGTCTTAGTAAGCTGATCGACAATTACCCAGATACCATCATACTTTGACGGTGTTCTAGGCAGTCCATACACAAAGTCCATAGTGATATCCTCTCATTTCCAAACTGGTATCGGAAGATTCTGCATCAGTCCCCCAGGTCTTTGTCTGTCTGCTTTAACCTGTTGGCAGATTAAACATCTACTCACATACTCCACTATGTCCCGTTTCATCCCTTCCCAGTAATAGAAATGATAAATGGTGCGATACAATTTAGTACTTCCCAGATGCATAGCATAAGCTGAAGTATGAGCCTCATCCAGAATTTCCTTCTTAACAGCTTCATTATCTTTAGGCACAAACAAACGGTTCCCCTTCAACGCCGTTCCATCCTTACGGATGATGAATTTCTCATTATCCCCCTTCAACACTTGTTCCTTTAATTCGTCGCATTCTGGATCAAGTTCCTGAGCTGCTATGACCATGTCTACAAAGATAGGTCTAACCTAAAAATGTGCTAGCCAAGCTCCGTGCTCACCTGGTTCCAAATTAACACCAGTTTCCCGAAGAGAAAATAGTAACGGAACGTGTACAGTTTGAAGTGATGCAAGTTGCTCGTGATGTTTCCGACTAAGAGCATCAGCCACGGCATTAGCATGCCCATGATGGTACTCGATCGAACAGTCATAATCACTGATAAGTTCCATCCACCTTCTTTGTCTCAAATTCAGCTCTTTCTTGGTGAACACATACTTAAGACTCTTATGATCCGTAAAAATACGACATTTCTCTCCATATAAGTACTGCCTCCAAATCTTCAAAGCGAAAATCACTGCTCCTAACTCCAAATCATGAGTGGGATAATTTTTTTTCATGGGTTTTGAGTTGTCTGGAAGCGTAGGCGATAACTTTTCCATGCTGCATCAGTACACACCCAAAACCTGATAGAGAAGCATCAGTATACACCTCAAATTCACCACTGTCATCTGGAAGAGTGAGAACAGGGGCCTGAGTGAGGCGTCGCTTAAGCTCTTGAAAACTTTGTTCACAATTTTCATCCCACACGAACTGAACACCTTTATGAGTCAACTTAGTAAGAGGTAGAGCAATTGCAGAAAAATTCTGAATAAACATTTGATAATACCCTGCCAGACCAAGAAAACTTCTCACTTCGGTGACACTTTTCGGTTGTTCCCAGTTAGACACTGCTGACACCTTTTGGGGATCCACACTAATTCCTTCAGCAGAAACTATGTGCCCAAGAAAACCAACCTGAGTTAACCAAAACTGGCACTTACTGAACTTGGCATAGAGCTGGTTTTCCCTCAATCGTTCCAGCACTAGTCTCAAATGCTTCTTGTGCTCATTCACACTTCTAGAATAAATTAGAATGTCACCAATGAACACAATCACAAACCAATCCAGATACGGTCTCAAGACTATGTTCATCAAATCCATGAATGCTGCAGGTGCATTTGTCAATCCAAAAGGCATGACACAAAATTCATAATGCCCATACCTCGTACAGAAAGCAGTTTTCGGGACATCATCCTCGCGAATCCTCAACTGATGGTAACCTGATCGAAGATCAATTTTGGTAAATACCTGAGTACATTTCAATTGATCAAACAAATCATCGATCCAAGGTAGAGGGTAACGATTCTTCATCGTTACCTGATTCAGTTGCCTATAATCGATACAAAGTCTCATTGATCCATCATTCTTTCTAACCAAAAAGAACAGGAGCTCCCCACGGGGATGTACTCAGTTGGATGTAACCTTTGTCTACCAATTCCTGGAGTTGGATCTTCAATTCTCTCAACTCCACTGGTGCTATTCGATAAGGTGCTAAGGAAATATGATTTGTACCTGGGAGTAAATCGATAGTAAACTCAATTTCCCTCGCAGGTGGCAACCCCGGTAAATCATCAGGAAACACATCGACGAAGTTGCTTACAACTGGTACCTCTTCTGGACGTAAAGAAGATTCATCATTCACAACTACGTGGGCTAAAACCCCCACACAACCCTTATTCAACAACCTAGTTGCTCGAATGGCAGAAATAATACTATTGGGGAGGACACGCCGCTCACCCATAAATGTAACTGCTGGAAGTCCTGGCCGATTGAACGTCACAATTTTCTCCCAACATGCGACATTCGCTCGGTGCTTAGATAGCCAATCCATTCCTAGAATGACATCAAACTTCGCCAGTTTGAAAGGAATTAAATCAATCTCTAAGTTTTCCCCTTCCATAATAACTGGACAATTCCAATATTGCCATTAAGCACAAAACAATTCACCACTTGTCATTTGAATCAGCATATCAAAACCTAGTGGCTGAGGTTGAGAAGGTATAACCCGAGCAAAATATGAAGAAACAAAAGACTGTGTAGCACCCGGATCAATTAAAACCCTAGCCCAAGTTTTACAGACAGGTAACGTACTGGTGATAACTCGAGGATCCTGATCAGCCTCCTGCTGAGTCATGGTGTTCATACGCCCATGAACCTAATACCCCACATTATTGTTCCGACCGCCACGACCTCTGGAACTACGTCCTGTTCTGTTCCCCTGATTACTGTTACCAGAAGATGTTCCAGCCTGCTGCTGGCACTCCGGCTGTCATTTCCTCTAAAACTCTGGCTACCTCTGCCACCAAACTGCAGACTTCTGTTACCCCCGTAGTTCTGATTAGTACTGCTACCATAACTCCGACTACTACTGCCACTGCCATCATAGCTCTGTCGGGCACCAAAATTCTGAACTGGCTGATATCCACTGTAGTTTGAGCCAGAGGTAAAATCATCAGGTGGTGCTGAAGGACAATCACGAACAAAATGTCCGGTGCCATCGCATCTGTGACAAACTACATCAGTTATCCCACAACTCCCTCGATGACGTAACCCACACTGATTACAGATCGAATAACTCGGAGTGAAATGACCAAAAGATCGTCTCGCCGACTCGTTGCCTGAGCCTTCACTGGACGACCCTGAACCCCGACATGGTCATTTAAAGGAAAAAGAATGTCTGGGACTTACAGAACTGGAAAGGCCCACTGATTCTCTGGTACTCCGCGACCAGAAGTTCCGACTCATCTGATTTTGATTCCGCTGTCTATTCTGTCTCGGGGGCTGGATCCAAGTCTGAGGTTGATCATGTATCTTCGTATCCCACTTAGACTGTTATATACTCAGACTTATCTCGATTACTTCTTCATAAGTTCTGGGTCTCTGAGCAGCTACCAGTGTACGGTACTCTTGGTTCAGTGTAATTATCGCCTGATCCATCTGTGCTTGTGGATTATCATAAGTCTCATCATGATGCCTAGCCAAGCGCCTGAAAGTATTGTCAAATTCTGTGATGCGGAGGTCACCCTGTCGGAACTCTAAATACTCATGCCTCTTCCTTAATCTGTAGCTGGGGCTTAGAAAGTAAGTAATAAAATGTTTCCTGAAGGCAGCCCATGTCATCCAAGAACTAGGTGGACAAGATTCCTTCGTTGATGTCCACCAAATCCTAGCATCACCCTGAATAAAGAAACCTGCAGTGTTTGCCCATTCATTTAACGGACACTTCATAGCCTCTAAAGTATCCTCAATTTTCTCTAACCACTGCTCAGCCTCCTCACAATTCCCCACAAATTTCAACTCAGTAACTCCATGACTTCTAGCAATTTCTAAATACGTCTGATTCGGTCTATGACCCAGAAGAGCATTCATTAGTGCAATGGTAAACTGCTGGATTCCCCCCATTATAGAAGAACGAGGTCGTCGAGGCACATTCCCACCAGGATTAGCCATGATTCTGACAAAGACAACAAGATTTAGAAAGACTGAAATTTACCAAATTAGTGGAAAGAAACCCTAACCATGCTCTGATACCAATCTGACAAGCTCCAACCCTGATATTCTCTGAATACCCGGATAGACACATGCTGGCCGACACCTGAGGGTGACGAAAGCCATTTATTGATTACAAGAGTAATGATTAGGAGAAAATATTCATGAATAAACATTAGAATCTATAAGTAATAAATAAAGTTTAAGGAAGTGTCTAGAGTGCACAGAATACTTTCTAAAACAAAATTCACAAAGGAAAGATCATTACAGAATATCACACAAGAAAGTGATAGATTGCTACTGGTAGGGGAATGCCTCGTACGTTGTGTCGTAGTCCTCGTTTCTAAGACCTAAATGGGGGCGCAAAACCAAGGTGAGTGGACCAAGTTCATATAAACAATAAGAATAAAACAGTTATCAAGATACTAACCCCCACAATTTATATAAAGAAAACTACTAGCATAATAAGTGATAGGTTTAATGAAAATCCTAGCATGCCAAAAATATCTCAAGAGACATATCGTGAAACACAAAAAAGCAAACGTCTCATAAATCGTCTCTTAGCGTAATGTACTACTAGTAAGATCACTGAATATATATATATATATATATCTCCCGGCCCTATGGCAGCACCGTGGTCTCTGCGCCCGTAGCCAGAGATTACCAACTCCCGGCCCAATGCCTGCTCCGTGTCCCTCAGCCCGTAGCTAGGGATTATTTCTCCCGGCCTATCTGCCAACACCAGATCCTCGCCCCAGGCGGCATAGTGTCCACTAGGTACGAATAAATAGTTACGCCTTTCATAAATAACCACTTCATAGTATAAAGTCATCCATCGTCTATACTATAAAGAGGGGTTTCTAAAACATGTTCTAGCATCCTATCGTCATCCATCAGATAGTCTACCAGTTCATGGTTTTTATAGAAAATACGATATATTAAAATATAGCTCAATATAGGCCAACAATTAATTCCTCACCAAAACGAGACGATAAACATCATATTTCATAAACTTACTTAACATAAAATTCAGTTCATAAATTCGTAAGGCATGCATTTAATTTATGCAATTGAACTATGAAATTATGCAAATTTTAGAAGGGGTCCACTCACAGATACTCCTTAGCAGTAGAGTTGTGCGGATAAGGATTAAGAATTCCCTCACTCGCAACTTCACCTAAGCACAAAAATGTAACAAATAAATAAAAGGATTTTCTAAAGGATGTGGGGCTTGAATTAAATAAAGTAAAGGATTTGGGTTGGATGGGTTAGGGTATAATGGGTTAAAAGGGTTTAGGGTGAAGAAGGGTGGTTTGGGCTTAAGCCCAAACCCACACACACACACACTACACAAACATACACACACACGGCCTGCACACACCCACTATGCAGCCCAAAAACACCTCACCCACATACACATTTACACATGCACGCACGCAACACACTCACATGCATAAGCTTACACACACACACACTCGAGCACAATACACACACATGCATATATGCACGGACACACATACACATATGCACTGCACCACACATGCACATATGCACTGCACCATACACACATACACTACACATACGCCCACACATGCACGGCATGCATACGCATGCACGACATGCACACTCACCATACACGCACACACCTACACTGACAAACACGCACAAGCATACACACCGTACCCACACTGCACATGCACACCCCTAGATAACACACACACACACATCTCAGCACTGATCAACTAAACAACAAGGTAATTACCTAGGTTCGAATTCGAAGGGATCCCTGTACCCACAACAACAAACTCGCCAGAGTTCGGCCGTACACACCAGTCAAAACTGGGAAGAAGGTATAAACATGCATGCAAGAGTTAGAGCTCGAAATTATCTCCACAACACTCCAAAACCTTGGATTAAACACTAAATGAGGCAGATGCTTCACCTGGGACCGACGGGGAAGACTCGAAGCTCACGGTTCAGTGAGTTCGAAACTCTGCCATGCGCATGTGGTCCATGCAGAGCCACTGTTGAGATCCTCAGGCAACCCAAAATCTATTTCTGGTGATTTTGTGTTGAACCAAGCCGTAAGAGATGGTGGTTGTGGGTGGTGGTCCTCGGCCAGTTAGAGGGAGTGAGGGTGAGTTCCGGAGGTTAGGGGAGAGAGAAAGAGAAAGACGGGGAAAGGGAAGGGAGAGATGACTGAGAGGGAATATATAAGAAACTCGGGGAACAAATTTCAGGGGTGGGCCCCTTGGCTCACCATTTTTTTAATTAGAAGGTAGGTGGGGTTGTAACACTTAATGAAAGTATAAATAAATTCTTAAGTGTTAGTGAATCTATTGTTTTGATGGAATACGCATTCTAGAAACTAATTTCAACGATCCAACCGTCAAACTTGTTATGCTTCGAGATCGCATACACCAAAAAATGCAAAAAACAAACATTCAAAGATCAAGTAGCGGGACAAAACTTTTCGATGGTTATAAATGAAAAATCATGATTTAACGGTTATTTTAACTCTGATTTTAATGATTTTTTTTACAGCTACACACTCCTTGACCCCATATGAATACAATGAATGAACTCGATCTTCAATTTGAAATATTTACACTAGTGGATACCACAAAATCTTATGTTATACTTAATGAAAGTATAAATAAACTCCAAGTGTTAGTGAATCTATTGTTTTGATGGGATACGCATTCTACGAAACTAATTTCAACGATCGAACCGTCAAAATTGTTTGTATATACTTCAAGATTGCATACGCCAAAAATCGTAAAAAACAAACATTCAAAGATCAAGTAACATGACAAAACTTTTCGATGGTTATAAACGAAAAATCATGATTTAACGGTAGTTTTAACTCCGATTTTGATGATTTTTATAGTTGCACTCTTTGATCCTATATGAATACAATGAATGAATTCGATCTTCAATTTAAAATATTTACACTATTGGATACCACAAAATCGTATGTTATACTTAATGAAAGTATAAATAAATTCTAAGTGTTAGTGAATCTATCATTTTAGTTTGAATTCTCAATTCAAAGTTACATATACAAAATCAAAGGATAGGAATAGATAGAGGAATGGAGAGGATTGGAGAAGGTTTTGAAGAGAGATGGGGAAGGGAGGTAGCTACTGCAACTGATTTGTAGTTTTCTGCCTCCCAAACTAATTAAGTGATGGGAAAAAAGTTGTTGACTTTGCGCAACAAAGATTGGCGTCGCGCAAACACCCTTTGCGCGACGAAGACTGCATCGCGCAAAACAGTTTTGTGCAACGCTTGTATTCGTTGCGCAAAGTTCCATTGCGCAAAGACCATTTGGGCAATGTTTTGTGTTTAGTGTCGCGCAAACATACTTTGCGCGACGAAATTTGCTCCATCGCGCAAACATGTTTTTGTACTAGTGAGTTGTTGTGATTCCCTTTCTTACTTCTCCTATTTTTTAGCTTTATGATTCTTTTTTATTTTTTATTTATTTATTTATTTATTTATTCTGTTAAGTAAACATTCCTTCAAATGAATTTTAAAATAGAGTACTCATATGAAAATATAATATGTTGGCCTACTCGTGAATACATGAAACTCTAAGGCACAAATTGAGATGAGAGAGGATCCATACCATCATAAAATGGATCAAAGTCAAAATTCAATTGATAAGTTGCTTAAAGAGCCCCAATTTTATAGGACAAAATAATGAAACCAGTGATATAATAAATTAGAAATTTATTTGTTTTTCTGTTGGAAATGAAAAATATGTATATGTACGCAAAACGTAATATATTTACTTTATATGAAAGTATAGAGTATTGTTTTAATATACTTATATAAGAGTATATGTTAACAATACTCAGTCGAATTGGTCATACTTCATGATTCATCGATTCAGTACCACTCATTTGATGAGTTGAAGTTGGTTAGTTAACCTACAGCCACTGTGGGCAACAAGATAAACAGATGCTGGAGGTGTTTTTTTTTTTTTTTTTTTTTTTTTTAATTTTTATTTTTAGTTTGAAATTATATATATGGTTAAAATTCAAAGACACACGTCTTTTATACATATTTTATGGGGCTCACTTCCTAATGTATTTATAAGGTTTGAACCATTTATTTTTTAGGTCTTCCCTCAAAGATTATGTCCACCAAAAATCTCCAAAATTTGAAAACATGACCGTTGAATTAAAATTAGTGTTTATTTGTAGAACCGTTTTCGTCTATTTTTTTTTGTCAAAAACCATATTTGTCTATTTTATTCACTATAAATGTGTCTTAATGATTTGGATTTGTCTAATTTTTTGCAAGAAGATCTATTAAGAATGGACTAAAATATAGACGGTTGAAATTATTGAAATACATTATAAAGTAAGCCTTATAAATAGGTGTCAAAATGTGTATAACAAGCGTGTGTCCCCAAATCCAACCTTAAGAACAAGTCCACCCCTCCACCCCACAAAATAGGTTGGCACCCAAAAAACCCACTCCACCCCACAAAATAGGTCATCCCAAAGTCCACCAGTCTCTAGGCTAGCCCAAAATTGACTGAGTGAGGAATTGGCCTATCTGGTGCGTGGGCGCGCATTCCAGCCTTAAAAAAAATGTCAGAATCTTACTGTTGGCCACATGTCCACTTTTGGGCTATTGGATTTCAACTTTTTTTAAATCCAACGGTCCAGATTAATTAATTTAATAAAAAATTATAAAAATTGTTTAAAAATACAGAAAAAAAATTAAACAAAATTTTTATTTTATATAAATACCTAACCATCTTCTACAAAAATTGTACTTTCGAAATGACATGTGGCGTGACAAGATTGGTTAAAAATTATATCGGAAATTAAAAATAAAATTATTATTTTATAAAAAAATTAATAATATTTTAATACAAATTGACTAGACTCTGGGCCAGCTCATTTTTTATGGGTGAAGATGCATTTGTCTAAATACCGTTCATTGCAGTAAATTACTATTCATTTAGGTGAATAAAATGGATTTTGGACCATCTTATTTTTTAGGGGTGGAATTGCCCTAAGGGAAAGGTGGGTGGTATTCTAAAATTTTCCAAGATAAAAATATTAGGGTTTTGGCCAATTATATTACTATGGTTCACGGGAACCATCAATCGTTATAATTGGTCTCTTTTAGTTGAGAGTAGAGATCACCATCGTCCCTATTCTTTTTCTATAATTTCTTAATTTTATAATAGGAAAATTAGGTTCACATAATTATTTTTGTTACTCCATTGATTAAAATCCTATTCATTTTCAATTTTTTATCAAGGTCCTTGGGTATTAATAACATCATTAATTATTTGAATAATAAAATATTTTTTATTTTTAAATATATTCCTTTAGTGTTAAAAATGTTACAATTAGTATATTTATATTTATGGCTAAATTTTTTTATCATATATTTTTATTTTTAGTTTGTACCTATTTTTAATTTGCAAATATTTTTTAATTTGAACCAATTTTCTTTTCATTTTTAATTTGTACCCATATATTAGTTTCTTTTTGTGCCCATATTTTTTAAAGTTTTATTTGTGTTTGTACCCATGTGTATACCGTCATGTGACATTGTATATTTAATCAATGATAGAAAAATTACATATGGTATACTTATGTTTTATGCCTAAACTTTGTATCATATATTTATATTTTGTACCCACTTTTAATTTGCAACATTTTTTTAAATTTGTAGTATTTTCTTTTTAGTTTTATTTTGTACTCATGTATTAATTTCTTTTAGCGCCTATATTTTTTAAAAATTCATTTGTACTCATAATTTTTAATCTTTTATCTGTACCCTAATTTATTTATAATGTACCCATTCTTCTTTATTAATGTACCACTTTGTTATATGTGAAATGTACCAATTTTTTTGTAAAATGTACCAATTTTTTTAACACTATGGATACATTCTTTTGCCATTTATTATTTCTTATTTTTACATAGTTTTTATCCATTTATTCAATCAAAATGTTTGAATTTTTTTATTGTAACCGTTTCTAATAGTATTATAATGAGGGATTTTAAATTTATAGGATTATAAATATCATAAAATATCAAACAATTAATGTCAAAACTCTAAAAATATAAATATTAATAGTAATATAATGAGGTGTACAAAGTTTAGGGACCTTGATCAAACTTTGAATACTATTAAGGTTTTAATCAAAGAATGTTAAGGATTAGGGACCGCATCCAAAGTATTACTTTTATAATATATACAAACGGTCGCAATTTAAAGATTGACCAACGTATAACATCTATATCCTGTTCTTGTTTTGGAGAACCTCGAATGTATGAGATTATTTTTTTGATATGAGAAAAAAAGTTATACCTAATCATAGGGCATAAATCTTACTTTTTATAAAGCAAGAAAAATAAAACACAGAAAAAGATGGGCAACATAATTAAACCATACCCCTCTTAAAAAAGAAAATACAAGAGAAGGAGGGGAGGCATGGGACCAAACAGCTCTAAAGTAAAACCTAAAAGGTAAGAGCTTGTAAGACAAATTGCAAAATAAAAAAGAAAATCCAAAAGGATTAGGTAAAAAAGAAAATCACACATTAAGAATGGGAGACAAACATGTAGGCCCGCATATCTAAGAAATTTGAATGCGGAAAAGGAAGAATCTTTGTAAGAGGACCAACATACCAAACAAGTGATGACAAAAGAAGCCCTAAATTGGCTAATTTGTTAGCAATTTCATACCCTTTCCGAAATATATGAGAATGAAAACCATGTGTTGCAACCAGAAATAGAGTTTTTCCAATCAATATGGAGCGACCAAGGAAGAGAAAAAAAATCAGAAGCAAGGCAAAATATCACAACTAAAGAGTCACTTTCAAGCCGTAAATTTTGCTAACCCTGTACATAAGCCAATTCTACAGCAAGGATGACAGTATGAAGCTCCGCATTAATAAAAGTATGATGTCCCAAGCTCAGAGAGAGAGCACCAAGAAATAACTAGCAGAAACTCAGAAAATTCTACCTTAAGCCCCAGGACCCGAGTTACTTTTACTAAAGCCATCTGTATTCACTTTGACTCAAGGAAATGGAGGAAGATGCTAAAAAACATGAACTCAGCCAAGATTTCCAAGAGAAAATATAAGTTGCTTATCAAAAATGTGACATCCCACATCGCCCAAGGGAGTGAACTTTAAATGTATATTCTCATCCCTACCTAGCACGAGGCCTTTTGGGAGTTCACTGGTTTCGGGTTCCGTATGAACTCCGAAGTTAAGCGAGAAGGAGGCCAGAGCACTCCCAGGATGGGTGACCCACTGGGAAGTTGCTCGTGAGTTCCCAAAAACAAAACTGTGACGGAATGGTAAGCCCAAAGCGGACAATATCGTGCTACGGTGGTGGAGCGGGCCCGAGAAGTGATCCGCCCCGGGCCGGGATGTGACAAATGGTATCAGAGCCAATCCATGGCCGGAAATGTGCCGACGAGGACATCGGGCCCCTAAGGGGGGTGGATTGTGACATCCCACATCGCCCAGGAGAGTGATCCTTAAATGTATATTCTCATCCCTACCTAGCACGAGGCCTTTTGGGAGCTCACTGGCTTCGGGTTCCGTAGGAACTCCGAAGTTAAGCGAGAAGGAGGCCAGAGCACTCCCAGGATGGATGACCCACTGAGAAGTTGCTCGTGAGTTCCCAAAAACAAAACCGTGAGGGAGTGGTAAGCCCAAAGCGGACAATATCGTGCTACGGTGGTGGAGCGGGCCCGGGAAGTGATCCGCCCCGGGCCGAGATGTGACAAAAAATACCATGTATCTGACTAGGAGTGAAAACTCCAAGTCGTCTGATCTAGGCCAAAGTAGAATAAAAAAGGTGTGAAATGGAAGGAGCCTTACTTTCAAACTTCGCTTTATTCCACATCTTCCAAATAGCTATTAATAAGAAAAACCTAATGCTACTCAGACATTGCGAAATTGGGGAGAAAACTGCTTTGACACAAAAACAATTCATAAATCCGAGAAGGAGCTTGTAAACAGAAGAATAGTACCAAATTGAGTAGCAAGCGAAAATCAAGCACATTATGCAAATTCACAACTGAAACATAAGTGCACAGTAGATTCAAAATTATTGTAACATAGTTAGCGGATTAAAACCAGAGAAATGCCCATTTGGTGAAGTTGATCCTCCATTGGGAGCTTATTGAAAAGAATCATTCAAACTAAAATAGACAAGCGACAACGAACAATAGTGCCAAATAATAGAAGCCCAATTTTAAATAGGAAAATGACGACAAACAATTTCGTAGCCATTAGAAAACGAAAAAAAACTCCAGACGTAGAAGCTTCTCAAATTAACATGTCATTTTCTCATCAATTGGAAGAGACGTCTGTAGAATCTCTTTAGCATACTTTGAAAAAATTATTTCAAGAACTTATAGAAACAAAAACACCCCTTCTTCCAAAGTAGAAGAAAAAAATAGAAGGAATAACCCATTTTTCTGTACACATAAGGTATGAGACCTTAGTGCTAGATAGAGAAGGAGTAAGGTCAGTAACAACAATGACCTTCACAATAGGAGTATCCAACCACTTATCAACCCAAAGAGAAGTACAAGAACAGTTCCGAATCACCGAGTGACAATTTTGAAACAAAAAAAAATTAAAAATGACTGTATAACTAAATTTCTCTTGAAAATAAACACTCCATGGAAAATCAGAAGTACTTATGGGTGTAGTTTTTTGCCATTTTACTATATCATACCACTTTCATATCGTACTATACTGATTTTGTGTCAAACGGTAATAGTACGTTAATTGTACCGAACCAAAGATATTTGGTATATCATTAATATCCAAAACCAATATCGACGATATTACTATACCATACCAAACATATATTTTATATTTAATTATCTACATAAATAATTATATACATACAAACTATATACTACTAAATACTAAACAAAAAAAAACAAAAAAAAAACCTAATTTGATACATCTGAAAAGGGACATGGATCCTCTCCGGATCCATTAGTCCTAATCCATCAAGTCCAATCATCTGGCCCGTTGAAATTTGATCAAACGGTTACAAATAGGGACCCACTTTAAAAGTTATAATAATTTTAACCATTGAATTAAATTTCAATGGTCCGGATGATTGGACTTGGTGGATTAGGACCATTAGATCCGGGGAGGATCCATGTCCCACCTGAAGGTCCCTAAAGTGGCTCTCTCACTCCAAAACCCAACGAATTTCCAAATGTTTATTCGATTATACTAATTATTGATTAAACAAGAAGTGAATGATAACTAATAGTTATCATTTAGTTATTAACTATAGTATTGTGAGCTAGTTGCTTAAAATAAAACAAAAGCCAAAAACCGTTTTGGGCTAAAAAACAGATTGGGCAAAAAAGAGCGAGCCCATTTTCAAATTGGTACGTACCATCATCGTACTATGCCAACTGAATTTTATGGTATATTGAGAATTTAGTATGATATACAGAGGTTTTAGTACAGTAAATTGTAACTAACCCACCCTAGAAGTAATAACAATCCATTTAAGCTTCAAAAGCGTAGTAGTATTTAGAAAGCGTGGGTGCTATTGGGTCGGGTGAATTGAATTCAATAATAGATGCATGTTGGCATTCCAGCCTTCCTTCTCCTTTCATGGCCTATCCGAAAGAGAATCCAGTACTTCTTGGTCGTGAATATCTGAATGGGACGAACCGTCCCGTGAATATATTTGCTTCAGAACAAAACAATTCAAATTTTTATCTCTTTTTTTTTTTTAATATTTCTAACTTTGAATTTTCTTGTTCTTGATTCCCATCCAGATAATAAGTTTCAAAAACGGGTCTTTTTTTACACCGCGTTTCTTTAAAGTGGAATTGATCCTTTGTTTTTTCCTTTCTATTCACTCGGATCTCTTTCGTTTCATCAATTTTGTCCGTATTCTCCTTTTCTTCTGAAAAAAAAGGAAGGGGAAGGATCTTCAAGGGTGGATCAATCTCAAATCATCCTCATTTTTTAGTGCATAAATCTAAGACCAAGAAATTATGACAATCTTGTATGAGGGCACGTCTAGGCAGTGTTGATGAAAATGCGAAGGCAGTTTCGAAGAGTACATGTATCGTGATTATATCTTGGGGCAAATGATTAAGCCACTCCCATGCTTTCAAACTTCAAAATATTTCAAGTATGTCGCCACCCCAAACCCTAGAACTTAAATCATTACAATTCCATTATCTGAAAAAGAAAAAAAAGGTTATGGTAGATTGCCGTTTTATGAATCCACGGTAGATTGCCGTTTTATGAATCCATGCTTCCAAATTTCAAATGCTTCTTCAAAGTCCAAATCAAGTACTTCCCGATCTTGAACAAAAAAAATATTGCAAGATTAGGGGTGGGCATAAAAACTGTAATATTGCGAAATTGAAACGAACCGCGACAAAAAATGAACCGAAAAAACCATGTTGACAAAAAAAAAGTCAACTTGGGCGCAAGAATTGGACCGACACATGCTGAGTTTTGGTTTTCATGTTGGCAGAACCGCTCAGAACTGAACCAAACCGTGAATATAAATAATTAATTAAATTTAATAATTGCATACATGTATCAGCAGATGAGTGGTCAGTTATTCAAAGAACACAAGCAATTTCATCTTTTTGTTGTAAGTTCTAAGCGGCTATTTGATGTATATGACTGAAATATGATGCACTGCGAGGACAATTGCGAATTATGCTTAGTTGCTTCTTTGTTATGAGTTTCACTTTGTTTTCATCCGGTAGTCATGGAGGCTCAGCTGATCATAACACATATCAGAAAAGGAAAACTATAAGTTGATAAATACTGCTTTCTGGTCCCCAAAAGCTAAAAGCTGATTAATATTGTTTTTTCTTGTTTATTGGCATTTCAGTCGGTGCAATTTATTATGTCCATATTATATCTTTTGAAACTACGAGCATTATCATATTAATCAAGAGAAGAAAAAAAAGAAAGTAAATTTTGAATACTATTTTGATTGGATTTTTTTATTAGCATCCCACTAATTGTTGAATACACCCCCACTGAATATTTATTGTTAAATGATTTATATAAAATGACTATTTAAACCTTAAAAAGTAAAGAAAAACAATTATTTTCTTCCTACGCCTCAAATCATTTAAAAAATCTTAACCACCCGTAAATTATATATAATTTTATATACACCTGCACTCACAATGTCTTGTGATTATGTATATATATATATAAAATGTTAAACATTCTGCAACATAAGAGATGAAATACTTTGAAATATTCATATCTTCTTTGAGATAGTGTAGTATTGTTTTTTTCTTTTGCTAAAAATTTTCAGGTATGTTTGCTGTTTATTTTTTAGGATGGTTTGTGGTGCAATTTTGCAGAACAGAGAATCTGCACATACACAACAATAGCACAATCAACTAGTCATTTCATGATTTTTTATTTCAGAAAAGCCAGCAAAGTAGCCATGTCTGAGTTTAAAATCAAATTCACATCTAAAGCCTAATTCCCCTAAATTGACAAAAAAAACTTGAAGCAGTAGAACCATGCGCATTGTTTGTGTGCTAAAGGCAAAGGGTTTAAATTTATTTTTTGGACAAGATGAAGACTTGAGGTAGATTTTGGTGTGGGGTGTATGAAATGTGTGGGGTGTGAGGGTAGTTTTGGTTAGTAAGTGGGGTGTATTAAGATATTTTTAAGTTTAAAAAGTAAGTGTGGAGTGTTTTAAGTATGTGGGGATTAAAATGATTTAGTATTAGGAATCGTAAACCGGCATGTACCGAATTAAAATCAGCATGAACCGAACCATGCATTTTTAGTAATAAATTTAAGCGAAACTGCACTGAACCAAACCGTTGATATTTCACCGTTTTGGTTCCAATTTGACGTTGGAACCGGGCTGAATTGCACCGAGCCGCCCCTATGCAGGATGGCAATTTCATTGCTATTATGGAAGCCACTTGAACTTAACTCAACTGTGATAAATCATGCCTATTTATCAGGAAAGTTGTTATTGGTGCTTCAAATATAGGCACTTTTCCTATATATATATATATATTTTTTTTTTTTACAAAGGAAAACATGCAAATTATTTCTTAATATACAGTGTTATATGAGAAATGAGTATAGATGTCTGTTTTTTAGAGTGTGATCGATCCCATTGTGAAATTGTTTGAACCCGATTTTGCACGCACTTAGCTCATATATTCTAAGTTGTTGGATGAGAGACATATTAAGGACCAAGATTGGTTTTCGGCTAAACGGTGGATCAATCTCATAGTCAATCTAGGTTCAAAGTCGTAGTCAAAGATGGTGAGGCTTGGCGGCAATAGAGTTTTGGCTGAGAATAATTCCAAGTATATTGAGAAAATATGCTGAAGAATTGCAATATTATCTTAATTATACCATTTGGTAGACTTGGCCATCACAGAATTCATCCCTATAAATAAAAGAGGATTTGTGACGTAGAGAGCCCCTTCAACTCAATAAACAACTCAAATGCTCTGCGTGAAACCCTTGTTCTACACGAAACCTTACCCACAATCCTTAAAAAAAATTCTAACTATCCTAAACCCCCTCCCCCCACCAACACATCTTCAGTTTAGATATATAAAGAGCATTGACGCCATATAATCAAACAACATAGGAGTACCTTCAGTTTGGCCAAGTAAACACCCCTGCTTTTAGGTTGGTTGATTATCTATCCAAGTCTCGGCATCCGAATAATTCTTAATTCTTTCACCCAAAGAGGTCATTTCATTAACTTCCCAGTGAAGTGAAGTGTTCTATGATTGGTTACTTTCAGGTGCATTTCGCAGTTCAACATTTAGACGGCCGAACCACGTTCATCATTGAAACGCTTATCTCATTTGAATGCCTTTGCCCTTAGAACCTCATACCAATTTCGTACACCTATATTCTCACTAATATAGTCCATGCAGTTGAACTCAGTACAAAAGATCCTAAACTTCGCAGTGAATTAGGCAATCTTGTCTTCATGTTCCAGAACCCAAGGCTGAGACATATTCCTTCCTCGACTATAGTCACTCAAGTGTAGAAGTCAGTAACGCATTCAACACCACCACCACACCTATTTTATTCGCCCGACCAAGCTCGGTCACATGTTGGCACGACCGCATTCACAAGAAGCACATAGTTCATAGTTATCGGCATGCACGTCAAGTAGACTTTATAATTTTTAGAGTAAACTGAAATACGCACATATAAATTACCTATAACTTTCTAGAATGATCAAAGAGTCAAAATAGTTAAAACTTATGAAAGAAGGTTGATCTGATATCCTTCCAATTGGGAACCCATGCTGCGCACAGTAAAGTTAATCACCTTAATTTGTTGTTATAGTGTGTAATTACTTTTCCTTGGATCTTCTTAGGATTTTAACAGAATCATAAAGTTTCAGGCAATTGCCATTTCACTTTCTGAAAAATTCTTTTGGCTTGCTTAGATTAGCAAACCACCTAAGGAATAATTCCATCATCACCAAAAAAAAAAAAGTAATCAATTTCAAAATGTAATCGAGTGAGAGAACACCGAAAGTTGTATGTGCATGGTGTGGTGGTGGAGAAGGGATTCTTGGTCAACGCTTATATATCAGTTATTCGACTCACATGCATAATATTGTTCAAATTATAAAACGAGGAGAATCATTAAGTTTAGTGTCATCAATTACATTGCTGACCAAATACATTCAACGGGCAAGTCCAGTGGCATGACCAGTAAAAAGAGCTTCCTTTTATGGGGAAATCGAGTGTGTGCCTTTATATAGAAGTTTTCTTTTTCTTTTTTTTAATGGAAAATAAGTCCGATTTTTCTTTTTCTTTTGGGAATAATTGGTTTTGTATCAGGAAATTGGGTAGTCATTTTTGCCCACTCTTATGTTTATTTATTTATTTGAATCTAATAACTAAAAAAATAAAAGAGTTGTGTGCATAAATTATAGATAACTTTAACAAAAAACTCACGATACTGTTCACTTTAACGAAAAATCACATTTTTATACTAAAAAATCAATCATTGTACTATTCACTTTACTCTTTATTTTGTTTTTATCGTTAAAACTCAAAGTTTTTTAACATTTTTCGTTAAGTTTCCTTAAATTATATCCTAATATTATGATTAGCTTGATTTGATTTGTATAAGATTGAGTGATGAGAAGAGGTAGTAACCAAGGAGAATGATTTCTACACTTTTTTTTAATCAATGGTATATTAACATTAATGAGTGGGAATAAATTTGTATCTAACTCACATTTCACAAATTTAATCCTAAGACTTTTATTCATAAATAAAGAACAACATCACTATTTGTAAATATCATTTACTATGTGGCTTTTAATTTCTAGGCTACTATGTAATATGTCAATAGTTTAGATCCTCATTAATGTAAATAGTGGAAACCCTGTGCCTATATATAGGGATTCTAATGAATGGAATAATACACTTGGATTTCTCCTCAATTTTCTCTCTTGTTGTCTCTTTCTTTATATTTTATTTCTAACGCATTAGAAGCACGAATTGGGTGACGTGGAGCACGTCTGTTTGTTGGACTCTATATATGGGGCAACATGCTATGATACCATGAAGAAATTTAAGTTTCCACCATAAGGGGTAGTGCTATTCACACACCCATTTTTATTTCTCACACACATTGTTAATTTTTGGCAATTGATCTTCTTAAATTGAAGGCTGAAAATTGAAAGGGGTGTGTGAGAAATAAAAATGGATGTGTGGATAACACTACACCACCATAAAACTAATTGGCAATAAAGGAGAGGTAGTCTAACCTCTTATAAGTATTTGCAAGGTTTCTCTTTTTCACCGATGTGATACTTATAAACATCCTCACACTCCCCTTCACGTGTGGCGGATTTTCATATTAATTAGTGATTTTTATTTCATTTCATTATACACACCCAAAAATAACCTTTGGGGAGTCACTTATGTAGCAAAATTATTGATCTAGGGGGAGTTTTCGACAATATGCTATAATAGACATATAAGCGTGTTGTGCTTTTTTTCCTTCGAACAAGTATTCATTTGAAATATCTGAATTCATTGATGTTAGCAAACTTTTTTGGATCAAAATCAGTTTTAGCACTATCGCGCCATCTACCTATATTCAAAATTTGTAACCAATAAACAGATCAGCAAAAGAGAAATAAACTTGACTCCAATAAGAAACATTTTCTCATTCTTTACCTTCATATCAGCAGCACCAAAGCAATGAACCACATGATGCAATACCAAAATCCCACTCACGTCTTTACACTATAACCAGACCTTATTATCCTTACTGTTGGAGACAAACATTTTAATTTGAATAATCAGAAATGAAACTAAATTAGGATTCTTTTCGTGACTAATTACAAAAAGATAGGTGGTGCAGTTGGGGCCTGGGATGGGTAGGTGCTGTCCGGGTGGGGGAGGAGAGGTGGCGGAGATGGGGGCTTGGTTTTTGTTTTTGCAGTATTGTATTTTGAGTAATGTTAGGTAGACTATATTTGTAAACTAAATTTGTAAATTAAATGATGTATCACCATTAGAAATAAGTACATTAATAACACTTAAATAATAATCCAATCATTGACTTCCATGTCATTTAGTTTACAAGATTTTATCTACAAATTTAATCTTCCTAACATTACCTATTTATTTTTTATTATGAATATTACTTTTCCATTTTGTTTATTTAGTTCTCTAAACTATTTTTTTAACATGAATTTTTTGTTATTCATGTGGTGCTACACCATTGATTTTGTAAGCTCCACATGCATGAAGGGCAAAATTAATGAGTTTAAAACATAAAAGACCAAATTGATGAGTTGACAAAACATAAGAGACAATTTGTGATAAAAATTCAAAAAATATGCGATAAGTGATACACGTTTCCGTAACAAAGGAGAAATTATTTTTTGTCCAGAGATTGGATCAAGTGGCTATATGGCGCACACACACAAAAACATCCCTCCCGCTACCCTCTTGCTTTTTCCACTACCCGGACCCCATTGTGTCACACCCCCTCTCACACAAAACATTGGGGATCACCGTCAACGGTAGCCGCACCCATGACCTTCTCCTAACAGAGAGTAGACGTCGAAAAGTGGGATCCACTTAGTAAAAGAAAAGCAAGAAAGTAGAGAGACATGCCGCTCGAGGTTCACTGATAATCAACCATGATCATCATGATCCACCAATATTACGGTCAATTAGTCAACATATATTTTCTTCAAACGTTTGACATGCAGTTACAATAAAATTTGCCAACACCTCAATATTACCCAAACGAAAATATACTTTTTTTTTCTTCTTTTGTTTAGCCCTCCACAGAATACATTGGTAATGGATTTTTCTAGCACTAAGAACTCCCTCTGTTGGTTGCCTTGTCATCTTACATAGAAAAAGAAGTCCATGACTTATACTTTACCTAAACAAAGAATGTCAAAAATAAATCTGAGTTGATATATCTTACTTTCCGCTAATTAATCTGTAACTATGAAATGATCCTCCACTCATTCCATTTATCACAATTGATTAATTAACCATATATATGATTTAAAGGGCTAAGATTGCTTAATCATGGTCATATGACAAGATTCTTTTCCTTGTGTGATGGAATAGTGTTACCTAGCAAATAATATTGTGTAAATTAAGCACCAATGTTGTCTTTAAGAAAAGGTGGGGGGTCATCCCACTATAAAACCCCCTCACATCAGTTACATAATACATTCCTTTTTGGATTGTAAAGAAGTTAAAGAATATCTTATGCCGGCTGTCTTTGCTTACCTTAGGTCTAGGCCATGGAAAACAAACAAAAACCCTCAACAATTAAACTCCCCCCTTATATACTAAAATCCCCATAATCTCTTTTATCTCACCCCAATCGATCCCTCTTCCATATTTTCTGGTATATCCGATACACCGAATAATCTCTTGTATAAGAAATGGGAAATTGTGTGTTTAAAGGGTTTGAAAAGGCAGAAGAGATGGTGAAAGTGGTGACATCCAGTGGGGGAATAATGGAGCTCTTTTCCCCAATCACAGCTAACTCCATAACCAATGAGTTCCCAGGCCATGCCATCTTCCGCAGCCCTGAGCTCTTCGCCCAACCTCTTCTCCACAACGAAGAGCTTCATCCCAAAGAGCTTTACTATCTCCTACCTCTCAACCCCTACAAAACTCCAAAGAATCATGATATTAATGCAAACCCTAACGGCGCCGTTTGTACACCGTATCGCATGACGTGTGACAGCCAAGGCAAGAGAGCGGCAGACCCTGAAGTTTTTCCGAGGTACAATAGTAGTGGGGTTTGGAAGGTGAAGCTGGTGATAAGTCCAGAGCAGCTCTCTGAGATTTTGTCGCAGGAGGCTCGCACTGAGGCTTTGATTGAAAGCGTGAGGACGGTGGCCAAGTGCGGCACCGGAGGGAACTCGTCGGTGGCAAGTTCCGATCAGTGGAGTGTGTCTAGTAGTTGGAAGGAGTTGTCATCGTGAAAGTTAAAGTCTGGAATGGTCATGTAGAGAGGTAGATGTATGTTTAATATGCAACTTAAATTCGTTTCTGTGATGAGATAAATTAGTCTCTTTTCTGTGTTTCAATATTTGGGTTGTATTTCTTTTTAGATTTATTATAAGGGCCATGCCCCATATTTCTTTTGCATCGATATATTAAAATCTATCACCTAATTTTAAACCATTAACCTTCCTTCACCATTTTTGGACTAACGCAGGAGCTTTTTAGTATTCATTTTGCGTTTTAATTCCTATGAGCAGTGAAGGGCCACCCTATATAGACTTATAACCTCTAAAATGTGGTGGTGAGAATGTAAGTATTGCATTTATTCTTTGTAATTAATCTTAATTAAATTATGGCAATAATACTACACATCATATTTCTCTTAAACATTTTTGAAGCACATAACGTGACATGTGATGCATGTCATATCAATTAATGATTTTCTCTTATTGGATGCATAATATCGCATGTCTAATTTTCTACTTTTCATTATATGCGTTCTTTTGATTTCTTGTCTCATTTTCTTGATGTATATATGATCAAATCTTGTGTGTATTCTTAATACACCAAAAAATATAAAGATTTCTCTAATCTGTTATAAACTTCTTATTTAAGTGTGATTGTGTAAATCCTAGATTAGATTTGATTATAATTATTCTTACCTATTAGGACTTGTATTCCTTGGAGGAGAATGATTTCTTCCCTTCCTTATTACTATAAATAAAGGCACTGCGTAAGAGAAATAACACATTCTCTACACAAACCTACAAACACATATCTCTCTATATTTTCTCTGTGCCGCTAGCCTAAATATAGGCCACAACATAATCATCATATTTCCCCTCATAAGTAATAGCCACTATTAATGGTGGCTCATGGTAG
Organism: Malus fusca; assembly: GCA_035220775.1. NCBI lineage: Eukaryota > Viridiplantae > Streptophyta > Magnoliopsida > Rosales > Rosaceae > Malus > Malus fusca. The sequence goes on along the minus strand of CM069059.1, from coordinate 21,489,626 downwards.
CTATTAAATGTTGAGGTAACAGTTGTGTTTGCTAATAGAAAATTGGAGACAAACACTCTTTGTTGTGCTATTACACTTAAAAATGACATTTTCCTTACTGCTTTTAGTTAATAGTGGCAACACAATGATGATTTATACACTTCCATCTTCAAAGCCAAGCTTGTACCTTGATTGTCACAACAAATTGAAGCCGTGCGCACCGTTGTAGACTCATCGCATCTCGTCCCAAAGAACATGTTGAATAATTGATGGATCTGTAGACTTGAATTTGATTATCTAACTGTGCGTAAAAGTGAGCACAAATCTTGTTTTGACTTAGTAGGCTAAAATCATATGATCACCGATGGGTTTGTTTTGGGGTTTGAAAACCATATGCAGTGAGGCAAACTATGGGGTTTTTTCAGAGGGTATGTAAGGAGGTGGGCGAAGTGAACTTGAAGGAGATGGAGTCAATTGGTGGTGATCGCAACACTCTTGCTGCTGTACAAGGAGAATTATGAACAAGGGTATTTTAGTAAACAAATTGTTTTACCGATTTAGGTGAATTAGTAAATAGTTAATTTGGAATCTGCAATATTCTCACTCCAATTCCAAATAGTTTAGTAAACATTTTCAATAGAAATTTGATTCTAACTCCAACCTATGACTACTTCTCCTTAATTCAATTTCCCATAATCTGATTACAGATTAGTAAACGAGTTATAAATGAGGTTGGGTTGGCCTCGATGAACTTGCCTACGAGAGCTAGCAACCTTTGCCTAGGCTCGCATATCGGACACACTAAATGTGACCACGAGCTACTAACTTGACAAAGCTATTGGGCCAAAAGACCTAGCAAAGTCCAAAGTTTTACTTAAGCCCAACAAAGCTTAAAGAGGAAGTTAACCCAATATGTGGGGAAAAGATAACTGGTCTCAAACCTCAAATCATAGTACCAACGCACCATCATGCTCAATCCCTACGGGACATGACGTAAATGTTCCCTTAACAATCATTTAGCTCACGCAACACTGATATGACAAGATCTAACATGTCTATTTCTTTCTTTAGTAGAAGAATATCGACGTAATTATACTATACAGTGGCATTCATTTCCCACAATTGTTGCTTGTTAACTACATTGTAGTGTTTGGGAATTGAAGAGAAAATCAAGAAGAAAGATAAAGAGAAATGGATGAACACAGAGAGTTTGAGAGAGAGAGAGAGTTTAGAGAGAGTAACAATTGATTGTATTGATATTGAATTAATATTTACAACTATGAGAATACAGTTTATATAGCTATCATGATTAACTAATTCAATAACAGCTATAACAACACAGCCACATTCTCAAATGTCTAACTAACTATTGTTGAGCTAGAATGATATATTCAACATCCCCCCTCAATCTCAACTGGGTTTCCCAGTTTAAGATTGAATGAATGCTTGAGAAATGCAACTCCTAACCCTGCTGCCCCTCACCAATTAATCCTCCATGGCTGCACGCATTGAAAATTACTCAAGAACGATGCAATTTCATACTCATCAATCAACTTCCCAAAAAAAAAAATGTCATCCCCTCAAACTGATTTCTACACCGCTGTAGCTACTGTTTTCTTTGCGATAAGATTTCCAATATTTCATAGTCAACATTCCTAGAAGACCTTCACGACGAATCCTGATTTTCAAGGCCCTTATAGTTGCAACTATAACTGCACATTGTGGTGTCAAACCATTATATCTGCATTTTATGTTCATGAACTTCTCAATACCAATATCAGCACCAAAACCAGCTTCTGTGACTACAAACCCACCTGGTCCTACCAGTTTCAGTGCAATCTTATCAGCCACAATAGAGGAATTCCCGTGCGTAATGTTTGCAAAAGAACCAGCATGAACAATAACTGGTGTTCCCTCAAGAGTCTGCATTAAGGATTAACGACCAACATCCTTCTTCGTTCACAACCGAGAATGATCAAACAAGAAGTTTTACAATCATAGAAATCAAGAAACACAACCCTCTTCGGCAATAGGCCTTCAATGAAGAAAAGGAACAAGAACTGCACTCCGGCAATCGGCCTTAATGGAGTTGCACACAATAACAACAAACAAAACTTTTCAAGAATGTTACTCTGGCTATCGGCCTTTAAGGAGTAACACACAATATCTGAGACAGAACTTTTCACTCCGGCTATCGGCCTTATGGAAGAAACAAATTGCATTCAACACACTCTTGGCAATCGGCCTTTTTTTTTTTTTTGAGTGCACAAAATCGCAAACAATATTCAATCAAAGAATCCATCTTTCACTTAGAAGAAATGGCAATCGGCCTTCATATTCTTCTAAATCAGTAAATGGCTATCGGCCTTAATACAAGAATTAACACAGAATTCCTCACTGAGACAATCAAACAAACAGTTGGAGTGCATAAAGAAAGATCAAACCTGAATCTTCAGTTCTTGATCGCAAAACGCCCAGAGAAACACCAGAAATCATCGACCATTACATCCAGAGAAACACCAGAAATCATCGACCATTCAATCTAACACAGCGGATGTAGTACCACCTAGGACCGAGACCCATCTTGCTCTTGGAACCCGGCAAGAATAAAATTTCGTATGAAATAAAACTTGCACCTGAGCATTTGATGTTTTGTTGAGAGCCCATGTGATGGATTCTGATCGAATTTCCAAAACCCAGTTGGGAATGATCAAAGCTTCATCTCTCTGGAACCCGAATTCGATCTCTATGTGGATTAACCTGTTGATTCAACCCAACAAGACCCTCAAGAAATTGGACCAACCCTTCAAGAAATAGAGCCACTTGAAACACGCTGGTGGCACCAAGGATCTCCACAATAACGCTCCGATTCGGAACCAGAGAGAAGAAGAAAACACCGAAGAACTTGACGGAAAATTCAAGAAAATTTGAAGAGAAAATCTAATGAAATGAAAATGATGAAAATGACAAAATCTAATGAAAAACGGAACCACCAGAATCATGGCGTGAGCCTGGTGGCTCTGATACCATGTTAACTACATTGTAGTGTTTGAGAATTGAAGAGAAAATCAAGAAGAAAGATGAAGAGAAATGGATGAACACGGAGAGTTTGAGAGAGAGAGAGTTTAGAGAGAGAAACAATTGATTGTATTGATACTGAATTAATATTTACAACTATGAGAATACATTTTATATAGCCATCATGACTAACTAATTCAATAACAGCTATAACAACGCAGCCACATTCTCAACTGTCTAACTAACTATTGTTGAGCTAGAATGATATATTCAACATTGCTTTGGCCCTTGTTACAACTTCGCAAAAATTCCTCTCAGACATTATTTGTTTAGATATAAGAAAAAAAGTTGATCAAGGTTGATTTAACTAAAAATATGGTGGGCCAAACTATACGAAAAATGAGCTTGAAGAAATGGAACTTGCTTTGCATATGGAGAAATCTGTTTAGGTTGAAGAGGAGATACCCGAGGGTGAAAGACTCTAAGTGGACGTTTAAAGTATAGATTACTACGAAGCTTATATAAATATGGTTGTAAGTGACAAAGCCGATTTGGATTGGAGATCCGTGGTATAATTTATCTTCGCTTAAGTGACATTAATTTTGAGACCACCGTATACTTGGAGAACAATATAAAATTAAGGGGCTTTTAGATCCAGGTCCAAAAACATAGAGAGTTTTTAGGAGTGAGTCCAATTATCTAATTATATGTTTTTATTTCTTTTATACTCATTTTATATTTTCTAAAAATATCAAAAATCAATTAAAATATTTTAATATTATGCATTTTTCAACTCCAAAATATCTAATTAATATCTTATAACAAAAAAAATTAATATACTAACATAAATCTATCTGCAAAACATTCTACCCTAACTCAAGTAGCAAATATATGAATGTATATTATACCTATAAGTAAGATATGAAACCTAACTAAAAGGTAGAAAAAACATAATATACCTACAAGCAAGACACATTAATATGTGACAGGTTGACTATGAAAAAGAATATGTCATATAGGTAGATAAATACAATTAACCTGTGATATAGGTTGATTATAAAAATTAAAATAAAATCTATAAATTGGTTAAAGCACGAGGAAGAACAAGAAATAACAAATAAATAAATAAAAAGAAATAATCAAAGAGATAATTAGGAAGAAATTTGATTTTTACAATAATTTTTTTCATTTAAGAGATAATTATTGATAATAAAATAATTAAATTTAAAAAATTTGACCTATTCTAATAAAATGGACTATTCCTACTATTGGCTTAAAAAATTGGAGTTATATCAAGTTTCCCCTAAAATTAATAACAAAAGCATATTGTATTTTAAATTAAATGTAGAATACAACAACATAAAAATTGAAAGCAATTACAATTCACTGATTTGGATCTTGATCGAGGCTTGCATATTGCAATTACCTTTGACATAATATTGCTCCTACAAAAGCGTGGTATTAATTTCCTCATGCGTTTATTCGCCAATATACAAACTTTAAATTCTAGCGAACTTTATAGGAAAATTGTACAAAATCCAAAGTGAATTTTGTTTTTGGGTAAATTACATACTACCCCCTCAGGTTTGATGTCTATTACAACCCTATACAACATCTTTAAAACATTTCACTTTCATACCTCACCTATTATTTTATTTCAATATAGTACCTCCGTTACATTTTCCATCCATTGATCCGTTAAGAGCTAACGTGGCTGCCACATTTGTACCATGTGGCTGCCACCCGTGTGCCACGTGGAAAAAAACCTGAATCTTCTCAAAAAAAAAAAATAATAATTGAAAAACCCAGAACCCACCACCCCACATTCTCCCTCCCGAGCCTCCCAACCACCTTAATCTCCTCCACTCTCTTCACCTCCCCTTCTTCGACTCGAAGTCCCTCCAACCGCTGTAATCCCAATCCCAGGAATCCCAACCCCTTAACTCCTCCGCCTTCTCCCTCTAGCTCCACCCCTGTGGCGCCCTCTTCAATTCTCAGCACAAGGACTACAAATCTCTTACCCTCTCCAGACTTGGCCGCGACTCGGCCCGAGTGAACTCGCTCCACACCAAGCTCCAGCTAGCACTCCAGGGGATAAAAAGAGGGGATCTCGAGCCCATGCATGCCGAGATCTATTGCGTAAATTAGATAACAAAATTAAACTCATTAAGTCTCGAATTTTAGTGCTCGCAAGTATACGAAATTGACATGTGAGTGCTATTCAATGGATTTAAGAAGAGACATAATTATTTGTTTTTATTATTTCCGTTTATTTTCTTTTTATTTAATAAGAAAAGTGCATTAGTTAGGATTTTAGTTGGGTTAAATTCATTTTTTTTCCTTGTCTTTGTTGTGGGTGTTATAAGGAGATTTCTTCTCCTTGTGAGAGATCTGGCAGTTTCTGACACGACACGGTGACACGAAAATAACGGATTTCGGGTCAACACGATAACTTATGGAGTCATTATCGGGTGACCCGTTAAGAACTCGTTAATAACGGGTTCTTAACGCGTATACACGCAGGTAACACGTGGGTAACCCGTTTCGACCCGTTAAGAAAAAATTTATTTTGATAATTTTAAAGTTTAATTACTAAAAGATTTATTATAAAATACAATAGCCATATTAATATATACAATATATTCCATATTAAATATATAGTTTTGTCTTATTATTCTATATAAGTTTAAAAAATAAGTTTTAGTCATTATTTATTTTTATTATGAGAGTTCTTTATTATCATTACTAGGATAAATTTTACTTAATATGTTGTTGTCCAAAATTAAAATAAACTAATATAGTATTTGTATAGGCAAGAACTAAGAAGACATACAATTTATATTTAACCGTCGATTGCCATTTACGCTTTATTCTTCTTTCTGAATTTCATTTTTAAAATTTTATTTTTTGAAAACATGATCATCTGGCAAATGTAAGAAGATGAACGGTTCAGATCTTTGGTATCACGTTTCGATATTTACAGTTAACTGAAATATGAGTCGATGTCATATAGTTTGTAGAAACTTTATAAACATCAAGCAATATTTTCACTAACCGTAAAACTCTGAATATAATATCAACGATCCAAACCGTTCATCTTCCTGCATCCTCTAATAGATCAAGTTTTCAAAAAACAAAATTTGAAAAAACAAAATTTGATGAGAACAATGAAGCGTAAATGTAAACAACAATCAACGGTTAAATTTTGATTTATGATTGATATGATTATAGTGGCGAATTTCGAAGTTAAGCTCTTCATAAAAGTTGTAAAGCTTGTCATTACGAGCGTTTATATATTTTTTCTATATTTTTTTACACTTCTACATTAATTAAAAAACTATTAAAGACTTTAGGTAAGTGAAAATATACTTAAAAGAAAAATGCGTTTTTATGTTTTGGATGTGACAATATGGTATGTATATACTTATTTAGTATTATGTTTTTCATTTGATTATTTATTGGTTTAAAATATATTTTCCTTAACGGGTAACAGGTCAGGTCATATTACCTATTAATATTATCAGGTCGATTTCAGGTCGGGTCATTTTACCCGTTTATTTTAACGGGTGTTACACGACACGAACCGTTAAGATATCGGGTATGACACGAAAACGACACGAACACGGAAAACACGACACAAATGCCAGGTCTACTTGTGATGCATGATTGAAAAAAAAAAAAAAACATCAACAAATTTTCCCATAGGGGATTGCGGCAAGGAAGGGCAAAGAGGAAGAGCTACATTGGAGTTTTTCTTTGCTAGGGCTACGATGTAGCCTAATCATGAATATTTAATTGTCTTGTGGCATTGTTATTATCATGTTTTTCTTCTTTATTGAGTATCTTTTGCTATTCGTAATGCGTTTAATTTTTATTTACATGCTTGATCACCATCTAGGTTTAAATTAGGTTGATTCGATGCAAGTTAGAGTAGATGCCATACTTAACTTGGGTTTAGCTTCGTGCAATTGATACCATAACCACCTATCAATTGATGCCATACAATTAGGGTTTGTGTGATTTTCCAACGATTTCCATAGAGCTTAATGGGTTCTTACTTGTTTAAATCCATTTAGATGTCATAGAGGGTTAACATGTAAGGATACTTTTGATGCAACCAGATGCCATGGCCGGTGAATAATTTAGGAAAATCGATCATCAATATTGGGAACTACTTGAGCATAACATATTAAATGAATTAAGTAGAATTGGTTACGGTGAATTCGGATGCCCTAAGTTTTATTTTCTTATGTTTTTAATTTTATTATTTCATGCATTTTATTTTCAAATCATGTTTCATTTTTAGTTTAATTCAAAATTTATCTCTTTTCCATTAAAGCTTCTCAATTACATTTTGTTTCAATTTAGTTAGTAAGATTTTTAGAATCAATTCGATCTTTGTGGGACGATATTCGTGCTTATAAGCTATACAATCATCCAATTCGTATACTTGCGAGCACTAAAATTCAAGACTTAATGAGCCTAATTTCGGTTATCTAATTTTCGCAACAAGATCCAACCCCATGACCTATCCACCTCCGTCGTCTCCGACGTTAGCCAGGGTAGCGGCGAGTACTTCTCCCTGATCGACATCAGGACTCCGGCAAAGTCGTTCTACATGGTGCTTGACACGGGCAGCGACGTCAACTGGCTCCAGTGCTGCCCCTACTCCGATTGCTACGAGTAATCTAACCCGGATTTCAACCCGGCCGGATCTTCCACCTACAACCAGCTCTCGGGCTCAATTAACAAAATCATGTTGGCATGCGGACACGATAACAAGGGATTAGGTGAAGAGAGTGGAGAATAGGGACATGGTTGGGAGGCTCGACTCGGGAGGGAGAAGAGGGGTGAGGAGGGGTTGTGGGGAATGTGGGGTGGGCTCTGCGTTTTTCATTTTATTTTATTTTTGAGAAGATTCATGTTTTTTAAAACAAAATAATAACTTTTTTTTTTGCCACGTGGCAGCCACGTCAGCTCTTAACGGATCAATGGATGGAAAATGTAACGGAGATACTATATTGAAATAAAATAGTAGGTGAGGTATGAAAGTGAAATGTTTTAAAGATGTTGTATGAGGTTGTAATAGTCCTCAAACTTGAGGAGGTATTATTAAACTAAACATGATAAATACCAAAAATATATATGACAATATTTGAGAATTTCTTATATATTCATTAGTCTCCAAAGTGGAGTTTATATAGGAGTTACAATTGGTATTACATATGTACTTCACCAATGTGGGACAATAAACTACTATTTACACTTTAACTAATATATAACTCGCAATACTCCCCCTCAAGTTGGTGCAAAAATGTCACGCATACCTAACTTGTCAAGCGAGTTGGAAAACACACTATTAGACACAGCCTTAGTAAGAACATCAGCAAGTTGATCTTCAGATCGCACAAACGGAAACATAATAATTCCAGCATCCAATTTTTCCTTAATGAAATGTCGATCAATCTCCACATGTTTTGTTCGATCATGTTGCACTGGATTATGAGCAATCTCAATAGCAGCCTTGTTATCACAATGAAGTTTCATAGCATCTTTGGGTTTAAACCCAAGATCTCTCAACAATTTTTTCAACCACAACAACTCACATACACCATGAGACATACCACGAAACTCAGCTTCTGCACTTGACCTAGCCACCACTTTTTGTTTCTTGCTTCTCCAAGTAACTAAATTACCACCCACAAACGTAAAGTATCCAGATGTAGATCGCCGATCAGTGATAGAACCTGCCCAATCTACATATGTATACCCTTCGACATTCAAATGACCATTCTTGGAGAAAACCAGGCATCTGTCAGGAGCCATCTTCAAGTACCTTAAAATACGGGTTACTGCATCCATATGAGCTTCACTAGGTGAGGGCATAAACTGACTTACCACACTAACTGCATAAGCAATGTCAGGGCGAGTGTAAGACAAATAAATTAATCTCCTCACAAGCCTCTTATACCGTTCCTTATGAGTATGAACTTGATCTGGAAATAAGCCCAGACGATGATTCTGCTTAATCGGAGTATCAACAAGTTTGCAATCTAACATACCTGTTTCAGCTAACAAATCAAGAACATACTTCCGTTGAGACAGAAAAATACCATGTTTGGATCGTGCAACCTCGATTCTAAGAAAATACTTCAATTCACCCAATTCTTTCATCTCAAATTCAGTAGCTAGGTACTTTTGAAGGCGTTGTATCTCATTCTGAACATCACCAGTCACTATCATGTCATCAACATAAATAATCCATGCAGTTAGCTTACCATTTTGTCGTTTTAGAAACAAAGTATGATCTAAATGACTCTGGGTATACCCAAACTTCTTCATTGAACTTGTAAACCTCCCAAACCACGCTCTAGGATATTGTTTTAAACCATACAAGGCCTTTCGTAACCTGCATACAACACATTTTCCAGGAGATGTTCCAATACCAGGTGGGAGATCTATATAAACTTCCTCCTTAAGATCACCATGAAGGAAAACATTCTTAACATCAAACTACAACAGAGGTCAATCCTGGTTTACTGCTAAGGACAGAAGAACACGCACATTATTAAGTTTGGCAACAGGAGCAAAAGTCTCATGATAGTCCACCCCATAGGTTTGAGTATAACCCTTAGCAACTAATCTGGCTTTATACTGGTCAATAGAACCATCTGCTTTGTGCTTAATAGTAAACACCTATCTACATCCAACGACTTTCTTCCCATTTGGTAAAGGAACCAAATCCCAAGAAGAATTCTTTTCCAAAGCTTCCATCTCAACTTTCATGGCATTAACCCACTTAGGGTCAGACAAAACATCTTGCAATTTTGTTGGAATTGATACACTAGATAACTGACATATGTAAGATGCATATGGTTAGGACAAACGATGAGTAGACACACAATTGTTGATAGGATATTTGGTTTTGGCATGCATATCAGACTCATATTGTACTTTAGGTTTTCCACGATTAACTCGTGGAGGCAACTGATAAGTAGAAGAATCGTCAGAATTTACCTCATGTATGTCACCATCTTGTACCAAACTGTTAGAAGAATCATCATTGGACGAACCATCATCAGGCAACTCGTTAGACATATCAGCAGCAGGCAACCGATCATCAGAAGGTAATTCGTCAGACATACTAACAGGCAACTCGTTGGGCACATCTGATCTGTTGTCAGTAGAAATAGTTCCGGGAATGACAGATGGCCGATCACTATCTGTAGCCGATTGATCAGTATCACGCAACATAATAGGTTCTGTTCCCAACTCTGCCTGTAACACATCACCCATACCATCTCTTCGAATCTGCACTTCACTCCCCATCTCCCCCTGAAGTGGAGAGTCGGAAGAGGGCTTCACAAAATACGAAACTTCCTCATGGAATGTGACATCCATGGTAATATAAGTTTTTTGAGTCAGAGGATGATAACACTTATAGCCTTTTTTATTGTTAGCATACTCAATAAAGACACACCGGAGAGCACATGCATCAAGTTTACTCCGCTGATGAGAGTAGACATGCACATACGTAATACACCCAAACACTTTCGGATGAAGCTTTGATACAGAAACAAGAGAAACATGTTTTTGTAGCACATCAAACGGTGTCTGAAAATCAAGAACCCTACTTGGAACACGATTGATCAAATACACAGCATCCAAAACATCATGACCCCACAAATGATTAGGAACACATTTATCCAACATCAAGGAGCGAGCAACCTCCATTATTTGACGATTCTTCCGTTCGGACACACCATTTTGTTGGGGTGTAAACGGAGTAGTCGTCTGATGAATAATACCATGATCACGAAAAAAGCATGCCAAAGTGTGATTCACATATTCTCCTCCGTTATCAGACCTGAAGACCTTAACTTTGGTCTGAAACTGAGTAGACACCATTGTACAAAATTCTTGAATAAGTAACGGAACATCACTCTTATTCTTCATCAAGAACACCCAAGTTAACCGAGTACAATCATCAATAAAAGTAACAAACCAACGGAATCCATTAGAAGTAACTTTCGCCGGACCCCACACATCATAATGTATCAAATCAAATGGCAAAGTAGCTTTAAAATCACTTACGGGAAAGGAAGCACGATGACTTTTAGCCATGACACATGTTTCACATTTGAACTCTGAATCACTACAAGTGCGAAACAAAGAAGGAAATAGATGCTTCATATAACTGAATGATGGATGTCCCAATCGTCGATGCCACAACCAAATTTGATGTCTGTCATACACTTTAGCACTTAAAACTTGATGATTATTTGAACCGAAAACAACAGTATCCTCCATAGTCAAGATGTACAAACCCCCTATTCTTTTACCACGACCAATTATCTTCTGAGTTTGAATGTCTTGAAAATAACAATAAGTAGGGTAGAAGTGAGTAGAACAATATAAGGTATCAAGAAGTTTTCCTACCGACAAAAGATTGCACTTAACATCAGGAACAAGTAAAGCATGAACCAGTGATAAGGTTGGAGTCAGAGAAATAATGCCTTCACCATTCACAGGGGAAAATGCTCCATTTGCACTAGTAATATACGGATCACGAACATAGTCACATAACTCATCAAACACTCTAAGGTCATTAGTCACATGATCAGTGGCCCCAATATCAATTTTCCATTTATTTGTTCCACCAAGATGCATAACAACACTATGATTATATTGAGCTATTGAACAAAATCACGACCAATAAAGGCACAAAAGATACGCAGCTGAATGAAAAAAATTTACCAGAACACTGTAGCAATCACTGTTCACGACAATGTAGCAGAGACTATTCACGGCACTGTAGCAATCAATGTATACGACCCTATAGAGGATCACTGTTCACAAGCAGACACTGTTTACGACACTGTAGCAAAGCGTTGTACTGTAGTGCGACACTATTCACTTTTTTTTTTTTTTTTTTTCAACGAAGGAAATCACGGAAAATGTGGGCACAAAATTAAAGCACATAGGTCACTAAGAGCGAACTGCTTTGATGCCATATTAAACTAAACATGGTAAATACCAAAAATATATATGACAATAATTGAGAATTTCTTGTATATTCATTAATCTCCAAAGTGAAGTTTATATAGGAGTTACAATTGGTATTACATATATACTTCACCAATATGGGACAATAAACTACTATTTACACTTTAACTAATATATAACTTGCAATAGGTATCATGTAATTTACCCTTTTTTTTTTGGGTAATAATCCAATGCCTTCTTTCCTTCACGTGATGTACTTATATAGGAAAATTGGTTCCTTTCATATGTTAAAATTCAAATTGTAATAAAAAAAATATTAATTCCGAAAAAAATAAATTGTGGGTGCTTAAGGCCCAAGGCCCTTGACGATCAATTTTAATATATATGCTATAAGCCCAACAAAAAGTCCATTCACAAGGCCTATCCAATTTACTCAGTGATGTACACACCACTTATAACGTGGTGTAAAGTTTGTGAATTAGTTGTAACAATTTTTTACTTTAAGCTTGTAGGTCGCTTATTTTTATAATTTAAGCCCTAATTGCCAAGAGATTTTTCAGTCTGTTCAGAACACGGCCTGATACACCAAATGTAATAATACAATTGGTTGAAAAAAAAAAAATGTTACAACCAAGTGTAATTAGACATCTGTTGCGCAGGTTTATGTCTTAAATTTATAGCGGCTTAACGACTGGACTGAGAGCAATGAACTTGAGGACCAAATGTTAAATTTGAAACTACGAGACTTGGTAGAAAATTGCTCAAACTAAAGGGTCTTTTGTGCAATTTGACCTTACTTTGTTTAAATTATTTTATATAATTGAAAAGTTGTTTTTTGTTTTATATAAATTCAAATGATACCTGACATAAAAATAAAATAAATGAATCAATGGTGATGACTAGTCGTTAAGGAACCTTACAATGTATAAGAATTGAAAAACAATAACGAAATGTGACACGTTACGAATAAAAAAAAGTCATAAAATTATGTGTGTATATACATGACAAAGAATAGAGAGTCAATATACTGCTCTTATTTGCCATTTCATTTATTATAATAAGTAAGATTATCGCAGCTTGATTAATGGCACGACGAGGGAAATTCACTTGGTAAAATTAACACTAAATTAAAAAAAAATTATGGTCGTTAAGTTAAATAAATTTTAAAAAAATTAATAAAAAAATAGAAAAAGTTTGCAGAATAAAAAAAAAATTGTGTGAAACTCATTCCCGAAATAATATTGTTGCTCACTCAGTTATTTTGTAGTCTAGCTTAAGAATGACACTTCCTCTATTTCTAAGCGAACAATAATAACTAAATTATTTGTATTAAACCAAAAAACAACTTAACTTCAACGTTAAGTATCTTTAGGTGTTCTAGCACTCTCAACTACTAACCTCTTGTTAGCTATTGTACCACCGTGCCAGTAATTTTCTATCAATCAAATGAATCACATGTTAAACAGTTGAAGTGCTAAACACACAGGGACATATTAAAACTAGGTAGCACTCTCAACTACTAACCTCTTGTTAGCACTCTCCTAAAATTGTTAATCAGTTGAAGTGTTCATAGGGACATATTAAAACTAGGTAGTGCTAAACACACATTTATTTTTTCTCTCACACCCCTCTCAGTTTTTTTACTATTGGATCAAATGAATTGAAGTAGATCAATAGTAAAAAAGATAAAATTGGTGGATGAGAGATTAAAGTGGTGTGTGAATAACACTATCTTTAAAATTAGGGTTCTTTGGATTTTGTGTAACAACATTTACTTAATTTATCAATCCCAACATCTCTATAAGTCATGGTAGATTTTAAAAGAGAATTGCTAAGGAGATTCTCTCAAAAGTGGACTTTCCATAGACTCTCCACCACCTCATTTTTTTGACACATTTCTAGTTCCAACATTATTAAACATTGTATAAAAAAGATGAGATGGCGAAGAGTCGATGAAGAGTCTCATTTTGAGAGACTTTTCTTCATTTTAAGATATAGGATGTGGAGGATATGAGAAATTTCCACAAACAATGCAGAAGTTAAATAAGCTGATGTCACTTAATACTACGGTCTATTAGTATTTTTCTTCACTTGTAGTGAGATGTTTTAGGTTCGATTTTTGTCAAAAGAAAATTTGAACCATATTATTGCTAACCTGTTGTAAGACTTAATCTTCCCTCATCTCATTAGTATAGATAATATTGTGTGTTAAAAAAATAAGCTGATTTATCCTAAGAGGAATACGAAAAAGAGACTACATGAAGTGATTAAATCTGAGTAATCCAATATTTATTAACAGGGAGGTCCAACATTTTTTTGACACGTGGATTCTTTACTAGTTGATAATAGGAAAATACTTTTGTGTGTTGCTATAACATTTGTGATGTGATGTACATTTTTCAAAAATGTTATAATACGAGTGGACTTAATAAAATGCAAATACATATATTACAATTTGTGTGAAACTATAACACCACGTAGAAATATTCTGGTTACAACAAAAACTCTCTTGTAAATAGATGCAGAGACCAATGGCTCATTTAGAAATGTTTTTAAACTGACTGAAAACGTTTATGAAAGTTTCTTTTGAGTTCCAAAAGCATTTTTAGTTCTTTTTCGGGATACTTTCATTTTTATCAAGAATTGATTCTAAATGAACTTTCATCAAGAGCTTATTCAATTATTTTTAAAGCACTTTCAAACACACTACAATTATATTCTATTGTTTAGAAAAAACACCATATTGCTGATGTTGGATATCTCTCAACAATTTCCTAGTACATAAAGTAACAGCTACTGGCTGAGAAAGCTCATTGAGCTGTGATTGCAATGGGGGATTGGGGTTCTTACTTGCTTTATCCTAACCTCCTGGAAAGTGCACAAAGCATGATTACTCTTGGTATCCATTAAGATGAAAATGGTCGATAATGATCCCTCAAATAAACTAGAATTCCAGGAATTTTTAGATTCGATTAGGTGTTTTCATTTTTTTTAGTGCATTTTTGTTCACGGCACTTAAGTGATGGTGATGCTCACCACCTTACTTATTATCATTTGATGAGTTTAAATTTTGAAATTTATGTCTACCTACCATACAAATATCGAAATTTAAAGTTATCTGATAACTTGAGGATAGGGAGAAAAAATATTCCCTTTTTTCCCTTTTTATTCCATTCTTTTGTACACCTAGGGTGAGTCTCCACCACGTGGCATTCAAAGCAATTGATGTGGTTGAATGAGGATCCTCTTTGGATACTCCTTGTGAGGATCATGTAAATCCTCCAATTACGTCTGTTCATCGTACAATGTGCAATAATAAATTATTATAATTTTTTTATTTAAAATTAGATATAAACAGTAGCTGATGAAAATTGATCACAAGATATATGATCAACGGACATAATTGGAGGATCCTCGGGATCTTCACAAAAAGAATATGGAGAGAATCCTCATTTGATGTGGTTGATACATCAACAAATCAGAGGGTTCCATCACAGTCACATAAGTATTTAACACAATTTAGCGGAATTGAAAGAATCTATTCAAAGTGGAACGAATACCAAGTTTTAAAGTGAAAAGTGCCGAAATTTTAGTTTTAAAGAAATGAGATTAAGTTCGAGTTTCAGAGTGTTGAAAAAATAAGCCTTAACAAAATCATGATTTGGTTGAGTTAAACAGTCAACTAACAAACAATTTTTATAGGAGAGAGGATCTCGCCGGATCCTTTAATCACATTCATTCATCGTACATCGTGCGATCAGTTTTCGTTAGGTACTGTTTATATTCAATTTTAAATAAAAATTTTTTACAATAATTTCTAATCGTACGATGTACGATGAACTGACATGATTTGAGGATCATCGGAATCCACAAATCCAGCGAGGATCCTCATAGTTTTTATAGTCTCTGTATGCAAACAGCAGCAAGACAGTATATATAATATAATTAGGGGTCTTTCGCATGTTTAACAAAATATTAATATATTTTGTAATAATATTATAATAACAACTATTAATTAATATACTTTGAAGTAGTTTTATAAGATCACAAGACAGAGACACAACCATCCATGCACAATGTAGCGTATCGAGGAGTCTTGCAGACCAAATTTGCCGAATGAACAGAAGTGTATAATATGCCCACCCCACCACCCCAAGGAAAGAGAGATAATTAACATTAATCATATTGTGAGTTTCTATCATAGTTTAATATATACAATGTTTCTTAAGGAAAAGAAATCTAATTAGGGTCAGGGGTCATTCAAATTATGGGGGGATGCTCATCCAAAGAAAGGTTACAAGGAGATCTAGCTATATATCACTTACCCTAAAGCCATTTCACTCCTCCACATTCGTTAGTTTTAAATTTAAACTACCCATTAACAAAATTTCTTTGTCTACAATAGAGTGAAAAGATAATTTAGTCTTCTATCACAAAAAAAAATCATCGACAATATTATAATTTCGTACAAACTAAATTTTAATGTTTTTTGTTCTTTCTTTGCCTACATGTCATTATAATATATCTCTAATTTTAACTTTTAAAAATAAAAAATAAAAATTTAAACCTCTTTCGCATTCTCCCCTCTCCCTCTCTCCCTCTCTCTTTCACATTTCTCTCAAACTTCTCTCCCTTTCGCATATTTTTATTTTCTTTTTAATTTTTTTAATATTTAAACACATAATATGTGGGCTTCATCTAGTATATTTTTCAAACTTCTTTCCCTAGGATAAAGATATTTCCTACTCATCTTGGACCTCTTCACCTTTTTAGCTAACTATTTTTAAGTTAAATGCTCTAAATCTAATCATTATACGTAGGAAAAGGATTCTCGCCGGATTCTGTTTCTAGAAATTCGGAGGATTCCGTGATCGTGTTCGTTTATCGTATATCGTGCAGTCAGTTTTCGTTAGGTATTATTTATATTTAATTTTAAATTTTAAATTTCAAATAATTTATGACCGTACGATGTACGATGAACGGACACGATCACAGGATCTTCCGGATCCTCAGACAAAGTTAAATTAGACTACGTACTAAGAATTTTTCACATGTCCTACGACAAATAAATACATTTCTTCTGTAGCAAGCCTTTCTCTAATTAGATGCTGCCAACCCTAGTTTGTTTGTCAGCTAGTGTTTCTAGTAAAACTATTCAGCTAATCATATTTTGCACGCTAGGGGTGGGTTAAAAAAACCGAAAACCGAACTGAACGAAAAAATCGAACCGAATTGAAAAACAGAACCGAACCGAATTCTTTTGGTTCGGTTTCAGTTTTAGTGATCTAGAAACCGAACCAAACCGAACCGAACCGAATTAATTAAATTAATTTTTTTATTTAATTATTTGTTTTGGTATTATTTTCTAAACCCAATTTGTAAGTTAAAATGTGCTAAACCCAATGTGTTGCCAAACTTTAAGCTCAAAATATTAAAAAAAGGCCTATAAAAACTCTAAACCCTAACCTATTATTTCTCCCCCATATAAGGTTCCGGAACCAAACCTCCTCCTGAAGTACCTACATCCATCTCCATAGCACTGTCTACTTCTGCCCCAACTTTCTTTTCCAAATCTACTCTCATATAACATGTAACAAAATCCATAAACATTTATTTATGGTAGATTACTTGTGTAATTTGTGATGGAAAAGAATCCAACACACATTACTTTTACTAATCAAGTTGTCAACATGCAGTTACAAGCAAACAACCCTGATCTTTGAACAACATCATACAATTTAACTTTTCTAAGTCATTTGTACGATTTTTGTGTTGTGAGGTTGTTAGTTTGGACTTTGGAAGACTTGATTGATGATTTTAGTTCAACTTTAAATGTTTATTTTCATTGTCTTTGATTCTAGTTAGAATGTTTATGTTATGATTGTGTTGGAGATGTTAAAATTTAAAATTTCAATGTTTTTCATTTTTTGAAAGAAAAAAAAAAAAACCGAAACCGAACTGGAAAAAACATAACCGAAAAAAACCAAAAAAAAATGAACCGAACCGAAATTTCGGTTTCATTTTGGTTTTGGTAAAAAACCGAACCGATTTGAACCAAACCCACCCCTACTGCACGCAAACAAAGTAGCATGCTACCAAAGGATTAGGTGAAGATCCTTAGGGCTTGTTTGATATTCTATTTGAAATTTTTTATAATTTCTCAAAACATTTCTTAAGAATTTTTCTTGAAAACAATTTTCTTTAAGATTCAAAAACTTGTTTGGTATGCGATTTAAATTTTTTAAATCTTACAACTTTAAACTGGACAAAAAGATCCATAAAAAGGGGGTCGAGAGAGAAAGAGGAGAGAGGAGGAAAAAAATAAGAGATGATTAGAGGAAAGAGAAAGAAGTGAGAAGATTGGAGGAGATAGAGAGAAAGATAAGTGAGAGAAAGAACCGAAAGAATGAAGATAACGGATTGGAGGAGAGACGAATAAAGTGAAAAAAAAGTAAAAAAAAAAAAAGAAAAGGGGGAGAGAGAAAGAAGAAAAGAGAGATAGATTTGGAGTGAGAGGGGGAGGAAGGAGAGAAAAGAAATGAGTGAGTTTAAATTTAAAAACTCACTTTTTATGTTTTTAGATAATAGACTATATTTTTGAGTTAGTCTTGAGTTCAGTTTTTGAAAATAGTCATACTAAACAAGTTTTTAAGGCCTAAAACTTGAAAATTGTTTTTGAGTTTAAAAAGTTGGATTCAAGTAGAATACCAAACATGCTCCTAGTTTTTAGTGATTAAATTAACATTCACAGAGAGTCCTAATCTGCATGAAGTTTCATGCCGAAATTTCAAAAAGGGCTTTTATCACATATGATCCTTGAAATTGGTCTACCCTATTAAGATGGTTCTTGAAATTGAAAAATCAATAAATGTAGTCATTGAAAATGGGTGTCGCAAATCAATGTGGTTCTTCAATCATAATTTCGTAAAAATTTCCGTTATGTGCCGATGTGGCACTTAAATGGGTCCCACAATTTAATCAAATATTATTATGTGAATTAAAATATTAAATAATAATAAACATTTTTTATTTTTTATAATTAAAAACTTAAAAAAATAAAAAAATAAGAAAAAAAGAAGATTTATTGAACATTGTTTGTTTATCATCCTCGTCCCTACCCACGCTCCCAGTACAGTCCCCAACGCACCCTCTCCCATCCCACGAAGTTGTGGGTATCTTGAGTTTCCGGTGGGCGATCCTCCCACTCCATTCCTCCACCTTCGTGTGGCGATCGTTCGACGACCTTCTAGTCGGTTTCGGTGCCGTAGATTCGAATACCGAAAGAATCCCATGGACAGAGTTCAAGAATCTCAGGAAATTTTCAAGAACCCATAAATCCAACACATCTTCTTCACCTAAAATTTAACACTGAAATCTAACCCGCATTCGATTCGACTCCATCTTCTTCACCAAAAATCTGCCAGAGTCACGAATCTGAGAAAATTTTCAAGAACCCAAGAAAACCCCAGATGGAAAAACACTGAATCAAGCTAAAATACGAGGAAATTTCAAGAATTTAAGAACAAGAAATTTCAAGAACTTAAAAAATTAAACCTTAAAAAATTAAACTTTTTCACAGGAAGAAGATGGTGAACAGTGTTCAATCATCTTCTTCTTCATTTGGTTTTTATTATTTAAATATTTTATTTTTATTATTTAATATTTTAATTCATATAATAATATTTAATTAAATTTGTGGGATCTATTTAAGTGCCACATTAGTACATAACAGAAATTTTGACGGAGTTGTGATGGAAGAACGATATTTATTTGCGACACCTATTGTCAAAGACTACATTGATTGATTTTTAATTTCAATGACCATCTTAAGGGGTAGGCTAATTTTAAGGACCATTTGTGATAAAAATCCTTTTAAAAATTATACATATTCCTCCCCCGCCCCCGCAACACAAATCTTCTTTTAAATAGAAGGTTGCATGGTTGTTTTCACGTAATATATGTTTATTAATAATAATCAACTTTCTAATTAGTTATTTCTTCTTTTATTTTTGTCGTCGTTAATATATATGCCCATTCTACACAAAAAGTGACCGGCCAAAATTATTTCTTCGAGAAAAAGCAGCCATTACGTATATAATTTGTCCATGCATGGTGATGTAGTTTGGTCGATTTATATTTTAGCCGTTGTTTGACTAATCAACAAATTAAACGAGCCATCACGATCATGATACTCGTTCCAAGATGCAAATCACTTTTCTATCACTAGCTGTTATGCTTATTAAGTTTTTAGTGATGAGACAAATATATTATCCGACAAAAATGTAAATTCGGGAGCTTGTCGATTGTAATGCCTTTTAATTTATTTCCGGAGAAATTAATACAGTTCATTACCATTTATCAAAAGCGTAACAATTAAGCACCTTTCATCTGTCGATATAGTCATAAATGATGGTGCAACTTGGGTTGGACCAATCCGAACCCGCTCATGTCTAATCCGATTTTCAACCTGAACTAGTGGATTTATTTTTTAGTTATAACCCGCCCGACCAAACCCAATTTCAACCCGTTCATTGATTGGGTTGAGTTGGGTTGATCATTTGCCCGTCCATCCCCAACCCAACCTAACCTAACTAACCAAATCCAATCTAACCAGATTGTAACCCATATCAATTAATGCTCATACTACACCCAAGTATGCCAAGTCCAAAAACCAACGCCATTTCTAATAATTTTTAATAAATTACTCTTTATAATTACTTAAGCTTTTAGGGAATAAGAGGTTTTGATTAGTCAACCCATATTCGTAGTCTCTAAATCCTAAAACTTTATAGTTGATTGATTTACGAAATTAGAGTTAGCTAGCTTTGATGCTACTTGGCTTAATTTTTTGGGATCTTTTGATATAGGTGCCTCAATTTTGAATTTTATAGATCAAACATCCATGCCTTTTAGTGATTTGATTAAACTTTTTTTTGTCGTAATTTTGGTGCTATATGCACATTATATCGTAACAAATTTCCTATAATCTAGCCTTTTGATTACACTCTCCTCCGTTAGAGATAATTGGAAAAAAAAAAAGTTGGTTAGATTCAATTTATTTTCACAATAATGCTACAATTTAGCAATAATTGTCTACGATTTAAGATATTTTCTTTCCAAAATAGTTTAAAATATTTTTAAATCCCACAAAATCAAACGTACCAAAATAAGTTTTTCTTTTAGTACATTAAGAGAAAATATGATTGAGAATAATATAAACGTACCAATACACAATGTGTACAAAATAAAACGTACCTGACACACCCGATCCTAGAATCAAGGCGTGCTGGTCGTCACGTGAGCGTGATGTAACCATAAGTGCGGTGCGGAAGCAAAGATAAGAGAATTACGAAGGAATCAAAACCAATACTAGCAATAATAACCAAATAGCATGCCAGAGTGAGTTAAAGTGTGGACACACACATAAACAGAGCTTAAGAACTAGGTGCAGTCAAGTAGGACTATAATCAAATTACAACACCCGCAGGTGAGTCCTACATGCAGGAAGTATGTCAGAACGCCGAAGATAAACCTTGTGAGCCACCAACTGCTAACTAGAACCTGGAGGGGCGAAAAACAAGATTGAGTGGGTCAGTAAAACAAAGCTTTTCGAAAACCTTTCATTTAAAACATTTCTAACCCCTCGCTGTAAAACCTGTATACTTTACCAGAAAATAGCATAATAGCATATAACTTTTCAAATATCTCAAATCATCACTCTTTCTCAAAACCAGAAAGTATGCCATGCTATAAATATCAAAACAGAATGAATGATGCATCAATGTAACAGGTGACATAATGAATTAACCGGAGACCCTGCAGTTGGTCCTGTACGATTAATTCTATAGCTCAACATCCAATCCAACCGGAGTCACCTCGGTGACCTGTACGACACTACACTGCATATAAGTCGGAATTACCTGAAGCAGTCTGTACGACATGAATGGTGTAATAATACGCTCTAGTGCTTCTCTCATCAATCATCTGTGCACATAATCTAAAGTCACATACTAGTCGGAACCACCTCTAATGGTCTGTACGACTAGTATGTCGGAACCCTCTTATGGTCTGTACGACATGTCGGAACCCTCTCATGGTCTGTACGACATGCACCTACTTGGATCCAAGGTGAGCGTGCGGTGCAGGTGAATAATATAAGCACTAACACCATGATTGCAGGTTATGAGCTATCCACATAATATACATCGTCAATGATTCACATAAATAACATAAAACTCACTTGATACTCACATGTGCGTCCACAGCATCAATTCACATATATATATATATGCATAAATTATCAATTCATATAATTCATATCATTCATACCATTCATATCATTCATATCATTCATATCATGCATGCATGGCATTTTAGAAACATACTTTCATTAAAACTCAATTTCTGGGAAAATTCATAGTATATAGATATAAATAGAAAGTACTGCCCACTCATAGATAAGTCGAAGGGTCGTAGCCCCCGTGACGTCCCTGAATGCGCTCGTCCTCGGGATAGGTATCGCCTATATGCGAAATAACTATAAAAACGTTATTTTAAAGCATATAACCAACAATTCTTAATAACTTCTCATACGGTGCTCAAATTGGGTATATGAATATACCACAGTGACCTACTCGACGTCACGGACGTCGACAAATTTTTAAAATAATTTTTGGGCTTGTCATGCGCCCCCACGCGCCAAGAAGGGCACGGATCCACGCGCCCCCCACGCGCGTCTCCTACCTTGGGCTCGCCGGACTGGTTTTTCCGGTGGCCGGAATCTGGGCAATTTTCAAACGCCTTGTTCTCCTTCGTTTCTCAACCATTTTTCACCCATTTTATATAAAAATGAAGCCCTAAGCATGTAGAATCACGATAGACTAGTTTCAAGGTCCAAAATCCACTAGATTTTACCTGAGAAAGCTCAATAATCCGGCCAAATTTGAAAAACTCCGTTCTCAGTCCTCCGACGTCCAAATTCTACCAACGAAGTACCCCGAAGCTCGTGACGATCTCCTTAAGCTCACTGTGAGCTTGAAATTCCCTGAAATGCAAGATTTTACGTGTGCATGAACAGTGCACATTTTCGGGGTTAGGGTTTCACGACGATTCTGAGGGTTTTAAGTTCCAAAAATCACATATACGAACTCACAAGCTTACTAGGAGTTCAAATCTTACCTTAGAACTTTCGATCCATGAAGAAATGAGAGGTTCCTAGCTTGTCCGTACGGTTTCGAGAGTGAGAGAGAGAGAGAGGAAGCCGTGAGGGAGGAGAGAGAGAGACACGGGGGAGGGAGAGAGAGAAGGAAGTGTGTGTGTGTGTGGTCCATCACAACCCCTCACCATCTATTTCTTTTTCCTAACTCCCTAACCACATAAATTACAAACCAACATTAAATCCCACTTAATAATTTTATAAAAACTTATGAAATAAATGTATTTAGTCCAAAAGATATGTCACACACACATACCTTAATACCCGTCAAGGGTAATTCCGTCATTTCACGTCCTCGATGAATAAAATCCCGGGACGGGCTGTGACAGTACCAAAATAAAAATAATGTACCAATATTAACAATATGTATCAAATCAAACGAACCAAAATTGCAATAAACGTACCAATTAATGATTTTTGTAAATTCAAACGTACCCGCATATAATATATACATAATGTATTGTACCTAATAATAATTCGTCAACAACTATACTTAAAAAAACAGCAAAAAAAATAAATTATAATTTCACAAAAAATTGAAAAATTACACAGAGCTTTTTATGTTGATCACCAATTATTTGAAAGAAAAAAACCATTTGGAAAAAGA
This sequence comes from Malus fusca, assembly GCA_035220775.1. Lineage (NCBI taxonomy): Eukaryota > Viridiplantae > Streptophyta > Magnoliopsida > Rosales > Rosaceae > Malus > Malus fusca. The sequence continues at coordinate 21,465,801 of CM069059.1, read as the reverse complement.
AATAATATTAAACGTTTTCACAAAAAAAAAAAAAAAAAACTGTGATAAAAAAAACATATATGGAAGAAGAGAAAATATAGTTTAATTAATAATATCTCCACTAAATAAAGAAAAGTGCATCATGCAGATAAAAAGATAAATTCAAAAATTATTTTAATTTTAAAAAAATATAATAATGATATGTAATTTAGTTTGAGGTGGCTATTGGTCAAAGCACTTTAATCAATTTTAAAAAGGCACAAATGTTTAATCTAAATGATATAGAAAAACTGTAGGGGATTCTAATTTTCTCTAATTTTTTTAGAAATTCTTGGAAACTAAGTTGTTACAAGATTAAACTTGAAAAAGTTGGGCAACCCAAACCTAACCCAAATGAACCCTAACCTAATTAAACCAGAGTCCAAATGAACCCGAATGAAACCCAACCCGAACACGGGTTCGAATTGTAAAAGTTGGGTTAGGATTGGGTTGACCTTCCAACCCACCCAACCTGCCCGAATTGCATCCTTACATGATAGTAGCATTAGATGGAACCATTACAATTTGTTTATATTGGGAAAAAAGACTTACTCATACTTGGTGATCACATCGATCACAATATAGATTTATTATGTCATAATCTATGTCTATAATCACTTGCTGTTTGGGCTTGAAATATTAGATTTGGGCCGAGAAAAAATAAGTTAAGATGGAAACCAGGGATTCTTGACCCAATGACAATCTTTCAAGCCAATTAGCTTTCTTAGCCCAGGAAGGAACGATTCGACCGAATCTTAATGGAGTTGGGATTACTACGGTATCAAATTTAAGCGTGGCTTGGTCGAGTCCTGGATGATTTAAAGTTGCTAAGAATTAGGATGAGTTTTAATAAGATTCGAATCATTTCAAGAATCAAAACTTAGTAAATAAAGGGGTTAGGTTTAGAATCTTATTTCAAGTCAAAGAGGTCAGGACCAAATGGAGATAAAGTTTCAGCAAAAAAGGGGACAACATCAAAGATATCCAAGTGGGTGCAAATGAAGTATAATCCTAGCAGGACTTTACTTCGGTACACTTGGCTGTCACAAAATTCACCCCTATAAATAGAAATGGTTTCGCAACATATAGAGGGCCTTCAACTCAACACACAATTCAACGCTCTACGTGGAATCCGCGCTCCACACGAAACCTTCTCATACCCACTGTTCTAAAGATCCCCGCCTAGGCGCTAGGTAGCTGGCCACCGCCTCAATTAATGCCTAGGCGTTTGAAAATTAAGAAATGACGCCTAGACCTGCTGAGGTGCCCGCCTAGACCGCCTAGGCACCCGCCTAAGTCGCGACTCAATTAGACAGACTAACTTTAATTTTGCATTTTTTTTTCAATAAATTGTAAGAGACTTGTTGCATACTTAAATCAACACACATTATATTTTCATTATGTTCGAATACTTCATAATATATATGTCATTCTATTTTGTAGATTATGATGAAGTTATATATATATATATATATATATATTTTAAGTATAAGCAGACATTTATTTACACGAAATATAATAGATTTACTTAAATCTGCCTAGCCGCCTAAGCGCTAAGCCCCAGCCCGCTGCCCGACTAGTGCCTAGCGTCTTTTAAAACCTTGTTCATACCCTGAGAAAAATACTAACTACCCTCATGCTCTCGTCAACACACCTTTATTTTGGATTAACAACACTATATTGGCACCAGATGACATATTCAGTTTAGATTAACATCACTGGAGTTGTAGAATCAGTTGATGAATAAGACTCTGCTTCTAGAACCTGGAGGGATAAAAACAAGAGTGGGTGGGCCTGAAAATAAAGCTTTAATAAAGACCTTCTAAAAGATATAACCCCTCGCTGTAATACCTGTATAGGGTCCAGGAAATCATACCACATATAAGTATGAAATCAAATGTAAATCAACAGTAAATCCAAGAATATTCCAATCACTACATATCGGCAACAACATAATAAATCAAGTACTCACCAATCTATGGTAACCCATGAATCGGAGTTGCCAAACGCAACCTGTACGACTCATAAATCAATCTATGATAACACATGAGTCGGAGTTGCCTAATGCAACCTGTACGACTCATAGGCAACATGTAAGACAGTGTCGGAGTTACCTATTATTGCAACCTGTACGAAAGTGCTGGAGTTGCCTATTATTGCAACCTGTACGACAATGCCGGAGTTGCTTATCATTACAACCTATACGATAGTGTCAGAGTTGCCTATCATTGCAACCTGTACGATAGTGTCGGAGTTGCCTATCATTGTTGCAATCTGTACGACAATGTCGGAGTTGCCTATTATTGCAACCTGTAAGACAGTGCTGGAGTTGCCTAACATTGCAACCTGTACGACAATGTCGGAGTTGTCGGAGTTGCTTATCATTGCAACCTGTACGACAATGTCGGAGTTGCCTATCATTGCAACCTGTACGACAGTGTCGGAGTTGCATAAAACATAAATATAGTCATGCCATCAATCAATCATTTCAAATAACACCATAAACTCACCTGAACTTACATGTACGTCCTGCGTTCATCTTAGCACTTCAAGGCATTCACAACATTTATATGTAGGTAATATGCATATGGTTATACCATAATGCAATCTAAAACTCAACCATATCATAGTATTTTAGAATATACAAATATATATATGACATGGCATAAAATGCATAAATCAATTTAGAAGCGTTTGTGGAATTATCAATGATATACATACGATAAAAAGGAAAAGACCCACTCAACTGAGGTTCGCGCTACGACTCGCTAGCACGAACATCGAGATGTCACGAACGATCCTCACCTAGAACAGTTATTCAGTCACGTATCAAAACTCTTATCAATAGAACACATCCCAAGGACATTCTAGAATGATTTGAGACCCATTGACCAAAAGTCAACCGTCGGTCAAAGATCAACGGTAGGGTCCACAACCCTACGTAACTCAATCCGAAAGATCCGCATCTCAGATTTCCGATCTGTAACTTCCAAAGATCCACATTGTGCTTCTAAAACATTGTACTAAAGTTTCATTACGATCCAACGGTTGGATCTCCGCCAATTGCCAATTCAAGTGGCGGTCAACGTTTTATTTAACGAACTTACAAATCGAATTCGGGAAGATCCGTACTTCAGATTCCCAATCCATAAGTTTCTAATATCCTTAAATATTACATACTATAATGTATTAAAGTTTGGTGACGATCCAACTGTCGGATCGTCAATTCACATAATGTTCAAGTAGCGGTCTTTATCAAAACTATGTTCAAACGATGAGATTTCATCAATCAAACTTCACCTATGGAATTGGGGTGTCAAACTTAGCTTAGAGAGGTTAGGGGGTGACTCGGCTCAAGCGCCGCCGCACACGGCGGTCGGCCGTCCTGATTCGTCGGAAAAGTCAACTATCTCAAAAAATTCTCAAATTTTACAGAAATGAATATCTCAAAGAGTAGAGCAAGTTTTATACCTGTGGCCAAGTCCAATTTGGCCAGGAAAGGCTCCAATTTCACTCAAACCCGCCAGAACCCTAAAATGGGTGAACTTTGATTCTCCTTCCTCGGTGTTCCAACGTCTCTACCATTGGTTGGGTCTTATTCCTGGGTCCAAGGGAAGTTAATTAAGGGTAGTTTTAGGTGGTGGAACTCGCCGGATCAGAGGAATCACCTTCGAGCACCTCTGGTGCTCTGGTGGAGTTCCTCACGGTTTTGGACCTAAAAACCCTCAAATATGGGTGGAGATGGTAGAGGGAAGGTCACTGAGTGTTTTGCAAGTGTTGGATGGTGGTGGTTCAATGAAAAAAATGGCGAAAATCGCCGGAGTTTGATCGGTTTGGGTGTGGGGGTGCATTGCCCAATGGGAAAGTTTCTTTCTTTCTTTTATTTTTATTTTTTATTTTTTATTTTTTTATTTTTTTATTTTTCCTTCTCCCTTCCTGATTGGTTCTCCTTTATCTAACCTTGAAGTTGATTGGCTTCTTTCCCACAAGGTGGGAGTTCAAACAATTTATAAACTAAAATATAAATAACCACTTTCAAACGTCCGTAACTATACCGTTACAATCTGGACTTGCGAACGGTCTTCGCATATGCGTTCGTACCAACGAGTACTACATAAATACTCCAAAAGAATAAGTCATACGTTCCTCTAAACATTTCGCACGTGAGGAATCATTGTGAACAAAACTAGTTTCTTATTAAATAATAAAAGCGTAATATTGAAATTTTGATAAAAATCATTAGCAGATCCATTTGGGTTTAGTGGAGAGGAGTATGTTCGTATCAAATGGCAGAGGCGATAGAAAGAGAAAGACGAGGGGAAATATCCATCAAGATCAATGAGCATAATGATTTAGGATATCATGTCACACAAGCCTTACCACGAAATTTTGGTTGGCCTGGCCACAAGAGGAATTCAAGTGAATGTGTCACCATATATTTCGTTACCAAACTACTGTAAAAAAAAGTTACTTAATAAGATGTAGTATTTCATTCATTTCTCTCCAAACTTGTAAGGAGTTGTCAAATTTTCAGTTTAACTTTCAAGGAAAAATTGGCCAATTATAAAAATTCATGGGTAATTGGCTAAAATTAAAGTACAGGAGGGAAATTGGCCAATTATAAAAATTTAGGAGGTAATCGACTAAAATTAAAGTTCATGTCAAAAATTGAAACTCCTTACAAGTTCAGAGGAAGAATGGGCGAATACCTCGTAGTAAGATATATTAAAAATACAATTTGTTTCAGTTTTCATCACTACTGTTAATGTCAAAGTTAAACCTTTTTTTTTCTTCTTTTGAACAAAATAAATCGCTGGAACACAAGATTGAAAATCAATTACTTATAACGATCATGCCATAAATACGGGTGATAAAGGAATTGAATCATGTTTTAAATTGTAGAGACCATTTAGGGATTTTAGGGTTTAAAGATTTTTTTGGGTGAAGAAACAGTTTTCCCGTGGAAACCTGATTTGGGATTGTTAAGTTGGAGAAGTTATATGCGTACCTGAAATACTTTTCATGTGGTGTATCATTTTTTTTAAACGTTAAATTTGATTAGTTGACTACCTTTCAGTTACTAAATCATGCGAACTGAAATAGATCCATGACTTCCTTGTAAACCCTATTTGTTATGTGAAACAATATGAACTCATGTAAATTCAATTCATAAGTAGTAAAACTTGTAATATATATGAGCAATTTTATAGCAACCAACGTTTGTTTCCAACTTTATTGCTTGTCATCATATACATGTATATCTATAATATATTTGGTATTGTCTACTAGCAATAACTTAGCACATTTGTTATTAGAGAATAGACTAATATGCATGTACGTATACCACAGTGGATGTTTAATTATCATGCATGTGTACCTGTAAGCTCAAATAATATGGGAAAAATATATAAATAATCGTCGGAAGAGAGTACGTACATGAATTAACGAACAAGAAAAACTGGAAAAAAAACAAACAGAGCAGGTGTAGAATTAACTATATATGCAACTGTACCTGACAACCTTCAACTACACGACTGATACGTATAGAATATTATCCTTACAATTAAATATACCACATGTTTTTTATTCGGTCATTTGTTTGATGATTGCATTATCTTTCGAAGATCTAAGAGTCCCATTGGTAAATCGTGTACGCACTAGTGATCCCACCAATCTGTCTACCGGTGTTCTTTGTTGAGATTTGATGATGTGAGGAAAAGTTTGTCCCATATCGATGAGGGACATGCCTTGCTATGAGCTTATATTGTCTTGGGTTACTCCTCATATTACCAATTGGTTTTTTTTGTGGAACCCCAATTTCATCATGGTATCAGAGCCGGTTGTCCCTCGTGTGAAAACCCAAGGGCCAGATGTGCTTACGCGTCACCCAGTTGTTGTCCACGTGTAGACTTGAAAATTGACCACACGTGCGGGGACGTGTTGAGATTTGATGATGTGAGGAAAAGTTTGTCCCACATCGGTGAGGGACATGCCTTGCTATGGGCTTATATGGTCTTGGGCTACTCCCCATATGGCAAATTGGTTTTATGGTGGAACTCCAATTTCATCATTCTTTAGGTCTCATTAATGCAGTACTTCTTAACAGTAAAATACAAATGTAATGTTCCTTAGTTGGTTAGTTTCGTACTTGATATCTACTTAATTATAATTAGTTGAGAGCTTGAACCATGAATCTAGCTTGAAATTTTGATATTCAAGCTCAAATTGAAATAGCAGTTTAACTAGTTTAAGTATGAGTTTGATAATTTGAAATAGCAGTTTAACTAGTTTAAGTATGAGCTGGTTAATTTCTGTATATCTCAAGGCTCTCATACCTGTGCTGCCATGTTTGAGTAGATGAAGAAACAAATAAGCGGGTTGTGTTTCGACATGTCCATGACTATAATACAATGTTAAAATGAGCACTTCACTCAAAAGTAATTGACAATATAAGTAGAGAGTCTTAACACTTGTATTCTCTAATATGGATAGAAACAATGAATAACATTATAAATGATAATTCATAGCACATGCGTACTGGTTTAACCAACTAATTAGAAGGCTAACAAACAAATAACAACCTAATTAAACAGGTAAAACTAAAATTTTGATGCGCCCTTATGACAAGGCAATAATGTACTCTTAACGTCTATTACTTGAGTTTAAATTGTGCACGTGTCATAATCGGATGCTCATTTTCTTAATTCTCACTTATGCTAAGGAGACTCTTTCAAAAATTGGATTCTTCGTCATCTTATGTTTTTAGCACAATTCTCTCGCCAACATTATAAAATCTTTGCAAAAAACATGATGTGATGGAGAGTCCATGGAGAGCATCACTTTAAGAGAATCTCTTTAGTATTTCTCAAAAATATTTATACAACAAATCAAGCCACTTAAAGACCGTTTAGTCATACTTATAAACCTCATTATGAACCTTTCATATTTAATATTTATGCATGACTAATTAAATAATCTTCAATATGATTGATTTTTTGTGGAAACACATATATCTTACACAGCAGAATTTCACTATACCCCTTGAATAGATATAATATCTTTTTTGGCCTTCAAGATAGGGTTTATGTGAGGCAGTTCTTGAGTTTTTAGTGGCTTAGGGCGAAAGATTAAATTGGGGCATTTTTTTGACCCATTATTTTCTCAAGAAAAATAAAAAGTACAAATTGTCTGTCTCCATAGATATGTCTCTTTTCAAGGCATAAATCATAATTAATAGATCGACTAATATAAATATATAAGCACACATTTATAAAAATTTCTTCTTTTAGTATTCCTAGAGGCAAAATCATCAATCAAAATTTTAAATCAAACATTTCCAACAAATATCCTTCTCCAAGATGGCCATCCATTTAATCTTTTCTATGTCATAATAGACTGCAAGTAATTTTTCAACAACTTCAATCGAATAACATATTTATTAGTTTCTTATTTTTCGCATAACTAAAGTCAGAGTTGAGAGCTTCATAGATATATGAAAAACAAGATTGAAAAAGAAAGAATGGAAGATAAAAAAGAATAAGGAATGTTAAATGCACGCTAGGTTTCTGAAAGAGAGAGGCGCATATTATAGTTAATTTTTTGTAATTGTTCTATTAATAAATAACTAGTTTGAGATTACTACAATTTAGTGGTATTTTTTTTATTTGTGAATGAGTGGCTTTAAGTTCGAATCTCGAAAATGTTGAGTTTGCAACTAAATTATTCTTCATCCTTTAGTGTAAATATATCATTGTATAAAAAAAAAACTCTAATATTAAATATTTACATGTATACATATTAACAATAAAAACATTGAGGCCCTTTGAATAGGAGTTATGGACAGTTATTGACACACCCCGACCTGACATGTTCACTTGGACTCCGAATCGAGTTGTGTTGGGCAACACCTGGAGGGTGACGAAGCCATAAAGTGTAGTGTAGTGGAAAAAGGATGTGAATAAATTTAAACCTAAAAGTGCCTAATCAAAAGAGTGTGCGGGTGAGCGGGATTGAACCTATTTCACACGTGATGTTAGAGCATAAAATAGTATAGTAAATAGGATGAAGGTTATACCACTGAAGATAACCATCTCCTGAGATTTGCCTGAATCCTTGTTTACACGTAAGCACAACTAGTAAACCTAGAGGGGCGAAAAACAAAGTTGAGTGGGTCAAAAACTAACGTTTTGTAAAAATCTTTTCAAAAACATTATAACCCCTCGCCGTAAAATCAAGTATAGTTTCAAAAATATATACGTACTATGTATAGTAAGAAAATACTTACCGTAGCCTACAAAGTCTCAAGAAATCAATAAGGCACAACTATCACAAATAAGCACAAGGTGACCAATATCACATAACCTCGTAATATGTAAACATAATATAACAAATGCTCATCGACACATGTTGACACACGAGTCGGAGTTGCCTAATGCAACATGTATGACAGGACTGGGTGTAATAAATGCACTATAGTACTACAATCACGTGAAGGCTGGCGCCGAAGCGCGATCACATACGAGTCAGAATTGCCTAATGCAATCTGTACGACAGGACTGGCACCTAACTTGGATCCAAGGTGAGTGAGCGGTGCGGATGTGAACATACACGTGAAATTTCAAACCTTCATATCTTCTTTATTTCTCAACCATTTTTCACAAAATTTATATGGAAATGAAGCTTATGAAGTGTAGAACCAGTTTATACATTTTGGAAGTCCAAAAATGGACGAGAAAAGGCCTAAAATTGGCTCGAAAGGTTCGGCCAAAAACTCAACTTCTTGAAACCGGGTTGTTTCACGTCAAAGCTTCCCTAAACCTTCACTAAAGACCTTGGGGAGTTGAGTGGAGGCCCTTAGACTTCCTAAAAACTCGTAACTCGTTCGTAATTCGTTGGGGAAAAACTGAGCCGAGTCGAACCTTCCGAGTTCGATGTCCAAAACTCGGTCAAACCCCGATCCAAGGGCACGGTTGTGTTTGTGGTGGTAAGACGAGTTCGATGGTGTGGTTTTCAAGTCACGTTTGTAAGGCTTGGTGTCTGATTTTGGGAGTTGCAGAGTGAGAGAGGTTTTGAGTTTGAGAGAATGAGAAGAGAAAGAGAGAAATGGTGTTTTCTGATTGGGTGAAAGATTTGATGGTGATGATCTGATTGGTGCTTTCAAAGGAGGGAAAGCAATTGATTGGGTGGTGAGGATGAATTCAAGGAAAAAGCAAAAGTTTGATTGGTCGATGGTTGTGAAGGAAGGGGACCAGATCCACCAATTAAGGAAAAGATGGATTTTGTACAATTTTAAATGTACAAAATATGTTCTCCTGACAGTGTTCTGACACTGCAAATTTGTACACGCATGAGCAAATATACCTGTAGTTAACGTACTTTAACGGAGCGTAACTTTTTCGTTACAAATTCGTTTTGGGTCTAACTCGCGTCCATGCGCTCGTGACGACGAGTACTAATTTAGTACGAAACTAGGAAAATGAAAATGAAAGCCGAAAACCACGTCCACGTCAGATTCCACTTTTGTCCAAAAAGGGTAAAATCGTCAACTCACACCAACGGAAAAGAAATCACAGTGAAAAGTAGGGACGGGTTGTCACAATCTACCTCTTTAAGAAAATTTCGTCCCCGAAATTTAAAATCATTTGTTACACAAAACTCAAATATAGGAAGAATAAAATATATGTATGTGACGAAGAAATCAAGTCAGAATGGTTGTACAAAAAGGGAAAATGCCGTTCTGTCGGGATTGGAGTGCATGAATTCCTTTTTCGTGCCTCCAACTCATACTTTCCTTCTTCTTCAGTACAATAGTATAATATAATAGTTTTCACAAAAACAAAACGTCGAAAATATTTATATGTACTAGCCTCCCGTCGAAAATGCATATATATAACAACATAAGGTTTAGAGTAGTTGTATTGATAGTAAAACTGAACATAGGATTTTTCTACTACACTCCCGTGTGTCGTGTACTCTGAAAGTAAGTACATAATATCCTTGGGTTGAGCCCAAGTAATAAATAGGTAAAATACAGTAAACACAAAGTAAATACTAACGTAAAAGGACCTATCTAATTACTTGCTTAACGAATCCAACGAATAAGTTATTGATATTACGGTCTGCAACCCGTAATGCCCACAGCTCACCATTGTCACGATAAGTAAGCAATAAATTCTTGAGGATGCAATATTACCATCATGCCCCCCGTGGGGAAATACACAAATAACGTTTGGTCAAGCCTCTACCGTGCTCACGCACTACCTCGTTGGGCAACAATAGCAATAAAACAATTCTATATTGTGAACTCTCACAATTGAACACTTGTTCGTAAAACTCCTCTGTCAAACAAGTGCTAAGCAAAGAATCTCCATACTACGTCTCAACAATGTCACAACCAAGACCAAAAATAGTAACCGTAGTTACAAGCAATTCTAACCGAAAATAAGTGTCTAATATGATCATGCTACCACTAAAGAGCAGATAAACACAACATGCCACAAAAGTCCGGGTAAATCATTTAGACTGGCCGTTAATCTGAGGGAGGAGTGTAGTCGGTGACAAAACTTACTACACGTGGCCTTCAAGAAGACTTCCCCAAAACTTAATAGTAAAACTCGCATCACGATGAGATACAATAGTGGCACACCTGCCAGGTAGTCGAGCCAACGTAGTCCGCAACGCTTAGCAAGCGAATTCATAGTGAAGTTCTCTCGAACTTAGTGAAAAAGTAACCACGTTGAGAAGGCTAGAAGAATACTCGAGAATTTGAGGATCAAAGCAAGTCCATCAAATCTAGAGTACGAGATAACTTGATTGGATGTATAACATCAAACTACAACAGTAGTTTTCGAGATATTCAATCACCACGGTAAAGATCCGTTCCACCGAGTATTTGTTGGGTGATTGAGAAATTAATGGTCACGACTGCACTTCCACTGTCAACGGTTCTCTTAGACAGTGCATCCTTTTCAAGGGAATACGAAGAGCCGTATGGTAGATACGTACCCAAGGTTGACTGGAATGCCTTTCAGTACAGAGGGGTAAAAATGGAGTTACCGTCAGCGTAGGCATTGATCGAAACGTTAGAAGACCCAATAGATTTCAAGATTGGGCAATTTTATCAAGAGGTGTAAAATGTTGTCCATTTGGACCAACGAAATGCGAATTGACTCGTCAAGTTAATCGATAATCACTGTACATCACCAAAATCTCCACATGTATAGGAAACTCGTACTAGGAGTGTATAGCGACATTTTCCTATCTCTACTCAGACATAGGAAGTGATTATAACTACTCGAACGATTCTTGATCATTTGTAAGTATCGTCAAATCGATACTCATAAATCCTGACTAGAATGGGATAAGACAAGCAAAAGACGTTCAAGGGTAGATATGTCTTTTGTTGTTGTAGTAGTAAATACATTTGCACAACCGAGGTAAAAACACGATAGTGCACTCGTAGATGTTGGTTTAGTTCCTTCATCGTCTTTGTCAGAAATTTAGCTATCTCTCAGCAAAAGTGTACTCGAGAAATTATGGGGTTGGTGAAGATTTCAAACAAGTTTCTCCACAGAGAAGTGTCATCCGGCTTTCGAATAAAGATGATGAATCTTGACTTTAGGTCATGAATGAGATGGTTTGTTTCGAACGGTTCTGACCGTTGAAAAATAAAAGCGATACTCCGTCGTGCTGTCTCTGCATAGCTGAAACATCTAAAGAATACGTCCTCCTGGATTTCGAAATGATCAGGGTCATCAAAAGGTGTAAAACATGAGTAAGGTGAGACAACACTTCAGTTGTTAGGAACTTTACTCATTTTCAACAACCCAAACTAAATTAACTTTCCTCGGTCTCAAGTGAGGAGAGACACTGTAGCCAAAAGGTTCGCCAACAATTTGTCGATAAATCGACAAGATCAAAGATGTCTCAGTTTCGCAATACTTTGCGACAATTTTAACCTTATTCTACTAAAACCTTTTTGGAAAAAGGAAAGAATATCGTTTACCGAGATCACGTCTCCCAAGAAAGTACCAACTTAACAATGATTACTTGAGGAAATGGTATAAGGCTGAGTGTCGGTGTTCCCAAACACTCATTTTTTTTTGCTGAAATTGAGGAAAGAGTCGTTGGTAAGACTACAAATTTCGTTAGGCTATGAAAGAACTCTTGGTTTGAAAAGTTAATCGGAATGACCAACAACTTGAAGTAGGACTAACGGTTTTAGTCGTCAACCGATTGAGTTGTTGAAGTATAGGTACGACTCTAGGGTTTGACCTTTCACCTTGTGGATAGGTTTGAGGTTCCCTAGATAAGGTATTTGGTTGGTTAGGCGACAAGGGCCCTCCATAAAGGTTACGTGTCATCTTCTTTTAAGGACGCAGTTGTAGTTCGAAAAGACGTAAGGAAGAACTGGTGTAGTACATAAAATGGATTGAGGTGTACCTCACCTCACTATTGGTGGTGGCTTCGTAAGGAATTGGAGAAATGACGCCAAAGGTACATGTCATCGGATTGTACGGTAATGCTTTTTTTCTCTACGCCTCGCACTATAAGGTCTTTGTGAGCTTCTGAAACCCATTCCGCTTTTACAGCGGGAAAATTGCTTAAGCTTTGACTCGGCTATTTGCCTGTGAAAGTGATTGGAAAAGTGACTGGTCGAAAAGGTTTCGGTTACCTAAATAGGTGGTGTGGTTAATACGACCACGAGCTTACTGTTCTAATGTAAAGCTTACTCTTAAGCTTCCACGATTCTAGTTTCTTCGGCTCAAGTAGCGACTGTAAATCAGTCTATCAATATCGCTGCTAATTAACGTGCTTAAGATATTTTATTATTGTTCGTTACCCTGAAACTGTGAACCGACATTTTTGGCATAAAGGTATAACTCCTAGATACTAGTACCTGTGTCCGGTATTAGAAATCATACCACCGAATGCTGGTCAACACTCTCTGGATATCGGACAACATCGTCAATTAGTAACGTCACCGTAGGCTGATTACGGGTTAGAGCTCATTCGGTAGTAAGCTTCAGGTGATTAGAAAGAAATTGGTCGAGTGAAGTAATTTGTTGATTCTATGAGGATTTGGTTACTGCTTTTGGGATTCCTGTTACTCCTGGGGTATGACAACTCATACCCGTGACCCTATACTCACTCAAAAGATGAGTACAACATCAAAATGAAATCTGGGAATTAGTGTTGGTTGGAAAGTCCCAAGGCTAGAAAAAGAACTTGCTAACAATCTACTTTGGAAATGAACTTAAACGAAAGTCGATCTTCCTCCTGAAGATCCAGAATGGTCACTAGTAAGTTTGAAGATATTAGTGCCATAGGGGACCAAAAGTGATTGTCCCTCAAATGACCTTCCGTCGAGTGCTACCACTTTAGCACCAGATTGTCATTCAAGACATTTCGAGAATCTTGACGAATTAAACTTTGTAGGAATTCCAAGAGATAGTATACCAATAGGTTTTATCGAAGAAACAAAACCATTTATGGTTTCCTAACTCGAAGGGTTGGTAAAAACAGTGGAAGAAAAGTGATAGGATTTATCGGTAAATCCTTGGTGATACTCAACCCTTGATGTATTAGCCCGGTTGCGTGGCTAACAACTCATTCCCTAAAACAGAACTTTCCTTGATAGGGAGGTTCGTCATTTAAAGTATAGGGGTGATTGCCAAAATGATTTTCCAAAACGACGACAAGTCATCTAAAGTACCCAAAACTTAGGGAAAAGTTGGCACATTTTTCGTGCTCGACGAGATGGCAAGATTCGACACTTAGGTTCAAGAACCACAAATGCTTACATCACACGTGTGATGAATGCAATACTGCCCAAAACTAGGCTTTGATACCAAATTGACACACCCCGATCCGGAATGTCTACTTGGACTCCAAATCAAGTTGTGTTGGCCGACACCTGGAGGGTGACGAAGCCATAAAGTGTAGTGTAGTGGAAAAAGGATGTGAATAAATTTAAACCTAAAAGTGCCTAATCAAAAGAGTGTGCGGGTGAACGGGATTGAACTTATTTCACACGTGATGCCAGAGCATAAGACAGTATAGTAAATATGATAAGGGTTATACCACTGAAGATAACAATCTCCTGAGATTTGCCAGAATCCTCGTTTACACGTAAGCACAACTACTAAACCTGGAAGGGGCGAAAAATAAAGTTGAGTGGGTCAGAAAATAACGTTTTGTAAAATTCTTTTCAAAAACATTATAACCCTTCACCGTAAAATCAAGTATAGTTTCAAAAATATATACGTACTACGTATAGTAAGAAAATACTTACCGTAGCCTGCAAAGTCTCAAGAAATCAACAAGGCATATCTATCACAAATAAACACAAGGTGACCAATATCACATAGCCTCATAATATGTAAACATAACATAACAAATGCTCATCGACACATGATGACACACGAGTCAGAGTTGCCTAATGCAACCTATACGACAAGACTGGGTGTAATAAATGTGCTTTAGTACTACAATCACGTGAAGGCTGGAGTCGAATCGCTGTCACATACGAGTCGGAATTGCCTAATGCAATCTGTACAATAGGACTGGCAGCTAACCATACACGTGAAAGACTAGCCCTGGCCTTGGGCGGAGTACTACACGGGGGTGCAACAATGATGAGCAGATGACATAAATAAAATCATGCCACAAAGATTCGATAGCTCTAATCAACGTAGTAATAATCACAGCTGTACATATAATATCATGGTATCTCGTGCATACCTGTGAACCTATAGGGCTCAGAATAATTCCCTAGGTTTAGTCATTTCACTACTTCATGTAATTTTAGTCTAAGCAAGGCATACGTAGTAAATTCTTTTCAAAGTATAACTGGAAACTAGCAAGTATGCTTATACTTATAAAAAGATATGACCCACTCATAGATACGCAGTCGAAACGAAGCCTCCGAACCCTGCTTGACCTCGTACGCCCTCGGGATACGTTTCCCCTATATGTGAAATTACTAATTAACTTAGTTTAATAACACATAAACGGAAACTTAAATAAAACCTCTGCATATTGATCAAACATAGGCTTTGAATATATGAAATTGATTTACTCGACGTCACGGACCTACTCAAATTGATAGAAGGTCAATCGGAGGCCGGACGCACTACCATGCGCCGGCTAAGGCACGACCATATGCACCACCAAGCGTAGGCTAGACCCTAACGTCCGTCAGGAATATTCCGTCAGTTTGACGGAATATTCTGTTAAATAATTAACAAAGTTTAACAGCGTTACCTGATACCGTTAGAATATTCCATCGTCTTCTTCGGAGGTTCTCACCGGTCATCGTCGTTCGAACTCGCCGGAATCTGGAAATTTTTGCTAGTTTCTGGGTAAAATTTCAAACCTTCATATCTTTTTCATTTCTCAACCATTTTTCACAAAATTTATATGGAAATGAAGCTTATGAAGTGTAGAACCAGTTTATACCTTTTGGAAGTCCAAAAATGGATGAGAAAATGCTTGAAATTGGCTCAAAAAGTTTGGCCAAAAACTCAACTTCTTGAAACCGGGTTCTTTCATGTCAAAGCTTCCCTAAACCTTCACTAAAGACCTCGGGGAGTTGAGTGGAGGCCTTTAGACTTCCTAAAAACTCGTAACTCGTTGGGGAAAAACTAAGCCGAGTCGGACCTTCCGAGTTTGACGTCCAAAACTCGGTCAAACCCCGATCCAAGGGCACGGTTGTGTTCGTGTTGGTGAGACGAGTTCGATGGTGTGGTTTTCAGGTCACGTTTGTAAGGTTTGGTGTCTGATTGAGGGAGTTGCAGAATGAGAGAGGTTTCGAGTTTGAGAGAGAGAGAGAGAGAAAAAAAATGGTGGGTGAAGGATTTGATGGTGATGATCTGATTGGTTGCGTTCAAATGAGGGAAAGCAATTGATTGTGATGCGGGAGGGAGACTTGAATGAATTAAAATATATTTTAATTCATTCAAGACTCCCATCTAACCTCATTTACTGGAGGCAGCAACATGCTTTAGTAAATTGAAGATATTGTTTTGTAGAAATAACAGATTGAGGAATTAAAATATATTTGCTTAGCGCAATCGAAGTGAGTTGTTTCTCCTTCTAAAATCAAGCATTTGGCTTGGTCGTGTGAGCGAATCCACGATTAGCGACGTGAGCGAGCTCCGTTGGCCCTGGTTGAGTGATTCCCAGATTCTATCCCTCGTTCTATTCGTGTACCCTTGGCTTGTCCTGCGTCAGACTGGGTGGTAAGGAGGAATTCAAGGAAAAAGTAGAAGTTTGACTGGTGGATGGTTGTGAAGGAAGGGGACTGGATCCACAAATTACGAAAAAGATGGATTTTGTACAATTTTAAAGGTACAAAATCTGCCCTCCTGACAGTGTTCTGACACTGCAAATTTGTATGTGTGTGAGCAAATATACCCGTAGTTAATGTACTTTAACGGAGCGTAACTTTTTCGTTACAAATTCGTTTCGGGTCTAACTCGCGTCCACACGTTCGTGACGACGAGTACTAATTTAGTACGAAACCAGGAAAATGAAACTGAAAGCTGAAAACCACGTCCACGTCATATTCCACTTTTGTCCAAAAGGGTAAAATCGTCAACTCACACCAACGGAAAAGAAATCACAGTGAAAAGTAGGGACGGGTCGTCATAGTTGCACTTCCTACCCTTACTCAAGAGCAACCACAAACCATTTATAAAGGATAATACTTGGTTACTCACTAGCGATTACTCTATTTTTGCTTTTGTCCAATGATATTTTAGCATGTTTGATTGTTTTAAAAATAATGGACATCTTATGCATTTTTTTTTTAACTTTAAAAAATATGAAACACGTGGTATTTTTTTATTGGACTTTAATAAAAAAAGTGAGTATTTAGTACTAACTAGTGAGTATATAAGTATTATTGGTTTATATGAAAACTAAAGCAGCTTTGAGCTAAGGGCCGTTTGCACAGTACAATATGAGATTTACAAATCAAGGGTTTTTCTCTAGAAGCTCGGCTAATGTCATTTCTTCATGTCACATTTTTATCTTTCTCCCATGAAAGAGCAATCCCTACGTACATACCCCACTATCTGTTTTTTTTGTCGCGGTGGTTGCACAAAAGGAAGGAGAGAGAGAGAGAGAGAGAGACACAGAGAGAGAGAGAGAGAATGGTCCATGGCTGTTTAAGATGTAGTTTTCTAAGGAGATTTTAAGGTCGAGGGTCTCAGTTGTGGATGTGAACTTGCGCCCTACACTATAGCTAGTTTCCAACACTGTCCTATATGTGGGACGCCCTGTTGATGCCCACATCCAAGGACCCCACGTCTTACCACTTCTGTGTAATGTAAGGTAAGTGGCTCTTCTCATAACATAGTGAAACAAACCCTACACTTTAAAAAAATCACGTGTACACGTGTCCCTTGAGAACCAAAAGCTTGAATTTTTTTCATGCATATTCTCACCCTCCTCGCCCAAAAACGTATATATATAGTCCTCCCCACATTGTTCCTTGAGTACACCAACTTTGTTGTTATTACCTCCTCTCTCTCTCTCTCTCTCTCTCTCTCTCTCTCTCTCTTACTTCTTCAGTATTGCTCCATCGCATCGTTTTAACAACTTTATATTCTTTTGGATTCTTCAAAAAATGATTTCAGAAACCTTTAATATTTGTTAATCAAAATGGCGCCTGAAAACATGAGCATATCTGTAAATGGGCAATCTCAAGTCCCTCCTGGTTTCAGGTTTCATCCAACCGAAGAGGAACTCTTGCAGTACTATTTGAAGAAGAAGGTCTCAAATCAGAGGATTGATCTTGATGTCATACGTGAAGTCGATCTCAATAAGCTTGAGCCATGGGATATACAAGGTACATATATACATATATACATATATACACATATATATGTATGTATATAATAAGACGTATACATCTAAGTAGCCATTTTATATTTGAAATTAATTGATTATTCATATGAACCAAAGTTTTTATAGTAATGGGATTTTTGCAGAGAAGTGTAAGATAGGAACTACACCACAGAATGATTGGTATTTCTTCAGCCATAAAGACAAGAAGTACCCGACTGGAACACGAACAAATCGTGCAACTGCTGCCGGATTCTGGAAGGCAACTGGCCGTGATAAAGTGATATGTAGCAACTGCAGGCGGATCGGTATGAGGAAGACTCTTGTGTTCTACAAAGGCCGAGCTCCCCATGGCCAAAAGTCTGATTGGATCATGCATGAATATAGACTTGACGACAATAATACTAGCAATTGCAATATCACTAATGTAAGCCATTTTCAGTACCCCACAATTATTTTTAATGGGAAATGATTTTCACATGTTCATTTTTTCTCCATGTAGACGTTCCTTGTTTTCTAGACAACTACGAGTAATGAAATGTGTGGTTCAAAAACTGGAAATCCAACCATCTATCTAACAACAAAAGATGCTTATGCATGTTTTATTCATATGATCAGGTACCCACTGTTGTGGG
This sequence comes from Malus fusca, assembly GCA_035220775.1. NCBI lineage: Eukaryota > Viridiplantae > Streptophyta > Magnoliopsida > Rosales > Rosaceae > Malus > Malus fusca. Next base: position 21,447,298 of record CM069059.1, on the reverse strand, counting down.
AGATGCAGCACAAGAGGAGGGATGGGTGGTTTGCCGAATTTTCAAGAAGAAAAACCTCCACAAAATTTTGAGCAGCCCAATCTTGAGTACAACTACATCCATCACAACGGAAACAAGAAGTGGCCAATCACTGTTTGATTCGTGTCCCGAGGGAGCTTTGGAGCAAATACTTCAGTACATGGGGAGGACATGCAAGGAAGAAGAGAATGAAGCCTACATTAACAATAATAGCACAAGATTTAATCTCCAACCAATCAACACAGGCATTAGTAATACTAGTAATCACAATGGCTTCCATGAGAAGTTCTTGAAACTTCCGACCCTAGACAGCCCAAACTCCACAAGCAGCCAGGGTTGTTGCCAACCAAACATTCATGAGGGGATGATGGTCACAGAGAATAATAACAACCCGGTGAGTCCTTTCACTGATCATCACCAAAATATGGATTACCATGCACACCACATGGACTCAGGACTCACCAACTGGGCAGCTCTCGACCTCCTTGTGGCTTCACAACTCAATGGACAAACCGAGACCTCTAGGCAGTTAGCTTGTTTCAATATCACTGACCCTTATGACAACGATGATCATGATCATGAACACCAGTTACCAAGTACCCTACGAGGACCGTTGTCTTCATCCAACACCTACCATGCCACATACGACTACAACAACAGGGAGATCGACCTGTGGAATTTCGATCGACAATCATCACCGTTGTCATCCTCCGACACGCTGTGCCACGTGTCGAACGGTCCTATATAACGGAACAACCCAATATCATATAATATCATATAAGAATGTTATCAGTCCGTCCAAGTCAGCGAAATATCTATTTACAAGCACAGTAGTATATATAAACATGTATGTTAGATAAATAAAGTTTGCTTTGGAGTTTTAAGTGGGGTGGCATTGTCAAAGTACCATTATCTTCGCTTAATCACGATGTCTACTAGTAATTTTTTTCACTGTTCATGTCTAGAAGCATATATATATGGCAAAGGGTGGTGACTGTGAGTGGAGTACTACTGCTAGTCTTAGTACTGATCATTATCTCTTTCCAAACGCAATAATAATTCTCACTTTTTTTTTTTTTGATCTTGGAAGATGATATTCAAGTTGGTGATGGACCATATAATCATCATCATCATCAATTAATCTTCCTGTCACGTGGCTTGTCGGTTTGTTTGTGGATGCCCCATGGCTCAACTTATCAATCCTCTCATCACTGTAACTCAAGGGTTCATGTACATGATCACGACTCACTTGCTAGCCAGAGAGAGAGAGAAAGAGAGTTGCCCTACTTTTAAGAAGTCAAAAGGATTTTTTTATTTTTTTTTATTTTTTTTTTGAGAAAAAAGGGAATGGAATCATATAGAGAGAAACGTAAGATTTGCATCTTTGTCTCGTCATCAGAGAGGGGAAAATAAAACAAGTTGTAATGAAAACAGGTTGACGGAGAGGGAGTTGAGTACTAATAATAAGTTCTGGTAGGGATAATTGCATGCCGACTTGTGGGAAAATTGTATGTTTTGACTCTTTCGCTTTGTTGAATGAAAACAGTTTTGTCTTGGAGTATTGTCGTGTTCAAGCGATCATGAAAGTGTTTGTTTTTTTTTTTTTTTTCAGTTGGCCATATTAAAGACGTGCATCTCTCAAGTTAACTTTTGTGCCTATTTGCTTATACATATACGATGTTAATTAGGTCCTATTTCTTATCTTATGCTCTTGGATTTAACCTAGCTTTGAAAGATGGTATGAAAGCTTAATTAGTTGTGTATGAAGTCTTAATAGGAAGTTAGCAAGGCTAAATCATTATTTGACATGAAGCCATATAATTAATAAATTAAACAAACTAACGTCAAATACAAATAACCTGATTAGATCGGAACAAACCTGCTTGACTAAGTAAGATTATATATCCCTTTGTTCCTATGGAGACCAATATTATTTTTACTAGGTTGATGCGGATGTAAGATGAACTTAATCATAAATTCAAATACGACATATGCAACTCTCGATTAACCCACTTAGTTTTAAGTTACCAAAACTTGGCATGGTAGAGCAATAGAACAACCTAATTTAATGTCAAACCAATTAATAAGCATTATTTCGAGATAAATTTTCCAAGATGAAAATTTTCCTTCAATTTAATCTATGTATTGACATTGGACCAAAGTGAGACTGACCAGTATTTCTTCATACACCAAACCAACAAATTTCCTTTTACTCTGAGTAGCTCATCATACAAATACATGTCCAATGTCCAATGATGCGCACACACGTAAACGTATGTATGGTGTGACATGTGATCTAAAAGAGCAAAAGCCAAAAGATAAAAATAAGTTAGCGGGATTCTAGGCCATGCCACGAACCATCGATACATTCTGAGTAGCTTTATGGACGCTACATATTAAACGATAATGACCTTCGACGTACAAACTACAAACTGTACTTTTTTTTTTATTGCCATTGACTCATTTTACGTCTTTCCTTGCCACCCTTCCCAAACCCTATAGCCACCAAATATTTTTGTTTGTAACCTATCACCACAATTTTTTGTTTTTAAGTTTGTAAGATGTGAAGTGATGGTATTAATTCATGTCGTATAATATAAGTGATTTGATAATACTATGCATTGATGATACATTCTCACTGAATTCTTTTAGACCCGTTTCAAGTCTTCCAATGTTATACACTTCTATGTAAATATTAGATTGCTCCGATAATTGAAGTATTTCTCTTCAATCCATTACTTCACGCTCACTCTCTCCTTGGTATAACTTAAAATTGTAATTCAGCCGATTCGTTGCAATATCCCGATATTAATTAGAAGTGAAGGGATGAAGACTTATAACTCTAGTAGTAGTCAATATTTGACCTTACACCCACGTCTAAGTTTATGTTATTTCCCCTTAATCCTCTTCTCTGTACCCAAAGAAAAATATTTACAAGCATTGGGCATTGCAAAATCAATAAAATAATTTACGAAAACACACACACACAAACATTATTGTATATTGATTATCTTATTCTATCCAAATTATAGTATTTTATGTTTACCTTTCAGAAATGTGTACGAGAATAAAGAAAATCATTTTATTTTTATCATGTATATACTCTCACCAAAGAAATAATAAATAAAAAAAGTGATTCTTGCCTTAAAATTAGTAATCAAATACTATTAGAGCATGTTTACTTACGCTCTCAAAAATGAGAATGATACAATGTGTGAATGATATCTGAATTTTTTAGGTATGGATAAATATAGCCTGCTAATAATGATACCTTGTTGTTCGACAACAAAAGAAAAATAATGATACCTTGTTGAAATTGGGAATGAGACATTTTAAATGTGAAACTTACTTATTTTTTTCATTTCTTGTGTATTAGTAAACGAAGCATATATCAAGAATGAAAATGATTCCTATACCTTGTATTCTCATATATGATAAGGAAGTATTCCATCAAAACGACGTGTGATCAACAATGTGGTTCATTCTTTACTTACCTATTCTCAAGTTCTCTGGTTCCCTACTTTCCTATTGTTTAATATCCAATATTTACATTAGATATAATTTAATTATATAGTGTATTGTTCTCGTACCAGACTTTAAATTTAATGTAGGAAATTGAAATAAGTTATGGTTTTACTAAACTAATTCACATTTCATCATAACATCAATTGACAATACAAAAAATAAAATATATAACACCAGAAAGCCAGTTTTAAAATGGGGAATTCACACTCCCAACAAAAATCCTAACACAATCAATAGCCCAAAGTATGTTGCCAATGACTGACTAATGATCCTTACTGCTAGAATAGTTTTGCACCAAGTTCACCGTGTTCGACCTCATGCGTCCTAACCTGAATAATGGATATTTCTTTTTTGTCTGATGGTCCTGCATGGACTATTAATTAGTCCCAGCTGGGAGGGTGGGGCAATGGGACAAATCTCCAGAGAATATGATTAGGGCACAATTAAATAGTAGATCTTAAAGTCCAAAATCTGTGGTTAAGACTCGTATCCCCAAACTATATTCGTATCTCAAGTTCTCAACTGCTACTTAAATTAATCCTTAGTCTCGCTTGTCCCTTCCAGTGTCCATATAGCTTTTTATACATGCACTAATTTAAAACCTAAAAGTGACCAATCAACCATGACAAAGATTCAAAAAACATGAAATAGAAGTGAATGGAGACTCATCAGTAGCCCAGCACAGAGAAGGTACACCAAAAAGGAAGATTAAATGGGGGACAAAGAACATGGCATTAATCGTCAAGTGGTCAGACTCAGACTCCAGCGTAAATATACATTACCAGCCGATCGTCATCATTAATATATATAGAAACCTTTAAGAGAAGGGATCCTCAATTTTTTATAAAAATGAAAATTAGTTGTTGGGCTCACACCACATCAAACTTTAACGGTTTGGTCAAGTTGCATCTCATAGATCATTATGCAAAATATTAGTCAGGCATCTAATTTTTTATTTATTTTTGGTTGAACAGACAATATTATGTATACTAAGGGGGGAGGAGATTTGAAGCATCTAATTGACTTCAAAGAAATTGACGAACATTTTGTTCCCTAAGAAACATTGAAATTTCATCATGATAATTAAATAGAAAAATGGTTTTGAATTGAATTGAATTTTTGTAAGGATGATCTATGAAGTGCAACTTGAAAAATATATGGTTCAGATCGTTAAAATTCGATGTGGTGTGAGCCCTTTGAAGAACCTTGTTGCGAAACAATATTCATATGATTTTTTGCTACTAAGTCAAATCAAGACTCGTACTCATTTTTACACGCAATTAGATGACCAAGTTGAAGTCTACATATCCATCAATTATTCCTCATATTTTTGTTACGAGATGCAATCAGTTCTATGATGTTGTGTGATGAGTCGATATTATGCTATATATTTTACTCTAATCTTAGTATAAATTTATTGGTTATTCTAGTGAAATTTTGATACTTTGATTTATATTTCTAATGTAGGACATTTCACTTCCTCTTGAGCAAAAAGTGATCAAACAGACAAATTTTAGAGTAATTCCAATTGGAGTATGTTCATGAGTCCCTTAGATTATTTGTACCGAAGTTTCAAAATTTTCTACCGAGCAGTTAATTTATGGCGATGAAATAAAGAAGCAGCACAGTGTTGTCAAAATAACGTTTTGAGCTTATTTGGGCTTTTTGCTGTCCAAAATGGTGTCTGTTGTGTTTGAGGCCTTCTAGAGATATGTTTAGGACATCCCAAGCTTTAAAATGAGTCATCTTGAGCCCAATTTGAAGGTGTTTTGGTTCAGAAACATGAGATTCTTTGTGCCTATCTAGATTTCCCAAAGTTAGAATAGGAATGTATTTCCTAGTTATCTTATTTTATTATGTTTCCTAGTTTTATTCTAAGACCTTTTTTAGTAAGAATTTTATTTTGTATAAGGGTATTTAGCCATTAAGGTTCTCTACGCATCAATTTAGAGAACTCGACTTAGAGAGCTTTTGATGATTCATTTTTATTTACAAGTTGTTTTCTATCAATATTCTTCAATGTGTCGAGAACACGGCCCAATGCACTAAGTGTAATAATATCATTTGTTGGAAAGAAAAAAAAAATCAACCAAATATATTTAAATAGTTGGTGTATAAATCCGTTTTCAGCACACTGAAAAAATTCTTCTAATCATCAACTTCAGTAGAACTGAAGATGAAGATCTGATGCATTAACGAGGATGTGTTTCGTGCATAGGTTTATCCCCACGTTCGCTCCAAAGAATCGGAAAAGTTGGTGTTTTTGGTCAATGCATTTCAAATGTTGTAATATCCCCGCACAAGACATCCGTTGCGCAAGTTCATGTCTTCAATTGCTTCCGGGTTAGCGACTGGACCCAAAACACTAAACTTGAGGACCAAATGTTAAATTTAAAACTATGAGACTCGGTCGAAAATTGCTCAAACTAGAGGGTCTTTTGTGTAATTTGACATTACTTTGTTTAAATTGTTTTATATAATTCTAATTTTTTTTTTGAATTTATATATAAATTCAAATGATACCCGACATAAAAATAAAACAAATGAATCTATGGTACTAGCTAGTCGTTAAGGAGCCTTACAATGAGATATTTCAATAACATGTTAAACCCGAAATGTGACACGTTATTTTGACAAAAAAAAAAGTGACACGTTACGAATAAAAAAAATAATGTACAAAATAATGTGTGTATATACATGACAAAGAATTGAGAGTCAATATGTTGCTCTTATTTACCATTTCATTTATTTAATAAGTAAGATTATCACAGCTTGATTGGCAAGGCGAGGGGAATTCACTTGGTCAAATATTATGATTGTTAAATTAAATAAATTATAAATAAATAAATAAATGTGTGCAGAATATAAAAGAATTGTGTGAAACTCGTATTCGATATAATATTTTTACTCACTCAGTTATTTTCTCTATTTGAGAAAAACTTATGTGGGCTTTGCTTGCCACTAAATTTTGTTGAGTGGCAGTACAATCCAATCAAAACTTGCCACATGACAAGTTTTAAATGTGATCTTTTATCATTCTTTTATATTTAAAATTTTCATAATTATTTTCCTACTAATTAGTATACAACATGAGATTAATTTAATGTTTATTTTTTTCTTCTTTCCCCTTTTTTTTTCATTCCCAAATTTTCCCTTTGGTACGTTTATGTTTTGCCGTGGGAGTCTTCAGTTTCTTCTCTCTCCCACTTCTGCCATCATGTTAAAGATGGATAATAAAGCTGTCAAGTGCAAATAGATTGCACTTGTGAAAGTAAGAGGGTGAACCGTATTTATCCAATATGTAAAACTAGTTGTACTTTGTTGGGGGACTTTTAGGTCGAGGCGGACTTGGGCTTTGAGAACGTCCTCTTGTCTCCCTTGGTGCGAATTCGCAACAAGTCCCGGGATATCTCGAAAGAGATAGCTTGTCTTAGGAAATACTCTAGTAACATCAACAGCTCGAAGATAGCGTGAAAGATCAAGATAATGACTTGCTCAAGTGAAGCGTGGTGTGGAAGCTAGAAGAATATCAGTTTACATGAGAGAGAAGAGATTTGCATGGTTGCATGGCATTCTTTGTTGGATAATCTGGGCTTTCCTAGGGTGATAGTAAGGTTTCTAATGACTGGGATGTTTGATGCAAAGCTATGGAAATTACTAAGGTTGCATGGATGGTGATGCTTGGGGCTTGGAGTATGTTTCTAGGCTAAATGGAACTTTATGGGCTTCTTCTTGGGTGGTTCTCTCTCATTACGTTTTCTCTATCTCCTCATTTCTGTTAATCTGAATTCCCTTCTAACGGCTTCTCTCCCTCCTTATGTAAGTGAAGGCTTCTTCTCTAGGTTTCAAGGGAATATACCTTTGTAACTTGGTCTTCCCCTTCTTTCTCCCTAGCAATCCTATTATTCCCCTTTTGGTGTAAACTAGCTGCACTGTTGAGACCTGCAAATTGCTTCTTCCCGAGGCGCAGCTTTCCCAGGGCGCTAAATCTGGTAGCGCGTTTCATGGCGTGTTAGCTGTCTGTGCAAGCTGGGAAAGGAAAGTCAGCATTAAATGCCTGACTTGCTTTAACATGCATTTAATGCAAGAATCTAGTTTAATCCTAACTAAGGGGGTTGGCTTGCTAGGGAAAGAGATAAACTAGGCTAGTTCTCTCTCAATGATGCCTGTGTGAAATACAAAGGGTATGGGCTTGGATCTTTGGGCTCCCAAGCAGCCCAAAGTCTTCCATGACCCCGATTCCACGTAGGCCAAATAACATTTTGTAACCATCTGCACCACAATCCACTTGGCAAGCCCCGAATATGCGACTTGGGCTTAGCATGATTTGTGGCTAAGGAAGCATGGCGTGATGAATAGGCATGAGCATGGCATGGCATGACATGACATGGCATGTTTGTAAATATATTCTCGTTGATCCCGTGCCGTGGCGTGTGTTTGAGTTTGAATGTAGGCTTTGCATGACAATTAGACCTTAAGACTTGGTTGGGTTGGTGTGTGACATTTTTGGGGCCTAACATACTTCAACCAAATAAAGTGAAGGATAACGAATAGATTGTGAAAATATCAACTCGGTAGTATGGAGTGAGTTTGCAAGTTTGTTTTTAGAGTTTGCTACAAAATATTCTAATCCCTTATAAGAGAAACATAAATACACAAATTACAACTCAGAGATATATAAAACAGGATGAGCTGCTGGGCAATGACATTTTGCTCATAACTGAAGAAATTAATAAACAGCTTTGTAAAAAAAAAAAAAAAGAATTATGTGTTCGGATAATATTTTTTTTTGATTTCATGATAGTTGGGGAAGATGACTTAATTGTTTACGCCCCATATAAACAAAGAGGGGGAAGAATACTGCACACAACAGAGAAAACTGGAGAAGAAAAATGAGAGAGATTAGAAGAGGAAAAAAAAAGGAAAAAAGGAACAGAAAAATTTTGTTAAACATGAAGTCCATGTTAGAATATATATATATATATATATATATATATATATATATCATATTTTTCATTTCATGATAGATGGAGAAGATAGTTTAATTTTTGTACCCATTATTCTTATGAAGGAAAGGCACAGAGTGGGGAGGAAGCCAGCAGAGAAAATTTAGGAAGAAAAAGGGGAGACATAGGAGATCAGAGGAAAAATGAAATCTTAGGTTAATCTAAGGTGTATTCAATTAATAGGAAATATAATTATGAGAGTTTTAAATATAAAAGAATAATAAAAGATAATATTTAAGATTTGCTACGTGACGAGTTTTGATTGGATTGTAGTGCTATCCAGCAAAGTCCAATGACAAACAAAGCCCCACACAAATTTTTCTCCAGTTATTCTGGTCTAGCTTAAGAATGACAATTCCTCTGTTTCTAAGCGAACAATAATAACAATATTTTTTGTATAAGCCATGAACAACTTAACTTCAACGTAACTTTAGGTGTTATAGCACTGTCAACTACTAATAAACATCTAATTAGCTGTTTGTGCCACCGTGGCAGTAATTAATTTGCTAACAATCACATGTTTCTCCTAAAAATATTAATCAGTTGAAGTATTCAAATGGATGTATTAAAACAAAATAGTGCTATTCACACACTTATTTTTACTTTTTACATATTTCTCCTAATTTTTGTATGTCAGATCAAATGAATTGAAGAAGATCAACGGTAAAAATTAACAAGGGTGTATAAGAAGTAAAAATAAGTGTGTGAATAGAATTATCTTTAAAATTAGGGTTTTTTGGCTTGTGGTGTGACAACCCGTCCCAAATTTTACAATTTTATAAATTTTAAAAGCGTGAACTGACGAAAATGCCCTGGAGGCGAGGACTTTGATTTTAGTTGACCATCGTCTAGAGGAACGTATGACTTATTCCTTTGGCGTATTTGTATAGTACTCGTTGGTACGAACGCATAGGCGAAAGCCATTTGCAAGTCCGGATTATAACGGTATAGTTACGGACGTTTGAAATCGGTTAGTTAAAGTTTAGTTTAAATTATTAGAACTCCCACCTTGTGGGAGTGGCTACCAATCAAATTATTTCCTTTCAAATAGCACCCGATCAGACTTCACCAAGCCCATTTGCATCAGCCAATCCAAAAAATAAAAATAAGAAAAATAAAATAAGAAAAATAAAATAAAAGAAGAAAAGGGGGAAAACAGGGTGACCCGTGCACCCATACACCCATTCCGTTCGGCCGGGGTAATTTCCGGCCTCCTCCACTATTTTTTCAGGCCAAACACACCCATCCATCACCTGAAATCTCTTCCTTAACCTCTCCTCTACCATTTCCACCCAAGATTGAGGGGGTTTTAGGCCAAAATTCACAAAGAACTTCACCGGGGTTGCGGGTGAGTTCGACGGCTATTCCGCCGTTCCGGCGAGTTCTACCACCCACCATCACCCTTAATCAACTTTCCTTGGACCCAGGAACAAGACCCAACCAGTTATGGGGGCGTTGGAACACCGGAGAAGTCGAATCGAAGCACACCCTTTATAGGGTTACGACGCGTTTGAGTGAAATTGGAGCCTTTCCAGGCTAGATTGGACTTTGCCACAGGTATAAATCGATTCCTCATGTTGTGTAGATGAATTTTCATGTTTGGATCGTGTGATTTGGTGGAGAAATGAGAAAGTTATAACGATTTAAATTTTGCCCAGTTTCCCGCGACCTCCGCCACTTTCGAGGCGTTTTCCGGCCAAATCACAGTGCGATAGCCATCTTGTAAGGTACCAATCTCTTCATCTCGTCAAGAACTATGATTTCCGTTTTTGAATCACTTGTTTTCGTTGAGTATTGATAAAGTTATGGACGTTGAAAGGGTGCCCAGAAATTCCGGCGAGTTACCAGTTTTCCCGCTGACAGCCGTCTTTCAGATCATTTTCCGGCCAACTCCGGCCACCATTTGGACTCCACGCTGGTATAATTTTGTTCTAAATTTCTCTAGCTTTGATTTGATATATTATGAGTTGAATTTGGTTGAGAAACAAGTGAGATATGGAATTCCAAAGATCGCCCAAGAAATCTGCAAAATCTGCAGAATCCGGCAAAGTTCCATTAAGGTCCACCACTTGATTAGAATAGTAATCAACGATGCGACCGTTGGATCGTCACCAAACGTTTATACATTATAGTACGTAATATTTGAGGACCATAGAAACTTACGGATCGGGAATCCGACGTACGGTTCTTCCCAAATTGGATTTGTAAGTTTATAAAATAAATGTTAACCGCCACTTGGTTTTGGGCAATTGGTGGAGATCCGACCGTTGGATCGCAATAAAATTTTAGTATGTTATTCTAGAAGCATAATGTGTATCTTTGGAAGTTGCGGATTGAAAATCTATGTGCGGATCTTCCGGATTGAGTTATATAGAGTTGTAGACCCTACCGTCGATCTTTGATCGACGGTTGACTCGTGGTCAATGAGTCTCAAACTATTTTAGAATGTCCTTGAGGATGTGCCTTATGTGAATTTCGTATTCTATTAATAAGAGTTCAGAGATGTGATCCGATAATTGTTATAGGCGCCAATCTTTCGGGACGTCTCGATGCGCGTGCTAGAGAATCATAGCGTGGACTCCAGGTGAGTGGGTCTTTTCCTTTTATCATAGGCATATAGTTGATAGTTCCACAAATGCTTCTAAATTGATTTATGCATTTTATGCCATGTCATATATATATATATGTGTGTGTGTGTGTGTGTGTGTGTGTGTGTGTGTGTGTTCTAAGGTGCTAATAGATGGGTGAGTTTAGATTATGTCATAGTATATCCATATGCATGTTATCTACAATTAATTAATGTGAACTACGAATGGCTTGATCCCTATTTAGGGTACGTATACAGTCTAACGAGACGTTAGATGCAGCCATATAAGAAATGAGATAATATAATCGAGACAATAGCCTTGTTTAAGGAATTGAGCAATGTGAGGGATATTGGTGAAAAATGTGCGTTTAAACTTTATGTTTTAGTGATTAATAGTTAGTACACTGTATTATATAATTGGAAATACTATAAAATGTTTTTATTTTAGATTTCATCATGGCATATCCATACGTATATTCCTTGCACATAATTATTGTGAACGCTCTGAAGTGCAAAGGTGAACGCAGGACACACAGGTAAGTTCAGGTAAGTTTAGGTACGTTCAAGTAAGTATACGGTATTAGTTGAATTGATGGGGTTATGATATGACTACATTTATGTTTAAAGCAACTCCGACACTGTCGTACAGGTTGCAATAGTAGGTAACTTCGACATTGTCGTACAAGTTGCTTATGAGTCGTACATGTTGTATTAGATGCATTCAAAACTCATAAACCTGTACCCCGGTGCTAGTGCTCCCGCCCGTGGCCAGGGTACAGTCCTTCACGTAATGTTCACTTCCCGCACCATACGCTAACCTTGAATTCAAGGTAGGTGCACATGCATGTCGTACATACCACTATAGGTGGTTCCGACTCGTAGGTGACTCTTCACGTGATCGTAACACTTGAGCGTATTCATTTACACCCAGTCCTGTCGTACAGACCACTACTGTGGTTCCGACTTGTGTGCAGGCGTAGTGTCGTATAGGTCACTAGAGGTGACTCCGGCTTATGTGCTAGCAATGATTAATGAGATATGAGTACAGTCGTACAAGTCACTAGAGGTGACTCTGACTTATATGCTAGCCACGATTGATGAGATATGTGATGAGATATGGATAAGTCGTACATGTCATTATAGGTGACTCCGACTTACGAGCTAGCATATGTAATGAATAAGAGACGAGCTAGCATATGTAATGATTAAGAGACGAGCTAGCATATGTAAGAATAAGAGACGAGCTAGCATATGTGATGAATATGTGATGAGCTAGCATATGTAATGAATAAGAGACGAGCTAGCATACGTGATGAATATGTGATAAGCTAGCATATGTAATGAATACGTGATGGGCTAGCATATGTAATGAATATGTTATGAGCTAGCATATGTGATGAAATATGTGACGAATTAGTATATGTGATGAGATATGGGTAAGTTGTACAGGTCACACTAGGTGACTCCGACTTGCGTACTAGTATGAGTTATTAATCGCATGATTATTTGATATTATTGATGAGATGTTGTGTTGTGGTATATTATGAATTTTCTGGAAACTATACAGGTGTTGTAGCAAGGGGTTATAATGTTTTATTCGGTTTCTATTAAAATTTTACTTACAGGTCCACTCACCCTTGTCTGGTCTTCACCCTCCAAGTTTTATTAGCTGAGCTTTCTTATCGTCGAAGATTCGTGGCGATTCTTAGTATTGGAGATTATTTCGAGGGTACGATTCTTAATTCACTCTTCTGTACTTGCTTATGATATAACGTCACGTGTGAAGTGGGTTCATTCCCGCTCACCGGTGCACTCTGGTATCTAAGCACTCTTAGGTTTATATTTATTCACAATTTTCCACATCATCACACTTTATGGCTTCGTCACCTTCCAGGTATCGGCCAGCACAGCTCGATTCGGAGTCCTAGTGGACATTCCGGGTCGGGGTGTGTCATGTGGTGTAACAATATTTATTTAAGTTATCAGTCCCAGCATCTCAATAATTAGTGGAAAATTTTAAACTATAGGATGTGGAGGATATGAAAAATTTCCACAAACAATGCAAAAGTTAATAAGCTGATTTATCCCAAAAGGAATACGAAGAAGAGACTATATGAAGTGATTATGATTTGTTTGGAATTACTTTTACATAACTGAAAACGCTTTAGAGAAAATATTTTTGAGTTGCAAAAAACATTTAAAAGTGTTTCCTAGAAGAAGCACCAATTATGTGTTTTCTTACATGAAGTAATAAAGTGTTTTTTCAATATTCACTTGCATTTTTATCAAGGATTGGGTCCAAAAATATTTTTACCAAAATCGCTTTTAACCATTTTGCACTTCCAAACAAGCCATAAATCTGTGAAACCCAAACTCAATTAACGGAGAGGTCCAGCATTTTTTTTACACATGGATTGTATACTAATTGCGAATAGGAGAATATTTTGTGTGTTCCTATAACATTTGTGACGTGAAGTACATTTCTACATGTTATAATATGAGTGGACTTAATAAGAACAAATACATATATTATAATTTGAGTGACTATAACACCACGTAGACATATTCTAGATACACCAAAAACTCTTTCTTGTAAATAGATGGAGATACCAAAAGCTAGTTTGGAAATGCTTTTAAATTGACTGAAAATGTGTTTGGTGAAAGTTTTTATTTAGTTCCAAAAACACTTGCACTTCACTTGAAGTGGGTTTTCAAGATTAATTGGCATTTCTACCAATGGTTGGTTCCAAAAAGACTGTTATGAAAAACATATGCAATCATTTTAAAACCACTTTCAAACACACTACAATTATATTCTATTGTTTGGAAAAAGCACCATATTGCTGATGTTGGATACCTCTCAACAATTTCTTAGGACGTACAATAAATACTATTGGTGTGAGAGTTGAGCTAGCATATGATTTGTAAGTTGGATGAACTACCAATTTAGTCTCTGAATTATCATTTCATTGAAAATTAGATCTCTAAACTATTTTTTTTCCAAAATAATCAGTCCTTGAATTATATAAATATGCCAATTACATCCCTAATATTATATTCGAAGCTATTATATTCAATTTCCATCAATTTAAATCATGTTACTTGCATTGGATGGTAGATTGGTAATTTTCCATAAAGAAATAGTGTATGAAGTTAACTTTGAAGGGTAAATTGGTAGCTTTCCATAAGAAATAGTGTAAGTTAACTTTGGAGGGTAAATTAGATGTTAGATTCGCAATCTATATGAAATGTTAAGGGCTTATAGGCGATAAAATGATGGTATTACACTCTAAAGTGTGTCAAGTGACTTAAGTTGACAAAAAATTGGACACAATAGCTTTGAATATATTGTAAGGATGAAATTAGCAATTTTTAATGAATTTAGGGACTTATTTTACAGAAAACAATAATTCAAGGAACTAATTTTCACTGCTTTGATAGTTCAGGGACTAAATCGACACTTCACCCTTGTAAGTTTGTAATCAATTTTAAATGACGATTTTCCACTTGGAATTTTTGTCCTTAATTATTGAAGAAAATAATATATTTGAAATTTCTAAGCTACCATTTTTTATATAATAAATTTACATTATAACTGTCAAAGTTTACCATCTACTTTTACACAATAAGGGTGCGTTTGTTGCACCGGACTGTCTCAGACTGGATTAGCTGCAGGGACTAAGCTAGACTGGCTTAGACTAGACTAAGCTGGACTAGCTTAGTGAAGCGATTGGTGCAGTATCGGACTAAGAAGCAGGATAATGAAAATTCTAGTTTTTTTTTTTTTTTTTTTTTGGAAACTAATGAAAATTCTAGTTAACGTTTTCAAATTGTGAATAGGGGGAAAGTGGAATGTGAATAGGGGGTGGTGGAATGGCACAACCATAGTGCAAGGTGGTCTTAAAATCTACACTACAAATGACGAGAATGAGATCACATTGATGTGGGACGTTGTCAACCCTTCGATCATCTCAAGAATAATAGTGATGAATAGTTTTGCATTAATCAAAGAATTTACACGATATCAACAAAATCAGGGGTGGAACCTAGTCTGGTCTAAACCCTTTAGCAAATGCGAGTTTTATGGCTGGTGTGGAGCATTCGGCATATGTGACCCCTTAGGAACTTACGGCTTGAGCGAGTTCGAGTGCAAATGCCTCCCAGGGTTTCAACCCTTGTTGGAAGTTGAGTGGATACGAATTCGAGTTGGAAACAATGTGAGGATGAGTGCTTGAGAAACTGCTCTTGCTTGGCATACACAAAATTACGAGTTGGCTTAATTTACAAAATCCTGCTTCTTAGTAGATCTCAATAATTTACAAAACCCTAGTTAACATTAGCCAAAATATTTCACAGTGCAAGGCTAAGTTAGAAGCCATAACCTAAGATTGTACGATTAACAAAATACATCCCATGTCAAAAGGCACCACATTGACACATTGCCTTTATATTTGAATTGGGACATAACACATTGACAGCTTTCGCTACTTCAATCAAAGTACCTTGTTTGAAAGCACCTATGTCACACCATTGCCTCCAAGCAACAAAATCCTCAAGAACAGATAGTAATGCTTCTTCCTCAAATGCTTCCCATTTACGCCCCCTTCCTTTTAGCTCTTGAGTAGCATTCAAATTATTGTCGTTATCCATACCTAAACAAAAAATATTTGAATGTACTAAAGTACAATACAAATAATCAATTTGCATAATATCCAATCAATCTGCATATTATCCAATCAATAAATCGAATTACAATCAGTGATGAGCAATCCAATCAATTTGTTAATGTCCAACATATGCATGATAAAAAGGAAAACTAAAATAGGAAAACTAAAATAAAATGTTATCACTAACACATATAGCTAGTTCGGTTGCTGGTTCCTAATTGTTCTCCACTCATTATACATTTCCTGAGCCATGGCATTCCGCTTTGTAGTCCACTGGTCAGATTTTCCAACACTACCAACATATTCACCTTCTTCCATATTTTGTCCATCTTCTATTATTGGCAAATTCTCCATTGGATCTACAGACATTTCTTGCCTAATAAGATTGTGTAGTAGGCAACAAGCGGTAATTATTCGACCTTGTGTCCTTATTGGATAGAAAGATGGACTCCTTAGTATCGCCCACCTTCCTTTTAGCAAGCCAAAACAGCGTTCAATTACATTCCTTGCCTTAGAATGCTTCATGTTAAAATATTCTTCCTTATTGGAAGGTGTTCGTCCCACCCATTCAAATAAATGATAAGGTATTCCTTTATAGGGTGCAAGGAATCCTTCACCATTTGTATAACCACCATCTACAAGGTAATAATAACCTAATAATAATATTAAAAAAAAAAGACCTATTAGTATTTGCAGTTCACAAACAAAACTAGACCTAACTTACAAATTTGAGACTAACATACCTTAAAACACCGCCACCTATGATCTGTAGAATCAATAGGCACATGCTGAGGGACTTTTAGTAGGATACCTTGTAATCGCAAAATTTCTTGCAATACACTATTGAAATACCTATTTATAGTCTCTCCCGACCTATAAAATCTAGCACCAATACTACGATTCTTAGTATGATGTGCTAGTATTTGTAAAGTCATACACACCTGCTCCTCTAGAGACACCAAACCATCATCTTTGACCCTCCCATCTTGATGAAGTAAGTCACATAATATGCCAAAAGTCCTTCTATCCATTCTCAATTCGTTGACACATTCAATATCAATATTCCCTATTATACCATTCAGATAACACAAACTAATATGTCATCTAACAAGTGAACGGTTAGTCAAAGTGCGTCGTTCAACATGTCTCTGTTTGGCCTTTAGCATCAGCAACACAAGAATCATACAAATGCAAATTGTCTCTAAATGAGACATCTCTAACAATAAGATCAATAACAGCTTCCTTTGATCCATATCTATCCAAACTAAAAAAAAAAAGAAAAAAAAATGAGGACAAGATATATGTAATATTACTATTATTAAGGGTGATGGAAATGAAGTGATTATGATATCAAATCAACTAGATTAAAAGAATTCATGATACAAAGCAACTGGATCACAATGATGCAAGGTACTTGCTCTCAATTTTTAGAACTAGAGATCATCGTCACTACAAAACAATTGTGTGTGATCTGTGCGTGCTTATGTGTATGCACATGATTATGCTCAATCCTACATTGCAAAGATCATCATCATTATGAGACTCTTCATGCATTATAATGTGAGTGCATACCAAAACAACTAGCATGCAAAGAATCTCCTTTCCACCGGATGCAAATAGCATGCAAAGATCATCATCATTGTGCTCAAATGCATGCAAAGAATCTACCTTCCACCAGATGAATCTAATGCTAATTGGCTTTGTACTTTTTATCAATGCTATTGACATGTTTGGTCCAGTATAGATAAGTGCAACCTAATCTCATCTCAAGATGCTCATATTTGTAAAATAGCATTATCCTGATTAAGATAAAAACATACTTCAACAATTAAATTCCTTACGATACAACCATAACGTGTGATGTGAAGGCACACAGGAAGCTATAACTGCGTAACCCCATAACATGAACCCATTTAACCTCCTATAAGCTCCTCCCTCCTCCAGGTAACAAAGAAAGTTAAATTGCCCGCCACAAAGTATACATACAAAAATACAAATTATTTGATGCATGGAGCTACATGATAATTAAGCAGCCACATGCTAATTAAGCAGCTTACTTCAAACAGTTACAAACCCACTTTGCTACCACACAAATAAATGTAATTGGAATGGGTTCCAAGGGAATTAAAACCCAAAAAAGAAAAAAAGGCATCAAGATTTAAGCCTTTGGCTCCAATCTAATAATTTAAAAAATTAGGATCAAAAGAATTAGTTACTCCCAAAAAAGAAAACTCAAAAGTAGAATGAATGGATTCCTAGTTCTTGGACCTCTAGTTACTCAAATTACCCGAAAAGAGCAGAACTACAACAAAGGTAAACACTTTCAAAGATTTACACTAGGGTGTCATTTAATGAAACCAAAAGCAAAAGGTCTAAAGATCTCTTCAATCGTAACTTCTGCATCTTATCCAGTACGAATCATGATCTACAACCCAAGTGAGAAAACAAAACCAAATGGAAGAATCTCAAACATTAAAACTTAGCCAGCAACTGATTCCAAACTGTCCAATCTCAATCTGCAATTTGACCCTAAAATCAAAACCCTAATTTGTTCAAGTGCAGAGCTCTATTATTGAAAATTTCTCAAACCCAAAACAATTAAATCAAATAAAGCTCAGTAATATCATGATTTGCAAAGTAAATCGAAGATTCAAAGTTTACCAGGCAAGAGGAGCAGATGAGGGCGAGCAGGATGCAGATGAGGGTAAGCAGGATGCAGAGATGAGGGTGAGGAGGACGAAGATGAGGAAGTAGGGCAAGGAAGGAGCAGGGCAAGCAGGGAGCGATGTGCGACGACTCTCTCTCGCAGGATGAGCGAGGTTCTCTCTCGTGAAGGTCTTACGAGTCCGGCCGAATTTGGGGTTCTTCACTAAGAACTCCTAGCGAAGCCATTAATCCGAGCGAGTCCCCCCTAATCCCATTAAACCTAATCCTTGTGCAAACTAAATATGAGACTACACTAGGAATTAGTCTAGTCTAGTCCAGTCTCCTCTAATCCGGTCAAACAAACGCCCCCTAATGGTAAAGTTATGGAATGATATTGTTTTATTACACTGCCAACATTGATTGGTACACCATGAACATCTTGTTGCAAAAAAAAAAAAACGTAAGTTAATTGTTAGTGTACGTCATGTAATTAGTTGTTATTGTTATGTAATTTTGTGTTCCTTACGTTTAATGATGTTACAAATACAACAACACGTTAAGATTTAATGTCTGAGTTGCAAGAAATGTAAAATTACCCTCCAATCGTCAAAACTTGCAATCCAAAATTATATAATAATGATAAAGTTATAATAAATAATACACAGTAACATTATTATTATTATTATTAGTAGTTTTCGTGTTAGACCTGGCTTCTCTGCCCTCCCAGTTCCCATACACTTTCATCCCCTCCTATTTGTGCAGTTACGGTTAAGCGACGTCAACATTTTATATCACTATTGCTTATTGTCTTATTATTTCTATAAAAAATCAATATAAAATGTTGACGTGGCTTAACAGTGACCGCACAAAATAAGAGGGGATGAGAGTGCATGGGAACTGGGAGGGCAGAGAAGCTGGGTCCTTTCATGTTGGGTATTTGTCAAGATAGCAGACTATGAATTTACGTCATTACATTACAAAAGTACCTGTTTTAACTTTTAACAGTTATCTTCATTTGAAAGTGAGAGGTCTTGGATTCGAATCTCGTAGATGACGAATTCAATACCAAATTAGGTTGTCCATTATGTGGCTTAGCTGAATTCTCCCTCTCCCTAGTGTAAAAATATTGATGTACTACAAAAAAAAAAAAACAAACAAACAAAACATTTAACAGGTCCCGCATACTAATTTTTTTTCTTTTGTCCAAAGAATTTTGATTGTCCAGTCACACTGCGGATTTTCATGGCAAATAAACTCTTGATGTGAGGCAAACCAATACATGTTATTATATAATTTGAAGAAAAAAAAATGTGAAGTGTTTTTTAATTATATAATAATATATGATGTTGCCCCGTATTTTAGGCATACTAAAAAAATCTCTTGTAATGCTAGTCGAAAGTCTGCAATTAGATAGGAATAAGGATCCTCTCCGGTTCCTCATTGTAAGGATCCCGGAGATCCTTCAATTGTGTCTGTTTATCGTATATGGTGCGATCAGTTTTTGTCAGATACTGTTTATATTCTATTTTAAATAAAAAATTTACAATGATTTCTGACCGCACGATATACATTGAACGGATACGATAGGAGGATCCCCGGAATCCTCACAAAGAGGATCCGGAGATGATCCTCACAAAAAGGATCCGGAGAGGATCCTCATTCATGAGGTAGTTTCAGTGGTTTTATTAATTAATTGTGTCCTCAATTCAATCGCCATGTGGACATTTTATAGTTAATAATGTCTTTTAATTACACAATTGCACTAATAATAAATAAACATAAGAAAATTGTCGTGTCACAATGTTTTATTATTGGTTAAGGAGTCTAAATTTTTAAATCAAATTTTGTAAAAAAAAAAAAAAAAAGGTTGTTGATAATTGGATTATTACTGAAGTGTTGATCAACGTGCTTATTTTTTCTTGGTGATACATTATTTAGCTTGCAAATTTGATTTAAAAATTGAACCTCCCTAGCATTATCTTTATTATTTGCAAACGAAAAAAGTTGCACTGCCATTTAACCTGTAACCCTCTATCCCTCACTACTTCGACAACTTGTTAATTAATTAGCAAAATGCGCTTTATCTAGTAGATAGCAATAATGAATATGCAGTTTAAGAACATCTCTAAAAGAAATATTAAATTTTAAACATAAATTTTAAATTTGATAACTTATGTTGGATTTTCGCTTCCCACCCGATATGTTAAATTAAACTATTATTTTATTTCTTAATTTTTGTTTTATATTTTAGATTTTACATATATTAATAATTCATGATAACAACTCGTATTAATTAACAACAGAATACTAATACAAATAATCCAACAAAAGATAACTCCTTATTAAAAATAGAAGAAATAAAATTTGAGACATGGCATTGTAGGATTTCAGTTGAATCTTATAGCACCCTAGGATGTCTATTCACAAAGCAATTAGTTGATTAAAAAAAATAAAACGAATTTGTTGCTTAAAAAAAGAAGAGGTAGGATAAAAGACAATTTGCAACGGTTACACAATCAACAATTAATTATAAGTAAGAAAGAAAAATTAGAATCCCCCACAGTTTTTCTATATCATTTAGATTAAACATCTGTGCCTTTTTAAAATTTGATTAAAGTGCTTTGACCAATAATCGCCTCTATTTTTTTAAATTAAAATAATTTTTGAATTCATCCTTTTATCTGCATGATGCACTTTTTCTTATTTAGTAGAGATATTAGTAATTAAACTATATTTTCTCTTCTTCCAAATATGTTTTTTCGTTCACAGTTTTTTTTTTTTTTTTTTTTTATGTTATGCAAACATTAATATTATTTCTTTTTCCAAATGGTTTTTTCTTTTTCAAATAGTTGGTGATCAACATAAAAGCTCCTTGTAATTTTTTCAATTTTTTTTTGTGAAATTATATTTTTTTTTTTTGCTATTTTTTTTGAAGTATAGTTGTTGACTAATTATTATTAGGTACAATACATTACGTATATATTATCTGTGGGTACATTTGAATTTACAAAAATCATTCATTAGTACGTTTATTTGCAATTTTGGTACATTTGATTTAATACATATTGTTAATATTGGTACATTATTTTTATTTTGGTACGTTTTATTTTGTACACATTGTGTATTGGTACGTTTATATTATTCTCAATCCTATTTTCTCTTAACGTACTAAAAGAAAAACTTGTTTCGGTACGTTTGATTTTGGGGGATTTAAAAATACTTTAAACTATTTTGGAAAGAAAATATCTTAAATTGTAGATAATTATTGCTAAATTGTAGGATTATAGTGAAAATAATTTTGAATCTAACCAACTATTTTATTTATTTATTTATTTATTTATTTATTACAATTATCTCTAACGGAGGAGAGTGTAATCAAAAGGCTAGATTATAGGAAATTTGTTACAGTATAATGTGCATATAACACCAAAATTATGACAAAAAAAAGTTTAATCAAATCACTAAAAGGTATGGATGTTTGATCTAAAAAATTCAACATTGAGGCGCCTATATTAAAAGATCCCTTATAATAAATGTTTAACCAATAAAAAAAACTAATAAAAAGCATGCAATAATTAATTAAAAATTATTTGTGCTATCAAATTTCACAGTTTTGCTGCCATTCAATGTCATGCCACTAGGAATTGACATTTCGGTTGGAAACGCTAGTGCTCTAATGCGGCTTTGATTCATGCTGATTCATTTCTCTCATAACATTTAAAAATTTAATTCATTACCACAATCATTTTTATGAAAAAATAAAAAAAATAAAACTTTTTTTTTTGGCAACATGCCCTAAAACTCAAATCTAATCTCATTTCTCCCTTCGAAACTAAATTTTGAGACTTTGCACTCTAGAACTCGAATTTTAACTATATTTTGTAAATTCTGTTAAATTGCTGTTAAATTGTTGAAGTGGCTATGATAGAACCCACTGATTTGCTTGTGTGTCAGCCACATCAATTGCTTTGGCCCACATAATGTTATCCCCCTCGAACCAGGGTCCTCGCCGGATCCTTTCCCTAGGGATCCTAGGGATCCCACAATCTTATCCGTTCATCGTATATCGTGCGGTCAGAAATTATTTAAAATTAAAATTTTAAAATTCAAATATGAATAGTACCTAACTAAAACTGACCGCACGATATAAAATTAACGAACAAGATTGTGGGATCCCTAGGATCCCTAGGGAAAGGATCCGGCGAGGACCCTGGTTCATCCCCCTCTACTTCTGGTCACTTAAATGTTCTCTGTTCTCATCTTGAGAACTAAAGGGGACAAATCAATCTACTAGGTTGTTAATGGGTACTTATTAATAACCTAATAGGTTGATTTGTCACCTCTAGTTCTCAAGATGAGAATAGAGAACATTTAAGTGACCAATTTTCCCATTGTGGGCGACGAGGAGTCATTTCCGGTGGGTTTACGGAGAGTTGATGCCGAGGCTTCTAGTTGTGGCGGTGATCATGGATGGCAACGTGAGGAATGAGAGGTGGAGGGCTCTTTTAGCCGTGTCAGGTCATGAGGCGAGTGCAAACTCGGTGAGAAAGCTTATTGAGTTGTGATTGCAAAGGGGGATTGGTGTTCTAACTGACCTTAACGTAACCTCCTGGACAAGTGTGCAAGTATGATTACTCTTGGTATCCATTAAGATGAAGACGCTCTATAATGATGCCTCAAGGAAACTAGAATTGCAGGAATTTTTGGATTTGATTGGGTGTTTTCATTCTTTAGTGCATTTTTACTTATCGCCTTCAAGTGACGGTGATGCTTACCACGCTACTTATTATCATTAAATGAGTTTAAATTTTGAAATTTGTGTATATCCATTACACATATCTCGAAATATAAACTCACCAACAGTGATGAACAAAAATATTTTTTTTTCTCCTTTTTATTCCATTCTTTTGTACACGTGGGCGTCTCCACCACGTGGCACTCAAAGAATTTGATGTGGCTGATACCTAAGCAAATCAGTGGGTTCCATCATAATCACACATCAACAATTTAACACCCTTTTAAAGGAATTGAAAGAATCTAATCAAAGCGGAACGAATATCGAATGTTATGGTAAGTGTCGAAAATTTTAATTTTGAGAAAAAAGTGAGATTCCATATTAACCAATGACACATGGCAAGCAAATATGAGTGAAGTTAGTTACAAAGGTAGTTAAGGATTTAGTTTGTTAAGAAGGGTAATCTAGTAATTAAGGAAGGTTGTTAGAGGGTACTCTTGTAATTGTAGGTTGTCATTGGATACTATATATAACCATTTGATCCTTCATATTGTATTAATCAATCTTTAAGAAGTATTTATTACAAAGAAATCAGAGAGCGATTCTTTCCTTTATCTCTTTTTTTTTTGGCTTGTTCGCTTTGTTCTTGAGAAAACCTTAGATTTGTTAATATGGTATCATCGCCGGAAGTGGTTTGTTGCCGTCTTCGACTCTGGTAATTTTTCCGCTACTCTTTGACACCACTAGCCAATTCGATCGTCGGTTTCTTGAAGATTTGTCGTTCGTGGAAGCTTAAAGATTTGGTTCTTTAAGTTTATATGAAGTTTTACAACTCAATTTCTGGTGTAGATTAGGTGATTTTGTTTTTGGTACCCATATGCAAATCTGTAATATTGTTTGAGATGCTTTACTGTGTTCTGAGAATTGGGATTTCTGTGATGTTTGAGATTTCTGCAAAATCTGAGTGTTCTGTTATACTTGTAATCTTGAAGACTTTCTTTTGATTCATATGCTTAAGAGTATTCTAGTAAGTTGTTAACATGTCTACTGCCACGAGAAAATGTATATTTTGAGAAGTGCACATGAATATCAATCTCTTGTTGTATCAATTCTATTTTTAGTATCAAGTTTAAGAAGTGTACATGAGTATCAATCTCATGTGATAAAGAAAGTGTCAGTTTTCTTGGTATAAGGTTGAGTACTTGCGAAATCAAGAAAGTGTCGGTCTTTCTTGGAGACTTGTGAAATCAAGATTTCAGTGTTCTTGGTGCAATTTTGAAGTGTTAATCTTCTTGGGATTTCAACTGTTTTGTGATTTTTGGTTGTAAGGTGTATATCAATGACTTCTTCTTCATTCAAAGTGGAAAATTTACTGGGGATGTTAACTATAAAGGTGAGGGATGATAACTTTGTCAAATGGGCATTTCAATTTCAGTTAGTTCTCAGAGGATATAAGCTTTTTGGCTACTTTGATGGGACAAATGTGTGTCCACCGAAGTATGTGGTTAATGAAGCAACATGAGTGACAATTGAAATTACAGAAGCTTTTATTGAATGAGAGTCTACGAATATGGCTCTTTTGAGTTTGTTACTGGCAACTCTAACAGATGAGGCTATGAAGTATGTTTTGGGATGCAGAACTGCATTTGAGGCATGGAGTAATCTTGTGGACAGATATGCATCGGTTTCTAAGTCTACAGTGAATCATCTTAAAACTGAATTGCATACCATTCAAAAGGGTACATATATTATTGATAGATAACTGTTGAAATTGAAGAATATTAGGGAGCAATTGATTGTCACTGGTGATTTGATCTCTGATTATGACATTATAATTACTGGTTTAGCTAGTCTTCCCAAGGAATATTCTGTTATCAGAACATTGATACTGGCTATGGAGTCATCTATTACTTTGAAAGAGTTCAGGGCGCAATTATTGGGTGCTGAGAAGGAAATTGAGGGTGAAATCAGCTTGTTATCTTAGAACATGTCAGCATTATGTGTCAATGGTTCAAATTCTTCTGGTGCTGGATCATCTTCTGGTTCTAGATCCACATCTAATCCTGCAAGGCATAGTCATATTCCATCAAATACTAGAGGCACTATAACTCGGTCTAGTTTTAATGGTGTTGCACAATCATTTTTTCCTATACCACAACCATATCCACAACCTTACCCACAACCATTTCCACATTCATATCCACAACCATTTCTTAATGATCCTTCCTCATTTTATCCACCAGCTTATGGATTTGGATTTATGGGCAATAATACTAGTCCAATGCCTCAGTTTGGGAATGAACCATTCAATGGTACAAACTACAAAGGTAACAACAATTTCAGGTCCAATGGTGGCTATAAAGGAAAACCAACTCTGGGGGTTCTTCTGTTTTTTCAAGCTAGTAATACAAGACAGAATGGTTATAATACATGGTCTGGAAAAACTGATATTATATCCAATGTGATAATTGAGTGTCAAATATGCAAAAAAATGGGTCATACTGCAGTGAATTGTTTTCGAAGGAATACAAATACAACATCTCCAGGGTTCATTGTTGAGTGTCAAATATGTAGGAAAATAGGCCATTCTGCTCTTGAGTGTTATCACAAAGGAAATTGTGCTTATCAAGGACAACCCCATTCACTGCTATGGCTGAACAACATTCAACATAGTTCATTCCTTATGGCTAATAACTATAACTGGTTCATATGTGATGAAAGTGAGTTTTTTGTGCAGGACAAAAAGACAAGAGAGATTCTGTACTGACGAAAGAGTAAGCCAAGGCAATTGTTTCAAATTCCTGTAATCAAGAGTTCAAATGGCATGCAGTCTACAGTTCAAAATTCATCAATTTTTCTTGGATAGATGGTAAAATCTAATATATGGCATCAAAGAATGGGTCATCCCACAAATGAAACAAGGGAAATTTTATTTAAACTCATCTAACCTATTTCTACACTCAACTTACTCTTTTCACCTATTTGATTTTTAATTAAACTATTAATATCTCTTTAAACCCAAATTTAATACCTAATATACCCTCATAAACCCAATTCAATTCTTGGGGATTACACATGCCGTTTGTTTGTCCGGATGGCGCTGTGGTTGCGTATGCCTGGAAGCGGTAGCTCGCCGACCAAGCTGGTGCTTCTGCAGTTGACAGGACTAGGTTGGTTTCGAGTTTCATGGAATTGGTCTTCCTGCTTGTTAGCATTGCCTCTCTATTTCCTTTCCTCGAAAATTCATGATTAAACGAAAAAATTTTGAAATTCAAAAGCATATGGAAGTTTCTCTTCCCAAAAAGTATAGATTTTGAATAATTTTCACTGTAAAAAATATGGAACCAATACAAGTTTCGTAATTTCATAGCAGGTTTCGAATCTGGTTTATTGAGGATTATATTTAGTGGTTGTGTATTTTGTTGTGTTGACCCTTGAAGCCATTTCTTGAATTCTGTTATTCAATGTTTTAGGCTAGCTCTCAAGGCATTCACTGATCAGAAAAGGCGATTTTTTCCTCACCTTGATGATGCATCAAATGATCAGTGTAATGAATCAACTTCGAAGAAGCAACACATTTCCCAAGCACCCGCATCACATAATCAAGAAGATGGTTTAGATTGCAAAACGCTATCAGAGGTTTTAGTGCGTATGGAAAAGGTTCCTACTTTGAAAGTTTCCATATACGAACGATTGGATTGGTTGAAACGAGCATCTTCACTGCCAGAAAATGAGAGTTCCAGTGAAACATTAAACGATCATAGTTATCATATTTCAAGTAAGTTACAATCAGGTCTACCTGATGTTGCACCAGATAAGGTTGCTGTCATTGAGTTGTTGTTTCCTTCTACCTTCAGAGCTGTAGTTTCATTGCATCCTGCTGGTTCTATTGACCCAGATGCAACCAGCGCCATCCGGACAAACCAACTGTAAAATAAAAGCTTCTCTTTCAGCTCTCATATCTCAGATTTATCTGCAAGGAGGAGGAAAAGAAACCCGAATTTTACAAGAGTCAAAAGTTGATCCAAATTCTGGTGAGAAAACCCTATTGAGATTTCAGCTAAATAGAAACCAGAACAGGAAAAGAATTGCAGGGTTTAATAAGACTGCTGAAATAGGGTAATTATAGTGTTTGAGTTTATTGATAAATTTGAGTTTTATTATTAATTTAATTTTGTACTTAATAGTAATTATGCAATAGGGTAAAATAGACAATTAACATTCAAAATTTTAAGTTGGGTGTAAAAAGAGGTTGCATGGGTTTAAATAAAATTTCCCAGGAAATAATAGCTGTTATGTTGAAAAATTTTGGTATTTCAGTTGATGTGGATGATAAACACAGTATGCATACTCATTGTATCAAGGGTAAACTGTCAAGAATTCATTTTCCTTCTAGGACTGAGAGATGCACTTCACCTTTTGAGAAGGTTCACATAGACATTTGGGGACTATCTCCTATAAAGTCCTTAGAAGGACATAGATACTATGTAACCTTTGTTGATGAATACACAAGATACATTTGGATTTTTCCACTGTGTAATAAATCATATACCTTTGTTGTGTTTGTCAAATTCTATAATTTCATACTCACACCGTTTGGAGTATCTACCAAATGTGTTCAATCTGATGGAGGATGAGAGTATACTAGTCACTCATTTAAAACATTTCTTGCTGGAAAAGGAATAGAATAGATGATATCATGCCCTTACACCCCACAACAGAATGGTTTGATTGAAAGGAAACATAGGCATATAGTAGAGACAACAATAACTTTACTTGTCACTGCCAAATTACCAATTGAATTCTATGCATGTGCACATTCTGTATTCCTTATAAACATGCCATGTAAGTCTATCTCAATGAAGTCTCCTTATTACAGACTATATCCAAACCAACCTGATGTAAAGTCCTTGAAAGTGTTTGGTTTTGCAGTATATCCTTGGTTAAGGCCATATAATGTCAATAAACTGCAGTCAAGGTCTGAAATGTGCATTTTCTTAGGCTATTCAATGGGATACAAATGGGTCATTTGTTATAATCCAACAAATGGAAAGTCTATAATCTCAAGGCATGTTATTTTTTATGAGACCACGTTTCCTTCTACAAAAGTACCAAGACTGGTAGCAGTAGAGCAACTTGCTATTAGATGTTATAGACCAATCTCAGTGCTTATTCTTGTACATGTGTCAATGGGGAATTCAGTTCAAGAAACTATGACGAATCCAAGTCATGCTGAGAATACTGTATCTTTAATGCATCAATCCAATGAAAGATTATTCAATGATACATCATCTTCTGGAGCTCCTCATCATGTTGTTAGTTCTATAAATTCAGCTTAAGAAATGCAGGAATTTGAAACACAATCATCATCAGCAACTACTATTTCCAACATAATTGGTACAACTCCTTTGCTTCCTGTCTTGGATCCTACACAACTATAGGTAATCATTCGTTTCTCTCATTCTAATGACATGATCACTCATTCTAGTGTCTCCAATAATGACATTGGAATTCAGACAAGGCTTAAGACATGAGCAATAACAAGACAGGATTACTCTTTCTTTCTTGCATGTTTTCCTGAGTTGTTATCTCTACAACTTGAACATTCTTTGGAATGTGCTAATGGTATAGATCACTATGGATTTTCTTTCCTTGCTGATATAGGGGAAATTGAAGAACCAAAACATTTTAGAGCTGCATCAAAAGTGACTCAGTGGCAGCATGCTATGCAGGAGGAATTTGATGCCTTAAAGGCTTAAGGGACATGGAAGTTAGTTCCTCTTCCACCAAATAAAGAGGTAATTATAAGTAAATAGGTCTACAAAGTAAAAAAGAATTCAAATGGCACAATATCCAGGTATAAAGCAAGATTGGTGGCACAATGATTTAGTCAAAATAAGGGATTGGACTATTCAGAGACTTTTAGTCCAAAAGTCTGGCACACTATAATGAGAATTATTCTTGCTTTGGCAGCACAATTTAGTTGGGACTTAAGACAATTGGATATAAAGAATGTTTTCCTTCATGGTGATCTTGAGGAAGAGGTATACATGAAGCAACCACAGGGATTTGTGGACTCTACTTATCCAAATCATGTTTGCAGATTAGTTAAGTCGTTGTATGGACTTAAACAGACACCAAGGGCCTGGAATTCAAAATTTACAAGTTTTCTACCTGCAATGGTTTCAAAACTGCATTAGCTTGTTTGTGAAGATTGATGATGGGGATGTTATTCTACTTCTTCTGTATGTAGATGACATTATCCTCACTGGTTCATGCAAACAAAAGCTTCAATCTGTTCATCACTAGTCTTGCTGAAGTATTTGATTTAAAGGATATGAGTAGGTTAACATATTTTTTGGGATTGCAAATCCAATATAACTCTGATGGTTCATTGTTGGTCACACAATCAAAATATGCCAAAGAGTTAATAAAGAAAGCAGGAATGGAAAATTGTAAACCTACATCAACACCATCAAAGCCCCACTCTCAGTTACTTGTTGCAGAAGGTACTTCTTTAGCTGATCCTACTCACTATAGAAGTCTTGTGGGAGCACTTCAGTACCTTACATTCACACGCCCAGATGTTGCTCACTCAGTCAATGTAGTCTGCCAATATATGACTCATCCAATAGATTTACACATGCAACTAGTGAAGAGAATCAAGAGATATTCATAGGGAACTTTACAGATTTACACATGCAACTAGTGAAGAGAATCAAGAGATATTCATAGGGAACTTTACAATGTGGGTTGAAGTATACTAAGACACCTGATTTTAACATTACAACTTATTTTGATTAAGATTGGCCAACTGATATTAATACCAGGAGGTTTATCATTGGATTTGTTGTGTTTCTTGGATCTAATCCATTTTCTTGGCAGTCAAAGAAACAAGCTACTGTTTCAAGAAGTTCAACGGAGGCTGAGTACAAAGCTCTAGCTCACTGTGCAGCTGATGTATATTGAATCAAGTCATTACTCAAAGATGTGAACCAATTTATATCTATACCTCCCAGACTCCATTGTGATAATCTCTCTACCTTAGCACACTCCAATCCAGTTTTTCATTCTAGGATCAAACACCTAGACACAGATTTTCACTTTGTACGAGAGAAAGTGCAGAGAGGTGACCTTACAGTGCAGTATATACCAACTGAAGAATAGGTTGCTCAAGTGTTTACTAAGGGTTTACACAGTCCAATCTTTGTCAAACACTGCACCAATCTCAATCTGGGAGTTATCAATTCAACAGTGCAGGAAATTCGGGTTGCAATGCAGACATCTTCAAGTGCAGAAGGTCCACAAGATCACAGTCAAGTCAGCAGTGTTTCTTGTTCACAATGACACATGGCAAGCAAATATGAGTGAAGTACAAAGGTAGTTAAGGATTGAGTTTGTTAAGAAGGGTAATCTAGTAATTTAGTAAGGTTGTTAGAGGGTACTCTTGTAATTGTAGGTTGTCATTGGTTACTATATATAACCATTTGATCCTTCATATTGCATTAATCAATATGTAAGAAGTATCCATTACAAAGAAATCAGAGAGCGGTTCTTTCCTTCATCTCTTCTTCTTTTGGCTTGTTCGCTTTGTTCTTGAGAAAACCTTAGATTTGTTAATATTTCAAAGTGGTGAAAAAATAAGCCTTAACAAAATCATGATTTGGTTGTAACAAACAATTTTTATTGTCTATATATAAGCAAACAGCAGCAAGACGGCGTATATATAATTAATAATAACTATTATTAATATACTTTGAACTACAATTTTACAAGAACACAGACAGAAACACAACCATCCACGCACGATGTAGCGTATTGAGGAGTGCTGCTGACTAAAAAAATTTGCTAAATGAACAAAAGTATATATATAAATATGTGTATATACATACAAGAAAACGCTTTTGTATTTTCTCTACGCCACTGCCAGTCCGCCACTTCCACCGTCCCAGGAAAGAGATAATTAACATTAATCGCGCTCTGCTGTTTGTGAGTTTCTATCACATTTTAATATATAGCATGCTTCTTGCGGAAAAGAAATCTGGGTCACTCAAATTTATGGTGGATGTTCACCCAAGTAAAAGTAATAAGGGTGAGTGGGCCTGAAAAATAAAATTTTAATAAAAACCTTTGAAAACGCTATAACCACTCGCCATAAAACATGTATAGTTTTCAAAATATACATACTATGTATAGTATGAAAATACTTACGTAGCCTGCAAAACATAAACAAGGCATGACATCCCAAAATCCCAAAATCTCAACAATAATATAAGTAAAATCAGGTGCTCAACAACCTATGCTAGCACACCAGTCAGAGTCGCCTAATACGACCTGTACAGCTGAACCTATTGCTCATCAATCTATGCTAGCACACGAGTCGAAGTCGCCTAATGCGACTTATACGACAGGATTGGGTGTATAATATACGCTCTAGTGCTACGATCACGTGAAGACTAGCGTTATGCACGGTCACCTACGAGTCGGAGTAGTCTCATGCGACCTGTACGACAGGATTGGCACCTACTTGGATCCAAGGCAAGCTTGTGGTGCGGGAGGTGAACATACATGTGAAGGACTGTGTCACACCCCGGACCCGGAGTCGGTAATAAAAACTCGAATCCGAATCTGAAACGCGAATAAAAGTAAAAATAAATAAAAGGAAATTGCCATGGGTTGGAAATGAACTCCTCTTATTAAAATAACTCCAAAACCTTACAGGGTGTACAAAAGTAATAAATTAAAATTCTTAGATCTCTCGTCTAACACAACCTCAATTCGTCGACCATTTGTTAATCTTGTACCGAACCTGCAAGGTCTAAAATGTATAGGGTGAGCGAAATCACAGCTCAGTGGGGACATAAGTCTTATCAAGGTTAATTATCAAAGCTAAGCCAAGTGTCATGCTCATATAAATAAATTATATCATGTTATCAAATATATATTATATTCCATGAATGCAACTTAACTTCAATTACCCAACCCATTAATTTATATAATAAAACACGTGGACCTGCATGTCCCATACCATGCCTTTTACCATTGCAGCGGTGGTCCGAATTTTTGTTGGTCATCCCAAAATTTCCCATTTTTGTTGGTCATCTTTTCACTTTTGCCACCCTTGCTGGTCCCTATGAGAGTCGAACTCAACCGCACAAAAGAATATTTTCATTTCCATATCCCAATCTCAAAACCAATAAAATCCATCCCCTCCAATATGCAATGACATATGCATATAATCACCATCATCATCACAATATCCACATTATCAACAATAATATATATCATATTTCAAAATACACAATTATATCAATTATAGAGATATATCAAGTATAACACATATTTTACAAAGCTTAAACAAGACAAATACTCCAATGGTGATAACTTCCCCAAGAAACCCCTACCTCGATTCCAAAGCTAAAACGAAGATCCATGTCACTACTGCAGTAGCTAGACTCCACGTACTTGAGCAAGCTTCTTGATCACTCCTAATGTCATGTATTTCTTCCACTCTATTTTCTTTTCTAATCTCTATCTCTCTAAACATATGTAATATACATACACCCACGTACATACATACATACATACATACATATATATATATATATACATCACCTCTACGTAATGCATGCATTGCATGTTTCTGTGGTTTCAAAAGAATGGAGCCTTTGCTCCTATTTATAGGGGATTGAAGTCGGCTATAAATAATGTTAAATGCATGACTAAGCCTTTCAATGAAGTGGTGGCAATAGACTGTAAGTGTTTGCACTCAAAATATACCTATTTTTACTTATTTGGGCAATTTGGGTAAAATATGGTATTTGAAGGATTGATATGCAAGAGAGCTAACTTGGAAAGATATTTGGTTGCAAGTGGATGAGTTTGACACTATAATATTGTTTTTCCCATTTGTTTTGGTGGTGGAGGTTTGCCAAGAGAGTTGTTTAATCAAGATACATGCATGTATTGCAAGTGGATGGGAGAGCTTTCGGACAATGATAATATGAAAGAAGCCAACTTGCTTCTTTTGAATTGTTAGTTTATTACAAGTGGATGAGACATGTGCTAAAAACATGTGGTGGAGATGCAAGTTCCCCTTTTAATATTGTTTCTACATGCAAGTTGGCAATGAAATGCAAGCTGCCCAAGCTTCTTTTGGGCAAGTACAAAGATCTCAGCAGGGGGGCTCTTCCAGACCTCTATATAAAGAAGCAGATGGAGAAGGATTAAAGACACTCAATCAAACAAAAAAATACAAGCACAAACTCTGCTCAAACCAGATTTGCCTTCAAACGAAGCTGTAG
Source organism: Malus fusca (assembly GCA_035220775.1). Classification (NCBI taxonomy): domain Eukaryota; kingdom Viridiplantae; phylum Streptophyta; class Magnoliopsida; order Rosales; family Rosaceae; genus Malus; species Malus fusca. The sequence continues at coordinate 21,413,810 of CM069059.1, read as the reverse complement.
TCAGCCCAAGCCTTCATCCCTTTCGGGATCAGCCCTCACAAAAGCCATCTTTTGTCTAGTTTATTAGCTCTGCTGCTCACTTGCGGTATCGATCTCATTTGTAGCTTTTATGTACTCATTTCCAGTCATATAAATTACAAGCAATATGCAATATTAGTAACTTTCCTCTGTCATTCATATTTCCAAGCAACCTTGTCATTCACATATTGTTCTATCTCTCCATATAAGTAAAGTCCTTATTTTTAAGGCAAACAAAGAACCTTAATTTGAGTAACTCCCACTCAATGGCACAATCTCTTGGTTCGAAGTCAATCTCAGGCGCAACCTCAATCATTCAAACCCTGTCTACTAGCGGCATCTAGTAGTGGCACGCCCGCACCCACCAATCTCGTATGTGAGCAAATCCCCGGTATGCCCGCAAGGCACCATGGCGGATTTAGGGAGCAAATAGTAAGAAATCATCTAGGATATTGACAGCTACATGCAAGACGTGTTCCACTTAAGTTGGAGGTGTCATGAACATGGGTTACCAAGTATAAGAGTCATCAAATTGTAGGTGCAGGTGTCAAATGCAGGGATTAAGCATGCAACATGTATAAGTTAATAGCTGCATACGATCATCATAATAGAGTGCACAATAAGCACTCGTTATGATTGCTAAAGTGATGAGAAGGATGAAATGGAAGGTGGTGCTGTCAGTTTGCATAAAGTGAGAAGAGCAAGTGTTGCATTTGTAGGAATGCTTGAGGTAGATTGACAAGTGGTATAGTAAAAATGAATGGGTGGGATCTAGTGAGTCTAATGAGTCAAAATAAAAACAACACATGTAACAAAAACCCACTAATATACTATTATTTAAAAAAAATTAATTGTAGCAATGATGAGCACTACATGAATATAAGCATGTCATAATGATACAATAATTCTAACCAATATAATAAATTTACCTGAATTGACCTGCGCATCCCGTAGGATCATTTTGGCATTTCACAATTTCACAACAATGCAACATTTCTTAATCATGGCATAAAATGCATAAATCAATTCAAAAGCATTTGTGGAAACTATAATATATATATACACACACACACTATAAAAAGGAAAAAAGCCACTCAATTGAATTTCGCGCTACAACTCCCTAGCACGAATATCGAGGCGTCACGAACGATTGTCGCCTAGAACAATTATCAAATCGTATCTCAGAATTCTTATCGATAGAACACGTAACTTACATAAAACACATCCCCAAGGACGCCCTATAATGATTTGGGTGCGCAGGTGTACGTTAACGGGAATGGGAGGTCTTTCTTTCTTTCTTTTTTCTCTCTTCTTGATTGGTTGATGACTCCCCATTTCTTCCTGATTGGTCCTTCACTCTAATATCTGATTGGTCCCTTCTCCCTAACAAAGAGTGCATTTTTGCTCACCACCATTTATGTGGTGTATGCTCACCATCATATATATCACTGTTAGATGATTTTGAATTCTGAGATTTGTGCGTATCCACCACAAGAATCTCAAAATTCAAACTCATCTAACGGTGATAAATAGGGTGGTGAGCATACACCACACTAAATGGTGGTGAGCAAAAATGCTCCCTTCTAACAAAACTGATTGGGCCGAAACCAAGCCTTGATTGGTTCTCATTCCCACCTAGTGGGAGTTTAATTAATTTATAAACTAAAATTTAAATAAACAATTTCAAACGTCTGTAACTATACCGTTATAATCCGGACTCGCAAACAGCTTTCGCCTATGCGTTCGTACCGTCGAATACTTCAAGAATACTCTAAAAGAATATTGCGTATGTCTCACTATACTTTGGTCAACGATCTCGCTTCTAGGGCATTTTCGTCAATTCACTCATTTAAAAAAATTAATAAAACCGTAAAATTAGGGATGGTTTGTCACAATTCAAATTCATATTATATTTTTGTTTTAATATTTAATAGATATCTTATTTAATGTCTCCACATTAAATTAAAATTTTTGTTTTTTTTAGCAAACGATATTATCTAAACTAAGGGGGAGGAGACGAACTTAGCCTCACAATGGACTTTATACACATTTTAATTCATTAACTTCTTTTGTTTAACTTTTTTAATTAGTGTACCTAAACGCCCGTATCATACTATACTTTATTGAACTAGTGTACCGAAATGTCCGTACCTAAATATATTATAATGAGTAGCACATAAGAAAATATGCAAAAATATAAGTGTACTGAAAAGTCCGTACCTAAACATATTATATTAAACTAGTATACCGAAATATTCGTACCTAAATATATGTAATGGATTAGTGACACATAAGAAAATATGCAAAATTATAAATGTACCGAAAAATCTCTACAAAAAGATTTTCTTACATAAGATACTCACTATAATAAGTATTAAAATTTATGATATTTTTCATAAATTTTAATTCTTGGACACCATAGAATTATAAATAATAATAATAATAATAATAATAATAATAATAATAATAATAATAATAAAGAAGACATTGAATGCAAATGCTAGCATTAAATAGAGTCTAGGGACTAAAATTAATTTTTAATCTTGTATAAGACATTTTCCTAGACTTCATCTTATTTTAAGATTAAAAGTTAGTTTTTTATAAAATTCTCTTTGTCCATAAAAAAGAGTGAAAAAATAATTTGGTCTGAATTTATCACAAAATAAAATTATGGGCTATAATATAATTTCGAACAAATCAATTTTTTTTGTTTTTTCTTCCCTCACCTACAAATCATTATAACATATCTCTAATTTTAAAATTTTTAAACAAAAACTAAAAATTTAAACCTTTCAATCCTCTCCCTCTTTCTTTCACATCTCTCAAACTTCTCTCTCTTCAACATATTGTTTTTTTTAATTCTTTATATTTAAACACATAATATGTGGGCTTCATTTAGTATAAATGGAATAAGATATTTCCTACTTATCTTGGACCTCTTCATTTTTATAGTTAATTATTGTTTAGTTAAATGCTCTAAATCTAGAGAGATTTTGAATTGTGACTGGAACAATAGGCAGTACATCATATGTGATTATACAATTGAAGGGAGATTTAAAAAAAAACTTCTTCTAATTGTATAATGATGTATGGACAAGTTCTTCATCATTCACAGGTTGCCCAGCAAGACCAAGGTTGTCAGCTATCGCATTCATGCGATCCAGGTAATCCGCCACATATAGATCACCCTTTTTGGTCTGCAACAACTCATTTCTCAGAAACAAAATTCTATTTTGAGAAGTGGATGCATACCTTTGCTCGAGAGCTTCCCAGGTAGCTCGAGCAGTTTGTTTACTTGCCACCACAGACAAGACAGAAGCAGTCAGAGATCCATTTATCCAACTGAGGATCATTTGATCCTGTTGTACCCAAGCAGTGTACGCCGGGTTCACAGTAGTTGAGCCAGTCGCATATTTTGGAGGACCTAGCAACGTGCCATCAACGTATCCCATCAGGTCCCTACTTTTTAGGATAGGGAGTATTTGAGCCAACCACAGTGGGTAGTTGGTCCTATCAAGCTTGATATTAACGACAGTGTAAAAGGGATGGAAAGTGTTGTTTTGGGTGGGTAGGGTGGGTGTACCAGCGAGAACATTGTTTTCAGCCATGGAAGCGATTGTGGGAAAAAAAGAAACTAGGATCGTTGTTGTCGTTAGACAAAAAATGCTCTAGAAACCATATAAAACTTAAAGACTCAGGCTTTTCACTTTGATTGCATACCCTTCAACTGAGGGATGTATGTATTTATAACGCCAACCAAATTACATTAGAGGGTTTGAAAACCCTATTTACAAGGAACCTTGAAATTCAAAAGATACAAACAAAAATCAGCATATTACAAATATTTGAAAATTACATCCTATAAACAAGGAAGACCAAAACAGATAGAAGTTCTAAACACAGTTGAACTCCTCAAAGCACGCTAGCAGTAACTGCCTTTTGACTTCGTCTAACAGTACCACCCCCTTTCCTAAACACACTAAAAAATCTCTCTTAAATCTAATCATTATACATCAAAGTTGATTAGACTACGTACTAAAAACTTTTCACATGCCCTATGAATAAAAACATTCCTTCTATAGCAGCCTTTCTCTAACCCAGATGCTAGTTTGCTAGTGTTTCTAGTAAATTATTCGTCTAATCATAGTCTGCACGCAAAGAAAGTAGAATGCTACCAAAGGATTAGGTGAAGATCCTTAGTTTTTAGTGATTCAAAATTAACATTCACAGAGAGTCCTAATCTGCTGGAAGTTTTAAGACGGAATTTCAAATATTAAACAGGATTCCGCCTCCCCCACAAAATCTTGTTTTAAATAGAAAGGTTGCATGGTTGTTTTCACGTAATATGTGTGTTTATTAATAATACATCAACTTTCTAACTAATTATGTCTTCTTTTACTTTTGTCGGAATCGGTATATATGTCCATTCAACGCATGAAGTGACCCGCCAAAATTATTTCTTCAGAAAAAGTAGCCATTACTTGTATAAATTGTCCATGCATGGTGATGTATATATTTAATTCGGTCCACATGTATTTTAGCCGTTGTTTGACTAAGCAACAAATTAAACGAACCATCATGATATTCCTAGATGCAAATCACGTTTCTATCGCTAACTGTTATGCTTATTAAGTTATTAGTGATGAGACAAATATATTATACGACAAAATTGTAACTTTGGTAGCTTGTCGATTGTAAATCCGGGAGAGGTTAATTCTGTTCATTACTATTTATCACAAGGGTGACAATTAAGCAACTTTCATCTGACGTTATACTTATACACGATAGCAGCATTAGATGGAACCATTACAATTTGTTATATAATGGGAAACAGACTTACTCATCGCACACTATAGATTTATTAGGTCACAATCTTATGAACTTCAAGGCTACGTGGTGCAAATTTATTGTCACCTAACCCCATGTCACATGTTATCGGTCCTCACTCAATACGCATACATGAATTTCAAACCTGCACAGATATATCCCATTTTATAAACAAATTATTGACTGATTAAAAGCAACATCATCGTGTTTAGTATTAAAAATATGCGCTACATCACTCGCATCATGTCAAAGCAACTATATATCATCACTACTGGTTGTCTTGAAATATTAGATTTGGGCCAAGAGGAAGTAAGTCAAGATGGAAACCTGTTACTCTCGGTCCAATGGTGATCTTTCAAGCCAGTTGGATTTATTAGCTTAGGAAGGAACAATTTGACCGAATCTTGATGGACTTGGGGTTACTAATAGGCCTGACAATTCCTGACACGACCTGATAACTCGACACGACATGACACGAAATTAACAGGTATTCGGGTCGACACAATAACAAATCGGGTCGTTATCGGGTAACCCGATAAGCACATGTTAAGATAACGGGTTGATTCGGGTATAAACGTGGGTAACACGATACACGATAAGCAGAATATTAATTTTATAATTTTATAACCCTAAAAAAATACTATAATAATTATATATATTAATTTAACAATTTTATACCCCTAAAAACTATAATAAATATATATATATATATTAAATTAACTATAATAATTATAATAATTATATATACTATAATAATTATACCCCCAAAATATTAACTATAATAATTATATATATATTAAATTTTAAATTAAATTTTATAAAAACTATAATAATTATTAATTAATATGCGTCCATTGAAGAAAAAGGGAGGGAAAATGAAAATTATAAGAAAAGCTGAAAAGGAAACAAAAAAGAGAGGGAAAGATGGGTAGGCTGCTGCCCTTGGAAGAAAAAGAAGGAAGGGAAAAATGAAAATTAAAAGAAAAGCTGAAAAGGAAACAAAAAAGAGAGGGAAAAATGAAAATTAATAAAAGTGGTGAGAATTTTTTTTTTTTAAGTTATTAACTTTTTATCACACATATGACATATCCCACTATTTTTATAATGACACGTGATGTACTACTCCGTGTACCGGTCAATTATACGTACAAAATAAATAGATTTAAATCTATTTAATATATATATATATATATATATACACCATTGAACTTGATGGGATACGAATTATACGAAACTAACTTCAACGATCCAACCGTCAAACTTGTTTGTATATGCTTCGAGATCGTATCAGCAAAAAATCACAAAAAACAAACATTCAGAGATCAAGTAACCGAACAAAACTTTTCGATGGTTATAAAACGAAAAATCATGATTTAACGGTTATTTTAACTCCAATTTTGATTATTTTTTATAGCTACACTCCTTAATCCTATATGAATACAATGAATGAATTCGATCTTCAATTTAAAATATTTACACTAGTGGATACCACAAAATCTTATGTTATACTTAATGAAAGTATGAATAAACTCTCAAGTATTAGTGAATCTATTGTTTTGATGGGATACTCATTCTACGAAACTAGTTTCAATGATCCAACCGTCAAACATGTTTGTATATACTTCGAGATTGCATACGCCAAAAATTGCAAAAAAAAAACATTCAGAGATCAAGTAACGGGACAAAACTTTTCGACGGTTATAAACGAAAAATCATGATTTAACGGTTATTTTAACTCCGATTTTGATGATTTTTTACAGCTACACTCCTTGACCCTATATGAATACAATGAATGAATTCGATCTTCAATTTAAAATATTTACACTAGTGGATACCACAAAATCTTATGTTACACTTAATGAAAGTATGAATAAACTCTTTAAGTATTAGTGAATCTATTGTTTTAATGAGATACTCATTCTACGAAACTAGTTTCAATGATCCAACCGTCAAACATGTTTGTATATACTTCAAGATCGCATACGCCAAAAATTGCAAAAAACAAACATTTAGAGATCAAGTAACGGGACAAAACTTTTCGACGGTTATAAACGAAAAATCACGATTTAACGGTTATTTTAACTCCGATTTTGATGATTATTTTACAGCTACACTCCTTGACCCTATATGAATACAATGAATAAATTCGATCTTCAATTTAAAATATTTACACTAGTGGATACCACAAAATCTTATGTTATACTTAATGAAAGTATGAATAAACTCTTAAGTATTAGTGAATCTATTGTTTTGATAAGATACTCATTCTACGAAACTAGTTTCAATGATCCAACTGTCAAACATGTTTGTATATACTTTGAGATCTCATACGCCAAAAATTGCAAAAAAAAAACATTCAAAGATCAAGTAACGGGACAAAACTTTTCGACGGTTATAAAAAGAAAAATCACGATTTAACGGTCATTTTAACTCAGATTTTGATGATTTTTTGCAGCTACACTCCTTGACCCTATATGAATACAATGATTGAATTCGATCTTCAATTTAAAATATTTACAGTAGTGGATACAAAAAAATCTTATGTTATACTTCATGAAAGTATGAATAAACTTTTAAGTGTTAGTGAATCTATTGTTTTGATGAGATACACGCATTCTACGAAACTAGTTTCAACAATCCAACCGTCAAACATGTTTGTATATAATTCGAGATCGCATACGCCAAAAATTGCAAAAAACAAACATTCAGAGATCAAGTAACGAGACAAAACTTTTCGACGGTTATAAAACGAAAAATCACGATTTAACGGTTATGTTAACTCCGATTTTGATGATTTTTTACAGCTACACTCCTTGACCCTATATGAATACAAAGAATGAATTCGATCTTCAATTTAAAATATTTACACTAGTGAATATCACAAAATCTTATGTTATAATAATTATATATATTAATTTAACAATTTTATACCCCTAAAAACTATAATAATTATATAATATAATTATATATATATATTGAATTAAATTTAAAAAATTGATGACCATTGGATCGGCTGAGATCAAGCCAAAGTTCCAATACAATTTATTGATGATCGATGTAAATCGAGGATTTTTTAAATTGAGGTTTAAACTTTTGAGAAGACTTCACAACCTTGAAAACAAAAACTCTTTCATTTTGCAAATCCTTGCACATTTAATATTTGTAATAGATTAGTAGTGTATGTATTATTTTTTTATTAGGCTCTTATTTTCGAGTGTAGATGTAGTACTTCAACGACAAATGTGTTTTAATGTTTTGAAGTAATATTTATGTGGGAATGTGTGGTATGTGCAAATTTAAGAAAAAAAAATATTTTTCTTAACGGGTCATAACGGGTGTGACACGACATGACCCGTTAAGATAACAGGTGTTACACGAAAACGACACGAACACGACAGACACGACCCGTTTGCCAGGCCTAGTTACTAAATCTTAATGGAGTTGGGGTTGTTGGATTTGGCATTAAATCAACATGCCTAAACTAAAAAGGATTAGGATATCTTGGGCGCAAGATATTTGGATTTGTGTTTCCTAGTTGGTTTGGGATTTGGTTTTAGTATAGGATTTGGTTTCCCTATATTCTAGGGACTTTGTGTAAACCTATGACATCTATTAGTATAAATAGATGGATGTGGAATAGAGTTTTGTGTCTGAAAATTGTGAGAGGCATAAGTTTGTATACTTGAGAACACTTTGTGTTTATTAGTTCTCTTGTATTTGTTGGTAATCAATAAATGGTCCGTTGTTAGAGAGGTACTCCTATATTGGAGAAACTCTAAAATCGTTGTGTTTTGTTTATTGCTTGATTGGTTTTTGGTTTAGTTTACAACAAGTGGTATGAAAAGCTTAGGTTCTTACGTGGGTTGACTATCAACCAATGATGAAGACTGGTGATTCCACCAATAGTGATGATGTTGAAGAAAAGTCTGGCACTAGTGGAACCAAGACGACGGTTCAGAGTGCTAGGTTTGAAATTGAGAAATTTGATGGAACAAACAACTTTGCTATGTGGCAGTGTGAGGTTCGAGATGTCCTGATACAACAAGGTTTGGTTGTTGTGTTAGGAGACATGCCGTTTTCGATGAAAAAAGAAGAATGGGAAAGATTGAATGCTCATGCATGTTCTACAATTCGGCTATGCTTGGGAAAACAACAGAAGTGTAGTGTTATGAACATAACTTCTGCGAAATAATTGTGGGCTGCATTGAAGACAAAATATATGAAGAAGAGTGAAGAGAATCGACTGCATCTCAAGAGCAAGTTGTATAGGTTCCAGTACAAATAGGGCACAAAGATGATTGGTTATCTAGAAGAGTTTAACAAGCTTCTAACTGAACTGTCAAATTTTGAAGAGATAATCAAAGATGAAGACAAGGTCTTAATCCTGATGAACTAATTGCCTGAATCCTAGGAGCCTTTCTTGACTACTTGGATTTATGGTAGGGAGACAATTAAGTATGATGAAATCTCAAGTACTCTTATGAATCATGAGGCGAGACACCTTGACAGGCAAGAAAGGAATAACTCTGAAGCTTTGATGGTGAGAGGGAGATCGAAATAAAAGAAAGGTTCATACAGGAAAAATAGTAAGTCTCGTACTAGAGGAGTCTCAAACAATAGGAAGTTCTTGGATAAAAATGAGTGTGTTTTTTGTCATGAAAAAGGACACTGGAAGAAGGACTGCCCTAAAATCAAAGAAAATACTAGAAAGAATAAGGATGACTCAGAAGCAAATATGGTTGAAGTCGAGGATGAGGAATTTGTCTATGCCTTAACTACATTGAGCACTGTGGATTATATGAAAGAGTGGGTGCTCGACACAAGTTGTATCCATCACATGACTTCTCAAAGGCATTGGTTTTCAAGCTTCAAAGTTATAAATGGAAATGTGTATATGGGATATGATAACCCATGTACAACTCAAGGAATTGGAAGCATCAGGATCAAACATCATGATGGTGTGATTTGAGAATTGCATGGTGTAAGGTACGTCCCAAATCCGAAGAAAAAATTGATCTCACTAGGCACTCTCGAGTCACAAGGCTACAAGTTTTACTCGGATAACAACGTGCTTAAAGTTTCTAAAGGAGCACTTGTCATAATGAAAGGGCCTCGGAATGGCTTACTTTATATGCTACAAGGAAAAACTTTGGAAAATGGAGTGGCTATGGTAGTTGATGAAGTGTAAAGTGATAAAAGTGACTTGTCTGCATTATGGCACATGAGGTTGGGATATGTAGGAGAAAAAACATTGCAAGGATTGATTAAGCAAGGGTGTTTAAAATGAGCACAAACTGGAAAGATAGAGTTCTGTGAGCTCTGTGTTCTTGGCAAACAAACAAAGGTGAAATTTGGCTCAACTGTTAATCAAATGAAATGGATTTTGGATTATGTTCACTCTAATGTTTAAGGGCCTGTAAATAATGCTTATTTAGGTGGAAAAATATGGTTTGTATATTTTATTGATGACTACTCTCGCAGATCATGGATATATATGATGAAACGAAAAGACAAGGTTCTTGACATCTTCCTGGAATGGAAGAAGATTAGAGAACAAGACTGGAAAGAAGATTAAAATATTGAGAAGTGACAATGGAGGGAAATATACCTCTGATCATTTCTTCAAAGTATGTAAAAAGGAAGGGATTACTCGGCATTTCAGTATTAGATATACTCAACAACATAATGGGATTGCAGAGAGACTAAATAGGACCTTGCTCGTGAAAGTACGTTGCATGCTATCTCAAGCTAAGTTGCCAAAGAGATTTTGGGTAGAAGCTTTGAGCTATGCATGTCATGTGCTTAATCGACTACCATCAACAGCATTGGAGGGTAGAACACCCATTGAAGTGTGGTATAGAGAACCAACTAAGGACTACAATAAGCTACGAGTGTTTGGATACAATGCCTACTTTCATGTGAAGGAAAACAAATTGGATCCATGAGCCAAGAAAGCTGTCTTTATGGGATTTAATAGCGGTGTGAAAGGCTTCAGACTTTGGTGTCCCGAGTTGAACAAGATTATAGTAAGTAGAGATGTGACATTCGATGAAAGTCACATGAAATTGAATAAAGATGTTCAGATGGTGAAGCTTGAGGAACAAGTAATTGTGAATTCACAACCAAGTAAGGAAGCTGTGGAAGAAGAAAGACAAGGTGATCAACTTGAACATGAAGAGAGTGATCACGAAGAAGAAACACCATCAGAAGAACTAAAGATACAAGATGATTGCATAGCCAAAAGGAAGGAAAAAAGTGACATATCCTTATATGCGAGATATAAAGATTGCATGGCATGCATGGTATATGCATTGCCAGTAATTGAGGCTGAAATTCCTACTAATTTTGAAGAAATAGTAAATAGTGAAGAAAATAGTAAATGGCATGATGAGATGCTCTCCCTTCACAAGAATAAGACTTGGGAACTGGTGGAGCTGCCTAGAGGAAGGAAAACAATTTGCTGTAAATGAGTTTATGCAAAGAATGATGCAGTGGATGACAAGAGCTTGATAAGATTTAAAGCTAGGCTAGTGGCTAAAGGATATGCTCAGAAAGAAGGAATATATTACAATGAAATTTTTTCTCCTGTGGTTAAGCACTTCTCCATTCGAGTATTGCTTGCCCTAGTGGCATAATTCAACCTTGAATTGGTACAACTAGACGTGAAGACTGCATTCCTTCATGGAAACTTGGATGAAGAGATTTATATTAGACAACCCGAGGGGTATCAAGTGAAGGGCAAAGAAAGTTGGTAAGCTCAGAAAATCTCTTTATGGTTTGAAGCAATATCCCAAACAGTGGTATTTAGGATTTGACAAGTTTATGAAGGGTTAAGATTATACAAGAAGTCACTATGATCACTGTGTTTATCACAAGAAGTTGAAAGATGGTTCATTCCTGTACTTGTTAATCTATGTGGACGACATGCTCATAGCCTCAAGCAATATTTCAGAGATAGAAAAGTTAAAAGAGCAAATGAGAAGGGAGTTCGAAATGAAGGATCTCGGTGAAGCCAAGAAAATACTGGGAATAGAGATCTCAAGGGATAAGAAAAAAAGGTTTGGTGTGTTTGTCTCAGAAGCAATATCTTGAGAAGTTGTTACAAAAGTTTGGAGTAACAAAAGACACTAAGCCTGTAGGAAATCCATTAGGTGCTCACTTCAAGTTGAGCAGCCAACAATGTCCTAAAACCGATGAAGAAAAGATGAAGATGGATGGTATTCCATATGCTAATTTGGTTGGAGGATTAATGTATGTTATGGTGTGTACTTGTCTTGATATAGCACACGCAGCTGGAATTGTTAATAGATTCATGCATAATCTTGGAAGAGAGCATTAGAATGCTGCTAAGTGGATACTAAGGTATTTACATGGAACGAGGGACAAAGGTATTTGTTTTGAAAGATGTGATGAAGGAATTGATAAGTTCTTAGTTGGATATGTGGACTCAGACTTTGTTGGAGACTCAGACAAAAGAAGATCGACGATTAGGTATGTGTTTACTATGGCAAAGGGTTCTGTTAGGGGTGGGCACGGGCCGGGCTGGGCCCAAATTTGTAGGAACCGGACTCGACCCGTTTTAAAATGCAACGGGCCGGGCCGAGCCGGGTATATGAATTTTGAGATTTGGAACTGGACCTAACCCGGCCAGTTTTAAACAGGCCGATTCGGGCCGAGTCCACGGGTCCAATTTACTTTTTTTTTAATTTTTTTTTGAAAGAATAGGTTGTTTGGATTGTGTATAGAAAATCTGTATCATCTACTTTGTAAATATTTGCCCGAGTACAGACTATTGCATTAAAAGATAAATTACAGGCTAACTTAGCGACTACATAAATCATTTGAACATATAAAATAATGAGAAAGGCTCTGCTGTTAGTAAAAGGCGTTCGCAACCTTCTCCCTGTTCTCAGAGGGGTGAAATACATATTTCCCTGCCAATAGTTACAAATAAAAGCTTATAAATAGGAGTTTACATTCAAATCCAATTTGCATGAAATGGTCATAGTTAAAACTTAAAAGGGATCATATTGCATCTCAACATCAAATTGGGGATTTCGAATCAATTAAATTTTAGAACTTGAATCAAGTGGACTTGCATATTATCAGAGATTGTTGGTCCACAATGAAACTAAATGCAGCTGTGTAACTTAATTGACTGGAATTACAAAATTCTCCACTAAATTTTCTCATCGACCAACAATTATCTAATTACATTACTTGGATTTACAGAAACGTTCCACCAATCAACCAAACATAATCTAAATAAAAATACCAAAATCTGAAACAGAATATTCAAATATATACAAGTTTGAAACTATCACAGAACACACATATATTCAAATTCAATTTAATTCAACAGAAGATTCAAATTCAATTCACCTAAAGATTTGAAATTCGAACATAACAGAGGTCAAGATTCAAGAACCCAACAAAATCCCTAAATCTAGTGCACCATTAATATCTCTCGTTCGAGCACAACAATTTTGGTTATGTTAATCAGAGCATCAGCATGTGGGGCTTTCATTCGATAATCCTATGAAGGCAAATTTATGAACCTTCCAATTCATATAAGGCAAATTTATATATTCGGTTTTGGGTTTTCTTGAAATCCCATATGATTACTGAATGCAGAGACTCGGAGATTGCAGAGTCAAAAAGGGCATATATCTAGAAAACCCTAAATCCCTAAATCTAAAAAATTAATTAGAGAGAATCAGAGATTGCAGAATGCAGAGACTCCAAAGAGTAAAGATTTAAGAAATTATACTACCTTAATTTGGGAGGACATGAGATGAAGGTGGTCGATTTTGATTTGCAGGATGATGGTGGTATTCTAGATGGCGATGATGGGGTAGTCGCGATTGGGACGAGACGGCGGTGATGTGGTTGGTGATGGTGGTCGTACCTCGCAAGTCGCTAGAGAGAGAGAGACAGAGACGAAGAATTGGCGATTGCTGCTGTCGAGGAGGAGATGAAGGTTTCCGTCTGAGATGAGACTCGGTAAGGAAAAAAATCCAATCGAATGGTGGAGAAGTGTGGAGGTGTGAATAATCCCACACTATAAACGGTTCGGGCCGGGGGCCCGTTACTCTTGATATTTGGATCTGCCCCGCCCCGTCAATTCCTCCACCCCACCCCGTTTCTTCTTCAAAATATTTAGACCCGCCCCGAACCTGTCCCGAACCGCGAGGACCCGCCCCGACCCGCGGGTCCAGGACCCGTTTGCCCACCCCTAGGTTCTATATGCTGGAAATCAATATTACAACCAACGATGTCACTATCAACCACAGAAGTAGAATACATGGCGATCGCTGAAGCTATCAAAGAAGCAATGTGGACTCTAGGGTTGTTAGGAGACTTAGGTGTAGAACAACACAAGTTGGATGTATATTGTGACAGCCAAAGTGCCATTTATTTGACCAGATATCAGGTACATCATGCTAGGACTAAGCACATTGGTGTCTGATATCATTTTGTAAGAGCAGTTGTAGATGAAGGTGAGATTCATCTAAAAAAGGTTGCTACAGAAGATAATCCAGCTGATATGTTGACAAAGCTGGTTAATGCAGCTAAGTTCGAGCACTACTTGGATTTGGTGCAATTGAAGCAAGTTTGATCATGAGATATGGTGGAGCAATGGAAGTTATTGGATGCCTCGTTATGGATTTCATGCCAAGGTGGAGATTGTTGGATTTGGCATTAAATCAACATGCCTAAACTAAAAAGGATTAGGATATCTTGGACGCAAGATATATTGGATTTGTGTTTCCTAGTTGGTTTGGGTTTTAGTATAGGATTTGGTTTCCTATATTCTAGGGACTTTGTGTAAACCTATGACATCTATTAGTATAAATAGATGGATGTGGAATAGAGTTTTGTGTGTGAAAGTTGTGAGAGGCATAAGTTTGTATACTTGAGAACACTTTGTGTTTGTGAGTTCTCTTGTTTTTGTTGGTAATCAATAAAGCTTCCGTTGTTAGAGAGGTACTCCTATATTGGAGGAACTCTGAAATCATTGTGTTTTGTTTATTGCTTGATTGGTTTTTGGTTTAGTTTACAACATGGGTTACTAAGGGATCAAATTTAGGTGTGGCTCGGTCGAGTCCTAAATGGATTAAAATTGCTAAGGATCAAGATGACTTTTGATAATATTCGAATAATTTCAAGAATCAAAACTTGGTTGTCATGAAACCTTCTGATGCTCTAAAAAAAAATACGACCAAGCCTAACCCTCTGGCCAACACACATTCAGTTTAGATTAACAACACTGCGTTGGCAACCGGTGATATATTCAGTTTGAATTAACATCACTGGAGGCATCCAGTCGATCGAGAAATACGTTCATTTTGAATTAATAACACTACTTCGAGTTTGTTGGTTATCTATTCAAGTCTTAGCCGGCGAGGAATTTTCGATTCTTTTATATTATTAAAAACTCCGACTGAAGAGGTGTGACTGATTTTTCTGAGGGCTATTACACAATTCGTAGGGATACATGAACCTCCACTATTGTAGATTAAAATGCTACAGAAAATTTCTCTTCTCTTGATTCAAAATTCTAGCAAGAGTCTCTTCCATTTTATATGTTCTTAAATAAAAGCTTGTACAAACTAAAACTTTTAGTATTATTTTCTAGTTAAATCTTAAGCGTTATTGTATATTTTTAGTGTGATGACCCGTCCCTAATTTTCATATGTAATTTCTCCCTGAATATATAATTTGGCGATTATGCCCTTATTGGAAACAACTCTGGATCCTTGAGCGGGGGTTCTAACTTCGGTACACCTCATAGAGGAGGCAGATCCGCTGGTGGTTCTCATTTTCAGAATCAAGGAAACTCCAGCAGTTCAGGTGTTCAGTTTTGTCGCAGATGTAACACCTGTCACTATGGCGAGTGTAAGAGAGGAAGCAGATGATGTTTCACTTGCGGAAAAACAGGGCATATGGCCTATAATTGCCCTCAGAATCAGAAGAATCAGCCTGCTAATCTACCACCTGCAGCCCCTCTACAGTAGCTTCCAGCACCGGGTAACCGTCAGCAGATAGGCCACGGTGGAGCTTTCCACTATCAAGGGGGCGTAACCCCGAATCAGGGAGGACCATACCAGTATACACCTGAGGTTCCTTACTATCAGAGAGGCTATCAACGGACTCAAGGAGCTTATCCACAGTTTCAGGGAGATTATACGCCGTATCAAGGCGGCGGAGCACAAATGTATACTGGAGGGCAATATCAGAACCTAGACGTAGCGTCTAGCAGTGGAGGTTCAAGCAGACAGGCAAATCTACCCCAACAGAGCTGAGGTAATCAGGGTCGAGGTAATCAGACTCAAGCAAACAGGGGCCGTGGAGGCAGACAACAAGTTTAGGGAAGAGTTAACAACATCACCATTCAGGATGCTCAGGCGAATCCGGACTTGATCATGGGTACGTTGAATGTTCTAAGCCATTTTGGTAAAGTTTTAATTGATTATGGTGCTACACATTCAGTTATTTCCCATAAGTTTGCTCAAACAACTCAACCACATCCTACTTCACTCGACTACGAGTTGGAGTTCTCGATGCCTAGGGGTGAAATCTGTTATGTTAGTTGGGAATATCAATGATGTCTCATCCTTGTCGAAGATGTAGTCATGTCGGTTAATCTTGTTCCTTTGGATATCGTTGATTTTGACGTTATCTTAGGCATGGATTGGTTACATTACAATCGTGCCAGGTTTGACTGTTATGAGAAAGTTGTTACTTTTCACCGACCGGGCATGCATACTGTCACGTTTATCGGTGAGCACGGTGGTCTAAATTGTGGAGTTATCACTGCCATGAGGGTGAAGCGACTATTGGATAAAGGTTGTCAAGGTTACTTAGTTCATGTTGCGCTAGCAGATGAGACTACTGCATCTGTGGAGGACGTCGGAGTAGTTAGACACTTTCCCGATGTTTTTCTCGAGGAATTACCTGGCTTACCCCTGGATTGTGAAGTGGAGTTCACCATCGATCTACTTCTAGGTACTAATCCTATTTCCCTTACACCTTACCGTATGGCTCCTACAGAGTTAAGGGAACTTAAAACTTAGTTGCAAGAGTTGGTTGATAAAGGTTTCATTCAGCCAAGCATTTCCCCGTGGGAAGCTCTAGTTCTGTTTGTAAGAAAGAAAGATGGAACTTTGAGGTTATGCATCGATTACAGGCAGTTAAATCGGGTGACGATTAAAAACCGTTATCCGCTACCTCTTATTGATGACCTCTTTGATCAGCTAAAAGGTGCTTGTGTGTTCTCGAAGATTGATCTGAGGTCTGGTTACTACCAATTGAAGATCAGAAGCGACGACGTTCCGAAGACATCTTTCAGAACTCGATATGGTCATTACGAGTTCCTAGTGATGCCATTTGGATTGACTAATGCACCAGCAGCTTTCATGAACCTGATAAATCGAGTATTCCATCCATATCTCGACAGGTTCGTCATTGTTTTCTTATATGACATTTTGGTGTATTCGAAGAATGAAACTGATCATGCCAGGCATCTACGTTTAGTTCTAAAGACGTTAAGGGCAAATCGGTTGTATGCTAAGTTCAGCAAATGTCAGTTTTGGCTGGATCAAGTGTCATTTTTAGGGCACGTGGTATCAACTCAGGGTGTGCTTGTGGATCCTCAGAAAATAGCAACTGTGGAGAATTGGGAACAACCTTGGACAGTTACGAAAGTTCGAAGCTTTCTTGGTCTTGCTGGTTATTATCGAAGCTTCGTGAAAGACTTTTCGACTATAGCACTACCTCTGACAAAATTGACTAGAAAAGACGTTCATTTTGTGTGGAGTAGTGAGTGTGAGCAGAGTTTCCAGCAGTTGAAGTATCTTCTCACTCATGCACCTGTCTTAGCACTTCCCGATGATTGTGGGAACTTCGAGATCTACAGTGATGCGTCTCTGGATGGTCTTGGTTGTGTGTTAATGTAGCATGATAAAGTGATTGCTTATGCATCGCAGCAGTTAAAACCCCATGAGAAGAACTATCCTACTCATGATCTCGAGTTGGCAGCGATCATTTTTTCCTTGAAAATCTGGAGGCATTATCTTTATGGGGAAAAGTGTAAGATCTTCACTGATCATAAGAGCCTTAAGTATATCTTCAATCAGCCAAACCTCAATCTTCGGCAGCGAAGGTGGGTAGAATTGCTCAGTGATTATGACTGCACCATTGAGTATCACCTAGGTCGTGCCAATTCAGTAGCTGATGCTCTTGGTAGGAAGTCTCATGGCCAACTTAATGCTCTTTATGCTAGTCGCATTCCTCTTTTGACTAACCTAAGATCCACTGGAGTAGCATTGAAATAGGGTCGTCGGGGGCCCTAATTGCCAGTTTTCAGGTCAGACCCGTTTTGTTGGATCGTGTTCTCAAAGCCAAGAGGAACGATATAGAATTTCAGGAATTGATACAAGTAGTGTCATACGGGAAAAAGATGGACCTCTGGATTAGAGATCCTGACGGCATGCTTATGCAAGGTGATCGGATGTATGTATTAAATGTTGAGGAATTGAAGAGAGACATATTGGATGAAGCGCATATTTCTGCTTATGCGATGCATCCAGGTTGCACTAAGATGTACCATACCATCTGACGCTTCTATTATTGGCCAGGTATGAAAAGAGAGATTGCAGAGTATGTTAGTCGTTGTGCAATTTGCCAACAGGTTAAGGCATAAAGGAAAAAGCCGTTTGGACTGCTGCAACTACTCCCGATACCTCAGTGAAAATGGGAAGATATTACGATGGATTTCATGTACAAGTTACCTCGTACGCGAAATGGTTACAATGGTGTCTGGATTTCATGTACAAGTTACCTCGTACAAGTTACCTCGTACGCGAAATGGTTACAATGTTGTACGATTCGGCAAGAGAGGGAAACTCAGCCCTAGGTACATCGGACCATACCAGATCGTTGAACGAGTTGGCGAAGTTGCTTATCGACTTACCTTGCCACCAGAGTTAGCGAGAGTGCACAATGTGTTTCATGTATCGATGTTACGGAGGTACGTTTCTAATCCGTCACACGTAATCCTTCCTCAGCCACTGGTACCCGTTCGTGAGAATTACTCGTTGAGTCAGTTGGCCGAACGGTTCATCTCTGAAGTGGTTAGGTACCACGGAGTCCCAGTTAGTATCATTTTTTACCGGGATCCCCGATTTACTTCGAAGTTCTGGGTAGCTTTTCAGGAAGCTTTGGGATCGAGATTACTCTACAGCACCGCCTATCATCCTCAAACTGATGGGCAGTCAGAAAGAACTATCCAGACTTTGGAAGATATGTTGAGATCATCAGTTCTACAGTTTGGAGACGCTTGGCACAAACGCTTACCGTTGATAGAGTTCGCGTACAACAACAACTTCCATTCTAGTATTGGTATGGCACCATTTGAAGCGTTGTATGGGAAACCGTGTCGTACTCCACTTTGTTGGTCCGAGGTCGACGAACGAGTTTTAGTGGGCCCTGAGATCATGGAAGAGACGACACAGAACATTCAGGTGATAAAGGCTAACTTGAAAGTGGCCCAGGATCGGCAGAATAGTATCGCAGACAGACATTCTACTGACAGAGTTTATGAGGTTGGTGATTGGGTATTCTTGAAATTATCGCCGTGGAAAGGTGTTGTACGATTCGGCAAGAGAGGGAAACTCAGCCCTAGGTACATCGGACCATACCAGATCGTTGAACGAGTTGGCGAAGTTGCTTATCGACTTACCTTGCCACCAGAGTTAGCGAGAGTGCACAATGTGTTTTGATGCTACGGAGGTACGTTTCTGATTCGTCACAGGTAATCCTTCATCAGCCACTGGAGATCAATCCAGATGTAACCTATGATGAGGTTCCAGTGACTATCCTTGATTGGAAGGATAAGGTTCTTAGGAACAAGACCGTACGGATGGTGAATGTTTTGTGGAGGAACCACTCAGTGGAGGAAGCCACTTGGGAGATAGAAGAGCGTATGCGAGATTGAGATATGTATCCACGTCTATTTTATGGCTTTGATGATAGTCAGTATTGAAATTTCGGGGACAATTTTTTTATAAGGGGGGTGAATTGTGACGACCCATCCCTAATTTTCATATGTAATTTGGCGATTATGCCCTTATTGGCAAGTGACGTGGACTTATCCCTATTTCTTTCCATCTTAGTTCTCGCTATCGCATTTAAATTGTACACGCTAGTACGAGTAGGCGTAGATTTTAAAGTGTAAAAAATATCTACTTTGGATAAATTTTGATTTCCATTTACTGTAGGAAATCTAAAAACATATCCATTGGATCCCCCTTTTATCCCATCCCGTGCACCCTCCATTATTTCACTCCCTCACCTATCCCATCTCTTCTTTATTTTCTGTCCCCCTAATCAGAAAAGCATTTATCTCTCTCTCTCTTCTCCCTCTCCCTTACCGCACTTCTTATCCTTCTTCCTTTCTGCAACCTTCACAAAAACACACCAAAACACTCAAGCGTGAAAAACAAATTACACCATTGTGATCATCTCAGTCCCACGATAACAACCATGTCCTTGAAATCTGGTGTGGACGAGTTTTGACTCACCAACTCGGAAGGTCGACTCGACGAGTTCGACATATCGATTTTCAGGCCATTTATGGCTTCGGTAAGCCTTGAGAAACCCTTAGAACCTTCATTTCACTTCTATGGGTTGTTATTGATCCCTTGTTTGTGTTTTGAACGTGTGGTCCAGAAAACTCAAGAAGAATGAGGACCTGAGTTTTTTCATTCAAGAACTGTGGCCATTTGGTCACTTTCAAACCATTTTTCTGGTTAACCTCGACCACAACTGGACTCCTACTAGGTACAAACTTGTTCTCTACATTCCTAACTTCATAATGGCTTTTGAATCACTGAGTTTGGTTAAGTGACGAGTAAGAAATCAACTCTGGAAGTTAGGAAGAAAATTTCAGTTTTCTGGAAAATTTCAGCCGTGGTCATTTGGCCACTTTTAGGCCAAATTTCTGATTAACACGGACTATATTCGAACTTTCTATGAATTGGGATCGGTACACCACATTCCTAGCTTTAATTTGGCTTTTGTAGAAGAGAATTTGGTTAAGAATCGAGCTCGTTGGGAGCTCTGGAAATTGGGCAAAAAATCTGCAAAAACTGCAGAAAATCGCAAGGAATGCGAGTACAGTGTACTCGCGGGCGCGTGGGCCGCGCGTGTGGGCGCGTCCGACCTCCGGCCGGCGTGTGGTTGACATGTGTGTGTTCGTGTCGTCGAGTAGATCGATTTCATATAGTTAAACCCTAGGTTTGAGCAAACTATGGGGGTTTTATTTAGGTTTCCGTTATGTGCTTTAATTAATGTTAATTTAGTTATTTCACATATAGGGGAAACTTATCCCGAGGATTTACGAGGCCAAGCTAGGCTCGGGGGCTACGACCCAGCGACGTACTTGTGAGTAGGCAGTTGTTTTATACCTATACATATTTATAGTTTCCATAAATGCGTATTTACTTCACTTTTACGCCTATATTGCCTAGTATCATTATTGTGACATAAATTGTGATAAATGTTGCTATATGGTTGTGATATTACTGTCATGGCATTCATACATATTTGTACATGCTCATCTTGCTACACCCGGTGTTAGTACTCGCCCTAGGGTTAGGGCCAGTCCTTCACGTGTTTGTTCACATCCGCACCATTCGCTCACCTTGGATCCAAGTTAGGTGCCAGTCTTGTCGGGTAGATTGCATTAGGCAATCCAACTTGTATGTGATGTGCTTTTGCACCAGTCTTCACGTGATCGTAGTACTAGAGCATATTGATTACACCCAGTCCTGTTCGTGTCAGAAATTATCTGTTCGAACTTGTGTGTCAGCTTAGATGGATGAGCACTTAGTTATACTTGTTTATCACATGTTTATTACTGTGGCATTTGATACATCATTAATTGGCATATTCTTGATTATTACTGCTATAACATTATCAAATTATTGTTTATATACCTGAGTAGTATGTTTTAAGGAAACTATACTTGTTTTACGGCGAGGGGTTAGTATTTTCAAAGTGAAAGGTTTTCTTATAAGCATTGTTTTGCTGACCCACTCAACTTTGTTTTTCGCCCCTCCAGGACCTAGATAGCTGTACTTTTTGTGGCACTCGAGGAATCCCGGCAGTTTTGACATTTCCTTCTGTCTTAGACGTACGAACTTATCACTATTATGTAATAAGTGTACTTTGGTTGTTTTGACTACTATTCTGTAGTCTCACTGTCTATTACGCTCTGAATAATTGTAGTGGGTTCATCCCACGATTGTGCACTCTTTCACTGTTTAGTTCTAATTAGTTTTAATTTTATTCATTTTTTGCATCACTTACCCTTATGGTTACGTCACCTCACGGTGATGGCCAGTATGCTTCGACCTTTCCAGGTCGGGGTGTGTCATTTAGTGTGGTTGGTTTGTCTTTGATACTACAAGCATTGACAAAGACACAACATTAGGATGTGTTTCATTATTGTCTACAAAGTTTATATCCGCTTTGTACACTATATGTAGGGATGAATGATTTAAGTCATAAAGATATTGATACTACAACATGTCTTGAAGCATTAAACATCAACAATCTATACAATACCAAACCCACAAAAATTTTCCAACGCCCTTTAGTAACCTAGTGGTGAACATGCTAATGTCTTGGGGTACTCATTTTAATTTGAATGTTAAATACCTTGACGCCAAAAATACATTCTTAGTTGGGTATCTTATCAGAAAGCTTACTTGGAGCAACCACCATGATTTGTTATTAAAACGTCCCTCTATATTTTACATCACCATATCTACTTACATTGGGTTTAAACAATCAAATTAGATGCTTCTCTATTTGTTCAACACTCAAGTTCTAAACTTCTCATACTTTTACTCTTTGACGACGATATTGTGTTAATTGGGGGCCGGGGAATGACTTGGTAGCTATTTCATAACTTATCACTGTGTTTTTTTAATTACAGCTTATCACTGTATTAAATTCTTGAATTTGATGGAGGAGTTGAGTTAGTTATGTTACGTTCTTGGCTTGCATATATGTTCATTAGCAATTATACTATGCCATATGTATTATAATTAACCATTTTTTTATTAACAAAAATTAAGAGAGCTACTATTGTAATAATCCACCGATAGCTCCCACGAATATCCTAAAGCATTCCTATATTTTAATTCAAGCAAATTCTTGTATTTTTGGATGCCAATAGTGATAATTGCAAACATGCCAATTTTTTCACTACAAGAAAATATGGTAATTGCGATACTTTTTTTACGACGCGTGATGCGGCCCTCGCAATAACTATTAAATTTCATTATTTTTTACGCGCTAAACTTTGGCGCTCTGTTGTTTGCGACAGGAATAAGTTCCGTCGCACACCTTTGTTGCGAATAAGTAGAAGAAAAAGAATAAAAACACAACTGCGCGCTCTCATCTCCTTCTGGCTCTCCGCCTCTCTCGTTCTCGTTCTCGTTCTCGTTCTCGTTCTCCGCCTATCTCCCTATCTTCAAAGCATAGATCCTTCTTTGCCACTCTTGCCACAACCACTGATGCTGAGACACAATTGAACCAGGTAAGGATTTATGTTTCTCGTTCCTCTCTCCCCTTTCCCTAACCCTAATATTTTTTGTCATCTCTTAGTTTTTTCTTTTTGCCGCTAGAAATTCGAATTCAACCTCATCCCTTCTGATTCGGTAAGATTATTTGAGGAATTATCTTCTAATTTGTTTTTTCTTGGTGTTGTTTCGTCATTTTTTCCGCAAATTCCAGTCTTATCTATTCTCCATTAGTTCTCCCATTGTTTAGGGTTTCTTTTTGTCATTTCTATGTTCAATTTCATCACTAATTGCTTATATTGTTGGAGGATTTTTTGTAATTGGAGCTAGTCAAAGAAGTATGCTAGCTTGGTTTTGTTTATTTATTCTTTAATGGCACTGGTGACTCGATCAGCAAGAGAAGCAGAAATTTGGTGGTGGGATTAATTGGAGAAGTATGAGGAAGAAAGCATTGATGAATGCAGAGACAATGGCGGTGCTTTTGTGAAGAAGCACGGGGTGGTCAGAAAAAGGTGAGATTTGTAGAGGAAAAGGGAAGAACTGTTTGGAAAGGAAAGGTGAATGATGAGTAGAAATCAGAGCAAGACGGAGGAGAAAATGGAAAGCGGGCTTCTAAGGGTTGGTTTGGTATTGTTGTGCTTTAAAAAAAAGCTGCTGTGAGAATAAACAGCTGTGCTGTGAGAATAAGCGGCTGTGAAATAAATCAGCAGAGTGTTTGGTAAACTTTTTTGTAAAAGTGCTTTTGGAAAAAAAAGCAGTCTAATAGTGGGTCTTTTCATTAAAGAAGCACTGTAGCTCCGTGTGCTTTGAAAAAAAAATCAGTTTTCCAAAGCTGCAAATAGCAGCTTCAGCTTTTTCCTTTGTTTTCAGCTTATTGTCACAGCAGCTTCCAAAATAAGCTTTTTTTTTTCAGTTTACCAAACACCTAAAACCCTCACAGTTTTTTTTCGTGTGTGCTTTTTTTTAAGCACCTCACTCCCAAACTAGGTCTAAGAAAAGTGAGAATGGGGTGTAGTTTAAAGGTAGAAGATGAAGTGGGGCATTTTGATGACATCGATACAGAGAAAGGTTTGCGAAGAAGCAAGAAAGTGGGTTATTTTCTTGGGGCCATAAAGGATCGTACGAAGCAGGAAGAAAGAAAAGTAAATAAGCAGTCCAAGAAAGTAAGTAATATGTAAATTCTATGTTTATGTCAGTTGTTGTCAATGTTGTGATTTACTCGTTTTTTGTTAATAAGTTACAACTTATGTTAGCATCTGAAAGATTACCCAACTGTTTGAACAATCTCTAATTGAAATGTAATGCTTTATTTTACAAGTGCTATTTTTTCATGAACCTATTATATGTAAAAACATCCCTGGAATAGTTCCTGGTAATGGCTCGAAGTCATTTCTAATCTTGAATGTAAGTAAAATGATGCGGGAAGTGCTCAATACGTGTCCAATTTACAGGTTGGAAGAAAGCCATATGTATTCCTAGGCATGCCTTTGGCGATCGGTATCGAGCCTGATACAGTTGTCAAAGGGCCATGAAAACTTATTGAAATGGTTTTTGGTAAGTAAATCTCAACATTCTAGATCATATGATTGTGCTGGTGAAGTAATTTCCCCTTGAATATGGTTTTCTGCTTCGCATCTATCTGTTTGTAATGCTAAGTCCCAGAAGGAGTCTCCCCTGTTGCACTTGATGTTTACAATTTCAAGGCGCCTGGTGTGGCCCTTTCTGTGTATAAATGCTGATGAGGTTTGTGTTACCACAGTGGGCATCGCATACCTTTTTGTTCATTCAGGCAAATGTGCAGATAAACTTTACTAACAAAACCTTGGTTTTTTGGTAGTCTATTCCAGAGTTTGCCGACTTGTCAATGTCGTTGGCTCTTTCCAAGAAGTGGCCACTATACATACTTGAGCACCAAAAACACTATTATGGCAGGTAAATTTACCTTTGTTGGAAGAATTATTCAACATGTAAAACAAAGACATGAACATAATGAACCTACTAGTGAGGTTGATTATTTTGAAATATAAACCCCCTTGATAAAGGTAAACTAAATAAACTTTAAGAATTTATATGACATCAACATTTAATCAATCATTTAATTCATGAGAAAACAGTTGGAGTCTACATCTTTGCCACCACAAAACTATCCCAAATCCTTTGGTTTATGCCAACCTATTGCTCAGGTGGATAACTAATACAAGCTCGAAGATAATTCCAGAAGCAGAAGCATGTATCGAACAAATCCATAGTTTTGATAACAATTAAGGTCCTCATTATGAACCTTTAATTTATTTAAAAATTATACCTGACTAATTAAACGATCTTCAATGTGATTAATTTTTTTAACGAAATATATCTCACAAAGCAGAATTTCATTATAGCCAATTTGGTGATAAGGAGGTACCTCCAGGGGTGGAATGGATACAAGCATTCTCCTTAATTATCACACATATTGAAGTAGAATTATTACAAGTAAAATTAATAAAAAATCATTTCTGCAATGATTTTTGTCCTTCTACAATTTTTCCACTTATTAATATAGGATTAAAAGATGAAAACAAAGAGATACTTAATACTAGAAAACTGAAGGAGCACACCAAGCAAATGAAGGGAGTCACCAAGAAACAACTACGTTGTTTTTGTAGGCGGAATCTAGTTTCAAATCATAAGATGACATGGAGAGGAAGAATTTACATTGATCATGATGACACGCCCCAACCCAGATACCCAAATGACACCTGGATGACTGGCCGACACCCAAAGGTGACGAAAGCCATGAGTGTGTGAATCTACGAGGATATGAAGGAACAACCAATTCAAAAATTATGCAAGAAACAACATTCACAAAGAAAATGCAACATTATATAGCAGTAGTAAGGCATACCACTAAATGAAAGTGCTAGAGAAAGGTAAGGCATCAAGTAACAAATGATCATAGAAGGAAGCCATACTCAAGTGGAGGGATGCAAGGTCATTGGTAGGGAAATGCCTCGATGCTCGGGTTGTACTCCTCGTCACTATATCCTAAGGGGGCGCAAAACAGAAAATGTGAGTGGACCATAATTTATATTAATACAAATAATACAAAAACCGATTTTTTACTGAACATACTAACCCCCTGTTTTGAAAACATATATAATACTACATATAGTAAGTTTTCTGAAAACTCTAATATGTCATGAAAACATTAGTAAAACATGTACGTGCAAAACAATGCTCAATAAATGTGATAATGCCGCCCTAAGAAGAATATGTAAATCTCATCAATATTGTACTCTCTAGGGGTATTATAGTCGTCCGAAGGCAGTACATGTCCATCACTCGAAGGTGAAGCTATACGACTCTGGGTTATGCCAGAGAAGAAACATATAACGTCACACATCGACATTAGCCGTGGTTAGTGAAGCTGTCCGACATTGGTTTCGCCAATGAAGCTGGAGTTATGGCATAAATATCTCACTCCTCATTCGCCCGAAGGCAATACCTGTTCATCACCCGAAGGTGAAGCTGTACGACATTGGGTTACGCCAGTGAAGGAACATGGTAGGCCCCATCACTCGAATGTGAAGCTATACGACTCTGGGTTACACCATAGAAGAAATATATACATAGATATCCTCAACTATGTCCTATGGCCATAGACGTCATACCCGTGTTATGTGTATCTATCGTATGATAACCCACTAGATAAGCACCGAAAACATATCTCCAAATCTCATATCAAATTCGGAGCTCAAAAGCTCAAAGCCTCATCACAACCATGATAAACCATATTCATAAATCCGTAAAATTATCATATTCGAAACCCATAGAATTTCATATACGGAAATCCAATAATTCATAACTTTTCAGAAAACGTAAATTCGATAAATCATAAATAATGCATCAAAGCAATTTTAATAAATCATAAATTCTTCATAAAGCATAATTCTAGAAATCCATGAATCATATCATAAAACGTTATCAATTCATGAAATATGAAATGCATGCAAACCTAATATTTTATAAAAACATGCAATTTAATAAGGGGTCCACTCATAAGTATTCCATTATCGGAGAGCTGCTCGAACTAGGGAGGACTGGATCACTTCCAACCGATGCACCATTTTGGAGTTGTGTCGTGGCCGAAGTTGGCCAGAAAATTGCTTGAAAGCCGTCAGACCTCGCTTGAAAATCTAGAAAAATGGTTCCCGAGTTGAGTTTGCGTCAAAAAACCACGAAAACTACTCAAAAACATCATAAATCTACGAAGTTTTAAAAACATTTTAGACCTTACCTTGGTCAGAAAATGGCGAGAACTCGCTGGATTAACTTTTTGCACAGTGAACGTACTGTGTAACGAGGGAAGGAGGGAGAAAACAAGCGATTTCTCTGCGTTCAAGGTTCGTATGACTCGCAGGGGAGGGAGTGATGGTGGTATGGTGGTTGTGGTTGTTGTTTGTGTATGTATGTGGGTGAGTGTGCGCACTCGTCGAAGATGAGAGAAGAGAGTAGAGACGAGAGAGAGAAAGAGGGAGAGTTCTAGAGAGAGATGTCACGGGAGTGAGGAGAAAAATGGCCCAAAAAATTGGGGGGGGGGGACACCATGTGTCAGCCATGTGGAGACCCAAAGTGGAGAAATATCTCCGTTGGTGAAATGAGGTTTTTGGCTCAAAATTAGGATGATGCAATAAATTAGGTTTGTGTTACCTATTTGGTTTTAGTGTTCTAATTGGGTTTGGTTTTGACTTCTTAGTTAGTTTCCTTGGTGGAGAGATTTTGTTAATTACCTATTTGATTAGGATTTGGATTTATTTCCTATTAAGATTCTTATTGTAACCTAAGTCCTATGCACTATAAATAGGACCTTAGGGTTAGTGTATTTAGTGTGGCTCATTCGTGTGGCAATTTGGTGAGAGTCAATTTGTGAATTTGTGAGTTAGAGAGCAATTTGGGAGAATCTTCTCCGTTAGGTCTGGGTTCTCTACTCGTTTGGTTTAGGGTTTGTAATTTGTGGGATTTGGGTTGTGAGAGTTTAAACACTCTTTTGTAATCTCCGTTTGTTTAGTGAAATTCCTCACCGTGCTTCGCCCGTGGAGTAGGCTTTATGCCGAACCACGTAAATCTCTTGTGTCAGTTTGAGATTGTTTGTTTTAGCTTTCACCTACGACATTGATATTTGGTACTTTGTTATAATTCGCTTCCGTTTGCGCATAAAAGTACAACAAGTGGTATCAGAGCCCAGGTTTCGGCTTGGGCTTTGCTTGGCAGTCACTATGAAACCTTCTGTGTCATCGATGAAAGTTGATATTGAAAAGTTCGACGGCAATGACTTTGGTATTTGGCGATTGAAGATGCGTGCTTTGTTAGTTCAACAAGGGCTTTTGAAAACGCTAAAGGGTGTGAAGGCTTTGCCGAATTCGTGGACTGATGAAGAATAAAAAGAAGCTGTTTGATAAGTCTTTTGCTAGTGTTGATGCAAACATTGCAGAAGATCGTTGTTCTGAACTCCTCTAAATGTTATGTGAGGAGGTGGAGCTTGGTACTCAAGCTCTTTGGGTGGAGTGCAATTCGCACTTTTTGTTCATATGTTCAAGTTTTTGCTTGGATTTTGTTTCGTATTTGTTAGTTTCCATAATGGAATTTGTTGGAGAAGGCATTGGAGGAAATTTCAAGTTTGAAGACTTTTGGATTTTTTGAGTCTAGGTGGAGATCAGTTTCGAAAGAATTTGGTGCATGTTTACGTTTGTATTTTGGTATCCCAAAATTTGGAAGTTTGCTAATTTCTCGCCGAGGTGGAGATTGTTGGGTTTTTGGCTCAAAATTAGGATGATGCAATAAATTAGGTTTGTGTTACCTATTTGGTTTTGGTGTCCTAATTGGGTTTGGTTTTGACTTCTTAGTTAGTTTCCTTGGTGGAGAGATTTTGTTAATTACCTATTTGATTAGGATTTGGATTTATTTCCTATTAGGATTCTTATTGTAACCTAAGTCCTATGCACTATAAATAGGACCTTAGGGTTAGTGTATTTAGTGTGGCTTATTCGTGTGGCAATTTGGTGAGAGTCAATTTGTGAATTTGTGAGTTAGAGAGCAATTTGGGAGAATCTTCTCCGTTAGGTTTGGGTTCTCTACTCGTTTGGTTTAGGGTTTGTAATTTGTGGGATTTGGGTTATGAGAGTTTAAACACTCTTTTGTAATCTCCGTTTGTTTAGTGAAATTCCTCACCGTGCTTCGCCCGTGGAGTAGGCTTTACGCCGAACCACGTAAATCTCTTGTGTCAGTTTGAGATTGTTTGTTTTAGCTTTCACCTACGACATTGATATTTGGTACTTTCTTATAATTCGCTTCCGTTTGCGCATAAAAGTACAACAAAATGACCAAAATACCTTTGTCATTCAAAAATTATAGAAGCTTTGTTTTAGCTCCGAATTTGATTCCGTTCGCGCCAATGCGTCCGTATCAACGAGATCAACGGACGAAAGTCAACGAAGATCAACCTTTCCGTCATTAGGGGTATTTTCGTAATTTTAACTAATTAAAGTGAAATTTTCGAAACGGGTCGTTACACACGATGTGAGCAAAAAAGAGGGAATTCTCTTAGAAGTTGAAAAGAAAAGGACAAATTATGCATCACTTTCACGCGCGTTAGTAAAATCAGTGAAGTGAAAAAGGAAAAATTGGGAGCTCAGAGATAATTCCCCATCAAATTGTATGCCTCTATATGTCTCTTTTAGGGGTGGGTTCGGTACGGTTACCGTACCAAAACTCTTGTACCAATTACCGTACCAAACTTTCGGTTTGATAAAATCTATTACCATTACCGTACCAAACTTTCGGTATACCGAAGTTCGGTATTGCCAAAAGTTCGGTTGGCATGGTATGGCAATGGTAATTGCCATTTTGTTTTGGGACAAAATCTGTTTTTGTTTTTTTAACCCAATTCAAGGGCAAAACTTTTTTTTTGTACCTTTATCTCATACATTATAGATTAAATTCATCTATTATTCATCATTTACAATTCACACACATAATAATTCAAATGATGCATCAAGATTCATCATGAAAATTAAGCTTACAATCCAAATAGAAGTTACGAACCAAAACAAATAGAAATTAACAATCCAAATAGAAATTAAAGTTTCAAACCAAATGAAAATTGGAAGTAAACTTCAAAAGGAGAATTCATTGATCAGTTATTCAAGCTTGAGATGTCAAAGCTTTTAGAGGAGGCATTGAACTTGTAGAAGATTGAGTTTGTGTCAAGCCTACATTACAAACAAAGAAAACATATTAATTAGTACCAAGAAGAATTAAAGTTGAAAACCATTTAATAACAAATTTACTAAAAAAATTAAAGCATATCTTTCTTGTTTTCTCTTCTTCCATTTCCTTGTAAAATTGAAGCATATCTTCTGTTGGTTCCTTGTAGAAGTTTACTTCATTTGCCCTAAGCCAACCACCAGTACGCACTAGTGCCTCCATTATTTTAGGAGTCAAGGATACCCTAAAAGGGTCCACAACCCTCCTCTATAGGCTAAATGCATTTTCACTACCAACAGTAGAAGTGGGGGTTACAAAGATATTTTGGCTATTTGTGAAAGAATTAGGAACTCTTTTGTGTTTGATTTCCACAATTTAAAGAGATCAAAGTCACCAACAACAATACTAATATAAGTAGGGTTTTATTTTCAAATTATTGGAATATTAAAAATATGTGTTATATAATTATCTATTATATAATTTATAAATTATATATTATATTGTATTTTTGGTATGATACGGTAATACCGTGGGAATGGTCCATTACCAATACCGTACCATGAAATTTCGGTACGGTACAATACCGTACCATTACCGATTGGTACAAAAAATTTGGCATAAAATCGGTATGACACGGTTGGCAATTCGGTTGGCATGACAATTTGGCAAAAAAATCCACCCCTAGTCTCTTTTCTAGGCTTAAATCATAATAGTCCGACTAATATAAGTATATAAGCTTACATTCATAAAAAAATTTCTTCTTCGTACTCCTATAGGCAAAATCATCAATCAAATTTTTAAATCAAGCATTTCCAACATATTCTTCTCCAAGATGCCCATTCATTTAATCTTTTTTTATGGCATAGTCAACTCCAAGTAATTTTTCAACCATTTTGATTGAATAACCTATTTCTTAGTTTCTTATTTTTCTCAATAACTAAAATTAGAGTTGAACTTGAGAGATATATGAAGCAAGATTGAAATGGAGAGAATGGAAAAGAAAAAAAAAACATCAGGAATGTTATCACTGTTCTAAAAATTCTCGTCTAGCGCCACCTAGGTGGCTAGGCGCTTGGCCACAGCCTCGATTAATGCCTAGGCGTTTGAAAATTAAGAAATGGCGCCTAGACCTGCTGAGGCGCCCGTCCAGACCTACTGAGGCGCCCGCCTAGGTTGCGATTCACTTAGACAGAAAATAGATAACTTTCATTTTGCATTTTATTTTTTTTTCAATAAATTGTAAGAGACTTGTTAAATACTTAAATGAATACACATTATATGCATGTTCCCCATGTTTTTATTATATTTCAATACTTTCTAATATATATGTCATTCTATTTTGTAGTTTATAATGAAATTATATATATTTTAACTTTTATAACTTTCATTTTGCATTTTATTTTTTTCAATAAATTGTAAGATACTTGTTAAATACTTAAATGAATACACATTATATGCATGTTCCCCATGTTTTTATTATGTTTCAATACTTTCTAATATATATGTCATTCTATTTTGTAGTTTATAATAAAATTATATATATTTTAACTTTTAAGTATAAACAAACACTTATTTACACGAAATATAATATATTTACTTAAATCCGCCTAGCTGACTAGGTGCTAGGCCCCAACTCGCCGCCCAACTAACGCCTAACGTCTTTTAGAACCTTGTTATATGCATGCTAGGTTTGGGAAAAAGAGAGAGAAGCATGTTATAGTTATTTTTTTTTTCTCTTTAATTGTTCTATTAATATATAACTAGTTTGACATTTAGTACTTCAATCTAGTGATATTCTTCTTTACTTGTAAGTAATTGGTTTTAGGTTCTAATCTCGGAAATGATGAGTTCGCAACCAATTTATTCTTCACCCCTCAATGTAAATATATCATTGTATAAAAAAAAATCTAATATTAAATATTCACATGTATATGCATATATTAACAATAAAAAGAACACGAACAACTAAGAATTGATTCAGATGATCAAATCAAAATTTTAAAATTATTATTTGATGCAATTAAAACTGTTCCGAAAGTTAAAATAATTATAAAAAAATCTATTGGAATAAAAGAAATTAATAAAGGTTAATCGTTGGTCATACAAATTAATCAGTTATTTTGAACAACAAAAGGGAAAAACCGAAAAAACACTGTTGTAGCGAATCATCAAATTCGTTCAAGAAAATCCAAACATAAGGCCCTTCGATAGGGGACGGTCACACTTCTTACCCTTACTGAAGAGCGGGCCATGGACCGTTTATGAAAACTAAAGCAGCTTTGAGCAAGTGTTGGCCTCATACATTTCATACATTCATACAATCATACAATCATACGATATGAGCTTTAGAAATCAAGGGGCTTTCTTTAGAAGTTTGGCTAATGTCATATCCTCACATTTTTATCTTTCTCATCTAATGGGCCATGAAAGAGCAATCCCTACGCACATACCCCACTATCTGTTTTTTTGTCGTGGTGGTTGCACAGGAGGGGGGGGGGAGGGAGAGAGAGAGAGAGAGAGAGAGAATGGTCCATGGCTGTTTAATAGGTGGTTTTCTAAGGAGATTTTATGGTCGAGGGTCTCAGTTGTGGATGTGAGCTTGCGCCCTACACACTAGCTAGTTTCCCACACTGTCCTATATGTGGGACCCCTTGTTGATACCCACATCCATGGACCCCAAGTCTTTCCACTTCTGTGTCAGAGCAACTTCAGCGGGAACTAGAGCCCGATAGACCGACGACAGAAATGACCCAATAGCACCAGCAATCTGCTCCAGCCCATGTAGGCAATGGGGCTCAGGAGAGGCCCAAGTGAGAGGCCCGGTTCGAATTGGTGGCCCGAGAGCCTGAGGCCACATGATGCAAGGCTGACATCAGGATGACGTCAGCCACATTATAAAATTAATAAAAATTAAAAAAAAAACAATAAAAATTAAAAAAAAAATGTAAACAATTAATAAAAAATCCGAATTGTTTTAAAAAAATTAAAAAAAAAAGAATTAATTTTTCTATAAATATATTATCATTATCTTCCACCTTACACCATAATTTTATATTTTCTCAAATACTTGGAGTTGTAATTTCTTATTTAGGGAAACATGGTGCAACGAGACCGATTAAAAATCATATCCGAAAATACTAATATTTTATTGCCTATTGCCATGATTATTCAGTTTAGGGGTGGAGATGCAAAAGGCAGTTACTGTTCATTAAAGACAGTTACTATTCACTGAGGGATTCAATAGTAAGTTGCCCTAGGAGGCCCTTGCAACTCTGGAGTTGCTCCCATAACATAGTGAAACTAACCCTACACTTTATAAAAATCATATGTGTACACGTGTCCCATGAGAACCAAAAGCTTAAATTTTTTCATGTATATTCTCTCCCTCCTCGTCCAACGACGTATATATATAGTACTCCCCCATAATCTTTGCGTAACCAACTTAGTTGTTATTGCATCCTCCTCCTCTCTCTCTCTCTCTCTCAGTATATATATAGTCCTCCCCCATATTCTTTGCGTACACCAACTTAGTTGTTATTACCTCCTCTCTCTCTCTCTCTCTCACTTCTTCAGTACTCCTCCATCTCATCGTTTTAACTGCTTATATTATTTTGGATTCTTCAAAAGAAGATTCCAGAAAGCTTTCATGTTTGTTAATCAAAATGGCGCCTGAAAACATGAGCATATCTGTAAATGGGCAATCTCAAGTCCCTCCTGGTTTCAGGTTTCATCCAACCGAAGAGGAACTCTTGCAGTACTACTTGAAGAAGAAGGCTTCAAATCAGAGGATTGATCTCGATGTCATACGTGAAGTCGATCTCAATAAGCTCGAGCCATGGGATATACAAGGTACATACATACATATATATATATATATATATATAATAAGACGTATACATCTATGTAGCCATTTTATATTTGGAACTTATGGATTATTCATATGAACCAAAGTTTTTATAGTAATGGAATTTTTGCAGAGAAGTGTAAGATAGGAACTACACCACAGAATGATTGGTATTTTTTCAGCCATAAAGACAAGAAGTACCCGACTGGAACACGAACAAATCGTGCAACTGCTGCCGGATTCTGGAAGGCAACTGGCCGTGATAAAGTGATATGTAGCAACTGCAGGCGGATCGGTATGAGGAAGACCCTTGTGTTCTACAAAGGCCGAGCTCCCCATGGCCAAAAGTCTGATTGGATCATGCATGAATATAGACTCGACGACAATAATACTAGCAATTACAGTATCAGTAATGTAAGCCATTTTGAATACCCTACAATCGTAAGTTAATAATGTCATTTTTTATGAGAAATGATTTTCATATGCCCATTTTATTATCTCCATGTACTCCTACTTATGAATGACCTTTTATCGAATAAAACAAAAGAAATTCAAGGGACAGTTTAAACAAGAATGTGTAGAAGGAGAAACGTGATATGCAAAAAACATTGTCCTCCTTAATTATGTTCTACATCTAAGAGATTTTTCTCGACTGCTACTAGTGATGGAATGTGCGGTACAAAAACTGGACATCCAAACATCTTTCTGACAATAAAAGATGCTTATGTATGTTTTATTCATATGATCAGGTACCCACAGTTGTGGGAGATGCAGCACAAGAAGAGGGATGGGTGGTTTGCCGAATTTTCAAGAAGAAAAACCTCCACAGAAGTTTGAGCAGCCCAATTTTGAGTCCTACTACATCCATCACATCGGAAACAAAAAGTGGCCAATCACTGTTTGATTCGTGTCCCGACGGAGCTTTGGAGCAAATAATTCAATACATGGGAAGGGCATGCAAGGAAGAAGAGAATGAAGCCTACATTAGCAATAATAGCACAAGATTTAACCTCCAACCAATCAACACAGGCATTAGTAATACTATTAATCATTTTGGCTTCCATGAGAGGTTCTTGAAACTTCCGACCCTAGACAGCCCAAACTCCACAAGCAGCCAGGATTGTTACCAACCAAACATTCATGAGGAGATGATGGTCACAGAGGTTAATAACAACCAGATGAGTCCTTTCACTGATCATCACCAAAACATGGATTACCATGTACACCACATGGACTCAGGACTCACCAACTGGGCAGCTTTCGACCGCCTTGTGGCTTCACAACTCAATGGACAAACCGAGACCTCTAGGCAATTAGCTTGTTTCATCACTGACCCCCACAACACTATTTCTTATGACAATGATGATCATGATCATGAACTTCAATTACGAAGTACCCTACGAGGATCGTTGTCTTCACCCAACAAATCCTACCAGGCCACACACGACTACAACAACAGCGCGATCGACCTGTGGAATTTCGATCGACAATCATCATCGTTGTCATCCTCCGACAAGCTGTGCCACGTGTCGAACGGTCCTGTATAACGGAACAACCCGATATCATATAATATCATATAAGAATGTTATCTAGTCCGTCCAAGTCAAAGAAATATATAATTACAAGCACAGTAGTATAAACATGTATGTTAGATAAATAAAGTTTGTTTTGGAGTTTTAGATGGGGTGGCGTTGTCAAAGTACCATTATTCGCTTAATCACGATGTCTACTATTAATTTTTTTCACTGTTCATGTCAAGAATCATATATATGGCAAGGGGTGGTGACTCAGAGTGGAGTACTACTAGTAGTCTTAGTATACTGATTATTATCTCTTTCCAAATGCAATAATAATTCTCACTTTTTTTTAATCTTGTAAGATGATATTCAAGTTGGTGATGGACCATATAATCATCATCAGCAATTAATCTTTGTGTCACGTGGTTTGTCGGTTTGTTTGCGGATATCGAGCCCCATGGCTCAACCTATCAATCCTCTCATCATTGTAACTCAAGGGTTCATGTACATGATCACAACTCATAGAGAGAGAGAGAGAGAGAGAGAGAGAGAGAGAGAGAGAGAGAGTTGCCCTACTTTTAAGAAGTCAAAATAATGGAACGGAATCATATAGAGAGAAACGTAAGATTTGCATCTTTGTCTCGTCATCAGAGAATAGGAAAATAAAAGAATTTGTAATGAAAAAAGGTTGACGGAGAGGGAGTTGAGTATTAATTAGTACTGGTAGGGATATGATGACACCATTGTGGGAACATTGTATGTTTTGACTCTTTCCCTTTGTTGAATGACACCATTGTGGTTTCGTCTTGGAGTATGTCGTATTCAAGCGATCAGTGCTATGAAAGTTTTTTTTTTCTTTCAGTAGGCCATGAAGACGTGCGTCTCTCAAGTTAACATTTGTGCCTGTTTGTTTATATATACACGATGTTAATTAGGTCATTTCTTATCTTATGCTCTAGGATTTAACCTAGCTTTGAAAGATATGGTATGAAAGCTAAATCAGTTGTATGAAGTCCTGGGTAGATAGTCAAACCTAATAGGAATTTAGCAAGGCAAAATCATTAATATTTGACATGAAGCCATGTAATTAATAACTTAAACAAACTAACTTCAAATACAAATAAACTGATTTGATCAGAACAAACCTACTTGACTATGATTATATACCTTTGTTTTCTGACCCAAAAAAACAAGGATTATATGCAATTCGATTATGTACCTAGTCAAGTAGGTTTGATGTGGATGTAAGATGATATGTACGATGAACTTAAACATAAATTCAAATACGACATGATGCAATTCGATTACCCAACTTAGTTTTAAGTTTACCAAAACTTGGCATGGTAGAACAACAGTGCAACGTAATATAATGCCAAACCAATTAAGTATTATTTCGAGAGAATTTTTCCAAGATGAAAAATTCAAATCCATGCACGTCCAATGTCCAATGATGCAACACACGTACATGTCTGATCGAGTGGTGTGACACATACGATCTAAAGGAGTTCAAATCTTTTGCATCCAAAAAAGACTATAGCCTCTCTGTGGCCACTATAAATATGCGACACCTCTCCACTTACACATCTTAATTGTGTTAACTCCTCCCTTTTTCTCCTAAATTTAAAAACAAAAAAACAACCAAGCGTCTGTCATTCTTATCGACTAAACCCACTCCCACCACTTCTTCGCTCGCTACGTGACTACGTCCCCTTCAATGCCAACCCCTCCTCCTTTGCCACCGAGTCCTTCTTGCTTGACGAGATCGCCTTCCGATCCAACTCCAATGGCCTCCTTAAAGACCAGCACGACATGGTCGCCGTCAAAAACTTCGAGGACAAGTACTGGCACCAAGGACGGAGCTACCATGGGCCTAGGGGGCGGATGCCCCCACTGAGAATTTTCTGACGCTGGCATGCTGCTCAAACCGATCTGGTTTTGCTGCAGCAGAGCCCCCACTGAACTGATCTGGTTCTGCAGAAGCAGAGCTGGGTCTTATATTTTTTTTTTAAAATTCATGCCAAAACGATGACGTTTTGGTCCTGGTAAAAAAAAAAGTAAACGAAACGGCGTCGTTTCGTATATGTTAAAACAAAAAAAAATAAGTATGTTAAAGGGGGGACCGCTTGTCCCCACGGTCCACTCCCATTCCCTGATTCCCATCTCTCCGTTTTCTTTTTATTTCCCTTGCCAATCAGAGAGCAGCGTGGTGCTACTCTCTTTCCCCAAATTCCCAACATCTTGAAACGGAACGGAACAGGAGCAAGGTGCTGTTCCCAGCCACTCCAGCCAGCCATATATATATTTAGGGTAAAATTTTAATTCCTAAATCTATAATCTCTAACCCTAATTAATTATTTAAGATGAATTTTTGTTTAATTGGTATAGAAATATTGAATCATATGGTAATTGGTTATTGATTATTGATATGAATTCTATGATTTTTGTTTGAGGATGCCCCCATTCACACAAATCTCTGGCTTCGTCCCTGACTGGCACGACCTAATTCGACTCCCGCATCAGCAAGACCACCTGGCCTTACGGCTCCGACATCTAGAGCAAGGAGTTAGTCCTACCGGAGATCGACAACAAGACCACCAAATATTTTTGTTTGTAATTGTAACCTATCACTACAATATTTTTGTTTGTAAGTTTGTAAGATGTCAAGTGATGGTATTATTTCCTGTATTATAACATAAATGAATTGATAATACTTATATGGTACAATCACATTATATTCTTTTAGACTAGTTTCAAGTAGGGATGGGCAAATACCCATTGGTTATGGGTAACCGCGGTTACCCGCCCATTTAAATTAAACGGTTACGGTTATGGGTAACCGTTTAGATAAATAAACGGTTATGGGTATAACCGTTTACCCGTGAAATTTAAATAGGCGGTTATGGGTATTAACCGCTGTTATAAATGGGTAACCGTTTACCCATTTATTTTATATATGTAAAACTAACACAAACCATGTACTCGATCCAATAATACTTAGCACCCAATAAATTAGCAAGGAATTCATCGGTCATTCTCTCAATAACACTGCTACAGGAATGATGATTCTCATCATCAAGGAATTCGCCAAATTAATTTAAAAACCTTGCAGGTAACCGTGAAATTGACAGAAATGTCTTCTAAACAATTTTTGTAACCCAATAATACTTAGCAAATATTATATTTACCTTAATTGGTAACAGTTAAAAATATCGTCTGTAAACTATTATTTCAATTATTGGAATGGTATAAGGACTTAAAAAATTAAAATATGGAAATGTATGATGAATGTATCTATAACGGTGTTTAATTGTCAAAAAAAAAAAATTATGACAATTGTTTTTTAATTTTCAAGTTGTTAAAAAACATGTAGAAGGGTGAAAAAGGGGTAATGGTAAAAAAAAAAAGATAAACAGGTTAAAAAGGGTAAATGGGTAAACAGGTATTAAACGGTTACGGTTAAATGGGTATGCGGTTATGGGTATGGTTAACCGTTTATAAACGGTTATGGGTATAACCGTTTAGGCAATTACCCAATGGGTAGACGGTTATACGGATATGAGCATAAACGGTTATAGGTAAATAACCGCAATTACCCGCCCGCCATAACCATTGCCCATCCCTAGTTTCAAGTCTTTCAATATAATACACCTCTCTGTAAATATTGGATTGCTCCAATAATTAAAGTATTTCTCTTCAATTCATTGCTTCAGGCTCACTCTCCTTGGATAACTCAAAATAGTAATTTTGCTAATTCGATGTATATCCCAATATTAATTAGAAGCGAAGGGATGAAGAGTTATAGCTCTAGTAGTAGTCTATATTTGACCTTAATTACACCCATGTCCAAGTTTATATATTATTTCCCCTTAAGCCTCTTCTGTACGCAAAGCAAATATTTACAAGCATTGGGCATTGTAAATCAATAAAATAATTGACCAAAAACACCAAAAAGAATTATTGTATATTGAATCTTATTCCATCCAAATTATAGTATTTTATGTTAACTTATCAGAAATGTGTATGAGGACAAAGAAAATACTTGCACTAAAGAAATAAAAAATAAAAAAAAGCGATTCTAGTCTTAAAATTAGTATTTAAATACTCTTACAATATGTTTACTTGAGTATTCAGCAATGTGCATGATATTTGAATTTGTTAAATATGGATAAACATACCCTATTCATGATGATACCTAGTTGAAACTAAAAATAAGACATATTTTAAACATCACATCTATTGTAGGCCTATTTAACTGAGCTATTCTAAGGGAATAGAGAGAGGGGGCCGGCGGCAATGAGAGAGAGAAGAGAGAGATTTAATTGTGATAGGTAAAATCCTTACTCTTTTAAGATTACAACTCTTAATAGGTAATTAACTCCTAATAGGAATATAAGAGATATTCCTAGCTTCAGTAGGATTTACACAATCACATTACTATTCTAAATATGACTGCAACACTCCCCTTGAGTGTGTAAAAACTCAACAAACCATTGCATCAGATCTTCAGCAAATAAGGTAGAATAGTTGATGAAGTTGGCGGCATAACGGATGAATGCGAGTCTCAAATTTAAGAAAGTATACATTGGTAGTAATACTCACAAAACATCGCTATGGTAAAACCCAAGGTATGGGGAAAACCCATAGATTAAGGAAAAAAGTGAAAGTATGCATAATGTCTAAAACAAACATCAAACAGGACGAAAGTAGTGAACTCAACAAAGTATGATCATCCCAGGATGGGTGCCTCGTTAAAACCTCGTTAGGTAGCAAAAACCCAGTGGGAAAAATGCTCCTAATCGTAGGAAAAAGAGTACATTAAGATAAAGTGAGTATGCTTCAGGATACTCCCCATGAGTTAGACATAACTTCTAAATAAGAGAACTACAAGCAATTCAATTTACATAATTTACGCATACCGATTCCTTGGACAAGCTTCTGAAAAGTAGACTTGGCAATGACTTGGTGAAGAGATTGGCCAGGTTGTCCTGGGAACGGATTTGCTTGACTTCAATGTTCTGATGATGTTGTTGCTGGTGAGAATAAAAGAACTTTGGCACTATATGCTTGGTGTTGTCTCCCTTGATGTATCCCTTCTTTAACTGCTCGATACATGCTACATTGTCTTCAAAAATCGTCGTAGGAAGGTCAACGACGGAAGTAAGGCCACTAGTGCTTCGAATATGTTCCATAACTACTCTCAACCAAAAGCACTCACGCGATGCTTCATGCAGGGCGAGAATCTCAGCATGGTTCGAAGAAGTCGCAACTAGCGTTTGCTTGGTAAACCTCAAAGATATAGCGGTGTCTCCAACGGTAAAGACATAACCCGTTTGAGAACGTGTCATATGTGGATCAGACACATATCTTGCATCTGCGTAACCAGTAAGGTGAGAATCAATCCGAGAACCGAGGGGAGGCGGCAACACTCGAAGATTCGCGGGTATAGAACAAGCCTAAATCCGTCATACCCTTAAGGTAGCGGAAAATGTCTTTAACACCATTTCAGTGCCTGTGTGTGGGCGCATTGTTGTATCTTGCCAAAAGATTAACAGCGAAGAAGATGTCGAGTCTAGTGCATTGAGCCAAGTACAATAAAGCCCCAATTGCACTTAGGTATGGAACTTAGGGGTCCAAAATCTTTTCATCATCGTCATTTGGACAATAGGTGTACAAAAAGGGATCTCGTTTAGCATCTAGAGTCTGAACAACCATAGGTGTACTCGAAGGCTTCGCTTTATCCTCATTAAAACGTCGCAACACATTTTGGGTGTAATTCGATTGATGTACTAGGATTCCATCTAAACAATGCTTAATCTCTAAGCCAAGACAATATCGAGTCATCTCAAATTTTGATTTCAAGTGCGCGGTAATTTCCTCAAACTCTGCAAAAGTTCCAATGAGGTTCATGTTATCGACATACACTGCAACGATCGCAAATCCAAAATGTGACTTCTTTATGAATACGCTGAAGGAAAAAATTTTGTCCTAGCTAAGAACATGTAAGAACATTTGAATACATATGCTAACTATTAACTCTTTAAAGTAGGCATGCATCCAAAAACAATTCATAAAACCCATGACTTGCAAAGCCTAGTATATGGTGAACCAAAAGACTCTTTAACAACATTAAAGAAAATTAAGAATTTAGAGATTCTTTACCCTTGAAGCTCATCCTTGATTACACAAGGGATTCACCCAAGTGGAGGGCCTTCAAGTCACCTCCTTGCTCCTTGGATCTTCCTTGTGATTTTCCTCCTTTTAGTGCTCCTTTGCTTCTTTGAGGATTTGAGGATTAGTTCTCCAAAACACCAAAAGTTTGATGTCTCTAAGTCTCTTCACCAAGGATGTATCTTGTGAGGTTGAAATGGATGACTTAGGGAAGTAGAGATTGCTAGATGACTCTCCCTAGGTGGCCGGCCTCCTTGAAGAAATTAGAGAGAAAATGTTTCACCCAATTTCCACAAGAAAAACCCCAATTGAATTTTGCTATAAAGTCCTTTATATAGTCCCTTCAAATAAGTGACCTAAAGGACCAAAAGCCCAACACTTCTAACATGGCCGGCCATTTAAGGTTATTGGGCTTATTGCCCATTTTGTTTTAGTTGGCATACAACTTAAACATAATGGGCCTTGTGGACCAAAACACTTTTGGGCCCCGAAGCCCTAAAACCAACTTAAAAGCCCAATACGAACATTTCGTATAATTAATTAACTAATTAATTAATCTTGACCATTCTTCAATTAAACCATTTAATTGCTTATCCATTTCATTTAATTGTTTCACATACATCCTTACTCGGTGTGCGATCCATTAGGTTCTAATTAGCGAGGCAGTGGGCGATGTTACTCTTAACGATCGATTGTGAATTGAAACCACATTTCAATTCTCCCTTTGATGATTAGTGTTTGCTAATCATTAGGGCTTCCACAAACCATGAGTGACACCTAGCAGTATGTCATGGTTACCCAAGCTAAGTAGAATTGGTTGGAGAACCTATCCAGTTACAATTACAATGCAATACGGTCATTCTCTAATACAATACTCTTAATCACATTGTTTAAGTGATAGTTTGTTTCATGTCTACTATCCAATGTGATACTTTCTTATATGATTCCCTTGAATATGATTTGGAACATCTTCCTTAGTCATATTCATTTGCTTTGGCCAAAGACTTTAGAATCATATTTTAGAGTATTCTCCTCCCACCATGGAAGGTTAGAGATCCCTTGTTGTGCATTCATATGCTTACATGACTAGATCGCATGACCCCAACAATGCCGTGGACAATCCGAAGGAATGCCTTTGTCATGATCAAAGATCAAGGACCTAACCATTAGACGTCT
This sequence comes from Malus fusca, assembly GCA_035220775.1. Lineage (NCBI taxonomy): Eukaryota > Viridiplantae > Streptophyta > Magnoliopsida > Rosales > Rosaceae > Malus > Malus fusca. The sequence goes on along the minus strand of CM069059.1, from coordinate 21,370,425 downwards.
ATGATGCCTCAGGTCAAAGGACTACTTTGCATATTGCAACCTTAGAGTTTATACATGACATGTATGTTCTAAATCTCTTTTGATCGTAGTTCAGTGTACTCGATTACTCTTTCGAGCACCTATATGTTTGTCTTAGTGTCCAACACCAAATGACTTTGAGACTAGTTCATACTCACGTTTGAGTCAACATAACACATACTAACCTTAGCGGATTGTCAATGCCCAATTGGCAATCCTATGGCTAGGAACGTTTTAGGAATGAACATAAGAGAAATGTCTCGTTAATCTAACTCATTAGATCACTTATCTCTTAGATCAAATACATCCCTTGGATTCTCTTATTGGTTAAACACATGATACAATAAATAGTGATTAACAATAAGTATTGCCCTTCCATTAAACATATTAAAGTTTAACATATTAAGTATTCCAAAAAGCTATTACATCAAATGAGTGGCTTTGTGGGCATACTTCCAACAATCTCCCACTTGCACTCAAAGCCATCCTCCCATGTATCTAATACCCATCTTATCCATATGACGATCAAGCTGGATTTGAGTCATTGGCTTTGTCAGTGGATCTGCTACGTTATCGGCTGAAGCAACTTTGAGGATGTTGACTTTCCCCTCGGCAGCATATCTTCTAATGATATTAAAGCGCCTATCAAAATGCTTGTTCTTTTGATGAGCCCTGGGTTTCTTGGCTTGAGCTATCGCCCCACTATTATCACAGTACAAAGTTACTGGTGATGTGATGGTTGGAACCACTCCAAGTTCAGTAATGAACTTTTTCATCCAGAACGCTTCTTTGCCGGCTTCAGCTGCAGCGACATATTCAGCCTCTGTCGTGGAATCAGCAAGTACACTTTGCTTCTTGCTTTTCCAACTGACAACCCCACCATTCAGAGTGAATACATATCCGGAGTTGGAACTTCTATCATCGACGTCAGATTGGAAATCTGCGTCTGTATAAGCTTCCACTCGCAACTCTGCTGCTCCTCCATAAACGAGGAACATGTCCTTAGTTCTTCTTAAGTACTTAAGGACCGTCTTGACAGCTGCCCAGTGTTCTGATCCTGGGTTAGATTGATATCGACTAGTAATGCTCACAGCATACGCGACATCAGGCCTTGTGCATATCATGGCATACATGAGACTCCCTATGGCGGAAGCATAAGGAATTTCATTCATTAGCCGTATCTCTTCAGGAGTCTTAGGTCCCATGGACTTAGAAAGGTGAATTCCATGTCTCACAGGAAGAAAACCTTTCTTAGATTGTTCCATCTGGAACCTACTTAGCACCTTATCAATGTACATCGATTGGGATAATCCAATTAATTTTCTGGATCTATCACGATAGAGCTTTATCCCAAGTATATAAGATGCATCTCCTAAATCTTTCATGTGGAAGGTTTTATACAACCACACTTTTACAGAAGAAAGTACTGCAGTGTCATTCCCGAATAGTAATATGTCATCTACATATAACACTAGGAATACAACTGCATCCCCAACGACTTTTTGATAAACACAATTGTCGTCTTCGTTTTGAGTAAAACCAAACGTTTTGATTTCAGTATCGAAACGAATGTTCCAGCTCCTTGAGGCTTGCTTAAGTCCATAAATGGACCTTTGAAGCTTGCATACCTTAGTCTTTTCAGACTCGGACACGAAACCTTCGGGTTGAGTCATATAGAGCTCTTCCTGTAGGTAGCCGTTCAGAAAGGTACGCAGCTATAGCAAGCAAAATCCGAATGGACTTAATCATGGCTACAGGAGAGAAGGTTTCTTCATAGTCAATCCCTTCTATTTGCCTGTATCCCTTGGCTACTAGTCTAGCCTTATAAGTCTCCACGTTCCCATCAACGCCTATCTTCCTCTTGAAGACCCATTTGTTTCCAACAGGTACAATACCTTCTGGAGGGTCTACAAGAGTCCAGACCTGATTTTGATACATGGAATCCATCTCGGATTTCATGGCTTCTTGCCATCTCTTTGAATCAATGTCGGACATTGCTTCAGTGTAGTCTCTAGGGTCCTCCTTTGTTTCATTGTCACCTAGAAGGTACAATTCATCAAAGTCATTATTTAAGCCAAACCTCATAGGTGGCTTACTAACCCGTTCAGATCTACGTGGAGCTAGGGGTTCAGGAACAGGGTTGTCAATATGTCGAGTGCTTGTTTGTGGTTCATTATTAATCTCATTAATTTCCATCTGTTTGCTTATAGTTCCTTTGAGAACAAATTCGTCCTCTAGAAACTTAGCAATTCTGGCGACAAAGACTTTCTGGTCGTCAGGATGGTAGAACTCATATCCCATAGTTTCTCTAGGATATCCCACAAAATAGCATCTTACTGATCTCGCTTCAAGCTTAGTAGCCTCAAGCTTCTTGACATATGCTTCACAACCCCAAATCTTAATATGATTAAGACTTGGCTTTCTTCCATGCCATATCTCATAGGGTGTTTGTGAAACTGATTTGGAAGGTACTCTATTAAGCAAGTAAGCTGCTGTATATAGAGCGTATCCCCAGAATGTTACTGGTAGATCAGCGGAACTCATTATAGAATGAACCATGTTCATCAAGGTTCGATTTCTCATTTCAGAAACTCCATTAAGTTGTGGAGTTCCCGGTGGAGTCCACGGTGATATTATTCCACACTCTTTGAGATAATCTAGGAACTCATTACTCAGATATTCACCCCCTTGATCCGATCTTAGGATTTTTATCTGTTTCCCAGTTTGCTTTTCAACTTCATTCTTGAATTCTTTGAACCTTTCAAAGGATTCTGACTTGTACTTCATAAGATATACATAGCCAAACCGAGAGTGATCGTCGGTGAATGTGATATAGTATGAGAAGCCTTCTCTCGTTGTAGTAGACATAGGTCCACATACGTCAGTGTGGATTAACCCTAGAATTTCAGTGGCACGCTCTCATTTTCCAGTAAATGGAGATTTGGTCATATTCCCTTTCAAGCAACATTCACAAGTACCCATCCGGTCATTACCTAATGGGTGGAAATATCCGTCTTTCGACATCTTGCGAATCTTATCAAGGTTCACATGTCCAAGTTTAAGATGCCACATCTTTTCTTGGTTAACTTCTTCTCTAGCCCTTTTGGGTTTTGAGGTATTCCCGCTTTCAATACAGTGCATCCCACTATTCGTCTCTAGGTGAAAAAGTCCCTCTATCATATTACCATGAGAGATAATACGACCGTTCAAGTATAAAGTGCAACTCATTTTGTCAAACAATACTGAGTGCCCATCTCGTAAAAGCTTAGAGATGGAAATCAAATTCTTTATACATGAAGGAAAATATAAACAATTTTTAAGTTCCAGGACTTCCCCAGATGGTAGGTTAAGCATATAGGTGCCTATTGCTTTTGCAGAGATTTTAGTGCCGTTCCCAACTCGCACAACCATCTCCTCATTGCGCAGTGACCTGCTCCCTGTTAGTCCCTGCAACGTATTACAGATATGTTGACTAGCACCTGAATCAAATATCCAGGAATTGGAGCTCACTGTAAAAGCACTCTCTATGACAGAAATAGTCTCTTCAAAAGTCTGTGTCATAAGGCTCGCAATGCGCACCCTGTATTTCTTCTTCCAACGTTCATCCTTTCCATAATGAAAGCATGTTCCTTTGGATTTCTTTGCCTTCTTCTTATGCAACCTTTTCCTTATCATTGCATTCTCACTCCCACTGTCCTTTTTGAAACCTTTTTCAAATTTACAGCAGATGTCAATCATCTCTTTCAAAGAATGATCGAATCTATTCACTTTATAGTTTACGATAAACTTAGTGAAATCATCCGAGAGAGATGCAAGGAAAAAGTCTTGGGCCATTTTCCCATCGATGGAAGTTCCTAAACTTTGAAGATCTTGAAAGATCCTTTCCATCTTTTGTCCATGTTTATGGACCGATGTCCCATTTGCCATTTTGGCATTCATTAGACTACAAATATTTGAGAATCATACATTACTAGTCTCAATGTCATGCATCTTATGCAAACTTTCAACCATGGCACAATAAGTGTCCATGTGCTTATGTAGCTTCATAAGCTCCTCACTAAGTGAAGTGAGGATTAAGCATTTGGCTTGTAAGTCATCCTCATAGTGTCTAACATAATTTTGACACTCCTCCTTTGAAGCTAGTTTCGTAGGAGGTACATGAGGAGGGGATTGCTTAAGCACATACAATATGTCTTTCACCTTTGAGACATTCTCAATGTGGCGATACCAAGCAAGGAAACGTTGGCCCTTTAGGCCCTTTTTGTCAAGTATTATGGTGGGTATAATTTTAGGCATGTCGTTCACTACATAACATAACAGAAATCGAATTAGCATTGTTGTTTAAAACTATTTTGATTGGGTCTTTGAATCAAATAGTACCACCCACTATTTTTGGCAAATTCCACATCCCTCAATAGAATTCGAGAGTTATATTGAACTCTTAGTGGGTTATGGGAGACTCCCCATTACCAAGCCCACCTCACGATGATACGATGTTGGCTCAAAAATAATGATGAGAGAATAACGCATTATTCATTTACAACTTTTTGTAATTACCCATCCGTTTGGCCTCTAGAGAATGTTGCCTCACGATGATACGATGTTGGCACCATTGCACTTAGTTTAAGTTATTCCCACCATGCTTAGTTCGTGAAAGGGTTCAAGAATAGCCTCACGATGATACGATGTTGGCTATCCTCGTTGCCTACACTCACCTCATCATATGTATATGGATTCCTCCTGGATATAAGCACATGCTTTGTACTTCCCCATGATAGGGTGAAGCCGGTGCATGAGTCACAAACGATTGGAACCCACCACGGTGGAAGGCCTACGAAGAGATATTCTAAACATCTCTCGCTTATCAACTTAATATTCATTTGTTGAGGGAATAGCGTTGGGCTACATCAAAACATTTTAATCATATTAAAAGAACTTGGGCCTATCACAACCATTGGTCCAAGTTTATATGAATTAGTAGTATATAATACTCCCACTGTTTCGTTGAAACAAGCGAGATTGTATGGAACTACTAACGAATGCCTTGCATCCTCATATGGACTATATAGTCATATTAGGTTTTAGGATGATTACGAACCGTTTGATTTGATCCAACACGAGCCTTGTGTTGGACCTTGGGTCTAAGGTAGATAGTTGTTGATTTTAGTTACGCGTTTAATCCAATTAAACCGTTATTTCCTATTGGGCGTTGGACCCAACTATTCCATTTTGCATACATTTAAACAAAAGGAATACATGAAATAATAATAAGGGCTTATGCCCTTTTACAACACAAATGATGGACTTATGTCCATTTACAACAATCTTGAACTAATCAAATTACATTCAAATTCTTACACTACCAAGCCCAAACATTCATAATGTAAAGCGGCCAATCACATAGCTCAATTATCGAGGCATTTGGTTCATAATCACCCTTCTCTTAATCAAACACATTTAATTAAGAAAACAACTTTAAAACAATTGGTTTTCGGATCCATAGAATTGATTTAAATGGAACTAAATAAAATAAAAATCCAATTCTCATTTAAAGAGACAAACCATTTTGTTCTCATCTAATTTGGGCCAAAAAACAATGACCACAACTTTTGGGCCATTTTCTAAAAACAAAAACTTTTGGGGTCATTTTGTAAAAACACAAGAGTCCACAACTTCATGTAATCACAACTTAGAACCCAAACATTTTTAATAATGTCAAAACATCATTAAAGGAGCAAAACAATTTGTCCTTTAAAGTTTTTGGACCTTAACGTAAAAACGTAAACTTTTGGGCCAAAATGCAAATACACAAAAGTATCAAAACTTTATGTAAGTGCACAAAAGACCCAAAAATACCCTATTTTATAGGGTGGCCGGCCATTAGTGTTATTTAGTGATAAAATTCAAATTTTATACAAAGTTTTGTAAGTGGGTTTTGTTAGGTGAGGTAAAGATGAAATAAAATTTTGTAAGAAATGATTTATGTCATTCTTTAAAACAAAGTTTGTCTCCCATTAAAATTACTTAATCATTAACCATCACCCACTAAAATTAAATCAAAACTTTATGTAAAAACATAAAACTTTTTGAATCAAAACTTCAAAACTTTTTGTTCTTGGCAAGAACTCCAAGAACATTTTAAGAACACTTATGAAAACTCAAAATACATGGCACCAAATTTTAGTTCCAATATTCATGCTTAAATGAAATACATCTGCAACATTTGAGATGCAAAATTTTCTAGCAAAATTTATATTCAAAGCAAGAACAAAGCTTGTAACATTTACAACATTTAAATCATAAAACATGAAAATCACAAAACCCAAAAGGATCCACCATACACTAGACCTAGGCTCTGATACCACTTGAAGGAAAAAATTTTGTCCTAGCTAAGAACATGTAAGAACATTTGAATACATATGCTAACTATTAACTCTTTAAAGTAGGCATGCATCAAAAAACAATTCATAAAACCCATGACTTTCAAAGCCTAGTATATGGTGAACCAAAAGACTCTTTAACAACATTAAAGAAAATTAAGAATTTAGAGATTCTTTACCCTTGAAGCTCATCATTGATTACACAAGGGATTCACCCAAGTGGAGGGCCTTCAAGTCACCTCCTTGCTCCTTGGATCTTCCTTGTGATTTTCCTCCTTTTAGTGCTCCTTTGCTTCTTTGAGGATTTGAGGATTAGTTCTCCAAAACACCAAAAGTTTGATGTCTCTAAGTCTCTTCACCAATGATGTATCTTGTGAGGTTGAAATGGATGACTTAGGGAAGTAGAGATTGCTAGATGACTCTCCCTAGGTGGCCGGCCTCCTTGAAGAAATTAGAGAGAAAATGTTTCACCCAATTTCCACAAGAAAAACCCCAATTGAATTTTGCTATAAAGTCCTTTATATAGTCCCTTCAAATAAGTGACCTAAAGGACCAAAAACCCAACACTTCTAACATGGCCGGCCATTTAAGGTTATTGGGCTTATTGCCCATTTTGTTTTAGTTGTCATACAACTTAAACATAATGGGCCTTGTGGACCAAAACACTTTTGGGCCCCGAAGCCCTAAAACCAACTTAAAAGCCCAATACGAACATTTCGTATAATTAATTAACTAATTAATTAATCTTGACCATTCTTCAATTAAACCATTTAATTGCTTATCCATTTCATTTAATTGTTTCACATACATCCTTACTCGGTGTGCGATCCATTAGGTTCCAATTAGCGAGGCAGTGGGCGATGTTACTCTTAACGATCGATTGTGAATTGAAACCACATTTCAATTCTCCCTTTGATGATTAGTGTTTGCTAATCATTAGGGCTTCCACAAACCATGAGTGACACCTAGCAGTATGTCATGGTTACCCAAGCTAAGTAGAATTGGTTGGAGAACCTATCCAGTTACAATTACAATGCAATACGGTCATTCTCTAATACAATACTCTTAATCACATTGTTTAAGTGATAGTTTGTTTCATGTCTACTATCCAATGTGATACTTTCTTATATGATTCCCTTGAATATGATTTGGAACATCTTCCTTAGTCATATTCATTTGTTTTGGCCAAAGACTTTAGAATCATATTTTAGAGTATTCTCCTCCCACCATGGAAGGTTAGAGATCCCTTGTTGTGCATTCATATGCCTACATGACTAGATCGCATGACCCCAACAATGCCGTGGACAATCCGAAGGAATGCCTTTGTCATGATCAAAGATCAAGGACCTAACCATTAGACATCTATGATGCCTCAGGTCAAAGGACTACTTTGCATATTGCAACCTTAGAGTTTATACATGACATGTATGTTCTAAATCTCTTTTGATCGTTGTTCAGTGAACTCGATTACTCTTTCGAGCACCTATGTGTTTGTCTTAGTGTCCAACACCAAATGACTTTGAGACTAGTTCATACTCACGTTTGAGTCAACATAACACATACTAACCTTAGCGGATTGTCAATGCCCAATTGGCAATCTTATGGCTAGGAACGTTTTAGGAATGAACATAAGAGAAAGGTCTCGTTAATCTAACTCATTAGATCACTTATCTCTTAGATCAAATACATCCCTTGGATTCTCTTATTGGTTAAACACATGATACAATAAATAGTGATTAACAATAAGTATTGCCCTTCCATTAAACATATAAAAGTTTAACATATTAAGTATTCCAAAAAGCTATTACATCAAATGAGTGGCTTTGTGGGCATACTTCCAACATACTCATGGGCATAATTTGTTATTCACATAACCCTGACTTGTCAAATATTCACTTAGATGGTTATACCACATCTGTAACATCCCACATCGCCCAGGGGAGTGATCCTTAAATGTATATTCACATCCCTACCTAGCATGAGGCTTTTTGGGAGTTCACTGGTTTCGGGTTCCGTAGGAACTCCGAAGTTAAGCGAGAAGGAGGCCAGAGCACTCCCAGGATGGGTAACCCACTGGGAAGTTGCTCGTGAGTTCCCAAAACAAAACCGTGAGGGAATGGTAAGCCCAAAGCGGATAATATCGTGCTACGGTGGTGGAACGGGCTCGGGAAGTGGTCCGCCCCGGGCCGGGATGTGACAAATGGTATCAGAGCCAATCCATGGCTGGAAGTGTGCCGACGTGGACGTCGGGCCCCTAAGGGGGGTGGATTGTAACATCCCACATCGCCCAGGGGAGTGATCCTTAAATGTATATTCTCATCCCTACCTAGCATGAGGCCTTTTGGGAGCTCACTAGCTTCGGGTTCCGTAGGAACTTCGAAGTTAAGCGAAAAGGAGGCCAGAGCACTCCCAGGATGGGTGACCCACTGGGATGTTGCTTGTGAGTTCCCAAAAACAAAACCGTGAGGGAATGGTAAGCCCAAAGCGGACAATATCGTGCTACAGTGGTGGAACGGACCCGGGAAGTGGTCCGCCCCGGGCCGGGATGTGACAACATCCGTTCGGATTGTTTCAATCCTTAGAGTGACTTCCTCAATCTAATAGAGAAAGTGTTCCGTGGTCTAGAACTATTTGAACCAGTCAATGGAAGTCTTCCTAGAACTTTCATGTATATTTTCATAAGCTGCATATTCAGTTTTTCGAAAACTACCAAACTGATTAGGTAGCGGAATGTTATAACGTCCACTACGGGAGAATACGTCTCCTAGTAATTAATCCCAGGGCGCTGAGAAAAGCCTTGCGCTATGAGGCGTGCTTTGTATCGCACTATTTCATTATTTTCATTACGCTTCCTTACGAAAACTCACTTGTAGCCAACGGGTTTCACGCGTGGTGGAGTAAGAGCTACGGGCCCAAACACCTTAAGTTTCACGAGCGAATCGAGTTCGATCTAGATTGCTTGTTTTCAGTTTGATCAATTTGTTCTACGTCGGCATTCATCAACGGAACGTGGTTCAATGTCATCGCTAAGAATGATGTTAGTAGCTACTGAGTATGCAAATGCATCGTCGACGATCATCTCATTCTGATTCCAAACCTTATCCAGTACTGCTTAGTAGATCGAAATCTCACGATTCTCGATAGGCCGGTTTGTCTTATCTAAGACATCACCATAATCTAGAATAACCTCATACGTTGGAATGGATGAGTGAGCGATGGTTGGATTCAAACTATGGTCACTAATTGGGGCTGATTTCCTCTTCCGGGGTTGTGAATCCTTTGAACCAAAGGGTCTGCCACACTTCAGGGTTGGAGCAGATGATTGGCTAACCGCCAATGTACCGGGCCGTGTGGAAAGTGCAGCATCACCACCTTCAAGGACGGTCTGGCCTTCCCAGGCGGGATGGTGATGTACGTGGGGTACATCTATCCTTGCAGGTGCGTTTGCAGAGGGTATATGTGATCTCGTCACCTTTGCTAAATCAGTAAAAACATCTGGCATGCTTTGAGCATTGCTTTGAAGATCTATAAAGGCGCACTTTAGTTTCAAACTGAGCAGTGCGGGGATCTAAATGAGATATAGTGGGAGCATACCACGACAATTCGCGGCGTTCTCCAGGAACGTTATCATACTTATCTCCCCCTAACGACGAGAAGATTGTCTCATCAAAGTGACAATCCGCAACACGTGCAATAAAGAGATCTCATGCCAAGGGTTCTAAATAGCGAACAATTGATGGCGGATCATAACCAACATAGATTCCCATTTTTCTCTGATAACCCATTTTGGTACATAGTGGCGGCGTTATTGGCACATAAATTGCATACCCAAACACCTGTAAATGCTAGATGTCAAACTCATATCTAGTAACCAACTGTAACGGTGAATGTGGTTGGGTAGCGGTATGCCTCAAATGGACCAATATAGCTACGTGCAATATTGCATAACCCAGTCAGATACCGGCAATTTGGTTCGCATAACCAAAGTCCGAGCTATCAATTGAAGGCACTTTATAAAAGCTTTTACCAAGCCGTTTTAGGTGTGAACATGGGGTACAGGATGTTCCACTTCAATCCATACTGACATGCAATAATCATCAAAGGTCTGTGACATAAACTCTCCAGCGCTATCCAATCGAATCGACTTGATTGGATAATTAGTGTGGTGAGCCCTTAGCTTAATAATTTATGCTAGGAGTTTTGCAAATGCAGCATTGTATGTGGACAACAGGCAAACATGTGATCATCGTGTTGATGCATCAATGAACACCATAAAGTATCTAAATAGTCCGCATGTTGGTTGGATAGGTCCACAAATATCCCTTGGAATCATCTAAAGAAATTTAGACGGGTCGTGAATAATCTTTGTAATCGAGGGTTGAGTATTCAACTTCCCTAAAGAACACGCTTTGCATGGCGGAAATCCAACGTATGGAGATAACTCATGCCTATGAGATGATTTGAGGATACATCGCATCATGTCACGTCCGGGATATCCTAAATGGTCATGCCAAAGTAGCAAAGTGCTCTGGAACTCAGACATAGGGTCGGCCACATGGTGTGCTTCTATGCCGCGAGTGGTTGGGATGTACAACCCATTAGGGAAACGTTCCAACTTCTCGTGAATACGCTTTTGGCCATATTCATAAGAAGTGATACAAAGAAATTCAGAACCATTATCTTCAGTGGTTTTAACATGATATTGATTATTTCAAATATCTCTAAAACTCAACAACATTCTTCCGAAACGTGGAGAATAAAGGGCCTCTTTAATGGTTAAGACTGTACCATTGGATAACATGAAACGGGCCTTTCCGTATCCTTTGATCAGGTTGGATGGGCCTGAGAGAGTTGTCAGAGATGCTTTCTTAGGTACAAAGTTAGTAAAATAGTGTCGCTCACGCAATATGGTGTGCTTGGTAGCACTATCAGCCAGACAACTAACTTCCTCACTAGACATATACCTAGCACTATCACGCAATATGGTCACATGCATAAATATAATCCCATTCATTCAATTAATCAATTCGAGAAATAATATGCATAACATAACAATCCATAATTCAAAACAAACCAAAACCAAACAAATTATTCCAAAAACTTAGAAAAAATTGTTCAAAATTAAACCATAATCCTAGAAAAATAGAGGGGAGGGTCCGGCCACTCCTAGTGGGTTTGGCCACTAGGGGTAAAACACCCTAAAACATGTCTAAAATGTATTCGTCCATATGAGCTGATGCCTCCTGAAAATCTGATATCTCTATGGATGTAATAGCATCTTTCGGATATTCCACATGTGCAAAGTTAGACTCACAATGGGAATGATATGTGGCGATGGCCTCTGGGGTAGCTCGGCATACGCGTGACCAATGATCCCTTGATCCATAGTGGTAGCACATGTCCATTTTAGTGGAAGTCGATTGAACGAGAGCTTTTCCCTTGTTCTTGAAGTTTGGGGCCTTAGGGGCAAGGGGTCGGCACTGCTGGGTCACATTCCCTCCCTTGGGTGGGCATTGACTTTGTGGAACTTGGGCCCGTGGTAGGGCTTTCCGCCCATTGCCATGGTCACGACGATTCTTACGTTGTTTGTGGCTGCTAGAATGTGTCACATGCGCTTCAGGCGCGGCGTTAAGCTAATTGGTCGAGCTTGATGATTCTTCATCAAAAGCTAGTTTTGCTTTTCAGCAAGAAGTAGGACAGAGATCAAATCCAAAAATTTGGTGAATTTATATACCCTATATTGTTGCTGCATAACAATATTGGTGGCATGGAAGGTCAAATAGGTATTCTCCAGGAGATCTGATTCGGTTAGTTCCACTTTACAGAACTTCAGAAGTGATCGAATTCGACAAACTTCAAAGTTGTATTCATTCACAGAATTAAAGTCCTGGAAGCGAAGATACTGCCAATCATGTCTTATTTTAGGCTAGTAGATGTCTTTCTGGTGATCGAAACGATCGGCCAGACCAAGCCAGAAGGTGCGTGGGTCTTCCTTAGTGAGGTACTCGGTCTGCAGTGCATCATGGATGTGTCTTCGAATAAAGATCATTGCATTAGCTTTCTAATCTTCATCGATGGGTTTGTCGTCGGTAGGTGCCTTGATGGTTGCTTTAATGCCTTTTGCAGTAAGATGGAGCTTCACGTCTTAAACCCACTTTAGGTAGTTTCTTCCAGATACTTCCAGAGTGGTGAAATCAAGCTCAAGTTCAACATGTCCTTAAAACGGAGGGTACAACAAAAACGTGATTAGTCATATGGTAATCCATAGACATATATCATAGAACATTCGGGTTCTATAGACATGTATTAGTTTAATTTATGCATGAAACCTACAGGTTTCATGTGGTAAGTTTTGAATGAAAACTTCAGGTTTCAAATGCACTAAATATGAAACTACAGGTTCAATTTAGTTTTATGAACGATTAGTTCATAAAGAGAGGTTCCTGCAAGAAACACATAATGCAATATGCTAATTTAAGTATAGTGGATTTGATTTTCTTCGACAACTCAAGTGTGAGAGTATCAGGACTACGAAAGTATATCAACGGTTTAAAGTATAAAAATAAATTATTGAATCATTAATGTCCAAAAGTGATATTCAGGTCAATAATTTTGGATTCAATATCAGATTAATGGATTACATGTCACTTTTAATTAATTCAATAGATCGGGACCAAATAGGGTTGATTGTGAAAGCAAAATAATTTGGGATAAGGGCCCTGCAAATTCGGTTGCATACTTATTGGGTCTCGATGAGGGCTACAGGCCTCGGGTCGAGAGGGTTTGGAGAGCCCATCCACCAAGGTTGTTGGCATTGGGCCAAGGCAGGTGCACGAGGCAAGCTCAAAGGCTTGCAGGTGTGCGAGGAAACCCCAGCTGAAGCTGGGTTTCGATTTTGGGCCGCAAAAACAAGCCCAACCATTTGGGCTGGCTTCTGGTGTCGCGGGTCGTGGCAAGATCAAGCCCAGCAAGTTGTGGGTTGTGCTGGAGTAGGCTTGAGTAGAAAGGGGCTTCAGGCCCGTGTCAATGACAAGCCCAGCATGCTTCTGCCATGCAGGTTTGTGCTCGAGTTGGACTAGGGTTGTGGGCCAGTGTAGCAGACAGTTTAGGCTAAAGCCTGGTTGGGTCCGAGAGAAGCAGCAAGCCCAGAGGGCTGCGCACATGGTCCATGGTGTCAAACGACACAGTTCCCCATGAAGGTGGGCTTCATGCCAGCGCGGTGGTCCGTTGATGATACCACGGTGGTGATGCGGCGGCAGTGCCACATAGTTCCAATTTGTTCAACTTCTCTAGGGTTTGAAAAAACCTAACATGCTTCTAATTTATTTATATGCTTTGACTCACAATTCCACATAGCAATTTAATTGTGTAGTGCATGAAACATATATATATATATATTGACAAATATATGAAACATATACAATATATATATATATATATATATATATATATCGGAAGGAAAATATAAACATATAGGGGTTCATGCATCATGGGGAATGTTTTCATGATTCAATGTCGTTTCAAATATCTTCCTTTATTTTAAGCGTATCTGATTGGCAGAAAACATATAAGAGCCTTTGAATTTTGTGGAAGATAGCATCCTCCTACGATCCGTCAGTTCCTCAGCTTCTGGTAAGAGCGTGCTGATAACGTGTTGTACGCCTATTTAACTGAGCTATTCTAAGGGAATATAGAGAGGGGATCGGCGGCAGTGAGAGAGAGAAGAGAGAGATTTAATTGTGAGGTGTATGTTGTATCACCCATTGTGCCTTTATTTATAGTAGTAGGATAGGTAAAATCCTTACCCTTTTAGAATTACAACTCTTAATAGGTAATCAACTCCTAATAGGAATATAAGAGATATTCCTAGATTCACTAGGATTTACACAATCACATTCTTATTCTAAATGACTGCAACAACATCTACTTTTTTTTTTCTTTTCTTGTTTGTTAGTAAACGAAGAGTATATCAAGAATAGAATGATATCTATACCTTGTATTATCATCTATGATAAGGAAGCATTCCATCAAAACGACATGTGATCAACAATGTGGAGTAATTAATTCAATTCTCATTTTTTACTTACCTATTCTCAAGGTCTCTGATTCCCTACTTTCTTATTGTTTAGTAACCGATATTTACATTAGATATAATTTAATTGTAGTGTATTGTTCTCAACCAAACTTAAAATTTAAATGTAGGAAATTGAAAGAAGTTATGGTTTTATCATAAAACTAATTAATTAGAAAATATCGGTTCAAGACTTTATAAGGACATGCAAGGTTCTTGATTTACCGATGTGAAATACACACTCTCTACATGGCCCCTCACGTGTGGGTCATTTAAGCCTAGCTAACATGTACGCAACACATATTGAGTAACGGGAAGCACGTTTGGCTACCATTAGGCTTCCACGCTTAAGTCAATCTGTTATGATACCATAAAGAAAATTAACGTTTCACTATAATATCAATTGACAATACAAAAAATAACCTAGCACCACAAAACCAATTTAAAATGGAGAATTCAACAAAAATCCTAACACAATCAATACCCCTAATTATGTTGCTAATTACTGGCTAATGATCCTAACTGCTGGTCTGCTAGGATAGTTTTGCACCAAGTTCACTATGTTCGAACTCATGCGTCCTAATCCTGAATAATGAATATTTCCTTTTTGTCCGATGGTCCTGCAAGGACGATTAATTAGTCCCAGCAGGGAGGGTGGGACGATGGGACAAATAAATCCTCCAAAGAATATGATAAGGGCACAATTAATTACTAGATCTTACAAGTCCAAATTCTACGCTGGTTAAAACTATATTCGTATCTCAGGTTCTCAACTGCTACTTAAATTAATCCTTAGTCTCGCTTGTCTCTTCCACTGTCCATTTAGCTTTTTATGCATGCACTAATTTTAAAACCTAAAAGGTAACCAATCAACCATGACAAGGACTCAAAAAACATGAAACAGAAGTGAATGGAGACTCACCAGTAGCCTGGCACAGAGAAGGTACACAAAAAAGGTAGATTAATTGGGGGACAAAGAACATGGCATTAAAGTTTCCGAAAAAAAAAAAGAACATGGCATTAATCGTCAAGTGGTCACACTCAGCCTCCAGCGTAAATATACATTATAAGCCGATTGACATCATTTTATATATAATACAACATTCATCATCGTACTCATAATAATACCTGGAGAACGGGTTATTCCAACAGAAATAAAGGTGTACACTGAAATTAAGGAGTTTCATTTGATGGAACTTGATAGAAGGAGTGATTGATTTGAATATTAGAAACAGTGACATGAATCAAATGTGACCGTAGAAGCTTTAATTTTTGGCCAATTAGCATGAATAATCACTTTTTGATATTTCAAGATGACGTTGGTCGTTATGTCTCCGTTATCTCGTCGTTATTAAAAATAATCATTTCTACAACTAAATGTTAAAAAATGATCATTCCTGCTAATTGCCCCTTAATTTATTGGTCATGCATACATGATTTTGTCAAATAATTTAGAGGCAATTGAGAGGCGGAGACACTATAAGGCCAACATAGGCCTTGCCTACCCTCACACTTCTACCTTTTCTAAGTAATTTAGTATTATCCTTCTTTTTTGTATGGTAACTTAAAATTATACTTCTTTTAGTTTACACAAAACTCTTAAATTTATTCACCAATTAATAGTTAAAAACAAGAGTTCATATTTTTCTTTTCAATTCCAATCGGACTCATTTTAAAACTAAAATTTAACATATCTAATTTATAAACAGATCAATAAATCCTAAAATTAAAATCTAAAGTTTGGTTTAGTTTTATTAAAAAATATTCTATCACATTATCCAACCAAACAATAATATAACTTTGAGCTCCTCCCCCCCCCCCACCCCACCCCCCAAAATTTCATATATTTTGTCCTCCAAATTCTCAACCCACAGCTTATTAAGGTTTGTAAATCTCTCTGTCTCTTTAACTTTTTTCTAAATTTTTAAAATTTCATATATTTTGTTCTCCAAATTTCGAATCCATTCTTCTCACTTTTATGTTCTATAAATCAATTCTATATTGAATTGGGGTGGTACTAGAGAGACTGTCTACTTGAACCATATTTTGAGAGCGCATGATGTGGCAGTTAATGGGTGGACTACTTCTTTAAATCATTAAAGAAGAAATCCAATCATCAACCGCCACGTCATAGGTCTCCAATATATAGTCTAAAAATATGGTATCCCTGACATTTTCATTGACTTAATATTAGAAGGTTAATTTCTCTTAATCCTCTTTACTTTTAATTAATTATTTTCAATATTGACTTGATATTCGAAGGTTAATTTCAACATGAAAAAAAGTATTTAGCACCTCAACAAATTTAATTAACTCACAACTCCAAGCATGTATTCTACTCATTTGTAAATACTATCTATTTATTTAATTTTTTTAGGGTAAATTACAATTTACCCCCTCAAGTTTGGGGTCGATTTCAATTCCTTACAACATCTTTATAACATTTCAATTTCATAATTTACTTATCATTTTATTTCAGTTTCATACATCCGTTAGAAAATCTGTTAAATAAACTGTTAAGTGATGACATGGCAAATATGTGATCCACATTTGTGCTGACTTGGCTGCCACATTTGTGCCACGTGGCTAAACACTTAATAAAAAAATTAAAAAAATTAAATAATTAATTTATAAAAACAAAAATCCCATCATCTTCCCCACCCCCTTCTACCCACCCGAGCAACCCACCCCCAAATCAGATACACTCCCTCTCTCTCTCTAATCCCTAGCTCCAAAAATCCAATCTCCCCATCAACCTCACCACCCCACCCCACCCAAAACCCCAAAAAACCCAGATCAGTGTTGATCCTCTCCGGAGTCATGTATGTGATGGTCCCGACGGAAGAATTACAGGGGTCCATGGTCTGAGCCAGAATCCGAGGTACTAGATTGCGATGCACTTGTCGTCTTGGGCGCCGCGGGCGAAGATGAGGCCCTTCGGGGTGCATGGGCGGAGAAAGGAGGGTGGGTCCACTTGCCGGCCTCGGTGGGGATGGAGTCGAGGTGGGAGTTGAGGAGAAGGGAGGGGAGAGAGGGGTGGGACCACTTGAAGGAAATAATGAGATTTATGTGGGATTTCTAGTGACTAGCATGCATATACAATTCAAAATTTATATACATTAGCAACGGAAGCATGTTATCACATAATATCAAAGCTATAGTCATGCAAATCCCCTTCAAGAAGCATAGGTCCATATTTTGATGCATCTAAGAAATTATTGAAGAACAAAGTGAAGGTATAGTTTTATACCTCTTGATCTAGACTTGAGACCAAGGATGGACCACCTCCAAGCTCTTTGTTCTTGGAACTCCTTGAGTCTAGCCTCCCTCCTTGCTTCCTCCACCTTGCTAGAATGAGTGCTCCTTGGTTCTCCTTTAGTCTCCAAGATTGAAGACCTCTAAAGATCCACACCCACTAATGTAGTGAGATGGATGGAAGAATGACCAAAAGGGAGAGAAGATGATTAGCTATATCTCCCCTTATGGTGGCCGGCCTTTGAGTGTTGAGAGAGAGAGATTTGTTTTTCTTCTTTTGTGAAATCAACACACAAAAACCCTAATGAAACTTTTCACTAAAAGTCCTTTATAAATGTCTAAGAATTGAATCAACAACTTGACTCACTCTCTCTCTCTTTGGTGGCCGGCCCCTTTAGTGTTGTTTGGGCTTTGGGCTTTTTTCATTTCAAGTCATCCTATACTTAAATAAAAGCCCAATGGGTTTGGGCTTATTGGGCCCAAATGAACCCGAACTTTTCTTTAAGCCCAAAACGATCTTTTATCGCTTTTATGATTTCTTTAGACTTTCTAATTAATCACAACACTTAATTAATCCAATTAATTATTTCCATCATCCATTTGTTGTCTCACTACAAGAGTGTATTGGTGTACAATCATTTTAGGTTCTAATTAGCAAGGCAGTGAGGTGATTGGCACCAATCCAATTGATTATATTTAATCCAATCACTTAGTGAATTAAAACTTACTTTTAATTCTCCTTCTTCTTTGACGAATACTTATTTAATCATCTAGAAGAACTCACAAGCCATGAGTGACATCTAACCATATATCATGGCTACCCAAGCTAATGCAGAATTTGTTCGGAGAACCTATTCAGTTGGAATTACAATGTAATTCGATCATTCTCTAAAACAATACTCTCAATCACATTATTAGGGTATGGATATATTATGTCAAACCCCTAATGTGATTATTCCATGTTATATGATTCAATTGAGTCGTATAGGAACGCTTTCCTTTATTACGCTCGATACTTCGGCCGAAGATTCCCGAATCATATCTTAGAGTATTCATCCTCTCATAACGAGGATTAGAGATCCCTTGTTGATCATTCACATGCCTCTGAGAATAGATCACTGACCCCAACAATGCATAGAACACACCCAAGATGAGGTGTGGTCACGTCTCATTATCAAAATGATCAGCAACGTATCCCCAAGACAACTATGATGTCTCAGGTCAAAGGATTACTTACATTATTCCAACCATTAGAGTTACTTGCTTGACATGTAAGTAGACCTCCATGCAAGTACTCTCGTTCGATTGTGTTCAGTGAACTCATTCCCTTAATGAGCACCTACATACCTGTCTTAGTGTCACTACACGAATGGGATGAGACTTTCCATCCTTCCAATTGAAGGGGACATAGTATGTACTGGTCTATGCATTGTCAGTATCCCTCTGACAATCCTACGACCAGGAACCTTTTTGGATATGATGGTTATATGAAGAAGGTCTATGTAGTCTAACATCATTAGATTACTTCTTCCATCGATCCATTGTCCATGGATTCACTATTTAGGACATATATCGTTTATTAAGATAGTCCTAATTAGTATCTTTGCCTTTTGATGTATAAGAGTCATCTATACACACATTCATTGTCCTGAAAGGTTTCTTCCAAAGATTGACTTTCAGGGCATATCTCCAACAGGACCTGGGCCAGGTGAGGAGGAGGATGGGTTTCTAGGTTTGATTGGGTGTTTTTTTTTAATATTTAAATAGGATAAATATTATTATATTTAAATGCTTAAAAAATTATTTTTTTTGCCACATTGCACAAATGTGGCAACCACATCGGCACAAATGTGGATCTCATATTTGACACGTCATCACTTAACAGCTTACTTAACAGATTTTCTAACGGATGTATGAAATTGAAATAAAATGATAAGTAAATGTATGAAATTGAAATGTTTTAAAGATGTTGTAAGGAATTGAAATCGACCCCAAACCTGAGGGGGTAAAATATAATTTACTCATTTTTTAACATTTATGTGAGGCCCCTCCTAACCTAAAATCATGGCTCCGCCACTGACAATTCATATGCATCTCTAATACTTTCATTTTTGAATCATTCACATCCGTTTTAACGGTTAAGAATTAAACCTTTTATTTTATTTTTTATTTTCATGTTTTTAAAGCAAATACGTATAGTAAAATCTCTATATAGCCATAATACCCAATTTATAACTATAGAGGTTTTACAAGATCAATTTTAAAAAATTTAGCACTTTTGCAAGATCATTTAATCATCAAAATCTCAAAAATCAAATGCTTTAATAAAGTACTAAAAACAAAAATCCCAATCGTTCTCATAAAAGAAAGAAAATACTATAAATCTAAGGAACAATACAAAGAAGAAGGACAACGAGAGGAGGAAAGAGAGACGTACGAAATAAGAAATAGGAGATAAAAGGACCAAAAAAGAAAGAGGAGATGAGAGAGAGAGATAGTGGTAGGAAGAAGAATGAGAGAGAGAAGTACCGAAGAAAAAAGAAGAGAGAGAAAGAGAAAAATAAGAAGATAGAGACTCAAATGTAAACATAGATAGGTAAAATTATAAATTCAAGCCACTTAGTATTACGGTCTAGCGATATTCATGTTCATTTATAAGTGAAATGTCTTATGTTCGATTCTCACCAAATGCGAATTTGAACCACATTATTGCTAGCCCATTGTGAGGCTAAGCTCACCCCCTCCCATTTAGTGTAGATAATATCTTTTGTTAAAAAAAAATATAAATTCAAAAACAATTAGAAACTAACCATAACATCATTTGCCACGTGGATAAATTTAATCTCTCGACCAAATAAATTAAAAATGTTCTCTCTTTGTAAAATATAGTCTTCTAATTTGGTTAGAGTAAATTGTAGCAACAGTTCCTCAGCTTTAATCAAATTGGAGCAATGGTCATTCAACTAAAAATTCATTACCATTGGTCCTTCAACTTATCAAAATGTGTAGTTATAATCCTTTTCATCAATTTCGTCAAAATTTTGTCAAAATAAGTTATGTTGGAATAACCATTTATATAATTAGGGTCCCTCAACTCATCAAAGTGTGTAATTATGGTCATTTTCGTCAATTACATCAAAAATTTTGTCAAAACGAGTTATGTTGGAAAGACCATTGCTACAATTGGGTTAAAGTTAAGGGACCATTTCTCCAGTTGAATTAAAGTTGAGAGACTAATGGTAATGAATTTTTAGTTGAGGGATCATAACTGCACATTTTGATGAGTTGAGGGACCAATGGTAATGGATTTTTGGTTGAGGGACCATTGTTTCAATTGAGTTAAAGTTAAGGGACCATAGTTACAATTTACTCATTTGGTTATATGTGAAATTTTTCTCAAGTCGTGACTGGATTTTTTTTAATGATTACAGGAAATTATTGCTTTATAGAGAATGTTTTACTGTAGTAATAACAAAAATATTTTGACAAAATGAAAATTCTCAACACCTGTATTTTTATCTCCTTTTTTCTTTCTTTCTTAAATTGTCAATAATTTTGGAAAAATAAATGCTCCAAAGCATATCCTTATAACAGAAAAAGATTATGTAACAGAAATAAATTGTCAATCATTTTCTTACCCGGATAAAGCAACATTTATGTAAATTTAGCTTGTGCATGCATCTAGGCTTATTGAGTTAAGTTAGTTTGTGCAGGTTTAATCAGAAATCTTGTTACCATTGACAGTGCCTTTTCCACAGCTCTTGTTTACTTGTAGTTGTCAAGCAAAATTATATTCGAAAATAAGTTGGAAAGTCCAATTCAGAAACTCCTTTTAGGAGATTCTTCTTGTATCTGAAATATTCACTTCGCTGCATCTAAATCAGTAAATAAATTCCTTCAAACAAAACGACATTAAAAATTCTGGAAATGAATTCTCTCTCTCCATGTTTATCATGATCTAATGATAGTTGAGATTGCAGGTGGTATTTTTCCATCAACTTTTTCAAGAAGACAGACATGCCAACAAAAGGCCTATATACCTTTTTATCTACATCTCATCCATAGGCCAATCCATAGACGTCCTATTAATAATTTCATTGGCTAATTTTCTCTCCGAGTCATGTACATAGAGAACTTTTTAGTTGTGACGAGAACACAAGTAGTATACCAAGTGTTTTTATGTAAGTGGTGGGAAATTTGATTTTTAAGTTATTAACTTTTTAACACATATATCTCATTATTTATATAGCGACATGTGGTGTACCACCTCGTGCGACGGTCACACTGAAAATATCTCATATGCATGCATGTGTGAATATCGCCTCTCTCTTTTTCTTTTCAATAAAGCCTAACCAAACACGCTGCATTGGAAACTTATCGCCAAAATGGCTACATTCCCCCTTAACTCATTATAATTCTAACTGGAAATGTGACCATGCAAGATCAAATATGAGTCTTAATATGTGTATATCACCAAAACTATAGTATTACAATTTTTTCGAGACAAATATAAGTATCCAACTCACAACTTTGAACTACTACATATGAAACCTACTCCAGTCTTGTGGAGATTAAAAACTATTTTATGGTAAATTGAGATGGTACTAACATTTTATTTTTTTATTAAATAATTCACAAACTACATCTGTTCATGGCATAAAAATTAGTTCACCAGTCAATTACCACATTGCCCCGCGATAACTAATTAATAAGGTGCAGTGTCTAACTGCGTTGAGGGATTCGCCGACTACCCCACATAACCAACCAGTTGATATATATGCCATCATGCTCTTCAGGTATAAAATGGTTGTTGGCCATGACTGCATCAGTGAGCCTCCATTGCTGTCGATCTCAGCCATGATTTTTCCAAATTCATCATCACGATGAAATGGGACAACTAATTTGTAATGTCAAACACCAACAAAATTCACTAGTTGGTGAAGTGGGGCAGTCCATTGAAGGCAAGATGTTACGTCTGGATCGAAATAGCAGCACATACAATAAATGTAATTTGTTGATGAAAATCATGGATTTAGAAATTGAGAGGTCATGCTCTAGAAAGCTAATCCCCTTTTTGAAAAACAAGGGCACATGAGAATCAAATCGCAGACGTATCAATTTGATGTGATTTTAAGGTGGGAAATTGAAGCCAAAGCCTTTTTGCCAATCAATTTCTTTAATTTCTTGAATTAATCATATTATAAATCCAAATTTTCTATGAAACAAGTGTATTAATTTCTTAATTCTTAGTAACTTAATTTAGAAACAGATATTCTCCTCTCACTAACTACAAGACCACAAGAAAACATGAGGTTTAGTTGAAAAGATTGTTGAAGTTCAGATATATCCTACACTCGACACGTGATTTGCAAGAGAATCCCTTCGAACTTTATGATGAACTGATCAATAAGTTGTTGAAGTTCAGACATATAATTATCGGCCAGTAATCAAAAGTGAGACGAAGACGTCATTTCTTCGCAATATATAATTATTAGTTCGTGTTGAGAATGAGTCTCATATTGATAGGAGACGCGATTTTGAATGAGCCTATAAGTAAGTTGGACCACTCCTCATATGCCAAATTGATTTTATAGTGGAACCTCAACATTTTGCATGGTATAAGAGCAAATTGTCCCATGTGTGAAGCCCAACGGCCACACACGCTCTGCATCACCCCATTGTGTTGTAAATGTGTTAAGCTTTAAAATTCGTCACAAGTGAGGAGGTGTGTTGAGAATGAGTCTTACATTGATGAGAGAATGGATCTTGCATGAGCTTATAAGTAAGTTGGGCTACTCCTTATATGCCAATTGATTTTATGGTGGAATCTCAACTTTCTTCAGTTCATAGTATTTAGAAGTCCCTGCTTAAAGAGCTTTTGTATATTTTATTTTTCTTTTGCACCTTTTATTTTTTATTTATTTTTTAATTTTAAGTAGTAATATATTCTAGGCTATACTAAGATAAAGGAAAATAATTTGAACTTATGACGAAGTAAGTTTAAGATGAAAACTCTATTCCATGAGATGATCAACCACTTGCGCTTCTCTATAACTATTTATTATGCAATTTTATTAAAGTGCATCATTTTATTCGTACTTTCTACTCATGAATACTTTTAAGGTTCTATCTGCATGCATGCATGGATGGGTTTTTTTAACAAATTTCTAATAATTGGTGTTATTTGCTAAGCAAAAGGATACGGATGTCACAATACAAGGAAAACTACAAACAGATAAACACAAAAGAATGTTTGGTGTGTGTTTTATTAAGTGATCACAGCTAGCTTCCAGATTCTAATTGTTGTTTTATTAGGTGTTATATCAAAGAGGTATTCATCAATTCCCCCCATGAACTTGTGACAATTGGCCAATTTCCCCCCTCAACTTTAATTTTTGCCAATTTTCCCCCTCAACTCTCATAATTAGTCAATTTGCCCCCTCAACTTTAATTTGGCCAATTTCCCCCATCAACTCTCATAATTAGTCAATTTGCACCCTACTGTTAATTTTTTTTTAATTTTCCATCTATTTTTTTTTCTTTCAATCTTTCTAATAACTTCCAACAAAGTACTAAAATTAACATAAACTCACATGCATAATATAGGGTAAAATGTACAAAAACATAATACAATTAGTATGTGATATGGGTTGATTATAAGAAAAAGTTATGAATCGGGTTTAAAGCATGTAGAAGAAGAAATAATAATCCTAAACTCATGGATAAGACCTATTTCAATAAAATGGGTTATTCTTAATAAGGAGTCAAAAATTATGAATTGACTAGCCATTTTTGTACTAAAGCTTAATTCTCCGCAATTTACTTGAACTTAGCTTTCACTTTTATAAAGAAAATTGTATTCACATACAAAAATGTACACATCAATCCTTTTCGTTATCAATTTTGTATAGTAAAAAAATCAAATAAAATTACTCCATACTGATTTATTATGACTAATAATACTATCTATGATAAATTGTAAAATTCTAAATTTTAATCTATTTGTAATAGGATAAAGACATAGGAAAATGATTAACATACATCTTATTTAGTTTCTTACACACACTTGTTTAATTATGATCAAATTAAAAAATTAATAGGGTGCAAATTGACTAATTATGAGAGTTAAGGGGGGAAATTGGCCAAATTAAAGTTGAGGGGGGAAATTGACTAATTATGAGAGTTGAGGGGGGAAATTGGCTAAAATTAAAGTTGAGGGGGGAAATTGGCCAATAGTCACAAGTTCAGGGGGAAAATTGATGAATACCTCTATATCAAATCGATGTAGCGTGGAACAATGCACATGGGAATTTGGCTTGGATTTTAGTAGGGTCACACACAAATTCTTGAATTCAAAGAGGGATCCAAGCACAGGAGACTATTTGATGGCTGTGGCCCTGTGGGGAAAATATATTTATTTGGGCTTCATATTTCTTGGGTTTCAAATAGTTTGGGCTAAGTTTTTAAGCAAACTCTACTTTGTTTGGTTCGTTCACTTAGAATTTGTGTATGCTTCAATATTGTTCTTTTCAATTAGAAAAAATATATATAGTTGTACAACTCTTTTTTTTTTTTTTTTTGGTTAAATAGTTGTACAACTCTAATCACAGTAAATGTAGCATACCTATTAAGGAAAGGAATCCTCAATACAATCAATTACAATATTTACATTTCTATTTTTAACTCCCCCTCAAGTTATAAAAAGAGATAATTTTTGAAATGTTATATGAATTGTTAGCATTTTTCAATTTGTCATATAAACTAAAATTTTAAGCAAATTGTCATACCAAATTTTTTAAATCATTAATTTGTCATCTCTCCCTAACTCCGTTAAGTTTTTCATCTAATATAAATCATGTGCATTGCACATGACTTGTGTTTAGGGTTATTTCTATCATTCTAATTGTAACATCCTACATCGACCAACGGAGATGGGCTGATGTGCCTTATATTCTATCCGAACTCCGAAGTTAAGCGAGTTCGAGCTAGAGCAATCCTATGATGGGTGATCCATTGGAAGTTCTCGCATGAGTTCCCAGAAACAAAACCGTAAGGGCGTGGCCAAGGCCCAAAGCGGACAATATCGTACTACGGTGGAGCCAAGATTGGGATGTGACAGAACGGTATCAGAGCCACTCTACCGTGTGGTGCGAGTGTGCCGACGAGGACGTCGAGCCCCTAAGGGGGGTGGATTGTAACATCTCACATCGACCAACGGAGAGGGGCTGATGTGCCTTATATGTACATGTTCCCCTCCTTATAACACGAGGCTTTTTGGGAACTCACTGGCTTCGGATTCCATCGGAACTCCGAAGTTAAGCGAGTTCGAGCGAGAGCAATCCTAGGATGGGTGATGCATTGGGCAGTTCTCGCGTGAGTTCCTAGAAACAAAACCGTAAGGGCGTGGCCAGGGCCCAAAACAGAAAATATCGTGTTACGGCGGAGTCGAGACTGAGATGTGACACTAATACCTTACCCTTTTATTAAGTTGTATTCGACAAAAAATTGTAGGGTTTCTCAGGCAATGGAACAATATTTTCTATATGACAACAATGAAATGATCATGCAATGCACTTTCTTCTGGTTATTCCAAATATGTAATGATACACAAGTGGGAGTTTGCATTTTAGCATGTCATGAAGACATAATTTCATAAGGGCTCTATAAATGAGAAACAGGTTGACGTTTTGTGTCATAAATGGAGTTGTAGATGCATATGCACTAAAGAAAAGTAAAAAAAAAAAAAAAAAAAAAAAAAAAGGGTTTGTACTAAATAAAAGTAAAAAACTTGTGAAAATATGTTAAAATAACCTAAATAACCTTGAATAGAAATCATGTGCGAGGCACATGACTTATATTGGATTGAAAATTTAACAGAGTTGGGGTGAGATGATAAATTAATGATTTTGTAAAGTTGGTATGACAAATTGAAAAATATGAACATATTCATATGACATTTCAAAGAATTTCCCTTATAAAAATATTGAACATGCCCAACTTGACCACAAGTTTTGCAAATATCTTATTCGACATTGCTCTTTAAGACATCCACAACTTGATCTTCCAACTTGACTCTTGGTATCTCAATAATCTTTCATCCTAACTTATCCTGGATGAAGAACCGATCTACTTCTACATGCTTCGTTCGATCATGATGAACTAGATTAGTTGCGATCTCACATGCAGATTTATTGTCACAATACAACTCCATGGTCTTTTTTGGACTATATCTCTAATCAGTCAAGATATTTTGTAACCAAAGTATTTCAATAGTTCCCAAAAAAACTCCTATGTGCTCTGATTCAGCATTCTAGTGAGCAACAACATTTTGTTTCTTACTCCTCCAAGTAACCGAATTACCTCCCACAAATGTGAAGTGGCCTAATGTAATCGCCGGTCATCAATCAACCTGCCCAATCGGGATCTATATACGCTTTAACCTCCAAATGAACATTCTTTTAGAACAACATCCCTTTACCTGGAATTGACATTTCATATCATAAAATTCGCATCAATGCATCCATATGTTGCCTCTTAGATCATGCATAAACTGGCTTACCACACTTGAAGCATAAGGCGTACGAACCATATACTTCAATCTTCCTACCGACCTTTTATATCTCTTCTTATCACATGGTAGTTGATATGGATCATACCACAACTTTAAACCTTCTTCCAATAGCATATCAACTGGTTGACAGGTTGACATTCCAGTCTCATGTAATAAATCAAGAGAATTTTTCCTTTGTAACAGAAAGATATCATTCTTCAAACAGGCCACTTTAATACCCAAGAAATACTTTAGTAGACCAAGATCTTTCATCCCAAATTCTCGTGCCAAATAGCTCTGAAATGCTTGTCGCTCCTCAGGACATCACTAGTTACTACCCTATCATCCACGTATATAATGAGTATACAATGATTTATTTAACTAACACACTTTACTCCGATGTTCAGACGATCTAGTCAAATTAGGTGGAAGTTCCATGTATAATTATTCAGTTAACTCACCATGTAGAAACACATTCTTCACATCGAATTGGTGTAAGGCCAGTTGAGATTTGTTGCCATTGATAGGAGAACTCTAACGGTGTTGAGTTTCGCTTCTGGATCAAATGTCTCATCATAATCAATTCCATATGTATGTGAGTGTATCCTTTCGCCATAAGTCTTGCTTTGTATCTTTCGATTGATCCATCAAAATTATATTTCGTAGTGTAAACTCATCGGCACCCTACATGTTTTTTACATGGTGGTAATTCAACAATCTCCCATGTCTCATTCTTCTTCAAGGACTTCATCTCTTCATCCATTGTTGCTTTCCACCTTGGATCGGCAAAGGCTCCTTGCACATTCTTAGGAATAGATACAGAAGAGAATTAATTCATAAGTGTTAAATATGACTCTAATAACCTATGGGGTTACACATAATCATTCATGGGATATTTGACTTTGCTAGTAAAGTTCGGCTTATATGTCATTTTTGGAATACCTCTCATGATACGGGGAAGAAGTTTTCTTCAAGGTATACACTATTCTAAAAATCCCCGCCTAGGCACTAGGCGGTTGACCACCGCTCCGATTAATGCCTAGGCGTTTGAAAATTAAGAAATGGCGCCTAAACATGTTGAGGCGGCCGCCTAGACCGCCTAGGCACCTGCCTAGCCCACCCAGACCCATCTAGGCACCCTCCTAGGTTGCGACTCACTTAGACAAAAAATCAATAACTTTCATTTTGTATTTTATTTTTTTCAATAAATTATAAGGGACTTGTTGAATACTTAAATGAATACACATTATATGCATGTTCCCCATGTTTTCATTATGTTCCAATACTTCTTAATATATATGTCATTCTATTTTGTAGTTTATAATGAAATTATATATATTTTAAGTATAAACAGACACTTATTTACAAGAAATATAATAGATTTACTTAAATCCGCCTAGCCACCTAGGCGCTACGCGCTAGGCCCTAGCTCGCCGCCCGACTAGCGCCTAGCGTTTTCTAGAATCTTGGGTATATCAGACAACAATTGGTTCAAGGGTTCCGCATACCACTATGTACTAGGAAAATGATCGGTAGAATCTGGCAAAGACACTTAAGGATCAGGTGAATGGTTATGGGTCGTCAAGGGACCGATCGTGGAAGAGGTCAACTTCTGGTTTACTGTCTTATCATAGATGATCAGTCGATGCATAAATTTGCTCCCTGGTCTGCTCTTTGATCTCGGGCAGCTAGTCAGTTAGCTCTTTTTTGTCGCTCGGTACTGTCTTGATAACTAGTTCATCCACTTCACTCAGTTGATCTACACCACTTAAGTCTAAATTTTCACCACTTGTTTCCAAGTCAATAAGCAAGTTTAGTGGAACTTCATTTGTAGGATAATATCTATAATATCGTTTGTACTTCACTTCTTTTCTTACCCTGAAGTGCAGACTCGTCAACAAAATACATAATGGTTTCATGGAAGACAACATCCATGGTCACATACATGTTTTGTGTAAAGGATGGTAACATTGGTAACCTTTTTTATCAGCAGCATATTCCAAGAATACACATAGAAGAGCTCAAGATTCAAATTTGTTTCGTTGATGTGGATAAAGATGAACAAATGCAGTACAACTAAACACGTGTGGAAAAAGGTTGGTTGAGGCTGACACTTGAACAAGATCAGTGAGGACTACATGAGAGGTGCGGAAATCCAATGCACTAGAGGAAAGCTGGAACAACCTCGAGGAGATGTCGGTTCTTCCGTTCGGCCACCATATTCTGCTTGGATGTGTAGGGACATGTAGTCTGGTGAACAGTACTACAATCATCTAAGTACTTTTTCAAATCCGTGCTCGAATATTTACCTTCATTATCACTGTGAAGCACTTGTTATTCACTTCACCTTTGGATTTCATAAGACGAATTCACGTCATTCGGGTACAATCATCGATAAATATAACAAACCAGCGAGCACCTCACAAAGTAGTGTGCTTCTAAGGTTCCCATATATCGAAATGAATGATCATAAAAGGAACTGAATTTTTATTCGAACTCGGAGAATAAGAAATACGGTGACTTTTAGGCAGTTCACAAGTACCACACTAAAACCTAGAAACATCAAACTACGAAAAAAATTCGAAAATAACTTCTTCAAATAACAAAAGGAAGCATGCCCTAGACGATGATGCCGTAGCCAAATCTCAATTTTTTTTTCTTTTCTCCCTCTGATGCATCTACGGACAGAACTTGAGTCAATTGTCTTGTGCTATCAGATACCAAATCCAGGTAGTAAACCTTCCATCGTCTAACCCGATAACCAATCATCTTTCTTGTCCGATAACCAATCATCTTGAAGCACACAATAATGATGCCGGAATATCACAACATAATGTAGAGCAAGAGTTATACAAGTAACATATAACAAATTATAATTTAGAGATGAGACAACTGGAACATAATCAAAATTCAGGTTATCTGTTAGTTCAATTGAATCCTCGCCAGTAATCGGGGCCGGGTAGGGGTTCCATCAGCGGTGGAGACATTAGTTTTGATGGAGGGTTCTAATTGGTAGACCTATCTAGAATCAAAAGTCATAGATTCGTAGCACCGAAATCAATTATCCATGTACTATTTGAAATAAGTGTAGAATTCGGAGATGTGTTACCAATATTACCTGTCTGGCCACCAAAACAGAGGTTTGATCGACATTCTTCGAATGATCCTCAACAACAGCAACTGTAGTTGGACCTGAATTTCATTTCCTGGGATTCCTGCTAAGATCCCACCATTCCGGATAACCCATAATCTCATAGCAGCAAGATTTGGAGTGACCAGGTTAAGCACAGTGGTCACATGTTCGATCCGAAGGAGGACGAGTGGATCCGTTAGTTGACCGAGCAGCAAGAGTTCTGAATTAATCTGGTGGCGGTTGGTTTCGAGTTGCCAGTGCAGCAACATTTCTTCTCGTTGGCCATGGTGACAAACTTGCGGAGGAGTTCGATTAGGCTTCGTGGACTTTGGGACTAGCGACGACACGAAAGGCAGGCCAAAAATTCGATTCGGCGTTTGGCGTTGAGCAGCAATCGCTCAATATGTACAGTACCAATAATCCGATTCTAGGTTTTAGTCGGCGGAAGCTAGCTGAACTCCAACTTGTTTTTTTGGGAGACCGCGACAGAGAGCAACGACGTGGGCTGTTCGATGAAGTCGGCTGAACGACGACTTCTTCTTAGGTGGGCCATGGCTGGGAGCAACAAGAAGTTTTTATTTTATTTTTTGATTTTCTAACCTAGGCTTGTGATGCCAACTTAGAATTCGTGAATAAGCCAATATCATTTTTCTCACTCGGAGGAAATATATATAGTTGTACAACTCTAATCATAATTAATCTAGAAAATCTTTTAAAGAAAGGATCCTCAATACAATCAATTACAATATTTACATTCCTACTTTTAACACGATTTTTTTTAATTATTTTGGTTATAGTACGGGACTGTGGCCCAAAAACTGAAGAAATTTGTATTAGCCAAATTGATTTTTTTTTTAAGGGAAATGAATGAAGATGATTATTTTGTAAATTTCAATTGTTGAAATAATCAGTTTTTCAGTTGGTAGTTGATATCTAATTATTATGTTGCTAATCATTGATCGATATGCGTCAACATTTAACTAATATGTTGTCAAATTAATTTTGATTATTTCAACAATTTAAATTTAATTTATGATTATTTTAATCAATTTCTCTTCTTTGTAAGAGGTTTGGTTTTTAGATGCAACTGACACAGAGAGAAGGGATGCTTTAATCTTATAGGAGGTCTTTAATTAATAATATTCCCAAAAAAGTAATCAGGTACTGAAAGAGGGCTTGGAGGGAAAGCGTTTAACAGATTTGGCATTCCAATCAGTTATAGCTCATCTGATGCAATAATGAAGTATCTATAAAGAAGTAACCAAGACCTTGTGTTTTAAGAGACTTTTTAAACACAAGAAGATGAAATAGTTGCACTTCCACCGAATTTTATAAAGAATATATGTAAATTTAATGCTATCAAATTTCTGTAGATTGCCAGCCAGATGCCTTTGACTGCAAGAAATCTAGTTGAGTTCCCTATTATCCAGATTTCATGATCTTATAATTATCATGTCAGCTGGTCCATGCTGTGAGAAAGCCACCATGCATGTGTCTCTTTGCAGGTAACTCTCACATTTTTGTTGGTGGAGATCTTCAAGTAGAAACTCATTCCATATCTGATACAGTACTGGAACTGTATATTTCCTAATTTCTTTTCTTATATGTTGTTTTACTGCATTTTCTGAGTTAAGAATCTTACTTACAGTCTTACTGTTTTACTTTAAACTTTAACTCTTGTACATGGTTAATTAACTCACCTTCTCCTCTTACCCTTCACGGTTCCACCAGTGGGGTTCTGAGGCGTAGAGTTGATGATTTCATTGTTACTAGCTCGGTGTATTGAAGGACACAGAAAAATCAAATTTCGTTTTGTTTACAGCAATATATAGGGTCCATATAACTAATCCGACGCACCAAATAATTCATTGTCATATTGGCTTTGCAACACTACCTTTAACAGCAAGGAGCTCCTCAAAATTTATCTGCATATATATAGTCCCTGTGGTCTGTTTTTAGCTTTTACGTTAGGGAAAATTAACATCCGATGCCCTTCATCAACGCTTTCATGTTGTTCACTAACTTCTTCACTACACTTGTATTGGTGAAGTCCTGAACTGGGAATCTAGGGAAGATAAATGAATGGACATGAGATCAATATACCCCTTGCTAATCTAATTCATGATTTAATTTTCAGATGTTGAATTATATAATGCAGTGGCAGAACTAGAACTTTGTAATAATAAGGTCATAGTCATACCATAAACTCCCTAAAATTGATCATAGTTTTATTCTTATTGTCAATGATGTGTTCTCATATTTTTAGAAATGTGACATCATACCAAGAGATAAATGGAGAAAAACAACTAATATAGAGACAACTAGAAGATAATAAGTTTTTTTTTTTTTGAAAAAGTACGATATTCATTAATAAGAAATGGATACGTACATCAATGAGGATAGGGTGCTAACAAAGGGCCTCGATAAAAACTTTGCCGGGGTTTTCAACCCGGTCGAAGGGAAAAAGAGTGTCCCGCACCAACATAATTAATTAGGAATTACTATCCTCAAAGAGAAGATCAAGAATTAAATCAGGAGGTTCCTCAAACCAAGTCACAGTGTTACCGTAACACAAACTCATACGCGCTAGCCTATGTGCCACCTTATTCGTCTCCCTTCCACTAAATTCAACCTTCCACTTTGGCAATGAATGAACAATTGACCGTGTGTCATTTAGAATGTTTCCAAAATGTGAGGTGTCATCACTTCCTACATGTTTTAGTCCTGCCATCACCAACAAAGCATCACCTTCAAGAACCAAAGCTGGAAATTGCCACTCCTTGACAAACATAGCCGTGTCCCTTGCTGCCATCATCTCAGCCAGTTGCGGGGAACAAATGGCAGTGTGTTGTGTCGCCTTTGCTGCTATAAACTCCCCCTTGTCATTTCGAATCACCACCCCAGCACCACCAACCTCATGTTGTTCATCCCAGGCCGCATCAAAGTTACATTTTACCCAGCCCAATTCTGGTTTCTTCCATTTGTTTGGTTCGTTGCTGCTGCATGTTTGATTCTTCCTATGCCATCGCTGGAATTCTTGTAACCAACTTTGTGCTCTAGAGACCAACTCCAACTGTTGAAGTGCCTTTCCCTGCCATAAAAACGAGTTTCGTTCCTTCCAAATGCTCCAAATAATCACAAGTAACAAATCAAAACTTTCATTTGATAAATCACTAGCCAGTCTTGTGAACCAATCCACCAAATGTCCCCTAGTGTCTGTTCTACTTCGTAGACCCAACGGGCTTATTAACTAAATCGAAGCCGTTCTAGGACAATTCCTCATCAAATGCACCAAGGTTTCTTCTTCGCCGTTACAGAACATACAAGCAGCATCCGTAGTGATTTTCTTTATTTTCATATTGTCCCGTGTTGGTAATGCAACATCGCCACACACAAAACTTTACTTTCTCAGGTACTCGAGCTCTCCACAAAGCCTTCCACAAAAATTTCATCTCGTGTGTAATCGAAGAACCACTACTCTCTTGTCCATTGACTTCTCTGCCAATCTGAGCTAAAAAATAGGCACTTTTCGTTGTAACTTCCCATTCGACTCTGCAGACCAGATTAAAACATCCGGGGTCAGAGAGATACTAAGTGGTATAGACCGAATCAATCGAGCTTCCTCAGCCAAAAAAATGCTATTTACTACTTCCATGTTCCATGCAATCCCTCTCTCCACTGAGATCAACTTATCCACCGTAGTGGACTGATCCATTCCCATAGGTATAGGGCTAAGAACTTTGAAAAAAGTTTCCCTTGGCAACCAACTATCACCCCAAATTTTAATAGAAGCACCATCCCCCACTCTCCACCGAGCTCCAGCCCTAATTACTTTGCGGGCCTCAGCTATACTTCTCCAACCATAAGATGAGTTTTTCTTCACCGGTGCCGAAAGAAAATCAGTTTGTGGATAATATTTGGCTTTAAAATTTTTGGATGCCAGAGAGGATTGTTCATGTATCAACTGCCACCCTTGCTTTGCCAACAAAGCTAGATTAAAGGCATAGATATCCTTAAAGGTGGAGAGTGAATTAACATATGTTTAATAAAAGTGCAGCAAGTTGTATGTTCTTTCTTAGTTCTTACAAAGTTTAAAAGGAGATTGAGTTCAAGCTAAGATAAAGCATAAGAATTTAGCTCGGATATTGTGTTTAATTGAAAATTAATTTAAGTTTGAGAAGAAGAGAGATAAAGGAGAGAAAAAAATATAGGAGTAAAGAGTTGTGCTACAAATGGAAGAAAGACTAAGATAAAGATAAGCTTCGAGTGGAGTACGCTGGCCCAAAAAGTTTTTAATACTCATGTGTTAGTAAAGGCAAATAAAGTCGAGAATAAAAACCCATCTAGGTTAAAGTGAGCTTCTCCTTATTCAACAAGTTTGGTATCATCAGAGAACTTGTAGGCTAAATTAATGGCTAGACCTTTACTTCTTGGCCACACTCATTATTCATAGATCCTCATCAATAAAATCAAAATTACTTAATCTTATTTATTAAACAAGATAATTGTGCGTGATCAGATTCATAGCCAGATTCACAACAATTTTATAAAGTTAATTATTCATTAAAATATAGGGAAATACCTTAAAATGGAACAATTTCTTAATCTTGGGACATAAATATGACATTTCGAACATGCACACGGCATGCACAACAATCGAACAAAAATAGGATTTTTCCTACACCTTGAAATGACCAAATTGTCCTCCCATATAAATGGATTATCCATAAATTCCAACTCTCATTTCTCATATTTTGTAGAGAGAGAAACATAGAGGAGAGAGAGAAATCTCTCTCCCCAATTCTAGTTCAAACCACCCTAAGCCACCCATCTTCTTCATCCAAAGCTCTCTCTAACCCACCCATCTTCTTCATCCAAAGCTCTCTCTAACCCACCCATCTTCTTCATCCAAGCTCTCTCCCTCTCTCTCTTTCTCTCTCTATCCTCTCCCTCTACATTTCGAATTTCGAATTTCGAATATGCTCAAGAGCTTTCTCTCTAACCCATTCATCTTCTTCGATTTTTACCTTTTCATTCGTAGGCTTTGTGAACTAGGTTTGCTTAATTTTGCTTTTTGATTGATGGATTTATGGAGTTGAAGTGATTGGTTTGGTGTTTCTTGGAGGAGACCCCAAACCTTCAATTTTGATTTTTGATTTTTTATCATTTCTCTGATTTATATGTGGGTTTTCATTTCTTCTGTCTTCTCCTTCCCTCTGCTCCTTCTCTCGATCCCAAATTTACAAGCACTAAAATAGGGTTTGGCTTTTGCTGCAATTAAATGAAAAAACGTAGTAAAGGTCAGTTGCCTTTTGGAGAAGAGATAAATTTGAGGGAAAAGAGAGAAATCAGAGTGGAAAGAAGAAAGAGAGAAGGATATGGACAAAATTGTTTCGTGTACTCGTTCGCTTTCTTCGTATTAAGCTCGCTCGTACACTGTATGTACACGACATGCACATGTTATGCTCATAGATCTGGGCTCAACCCAAAAACCCATAGTTCATAGCTCTCTCTTTGAAATCAGAAAAATGACCCTAAACTTTATATGAAGAATCGAAGATTAATTAATTTGAATTTGGTATCAAATTTGATTGGGTTCAAATATTTCAAGGATTTGAAAAATTGCAGTTTGAATGGGCACGAAAGAACCCAACTGAATCAAAGGAAATTGTTTCACGAACTCGTTCGCTTTTTTCGTATTTCCAGGACATGCCTCTGAATCAAAGGAAAAAAGTAGTAAACTACGTTAATGCGAAGAGTATCAAAGATGTAAATACGCACCATTTACACATAATACACTAAATGCACACCACATGCACATAATATGTACAGTACATGCACATAATATGTACAGTACATGCACATGATATGCACAGAATGAGAGAAACTTAAAAGGCAACATATTGGTATAGTGTATACAATTAAAACATAATTGTTATGTATATATGGTTACAATGACAGTTTGAAAAGTCTTGTTACGTATATCAATCACCGCTTAACCGTGCACGTGGAAAACATGATACTCATTAACGTTATTTCACGGACACGCATGACCCTTAACGTCCTCTAAGTTTTTTCTTTTTTTTTTTTCCGTAGAGGCCAACTAGGTTGTGGTCATACTCGTTGAATTTTGGGGCACAACATACGTGCATCATAACTAGTGAACATTATCGCTTTTCATATTAAGATGTAGCCATGCACACCATATGCGCACCACATGCACATTGCGAAAAAAATTACAAAAATTTCTGCAATTGGACACTTGAACCAAAAATTGTTCCATCCCAGTCTTATAGCATGTCAAAACTTGAAATTTATTCCACAACCCATAAGCCTCAACATGAAGCACAAACCCTAATTTAACTTCTAAATATTAATTCATCTTACAACAACCCATTTATTCCATAAATCATTGATGAAGGAACTTGGAACTAAACACCCTACCTTACTATGTCTGCCAAAGCTTCAGTCGTCAGAAAAAATGGAACTTTCTGGCCAAAACAGAAAATATGGTACAAAACTCAGCTCACTATCCTCGCCTCTCTCTTGCATCCCTTTGTTCGAAATCAGAGATATGAGGTGAACCCAAAGCCCCAGCTCGCTCTTCTTGCCTCTCTTTGGACTTCCATCGCTTCGAAATCAAAGCTTAGAGATCTGAGGAAGGGAGAGAGAGTAGAGAGAAAAAGTGAGAGAAGAGATAGAGGAAGGGAGACAGAGCAGAGATAGAGAAATCAGAAAATGGGAGGAATAACCCATTTAAATGTGGGTATTTTAATAATTTCGGTTTTATGCATGGCTTGTACATGGTCGGTTTATCCTATTTATATCCCAAGATTAAGAAATTGTCTCATTTCAGGGCATTTCTCTAAAATATATGGTGCAATGGTCACAAAAACTAACCATTATGTGCCTAATCCTATATTTATAAAAGAAAACTAATGAAAATGACTTGAAAACTTTGAGTTTTAATGATAATGACAAAATAAAGGATAAAATGAATAGTACCAGGATTGACTTTTTAGTGTAAAAATGTGATTTTTCGTTAAAGTGAATGGAGCTTTTCTTTAAAGTTTCCTATTTATAATAGCGATAATTTGTAGGGAATTGTTATTAGCACTCCAAAAATCACATTCTACACTTCAAACTTTCTATATTACGAAAGAAAAATGCAATTATGAAGAGTGTAGAATGAAATTTTTGGAATGACAGTAATTCTGTAAAATATAATATGAAGTACAGTGCAGGACACTGTATCAGTATATTTAATATTTATGCCATAAAAATTGGTTTTTGTTCTGGAATAAAAACAAGAACAGGGGGATCAGGCAGTTTGACTGAGCTTCCAAAAGCTGAAGAATCTGTGAAGACCATGTGTATCACTAAACTCTATGGCCAACTATAGCCAAAATCCAGTACACTCACAACCACAACCACAACCACAACCACGAGTCTTACAAGGAGACCCTGAAAATGTTGAATTTTTATGGACCGCCAGATTTTGCTTGTTGAATCAGAAGATGCCGTGATGCCTTTACTCAAAAGGTACTCAAGTATTTGTAGAATGCAAGTGTATAGTGGGAACTACAATAGAAACTTACGCGTAAGCTTATTTCTAGAGTCATATACATGGTCTAAAATATCCATAATATCCTGATATTTTCATTGAAATTTCCGTGTTTTTGGACTACCGATATTTCCGATATCATCGATATTTTAGACCTTGGTAAGTCACTCATGTATCTTACCATGCAATGTATAAAGTGTAAAATATTGTACTAATTCATTATATATAAATGATTATGGTGTGTTTAAACTTCTTTCATTAATTACTACATATTTTCTACACTCACAATGTTTGCCAGCTCGCTATATAATCAACTTAAATCAGTTATATCTATCATGCAATGCATTTCCTTCCAATTTTTTGTGATAAACTAATAGATAATTGACTAAATAAATATCCTGCAAAGTTTCAATAAAAATTTCCAAATTTTTCTTACAATTTCCGTGGTTTTTATTCAATTTTATCGATATTGATAATATCTCGATATTTCCATCGAAATTTCCATGTTTTTGGACTACCGATATTTCCGATATCATCGATAGTTAATACCTTGGTCATATATGACCTTTTAACTTTTTAAGTGCATTGAAAAGTAATTGAATCAAATTTTTAGTTAAATATAATTTTTTTACTTCAAGTTTTTCGGTGTATTAGAGATAGCCTTATGCGTTGCATAGATGCTTTTTTTTTATACCTCTCATTAACGATGTTAAAGTATGTAAAGTGTCGTATCATAAACGTGATTAAGTAATACATAATATTACTAATTACATCAAGACCTTTTGTATAACTCTACACTTTAAATTCTACAAGTATTTAAGTTAAGAACAATATCGATATTGATTAACAATGAACCGCTGAGTTATCTTTGAAACTTTGATAAACAAACTTTCTTTAAATATACTTTGAGAAACAAGTTTTGCAAGCATTTTGCGAACCTGGCGGTAAGTTATTATCGAACAACTCTCTATATCTCTTTCATCACGTATTACTTATGTGTTTAAATAAATGCAAAAGACAGTTTTGACAAAAAATTATAAGTTATTATCAAACCTAATTACACGACGATAGAAGTAGAAATGTATGAAGATGGTCGTAGGCTCGTAGCCTTGTATATAAGTTGTGGAGGAGGACCACCGCGTTGCATCAACCACATGATAATTAACCCAATCTGCTGGCTGCTGATACATCCACGTGACAGCATGAGAGCTTTATGCCCTAGTTTATTTTTTAAAAGAGAAAAGGCTGCAACAGACCACCTTCCCCACAGACACCCTTTTCTACCCAGAAAAGAAGAAGATAAGAGGAAAAAAAAAGTATAAAATTATTGATAATATGGAGAGTAATTTAATTTTTTATAAGTATATGTAACCTTTTTTTCAATATGAGATTATAGTCTCAACACACCCTTATAAGTGGCAAATTCTCTGTTTTTAGAATGGCTCTACTGACTACATTTTGTAAGAATAGCTTACATACATCATTATCAACTAACACATAGAATCATAATTAATCCAAGTCAATATTAACATAAAAAATAATACACACGTACCTGATGGCGAAGAAGACATAATGCTCGGAAATCAAGAAAGTCTTCTACTCTCACAAAATTGTATGATTATGCTTTAAATAGGACTTAACAAATTTTTTTTAACAAACGATATTATATACACTAAAGGGGGAGGGAGTGAGCTTAGCCTTACAATGGGCTAACAATAATGTAGTTCAAATTCACTTTTGGCGAAAATCGAACCTAAGACATCTCACTCACAAAGGACTTAACACATTTTTAAGCCAGTATTTTGAGAGCGGGGACCAACCTTTTTATAGTCACATAAGCCTTTGATATCCACCTTGTATGCTTATGCTTTTAATAGGACATGCTTATGCTTTTAATAGGACATGCTTATGCTTTTAATAGGACTTAACACATTTTTAAGCTAGTATTTGGAGAGCAGGGATCAACCTTTTTATAGTCACATAAGCCTATTGTTATCCACCTATTAGGAATACAATAGGTCTCTCAATAACTCATATTAACTACAAAAAGTCCTTTACATTATTGTTTTGAATGTTTCATATAACCTATCCTTACAAAACTCTATTAACTTAATCAATACAGTTCTATTAAATAATGATTATGTCTACTCAAATTCTTACACATTTATGTTAAGTCTGGTTGCTTGGGCGTTGTACCTTTTGCAGTTTAACACGTGGATAACACAAATTAAGTTACGTATATCATGTATAGCCGTTGAGCTTCATATATAAGACAACATGTTCTGATAGTATAAAGAAAATTGAAATTCAATCATAAAATCAATTGAAAATATAAAGAACAACTCAATTACTTATACACAAATGTATCACTTTTCTCATATTGATAGTGATACTCTCAACAAAGAAAAATATATATTGGCTTAAGACAGAGCACTACCGTTGGTTCCCGCGCACCCTCAACGTGCTCTCTCATTCTTTTTTTACTTCTCTCTCGGTCTTCAACATCCTCGATAATCGATATCACTCACGAAACACCAATTTTTCTCAATACTTTGTCACGTTTTCTATTACATTTTTAGTTTTATAAAGTTTTGTTGAGGTCTTCTCTGACAACACCACCCAATACTGTCCTTCAATGCCCCAAAAAAAAAAACAAAAGAAATCATTTTCGAATCCCTTTTCACCTAATTTATCTAATTTGGAATCTGGATAGTTGGAATTTGATTCAACGGCTATAATTATTATCATTTTTAAAGAGCTTCCTATTTGTAGCCGTTGGATCAAATTTCAACGGCCCGAATTACGAACTAGGTGGATTAGGTGGAAAAGGATCCGGAGAGGATCCCTTTCTTGCAAAAAATCCTAAGTTTTAAGGGAGTTTTAAAGAAACATTCATGGTACGGTTCACTTTTAATGAAAATGATATTTTTACTTTAAAAATTAACTTCGGGTACTATTCACTCACAACACATTTTTATCATTTTGATTAAAACTAAAAATTTTAAAACTTTTTCTATTAATTTTCCTAAGTTTTAACCTTTCAAACCAAAAAAAATGCCATCGATTCATTAGTATTTGTAATAAATTTTAGTAATTTGTAAGTTGAGATAGAACATCAACAATTAACCGCTCTTATTCGGAGGATTTAAATGGACTGCGTACACTGTTGTAGTGACTGCACAAACAATAATTTGTGTTAATTGTCTAAAAATATTAGAGCAAGACGTCATGTAACAGTGCAGACTCGAAAAACATCGAATTGATTGAATGAATCTTAAGCTTTAGCTGAACAAGTCACATTCTTGGGTTTCTCGCTCGAGCTTTCTATATCAATCTTTAGAGTTAAAAGAGGTCGCACTTTCGTACAAGCCACGGTCATCCCCACCATCATTATCTGTCACTTTGTGTTCTCTCTTTCTCTCTCTCGGCCTCCTACTTGCTGCTGTAAATGCAGCTGGGTTTTAGTTTTACTGTATTATCTGATGGGGAGGAAGGGCGGCACTTCCTGGTTGACTGCTGTCAAAAGGGCTTTCAGATCTCCCACTAAAGACGACGAAGATCAAAAGGTCCATTCTTCTTCTTTAAAACCCAAAATCTTTTCACTTTCTTTGTTTTTTGCATCTCTGTTTTTGTTACTGGGCAGCAAATCCAGAAAATGTAAATTTACCTTTGGTTTTCTGGGGTTTCTGTAGAAAAGAGAGAAACGAAGGTGGATTTTCAGAAAACCCACAAGTTTAAACCAACAAGAAACAGTGACCCAAGAAGCAACCGCGGAGCAAAAGCATGTTTCAGCGGCTGCAGATCAAAAGCACGTGCTTTCTGTGGCGGTGGCCACGGCGGAGGCGGCAATGGCCACCGCCCACGCAGCCGCTGAAGTGGTTCGGCTGACTAGGCCATCCAATCACGCCAGAGAAAATTACCACGCCATTGTTATCCAGACAGCTTTCAGAGGATACTTGGTAGGTTTACAGCATTTAATATGACCAGATCTAAACTTCTGTTTGGTTGCTGTGAAAGTTAAACAAGAAAAGGGGAAATTGGGTTTGAATGTTGTGTGATTTTGTTTGTGGTTTAGGCAAGGAGGGCGCTTCGGGCGCTTAAAGGGCTTGTGAAGCTGCAGGCGTTGGTGAGAGGCCATAATGTCAGGAAACAAGCAAAGATGACGCTCAAGTGCATGCAGGCTCTGGTTCGAGTACAGTCTCGGGTGCTCGATCAGCGAACCAGGCTTTCTCATGAAGGCAGCAGAAAGTCTGCGTTTAGTGACACCACCAGTAGGGTTTGGGAATCGCAGTATCTTCAAGACATTTCGGATAGGAAGTCCCTGGTGAGTTAGATACATTCCCAAATAGCAACAAAGTTTACTTTTGAAATGTTAATCTTCGATGCTCAAGTGTTTTTCTTGCTTTTGACATTGAAAATTGCAAACAGGAAAGAAAGGAATTGGCCGTCTGATAACTATTTGGTTTTAGTTTTAAGTTTCGTGTAATTGTGTTAGATATGCTTTTAGAAACTGCAGAAGAATTGTGCCCAATGTTACTCAAAGATACCTTCTTTGTTATGATTAGTGTTAGTGGAAGTAATTTTATTTACAATGTCAGTGGAAGTAGTTTTCTTGCTCTCTCTTGCTTTGAGTTACAAAGAAAGAAAGAAAGCAGAGAGTAGTTCCAAGATAATTGAATTTGTGTATTGTTGTGTGTAGCAGTCTAGAGAGGGAAGTAGCATAGCAGATGATTGGGACGAACGTCCTCACACCATCGAGGAAGTAAAAGCCATGTTGCAGCACAGGAAAGAAGCAGCCATGAAGCGTGAGAAATCGTTGTCCCAAGCCTTTTCTCAACAGGTCTGTTATCAGCTTGAATCCCTATAACTCTGTCTTTTCCTTTTCTCAATGGTTTCATTTCATTCATGAGCTAATCGGTCTCAATTTTCTGCGTGATCAAAGATATGGAGGAACGGCAAGACCCCATCTATGGGAAATGAGGATGAGCTTGAAGAGAGACCGAAATGGCTAGATAGATGGATGGCCCCAAAGCCATGGGAGAGCAGAGGAAGAGCTTCAACTGACCTGAGAGACCACGTTAAAACAGTCGAAATGGACACTTCTCAGCCTTATTCAAGTTTAGCACCAAACTTCAGAAGATCAAGCGCAAGCCAATACCACCAAAACCAACAACAAAGACCCAGTTCACCAAAGCAAAGACCCGGCTCACCTAAACAAAGACCCAGCTCGCCACTCCATAGAGATAGAGCCTACCAAAGCCAACCCTTTCATCATCACTCCCCTATCACACCCTCCCCAACGAAAACCCGGCCTGTCCAAGTCCGGTCTGCCAGCCCTTGTTGCATTAGAGAAGATAGAAGCTCCAATGCATCTCAAACTCCAAGCCTTAGGTCCAACTATTTCTACACTGCTGCTGTGCACCAACAACATAGCAGCAGGGCTGGTAGTACAAGCAATAGTAGCATTGCCAATTCTGGTGTTGCATTGCCTAATTACATGGCTGCAACTGAGTCTGCCAAGGCTCGGATACGCTCTCAGAGTGCACCCCGGCAAAGGCCATCTACACCAGACCGGGAACGAGCAGCCGGATCAGCAAAGAAAAGGCTCTCGTTTCCAGCTCCTGATCCTCATGGCTTGGCAATTGGATATGGAGGTTATGGACACAGCT
This sequence comes from Malus fusca, assembly GCA_035220775.1. Taxonomy (NCBI): domain Eukaryota; kingdom Viridiplantae; phylum Streptophyta; class Magnoliopsida; order Rosales; family Rosaceae; genus Malus; species Malus fusca. The sequence continues at coordinate 21,326,785 of CM069059.1, read as the reverse complement.
TGAGGAGTCCAAGCTTTAAGAGTGTGAGTGCATCGCATTTCGGCGTGGAGCAACAGTCTAACTATTCTTCTTGTTGCACTGAGAGTCATGGTGGTGAGGTTTCCCCTTGTTCAACTAGTGACCTTAGGAGGTGGTTGAGGTGATTAAAATTGATGGGGGGATTGTGAGCTATAACTTGTCACAATCTTTTAGTTTGATTTGAATTGTGATTAAGATGTAGTTTTGACCATTAAATAATTTTCTAGAGGCAATTGGGATGTAATTTTAGAGAGCAGTGAGTATTTGGGTAGGGGAAAGGATCCTCTCCGGATCTTTCCACCAAGTTCACCAAGATCACAAATCCAGGCTTTTGAAATTTAATCCAATAGTTAAAGTAGTTATAATTTTTAAAGTGGACAATTGTTTGTAGTCGTTGGATCAAATTTTAAAGGCTCGAATTTGTGGCCTTGATGGACTTGGTGGAAGGGATCCGGAGAGCGTCCCTTCCTTTGGTGGGTAAGTAGCATAATGAATCTGATTGAAGGTTTTCCCCCCTTTTTTTATGATTGGCTTGAAGTTAAAGGTGCAAGTGTGCCTTTTTTTATATTTTATGATGAACATTTTATTTTATTTCTTTCTTATTGATAATCCATGAAAGAGACACAAGATACAACCAGTGCATCTATGTATGAACGTGCCATTATTAACAAACTTTGTGACTTGGTTAATTACAATCTTCTTTCTCTTATTTTCCTACAATTTCTCACTCTCTTAGCTCTTAATTTAAACCAGAATTCCGCAACTTCTCTCTTTGAGAAGTTATTGTTCTTTTCACCTATGTATTAACACGCGTTTAGTTATACTATCATTCGGATTCAAAGTGTAAATTAAACGCTCATCTATATTATAATACATGAATTGGGATACGAATGTTCTAATCTCACATCACAATTCTTCCAGTTCTTCACTATAATTATTTCATGTTTCCTGCCTTTTACTTAATTAATTAATTGCACATTTCCATATTAATTAAGCCGCGTTTAAAATTTAAAGATAGTGTGAGGCTAGTAGTTCAAGTAGTTAAGAACGATCATTTTCGCATACGAGGCCCTTCCACTGTTTCTTGTATATAAAGTTTGGATTTGGATCCTATTTGGATTCAAATTGTGGGGATCTTAGGGATCCTCACATCTTAATCATTCATCGTACATCGTGCGATCATAAATCATTTGAATTTTATTATTTAAAATTAAACAGAAATAGTAACTAACGAAAACTGACTACACAACATACGATGAAATGTTAGAATGTAAAAATCCTTAAAATTCCCATAAAAAAGATTAGAAAAGAATCCTCATCCATAAAGTTTAAGGACAATGAATCATTAACTATTTGCACTTTCATATCTTTTACGCATTCTTTTTTATCCATTAAAGGTGCAACCTTTTGAAAAAGGATTCTCGCCGGATTCCGTAATCGTATCGGTTCATTGTACATTATACGTCGTTTGATTAGAAATCATTTAAAATTTTAAATTAAATATAAATATTATCTAACAAAAACTGACTAAATAATGTACGATAAATGAACACGATCACATAATCTTCCCAACCTTTTTATGGTTTCTGTCTGATCGAGTATTTTCTTCAAACTTCAGAAAAAATCATGGACCAAATTCATAGGGAAACAGTGGCACTGAAATCTCCATGTGCATCTTAGTACAGCGACCATGTCCTACCTCTGAAAAGTGGCCCTCTTGCTTTTTCCTACTTTATGATTATGTCTGCAAATGTAGGTAGCATCATCGAAGTGATGAGTAGAGTGACTACTTACTGAACACCCTTTGGAAATTGATGAAACTGTCTTTCCCACTTCAATATTTTTTTTGGAATTTTAACAAAAAAACTCTTGATACTGTTTATTTTAACGAAAAATCACATTTTTACATTAAAAAAATCAATCATGCTACTATTCATTTCATGCTTTATTTTGTCATTATAATTAAAACTCAAAATTTTTAAACTATTTTCATTAGTTTTTTTGTTTTTTTTTTTAGGAAAGAAGATAATATGTGCAATGGTGGAGATGCCTAATTTATCTCAAACTGTTTTGTTTATGCAATAAGGGATACGAGTGTTTTTAATAACTGAAATACATGTGTCAATTACTGATTGGTTAGAATGTAATAAGGAGAAATGTATAGGATTGCAGCATAGGCAAATTAGTTAGAAATGTGGTATTATAAAAGTTGTTGTAAAACGTTTGCTATTCATTAAATATAGTTACCCATTTCTTTTCCGCTGCTTATCGTCTTTCTCTCTCTCCTCAAGCTGTTGGATATATGTCAACAATCTGTGATTTAATTATATATATGCTAATAAACTATAAATGCGAATATAAAAATTATTGAACAGAGTATGAACAACGAAAATAAATTTAAACAGAAAAATTGAAGATCGAGGCTTGCGTACCGCAATGTCCTTGAAACAGAAATTTTGTCCCTACTCAGTGCTTGTAGTTCTACGGATGTCTGCTTCACCAGGATTCAACGATCAAGTTAGAATTCCAGCACCGGAAAACTTAACTTCTGGCGAATTTCTGTGTGGTTCTCTCAGAAGGGATGTTTGTGATTGTAGAAGAAGAATATTGATTTTCTGTGTCCTAAATGTCATGCAGATGGATGTATATATAATAGAAGGATGCCTGTTCGCAACAGGTATGAGAATGGGATGTGTCTGTTGGGAGACATCTTCTCCATAGGGGTGCTTTGCTCTGTGTTCTTTCTGAACTCTTCAGACTTCATCTGAAAGGATGAGTCTGTTGGTAAAAAATAAATAATTAATTAAATGCGAAATTAATTAAAATAATTAATTAAATCTGAAAATAATTAATTAAATAATTTAATTATTAGAGCCCGAGCCCAAGAGCCCCAAGGCCCAAGGCCCATCTTTTGATAATTAATTATATATTAATTATATATATATATTAATTACCAATTAATTACCAATTCATTTTCTCTGTCCTAGATCCAGCACAACTTCAGGTATTACTTCCTATCTCTATGAGTGATTGGAATCAATCCTCTAGTTCTATTCCTACTGATAATGTTAGAACTCATTCTATGACAACGAGACTTCAAACTGGAGCAATTGAGAGAACTATTATTGGGAGTAAATGGGTATACAAATTGAAGAAGAATCTTGATGGTAGTATATCTAGGTAAGGCACGTTTAGTGGCTCAAGGGTATACACAAGAACATGGTCTAGATTACTCCGAGACATTTAGTCCCGTGGTCTGGCACACTATAGTGAGGCTAATCCTTGCACTTGCTACAAGTTACAAATGGGAACTTAGACAACTCGATATTAAGAATGCATTCCTACATGGTGAATTACAGGAAGAAATATACATGAAGCAACCACAAGGTTTTGTAGATTCTAGAGCTCCAAACCATGTCTGCAAACTTGTTAAATCGTTGTATGGACTCAAACAGGCTCCACGAGCCTGGAATGTTAAATTCACAGGTGTGTTACCATCTCTGGGGTTCACAGTTTCTCAAGCTGACACAAGTCTTTTTATTAAGACAAATGGCAAAGATATTATCATTCTACTCTTATATGTAGATGATATAATACTTACAGGTTCGAATATCACCAAAGTTCAGACTGTAATTACTGCTCTCAGTGAGATATTCGATTTAAAAGACATGGGAAAGCTAGCTTACTTCTTAGGGTTGCACATTAAGTACAAAAGCAATGAAGATGTGTTTATTAGTCAGACCAAATATGCAAAAGAACTTATAAAAAGAGCAGGAATGGAGAATTGTAGGCCTGCACCAACACCTACAAAGCCTCATACTCAGTTACTCATATCTGAGGGCGAACCTTTGACTGATCCGAGTGTTTACAAAAGTATTGTTGGAGCACTTCAATATTTGACTTTCACTAGGCCTGATATAGCTCACTCTGTGAATGTTGTGTGTCAATATATGACACATCCAACTGATGCACACATGTTCTTAGTCACATGGATACTACGATATCTTCAGGGGACCCTACATTATGGAATTACATATCATTCAGATGCTGATATTCACATTTCAGCATAGTCAGATGCTGATTGGACTTCTGATATCAATACACGGAGGTCAGTTATCTGATATGTAGTCTTTCTTGGTTCTAATCCCATTTCGTAGCAGTCAAAGAAGCAGTCATCCATGTCTCGAAGTTCAACAGAAGCTGAATATAAAGCTCTTGCTAATTGCGCAGCTAATGTGTGCTGGATAAGGTTATTAATGAAAGATCTCAATCAGTTCCTACATGCTCCCCTTGATTTGCACTGTGATAATATCTCTGCATTGTCCCTTAGCACAAATCCTGTCTTCCATTCCAGAATTAAACACCTTGACACTGATTATCATTTCATTCGAGAGCGGGTGCAAAAGAAAGATATCGTGGTTCACTATATCTCCACAGATAATCAAGTTGCCGATATTCTTACTAAATGACTTCACAGTCCAGTGTTTGTTAAGCACTGCATCAATCTCAGCCTTGGTCTCCCTAGCTGCGATTGAGGGGGTAATAACTGAAATACATGTGTCAATTACTGATTGGTTAGAATGTAATAAGGAGAAATGCAAAGGATTGCAGCATAGGCAAATTAGTTAGAAATGTGGTATTATAAAAGCTGTTGTAAAACGTTTGCTATTCATTAAATACAGTTAGTCATTTCTTTTCCGCTGCTTATCGTCTTTCTCTCTCTCCTCAAGCTTCCTTGAATTCTTTGATCTTCATTTTCTTGAAATCATTTGTTCTTGTTATCAGTTTTTGTGTGGAATATTTCTCTTAGTGCTGCAGATAGTGGGAAAATTTTCAACGGTGCCTAATGTGGTCACCTAGTCATCGTATAGATTGCTTGGAAACCCAACTGAAATTCGGAATATTTACTTAGCAATTAAATCGCGAAAATGGTCAATGAGATTTGTATAACACATCACTTTGGTCTCTGAGATTTCAAATCAATAGAAGTGATCCCTGAGATTGTCCACTATCCATCATTTTTGTCATTCCGTTAAAAACTTCGTTAAGTGTCCCGGAGCTCTTAGCCGGAAGTTTGGGCAATTTTCAAAACTTCGTAACTTAATCTTTTCTTAACCAAATTTGACCCATAATATATCAAAATGAAGATAGGAAAGTGTAGAATAATATTATACCTATTTGGAAGCCCAATGGTTGCCGGAGATGGCAAGAAAATAGCCTTAAAGTTGACTGGTCCGAGGAAAAATTGGAAAACTCGCCTGAAACTGGGTAAACTTTAAATGTTCATAACTTCTTCAATACTCAATGAAATCAAGTGATTCAAAAACGAAAATCATACTTCTCAACGAGACAAAGAGAATGGTATCTTTTTTGATGGCTAAATCGATGTGGTTTGGCCTGACAATGGCTTGAAAGTGGCTGTCTTGGTCTCGAGTTAGCCACTTTCAAGCCGTTTTTCGGCCAAACCACAACGAGTTAGTAGTAAAAAAAAAAAAGGGTACCATTCTCTTCGTCTCGTTGGAAGTATGATTTTAATTTTTGAATCACTTGATTTCGTTGAGTATTGAAGAAGTTATGAACGTTTAAAGTTTACCTAGTTTTCGGCGAGTTTTCTAGTTTTCCCTCGGACCAGTCAACTTTGAGGCTATTTTCCGGCCATCTTCGGCAACCATTAGGCTTCCAAATGGTATAATCGTATTCTACACTGTCCTATCTTCATTTTGATATATTATGGGTCAAATTTGGTTAAGAAACGATTGAGTTACGAAGCTTTGAAAATTGCTCAAACTTCCAGCCAAGAGCTCCGGGACACTTAACGGAGTTTTTAACGGAAGGACGAAAATGATGGATGATGGACAATCTCAGGGACCACTTCTATTGATTTGAAATCTCAGGGACCAAAGTGATGTGTTATACAAATCTCAGGGACTATTTTCGCGATTTAGCCTTTTCTTAGCATATCATGTGCCCACTAGTCATCGTATGGGTGAAAAGGGTTTCCTATTTTATCTGGACTTAATTTAGGGAAGTATAGATACAAAAGGATTCCTAATGGGCTTATGATGGGCGTATCCTTTAGGGTTATGTACTTTATATCAGTAAGGGTTTCTGTTGGTGTTACACATAATACTTCACATTCGGTATTGTAACTTGTAGAAACCAATAGAAGAACTCTTGCTAGCATGCATGGAGAAACAACAAAAGGAAAATGTCTTTGAAACTTTGCGATTGAGGTCAGTACTCTAGCGTGTTTTAAATATATGAACACGTTAATTAACATTTTTGATTTAAGCTACGTAACAGACTTGCTGTAATAATTTGCATCAAACTCGCTATTTACCAGAGTTGAATTTTTGACCTTCCAGTCCTAAGCTTCCACTTAACAGTTGAAAAAAAAAATCTCTAAACCGTAATACTAAGTGATAACTGTTCATTTATAAAAAAATAATTATCTTGTTATTAGTTATTTTTTAGATTGCAGTGGGAATTAATTTGCAGGGGACAGTTCAAAGCTAACTGAACAACCTTTTAAGCTTTTATCCGGAATCCCTGTATTTTTTATTGCGGAACTCTTTATTTTCATATGCGAAACTGTTGCATTTTCTTGACATTTTCTCTGTTGCGAGAACTGGTTTCTTTCCTGGTCCATCTCTGAAGCTCTTATCAGGAAGAAAATCCTCTCTCGCACCTCTCTTCAACATCGTGGATCGAAGCCAATCAAAAGATGGCGACGTTGCCATTCCGCAGAACACCCCAATGCCCTATTCCCCCGAGTTTCACCACCCAAACCACCACTTAGAACGACCAACCCCAAACAACCCATACCCAGCACCAATCATTTGGATAATTAGAATGGAAGTGGAGCCCAGATTGTTTGTTGTTGTGGACTGTTGTTCTTTGCAAATCTTTATTTTCAACGTTGGTGTTTACTACAAGAGTAGTATTTCTTAGTAAGACATTCATTCGAATTCCATAGCTTTTACTGCGCGAGATTTTTGTCCTTCATAGTTTATGTAGCTGCGCAGGATTTTGCGCAATGTAGTACTTCCATAGAAGCTTTTTGGATCTCTCTACCTTTTTTTTTTTTTTTTTTTTTTTTTTTTTCTAGTTTTAATCTTGCAGGTTACGTTAGAATGACTCGTGAAAGTTCACCTAAGTTAGGACCAAGGTTTTAAAACACGGTAGGCGCTAGTTTGACAGCAGGTTGGGGCCTAGCGCATAGGCGGCTAGGCGGGGTCTAGGCGGATTTAATTAAATCTATTATATTTCGTGTAAATAAATGTCTGTTTATACTTAAAATATATAAGATTTCATCATAAACTAAAAAATAGAATGACATATATATTATGAGCTATTGAAACATAATGAAAAAGTGGAATATTATTTTATAAATAAAGAAAAAAATATTGAGTTTTAACATGATAAAGTGGAATATTAATTTTATAAATAAAGTATCTTGAAACTGGGAGTACCTTGATCATCAACATTTTGAATTTTATTACATTTTTATTTATGCTTTAAGGTTTCAGGTTTGTAATTTTGATAGTTTATAATGTTTGTTTGTCAGTGATTATTTTTGGGGTTTTGGGTTTTTGAATAAGAATTAAGGGAGCGTTTGTTTGCCCTCACTAGCTATTACTAGACTGGACTGGACTAACACTTAGTCCAATCTCGTGTTTGGTACTGGTAGGGACTAGTTTTAATGAGATTAGGTGGGACTAGCAGGGACTAACGACCTCGCTAGGAGGTCTTAGCGAGACCCCCAAAATGCTTCGGACTACTAAGACCGTCTGTTGTGTTCGCCTTCAACTGGGTTTGATGGAAACAAATCCAAGAAATCCAAGTCCATCTCGAATTTCTTCACTAAAAATTGCCATTGTTTCTACATGCTCGGAGTTGGAAGGCCATGACAAAGACTTTGAAGAGGGTCCTACAAGCCCACAAGAAATCTAAGCGTTCCAACCCCAAGCCATCGTTGTCTCTCACTCCCCCAACTCCACAAACCCTGACTCCCCACCGGTTACCTCGCCAAGCCTCTGAGAATTGCAAAAACCCCAAATCTGGGAATTGCAAAACACCCAAAGAGAAGGGCAAGAGGTGGAAATGGAAAGAGAAGGGCAAGAGGTGGAAAGGGAAAAAGAAGGTTTGACTAAGCTTGAAATTGGGAGAAGAAAAAGGAAAGGGAGAGAGAGTGGACAGAGATGCAGAGCAGAGTTCAATTCGACGGAAACGATGGGATACATGAGAAATGAAAGGAAAGATACATAGAGTGGAGAGAGAGTGAGTGAGGAAAAAAAAATTGAAGGTTAATAATAGTAAAATATTAGTAAATATGAATAAAAAAATTGAAAAAAAATTGAATTAAAAAACAAAAAAAAAAGGTTCGTGACTTAGTCCGACACTGCACCGAACGCTTCACTAAGCTAGTCCAGCATAGTCTAGTCTAAGCCAGTCCAGCTTAGTTCCTGAAGCTAGTCCAGTCCGAGACAGTCCTGTGCAACAAACCTAAGGGTTCAATGTAGTTTAGGATTAGGGTTTTAAAATGTTGTTTTGGATTGTTGTAATAATGAGGATATTATTAAACAAACGAGAATACCGAAACGGCTATAAAATTCTAAAAGGCTACATCATGACTTACTTGTTATTCATACTAAACTGGAAGCTGTATTTATAAAGAGCAAAACCTAGAAACCCTAATTCGGATGAGCTAGGCCCATATACTTAAACTAGCAAGAAAACCCAAATAATCATAAAATACTAATATTTTCCAACACCCCTCGTCAAACTCGTGGCGGAATACGACATGGGTTTGCAAACTGGCTCCGTTAAGCGGACTGGTAGGTATGCAAACTTGACTTGACTCGAACTGGCGAACTTATTCCGATTCAAACATGCTAATGTTGAGAGTATGGAAAGAAAGCACATGAGTACTCCTCGTCACTAAACAAACGAGATTTCCACATCTCAATTGTAGCAACAAACGAACAAAAGCAAAAAACTGTCGCTTGAATGGCCACAAGTCTAAGCGCTCGAGCGATGGTCATAAAACAAACCTACACAACATCAACAAACTCATGTAAACCTCCAAACAACCCAAGCCTAACATCAGATCCCATGTGGGCCCCAAATACTTCAAACAAAAAACACAAGCCGTGTATTTTCCTTATCCTCTTTCCCTTTTTTTTTGTGCCTTCCTTTTTTTGTGACTGACAACACAAAAACAAATTGAAGATGCATGGCAAACTGGTGTAGTGTTTGTGGTTGTAGGAAATGACAGAAGCAACGATGGGTTTTTTCTTTTCTTGTTTTCAACCAAACATGTGGTTCGTGGATGCAGAGATCTAGACACAGTGCGATGTGGCTCTAGTGTGGCTTCATCTCCTACTTACCATTTTCTTTGTCAAACTAAAACGAACATAAACCTGCTAAACTTACAAAAATAAAACGGGAACGAAATCGGACTAAACTTATACGACAACGTAACGAAGATGACACAGATAAGACAACTTATATAAAACCCAAAAGCAGATTAAATCCCAAAGGATTGAACCAGCTCTGATACCAAGTTGAATATCAGAGTGCAAGATGAACAAGGTTACAAAATAATAAGGATAGCAACAACTGCTTCGGTTTGGGATTAGGATTTCAAATGCCCTAGCCGAATTTGTACAATCGACTGTATCCATCGGGCACCCTTGCCAAATTAAATAAACGAGAATGCCGAAACGACTACAAAATCCCAAGATGCTACATTGTGACCATTCATACTAAACTGTAAGCTATATTTATAGAGAGCAAAATCTAGAAACCCTAATTCGGATGAGCTAGGCCCATATACTTAAACTAACAAGCAAACCCAAATAATCATAAAATACTAATATTTTCCAACATCCCCTGTCAAACTCATGGCGGTGTACGACATGGGTTTGCAAACAAGCAGATGCAGACTGGCTCCGTTAGGCGAACTGGTAGGCATGCAAATTTGACTTGACTCGAACTGGCGAATTGATTTCGATTCAAACATGCTGATGTTGAGAGTATGGAAAGAAAGCACATGAGTACTCCCCGTCACTAAACGGACGAGATTTCCACTTCTCAATTGTAGCAACAAATGAACAAAAGCAAAAAACTGTCACTCGAATGGTCACAAGTCCAAGCGCTTAAGTGGCGGTCACAAAATAATCCTAAACAACATCAACAAACTCATGCAAACCTCGAAACAACCCAAGCCCAACATCAGATTCAACGTGGGCCCCAAAAACTTCAAACAAAAAACACAAGCCGTGTTTTTTCCTCATTCTCATTCTCATTCTCCTTCCCTTTTTTCTTTTTCTTTTTTTATCTTTTCCTCATCCTCCTTCCCTTTTTTTCCTTCCTTCCTTTTTCTCGTGTTATTTTTTTTCCTCATCCTCATTCCCTTTATTCGTTTTCTTTTCTTTTCTTCTAGACTAGCAACACAAATACAAACTAGAGATGCATGGCAAACTGGTGCGGTGTTCGTAGGTGCGAAAAAGGATAGAACGAACGATGGGTTTTTCTTTTCTGGTTTTTAATCAAACCTGTGGTTCGTGGATGCAGAGATCTGGACATAGCGCGATGTGGCTCTGGCGCGGCTTCATCTCCTACCAAAGTTCTAAAAGACGCTAGGCGCTAGTCGGGCGGCGGGCTAGGGCCTAGCGCCTAGGCGGGGTCTAGGCGGGCGCCTAGGCGGACTAGGCGGATATAAGTAAATCTATTATATTTCGTGTAAATAAGTGTCTATTTATACTTAAAATATATATAATTTCATCATAAACTACAAAATAGAATGACATATGTATTATAAAGTATTGGAACATAATGAAAACATGGGGAACAAGCATATAGTGTGTGCCCATTTAAGTATTCAACAAGTCTCTTACAATTTATTGAAAAATATTAAATGCAAATTGAAAGTTATCTATTTTCTATCAAAGTGAGTCGCAACATAGGCAAGTGTCTAGGCGGGTCTGGGCGGGCTAGGCGGTCTAGGCGGGCGCCTCAACTGGTCTAGGCGCCCTTTATTAATTTTCAAACACCTAGGCATTAATCGGGGCGGTGACCAGCCGCCTAGCGCCTAGGCGGGGCCTAGGCGGCGCTAGGCGGGGATTTTTAGAACAGTGTCTCCTACCTAACATTTTTTTTGTCAAACTAAAACAGACATAAACATACTAAACTTACAAAAACAAATTGGGAACGAAACAGGACTAAACTTAGATGACAATAAAACGAAGACGACACAAATAAGACAACTGATTCAAAATCCAAAAGCAAATTAAATCCCAAAGGATTGAACCTGCTCTGATACCAAGTTGAATATCATAGTACACGATGAACAAGACTAAAAAATAATAAGGATATTACTAAATAGCAAACCCAAATAATCATAAAATATTAATATTTTCCAACACCCCCCGTCAAACTCATGGCGGTATACGACATGGTTTTGCAAACAAGCAGATGCAGACTGGCTCTCTTAGGTGGACTGGTAGGTATGCAAACTTGACTTGATTTGAACTGGCGAACTGATTCCGATTCAAACATGCTGATGTTGAGATTATGGAAAGAAAGCACATGAGTACTATGTGTCACTAAACGGACGAGATTTCCACATCTCAATTATAGCAACAAACAAACAAAAATAAAAAAGTCACTTGAATGGTCATAAGTCCAAGCACTTAATCGGCGGTCATAAAGCAATCCTAAATAGCATCAATAAACTCATGTAAACCTCCATACAACAGAAGACCAACATCAAATCCCACGTGGGCCCCAAAGACTTCAAACAAAAAACACAAACCGTGTCTTTTCCTCATCCTCCTTCCTTTGTTTTTTTTTTTGCCTTTTTTTCTCGTGTCTTTTCCTCATCCTTCTTCCCTTTATTCTTTATTCTTTTCTTTTCTTCTGGACTGACAACAAAAAAACAAACTGGAGATGCGTGGCAAACTGGTGCGGTATTTGTAGGTGTGGGAAATGACAGAAGCAACGTTCGATTTTTTCTTTTCTAGTTTTCAATCAAACATGTGGTTCGTGGATGCAGAGATCTGGACATAGCGCGATATGGCTCTGGCGCAGCTTCATCTCCTAAACTTTTTTTTTGTCAAACTAAAATGGACATAAACACACTAAACTTACAAAAACAAAATTGGGACGAAACCATACTATACTTACATGACAATAGAACGAATACGACATTGATAAAACAACAGATACAAGACCCAAAAGCAAATTAAATCCCTAAGGATTGAACCTGCTATGATACCAAGTTGAATATCAGAGTGCACGTGAACAAGACTACAAAATAATAAGGATATTATTAAACAAACTAGAATGTCGAAACGGCTACAAAATCCAAAGAGGCTACATCGTGACTAACTTGTTATTCATACTAAACTGTAAGCTATATTTATAGAAAGAAAAACCTAGAAACCCTAATATGGATGGGTTAGGCCCATATACTTAAACTAACAAGCAAACCCAAATAATCATAAAATACTAATATTTTCCAACACTGCCCTGTCAAACTCATAGCGGTATACAACATGATTTTGCAAACAAGCAAATGCATACTGGCTCCTTTAGGCAGACTGGTAAGCATGCAAACTTGACTTGATTTGAACTGGCGAACTGATTCTGATTAAAAAATGTTGATGTTGAGAGTATGGAAAAAAGCACATGAGTACTCTGTGTCACTAAACGGACGAGATTTCCACTTCTCAATTGTAGCAACAAACGAACAAAAACAAAAAAATTGTCACACGAATGGTCACAAGTCCAAGCACTCAAACGGCAATCACAAAACAATCCTAAACAACATCAATAAACTCATGTAAGCCTCCAAACAACCCAAGCCCAACATCAGATCCCACATGGCCCCCAAAGACTTCAAACAAAAAACACAAGCCGTGTTTTTTCCCATCGTCCTTTTTTTTTTCTCCCGTCTTTTCCTCATCCTTCTTCCATTTTTTTCTTTTTTTCCCTTCCTTTATTTTTATCTTGTTTTTTTTTTCCTCATCCTCCTTCCCTTTATTCTTTTTTCTTTTCTTTTCTTCTGGACTGACAACATAAAAACAAATTGGAGATGCGTGGCAAACTGATGCGGTGTTTTTGGGTGCAGGAAGTGACAGAAGCAACGATGAGTTTTTTCCTTTCTGGTTTTCAATCAAACATGCAGTTTGTGGATGCAAAGATCTGGACACAGTGCGATGTGGCTCTGGTGCAGCTTCATCTCTTACCATTTTTTGTTGTCAAACTAAAATGGACATAAACATACTAAATTTACAAAAACAAAACGGGAACAAAACCAAAATAAACTCAGATGACAACACAGATAAGACAACTGATACAAAACCCAAAAACAGATTAAATCCCAAAGGATTGAACCTACTCTTATACCAAGTTGAATATCAGATTGCACGATAAACAAGACTACAAAATAATAAGAATATTATTAAACAAACGAGAATGCCGAAACGACTACAGAATCCCAAGATGCTACATAGTGACTAACTTGTTATTCATACTAAACTGTAAGCTATATTTATAGAGAGCAAAACCTAGAAAACCTAATTCGGATGGGCTAGGCCCATATACTTAAACTAACAAGCAAACCCAAATAATCATGAAATACTAATATTTTCCAACAAGTCCTTATTTAAGGACTGACCACCTCCACTTTTGAGTACTCATTTAAGGATTTAAAGGGAATCTTTGTATCCCTGAAGGAACATTGCCTTCAATGGTAGAGTCCTTATAGTAGAATCTCTAAATTTGAAGTTTTTATGATTTTATGTGATAATTTAATTAGGTGCACATTTTTTGTTTATGTTAACTTCTTTTAATTAATTAAAAGCATTAATACCCGGGGTGACTATACTGTTAACAATGGCTATCTAGTGGCTAGGGAGTTGGTGCAATCTAACCTACGTCCGTGGGGAGTAATTCTTTTTGCCTATCTGGAAGTCAATATGGAGGGCTAAGATTCCCCCTAAGGTGAAATTTTTTATGTGAAAAGTTAGTCAGGACATTCTTTTGACTAGATGTAATCTTGCAAGGAAGGGGGTGCATCTCGACATTATACATGTGTTTTGGATGACATCTTGGTGCAGATCGATACGGGGGAAATTTCCCAGTTTTCCGGCGAGTAACCTGGAAGCTTTAGAGCCATTTTCCAACGAAATCCTGCCACGGCCGAGGAAACCAATGGTACAATTCGAATCCTTGTTCTCTGATCTTCGTTTCGGTATATTGGAAGGCTAGGTTTAGCGTTCTGTTTAGTCGGTCGGAGTCGGGGGTTTTTACATGCCATCTTTTTACCACTGCAACTGCTAGAGAAGAGAAAAAAAAAGGGGGGCCTTAGGCTCAAATCCTAAGCCCAACGGCCCTAAACCTTTGGGCCAATATGCCAGCCCAGCCCGGTTCCAATTGGGCTAGAATATTCTTTAGAATATGTATTGTCTTTTTCAAAATTTCTCGAAAACCCTTCTAAGCTAATTTCGACACCCCGAATCCGTTTTTGACATCCATTTAATGAAATTCCAAAGTCTTAACGTAATTGACCAACTCGGCATCTCGGTGAATTTTGTAGTTTGACCGTTGACCTTCTCGTTGACTTTTTACAAAATTTGCCAAGGACCCTCATTAGCGTATTTCGACTCCCTGATTCCAAATTCGCATTCTGTTTTCCCAAATTTAATTGTTTTAGTGGAGTTTTACTAGTGGGTCATAATATTATGCTTAAGTGCGATTATTATCGGTGACTCCAACTTTCCTAGTTCGAGCGGCTGCGATCTCGCAAGTATCTATGAAGGAGTCTTTTCTTTTATATAGTATATATATACTTGTTAGTTTCCATTTATACATTTCATAACGATTTTTCTACAATACGCTTAGATTAGCATGAGGTTTATAAGATTTAGCGTATTGATAGAAATTACGACGTTATGCTACATCCTACGAGATGCACAGGTATGCTTATTGTTATTAATGCCTTAATTATATTTATGACTGTGAATAATGTTATGTTGGCTAGAATTATCGAATCACTATGGCATGACTACATTTATGTTATTTGCTCATCGTTTGCTGCACCGGTATTGGTACTTGCCCGGGCCATGGCCAATCTTTCACATGTATGTGCACATCGCACCATACGCTCACTTTGGATCCATTGTAGGTGCCAGTCTTGTCGTACAGGTTGCAATATGCAACTCCAACTCGTATGTGCTACGCATAGCACCAGTCTTCACGTGATTGTATTACTATAGCGTATATCATTGTTACACCTAGTCATGTTCATGTCGGAATACCTCTGCATGAACTCGTGTGTCAGCATGTGTCGATGAGCACTGGATATGAGATATTTGCTTATGCGAGATTATGTTGATTACAGACGTCGTGCATTTATTTACGAAATATTATGCCGTATTTAATTCTTGAGATTTTGCAGGCTATGGTAAGTATTTTCTTACTATACATAGTATGTATAGTTTGGAAACTATACTTATTTTACAGCGAGGAGTTAATGTTTTCAGAAAGGTTTTATTAAAACTTTATTTGTAGGCCCACTCACCCTAGTTTTTCACCCCTCCAGGTTCTAGTGGCTGAGCTTTTGTGTCGACGAGGATTCTTGGCAAATCTTGTTATTGGTGATTACCTTCGATGGTATAACTCTTAAACCACTCTACTGTACTTTACTTATGCTCTGACATCACGTGTGAAATGAGTTCATTCTCGCTCACTAGCGCACTCTTATATTTAGACACTTTTGGGTTTAAATTTATTCTCATTTTCCACTACACTACACTTTATGGCTTCGTCACCTTCCAGGTGTCGGCCAGCACAGCTCGATTCGGAGTCCAAGTGGGCATTCCGGGTCGGGGTGTGACAATTCATCTCTCGCTATTGCTGCTATCAATAACTATTCTCGAGATTTGTCAAAGTTTGGTTTACTAGTGGAGGATGCTAGGCAAGCAACAGAGTTTCTTTCCTCGATCTAGTTTGTGCACGTGCCACGATCATGTAATGGGGTTGCCCATAAATTATCTAAGTTTGCTGTTTCTATTGGCAATGAAATTGTATGGTTTGAGGACCCTGTTGATCTTATTTAGGACCTCCTCAGCCAGGATTTGATGTAGTTCTTTTGAATTCAATAAAATATCAAGCCTTCGTTAAAAAAAAAAACATTAAAATCATAAGCATCAAAATCAATAAAATCGTCAATCAAGATTGATGGGTCTTGTTTTCCACTTAGAGTAAAAACATTAAAAGCTTCAATCAAGATTGTGAGTCTTGTTTTCCACTCAAGGTTGTCCATATACAGTCCCTATATGTGAGGACATACATTATGTATCCAGTGAGTCTCTATCCTTTAGGGACTCACTTTCCTCTCCTTTGGAGATTAATTTTGTCCCAATATTTATTTTATACCTATTTTATAAGATGGTTGTCCCTATTTAGGGACTCTACTGGAGATGCTCTACTTGTTCAGTGATTAGGCTCCGGATGGAATCTTCGCATATTTCTCTTAATAAGTAAGCGGTTCGGATGGAAATGATACTTAAACCGCTTCCAAAGACTAAGTGATAGGGTGAGGGGGCATCCTCACAGAGGCCCCTCTTCTAGGACATGATCTCGAGTTTGGATGAAGCCCAAAACCCGCCGGAGATAAACCCTGTGTCATAAGCAATTAACCATATAAAATATTTTTAAGTCTAAAATACAAAAATAAATAATTAAAAAATGAGTCTCAAACAAATAATCACACTAAAATTTAATATTAAATGTGACTAATAATATTAATAAAAATTGCAACGCATATCATGAATCGATAAAACTAAAACTACAATGCACTATTAGGTAGTGGAGAAGGAATGAATTTTTGTCTAAGTGTTTGAAATACCAAATTTCCCATTAATTCTGCATGGTGCAAGGACTGAAATTTTCTCTCATGTCCATGCATGACATCCCCAAATGGGATTATTGCATTGATTAGTGCTTTCTTTCTTGAGTTCATCGTATCATCATTTGAGAAGGTGACGACTTCATCACGGCAGCATGAAAATTGGGGGTAGTTGCCTTAAATAGCTTTCATCTATGACTTGATAAAAGTCGGCATCATCCCATCACTATATTAGAGATGGTGAGTACGGTGTACCTCATCACATCATTTTATCTTCTTGTATATATTAAACCCATTCTGGAACCCTAATTTAATAATAAAACAAGGGATCTCTTAACACACACACACACATATATATATAGTTATAATTGATGGAAAAGTGTGATGACCAGAACCACTTAAGCCACCACAAATTCCACAAAGAAGAAAAACCACTACACTGTTGCCACATACAGAAACAACTAGTCTTGTGGAGCACTAGTGCAGTATTGGTTTTGAAATACTTTTGATCGGGTTTCTACCTGTTTAGTATTATTGGTTCGCATGCACGCCACGCATCATATAAATTATAATGCAGTAGTATCCAAATTGAACGACACCTATCTTCGCATCCCTTTCCCCACTCTTTATCTGTCTATGTACTTCAACAGCTCATTCAATTGGAAGGCATGCACTAATTGCAAAGCAACAAATTCTTGTGGATTTCAAGCTAAAGAAAATAATCCAGCTGTTTCAATGACCACACCTGTCTGCATGTCACGATGCCAAACCGACAATATCAAATATGGAAAAAGGGATTATGATCTTAATATCTGGTTGATCAACTCCCAAGTACCAACTAGTATTGAAATAAAACAAAATAAAAAAAAAATCGATATATCACCTATATATAGGTTTTTTTTAGCCAAAATGATTCATGAGATTTTGTATAATTCCTCATTTTGGTTTCTGAGATTAGAAATCGATATAATTGGTTCTGAGTTTGTCCACAATCAATCATTTTGGTTATTCCGTGAAAAATCTCCATAAAATAAGAATAAAATGACAAAAATACCCTCACTTTTGGTCAAATTATTTTGGCATGTCCAATTCAAAAAAGTTTCTCTCTTTGTTTATTAAATTGAGAGTAATTTTGTCACTTTGATCCTTATTTAACATAATTTTTCATCCAATGGTCAAAATGATTGATGGTGAACAATCTCAATGATCACTTCTATTGATTTCAAATCTCAGGGACCAAAGTGAATAGTTATGCAAATCTTAGGACCATTTTGGTTAAAAAGCCATATATATATATATATATATATTATGTTATAAGTATGATAAACCGATAATATTAACTTTAAGTTTATCCTTTATGCATTGTCTACAAAGCATTCCAAACTTTAAAAGTTTTTAGATTTCGTGCTAAGTATATATATACAAGTTTATAAGTCAAACAAACATATATATATATAATATGTACCTGCTAAGGGGTACATATAAATATATGCTTCAAGACCAAGAAATTTGAAGAACCAAATCAATCATGTCTTTGTTATACACAAACTCAGTTAAGTTGGGGATCCTTCTCCGATTAATTTGTTTATTCATCTTGTCATTCTCAGTGTGCATTTCAACCCCTCCAGAGGACCACATAAAGTGTTCATCATCTACCAACACAAACTGCACCATCACAAACTCTTACGGCATCTTCCCCGATCGATCGGTTTGTCGAGCAGGCAGCGTAGCATATCCTTCGGACGAGGAAGAACTAATTTCTGTAGTGGCCAATGCAGCAAAGAAGAAGACCAAAATGAAGGTGGCAACTCGTTACTCTCATAGCATTCCAAAGCTGGTTTGTCCAAGTGGGGAAGATGGGTTGATCATAAGCACCAAGTACCTCAATCGTGTGGTGGAGATTGATGCTGAAGCAAAGACCATGACATTGGAGAGTGGTGTGACTCTTAGGCAGCTCATCAGTGAGGCTGCCAAGGCAGGGCTGGCCTTGCCTTATACACCATATTGGTGGGGTTTAACCGTGGGAGGTTTATTAGGGACTGGGGCACATGGTAGTACATTGTGGGGCAAGGGAAGCTCGATTCATGATTTTGTGGTGGGACTTACAATTGTGAGTCCAGGAGGGCCTGGGGATGGTTATGTCAAGGTCCGAAGGCTCAATGATGGCGATAAAGATCTTAATGCAGCTAAGGTTTCGCTTGGAGTCCTAGGAGTAATTTCCCAGGTATTTTTTATTATTACTGTTTTTGGCATTCCTAAAGAACTTCATAAACTATTCATGTGCACAAAATGCACACATTTTTAAAACAAAAATGCTACTCTTACCACATTTTTCATATTACATTTGTATCATCCCTCTAATAGAGATGAAACCCACATGTGTTAGTGGGTCATACCTCTATTACAGAGGTGATACAAATTAAGGCACTATTACAGAAGATACAAATTAGGTATGAACAATATAATAAATGTAACTTAATGAAAATAGTGAGGATATCACATTTATATACATGCAATGCCAATTAATGAACCTATTTCATTAGATATTGGTTATATGTATCACTTGCCACATAAGAAAGTACTTTAATGTAGTATAAATTAATAACCAATAAAAAGAGATTTAAACAGTATCATCGTTATGACGCATCTCGACAAGGAGAAGGTATCAAATGATAACCTTAAAGAAGAAGAAAATTAGAATATACCAGAAGTAAGATAAAACGTTAAAGTTTATCTATTGAAAAGTAGGAAAATTCTTAGGAGACTATTTTTGCATCACATTGGTTCCATTGTGTATAACAAATCACGTGCACATGTCATGTCAATTATTAAGTTCATCTCATTTTTTTAATAAAATTAAGTTTATCTCATTAAAAATTGATTATATATCACAATTTTGTTATAACATGTGGTACAACATGTGTGGTCTCCTTAACATATCTCTTGACATTATGAAAAATGGCCAGCCCTAACACTTTAAAGGTGATTTATACAGTTCTAACTTTCTAGGACTAGGAGTAAAACAGTAAAAGAGTTCAACAAATAACAAAATACCAAAAAAAGGTCCTAAAGTTAGAATGCTAAAAAACATTGTAAACATAGAATTCGGCCCAAAAACAACCATTAGTCACGGTTAAGAAATGGGTTGAATTCGTGATCATCGGTCCAAATCGGATACTAGGGCTAAAATCTGCATAGATTTCTGTTGTTACCGAATTTGTACTTTTCAACTTGATCTTCGATTCATTCCTTCATTTAATCTACGTTACATTTTAGGAACAAAAACTCATATGATGAAAAATGCTTATTTTACTGCCCTGTGATAATGGGATCAGTTATTTACTGGGATCAGTCCAATTTGAGATAGAGTGGGGAAATGTAAGATTAGTATTAGGATAAGTCACGTATGCCCTTTATGCAAAGAGATTCTCTTTTTTTTTTCTTCGAAAAATCAGGATTAGGTGTGGGGTTCACTCTACATTGAACTTCAACGATCCAAACGTCTATTTTGTTCTCGATTCATAGATCATCCTTGCAAAAATTCAATTCAATCCGAAATCATTTGCCTATTTATAATATATCTTGAACATTTTCGATTTGGCTAATATTTTGCAAGGATGATCTATGAGGTGCAACTTGAAAAATAGACGGTTCGGATCGTTAAAGTTCGATGTAGTATGAACCCCATAACTAATCTCTATTTTTATAAAAAAAATAGGGATCCCTTCCCTTAAAAATTTTCTATATATATATTTGATCCCTTAATTAATAATTTACTTCGAGTAAAATTACTCGCAAACACCAGCCATGACAGTAGCGATGATGACCATGACCACCGGAGGAAAAAAAAAAGGCCAGTTTATATTTTGGTCGACAGATTTAGTCGATCGTTACTTAAGTTTCTAATAATTTAAGTTGCATTCATAACCTTGTAATGTTTCATTCACTTTCCAGCCAAATACAAAAAAAAAAAAAGGCAAATTAGGGAAAAGGACAATTGGTGGAAATCATTGATAGTGTGTTACCCTGTCATCACTCCATCAAAATACTAGATAGAGGTCATTTTTTGTCTTTAATTGCAAACTAAATCAAACTTCAAAGGTACAATTGCATCTTTATAAACTATAAAGATTTGATGGAAATCAAACTGAACTAAGGGCATACAAATCTAGATATATCTATTCTATATATTAACAAAATAAGTACGTCAACCAAAATTTTCATAAAATTACAGTTATAACACTTTATACATAATTGAATTGATTTTTTTTTTAACAATTGATATTATCTACATTAAGGGAAAGATGGTGGGCTTAGCCTTACAATGGGTTAACAATAATGTGATACAAATTCGTCATTGACGAGAATTGAATATAAGATCTCTCACTAATAAGTGAAGAAGAATAGCACGAGATCATAGTACTAAGTGGCATAATTGAATTTAATTAAACATGAATAAATACGTCAAACAACTAATAAAAGCAAAAAAAGTTAAAATAAAAACCACGTCTCCCAGACTCCCACTTCAACCCCCATCCCCTCCCCTTTTTCCACGCCCCAATTTTTTTAATAACAAATAATATTAAGAGAGATAATTATTTTAATGACAAATAATAAAACAAAAAATCTCAAGTGGTGAAAATATGCTGGTTGTTAGTAACAAACCTCTCAATAAAATATACTAGAATTTGCCTACACACTTTATTTGTATGAACACATTTTTTTAGATATTAGCATTTGCCTACACACTTTGTATGTATGAACACATTTTTTTTAGAAAATGAGAAGGAGAGAGGGAGAGAGGGAGAGAGAACGTGAGGGGAGTCATATGTTTTAAAAAAAAAAAAATATTAGAGATATTTTAACATTATCTGTAGATGATGCTTCAATAAAAATTAGTAAAATTTGGACAAGTGAAATTACATTATTGCACATTATTATATTTTTGTGTGATAGAAGATTAAGTTGTTTTTTCACCCTCTTTTGGTTGACAGAGAGAGTTTCATTAATTAGTAGAGATAAGCAACATATTTCATGATGTAGAGACTAAAATATGCTCTCTCTCTCTCTCTCTCTCTCTCTCTCGCGGGTAGGTTACTCTAAATTTGCAACCCATGTTTAAGCGATCCATCACTTATCTGAGCAAGGACGATTCAGATTTGGGAGACCAAGTAGTTAGGTTTGGCAAGGAACACGAGTTTGCAGACATCCTATGGTACCCTAGCCAGCACAAGGCAGTCTATCGGATAGATGATCGAGTCTCCACCAATACATCTGGAAATGGCTTATATGACTTCATTCCTTTTCGAGCCACACCTTCACTTGCTCTTGCAGTTGTCAGAACCACAGGTTTGCTTGCTATATATGTATATAGTTAACCACTTAATTACTAATTAGTGTTCAGAAAAACATTTCAAGACGTTACGACTCATATATTTTTCAAGACGTTACGACTCATATATATATATATATATATATTTTTTTTTTTACAAAGTGTGTTGTTATTGGAACTCCGAAAGATCATTATGCACTCCTCCTAATTACGTTTTTTTTTTGTACGTTCATAGAGTCCAAATAATTATTTTAGAGTGTTAATGCTATAAAACTTATGTGACAACAAAACATGTCAAAATAATGAATTGGATTGATCCTAAATGTGACAACAAAACATGTCAAATTGAAGATATCAATTCAGAGTGTGGCACCATAGCAAAAAATGTTTCGATTTTATTTATCCATGTATCTTTATCTTGTTATTATAATAGAGGAGAATCAAGAATCCAAGAGTGATGCTGATGGGAAATGCACTGGTGCGAAGTTGGTTACATCTACACTCATTAAAAGTGCTTATGGTTTAACAAACAATGGTATGCACTCTGCCTGGTATTTCCTTCTTTTCTTGCTTAATCATTCACTCCATTTCTAAAGCAAAAAAAGTACTTCCAAATAATATTAACTTCAAACAGGTCTGATTTTTACTGGCTATCCTGTTATTGGATATCAGCACCGGCTTCAATCATCAGGGGCTTGCCTAGATAGTCTTGAGGATTCAAGAATCACAGCGTGCGCATGGGATCCCAAAATCAAGGGTGAGTTTTTTCATCAAACAACATTCAGCATCAACTTGTCTCTGGCTAAGAACTTCATCCAAGATGTGCAAAAGCTGGTTGAGATTGAACCAAAAGCGCTATGTGGAGTAGAAATCTACAATGGAATCCTAATGCGGTATGTTACAACCTCAAGCGCTTACCTTGGCAAGCAAATAGATGCAATCGACTTCGATATCACATATTATCGAAGTAAAGACCCTATGACTCCTAGACTCCATGAAGGAATACTTGAAGAAATAGAGCAACTTGCTCTTGTTAAGTATGGAGCATTGCCTCACTGGGGAAAAAATCGGAACATAGCATTTGATGGAGTGATGACCAAGTACAAGGGTGCTAAAGAGTTCTTGAGGGTAAAAAATGTTTACGATCCAATGGGGCTATTCTCTAGTGAATGGACAGATCAAGTTCTTGGACTTAAGGATGGGGTGACTATAGTAAAGGAAGGGTGTGCACTAGAAGGGCTGTGCATCTGCTCAAAAGACATTCACTGCGCCCCAAGCAAAGGCTATTTCTGTAGGCCTGGCAAAATCTTCAAGGATGCAAGGATTTGTACCCCTGTGATTACGAACCGTGCTAATTAACTAGTTAATGTCACGTCGTCGATAATGTAATTTGATTGAGAGGGTTTTGCTTGCAGTAGTAGTTGTTCTTGTTTGTAAAATTGCCTTCTGTTGACTGTTGTAGTAACTGAATAAATTAAACATCCTATAAATAAAGGTAGCAAGCTTGGAAGCATAAGCATATATACACCAGTCTTCCTAGATGTTATTTTCTCCTTTCTCTAAACAGTCAAGAAGCAGTACCAGAAAACTGCTCATAAGCTTTGGAACAAGACCTCAATATAGTATATTCCAATTGTGCCCAAAATTCCATTCCATCAAGCAAAATGACCATATGATTGACATTATATAAAGAAAAAAAGTAATAATGAGGATCCATTATGATGTGGTATGAATTTAGAGAGAGGGAAGAGAGAAATTGTCAGAGCGTTGTGATATTTCTGATGTCTTGTATCTTTATATATACGCTAGTAAGGAAGAGAGAAATTTGTTGTCCAAGTAATACAAACATTAATAGGAAAGATCTTCTAAATCTCATAGGATTCTTATATAATCTCTACTTAGGATTTGCACAACCACACATGTAAGCTATAATTCTAATTATAACACATCCCACGTTTATCACAATTGTTAGACTAAACATTTGTGATATTTTTATTAATAACCTTTCAATAGTTCATCTGAACATAATCCAATTTCTCTTTCTGTTTTTGGTAATTCAGAATCCAAGTCCTTAAATAGGAGTGTTTACTCTTAAATAGAGTTATCTAATTAGGAAAGTGATATTCAGTAATTATTATTGACTACAATACATAGATATACTGTTAGAAGGGGATACTGCAACTAAACCAACCATTAAGCGATGCGATTTAGCTCGATTTGAACTGAATCGTAGAGAGAGAGAACAAATTGGGCAGTTGAATATACGTATACACATATACACACACAGTATAAAAAGACGACAAATTAACTATATATACACGTTGAGCCACAATACACATATATCAAATGTACAAACCTAAGGCTTAAGGGTTAATGCTTCGAAACCAAGAGAATTAAGAACTGTCAATCATGTCTTTGCTACACACAAAATCGGATGTCTTGGGGTTCCTTATGTTGCGAGTTATATATTAGTTAAAGTGTAAATAGTAGTTTATTGTCCCACATTGGTGAAGTACATATGTAATACCAATTGTAACTCCTATATATACTCCACTTTAGAGATTAATGAATATATAAGAAATTCTCAAATATTGTCATATATATTTTTTGTATTTACCATGTTTAGTTTGATATGGCATCAGAGCAGTTCGCTCTTGGTGACCTGTGTGCTTTAATTTTGTGCCCACATTTGTCGTGATTTCCTTTGTTGAAAAAAAAAAAAGTAAATAGTGTCGCGCTACAGTACAGCGCTTTGCTACAGTGCATGAACAGTGATCCTCTACAGTGCCATAAACAGTGATTGCTATAGTACCCGTGAATAGTCTGCTGCTACAGTGCCGTGAACAGTGATAGCTGCAGTGTCCTGGTAAATTGTTTTCATTCCGCTGCGTATCTTTTGTGCCTTTATTATTCGTGATTTAGTTCAATGGCTCAATATAATCATAGTGTTGTTATGCATCTTGGTGGAACAAATAAAATGGATAATTGATACTGGGGCCACTGATCATGTGACTGGTGACCCTAGAGTGTTTGATGAGTTATGTGACTATGTTTGTGATTCGTATATTACTAGTGCAAATGGAGCACCTTCCCCTGTGAAGGGTGAATGCACTATCTCTCTTACTCCGACCTTAACACTGGTCTGTGCTTTACTTGTTCCTGATGTTAAGTGCAATCTTTTGTCGGTAGGAAAACTTCTTGATACCTTATATTGTTCTGCTCACTCCTACCCTACATATTGTTATTTTCAAGACATTCAAACTCAGAAGATAATTGGTCGTGGTAAAAGAATAGGGGGTTTGTACATCTTGGCTATGAAGGATACTGTTATTTCCGGTTCAATTAATCATCAAGTTTTAAGTGCTAGAATGGATGACAGATATCAAATTTGGTTGTGGCATCGACGATTGGGACATCTATCATTCAGTTATATGAAGCATCTATTTCCTTCTTTGTTTCGCACTTGTAGTGATCCAGAGTTCAAGTGTGAAACATGTGTCATGGCTAAGAGTCATCTTGCCTCTTCTCCCGTAAGTGATTCTAAAGCTACTTTGCCATTTGATTTGATACATTCTGATGTGTGGTGTCCGGCGAAAGTTACTTCTAATGGATTCCGTTGGTTTGTTACTTTTATTGATGATTGTACTCGGTTAACTTGGGTGTTCTTGATGAAGAGTGATGTTCCGTTGCTTCTTCAAGAATTTTGTACAATGGTGTCTACTCAGTTTCAGACCAAAGTTAAGGTCTTCAGGTCTGATAACGGAGAAGAATATGTGAATCACACTTTGGCATGCTTTTTTCGTGAATCGTGATCATGGTATTATTCACCAGACGACTACTCCCTTTACACCCCAACAAAATGGTGTGTCCGAACGGAAGAATAGTCAAATAATGGAGGTTGCTTGCTCCTTAATGTTGGATAAATGTGTTCCTAATCATTTGTGGGGTCATGCTGTTTTGGCTACTATGTATTTGATCAATCGTGTTCCAAGTAGGGTTCTTGATTTTCAGACACCGCTTGATGTGCTACAAAAACATGTTTATCTTGTTTCTGTATTAAAACTTCCTCCGAAAGTGTTTGGGTGTATTGCGTATGTGCATGTTTATTATCATCAACGAAGTAAACTTGATGTATGTGCTCTTCAATGTGTCTTTATTGGGTATGCTAACAATAAAAAAGGCTATAAGTGTTATCATCCTCCGACTCAGAAAACTTATATTACCATGGATGTCACCTTCCACGAGGAAGTTTCGTATTTTATGAAGCCCTCTTCCGACTCTCCACTTCAGGGGGAGAAGGGGAGTGAATTGCAGATTCGAAGAGATAGTATGGATGATGTGTTACAGGAAAAGTTGGGAACAGAACCTATTATGTTGCGTGATACTGATCAGTCGGCTACAGATAGTGATCGGTCACCTGTCATTCCCGAAACTATTTCTACTGACAACAGATCAGATGTGCCCAGCAAGTTACCTGTTAGTATGTCTGACGAATTACCTTCTGATGATCAGTTGCCTACTGCTGGTATGTCTAACGAGTTGCCTGATGATGGTTCGTCCAGTGATAATTCTTCTCACAATTTGGTACAAGATGGTGGCATACATGAGGTAAATTCTGACGATTCTTCTACTTATCAGTTGCCTCCACGAGCTAATCGTGGAAAACCTAAAGTACAATATGAGCCTGATATGCATGCCAAAGTCAAATATCCTATCAACAATTATGTGTCTACTCATCGTTTGTCCAAACCATATGCATTTTACGTATGTCAGCTATCTAGTGTATCAATTCCAACAAATTGCAAGATGCTTTGTCTGACCCTAAGTGGGTTAATGCCATGAAAGTTGAGATGGAAGCTTTGGAAAAGAATTCTACTTGGGATTTTGTTCCTTTACCAAAAGGGAAGAAAACTGTTGGATGTAGATGGGTGTTCACTATTAAGCACAAATCAGATGATTATATTGACCGGTATAAAGCCAGATTAGTTGATAAGGGTTATACTCAAGCCTATGGGGTGGACTATCAGGAGACTTTTGCTCCTGTTGCCAAACTTAATATTGTGCGTGTTCTTCTGTCCTTAGCAACAAACCAAGATTAGCCTCTGTTGCAATTTGATGTTAAGAATGCTTTCCTTCATGATGATCTTAAGGAGGAAGTTTATATGGATCTCCCACCTGGTATCGGAACATCTCTTGGAAAAGGTGTTGTATGTATGTTACGAAAGGCTTTGTATGGTTTAAAACAATCTCCTAGAGCGTGATTTGGGAGGTTTACAAGTTCAATGAAGAAGTTTGGGTATATCCAGAGTCATTCAGATCATACTTTGTTTCTAAAGTGACAAAATGGTAAGCTAACTACATTGATTATTTATGTTGATGACATGATAATGACTGGTGATGATCAGAAGGAGATACAACGCCTTCAAAAGTACCTAGCTATTGAATTTGAGATGAAAGAATTGGGTGAATTGAACTATTTTCTTGGAATCGAGGTTGCACGATCCAAACATGGTATTTTTCTATCTCAACGGAAGTATGTTCTTGATTTGTTAGCTGAAACAGGTATGTTAGATTGCAAACCTGTTGACACTCCGATTGAGCAGAATCATTGTCTGGGCTTATTTCCAGATCAAGTTCCTACTCATAAGGAACGGTATCAGAAGCTTGTGGGGAGATTAATTTATTTGTCTCACACTCGCCCTGACATTGTTTATGTAGTTATGTGGTAAGTCAGTTTATGGACTCACCTAGTGAAGCTCATATGGATGCAGTAACCCGTATTTTGAGGTACTTGAAAATGGCTCCTGGCAGAGGCTTGGTTTTCTCCAATAATGGTCATTTGAATGTCGAATGGTATACAGATGCAAATTGGGCAAGTTCTATCACTGATCGGCGATCTACTTCTGGATACTTTACATTTATGGGTGGTAATTTAGTTACTTGGAGAAGCAAGAAACAAAAAGTGGTGGCTAGGTCAAGTGCAGAAGCTGAGTTTCGTGGTATGTCTCATGGTGTATGTGAGTTGTTGTGATTGAAAAAATTGTTGAGAGATCTTGGGTTTAAACCCAAGGGTGCTATAAAACTTCATTGTGATAACAAGTCTGCTATTGAGATTGCTCATAATCCAGTGCAACATGATCGAACAAAACATGTGGAGATTGATCGACATTTCATCAAGGAAAAGTTGGATGCTGGAATTATTATGTTTCCGTTTGTGGGATCTGAAGATCAACTTGCTAATGTTCTTACTAAGGTTGTGTCTAATAGTGTGTTTTCCAACTCGCTTGACAAGTTGGGCATGCGTGACATCTTTGCACCAACTTGAGGGAGAGTGTTGCAAGTTATATATTAGTTAAAGTGTAAATAGTAGTTTATTGTCCCACATCGGTGAAGTACATATGTAATACCAATTGTAACTCCTATATATACTCCACTTTAGATATTAATGAATATATAAGAAATTCCCAAATATTATCATATATATTTTTGGTATTTACCATGTTTAGTTTGATACCTTCTCCGATTAGATTGTCTATTTCTCGTCATTCTCGCTAGGTTTTTCTCTTCCTCCAGAAGACCCCATTAAGTGCTCATCATCAAGCAACACAAATTGCACCATCACAAACTTCTATGGCACCTTCCCTGATCGAATGGTGTGTCTAGCAGGCAGTGTGACATGCCCTTTTAACGAGGAAGAACTTATTTCAATAGTGGCCAATGCAACAAAGTCTAAGACAAAAATGAAGGTTGCAACTCGTTTCTCTCATAGCATTCCAAAGCTGGTATGTCCAAGTGGGGAAGACGGGTTGATCATATGCACCAAGAACCTCAATCATGTGGTGGAGATTGATGTCGAAGCAAAGACCATGACATTGGAGAGTGGTGTGACTCTTAGGCAGCTCATCAGTGAGGTTGCCAAGGCAGGGCTGGCCTTGCCTTATGCACCATATTGGTGGGGTTTAACCATTGGAGGCATATTGGGGACTGGGGCGCATGGCAGCACGTTATGGAGCAAGGGAAGCTCGGTTCATGATTACGTGGTAGGACTTACAATTGTGAGTCCAGGAGGTTTTGAAGATGGTTATGTCAAGGTCAGGAAGCTCAATGATAGTGATCAAGATCTTAATGCAGCCAAAGTCTCACTTGGAGTCCTTGGAGTAATTTCACAGGTAGAACATTGTCTAATTTTGACAGCTTTTAGCAGGCTCGCATGAGAAATTTTTTAGAGTGACAATCATAATACTAGAAAATGGAAGTGTATATTATTTAGAAAATGTGCATTAATTTGTCGCTTTCTTGTGTAGGTTACTCTAAAACTACAATCCATGTTCAAGCGATCCATCACATATTTAAGCAAGAACGATTCTGACTGCGGAGATCAAGTACTTGTGTTTGGCAAGCAGCATGAGTTTGCAGACATGATTTGGTACCCCAGCCAGCACAAGGTAGACTATTGGATGGATGATCGTGTTTCCTCGGATATGTCTGGCAATGGCTTATATGACTCCATAATTTTCCGAGCCACATCTCCACTTACGCTTGCAATTATCAGAACCACAGGTTTGCTTTACATATAGTTAACCACTTAATTAGTTTATACCATCTCAAATCTGAAAAGTTACGAGTCTCACAAAAAAGTTTTAATTTTTATTATACAGAACTAAATCGTTAGACAAGTTTAGATTAATTTCCTCGTGCAAAATCGAATTCAGCCAATTTAATCTATATCCATATGTGGTTGCATACATATTTTATATGTAATTTTTCTTGGTTGACATATAAATGGTGCTCATCATGAACGTGAGTCGCAACTGAAACCTCATTATACTGAACTGCTAGTTGGTGTCCCATAGATTTAAATTGTTTCCACATCTGATTTAAAATTCACAATGAATTAGCATTCATGTCATTGAATTTACACCCCAATATATGGATTTGCTTCATTTCTTTAAGGATCGATTCTGTGATTAAAGAAAAGGATTTTTGATAATCCAAAACCAACACGACTTCTATTTTTGTTTGATTTTCCATTACATAAGATGTTAGGGTACAAGTACAATTATTCACACAATAAAGGTTCAATCATGTTTTGCGTAGGCCATGCTACATAGCTAATTAAGGTTTAATCATGTTGCGTTTTCTTCTTATTATAATAGAAGAGATTCAGGAATCCACGAGGGATGCTTATGGGAAATGTCTTACTGCAAATTTATTTACATCTCTTCTCATAAACAATGGTATACATTCTTTCTGCTTTTCTTGCCAAATCATTCTCAACTCTCATTTTTAAAGCAAAAATTAAAATTAAAATGTTACTGAATTTTGTAATTTAATTTGCAAATAGATTTGAGCTTTACTGGCTACCCTGTTATTGGATATCAGCACCGACTTCAATCATCTGGGACTTGCCAAGATAGTCTTGATACTAATACATCATGTGGATGGGATCCCAAAATCAAGAGTCAATTCTTTTACCAAACATCATTCAGCATCAGCCTGTCTATGGCTAAAAACTTCATCCAAGATGTGCAAAACCCAGTTGAGATTGAACCCAAGGCCTTGTGTGGAGTAGAAACATACAATGGAATCCTAATGCGCTATGTCACTGCCTCAAGTGCTTACCTTGGCAAGCAAGAAAATGCAATCGACTTCAATATCACATATTATCGAAGCAAAGACCCCATGACTCCTAGGCTTTACGAAGGCATACTCAAAGAAGTCAAGCAAATCGCGATGTTTAAATATGGAGCGTTGCCCCATTGGGGAAAAAATCGGAACGTGGCCTTTGATGGAGTGATCAACAAGTACAAGGGTGTCAAAGAGTTTTTGAGGGTCAAAGATGTTTATGATCCAATGGGGCTCTTCTCTAGTGAATGGACAGATCAAGTTTTTGGACTTAAGCGTGGGGTGAGTGTAGTGAAAGAAGGATGTGCACTAGAAGGGTTGTGCATTTGCTCACAAGACATTCATTGTGCCCCAAGAAAGGGCTATTTCTGTAGACCTGGCAAAGTCTTTGAAGATGCTAGGGTTTGTACTCTTGTAAACTAAAGAACATGATCAGCAGTACTGTAGTATTTGCATGCATAATGCATTCACAGCACAAATATGCTTTCTTTGCTTATATCAAGATTTGGTGTTTCGTAAACTAATTGTTTGATTTGGAGCTAATAAATCTACAAACACTCAACTACAAATTAATCTCTCCTTTCATTAGGATCTTTAAACCAAAATTCTGTTTTGTTGTATGTGTTTTTTTTTAAATTGGCTAGTATTTTTAGAAAAGTGATATCTGCACACTTATTTTCTCTTTATGTTATTTATTTAAATTAATTAAATAAATAGAGAATAAAGAGACTGAGATAAACATGAGTATGCTTAAAAAAAATTAAAGAAGTCATTTCTCTTGTTTCTAAATTAGCCAGAATAGTGAAAGAAGTCCACAATTAAGAGTTTTTGAATAAAGTATATATAATCAACAAATTCCACAAAAATATAAGATCAAATACGGTTTTTTGTTCGTATATGTGTTGGTGGATGTTTCCAAACCCTTATGTAGGCTAATCAAATTGAAACGGACAAGGATTGTCTGCCCTCCCACTTTCGGTGCCCTCCCGTGCTCTCCTGTTTTGTGTGGTCACGGTTAAACCACATCAACATTTTATATATATTTTTTTATATAGATAATAAAACAAAAATGAATATTAATATAAAATGTTGACGTAGGCTTAACTGTGACCACACAAATAAGAGGGCATGGAAAGGCACCGGAAGTGGAAGGGCAGAAAATCCTTATCCAATTGAAACATCTGGGCAAAGGTTCAATGTGAGTTGACTTTAAGTGCGAGATTTGAAAAAACACAGATCCATTCATCATTCGGCCGTGTATTTATCCATTGATCCGTCTATATGCTTTCTGCATTATTTGCACTACAGACCTCTCTTAAGAAGGGCCTAGTTAAATTACTCCAAGTGGTCCAATATAAGTTTAATCATACAGCAAGCTTTAAACACATGGAAAGAAAAAGAAAAATGCATTAGACTCGAAAAATTCGTTGTATCAAAATGTGTCTAGTCGATGCCACTCAGTATTATGGTCTAGTGGTATTTCTCTTTACTTAGAAGTGAGAGGTCTTAGGTTCGAATCTTGTGGATGGCGAATTCGATACCAAATTAGGTTGCCCATTGTGTGGCTTAACCGAACTCCCCCTCGCCTTAGTGTAAATATATCGATATACTAAAAAAAAAATGTGTCTAGTCGATTTGGGTACTTTGAAACTATTATTTTTGTGGTTATTTCAACTAATTAAGGTAACCTTATAATTATTAGAAAGAAATCCATTCTTTTCAAAATTTTCCATCTAATAAAAGCTTATATTAGAGCATCTCCAATCCAAAAATATTAAACGCAGAATTTTGTGATCTTAAAATCAAATTATAGCCTTTTAAACAGATTTTTTTCTCCAATACTGCAGTGCTAAAATTCATTTGTATTAATTATCAAACATGTTGTGGCCTATATTTAACTGAGGAATGCGGCATGGAGAGAAAGAGGGTGGATAATCGACTTGAGGAATTGTGTGTTAATTCCTCAGTCCTTGTGCCTTTATTTATAGTAATAAGGAGGAGAGAAACTTGCTCACCAAGTAATACAAAGTCTATTAGGAAAGATCTTCTAGATCCCAAAGGATTCATAATCTATCTCTACTTAAGATTTACACAATCACAATATGTATTAGAACATATGTCACAACACTCCCTCTTGAGTGTGCAAATACTCAAGTAGATGGCACATCAAATCTTCAGGCAAATGTAGAAGTAGTTGATGAAGTCGTCTCGTTTAGTCGGCACAAGTGGCGAATGCGAGTCTCAAAACAAATGGAAGAATGCATGAGTGGTAAAACTTAGAAAACCTCGCTATGGCAAAATCCATGGTGAGATAAAAGTCCATAGTCAATGGAGAAAAGTGAGAAGTTGCATTAAGTCAAAACTATATGTCTTCGGGACATAAGTAGAACGTACACAAGGGTATGACCAACCCAAGATGGGTGCCTCGTCAAAACCTAGTCAAGTAGCAAAAACCCAATGGGAAAAATGCTCCTAAGTCTAGGGAAAAAAAGTATATTAAGGTCAAGTGAGTATACTTATGGATATTCCCCCTGAGTTTGACAGAACTTCCAAATGAAACTACAAGCATCGCAAATGAGAAAGTTACGTATACCAATTCCTTGGACAAGCTTCTGGAAGGTAGATTTCGGCAGTGACATCGTGTAGAGATCGGCAAGGTTGTATGGGATTGGACTGCTTAACTTTAATCTTCTGATGCTCATGCTGATGTAGACACAATATGCTTGGCGTTGACTTGTTGGATGTATCATGATCTGGTCGACTCATACGGCGTTATCTTCATGGATCGTTGTTAGGACTCAACGATGGATGAAAATCGCAGGGACTTTGAATATGCTCAACAAGAGTCTTCGACCATATCTCTCACGTGATGAGATATAGTGAGTCTTGGAATGATTCAAATGTTTCGCAACAAAAGGTCTATCTAGTTGACCTCCAAGATATTGCGCTGTTCCTTAATGGTAAAAACATAACCATTCGGGAACGTACCTTGTGCGGTCAGACAAATGGTTTAATTTAGCGAATCCCATAAGGTAAGCATCATTCCGAAGATCAAAGGGGTGTGATCTATTCTGAGATGCATAGGTATAGATAAGCCCAAATCCGCAGTAATGGAAAAACGTCTTTAACACCAATTTGGTGATGGCGTGTACGCTCAGTGCTGCTTTATGCCAAAAGATTATCAACACATAAGATGTCCGATTTAGTGCATTGAACTAAGTACAACAAATGCCAATTGTACTTAGATATGGTTGCCTCACATTCCAATATGGAACCTTATGCTCCATATCCTCCGTAAAAGTCTTATTTGCATATAGTGTACAGACGATGACATAACACCTTATGGGTATAGTTCGACTGGTGGACCAGAATACCATTAGAACTAGCTTAAAACTTCAGGTCGAGGTAATGTCAAGTTTTCCCAAGATCATTCATCTTAAAGTCCAACTTTAGGTGCAAGCTAGTTTTCTCAACTCTAGCAATTTCAAATTTTGTACACGCATGGGTATATATCCCTAACTGATCAAATATTCACTTAGCGGGTATACCACATCCGTCTGAATAATTCTGCATCCGCAAAGTGAAGGCCTCATCAAAACCAAGAGTGTGTTCTTATGGTCTAGAAGTATTTGAATCAGTACATGTTAGTCATTTAGAAACTCCATATTGGTTTCGTATTAGTATCCTAGAGATACTACAACCACGTTAGTAATGCTGCAATCAATCACATGGTGTATGAGAGAAACCTTACACCATAAGGCGTCTTATCGCACTATTTCATTTATCTCATTCGTCATAGATTGATTCTTCTAGTTGACCAATCAATTCTACGTTGACTCTAATCAACGAAACGCGATTCGTTCTCATCGTTTTTCATTTATGTCGGGAGTTACCATATAAATGAAACATCATCTATGATAATCTCATTCTAATTCCATATCTCATCTAAACTAGTATACTGGACTAAGAACTTCAGGTTTTGGGAGTAATCCGGATTTAATCTCATGAGATAGAAAGGATTGAGACAGCGATCGAAGGGCGGATTTGTTCGTTCCATGTTCCTCCACTTTCGAGGAGGTGAATCCATCAAACCCAGTGATCTGCCACGCTTCTGGCACATGACAGATTGATTGGCTAGCCATCAATGTACAAGGGTTGGGCACAGTAGTGGCGTTCTTGCTTTCGGGAACGAAGGTCCATCATACATTTGGTACATTCATCTTTGCAGGCAATTTTGCAGCTGGTATATGTGATATCGTCACTTTTGCTAGATCAAATGAAGTGTCTGGTTATACTCTGATGATTTAGATTAGGATCGAGATAAGACATAGTAGGGACATCCACGATAATTCGCGTCATTCTTTAGGAACATTGACGTTCTTATCTCCCCCTAACAACATGAAGACTGTCTCATAAAAGTGACAATCCTCAAAATGAGCAGTAAAGAGATCGTCTGTCAAAGGTTCTATGTAACGAATATTAGAAGGAGAATCATAACCAACATAGATTTTCATCTTTCTCTGAGGACTCATTTTTTGTTGTACGTAAGGGCGGCGCAAATGGCACATAGACCGCACAACCAAAGACGCGCAGATGCAATATGTTGGGTTCGTATCTGGTAACCAACTAACATGAGCTTTATAAGGTTGGGTAGTGACAAGCCTCAGGTGGACCAACATGGTTGCTTGCAATATTGCATGGCCTTAAGCAGAGATCAGGAACTTGGTACATATGACCAACGATCACACAATCATTTGAAGGCATTTAATGAATGTTTATGCTGCGTTGTTCTAGGTATGAACATGAGATACTGGATGTTTAACTTCAAAACAGAACAAACATGGAATATCCATCGAAAGTTTTCGATGTAAATTCTCCAACTTATCCAATCAAATATATTTGATCAGATAATCAAGGTGGTGAGCCCTAAGCTTGTTAATATAAGCTACCAGTGTGGAAAAGGCAACTTATGGACAGCAGTTACACGTGTAACCAACGTGTAAAAGCATCAACTAATACTATAAAGTATCTAAATGGTCTGCAAGGTGGTTGAATCAGTCCATAAATGTCCCCTTGAATCCTGTGTAGAAAAGATGAAGGGTACTAAGGAATGATACGCTTCCAGATATAATGTCTTTACTTTTGGTAAGAGGTTGCCCAAAAACGGCGCATCATGGATCATCTTAGATATTCCAAACGTACATACATAGCGAAAATTCCTTTGAAATCTCGGGCTTCTGGCCGACCACATAGTGTGCCTGAATAGGTGTAATCCACTCGTTAAGCATTCAATCTTCTTTAGAATACGCTTCTGGCTATATTTGTATGAAGTGCAATATGGTAATATGCGAAGAAATTTTACTCCATTTTCTATGTTGGTTTCATTATGGTAATAATGCTCTCAAATATCTTTAAAGCTCAAAAGGCGTTCTTCTGGAATGAGTGAGTACCTTTATGGTAAAATTAATACCATTGGACAATATAGGGCAGTGTCATGCCCCATAATCAGGTTGGATAAGCCTGAAAGGGTTGTCAGGGAGTGATTAGGTATGAAGTTAGCATAGAACCAGACAACAACTAATTTCTCCACAAAACATACCTAAGCATGAGTTAATTGTATTAGTCACATGTGGTAATTTTCGTTAATTAACTCTTATTTGAGAATAATAGTGACATCCAAACACCAATCTTAAACCCGAGAACAAAATAAATTGTTCACAAAGCAAACCAAAATATACAAGGGGGTTTGGCCAATACGGCATTCCATGTCAAATTTTGCTCGCCAAATGTGTTAGGTGGAGAAAAATTAGTCTCACGGATTGACTACGAGAATGGTACTCCTCAACAACATTGTAGAAGCATAGAAAAATGCATAACCAATGATATATTCCGTTAAAACGGAATTAGATTCTATAGGGTTGAGGTTCGGGAATACTATCTCATATTCTTGAAGTTTTTAGGTCTTAGGTGCCAAGAATCATGCTTCGGGCATGATACCACATCTTAGCAGGCCCAGATTCTAAAAAAAAATTGAAATTAGATTGTGAGAGACAGACAGACCCAGACTTGGGTTCGATAGGCTCCAGCCAAGTTGGAGGGGTCTGTTCGGTAGGCTTCTGTCGAAGCAGAGCATTACCATTCGATGCACCTCTGCCAAAGTAGAGCATGCCATTCGGTAGACTCCAATCGAAACTGGGTCTATACCATTCAGTAGCTCATAGTCGAATTACTGGGGTACCTTTCTCTCACAAGTGTGGTAGTAATCAGATCAGAGAATTTGGTAAACTTTCGCTCTCTATACTGCTACTTCAGGAACAATATAGAGATATGGAAGGGCGAGAAAGATTTTCTCTAGTCAAAATTCAATCGGATGTAAACTTAAGAATTGTACCTATTCATGGAAGTAAAAACGTTTCAATCATGTCTTGCTTCGGGTAAGAATTCATTTTTGCATGATTGGAAACGGTCCATAGGAGCGAGTCAAAGAGTCATGGGGTCCTCGATAGTGAGGTATTTCCATTTGATATGTTTCAGGCATAAGTCTTCGAATGAAGATCATGGCGAAGACTTATTCAACTCTTCCATACCATGACTAGCTACAATGATTTCGCAACTAGTCGTACTCAAGCGGGGTGTCACGTCTTGTATCCACATAAAGTAGTTTCTTGATTGAAACTCCCAAATAAGTGAAATCGAACTTGATACGGTTTGACAATACGTTGAATGGCGGAAAAAAGAATGTGATTGGTGCTTTAGGAAATAAAATTTCCATAAACATCAAAGTTAGAACATTCAGGTTCTAAGAAATGTTTTGGTTTAAACAGATTTAAGTATAGACAACGTCGGGTTTCAACATGAGTGTTGCATGTTAAGAAACTTCAGGTTTCTATGGCACTTTTCCGAAACTTCGGGTTCGGAAGTATAAACTTCAATTTCATAATACCTACAAACAAACACAGTATATACAAGACATAATATATAAAGCGAAAGAAAACAAATATATTAATAGTGGGTAACTTTGGCACCCTTTATGTAAAAGTTTAGGGAAACAACCCTATAAATGGTATAGAGCTTTAGGTCCAAAATTTATTATTTTAATTGGCTTGGTTGCGGGCCAGCGAGAAAAAAAATTGGGTTAAGAACCTAGGCCCAAATATGGCCTAAGAAAGAAAAAGTGAAAACCAAATCCCGATTATAGGGTTTAGGGTTTTATATGTGCTAAGTAAATAGACCCAAAAAAAACACATTTTTTATTTACACGAATTGGATTGCAGGTCCAATTTATAAAAATAAAAAATAAAAATAAAAAAAGTAGGTTGAAAGCTCCAAAAAAAAAAATATAGAGGGATAAGCCCAAATCTAGAATAGGCTGCTAGGCTGGCTGCTTATGCAGCAGGTCTAAAACCCAAACGGGCCAAGAGGTTTTAGGCCCAAAATAGGGCTGTGAGCCTTTTGAGATCCGAGCCCAGCAACTCTAGATTTGGGTTTCAACTGGAAACCTCGACGGTAACCGCTGTTGGCGACGACGCAGACACCAGAACAGTGTCGCATATCGATCTCAGGTGAGGAGAGCCAGGGTTCGTTTTGGAACCCTTAGTTTCAAAACTGAATATATTCTCAATGTCGGAGTCGCGAGGAACACGGCTGGGGAAGCTCTAGGAATCGCGATGGGTGTCTAAAAAAAAATCCCGCGCAGTGTTTTGACCGAGAAAATCAATCTTCATCGTCGAGATCGACGGTGGTGGACAACTTCTAGCGTCACCACAGTCTTGCAATCACCGAGATTTGGTGATGGGTGCAGCTGCAGGCGTAGTCCTCGATTCCGTTGAGGTGCAGGGGACTAGGGGATGAAGATGTCGTAAACGACGTCGTTCTGTGCTGGGGCCAGGAGTTGTGTGGCTCAACTGGGCGCGACTTGGCGCAGCCGTGGGCTGCAAGCCATGGTTTAGACACAAGTCCAGCGCGAGCTCGGTGCTGAAGCACTGGGCTCTTATAGATTAGGCCCAAATTTGAAACATATATATCCATGTTTTCAGGCCCTACTGAAGTTCTAGGGGTTTCTTCTTTCTTTTTCCTAGCTATTCACACATATTCAATTCACATAATAGCAATATTATGAATGTAATGCATAAACAATTTATGTAAAATCTAAAATTCGTAAATCGTAAAGGTGGGTCATGCATTATGGTGAAGGTTCATGCAATCAAGGCTGAAAAAATATCGAGATAAACACCGTTGTTTTAGAAGAACCTGGATTGCGTGATGAATATTGTGAACGGGTTTGTAGAAATTCTTTCTTCAATTTCGGCTTTCATCTTCAAGCTTGTATCACGTTCAACATAAGAAAAAAAATTATTGAATCAATACAAGTATATGAATTCAATAAAATCAAAATTTAATCAATAAAAATAATTGAAACGTAATATTCCTCTAATTGAAGACGAACAAATTCTCTTTAGTACAACATAAAGAGCGTGTTGATAACGTGTTGTGACCTATATTTAAATGAGGGGTGCGGCATGGAGAGAAAGAGGGTGGAGAATGGACTTGAGGAATTGTGTGTTAATTCCCCGGTCCTTGTGCCTTTATTTATAGTAATAAGGGGGAGATAAATTTGCTCTCCAAGTAATACAAAGTCTATTAGGAAAGATCTTCTAGATCCCAAGGGATTCCTAATCTATCTCTACTTAGGATTTACACAATCACAATATGTATTAGAACATATGTCACAACAAAACAATTGTTTTAACCTCAAAATTTTTGTTGAAAAGAGAGTATATTCTTACAAGAAAAGACTATCGGGATCTAGTTTGAACTATTCGTTATCGTGAGTATTTATGCATAAAAAGAACTTATTTGGTGATGCCAAAATAACCTAGAAAGAGAGTCGCACATGTGCTCCCATGCTTAGTTTCGCATAACTAACACTCATGTTTTTTGTATCGCTTAGTGATATCTCTCTTTTTAGTTTACAAAGAGATCTCACTTTCGAATCTCTTAGACTGCACAAATTAAAAAAAAAATGTAATCAATGGTGATATTGTCATTTCATAATAAGGAAAATCTGTTACTTGTCCACACGTATGTAGATAGAAATCGTTGATGGAGAAATGGTAGTTGTTGATTGGGGTAAAACTCCCGCCATTTAGTGATGCAATCGACATGTATGCAAACATAGTAACTGTTGATGCATAAATGGTAGTCGCTGATTGGTGCAATACTCGAGCCATTTAGTGACACTACCCACGCATGTACTGAAATAATAATCGTTAATGCATAAATGGTAGTAGTCATTGATTGGTGTAAGCCTCGCACCATTTGGTATGCAAATACCACGTGTACATGACTGTACTTAGCATAATTTTCAAAATAAAATAAAAAAAAATGTTATTCTTATCATCTATTTGTACTATTTTCTGTATCATCTCTTTAATATAGATGAGAACCACGTGTGATGGTGAGCTCTATCTATATTAGAGAAATAATACAAACAAACATTATTGTTGACCCTAAAAACTACTAAACCTACGTGGCGCGCATGCCGAGTAATTAGTAAGCTAACTATGTCCTTCGGTTGTATGCGGGGCGTGCCAACTCGTCGGCCGAGCTCGGTCGAGGAGTAAAATTTGTTGATGTTGCGTTGAGCGCACGGCTGACTTCTCGATCTTGCGACTGCGGCCGAGGAAGGAACACTCTCGGCCTTCGGGTTCTAGAGCCTAAAGACAAGGCTGCTAGTTCTGCGAAGTTCACAAATCGTCGGCGTCGGATTCGGTCATGGTGATTATGTTCGTGAGAGTATAAGCACGCCGAATTGACACCAGAGTATAAGGACACAGATACTCAAAACAAATGTACGTCTTGATTGTGAAAATGGTTCAGCCGTCAGAATGCCGAACTCTAAAACCTACTTACGAATACCCAATCATAAACAAATTGGCGTTCGATGTGTCGAGCCCTAGTAACACCTCACTTCGCCGAGAAGGCTGATGAGATGACCTCTGCCAATAAAGATCTGAAAATCCTTCTCGACCGAGACTTAGATAGATAACTAGTTGACCATGTTGCAGTGCTGTTTAAAATCCAAACTGAATGTGTTTCACGGTCGGCTGATTCTACGGCAACAATGTTGTTTATCCAAACAGAATATGTTCGCCGATTGCCTCCACAGTGTTATTTATTCAAACTGAAGGTATGTCGGCGGAAAAAGAAAGTAAAAATCTCAAAGATGTTGAGAGGTTTCGCGTAAAGCGAGAGTTTGCACAGGGCAGTTTATGTGTTAAATTGGAAAGGGTTTGTTCGATGTCATCCCTCCCTATTTATAATAGCCAACTTGCATTGAATCCCAATCATTCTCGGATTAGAACTCCTTTCCCCGATCCAACCTTATCTCGGCCAGTCCTACTCCTACTAGGACTTTGAACTTAACTCGTTATCAGGCCGCATTAAATCTCAAACTCCAGCATCCTTATCTTGTCGAAACTCTTTCTTGTAATAGGACTCACCCGCATCCCACAGGTTCCCGACGGGATATGGCCAACTTCGACTACGCGGCCCATGAGCTGGATAACCCCCAATGACACTTAAACACGGTCTCTGGGCCAAGAACAATTCTAAACTTGGCCCGACCAATACTGGGCCGAGAACAATTCGAAACTCAGCCCAAACCAATATTTTTGGGCCCAAACATTGCCCCCTCGCTTCTGAGGTCGTCGACCAATACTCCTTGGTTCGAGCCTCGACCTTAAAGAAGTGAAACCGACCTAAGGACAATATCTTGGGAAATACCACCATGCGCATTTATGAGACGTTACCCCACGATCTCGATTTCCCAACTGTCTTGCCACATGTCAACCCTCTGGTTACCCTAACAGCCTTCAATCATGATCCTTTGGTGTTCGGCCACCAACATCATGGTCATTCCGTTTGACCCTATAACTCATACCATCCTCGACATCTCGGCTATCATCGGGACTCCTCCTTCTGGCATTTCAGTCGATGTCGCCCTTATTAGATGCCCATCAAACCTTGACCACAAGGTGTTGTTCGACGTACGGGCCGTTGAGGCGTTGAGCCAAGAAGGTCAAGAGCCTTCAAAAGAGGACGTTCAGAAATTGCACAAGAACTTTCTGAACTACAACACCCTTAACCTTCATTTTGCTGGTCGAAGGGAAGCGAGTATACGGAAGGGAAAACACGAGGCTTTCCTATTTTACTGGTACAACAAGTTCATCTCTTGTACCAAATCGAATAAATGCTTGGTCGAGAATATGCTGGTGGTGGAAACCCTGACTAGTGGTCACTCTCTGGCGCTCAGTCCCGCCATCCTCGCCAACCTTCTACGTTGCCTGGCAGAAACAACCATCGACAAGATCGACCAGCACTTGAATGGACCTCTCTAGGTGTTCTAACTCTGGCTGTAGGTTTATTTCTCCATACTTCGGCCAGAAATCTTCGGGCTCCAGTCTACTGTAGCACTCGACCTTCAGTTGGCCTCTCGACCAGTACCTCATCACCGAGCTGAAGAAGTCTTTAAACACCTCTTCGGCCTAGACGTCCTTTGTGATGATGAATTTTTGATATGTCGTCGTCAAGAATACCCCTACTCCGTCAGACTTCCCACATCGACTTGGAGTGAAAACGAAGATGCCGGTTTCCGTCAAAACTGGGGGTCGTTCGTGTTAACTCGCGACCGTCCCCTCGGTTGCGATGCTCGCCGAGCAAGTTGGGAAGTCTACCACCCCCACTTTACTGCCCGACAGCTCGGCTACCTCCAAGGTTGCCTGGTGCCTCTACTTTCTTCCCGCTCCCTTCTAAACCTAGGGCGCGTCTCTGGTTCCTCAGAAAATGATTGCAGAGACACTGAGAAAGAATTTCATGAACGGTGCAAGAAATTTCACCATCGACCAACTGTTCCTGAATCTTTCGGCACCGACACCTTCGGCGACTGGTGGGACGAATATACTCACAACTTTTTTGGCACTTCAGTCGAGAACGTAGTCAACAAAATTTTTGGTGACCAACCCAAGAAATCATCCGCCCCTCAATCTAAAGATGTGCCCCAAGGTATACCCTTGTTTCCTCCTTTATTCTTCAAACACTTGAATGGTTTTACTAACGAGATTTCGCTTTCTTATGCGGTCGGGTACTGAAACAAGCGGACGTGGTCATCCCGGCAGTGGTCAAGAAAAACTTGGCCCATTCCTCCAAGAAATCTAAAGCCGCCGCACAAATACATTGAGCAAACGACCTCACCCAGACGCCGAGACGGCATGTGAAGCTCCCCGTCCCTCAAAACGCGTCAAGAAATTGGCAAAGAATGGAGCACGGAAGATTCATGTTTTCTCTAGCCACACCACCGGGACAACTGACCCAAGTGCCTCTCCTCCTGCTACTGTTGTTCAGGCCTCAGCGGTGAATCGGCCATCTTCAACCAACCCGGCAACCCAAGCTCAACCAGTACCTGAGGTCCTTGAGGTCGTGGTTGAACCAGTTGCTGTACCACTGGTCGACACGCCTGCAGCTCCAAGGCCGACTGTAGAACCTGTACTAGGAGAGGCAACCCTTTCGATCTGGAAGAATATCCCCAAGAATCTAAAACAATCGGTGATCATCTTAGAAGATGTATGACTATGCTGGCCACTCCCTTTACTCATTAAATTCAAAAGTATTAACACATCTTTTGTTTCAGGATGACTAGAATGACGAGACTCTGCCGGCGATTCGCTCTCGACCGACCGAAACTCCTTCTGTTAATCCTTCTCATGTGGTTGAGGCGGCCGACCCGGTTGATCCTCATGCAGCCGATCGTGGGAAAATGCCCATTATTGAACCTAAGGCGACGTCAGAAACTCTGATTCACCTGCAGGACCAGGACCTCGGCATCCCCTCTCAAGAAGTGACCTCGACTTTTGTAAGGCTTGATTACTTTCTCTTGTCAATTTTGTTATAACAAGTCTGAACCAAGAAAATATTAACTATCAGGTGCCCAGTTATTCATTCCACTGAAAATTTTATGCACCGAAATGTGTTATCTATATTTCCTGGCCACCTCAGTCGCCATCTAACGTAGATAACCTTCATCGGCCGCGTGAATTAAGAAGCAGTCTGAAACATTGGGCTCGGCCTTTAAGCTCTCTAGGTTCGAGCAATGAACCCGGAGACATGGCTGAAGTCTCCTCTCGGCAGGTCTAAAACAAATCATCCCTGCTACATTCTTTTAGGATTTTCCTTGGGCCTAAACTATTTTCTTGTGCAACCTTTATGGGACGTCGAGTTTGATGTTTTCCTATCCAGCACTTCGGGAGCGGCTGGTCCTTCGGCAGCTACGACTGAACCTGCCGAATCAACTGTTCTTGTTCGATTGCTGAAGTTTTTGTCTCTCTCAACTTCGCAAGTCCTCGAGCGCAAATACCTTGATTTGGTGGGTGCATGTATGAACGAT
This sequence comes from Malus fusca, assembly GCA_035220775.1. NCBI lineage: Eukaryota > Viridiplantae > Streptophyta > Magnoliopsida > Rosales > Rosaceae > Malus > Malus fusca. Next base: position 21,282,451 of record CM069059.1, on the reverse strand, counting down.
CTCGAAACTGATGGTCAATTGAGCGCCGACGCCATCATTCAAGCGTTATCCGCCTTAGAACGGACCCGAGAATATAATATTTCAGTGTTTTCAAGAAAGCTCTTCGGGCTGACGATGACTTGAAAGCTGCAACGGTCGTTCGAGATGCTCTTCGTCTGAAGATCAAAGTTTTAAAGGTAAAAAATGAGACCCCGGCGAGCGTGAAGCGAGTTGAACAGCTGAAGATGGAAAAGAGGAATCAGCAAGCTGAGGTCACGATGGGCGAGGTGAGGTGGTTAGAGCCGAAGGCTGTTCTTGAATCTCTTCTTCCTTCATCACCCTAGAATTATTTGATTGTAAACTGATCGATCAATGAAATGAACTTTTATTCTCGCATCTCCCATATGACTGGATAATATTTCTTTAAAAACCTTCTATTGATTGGCAACTTGTGAACAATACCGGTTCGATCTCTAAGATGGTATGCCCCCTTGTCGAGGACTTTATGAATAACGAATGACCCTTCCCAATTTGGCGACCACTTGCCAAACCTGGGGTTTTTAATTCCTACTGGTAGTAGGGTTTGCCAAACCAATTCTCCTTCGCCGAACGTTTTTTGTTTAACTCGTTGATTATATGCACGCTCGGTGATCTTCTTTTGAGCCATTAATAAGTTATAAGCATCAAGCCGAGCTTCTTTTAAATCTTCTAGCTCTTGTCTCATGGCTTGACTGTACTCGGCGCTAAACAAACTACTTTGTTCAATTATTCGCAACGAGTTTATACTTAGCTCGACGGGCAACATTGCGTTGTGTCCATAAGTCAATGCGTACGGAGTCATTCCGATGGCTGTCCGTAGAGAGGTTCGATAAGAACATAACGCTTCGTTTATCCTTAAGTGCCACATGTCTGGCCTTTCTTTTATCATTTTTTCAAGAATACCAATAAGAACCTTGTTACTTGCCTCGGCCTATCCATTCACCTGCGGGTAGTATGGCGTAGATTGCTCGAGTCGAATCTTTAGATTTGCCGTATAGTCCTTAAATCTGTCAAATGTAAAGATCGTACTGTTATCTGTTATGATTGTTTCTGGCACGTCGAATCTAGTCACAATGTTTTCTTCAACGAAACTACAAACTTCCTTAGACGTTAGCTTGGTATATGACTTGCCTTCGACCCATTTGGTGAAGTGGTCCGTTGCAACAAGTATCCACGCATGTTTGGCTACACCAGAAGATGGTGTGATTTTACCGATAACATACATGGCCCATCTTCGGAACGGCCATGGTTTGGTGATCGAATGTAATGATTCGGGCGATACTCTCTGTATAGGCCCATGGATTTGACACTATACACAACCTTTTGCGTACTTAATACAATCCTTCAGAATACTCGGCCACAAATAGCCGTGTCGTAGAAGTAGCCAACGCATTTTTCTTCCAGATTGGTGGGCTCCGTAAATTCCTTCGTGTACTTCTGCCATTGCTTGAGCAGCTTCTTGCGGGTCGTGGCACAGCAACAGTAACCCGTCCTCACCTTTTCGATACAACTCATTCTGGTATAATATGTAGTTTGTGGTGTGCACCCTTGTCCGTCGGTCGTGTTTTTCATTGGGGTTATCAATATATAGCATAATCGTCATTCTCTAATCGTCGGGTAATGCTTCGACGGCACAAACCTCAATAGGGGAAGGGTGTTTGTATCAGGCCGATGTCGACGTCAATGCCCCCGAACTCATATGGGGAAGGGTGTTGGGCCAAAAAATCAGCTAGAGCTTGACCTTTGACAGCTTTCTGGGGTACATATTGCAAGCTGAATTCAGAAAGGGCCATTGTCCACTTGCCGATTAGGCCCTTTACGATCGACCGAGTGAGCATGTAACGAATGATATCAGTCTGGGCGATGACCGGAGTGACTGATGGGAGCATGTAATGTCTGAGTTTTGACGAGGTGAAAAATAGGACAAGACAGAGCTTCTCGACAGCGGAGTAATTAATCTCTGGTGGGTTGAGGTTCCGGCTAAGGTAAAAAATGGCATGTTCGTGCCCGACGTCATTGTCTTGTGCCAAAAGGCATCCGATGGATTCTTCGGCCGCCGAGATATACAGTTTAAGAGGTCGACCCCGTCGTGGTGGAACGAGGACGAGTGGAGTCGTTAGAGAGACTTTGATCTGTGTGAATGCCTATTGGTGCTCGGCACGCCATTCGAAGGTGTCGGAGTCCTTGAGTTTCAAAAGCGTGGAAAAGCTTTCATTTTCCCGACCGAGTTGGCAATAAAGCGTCGGAGAAAGTTGATATTGCCGAGCAATGACTGTAATTGTTTCTTAGTCATCGGTGGTGGAGCATTAATGATTGCGCGAGCCTTGTTGACGTCTACCTCAATACCACGGTGATGTATGAGGAAGCCTAAAAAATTTCCAGCTGATACGCCGAAAGCACATTTGGCGGGATTCATCTTCAGATTGTGCCGGTGCATGCGCAGGAATGCCTGACGGAGGTCATCCAAATGCGTCTGCCGTCGTGCTGATTTGATGACCACATCGTCGATGTAGACTTCGACGATGGTACCAATTAAATCATGGAAAATAATGTTCATAGCTCGTTGGTATGTTGCACCGGCATTCTTGAGGCCGAAAGGCATGACGACCCATTCGTATGTGCCGAGTACCCCGGGACACCGAAAGGCAGTCTTATGTACATTAGCTTCGGCGATGAAAATCTGTTTATAACCGACATGCCCATCCATGAAGGATAGGATCTCGTGATGTGTTGCGGCGTCAATTAGCAAGTCGGAGATCGGTATCGGGTACTCGTCTTTGGGCTTTCCCAGGTTCAGATTATGAAAATTGATACAGATGCGTAGGGCGCCATTTTTCTTTAGCATCAGAACAATATTGGCCAGCAACTTGACGTATCGAACGGTCCCAATAAACTCGGCTTTTAAAAGTTGAACTAGTTCGCCTTTTATGCCGAGCTGTACATCGATGAAGAACTGGCGAGGGGGCTGGCGGAAAAGCTTACAACCAGTCTTAATGCGTAATTCATGTTCAACAAGGGTCCGATCAAGGCCCGGCATCTCATGATAACTCCAAGCAAAACAATCTTTAAACTTATTGAGTAATTGACAGAGTTCGACTTTCATGGCATGGGGTAACAATGCACTAATAAATAACGGTCGAGGGTCATCGGCCGTTTCGACATTTATTTCATCTAAGGGGTCCTTAACTTGGGGTCGATTGTCTTCGAGTTCAGCCGGTGTGGCCTGAACTTTATCTAACAACAATACTGGGCCGTTATCTTCCTCGGCCAAAAATTCGATTAAGTTCATACCCGAATGTGGGTGCTTGGAAATAATATACCAATGGGCCAGCAGACGTTCCATTGTGGATGAAACCGCGGCCCGACGCCTCTCGCCTTTGACGTCAATCATCAGTGGTAGGGATCAAGTTGGCCAAACCGAGTTGTGCCGAATCCTTGTGGACAGTCTCGACGCCTACCTCGATGGCTTTCTGGACTGAATCCGAGTCGATCGTCCATCTTCATTAAAACCCTGTAGGGTAATGTAGCAGACGTGGTCATCATAATAGCAGGCCTGAATCATGTTGGTTTCAAACGGCTAATTATCGGCTGGGTGGACCACGACCGATTTGTCGTCCAAAAAAATGAGAACTTGGTATAAAGAAGAAGGGATGCAATTCGTTTGATGAATCCAATCCCTGCCGAGCAAAGCATTATATTCGGTCTTGGAGTCGACGATAAAAAATGCGATCATGTGATTGCGACCTGCAATGTTCGCCTCCAAATAGAGTACTCCTTTGGTTTGAGATTTGTCACTGACGAAGCTGCTCATGGTTATTCCTGAAGGAATGAGTTCGTCGTTGGATCGTCGTAATGCTTTCATGACAGATACAAGCATGATATTGATCGTTGCTCTGCAATCAACGAAAATTTTGGAGATTGGGTAACCTTCAATATGGGCCATGACATACAACGACATTAAATGCTGAAGATTAGCCGAGGAGGAGCAGGGAAACAAGATGGCCAGGGCTGTTTTAAGTTTCTCGTCGTTGTTTGCTGGCTCATCTTCAGTGGCGGTGACGAAATCAACTTGTGTTGCTTCCTCTGCGACCACATCATCATCCAAGGAATTTGGTTGGTGTGTAGTTGGCTGGAATTCAACAGGTAGAACATGGACCATGATGATTTCCATATTCTCAATGACTGAAGGGCCCATTGGATCCTGGTCGTCGTCTTCCGGGTTATTGAGGATTATAGCATCGTGCATTAGAGCATCATCGGCTTGATGATCGGGTGTTTCAACATGTACTTGTTCTTGTGCCAATGATCCCGACCTTGTTTCCTTGGGACTATAATTGTCGAGCTCGTTTGTTTCCGATGTCTGACTTTGCTCCTGTAGTGTTTTTCAAGCACGTTCTTCATAGACGATCTGGGTGTCCCTTGTGTCCAGGTAGGCGTCCAAACGTGCCACCCGATCTTTCTCATCGGCCGTTAGGCCGAATAGAGACGCGACTGAGAAGACTTCGAAGTGATATCGTAGGTGTTAAAGGTCTTCAAGAGAAAAATTGAGCTCGGCTGTATCAATGTCCATGTATGGATCGACCTCGAAACCAAGAACCCTAGCCTCTCGTATGTGCTGGAATCTAGCTTTCATTGATGGGTCAGTGGTTTTTTGGATGATCTGTTCAGCATCGGGGCATGTTAGTGACATGTCGAGGGCTTCTTGACACGCCTTAGGTAGTCAATACAAATCGTTGGCAAAATACTTCTTGTGAAACTCTTTCATGTATTCCAAGGATTCGCCGAGGAACGGAGGGTGTAGATTCCGCCGAACTCTTATTATTGGCTATTTCAGGGGTAATGGGGAAAGTTGGCTTTCGGCCTCTTTCTTAAACTGCTCGAAGCAAGCTTTCATCTCCCCGGGCCGAATGAGGAGTTTGATGTGGTTCTCGGACTCTTCAATGGTAGTTTCGTAGTCACGATTGGTTTCCTTCTGCCCTTGTAATTCAGCCATGATTGTTGGGGTTGGCTGGTCGCCTCCGCTTCCTACCGTCTCTTTCGGCTGCCATCTTGTGGCCGAAACAGTCTGGACCACCTGTCGTCGAGCCATATAGTCTATACGCTGACGTCGACGTTTCTGAGATTTGGATAACACAATATACATGCCGGTGGGAGAATTGTAAATGTACCAACGTTGGTCACGTGGTTCAGGCGGCCTAAAGGTTTTTGGATTCACTGATGAGCTTGAGCTACTGGAATTATGCGAATAATAATCCTCGTTATAAAACGGTGCGTCGAAATCAAGGCGTCATCTGACCGAGGTAGGGCTGTCCGTCTGTTTCTTGGGGCCGAGCTTATCGAACATTTTCTGGCGCCGGCCTTCACTAGGTTCATTTGGAGGTGCCGTCACTTTCTTCTTCACTGGAATCTGTCATATATTCAACTACAGCCGGTCCCAAAAACTCAGTAGGTGGTTCATTGGAAAATAGGTCAATCTTGAGTCGTGGCTGGGAATGTTTCTTTAGGACGTGTTGTATTGGGACAAACTCGGCCTTCCATTTCCCTTTGCTCTTGGGTAAACGGGCGTCTACCATGCCAACTGTAGCCGAAGGGAATGGATCAGCGTCGACCGTCATTCATTTTTCGGGAAACTTTAGCTTGCCTTTGTCAATCCAGCTATGGATATCATCACGGAATACGACACATTTGTTTGTGGCATGCTTGGTCGAATTATGATACTTGCAATACGTATTTCCTTTAAGCTCTTCGACCTTGGGAAAGTTATGTCATGGCCGAAGTTTGATGATCTTTGCTAATAGCAATTGGTCGAAAATTGCCTCTGCCTTTGTGATATCAAAAGTGTAAACTTTCGATGTTTTCGCCGTCTCTTCAGTGGCCGAGCGGGTTTTGGCATCCTTGGAATTAAGTTGAGTCAATGCCTTGCAAACATATGGTTTATCTATTACTATCTCGGCCGCGTCTACACTGACGTATTGGGAATCTTCGCCTTCGGTCGATGCGTAGTTGACCGTAGGATTTTTGTAAATCGTTCCTCGGGTGGGGATTTCGAGATCTTTTCTTCTCGGAGTAAATAATCATATTGCTCGACATGCTGAGCTAATTCATACATATCCCGAAAGTTTGCCTCCCAGAACTTCTTTTTGTACTCCACATCGAGTCCGTTCAGAGCAAGCCTAACAAATTCGACTTTGGGAAGAGGTACTCGGCACCAATTCCTGGCAGATTTAAATCTTGTAAGATAATCCATTGGTGACTCATCAGATGCTTGAGCCATCCTAGCCAATGAAGAAACTAACATTTCCATCCCCGGTCGATAAAACTGTTCGTGAAATTTTTCGACCAACTCCTCCCAGCTTTGAATAGAATTAGGTGGGAGGTTGATATACCATGCGAATGCTGAGCCTGTCAACGAAAAGTTGAACAGTCGTAGTTTATGAAAATCATTATTGACATCTTCACATTGTGCAGTGAAACGGGCCATATGTTCTAACGAGGATAAGGACGATTCTCCAGCAAAAAGGTTGAAATCTGGAATCTTGAAACCTTTAGGATATTCGAACTTTTCCACATAAGCTGGATATGGGTGAATGAATTTCAGGAATTTCGGCCTTTTTTTCATGGTCGAATCGATCATTCGTTGGACCTCGGTCATATTGATGGATGTTGCTTCCACTCTCTGGTCGGATCCATCTAACCTACTACTTGATCCTCCCCTCTTTTCTAAGTCAATCGTTTTGGGCCGAGTAGATACTACTTCGGCCTGTAGAGGATTACCTTTAAATGAAAGCTGCCGAGCCTGATCAACATGTCATCTTTCAAAGACTTTGCTAACTAATAGTTCGAGCAATTTGGTGTGGGTCTCATCATTGCTTCGTATCACTTCGAGCAAATTGTTCATTTTTTGACCAACTGTCTGTTCCACTTGTCGAGATTGCTCATCAAGTCGTCTTCGAAGAAACGACCTCGTCAGAGGGTCAGAGCCTTCACCGCCGTCTTCATCGCATTCCTCCACTATTCCTTCAATGAAAACGCCTGCGGTTCGGTTGGGTACTTCTGCGTTTCGAGGCTGGGTACCGAGGCACACTTCCTTTTCTTGGTGTGTGACACTTGCAGCCTCAGGGGTCAGAACGACAATAGGATTTCGTGCATGTGACACCTCTTGTCCAGGACTCTGAACAGGCAAATTAGTCGCTGATTTTCCCATGGTTGTTTTCTTTTTTACCGATCATGTCTCGATGGTCATGAACTTTGTAGTTTTAGCACTGGGTCCCACCGGGCGTGCCAAAATGTTGACCTTAAAAACTACTAAACCTACATGGCGCGCAGACCGAGTAATTAGTAAGCTAACTACGTCATTCGGTTGTATGCGGGGCGTGCCAACTCGTCGGTCGATGAGTAAAATTTGTTGATGTTGCGTTGAGCGCATGGCTGACTTCTCGATCTTGAGATTAACACTCTCGGCCTTCGGGTTCTAGAGCCTGAAGGCAAAGCTGCTAGTTCTGCGAAGTTCACAAATCGTAAGTGTAGGATTCGGTCACGGTGATTATGTTCGTGAGAGTATAAGCACGCTGAATTGACACCAGAGTATAGGAACACAAATACTCAAAACAAATGTACGTCTTGATTGTGAAAGTGGTTCGGCCGTCAGAGTGCCGAACTCTAAAACCTACTTGCGAATACCCAATCATAAATTACTCGGCGTTCGATGTGCCGAGCCCTAGTAACACCTCACTTCGTCGAGAAAGCTGATGAGATGACCTTTGCCAATAAGGATCCGAAAATCCTTCTCGACCGAGACTTAGATAGATAACCAGTCGACCCTGTTGCAGTGCTGTTTATCCAAACTGAAGGTGCTTCACAGTCGGCTAATTCTACGGCAACAGTGCTGTTTATCCAAACTGAAGATGTTCGTCGGTTGCCTCCACAGTGCTGTTTATCAAAACTGAAGGTATGTCGGCGGAAAAAGAAAGTAAAAATCTCAAAGTTGTTGAGAGGTTTCGCGTAGAGCGAGAGTTTGCACAGGGTAGTTTGTGTGTTGAATTGGAGGGGGTTTGTTCGATGTCCTCCCTCCCTATTTATAGTAGCCAACCTGCATTGAATCCCAATCATTCTCGGATTAGAACTCCTTTTCCCGATCCAACCTTATCTCGGCCAGTCCTACTCCTACTAGGACTTTGAACTTAACTCGTTATCAGGCCGCATTAAATCTCAAACTCCAACATCCTTATCTTGTCGAAACTCCTTCTTGTAATAGGACTCACCCGCATCCCACAGGTTCCCGACGGGATATGGCCAGCTTCGATTGCGCGGCCCATGAGCTGGATAACCCCCAATGACACCTAAACACAGCCTCTGGGCCGAGAACAATTCTAAACTCGGCCCAAACCAATATTTTTTTGCCCAAACAAGTATATAAAATTCAGCTAGACAAGCCAAAAGACAACGTGTCACATTTTCATTCGTCAAGAGAAAACTGTCTCACTAGTATATAATGTCAACGCAACATTTTGCATTTCTCTCTCACACCCTCTTTCCCAAATAGGGAAATTCGGGAAACGAAAACCCAATTCGGGGCTCGTCGGATAGCAACATAAAGCACAACACGCAGACACACAGCATCGAGTTTCTGCCCCTCTTCTTCCTCGACTCAGTACGAGAAACAAAGCCAAACGTCAAAATCCCCAACACCCAAATCTTTGCTCCCAGAATCACACCACACTGGTACGCCGCAAAGTCTCACTGTTTTTTTCTTTCAATTTTCTCATAACTTTGCAGTAACCGGAGTTGCCTGTTCTGATACGCTTTTGAGACTGTGACGGCCTTAAAATCTATGGTTTTTTTTTGTGGGTTTTGTTCACCTGTCTCTGTGCTAATTGATCCTCCATTGGAGGTCCCTGATAGGCATAGAATGGATTGCCCTATTGGGGTTTTCAGACAGATAGAGGGTTTTTCTTGGATAAGTAGATTGAAACTCTATTGGGTTTTTGTCTCCTGGAACAGTTTCATCAATCGGGTTCTTGGGTATTACTCAGATGAACTTTTTATTACCCCCTTTGAACTAAGTATATTGCTTTGAGAATTGCCAGAGATGGGTTGCCCAAGTCTGTAATTTAATATGTATTGGAAAGAACGCATTTGGTTTGCTTTCTAATCTAATTTGTTTTTATATTTGGGAATCCTTGAATGTGAAAATTTTGGAGATTAATTCTGCATAACCCTTTAAACATAGTCTAGTTTTAGCTTCTTGTGCTCAGTTTTCTTGATGGATTCGCGACGTAAGGAAATAAAACTTGGATTTGATAAATGGTCTGTGGTTGGTGTGGCAATAATAAGGTTCCTCTGTTGTTTCTCAGAAACCGTGGGGTGCGGAGGAAAGTTGGCAAGTTTTAATGCACTTGTTGCCCGCACAGCACCAAATTAATTTTACACTTTCCTCCTACATATAAACTACTATTTGGTGTTTTTAAGAAGAGTATATGACATATGCTCATGGGGTGGGTGCAAATCCATAATAATAGTGTGAGCTTGCAGCTTATTCAGCTGACCATTGGGTTAGTTATTGGATGACAAAAGTTGGTGCGTGAACCAGACATGGCAGAAGGAGCGGAAGTTGAGGACCGGGTGGATCTGGATGAGGACAACTTCATGGAAGAGATGGACGATGATGTAGATGAGCAAATAGATGAAGATGGAGTAGATGGAGGAAGTGATGAAAATGTGGAGGAGCATGTTGAAGAAGCACGTGAAGATCCTGCAACTAAGGCTAGCGACACAGATCACCCACCCAAACCAGATGAAAGCCACAATGCTGGTGAATTTGTGGAAGATGGAGAGAAACCTTCTACTCCTGTCAATGAAGAGGAGAAAGAGAAGCATGCACAACTTCTTGCCCTTCCCCCCTATGGGTCTGAAGTTTTCATTGGTGGACTTCCTAAAGACACTTCGGAAGAAGATCTGAGGGATCTATGTGATGAAATAGGCGAAATTATTGAGGTCAGAACTTTGAGCTCTTGTGCTTGTGACATTTTAGTCTTATGTTTGGGGTAGACTGGAGATGGAGTTGTATTTTCTGTGAGGGTTTCATTCTTTAATTGTTTTGCAGGTAAGATTAATGCAAGACAGGGAAACTGGTGAAAGCAAGGGTTATGCATTTATAGGATTTAAGACTAAAGAGGTTGCACAAAAAGCCATTGAAGAGTTGCATAGTAAAGTATTCAAGGTAGTGATGTTTTTCTTTTGTGGTGTTGTGTACTATCATCTTTATTCCTTTTTAAGATAGTTCCAACGTGATTAACACCTATATTGTGTTTCATCTATGCAGGGTAAAACCTTAAGATGTTCACTTTCTGAAACTAAATATAGATTGTTCATTGGTAATGTTCCAAAAATCTGGACCGAGGATGAGTTTCGTAAAGTCATTGATGAGGTTGGTCCTGGGATTGAGCACATTGAACTAATAAAGGTTAGATTTGTTAATCCATCTGTAGTCATGTTCATATAGAGATTAATGCTGCTTGGATTAATATTCTTATGGAATTATATTTGGCTAATTGCAGGATCCTCAAAATCCAAGCAGAAATCGTGGTTTTGCTTTTGTTTTGTATTATAATAATGCCTGCGCTGATTATTCAAGACAGAAAATGTCGAATTCAAATTTTAAGCTGGATGGAAATACCCCAACTGTTACCTGGGCAGATCCAAAAAGTACTCCTGATCATACTGCTGCAGCTCAGGTATACTCCAATTTCTAATTGAATGAATTTCCAGTTTCAGGGGCTTAATAGACAAGTTTAAACTTTAAAGTTTTTGTTTTTGTTTGGAAAACTTAAAAAAGAAAATATTTCCAAAGATTAATCTATTATGTCTGAACTGCATCTGGTAGCATATCGATGCAAGCGAGTAGTTTATAAGAATCTGTGCAATGTGAGTATGACTGTAATGCCCCAAAACTTGGAATAAATTCTTTTTCTTCTTTTTATCGAAGTTTTTCTTTATTGGAAGTGTATTTTATTTGCAAGTTTATTTTAATGTTTTGTGAGGGATTTTTTTTTATTTTCAGAAATTAAAGAGTGAAGAGCCCAAATGAGTTATTGGCATTTCATATTAGTAGAGAGATATACTCTAGTTATATTTTCAAATCGTTAAATTCATGAGTCACAGTTTGACTTGATATGAACTTAGTTAATTTGTTTAAAAACTTTGATGGAGAATTTAAAAGTCAGTTGCTCATTTGCTTGAAGTTTAAATGGTATGTTTTTCTTTCTATTTAAAATTTTCAGATTATGTTACTGCCTACGAATTGACATTTTCTTTCTGGTATGTTGTTTCTTTTACAAGTCCCAGGTGAAGGCTCTTTATGTGAAAAACATACCTGAGAACACTAGCACTGAGAAGCTGAAGGAACTATTCCAGCACCATGGTGAAGTGACAAAAGTGGTCATGCCACCTGGGAAAGGTGGTCAGGGAAAACGAGATTTTGGCTTCGTCCATTTTGCTGAAAGGGCAAGTGCACTTAAGGCTGTCAAAGACACTGAGAAATATGAAATTGATGGTACGTATTTTGCACTACTTCAGGGGCTTTTTGAGAATCTAAAATCGAGCAAGATAAAGCTCTATTTAGAAGTTGTTCTTACTAGTTTTTAGTTTGATGCGATGTCATTGATGCATCTTTTAACTTACATGCAGCTTGCACCGAGTTAAGTGTATACAGTTGATGATTTTGGAACTCCTTAACTAAAGAAACCAATAAATCTAGCAAAACTTGTTATGGAAATTCTATCAGTTGGTTTTGCATCTAAAGTCAAGTATGGAGGGGTGTCTTTGTTTTAAGATTGATTTTTTGTTGGGTAGAGATTAGGGGCCCGAGGCCCAAAGATGCAGAAACTAACTGCAAGAGGAACAAACAGCCGTAGGCCTGTGAACACAAATAATGCTTTAGAAAAGGATTATACTCATGCCTGTAGGGGGTGCACTCATAATGCTACAACCACAGGCCTGAAGATATCCCAAAGTGGGTCTTCTCAAAAAAAAGATATCCCAAAGTGGGTAAGCTAATCTACCACACAACTATCTCCCGGTAAATTTGTGAAATAATGAAATAACATAGGGGGTTAGTTCATAATGTTTTAAGAATTGGTGTTTTGTGTCAAGATTCATGATGTAGAATGAAATGCTATATGATTTGGTTTGACATAGGAACTCATGGTGGAAGCATTAACTCTACTGTCCATTCTTTTCATCATTGCGGTTAAAGTTACTTCAATTAAATCATATGTGAAACTTGTATTCCTATTATATTATAACAAACATATGGAACTTAAAAAATTTGTGGCTTCCATTAGGAACTCTTAAAATTTTAGAAATAACAGCTTGTAGGCTTGTAAATATCATGGTTATCTTAAAAAATGAAAAAGGCCTGAGGTTAAATGCTTTGTTTGCTTGTGCAAAGCTACTTAATGTGGATAATAATCAATAGAGAGGTGGTCTTAGTTGAAAATGCTTCTTTCTGTTACATATGTTTATTTGATTTTTGTATAAAGTATCATGAGTTGGTCGAAAGACACAGGTCTGAAACGTCCTCTTTATTTCTTTGTTGAGTTCATAGTGTCTCCAAAATTAATATACGAAGCTATTTGTTTATAGGTCATCCACTGGAAGTTGTCCTTGCGAAGCCTCAGACTGAGAAGAAACCTGATGGGGCTTATCCGTACAATGCCGGGCCTCATGCAAGCCACCTTGCACGCCCAGGGTATGGTGGTGGTTATGGCGGAAATCCATACGGCTCAGTGGGGGCTGGATATGGTGTTGCTGCAGGCTTTCAGCAGGTACATCACTGAATTATATTGGTCCTCTTGCACTTTGGTAGTGTAATTTCTTCTAACCGGTTTTACACGTGAACAGCCAATGATATATGGTAGAGGGCCAATGCCTGCGGGAATGCACATGGTGCCTATGGTTTTACCGGATGGTCGAATTGGCTATGTACTGTAAGTTGTCATTTGTTCTCTGGGGGAGGACCTTTAGAATAAAACATGAAAAAATGTACAGAACAATGTCTCATAGAGATTGGTATTGTGCAGTCAGCAGCCTGGTGTACAGATGCCAACTCCACGACCTCGAAGAGCAGATCGGAGCAATGGTCCAGGCAGTGGACGAGGAGGTGGCGGCAGTGAGGAAGGCAACCGCGGTGGCAGAAGGTACCGACCATACTAGCGGGCAGAGGATTGAGGCTGTTTTTCGGATAAAACAAGGAGTATGTGATTGGTTGAAAGACGAAGTACCCTAAAAAAGGGGAAAAATAACAGGACCACCTCTCCCTATTCCTTCATTCTCTTTTCAATGGAAAAGATGGGGTAGAAAAATGGTAAACAAAAACAAAAAAAGGCTTCTAGGATTAGGAAAAACTGAGGGTTCTATAACTGAATGTTGGTGTCTCAGCGCTGTTAATGCATGCCCACAAAAAATGTTCAAGACTATTGACAATCTAGGAATTGTCTCTTCTGTATAATGTAATGCAATTGTTGGCATTTTTTAAATTGACACCTAGCAAAAATCAAAGTTTGATTTTATTGCCGGTACTATGCTACTGCATCCCAATTTTGTTGACACTGCTTTTTTCCTTCTGTCGCATTTTGTTTAATAATCAAGGCTCGTTTGGCACTGCTTTTAGAACGGTTAAAAAATCATTTTTGGCTAGGCTTGGTACAATGTTTTGTCGTGCTTCTAACAAAATCATGTATGACAGAATGAGCAAGCAAAAGTATTTTTAAACGGGCCTTCAAACTGTTTTAGGGAAAGGATCCTTTCTGGATCTATTTTGTGGGGATTCTTACATCCTAACCATTCATCGTACATCGTGATATTAGTTTTCGTCAGGTACTATTTGTATTTAATTTTAAATAAAAAAAAGTCAAATGATTTCTAACCACACGATGCACAATTTAGATCCGGATGGGATCCAAATCCCTATTTTAATTGATTACGTGACTATTTGATCTGTTATGTAACAATGTGTATCGATGTAATCAACATATATAGCGCACAAAAAAATATGGTGCCTCTCGCTTTGCTCTTAATGTGTATCGATGAGAAGTGTTCATGAAGGACATGCATAAAACTTCAAATAGAACAGCTACGCTTTTAATTCAGCTTAATTATACAATGTCATGTGAATTCTTTACATAATATCATACTAATAAAACAGAATGTCACAATAATTGTGTAAACGTGACATGAAGGTCTTCCTCTATCAGGGCTCATGATATTTGGCAAATGTCATAATGAGGGGACCAGCTACCGTTTTAGCAAATTAAAAGTTGTCTGTGGACAAGTCAGTTTGTGGATCAAAATCCAAAATCCAAAATCCAAAATCCAAAGTGGGTTTCGTTTTGTCCTAATTTTTGGATGAGTCACTCAATCACTCCAAAGGGACCCAATTATATACGCTGCATCAGATCACAAGAACCAATACACAAATGCTGTCGGTGTGTTGACAACGAAAACACCATTTACCAGAGTAATTCACCATTGCGTTTTTTAACATGTATTAGGTGCACACTTGCTTTGGGCTTCACCTTGCTTTGAGCTTTGTCTCAATTTTCTTGAGCTTGAAATCAGTTTACGATGATTCTCGTGCTTTCTACCTCTCTAATTGTTGTTCCTAGCCGCGAGTCAGTTCACCGACCTCTTGCCACTCAGCTTATCGAGTGTTTCCTCTACGGATTTCATTTGGACACATGCTTTGGCTTTGGGTGGCTCATAAAATACAATTAGTTAGCATTATTTGGTAAGATTATGAGAGAACTCGTAGCATGGGTAGCTTGTCCACCCCATTTTCTGTTCATCCACTTGGTATGTTGGAGGCAGCTATTTGGGCGGAGGCAGCTGACCCCTTTTTTCAAATGTATAGGCTTTTCTGTTTTACAGTTGTCATGGGCTCCCCTTTTAGGGCTATTTCCTTGTCTTTCTTATATGTCGGGTTGTAGTCTTATTTGGTTGTTTTCGATTGTCTTTGGACTTTCATAACCTCGTATTAGCTTTCTATTTAGTGGAATTAGCTTGTTTGACCAAAAAAAAATATATATAAAATAAAACTTAGATCAGCATTTGGTCGTTGACAAAGAGTTACTCAAGCAAAGAAAACAAAGCAGACAGATGCATTTTTCATATTCTAGTCAATCTAAAGTCCAATTCAAGAAAAGGCCATCCATGCATACATAATTTGATTGGACAGACAACAAACTTGCTTACAAGAAAACCAAATCATGGATGTCCCATAGAATCAAGTATTTGAGTGTTATATAAGAAACTACAATAAGTTTAATGAAATGGAGCATCACATCATTTTCCCTACACTTGGAACACCCAAAAATATTAGGAGCCAAGTGTTGTGGCTACTTTTTCTAGGCTCTTCTCGAGATAGGAAGAATTGCACCACTATTTACTTTAATTTAATTGTGTAGGTCCGTCATAGAATGACCAGATCTATTTATACGTGGAATTTTATATCAAAGGGAGTCGGTGCAATTTAGAAAGAAGTAGCGATCAGTTCGACAATCATTTCTTAACTTAATACTCCATTACGATTACATAGTTCTCTTATGCGTAACGATTTGTATTCTACGATTTCGAAGAATGAGAAATACATGTATCTTAACATTTGAAGAATTTCCATCCAAAGGAAAACCTAATGGCAAGACTTGCATTCTTTCTAAATTATTGAGTAATGAGGATGATAAAGGAGTTCATATTCAACTTTCCAAACTTAATGGCAAAACTTGCATTCTTTCCAACCAAGTAATGCAAAGTTTTCCCATAACCATTACCCAAAAAGTTCAAACATAGGCAAAGTTAAAGATTAAGAAACACAACAAAAATAAATTATTGAGTAATGAGGATGATAAAGGAGTCCATATTCAACTTTCCAAAGTCAAGAAGTAGGAAACAAGCTTAATTGCAACGCAAGAAAAGGTTTACTACATCATTAAAGAAACAAGCTCAATACGGCACTTCCTCCACCATATTAATTTATCATTTATGGCATGTATGACGGTGGATTTATCTCAATGGAAGTATGAATGTATGATTTTTTTAGTTAACATGTAATTTTGTTGGTGTTGCGCATTAGTTTGAATTTCCATTCTCGTATTTGTAATGTTGTTGCACATTGTTAAACTAAGTCTGCACTTTCAATTGGAAATTACCTAGTTTGAGTTGAGGACCCTCCCGGTATTGTCCTTCTCAAGATTCGTTAGGTAAGAGAGAGACTAAATCATGCATGATCCAATGTTGAAGAGAAACTGAATCTTGTATGGGTTTATAAGTAAGTTGTGTTATGTTGGATTTATTTATTAATTAATATGGAGTTGTTACATAATATCTAATATTACAAAATTGGCTTTTAGGGCACACCTCCAACAGGCTACTCACAATATTGTTAATTAATTTTAGGGAGCTTTAATGAAAAGGGCTTAAACCAACAAATATTTAACCAAAAACCATCCCAAAATGTTATTTAACCAAAATGGCTCAAAGTTTAATAAAAAACCATCCAAAATTATTGTCCACGGTCCAAACTTACAAGCCTAATCCACTACAAATCTACACTTCCGTAAAGACCCCTAAATGAGTCGATATTGTCCTGACTCTTCACCAACCTCAAACCAGCACGAAACTGCCATAATAACTCTTTGTCTTCCTATCAAATAGAATTCTCCCATTTCAAAAACCACCAAATCAAAGTTGAAAAAGGAAGCATTCATCGGAATAAAGCCGCCGAAACAAGTTCAAAGGCAGAAACTTCGTTGAAACAAACCGGCGAAAAAGCGGTGAAAACGTACCAGAACCTCCGTCGGAACAAACCGGCGAAAAAATGTGGAAAACGTACTAGAATCTTCATGTGAACAAACTGGAGAAAAAGAAGTGCAAAACGTACCAGAACCATTGTCGAAACAAATCAAACAAAAACTAACATTGTTTCTGGAAAAAAACTAACACTCTGTTTGGGAAAAAAAAAAAAAAAACCAAAACATAACATTGTTTCTGGAAACAAAAAAAAATAACACTGTTTCTGGAAAACTAAAATTGTTTATGGAAAAAAATCAGAACCACCGAATAAACAAACCGACAAAAAACTAACACTGTTTCTGGAAAAAAAAAACTAACACCGTCTATGGAAAAAAAAAACCAAAATATAAAACTGTTTCTGGAAAAACAAAAAAATAACACTGTTTCTGGAAAAAACTAACACTATCTCTAAAAAAAGAACCAAAACATAAAATTGTTTCTGGCAAAACAAAAAAATAACATTGTTTTTTGAAAAAACTAACACTATCTCTGAAAAAAAGAACCAAAACATAAAACTGTTTCTGGAAAAACCAAAACATAACATTGTTTCAAAAAAAATAATCTGATACAGTGTTTGTTTTGTTTGTGTACAAACAAACACTGTATCTGATAAAAAAAAACCAAAATATAACACTGTTTCTGGAAAATAAAAAAATAACACTGTTTCTGGAAAAATATGTTGGCAAAACTGTACTTGGAAAAAAAATACATTATATTTGAAAAAAAAACTGAACAAAAAGCTAACAAATCTAAAATTTATTTTTTGGAGAAACAAACGATGAACTCCAGTGAAAAAGAAAAATTGAAAAACAATACCTCGAATACACTATGAAAATTTGAAAAACAGCGCCTCGAATTCTTCTTTTCTTCTTCATCAAATTGAAAGGTTAATAATCAGATGAATGAGGAGGGAAGGGCAGAAATTCACCTTTGACTTTTTTGCCGATGTCGGTGAAAATGCAGATCCCTTGCTCATCTTTACAGAGAAGAGAGAGTGACACACCCCGACCGGAGTCGAGACGTGCTGGCCGTCACGTGAGAGTGACGTAGCCATGAGCGCAAGCGGAAGCGATAAAGAGTAAGAGAAATACTAACAATTTAAAACCAAGCGACTAACAATCCTAAATAAGAAAGGATACTAGTGAGAGTTTAAGTGTATAAATACACTTTCAGAGCAATAAGAAAGTCTAGTTGCAGTCAAGTAGGACAATTCCTAAGATACAACACCAGAGGGTGAATCCTACTTTTTCGGGATCTGTCAGAACACCGTTGAATTCCTCGAGGCCACCGAACTCTGCTAACTAAAACCTGGAGGGGTGAAAAACAAAGTTGAGTGGGTCAGTAAAACACATTTACATAGAAACCTTATTTTCCTTTGAATATACTAACCCCTCGCCGTAAAACAAGTATAATTTTCCCAGAATCAAGATATAAGCATATACATACATACATATATATATATATATATATATATATATCTCTCTAAAATCATAACAATTCAATTCATGCTTCACATAATCATATTCATATGTATGACATGCCAAAATATAACAAAGTAAACAATCCAGGTAAGAATGATTTCATAGAAATATGATATGTTAACCGGAACCCCTGTGGTAGTCTGTACGGCTGAAAAGGGGTCTGTACGACAAGATTGGGTGTAATATAATTATGCTCAATTCTATTCTTTCATAATACCCGGGCGATAAATCGCTAGTCACCTATGAGTCGGAACCATAAATAAGGTATGTACGACAAGACTGTGCACTTAAGTTGGATCCAATATGAGCATATAGTGCGGGAGGTGACGTAAATAAACAGGCATGTATCATATCTTTGGCTAAATCACAATCACCCTAGGTGCAGTTTTATGAGCTCAACATTATTCAATCACATATCACATCATTGACAATTCACATAATCAAAGCATAACTCACCTGAGCTTACCTGGGCCTCCACAGCACCATGCGACAATATGCATAATTATGATAATGCATATACTAAAATAAAATATAGGCATTGGCATAGCATGGCATTTAAATCACATTTCCTTTCAATATATTTTATGGGAAAAACGTCAAGTATATATATATATACTGAAAATAACTGCCCACTCACAGATATGTCGATGGGTCGTAGCCCCCAAGCCTCGATTGATTACACACGTCCTGAGAATAGGTCTCACCTATAGCGTAATAACCGAATAAACGTTATTTAACGCACATAACAAACAATAGGTAATAACTTCTCATATAGTGCTCAATTTGGGTATATGAATATACCACAGTGACCTACACAACCTCAGGATCATCCCCAAATTTTTAGAATAATTTTCCTAGCTCCCCCGCGCTGCCACGCGCCGGCCAAGGCACGGCCAGACGCACCCCTTACTCGCGGCCATGTGCCAGGCACACTGACGGTGTCAACTGACGCCGTCAGGTATATTCCAGAATATTCCGTTTATTCCTTAACAAAACTTAACGGCGTGACCTAACACCGTTAGAATATTCCGTTAAACTTAACGGAATATCCTCTCGTCTTTTACCTTCAGCTCCAGCGACCGTCGCCGTCGCCGGAAACTGGGAAATTTTCATTTCCTTATATCTTTTTCGTTTTTAACCCAAATTTTATGAAACTTGAACCATTTTAAATATCTCACAACGATTTCGACGATTTCGTCAACGGAAAAAGCTTCGATAATACGGCAAACCTTAAAACTCGTCATTCTCACGATTTCGACGTCTAATTTCTTCAAACGAAGTACTCCGAGTTTCGTAAGGACCTCCTTAAGCTCCCTATGTCCTTTAAATTCCCTAAAAATCAACATTTTACGTGAGCATGAATAGTACCCCAAATCGGGTTTTGTGGTTCGACGTGAAATCGAAGGTAATCTTACCTATAATTGGTACCTTTGAACTCGTGAGGACCTTAGGAACACAATGGTACCATTTTTCTTCTTCGATCTGTCATGTTTACAAGGGTTTCTGGTTGTGTCCGTACAAGAGAGGAAGAGAGGGAGAGTGTGAGTCTGAGAGAGAGATGGCACGGGAGTGAGAGAGAGAAAGTGAGGTGTAGTGTGTGGACCAAATCTCTCAAACCAATCAAAATTTAGTCTTTCTTAGTTCCTAAGTGGTCCCAAAAACTTAGGAAATCATAATTAAATCCAACTTAAATACAAGTCATACACCACACAACTTAACGTCCAAGGGTAAACTAGTAATTTCACGTCAACGGAAATTATTTTCCGGAACGGGCTGTCACAGAGAGAGAGAGAGAGTGAGAAATTTTGGGAGGGAGGGAGGGAGAGAGAGAGTGACAAAATCATATCGTTTTGCTTGTAAGAGATCGTTTCCAATTTTCACAGAGATGGAGACGGCTCAAAATTAGGTTTGGGGTCGAAGCTGTGGTTTTTACATAATGATAGAAATGGAGTTGCTATGCGAGATGAGAAAGAAAAATGGAAGGTTTTGAATGTCAGGAAAAAATGGGGGAGAGAATATGAGAGAGATCCATAATGAAGAGAGATTAACGGACAAAAGCTTGTCGTTAGGGATAAAATCGTAAACTCAATATTTGAGCCATTTTAATTAGACTGATTTAGTATTGGGTTTTGTCCTAACCATTAAATAAAGTTAACACATGATTTTTTGTTAAAACTCAAAGTTTTCAAACCATTTTCATTAGTTTTCTTTTGGTTTTATGGTGCAACTTCAACTTTCTTCACACTGTTGTCACAGTGGACACTTCAAATTTGATATTTTATTTAGGATGAGAAAAAAAAAGCATTGAATTGTTTAAACCTCTCAAACTAAACCAACATGATTAGTATACAAATTTGGCTAAAGCAGTGTGTTCCACGTTTTGCATCAAGCTCGAGTTCTCATTCACATAATCTTGATGTATTTAGTATAATTATCTTATCATTTATACCACATTTATGTATCATATGATGTATTAATTGATAAGTTTATCTCATTGTATGTTGATTTAAAAAAAAACTTGATTAACTTCGTTTGGTTTTTTTCACTAGGAGAGTTTAATATTGATTCAATTTATTTATGGTATAATTGGAGTTCTCCTAAAATAACATTTTGATAGTTTTAATTAAAACTTTGTTATAAAATATGAAGCATGATTGGAGATGCTCTTAATTACACCAAAGAAAACGATTGAACCAAACTAGTCACCAATTGATTAGTTTAATTTATTTATGCTACAAATTTGAAGTTTAAAGCAAATCAAACCAAACCAAATCACGCACTCAATTTTTGTGCATGAAAATAAGTAAAGGTTAACAAATAATATAATTCACACTAAAAATTAGGTATACATAGATGGGCATAATTCCAGCCTCAAAGGGCCTTGGAAGAAAGCTCTTGAAGGCGTTTTCCCAACTCATCCAACCTACTACCCCACTCGCTTTTCACACACAAGGGCCTCACGTTGCCATACTCGTCCACACCTTCCTCTTCCCTGTGACTGCCCGCATAGGATGACGACGACGACGGCGGTGCCTTCTTCTTTTTCTTAACGCTCTCTCTGTTTTTCTTCGCCGCTGCTCTCTGCATGGCGAAAACCACATCCGACCCACTAATTACCTTCTTATCCTCTTCATCTTGCTTTTGCTTTCCTTGTAATTTTGGGTTGGGATTGGATTTGAGTTTCGTGAGGATTGATCGGCCTAAGCCTCCGAGGTCTTGGGATGGTGGCTGAGACTTGGCGACAATAGAGAGGCGGACGGGGTACGTCGGAGGTGGTTTGGGGATGAGAGGTTGGGATGGTGGTGGCGGGGGCGGGTAGGACACTGCCCACATGGTGTGGTTTTGGTATTCGGGTTGTGTTGCTGATGGGTTGCCTTTTGGTTTTTATGTTGGCCATACATAATATGGGTTGGGTTATCGGCAAGTTGGAGATGGACTTTCGCTGATCCACGGGTCTAAGTTCGGAGAAAAACTTAAATAGTACGGTTACATCTAGGGATGGGCAAATACCCATTAGTTATGGGTAACTACAGTTACCCGCCCATTTAAATTAAACGGTTACGGTTATGGGTAACCGTTTATATATATAAACGGTTATGGGTATAACCATTTACCCGCGAAATTTAAATGGGCGGTTATGGGTATTAACCGCGGTTATAAACGGGTAACCGTTTACCCATTTATTTTATATATCTAAAACTAACACAAACCATGTTCTCGATCCAATAATACTTAGCACCCAATAAATTAGCAAGGAATTCATCGGTCCTTCTCTCAATAACACTGCTATAGGAATGATGATTCTCATCATCAAGGAATTCGCCAAATTAATTTAAATTCATTGCCGGTAACTGTGAAATTGACATAAATGCTTTGACAGAAATGTCTTCTAAACAATTTTTGTAACCCAATAATACTTGCATCGTCCAATAAAATAAAGACTTACGTAAGTTTTTGTTTAAATATTTTACTGTATGGGCACTAAACGACACGTGATGATGTATCTGTGCTATATATGAGAGATTTTTTAATGTGATCGGCACATGAAGTGGTACATCATGTGTCACTATACAAATGGTGAGATATATGTGTTAAAAAGTTAATAACTTAAAAAATAAAATTTCCCACCACTTTTATAAAAACACGTGGTATACTACTCGTGTTCCGGTCACAATAAAAAATTTAACGCTATATATGTTATTCTCTTCATGTTAGGTCAATACACGTGTGCTGTGATTATTTTTTTGGGTTTTTATCACAAATAGTCTTTGAAATTGACCATCACCATCAAGATGGTCCCTGAAAATGAAAATCAATCAATGTAGTTGTAGACATCGAAATTGCGGTGAAATAAATGTTCACCAACGCATTAAAATTTTGACGTGTCAGGGCATACATGGCATACACCACGTGTCATACAAATTGTACACATGGTGTATGACTCGACAAAATAAGAAGAAATACCCTTGGAGGATTACACAAGTATTTTCTTCTCATTTTGGGCAATGACAAAGCATGCACATATCAAGTTTAAAATGATATTAAGTGGAAAATGAGGCCATAAAATTACCACTTCAAGTTTAAAATTGTATTAAGTGGGAAATTAGGCAATGGTGCTTGGAAAAGAAAAAAATATTTTGTGGTGGTGATTCATTCTCAAAGCCTATAATAAATAGGCTTCTACATCAAGGTATCATTGACCAATTCACAAATACATTTCTCTACTCCCAAAATGGAAGAGAATACTCCCCACACATCCAAAATCCTTGAAGCTTTGAAACTCTAAAGCTCTCAAGCAAATCCCAAAGGATCAAGAAAGCCCTCTTCGTTTTTCGTCAAATCCTCCTTCAAGATCAAGCCCCAATGGCCCTCGAAGAACTTCCACCAATTCAAGATCAAGCCTCGACGGTCCTTGAAGAAAGTGTTCATCTTTCATCAACTGTTCATCCTAAGATCAAGCCCCGAAAGCCCTTTTGGATCAACAACATCACCAAATCCACACAACTGTTCATCCTAAGATCAAGCCCCAAAGGCCCTTTTGGATCAATAACATCACCAAATCCACACAACTGTTCATCCTAAGATCAAGCCCCAACGGCCCTTTGGATCAACAACATCACCAAATCCACACAACTGTTCATCCTAAGATCAAGCCCTAACGGCCCTTTGGATCAACAACATCAACAAATCCACACATCCAACCGTTCTTCAAGATCAAGCCCAAAAGCCCTTGAAGATCCGTTCATCACTGTTCTTCAAGATCAAGCCCAAAAGCCCTTGAAGATCCGTTCATCACCGTTATTCAAGATCAAGCCTCAACGGCCCTTGAAGAATCACTCATCCTCAAGATCAAGCCTCAATGGCTCCTTGAAGATCCGCTCAAATCCACCTTCAAGATCAAGCCCACGGCCCTTGAAGAACGTTCACCCAAGATCAAGCCTCAACGACCCTTGGATCAATCGCACATCCACAAATACACACCTTACGGAGATCGAATCAGATGATCAAGTTAAAAGAGATCGTAACCCTAAATCATCAAAACACAAATATTATTTTGTGCACGTTGTTCTTGTCTCTTTCGTTTCAGGAAATTTTCGTGTTCACAGTAGTCCCTGAAATAGGTGTCGTAAATCCATGTGTTCCTTCTGTTAAAATTCTATTAAAAATTTCGTTAAGATTTCAATTCACTTTAAAAAAAAAAAAAGCATTACACTGACATCTCGTAAGATTTCAATTCACTTTAAAATTTAGAGTAAATCGATATGTAAGTTCTAACTCAATTACTGCATAGTATTAAAAAAAATTAGTTTACAAAATAGCTCTCATTTCCTTCTACAACCATCCAAAAAAATACACGTAAAGACAGAATAGTACCAACATGTCCCTTCCCAATATGGGTGAGTGAATCATATGGTTAGCATGTTAGCATGAGTTTAGCATGTGTGAAAGAACGATACCAACAAGTTCGTATTGAAAGACCTTATACATATCAACAACTTATACTGTTATACATATCAACAACTTATACTGTTATACATATCAAAGCGCTAGTGTGACCGATCGATACTGTTGGAATGCATGAAGTTATATCTTTTGTTAAAATGCATGCATGAAATAAACATGTTGGATGACTAGTGAAGTTAGGCTAGTCAACCTTCTTTGTGTAAATTAGGCAAGTTAGAAATTAGGCAAGTTAGACAAGTTAGGCAAGTTAGGCTTATGTTCTCTTTCTTTTCCTATATAATGTTTCATCTTGTAATTGTTTTGATATGAAATACACATCCAAAATTCAACATGGTATCAGAGCATGTTGGAATGCATGAAGTCATATCTTTTGTTAAAATGCATGCATGAAATAAACATGTTGGATGACTAGTGAAGTTAGGCTAGTCAACCTTCTTTGTGTAAATTAGGCAAGTTAGAAATTAGGCAAGTTAGGCAAGTTAGGCAAGTTAGGCTTATGTTCTCTTTCTTTTCCTATATAATGTTTCATCTTGTAATTGTTTTGATATGAAATACACATCCAAAATTCAACATGGTATCAGAGCAGGAACTCGAAATTCCTGGCTCTGTTGATCGTTTCCGCTAAGTTTCTTTTACTCTAAGCCAAGATGGCTGGAGAACATTTACTCTAAGCCAAGATGGCTGGAGAACTTTTACTCTAAGATGGCTGGAGAACATTTACTCTAAGCCAAGATGGCTGGAGAACATTTACTCTAAGCCAAGATGGCTGGAGAACATTATGAAGCTGAGAGCTCGATAGATGCTTTAGCTCTACCTAACGTTGTTCAAGTTTGTGGCATGAAGCCATTATTCTTTGTTTGCGGCACGAAGCCAGCCATTATTCTTTGTTTGCGGCACGAAGCCATTTCAAGTTTGTTTGTTTGCGGCACGAAGCCATTACTGTTTGTTTGCGGCACGAAGCCATTTCAAGTTTGTTTGTTTGCGGCACGAAGCCATTACTGTTTGTTTGCGGCACGAAGCCATTTCAAGTGGAATTTGGTAACATGGCTCAGCAAGAAGCAAAGCGTTATTTTTACTAAACCTCTTTCTACGGTTCAGTTCATGCGCATTCTGTCCAAGCTTGGCTCAAGGAATCCCCTCGATCCAGCTTGAGGGGGAGTGTTGGAATGCATGAAGTCATATCTTTTGTTAAAATGCATGCATGAAATAAACATGTTGGATGACTAGTGAAGTTAGGCTAGTCAACCTTCTTTGTGTAAATTAGGCAAGTTAGAAATTAGGCAAGTTAGACAAGTTAGGCAAGTTAGGCTTATGTTCTCTTTCTTTTCCTATATAATGTTTCATCTTGTAATTGTTTTGATATGAAATACACATCCAAAATTCAACAGATACCAACAAGTTAGCATGACAGATGCACAAAAACGACGCAGTGTGAACAAAGATAGCCTTTTTTCGCGAAGAAAAAGTGAAGCGATAAACTCTATCCTAATAAATGCCATTGTTAGGGAAGGGACAGGTACAACATTGAATTTTCAGTCAGCTTCCCCCAAATAATTGATACAATGCAATGTGGGATGGGAACGGGATAATTGACCAAACAAAGTATTGAATGTCCATCGTCATTCAGTACTATAGTCTGGTTGTATTCTTCTTTATTTGAAATTGAGAGATTTTAGGTTCGAATCTAGTGGATGGTCTCCCTGCCAATTCTTGCAAGTCGCGGTCGAGTGGATGTTAGGAAGGGGTTGCAATGGACAAGGATTGTCTGCCCTCCCACTTCCGGTGCCCTCCCGTGCCCTCCTGTTTGTGTGGTCACGGTTAAGTCACGTCAACATTTTATATTACTATTCATTTTTGTCTTATTATCTCTATAAAAAAAACAATATAAAATGTTGACGTGGTTTAACCGTGATCACACAAAATAGAAGGGTACGGGAGGGCAGACAATCCTTGTCTGGTTGCAAGTTACAAAACCTAATAAATCTAAAATACATATTAAAAATGATAAAATTAGTGTGATTTGACTGAAAAAATGTCATTAATTTATGGATAATCACAAAACCAACAAATTGACGTTTGGTCACTAATATGGGATGGATTCTCTGCCCTCCCATTTCCATACTCTTCTCATCCCCTCCTATTTTGTGTGGTCACGGTTAAGCCACGTCAACATTTTATATTCATATTACTTTTTGTTTTATTATTTTTATAAAAAAAATCAATATAAAATATTGACGTGTTTTAATCGTAACCACACAAACAGGAGGAGATGTGAAAAGTATGGAAATGGAAGGACGGACAATCCACCTCCACCAACCTCTGTTACATGTCCCAATCAAGTTTGCAAAGCAATCAAAGGCAAAAGAAAATTTCTCAACCAAATTTCCATACCCTTAACATAACATTTTTTTACATGTGTGGTCCTTCCATACCATGTGGGTAGGAAGGAAGATTGAAACAGATATGCAGAAAGAGGGACTTAATTGCCTCTACCAATCCTAGCCACACGATTTTGCTATGTTAGAGTTACTCTATCTTCGAGTTTGGGTTCATTTCATTTGAGGAACTTTGATGACACGAGAAAGACTTTATTTAACAAATTAAAAGCATATACACAACAAATGAAGTAATACCTAACCCTTGATCAAAGGGCGTCCTAAACGAATAGGGGGCACGAAGTTGGATTGTAAAAAAATTTAGGGGCATTTTGATAGAGGCGCCTCGTTTTTTAATTTTTTTAGACTAAACATACACTCCTTTTGAAAATTTGATCCAACATTTTCCTAAAATTTTGGTTATTAATTTCAATTCCTATTATCCCTATATTTATGCATTTATTATCCATATCCTGGGCATTTCGTTTTTTTCTTTTTTTTCTTTTCCTATTATCCCTATATTTATGCATTTATTATCCATCTCTATGCATTTTTTTTATTGTTTGTTATAATATTTACTTTTTTGTGTGAATATCGTAGAATATTTATAAAAAAAATTGTCAAATTTTATTATTTAGAAGACCCAACACATAGTAAAGATTTGTTTGATTATATAGCTGCTGTCTAGTTACCTATAATATGGACACATTTAGTTTTATAGTGGATTTGATTTTTTGTATTTCTTGGTACATTTGGAATGTAAATGTACCAAAATGGTTATCTGATAGAGACATTTGGTTTTGTGGTACATTTGAGATTTTTTGTTCATTTGGTCTTTTGGTACAATAGGAATCTAAACGTACCAACAGGATTACCTGACAATGGGCACATTTGGTTTTATGGTACATTTGGTTTCTCTGTGTATTTGAAATTTAAACGTACCAAAAATGTTACATAACAATGGGTACATTTGGTTTTATGGTACATTTGAATTTTTGGTACATTTGGTTTCTCGGTACATTTGAAATCTAAACGTACCAAAAGTCGATACTTTTGTTCTCAAATGTACCATAAGTTTTAAGTATATTTTTTATATATCTATACATGAAAAAAAATATGTATTGAATACTTTTTATTGATACAATTTTAATAGAAAGAGCATTTTTTTTAAATACTGATAATAAGGAAATGAGGAATTAGTTAATTAATTTTTTATTTTATTTTATTAAAAAATGTCATTTAATGTGCAGAAGGGGATTGAGGAAATTAAATTCCTATATTATAGGCAATTAGTTGCTAAGCAACCTTATGCCTCTATATAAATGCATTTAAATTAATGACATGGAAATTAAATAAATAGAAAATTATTGAGGTGGCAATTGATTAAAGCACCTTAATCAAATCTTTAAAAGGGATGAATGTTTAATCTAACAACTATAGAAAATATGTAGGGCATTCTAATTTTCCCAAAAATTTTTAGCCACTAGAGAGAAAATTGGAGTAGGATTCTCTCCCCTCTTTTTTTTCCTTCCCTTCCCTCCCCTCCTACTTGAACGGTCACGGTTAAGTCACGTAAACATCTTATATTAATTTTTTATAAAAAAAAAAGAAAAGAAGGCAAAATAGAGAATATAAGATAAGAGGATGAAAAGAGAAGAGTAGAGAATCCTACTCCTACTCGGAGAAAATTACACTGCCTTGGACCCCTGGCTTTATCCTTGGTGACATCTCTCTTGTCTCCTTCATGTTTCTCTTGTCTTCTAATCATCTCCATTTTCTGGTTATAGTGGCTCTTTCGCATTGCTGAAAAAAAAAAACTTATGTGGATCTCTCTCGGTCAAGGTGAGCCTTTTGTGGTGACCGTGGCTTACTGCTCAACATTGAATATTGTTTAGATATGAGATTGTGGTTTTTGTGATTCTTGGTATTTGTGCACTTGATAAGTACCATGACGAGGAAGCTCAAATTTTTGGACAAGGATTGTCTGTACTTCACTTTCGGTGCCCTCTCCGTGCCCTCCTGTTTTGTGTGGTCACGGTTAAGTCACGTCAACATTTTATATTATTTTTTTTATAGATATAATAAGACAAAAATAAATAGTAATATAAATGTTGACGTGGCTTAACCGTGACCACACAAACATGAGAGCACGGGAGGGCACCGGAAGTGAAGGGCAGACAATCCTTGTCCCAATTTTTTTTGGAGGCAAGTCATAACAATGTTTCTTTTGCCAGGCATTGCAAGATTATCAAGGGGAGCTTGGACGGTAATTCATTGACTTGCAAGGTTTAGTTCTCGTGAATGTTATATTTTTTGTCGATTAGATATGGACGCTTCTAAATATATTGTATTTATGATGAATTTGTAATTATATAGTTCTTCATGGATTTCCTATGTGGTTTTTCTTGAGTGAGGTTTGCCCCCACTTTTGACAGGCACGTCGGTCATATGTAATATTTAGAATTATTTTCATTTTGTTGGAAGAGATCTTAATTTGTTAAACTTTTTCCCTAAATGAAAATTTGAATTCAAAACTTAAGTTTAATTGTTGTGTTATTGAAATAAATAAAACAAAACGATGAAATTTGATAGTTCCATGCCCACGTTAAATTTCCATTTTCAAAGTAGTTGAGATTGCGATAGATCAACTTGTCCTTTTTATGTGCATTGAACATAACTGTTCAACACAGAAGGTACGTATCAATGCCCATTTATGTACGCAGATTTTCAAAAGGACAATGACATCCACACGTCTACTTTAATTTTAACTTACATTTTTTAATATTTGATTCTCGGATTAAATGAGTTGAAGATCATTATGACAAAAATTAATAAGGGTGTATGGATAGTACTATTATTTTAAAATTCCTTATCTGCTTCCAATTGAGATGTTAAAAAATAAATGTCAAATGTTAATTTGATGGCTGACTTGTCAATTTTAGATTTTCTCTTCTCCAATTTTTTATTTATTTTTTGTTATAATAATATTTTTAGGACACACAGTTAGAAAAACTAATTGACAACACATTTTCTTATATGTGAAAATTGACAGCAAAAAATACTTATAACAATTAACATAGAATTGACATATCGATTAAAACTTTTTTCTAGCAACAGACGCAGCACAGAGTCAATGACTGCACATAACCCCAACGACTTCATATATCCCCCTTTATATTTGAACGAAATAAACAATTAAGATCAAAAGATGGAGATTATTAAAAAAAAAGAAACCTAATAAAAAATGCTTCAAAACTTTGAATTTTAACAAAAAAAATTATCCTATAACTTTATTTAATAATAAGAATAAAAAATAAATAAAAAAAACCTAACCATGCGCGTGCAATTGCACAGCGTTTTTTCCCATATTTTGTTTGGTTTGGGAGAAAATTTTTAGTGTGACTGGCACACAAGATGGTACATCACGTGTCACCATACAAATGATGTGATATGTGTGTTAAAAAGTTAATAACTTAAAAAATAAAATTTCATATCACTTACATAAAAACACGTGATGTACCATCTGTGTTCCCGTCACAATGAAATTTTCTCTTGGTTTGGTGTGCTGGTGCTTTTTCCCAGCTTTTATATTTGCTTCTATGGAGTTTTTTTATCCATTTAAAATGCATGCCGCAACTTTTTTTTAAAAATATTTATGTGGAGTGATTGATGGCAGGAGAAAGGGGATTCATAAAAAAAAAAAAAAAGTTTTAACAAAACACTTCCGGTACTGTTTACTTTTAACGAAAAATCACATTTATATATTTTCCTGGTACTACTCACTATACCTTTAAAAAAGGCTTTTCATTAAAATGGAAAATTTTTTGGACTTTTCGTTAGTTTTCCTAAAAAAAACTTGCAGGAGAAGGGTTTTTTTTTGGGAAGAAAATAAAAAAGCAATCTTAGAGAGAACTTGTGGAGTTCATTAACATAACCTAAGGAACTCCAAAAAAAAACTTTGAGTTGTGAACCATATGAATTTTCAATTACCTTCAGTTCTAATTGGTTCTTTGTTTGATTATAAAATATAAAAAATTTGAAAGAGTTCAATGCAAAACACTGGACTAAGAAAGAAATATTGTTTATGAAACTGGACCAAGAAAGATACACTATTTATGAAACTGTATTATTTAGTATACGCTATTTATGAAATTAGACCAAGAATTAGACACTATTTATGAAATATGACCAAGAACTAGACATTATATATGAAAGTGGACCAAGAACTATGCACTATTTATGAAACCGGATCAAGAACGAGACACTATTTATAAAACTGTACTAATTACTATACATTATTTATAAAACAAGACCCAATAACTAAGCACCATTTACAAAAGTGAACCAAGAACTATGCACATTTATGAATTTGGACAATAAATAGTGTAGTACCGTTTAGTTTCATAAATAGTATAGTACTGTTAAGTTTCATAAACAATGTATATTGTTTCATAAATAGTGTATGTGATGGACGCGCGCATCCAGGCGCGTCATGTTTTTTTTTTTTTTAATATTAAAATTGTGTCATTTTCATTAAAATTTAAGTTTTTTTTTCATTAAATAAAGTTATAGCATGGTTTTTTATTAAATTAAACTTAATCCAAGTCATTTTCATGAAAACTCCCATTAAAAAATTCTTAAGTTGAACATGTTAACTTCTCAAACAAGCATAAAGCCTCATTCCACAATGCACTCTGCATATATTTTCCTCTCCCTCCACTCCAGACTCCTCCATATCTCTCAATTCCAAGCTTCTCTAGCGATTAATTTTGGTCAGGCACGGTACTTGGTTGTATCAAGGTTTCATAATTATATGATTTTCATTTTTATCCTTTTCTTTTGTGCAGAATGGTAGTTTAGATGGTTATTAGGAGAGAGTTGCGTTGGTAGGGATTGAATCCGCACTAAGGTGCATAAGTATGATTACTTTTTGTCGTTACATATATTTTTCTCATCTTAGGTTTTGGGGTTTCAAGGGTTCTTTTGTATTGATTGATTTAGATTAGGAAAGTAAACTTACAAACTAAATCTTATGAAATATATGGGCTTTAATTCTTTCTAAGACTTTTGGCTAGGTTTTCTTCATGACCCCATTATTGTTTTAACTTTTAAATTTGAGGTAAAAAAAAATACAAAGAGCATTTGCAAATGCCTTAATGTTCAGTTATTTTTTAAATAATTCATTCTACAAGTTGGTATAGGAAATTCAGTAATAAACAGAAAAATAAAAAATAAAAAAGGAAGAAAGAAATGAAAAAAAGGGAAATAATTGCAGCCACAAGCAATTCCACGTGCGAGAGTACGGGTGGAGCTCCTCGTCCACTGAAAAAGCCACGTGGACAAACAGTCTAAGCCATCGGGACTTTGACCGGGTACTTATCAATCGAGTCCATCCACGGATTACCCAACCCGTCCCCGACCGAAATCGGCCGGAGGGCCCGCCAAACCGCGCTGTTACACTTAAAACCCGACCCAAACGCGATCTGCCAAACCCGATCACCCCTCCCAACCCGACCCTTCGCCTCCGCGTACGACAGCTCGTACCACAGCGAACTGCTCGACGTGTTGCCGAACCGGTGCAACGTCATCCGAGACGGCTCCATGTGCCACTCAGTGAGTTGAAGATTCTTCTCCAACTCGTCCAGGACGGCGCGTCCGCCCGCGTGGATGCAGAAGTGCTCGAACGCGAGCTTAAAGTCCGGAATGTACGGCTTGACCTTCGCCTTGAAAACCTTCTTCCGAATCAGCATTATGAAAAACAACACTTGTTCGGTAAACGGCAGGACGAGTGGGCCAAGCGTCGTTATGTTCGTTTTCAACGCGTCGCCCGCCACGGCCATGAGCTCACGCGCCAGCGAAACGCCGACGGTGCCTTTGTCGTCTTCCCGCTGGTAAACGCACTTGTAGTTCTTGTCGTCGGCGCCCTTATGGGTCCGGACGGTGTGTATGAGCTCGTACTTGGACCGGGCGCGGTCGCGGTTCTTGTTTGATAGGAGAACCGCGGCCCCGCCCATTCGGAAAATACAGTTGCAGAGGAGCATGGATTTGTCGTTTCCGAAGTACCAGTTTAAGGTTATGTTTTCGGTGCTGACTACGACGGCGTAGGAGTTGGGGTTTGCTTCGAGGAGGTCCTTGGCTAGGTCGATGGAGATCAGTCCGGCGCTACAGCCCATGCCGCCGAGGTTGTAGGATTTAATGTCGGTTTTGAGCTTGTAGTGGTTGACGATCATGGAGGACAGTGACGGCGTCGGGTTGAACAGGCTGCAGTTAACGATGAGGATGTCGATTTGGTTCGGTTTGATTCCGGTTTTTTCGAAGAGTGAGTCGAGCGCGCCGAACATGACCGACTCGGCCTCGGACCGGGCTTGCTCCATTGACAGCTGTGGCGGGTTGGAGGTGATTCCGCGAGGCAAGTACGTCTCGTCGCCTAGACCGGACCGGTTCGAAATGCGGGTCTGGAAGTTAACCGTGTCCGGAGCAAATGCGCCGTTGTCTTCCGTCATTTTTAGAAACGACTCGACGGACATTTTGCGTTCGTCTTCCGGTTTGTAGCATGAGAAGTCGACGAGGTAGACCGGTCTAGACCTCTTGGCCCAGTAGAGGCCAAAGAAGAAGAGAAGGACCCCTGAACCGGTGAACCTGGTGGCGGCGTCGATGCTTTCGAGCCGGACGGCCTGGTTGGTCCAGAGCTCGGTGATCCGTTCCAGCTCCAGACCGGTGAGCTGGATTATTACGGAGACGAAGAGCGGCAAAATGAGGAGGAACAAAATAATGGTGGCTGCGTTAACGGTATAGCCATACCCGAGCTTGACGTACTTGAGCTTGACAGACTGTAAGAAGTCCGGCAGGTGCTGCCGGATTTTGATGACGGCGGAGGACGAGTCCTTGAACGCCATCTCCGCCGTCAATCTCTCCTTGTCCATGTTTATACTACTACTGTTATCACTACTACTTCTAGGATGAACAGAAGCAGCATCCATTGACGATTGGTTTTGATTTCGCTCTCTCTGGATGCTTACAAATTAAACAAAACCTGAAATGATGAGTGTATATAAATACCCAGATGGAAAAAAATGAGTGACTGCTTGAATTAAATCAAGAGTTGCAAGCAAAGTTGAACACGTTTAGGGAAAGAGAGGGAGGAGAACTTGCGAGGAAGAAGAAGCGGGGAAGCTTATAAGAAGAGATGGTGGTGTTGTTTCCACACACAAAGTTGAATTAATGGTGAGTAGTTCTTAGAAGGGAGATTGGATAGGCAGATGGCTCAACCACCATTAGGGTTTATGGACTAAATTAATATTTTGAGTCCAACTTCTGGCTTTGGAAATGTTTTTTATATAAAATTATGACATGAGTGTGTGCGGGTTGATAGTGCCAATTGACTATATGGCCCATGTGAGATAATGGAGAGAGAGAGAGAGAGAGAGAGGGGTGAGGTAGAATTGAAATGCATTATATTGGAAAGGTACATTTGATATAGAACAAGACTTCCCTGCATTATATTGGAAAGGTACATTTGATTAATCAAAACTTCGACACGTATCCATCCGTGATTGGGTGTAAGCAGAGATTCCTGCTGAAATGTTCAGCAGGGAAGTTAATTCCTTTGATATATGAGGTAGTAGTACGATTATCGTTCCCTCCTTTTCGTAATTAGTTATCCTATAAGAAAGAAATAACGAGATTATGAAAGGATCTCTTAAATTTTTTATATGAAACCCTAGTCATATTTTAGCACCAAATATAGGGTTGGATAACTACTTTTTACTAATAAAACGAGGTCTAAGTTGTAGCTGAATGACGTTATTAAATTGAACAACAATTCAACATATTATTGTAGCTTACAGATCCTTTATCAAGCGGGTGAGATCCTATAGGAAATGGACTCAACCCTGGCCAAAATGTTGAACTCTTTTTCTTTCTTGTTGAACAGTTACACATTTTTGACATTTCCACAGATGCGAGTGTAAAGGCTGGGGACCATTTATGCTGCTGTTTTTGGCATTTTTGGGGGAAAGTTTTACGTTCAATAATATTTGGGACTTTGGAGGGTCAGCAATAAATTATATATATATATATATATATATATATATATATATATATATATATATATTACATGATGGGAGTGTTGGGGAAAGAAACAAATAAGGGGAAGGGGTATTTTGGGAAATTTGTGTAAGAGAATGAGAGAAAGGGGGGGGTGTGGTGCATGGTGGTTGTAGGTGTAGTTGACCGACCGAAGCCTTCAAAGGAACAATAAATGGAGGTAAGAGTCAAACCAGTTCATGTAGCCGCTAAACTGTCTACGAAGAAGCAGAATTAACTGACCAAACAAACAAACCGTCCAAAACTTCGCGACGTCTATTTTTATTGCAGTTGATAATGTTAGAGAGATCAAAAATTTTAATTAAATTTACAAACTAAATAATGTGTTATTGATAGGAAATAATCACATTAATCAATACTCAAGTAATAATCCAATTATCAACATCCACATCATTTGGTTTACAAAATTTGGTTTAGAAATTTGGTTTCCCTGGCAAGCAACAACTTGGATAAGCTGCGAAACTCATGTAAATGACAATAATTAACATATGTGATAAGCATAAAACAAGTCCATCGATCTCAGTGTAGAACATCATTCACAAAACCATACTTTATATAATCATAAACCATTCACTAGAAATCTCAAACAAGTCACCCAAACATCCATCGGTTTTTCTAAATCAAACCACAAAGGTTCTCAAATCTCTAGTTCATAAATACGTTAAAAACTAGGCTAGAGCGACACAGTTCAGCTGAAACGTACAATAAGTAATCATCAATAAGTGGTCCTCCAATGCGGATTAACCAAGTAGAACCACTCATGAGAACAAAGCAACCATGTACACAATGACCCTCGCAATACGGATTAACCAAAGAGAGTCACTCTTATGAACACTGGTAGGCGATGATCACCCAATGTGGATTGAACAAACATGATCACCCCTAAGTTACGTATGCCCATACCTAGGTAACGAGGATCGCCCAATGCAGATTAACCAGGAGCGATCTTAGGCTATCCAATGCGAATTAACCAGGCGCAACCCTTAAAAAGTATGGTTCTTAATGTGGATTAATTAGATAGAACCATTCATGTACCATTGCATTGCTACATGGTGCAAAGTTGGTATCACATAGCCCATTAGCACTAGGGTAATGGTCATCTACGAACCTTCACGTTTCTCAAACATCACAAAATGCATATCAAATCACTTTCATGAAATAGATTGATAGTTGAATTTAAAAGCAACATTTTAATAAAAGTTACATTTATAAATCCATGCTACTTTCACAAAGTATACTAGCACGAGAATTTTCAAGGTAATGCCCCATACCACATATACTAAAGTCACTCACGTGCGTGCTGGGTCAACTGAGATATTTCGTCACTATGACGAAATATTCCGTTACACTTAACGAAAATTGTAATGGCATACCGAACGAAGTCAGAAATATTCTGTCACGTGATGGAATATTCCATTTCACCGAAAACTATAAAATTGGCCAGAAAACTTCTCGAAGATATAACTTGTTCATTTTTTCAACTAAATTTGACGATCCTTATATCAAAATGAAGCTACAAAGATAAGGACCAAGTTCATACCTACCGGAAGTTTAAAAATAAAAAAAAATAAAAAAAAATAAAAAAAAATAAAAAATAAAAAAGTCAGAGATGGCCTAAACTTGTCGAAAAATCTCAGCTCATCAAATCGAGGTTCATGGAGCTTTGTTATTTGAGGTCAACCCAAGCTCGAAACTGACTTCTGGGGTGACCGGACTCAATTGGTGGCCCAAAATTCGATCAAAATCGACGTAAAAAATACAGAATCTCGTCGGAAAAGCTAGCCTGTTAATGGGCTCGTGGGTTCAGACATATCCTTCATGAATCTCCGCAAACGAGTGTGGTGGTGAACAGGGTAGTAGTCATGTTTGCAAGGACTAACTCGCCGAAAAAATGACGGCTTGCCGTCATGTGTAGCTCGGGTAGGAGGACGTTGAGAGAGAGAAAGTGCAGAGTGAACTGCATGAGAAGATAGAGTGAGGGAGAGAGAAGGGGAACACAGAAGAAATGGGAAAGGGGTTCCACTGGCACGCAAAAAAGGCCATAAAGTTACAAACAATTTGTGTCCCATTACAGGTAAAATTACCAAAACTACTCTCGATTTTCGAGCCCCATAGGATCTTCATTCTAATTCCAAATTTTACTCTGCTTATGTTCCACGAGTTCGTAACGACACGTACTACTCAAATATGCTAAGAAATGAGGCAAAACATGAAAGGAGCTCAAACGTTCACGTAGAATTTCTCCCAACATGGGCATTTTCATCCTTTTACAAATTCGAACAAAAAAAAAATAACGAACGTGTCGTAACAACATCGAAATACGAAGTTTGAATAATGAAATCTGAGGATAGGAGTTCACATACAATCTAGGAATTGGCGTGCGCCATAAGTAATCACACTCATAAAAAGATACAATATATAATCCTAGATATCCTCTTAGATTCTCTTGGTTTAATACAAATTCTATATACTAAAACATCTTTATCGACTAGTATAAAACCCCATGTTGGGTTCATTTGTGGGAACACAATTATTGCATTCTCAATATACTCTTACCCACTTCTTGAGTCTTAATATTTTTTACTAACTTAACCGTCGAATAGCTTTTGGTCGATATCGGACCGGCACCCAAGGTTAATCATGGTTGTTTGTTTTTATTTTTTATTTTTTATAGGTAGTTGAGTTTGCTCAAGCCCTTTATTGAGGACAGTATGGAAATTTGATTTTAACAATTATTAATTAACGTGACATGTACACATTACTTACCAAATTGAAACCATCAACTTGGACTAATGACTTGTTTATTCT
This sequence comes from Malus fusca, assembly GCA_035220775.1. NCBI lineage: Eukaryota > Viridiplantae > Streptophyta > Magnoliopsida > Rosales > Rosaceae > Malus > Malus fusca. The sequence goes on along the minus strand of CM069059.1, from coordinate 21,244,854 downwards.
ATAAAACTAATAATTTTTACTCTTCAGTAAATGATGGATCATTTTGGTGAATAATGTCTTATCTTTTAACTTAATGCTCTCTGATTTCAAACTTTTTGTTTCTCTATTCAGAATAGATTACAATAATAACATCGCTTGTTATAAGTAAATAAAAAATAATAAATACTTTGCTTGTTATATATAATAAATAATAAATAGTAAATACTTTGGCATCACTGTGAATATAGCCAAATAAAGTAAAGTATGTAGCAGCCAAAAGAAGAAAAATAGTAGAAAATCGCAACCCCTTTGATAAACAATTAAGACTTTAAGACTAAAATTTTGACCTCCACACTAGAAATGAAAACAACAATTTATAATGTAATATTCTAATAACCTAAGTTGTCGTTGCATGTTCAAACCAAATTCATATATACTCGTCCAATAGACTGATCGAAATATCCCCCCGCTTTCGGAGCATGTTCATCTTTCTTCTCATACGTCCATGATAATTTCTTTATTTTTAAAAAATTAATTGGTTTTTGTTAAACAAAATCGATGTAATTTTACTCAATAAAGCAACAAATAGCGTTAGCATTATAGCATTAGACTTCGAGAATATTAGATGAGCATGACTATAAATCAGGGCTCGATTGTTGAAATACTGTAGCTCTTGTTCACTTCAGTAAGAGCGATTGGAAGGAACCACACCTCAAATAGACTACACTCTTCCTAAAAAAACCCCATACTGTAGTAAAAAAGAGTTACAGGTGTAAAAAAAAAATCAATAATGTCATGAGAAATTTTCTCAAACCAACTTCCAACATCATTTATGCTAAGAGCAAAACGAGCTAATAGGTTATTAGTCTATTGGCATTAAAACCAATTATTTAAATATATTGACATATAGCCAACACCATCGAATGAATTTGCTTATGATCATCGCAAACATGAACGATTGAGGATTAATTAGTTGTGAGTTGTTAGAGTCGACAATGAATCAATGAACTTTATTACAAGTTATCATAAGCAGATACATCTGATGATTAGTGATATCATGAACTTTATATAAAAGCGCCCCTCCTTAAGATAGTCTTAAAAAATGTAGGACAATGTATTGACACTAGAAATCAATTACTTAAATCAAAACAAAGTTTAACACTCACTGATTGCAAGTTTAAAAATGTCATTAGTAATAAGTAAAAGAGCTACAAACATAAACGTTCACTAAATAATCAAAAGCATTTCACTCTTAAATAACCAAACAAGAAAACAAACTTCAAAAACTCTAACTTTAAAGTTTCACTTGAATATGTAACTTTATTATATAATAATATTGAAAAAAATACCGTCTTTTATGGTGTATTATTGACACTCAAAATATCTTATTGTGCTCTAAATTTTTATATTTAGAAAAGAAAAAAATTATGCTTATAAGGAATGTAAGATGAGATTTTAAAGTGCTCACAAAATCAATTTTTGAATATAGAACATTATCTCATAACAAAATCAAATTTAAATATAGAATATTATTACATATAAATATTAGGTGACAAAAATTTTAGGGCTCCTTCAAATTTGAGACCCTACTGCACATTTCGCACCCCTTCAACGCCCTCTCTGAGTGATATGTCCATGAATCATATGTATCAAGACTTTAAATCTTTTAATTAGATATGCTAGAAATTGATGTTTCTGTCCTTCAATCACAATCACAATCACAATCAAAGAAAAAAACTAAATTGCATATAGACTGGCCAGTCTGGCCCCATGTGAGCTTGTCCTAATTAACAAGGTTCTTTAGCTGATCTTGGTCAACTCATAAGTAACCTAGATTAACCACAAAATATAATAGGATTAAGGGGGTAACTAGCTATTTAAAGTGAAACGAACAACCAGAATGCGTTACTTAGCTCATAAGATCTTGCATTTTATACTCTTATCTTATTAACAAAAAATTCTTCTATGTAATCAAATTTTTGTTCAAGTGACGTTATCATCCAATAAACGCCGGTTACGTGTTTAAAAAGTGCAATACTCGTTGTAAGTTGGTGAGAATTCACTGATTTTTTTTAGTGAAATGCATGCCATCAAGCTTGAGAATCTACAAGTTGGTCTTGTTTGGTAATTAACTTAGACGAAGTTTATTGTAACCAAAGAAGCGTGAGACGTGACAAATTTTTGCATGTGTGGAGCTGCTAACTAGAAACTATAAATCCAATCAATGACCAAGTGGCACATTGGGCAACGGCCTGTCTGTTGCCAACTGTGCCTTTTCCAAAACTAATTGCAACATAAATAAAGCTTGGGTGGCAGTGGGCTATGGGTTGTGTTTTAGCCGTGTAGGGTTTCGTCCATTTGGTGAGAAAAAGATGCCGACCAAATTTTATTTGTTGTGATTTAATGGATTTTGAAAGTTCGAAAACGAAGACCTCGAAATAGAAACAAGAGAAAAAGTTGGTTTGATTTTCCAAGATACGTTTACTTCATTTGAGAAATTATAAAGAATAAAACTTTAACGAAAAGCACTCGGTACTGTTCACTTTAACGAAAAATCACATTTTTACACTAAAAAGTCAATCCTGGTACTATTCACTTTACCCTTTATTTTGTCCTTATCATTAAAACTCAAAGTTTTCAAGTCATTTTCATTAGTTTTCCTTATAAAGAAATTAATAAACTGTTTTTAAGAGAGATAGGTAAATGACACATTCTAAGTAGGGATTTATAAACTTTTATCATTTGCCTTTGCAATGACCATATGAAGATTTTCTAATCCCTCCTATAGACATTTTGCGATTCATTTCTTACAATCTTGGCCTCAATCTCTTGAGACTTGGAAATCCTTCGTCTAAACATTTGAAAAATGTTAGAAATTAAGATTACATTGTTCTACCACTGCATCTCAAATAGAGGCGAGTCTTACATTGTTCTACCACTGCATCTCAAATAGAGGCGAGTCTTACATTGTTCTACCACTGCATCTCAAATAGAGGCGAGTCTTACTTGTATTGGTTTCTCGGATATTAGAGGTAGATAAACAGTTACAACACTTGGGCTTCTTAGGGCTGGTTTGGTATTGCTGTGCTTTGAAAAAAAGCTGCTGTGAGAATAAGCGGCTGTGCTGTGAGAATAAGCGGCTGTGAAATAAATCAGCAGAGTGTTTGGTAAACTTTTTTGTAAAAGTGCTTTTGGAAAAAAAAACAGTCTAATAATGGATCTTTTCATTAAAGAAGCACTGTAGCTCCGTGTGATTTGAAAAAAAACCAGTTTTCAAAAGCTACAAATAACAGCTTCAGCTTTTTCCTTTGATTTCAGCTTATTCTCACAGCAGCTTCCAAAATAAGCCCTTTTTTTTCAGTTTACCAAACACCTAAAACCCTCACAGCTTTTTTTCATGGGTGCTTTTTTTTAAGCACCTCACTCCCAAACTAGGTCTTAGAACCCTTCTATCATAACAAGCCTAAAAACAGGTATACCAATTAAAAAACCAAATACTCATGTTCGAACAATGATGCATGTCTCAAATTCAATGAACTCATACGAGGTGTGGCTAGGTGCATATATAATCTAAAGTTCCACCCTAATAGAAAAATTATATTTTCCTTCCACTCATATAGGTAGACAACAAAAGCAACTAACAACAGTCAATTAACAGATAGAACAGGTGCATATTGCTATACCGGTTCACCAGGTATGAATATCTTCAAAACCCAAACTCGTGAATTTGTACAACGTCGAAATCGGCATGATTGTTTTTTTTTTTTTTTTTTCGGGTGCATTTTTGCTCAGACCTGGCTTCTCTACCCTCCCACTTCCCATACACTCTCATCCCCTCCTATTTATGCGATCACAGTTAAGCCACGTCAACATTTTATATTACTATTATTTTTTGTCTTATTATCTCTGTGAACACGGAAAATTCCTGAAACGAAAGAGACAAGAACAACGTGCACAAACAAATATTTGTATTTGATGATTTTGGGTTACAATCTCTCTCAAATTTGATCCTCTGATTCGATCTCCGTAAGGTGTTGATTTGTGGATGTGCGATTGATCCAAAGGGCCGTTGGGCTTGATCTAAGGATGAACGTTCTTCAAGGGCCGTGGGCTTGATCTTGAAGGTGGATTTGAGCGGATCTTCAAGGAGCCGTTGGGGCTTGATCTTGAGGATGAGCGTTTCTTCAAGGGCCGTTGAGGCTTGATCTTGAATAACGGTGATGAACGGATCTTCAAGGGCTTTTGGGCTTGATCTTGAAGAACAGTGATGAACGGATCTTCAAGGGCTTTTGGGCTTGATTTTGAAGAACAGTGATTAGATGTATGGATTTATAGACGTTGTTGATCCAAAGGGCCGTTGGGGCTTGATCTTAGGATGAACGGATGATGAATGATGAACACTCTCTTCAAGGGCCGTCGGGGGCTTGATCTTGAATTGGTGGAAGTTCTTCAAAGGGCCGTCGGGGCTTGATCTTGAAGGTGGATGATTGTTGATCCAAGGGCCGTCGGGGCTTGATCTTGGAAGAACGAAGAACGAAGAACGAATAGGGCTTTCTTGATTCTTTGGGAACCTGGATGCTTGAGAGCTTCGGAGTTTCAGAGCTTCAAGGTTTTGGTGTAATATCAATTCCTCCCCCAAATGAATGAAATGGGCTTGTATTTATAGAATTTTCCAATGCCTAATTTTGAATATAATATCCCATATGAAATAAGTCGTTTCTGCCAAGTGTTGACACGTGTCCTGTTTGATGACTTTTCCAACTTATTTTGATTTTTTGTTTAGACACACGCTACATGTAAAATTTATGTAATACATGAGCGTTGAAACTTTGACTTATCGGTCAACATTTATTTACCGAAATTTCGATGTCTACAAATGCCCCCACTTCAAGGCGCGTCGTATACATGTGCTTGTCACGTGTAGGAGATGCGTTTTGAAGTCCCTTACTGTAGATGTCAATCCAAGGGCCGTTGAGGCTTGATCTTGAATTGGGCTGGAGATTTCTTCAAGGGCCGTTGAGGCTTGATCTTGAATTGGGCTTGAGATTTCTTCAAGTGCCGTTGAGGCTTGATCTTGAATTGGGCTGAAAGTTTCTTGAATGGCCGTTGAGGCTTGTTCTTGAACTTTGTTTGAAATTTCTTCAAGGGCAGTTGAGGCTTGTTTTTGAACTTTGTTTGAAATTTCTTCAAGGGCCGTCGAGGCTTGATCTTGAAGGTTGAAATTGGACCACAATGAGCTTCATGTGGTAGATGATATTTGGCTTTGGTAGTGGATGAATCGGCACGTATTTTGTTGCGCTTGTTGACTTTCCACATCTTTGATCTTGAACTGGGTTGGAGGATTTTCTGGATTCCTCCAATTGTTGACTTTCCACAACTTTGATATCAAACTGGGCTATGGAGTTCTGAGCAAAGAAGAGGAGAGTTCATTGTGCTGGTGATTTGATGGCATTGTACGGCGAGGCTTTGCTCTTTGGCGAATGTGCCCTCAAAATGTTGTTGAAGCTTATCGAGTTCTTCAACTCAGACTCCTTCTTCTCCCTAATTCTTCAACTCGGACTTCTTCTGCTGAGTTGATTGAGTGTGCATGCAGCATTCTTCTCTGCTTGTTTCTTCTATACGGCAGGTAGGCACGAGGTATAGGTGATGGTCTGCTTCTTTGTTCAATATGTCCAAGTGCCGACCGATTGCTTTCTTTCTCCTTGTCTCGCAGGCAAGAGCAAGGGTAAAGGAAAAGCATGCCATGAGATATCTTTGCCTTTGACTCTGATGATATGAGATACTTTTGCTTTTGAAGAAGTAGCGGATGAATCGGCACATGTTTTGTTGTGCTTGTCTCTACATGCTTCAATGTATCATTTTCCCTTGCCTTATCTATTCTTCTGGCAGAATGTGGCATCTTCTCGAGTTCCTCAACTCAGACTCCTTATGCTGAGTTGACTGTGCAGGCTGCATTCTTCTCTGTTTGTTTCTTTTGCACGTTGTCTCCACATGCTTCAAGGTATCATTTTCACTTGCCTTATCTGTTCTCCAGGCAGATGTGGCAGCTTCTTTGGAAGTACAGTAGCAGTGGAAGACGAGTACTCGAGAGCAGTGCTAGGTAGGCAATCAGGGAGAGGTTTCAAGCAGTCGGTTCCTTACCCGAGTTTGAGTAGAGGTTTCGGCATACTGCTTTCTTTATCCTTGTCTTTGCAGGTAATAACAAGGACAAAGGAAAGGACAGGGAGAAAGCATGATATGAGATACTCTTGCTTTCTACCCTGGTGATATGAGATACTTTTGCTTTGGATGACTTGTTTGCAGAGGTACCCCAAGGGATGAGGAACACTGAATGACTCGAGCGGCTTCGTTGGGAATGCATTTTAGGAGATGAAGAAAGATTGAGTTTGTCTGCCTTGCTGTGAAGGTTGAGATTTAATAGGGATTTCTTCATAACTGGTAGCGGCACTATTCTTTTACTCGTGTCGGCAACCGTTGGATGATTTAAACAGTATGGCTTCACGTGCTTTCTTCTTCATTAGAAATCTTCGACAAATTACCCGTAATTTCCGCAAAACTGAGTGTGCATGTGACAGGTGCTGACGAGGCTGAAAAAAGACTGGCGCCTCTTCGATATCTGAGATCGGTGCTTCGACAAATTATCCGTGATTTTCGCAAAGCTGAGTGTGCATTTGACAGGTGATGACACATCTGCAAAAAGCAAGTGCCTCTTCGATTTCTGAGATCGGCCCGTGGTTTCTGAGCCGCCCAGCTTTTGAGAAAGCAGACGTCTCTCTGAGCAGGCGCCTCTTCGATTTCTGAGCAAACGCCTCTTCGATTTCCTTTTTTTATAGAGGCACGCATTACGTTCCAAGGCACACTTGAATGACCGCCTGTAGAAGCTCTCTTCTTGCACTTCTGAGATCTTGATTTGTCCGACCTCTTCTTTTTTTTCACAACTTCGAAAATGTCTTGCCCTTCTGACCGTCGTCTTAACTTGAATGTCGGGGAAGATAGTGACATATCTTCTCCAAACAACATTTGGCAGCCGTCCTTCGTATATCCCAATGGTCCTCTTACAGTTGGGGATTCTATGATGATGAACAATACAACCGCTTCGGTGGTGGCCAGAAATCTTCTTACTCCTAGAGACACTAGGATACTTTCCAGGCGGTCGACGAGCTGGCTGTTCAGGACTCTCTGGCCTACATCGTCCGATGTGCAGGCTCAGTTTCAAACATGGGCCAACGTCTTCTTGCTCGATCTCGTCAAGTTGAGTCGTTGATGGCTGAGGTGGCCAGTCTTCGACAAGAGGTCAGAGTGCTTAGGCACGAGAATAAAGAGTTGCACATGCTCGCAACTAATTACTCAACAAGCATGAAGAGGAAGCTTGACCAGCTGCAGGAGTCCGAAGTTCGGCTTCAGAGTGATCATCAGAGGTTTGTGGCGTTACTCCAGCGGCAACTTCTGCCTTCGTCCTCCGGTGTTTCACCAAGTGTTGAAGCTCCGGATAATCAGTCTCTGGTGCTTCGTCTTTCTGGAGCTCCGTCGAGTATTGGGACGCCACCCGATCATCCTTGAAGATCCCCTCTTGTAAATTTGATTTGACTTTTATTTCCAGAATTTATGTAAAATTTCCAGAATAAATAAAATGGACTTTTATTTCTCTTAATGCTTTTTTTTTCTTTGCCTTTAATCATGGTGCCAGACGCACCCCCTCCTTCTTCTTTTTCTTTCACGTGGTGCCAGCACCACTTTGCTCCACCATCTCATTTTTATTATATTTTTTTTTTGTATAAATGTTGATGATAGGTAGAGGAATTTGCAAGGAGCGGAGCAAGGAGGCCGAGAAGATGGTGCTTCGAGCTTCACGACCGGCTAGTCGTTTGACGGCGGTCGTTGAAGTTCTTTGCTATCATGGTGGTTATAGTGACGAGCTCGAGGGAGGCCAGGCGCTGCGGTGGAAGGAGTCGATGCCGAGAGCGCAGCCCAACTTGCTCCGGGTGTGCGCACCATGTGCAGTAGGTCGGGTTTGGGTGGAGTGAGGACGGAGCTGTGCATGAGCCAGTGAGGTTGTGGCTGTCTGGTCGTGGATGAGGCCAACCTGCTTTTCCGGCGACAACAAGCTTGCGAGAAGATTCCAGGAGGCGAAGCTGCTCATGGCGCTGCGGGAGAGAGAATGACGTGAGCTGAGGAGATGGTTACTTGGGCTGAGAAGCTGCAGCTGGTGTAGTAGCTGGAGGATGACGGAGGTGAAACGAAGAAGCAATGACGTTGTGAGGACTCTGAAGCTATGGAACTGCAGGTCATTTCAGTGAGCACCGAGAGAGGCACTGCCCTGATGAAGCCTCTACATGTCTTGTTCCCAGCTTGCAGGTCCTGGTTCATCGACTCCAATTGCTTCTGCAATTTCTCTTTTATCTGTCTCTACTGTTTGCAACTTCAACTTGAGCTCGTTGATGTTGGTTGCTTCCAGTGCAGATGTCTCGAGAAATGAGAGACATTCCCTCTTATGCTTTTGCTTTTGTTTCTGTTTCCCACTTTTCTCTTTTCTTTTCATTTTCTCGATCTGCTCAGTGCTCTCTCTGTTTGAACTTTGCACTTTACGAGTGGATTGCCATAGCAGGAGGCATGAACCATCAGATTACACCCATCACAGAAGACAATTGGATCTGATGGATCTCCATCTGGGCTCTGACAAACAACACAAACAATCCCATCATCAGCATCATTTTCTTCTTCTTCATTGCACTACCCATCGGATCTTGAAGCTTTTGGAGCATCTCCACGCCTCTGTGTGTGTGCAATGAAGACGGAAGTGAAGCAGAGCGAAACCCATCCATAGTTTGTCCAGATCAAAGTTCAAGTCAATGTATATAGCAGCTGCTACTGACTCCACAATTTCAGCAAGAACACGACTGGGTTGTATAGCCCCATCATATATAAGCGTCGTCTCATTTTTTTTTCATTCCATATTGATACCTCTCTGGCAAACTCCCTTACCTCATTATCGAGAACAGGTGATATGTGGCGAAGGTAGTCATAAAAACCATGTTTTACAGCGGCGCATGCGAACTTTCCCTTACTAACATTGGCGGAGCGGAGCTCTGAGAATTTTCCTTGATCCATATTGGGGTAAGCAAGAGAGAGATGCTTACTCATAGCAAGGCCAAGGGCGGCGTCGCCGAGCACCGCGAGACGCTTATACGAGGGAAAGTAAGTGATGGAGGAGTGTGTGAGAGCTTCCTCTAGGAGCCTCTTGTTCTTTGAAGTTGTGACCTACGGTTTTTTCCATGGCCGTCACTGAATCTTTCTCCATGGCAATGGCGATTCTGGAGCAGGCGAGGGCCTTGATTATGGCCGGGTCGGAGCCGTAGAGACCGACGCGCTTGATGGCGGTGGACTGGAGGAGTTTTAGCGGTGTCAGAGGGCGGCGAGAGGTTGTCGGCGACCTGGCCGTAGTTGACGCCGATGAAGGACTGTGAGTCAGGCCGGCGAGTCGCGATAACGATTCGTTTGCCGTCGTGGAGAGCTGCCGGAGTGAAGCAGTGGAGCCCCGATGGAGTGACTCGAGTGTGAGTGATCGGGAACCCAGAAGATGACTCTAGATCTTTGGGAAAAATGGAAATCGACCCGGAAAATGCTCCACCAGCCGTACATATGCCTTTATCATTGATTCGAGAGTTTCGAGGCTTCAAATCCGACGGTGGAGGTGAAATCTCGTCCCAGCTCAGCCCTGAATCTGAATCTCCTTCTGTTTGATTTTGACCTTGACCTTGACCTTCCTCGTCGTGCTCTGCGTCGTTGATGCCTTTTGTCATCAGTCTAAATCGACGGCGGCTTCACCAGTGGGCTCGCCGACCGACTCGGTCTTGTACATTTTGCACTCGTTCAAGTCGATCGAGCTTCATGTACTCCTGCGACGGCATGGCTGCTACTTCTTCAATGGAGGGGAGGAAGATCTGACTGGGTGTTGAGGGAGAGACGAGTGAAGATGGGCTTTGAGAGCCGGGCCAGGATTTGGTCTATGGTTTTGAAGGGCCTGTGCTCGATGACGAACCTGTTGTTCGTCTGCATGTCCTTCTGCTGCTGGGCCGAGACATACATATATATGTTTCCTTTTTTTTTTTTTTTTTTTTTTTTTTGTTTTGAATACATAAAACATATGTATTTTTTTTCTAATGAAACATTATTATTATTTTTTATTTGATGTGACTGAACTTGAAATTGAATATTCAAGCTGCCTACGTACCCTTCCAAAGAGATCAAGTCAAAACGTAGTTCAAATACAGACATTTTTTTTTTTTGGTATTTTCTTTTTGTGCCGTTTGCAGTTTCAGCTCATGCAGGCAAAGAGCGATTGGTGTCGTTTGCAGTTTTAACTCGTGCAGACAAGGAGCATTTGGTGCCGTGTTGCAGTTTCAGCTCGTGCAGGCAAGGAGCATTGGTGTCGTTTGCAGTTTCAACTCGTGCAGACAATGAGCATTTGGTTCGTGCAGTTTAGGCTCGTGCGAACAAGGAGCATTGGTGGTGTCGTTTGCAGTTTCAACTCGTGCAGACAAAGAGCATTTGGTTCGTGCAGTTTAGGCTCATGCGAACAAGGAGCATTGGTGGTGTCGTTTGCAGTTTCAACTCGTGCAGACAAGGAGCATTTGGTTCGTGCAGTTTAGGCTCATGCGAACAAGGAGCATTGGTGGTGTCGTTTGCAGTTTCAACTCGTGCAGACAAGGAGCATTTGGTTCGTGCAGTTTAGGCTCATGCGAACAAGGAGCATTGGTTCCTGCAGTTTAGGCTCATGCGAACAAGGAGCATTGGTTCGTGCAGTTTAGGCTCGTGCGAACAAGGAGCATTGGTTCGTGCAGTTTAGGCTCGTGCGAACAAGGAGCATTGGTGAATTTGTCAAGCAATTTCGGAGAGGTGTTTCTCACAATTTTCATAGCAAGGAGCCTTGACCGAGTGATTGAAGAAGTCTTCGGGCAAGAAATCACGCATCGTGATGGGGATGGACGATCTATATGTCGAAATTTCATCATCTTCAACACGTTCACATTGCTTTGAAGGTTGACAAGAGCTGCTTTGCCCCCTTTCCGATTGGCGGACTTGTGGAGGAGACATATGCTTCTTGTGCAATTTCTTAAGAGTGACTTGAGTCCATCCTTCGACTTTGCTTGTCTTTGAGAATGCCCCCAGCGGTTGAGGTGAAAACTTTGAGTCGGAAGAGCCAGAAGTGAAGGTGGTATAGTTTGACTTCACCACATCGTCAAGATCTAGCTCGATGATTCCTTTCTGAGCCAGCTTCATGATGAGATCTTTCAGCACGAAGCATTTTTCCGTTGGATGACTGATGAAACGGTGGAATTTACAGTACCTTGGACTATCGGTACGATTCATCTCTTCTGGCCGTTTACATTCAGGCAAACCGATCACCTTCTTTTCCAACAAGTCTTCTAACATGGCAGCCACATCAGAGTCGGGGAATGGATAAGTTTTCTCTTCAAGCTCCTTCAAAGTGCGTCTACGCATCTCTTGATCACGAAAAGCTTCGGTTTGAATCGCCTTGCCTCGTGTAAAGACTTTGACGGGAGCTGTGTTGACCGTTATTGCTTCCTTCGTGGATTTCCACGCAACCTTCTCCACCTTTGTCCCAAGAACTTTGTCGTTCTTGTAGTCGGCAATCGGTTCTTTCTTCCCATGATGGGCAATGCTTAACTCCATGTCATGGGCGCGAGTGGCCAATTCCTCGAAGGTCCGTGGTTTAATGCCTTGAAGGATGTATTGCAAACCCCATTGCATGCCTTGGATGCACATCTCGATTGAAGAGGTTTCCGATAGCCTGTCTTTACAGTCGAGGCTTAGAGTGCGCCATCTGTTGATGTAGTCAATGACTGGCTCGTCCTTCCACTGTTTTGTGCTCGTCAGCTCTAGCATGCTCACAGTACGGCGGGTGCTATAGAAGCGGTTGAGGAATTCCCGCTCCAATTGCTCCCAGCTGTTGATGGACTCAGGCTCTAGGTCCGTGTACCACTCAAAGGCGTTTCCTTTCAGCGAGCGCACAAACTGCTTGGCGAGGTAGTCTCATTCGGTCCCTGCGTTGTTGCAAGTTTCGACGAAATGTGCAACGTGCTGCTTTGGGTTTCCTTTTCCATCAAACTGTATGAACTTTGGTGGTTGATAACCCCTTGACATCTTCAGGGCATCAATCTTCTTGGAGTAAGGCTTCGAGTAGAACAATGAGGTATGTGAGCTCCCTTCGTACTGTGCCTTGATGGTGTTGGTGATCATCTCCTGCAGATGCTGGATAGAAAGGGATCCCATGAGTGCCGCTGCTTGGTCTTGCTCCGGCTTCACATCGTTTTTCTCCACCTGAGGCTCATCTTCTTCGTCATCTATTCTCTTTAGTGGATCATTCTCTGAGTCGGGTTTCTCGCCGTCCTGCGCCTCCAATCGGTTGACTAGTGCTGCAATTTGCAAGTCTTTTTCTTCCACAGTTCGGGTTAGCCTTGCGATTGCTTCATTCATTTGAGCCAGCTGCTCATCGATTGAAGTTGCTCCAATGGTCATGAGTTGCATGGCTGAACTGCCGCTTGAATCGACATCGGAGAGCATGGATTCAGAGTATTTCCTTGGACTTTTCCCCCTTGGTGCCCCTAGTGAGGCTAAGGTGATCAAAGGCTCGTGCCTTGGGTGCTCTTGTTCCCTTGGCGGAGTTGATGCAGAGGTGAAAGAGGCGGCAGAAGTAGCTCTTGCTTTGCTTCGAGTCGTGATGCCCAAAGTGACACCATTTGCGACGAGGACGCTCATGTTATTTGCGCCGGTTGCGGGAACAGTTTGAGCCTTCCTTGATGCCATTAATTTTGGAAGTGCGTTTTGATTTTCTTGAACGGAGAAAGAGATGAGAGGCAGAGATTGTCCCACTGGGCCTGCCAATTTGTGAACACGGAAAATTCCTGAAACGAAAGAGACAAGAACAACGTGCACAAACAAATATTTGTATTTGATGATTTTGGGTTACAATCTCTCTCAAATTTGATCCTCTGATTCGATCTCCGTAAGGTATTGATTTGTGGATGTGCGATTGATCCAAATGGTCGTTGGGCTTGATCTAAGGATGAACGTTCTTCAAGGGCCGTGGGCTTGATCTTGAAGGTGGATTTGAGTGGATCTTCAAGGAGCCGTTGGGGCTTGATCTTGAGGATGAGCGTTTCTTCAAGGGTCGTTGAGGCTTGATCTTGAATAACGGTGATGAACGGATCTTCAAGGGCTTTTGGGCTTGATCTTGAAGAACAGTGATGAACGGATCTTCAAGGGCTTTTGGGCTTGATTTTGAAGAACAGTGATTGGATGTATGGATTTGTCGACGTTGTTAATCCAAAGGGCCGTTGGGGCTTGATCTTAGGATGAACGGATGATGAACGATGAACACTCTCTTCAAGGGCCGTCGGGGGCTTGATCTTGAATTGGTGGAAGTTCTTCAAAGGGCCGTCGGGGCTTGATCTTGGAAGAACGATGAACGAAGAACGAATAGGGCTTTCTTGATTCTTTGGGAACATGGATGCTTGAGAGCTTCGGAGTTTCAGAGCTTCAAGGTTTTGGTGTAATATCAATTCCTCCCCCAAATGAATGAAATAGGCTTGTATTTATAGAATTTTCCAAGGCCTAATTTTGAATATAATATCCCAGATGAAATAAGTCGTTTCTGCCAAGTGTTGACACGTGTCCTGTTTGATGACTTTTCCAACTTATTTTGATTTTTTGTTTAGACACACGCTACGTGTAAAATTTATGTAATACATGAGCGTTGAAACTTTGACTTATCGGTCAACATTTATTTACCGAAATTTCGATGTCTACAATCTCTATAATAAAATCAATATAAAATGTTGATGTGGCTTAACCGTGACCCCACAAAATATGAGGGGATGGGAGTGTATGGGAAGTGGGAGGGTAGAGAAGCCGGATCCTTTTTGCTCACCCGCATTAACTTTGGTGTATGCTCACCATACACCTCCTTGTTTGCCATCTATCTTATCTCTTAATTATAGTTAACATCTTTATTAAATGTTATTTTTATTTTTTAATAGTGATTTAAATAATGATTAAATAAAAACAAAAATAAATACAAACAAAATAGTTACTCTACCCAGCCATGCCAACCCAGACAAACACGCAGCCGCGCCACCACCACCGGCGGCAACCAATTTCAACCCAATTCCTTAATTCATATCAACCTATCATTCCACTCTTACCCTGAAACAACATCTACCACGCTCTTAACAACGTTATCCGTCCCATTATCTTCGATCATCCTATCATAAAAATGCTTGAAATGGAAAAGCCTTTTTTCAACTGCTCTATAATTACCACATAAGTTTGCACATAAATGGAAAAGCCATTCCCTATCATTTGCCTCAGATCGATCCAAAGCCTTTCATGGGTGTTTATCCAATTTCTTCAAAACATGAGTATTGCACATCAATGGATAAAGACCCACCGAAGAACTCAACTAAATCCATTTTTTCTCACATGCCTAATTGAAAAAATCCAAACCCTTTCATGGGTCTTTATCCAATTTCTTCAAAACATAGATTACTGCATCAGTGGTGATTGATGTGTACGACTCAGATAACTTGTTCTCGAACTCACCGGACCATATGTTAGCCAAAATGAGTTGCTACCTTGGAGGACTAGTGCTGAATAGAGATGAGAGGGACAGCAGAAGGGTGAAGAAGAGAGAGGAAGAGAGTGAACATATGGTTTTTCCGGCGGCAGGACAGAGATCTGGTCACCGGTGACGATGTGGGTAGGTGACTGTTCGTCGGGTTGGTTGGGTGGGGAATTTGAAGCGCCGGAGTTATTTTATTTTTGTTTAATCTCAGTTTTAAATCACTATTAAAAAATAAAATAAAAACATTTAATAAAAATGTTAACTGTAGTTAGGAGATGAGACACATGGCAACAAGGAAGTGTATGGTGAGCATACATCAAAGTTAATGTGGGTGAGCAAAAATGCACCCTTTTTTTCTTTCAAACTCGTCGGAATAGACGGGATAAGGATTGAAGACACAGATGAACTCAACGTCCCCCAAAATCGTTGGAATTTGGCAGTTCAATTAAAAAAAATTACAATGGCATGTGATGTAATTTGTGTGAAAATTATGGACATGTAAATTACTGACGTGGTGATGTGGTCTACTTACTAGATCTCACCTAGGATGATGCAATACTAGCGGACTCCATTCAAAATATGCCTATAAATTGGACCTATATTGTTTTTTTTTAATGAACAAACGATATCTACACTAGGTGTGGGCAAACGGGTCTAAGACTCGCAGGGCAGGGCAGGTCCAGCCAATTTAGGGTGGGTATGAGGCCAGTACAAATTTTCTAAACTAAAAACGAGGCGGGGCGGGCCGATGCCATGTAATTAGCGAAAGGTACAGGTTTTCTGAACTAAAAACGAGGCGGGGCAAACCGGGGCCATGTAATTAACGGGTACTGACCTGAACTGTTTCCACCGCGTATTACATGGAGATTAAATCTCCATCACTCATTTCTATCACTTATGTTTTCTCGGTCTCTCTGCTTAGGTGTAATTCACTCAACTATCTCCTATCTAGAAATTCGAGCCTCGGCCTCGAGGTCTCTATCCCGATTCCGACACCACCATCTGCTCTCCGCAGCACAACGACCATCATCTGCTCTCCTCAACACTGACAGACTCTATTTCCCTCAAATTCCCAACTAGAGCACTCGCAGCGGGCGGCGACTCTCTCCTCCCTCGATCTCGGAGTATGTTGCTACTAACCACATAATCTGGTTCGACTCGGTCGATTCTGGGCGTTTCTTGACTCGATCGACGACCTCATCACCACCATCAGGGACTGGAAGAAGCTTGCTTTCACGCTTCAGGTGGCATCTGGGTTGAGATTTGATCTGAGTTTTAAAATTTCAAGTTTTTGCCTTCCATCCCTTGTAATATATTAACCTTTTGATTCTGGAAAAGTTGAGTGAGTTTGTATTTTCTGCCCAAATTGCGGGTCTTCTTTTTATAAATCTTGAATCTTCAATCTGTAAGTCAATTTTCATAACCCAACATTTCGTTTTTAAGTATTCAAAAACCAAACTTGAATTGCAGCGGATAAACTTGATCAATTTTGTGAGTAACCCAGATCTAGAATTTGGTTGGATTTGATTTGTGGCTAACAAAAAAAAAAAGATATTGGACTCGTACGAGCCGGGTTAGGTCTGGTTCCAAATTTTGAAATCTCATTGCCCGGCTCGGCCCGCCCCATTACTATTTACAATGGGTAAGGTCCGGTTACTCTAAGGGCTGGTTTGGTATTGCTGTGTTTTGAAAAAAAACTGCTTCTGCTGTGCTGTGAGAATAAGCAGTTGTGAAATAAAGCAGCAGAGTGTTTGGTAAACTTTTTTGTAAAAGTGCTTTTGGAAAAAAAGCAGTATGATAGTGTTTGGTAAACTTTTATACAAAACAGCTGTGACGGTGTGAAATGACCAAAACCAAACTTATCTATCATATTTCTTTTTCTTTGTTTCCTCTGCTGCTTCTCTATCATATTTCTTTTTCTCTGTTCCCCAAAACCAAGCTTAATTCTATCTTTTACATTTTTTTTTCCTTTTCTCTTTTCTTTTACTTTTTTAGAACACTATCTCTAGAATCATTTCCATTTTTTTCTCCTTCCCGTCTAACTGCCTCTCTGTCTCTATCTCTTCACTTGTTCTCTCATCACCAAATTCCATTCTTTTCGCCACTTTCTCCCTCATCATCAAATTCCATTTTTTCTCATTCGTTCTCAGAAAAAGCTTCTGGATTTGTGATATGGGTTTTTTTTTTTTTTTTTTTTTTTTTTGGATTTTTCACAAGCTGAATTTCATATGGGTTTCGGCAGATCGGTATTTTTTGTCTTCTGGGTTTTGGCTGGCATCATGGAGTTTTTCGACGATGTCGAGGCTGATGAAGGCGATGGTCGAGCGAAGAGAGAGATTGGGAGTCGAGGAAGCCGAGGATCTGAGTAGAGGAGAAGCGTTGTTTGTGGGTAAATTTCATTTTTCTTTTGATGTTTGGATGCGATTGCAGTGCATCTATTTGTGGGTATTTTTTTTTCTGGGATTTTTGTGCTTGCTGTGTTTGCATGGCTCTTGGGATTCATCTAACTGATAGGTGGAAATTTTGAGATGAAATGCTTCTGAGTAAGTGGTTTTTCAGGTTGAAAATCTGTACTTTTTGTGTGATGTTCATGACTTTTTTGGATTTCAGTAACGAGATTTTGTGGTGATTTATGTTGATGTCATTCTGTTCGAATCAATAATTTGGATTTAAGGGTAGGATTGCCAGAAACTTTCATTAAGGGGTCACTGTTTACCCGTGTTTTAGAGGTTTGCGCAGAAGCTGAAAAACTAGTTTTTCGAAGCTGCAAAATGCTGCTTCTGTTTTTTGGTTTTTTTTCCCCTAAAACTATGAAAATAAAAGTTGAAGTTGGAAGTTTACCAAACACCATAAACTCTTCCAGTTTTTTTTCATACCAGCTTTTTTTAAAATCACCTCAACCCAAACCATACCTAAATTTGGGCCCATGCCCATCCCTAATCTACACTAAGGGTGGGGGAGTTGGCTAAACCTCACAATGAGCTAGCAATAATGTGGTTCAAATTCACCTTTGACGAGAATCGAACCTAAGACCTCTCACTTACAAGTGAGGATGAATACCACTCGGAAATTGGACCTATATTAAAAGACCATAAAAAGATCGTCACTTTCTTCTCAAAATTAAGTTTTTTTTTTTGTTGATTCGTTAAATTAGAAAATGCCCAATACAAGGTACAACAAACAACCCAATAAAATCAAGGATAGCCAAGAAGCCCATGCAACAAGAAGACAAAAAAGTAAAAAGAAAAACTAGAAACTTTATCCTTGCTACTCATTGCCCACGACACAAATCATTGCTCTAAGAGAAACCTCTCATACTTTTGAGAAAAATACTAACTACTCACTGCCCCACAACACAAATTCAGTCTGGTTAGATAAGTTAGGGTTGGCAACCGACAGACAACGATTGCCTTATTAGAATGCGTTTTCCAGAAGCAACCACCAAAGGCGATTGCTTGGTTAGACAGAGCAGGAGTTGAAGAACTAATTTGGCTTAATAGTCTTGGCTGCCTGTTAGAAGAAGTTCAATTGATTAACTATCTCAAGACTCAGCAGGCAAATAATCTTTGATTCTTTTGCCAAAAAAGGACACTTCATTAGCTTTCTCGGTGAAGTGAAGTGTTTTATGATTGGATATTCTCAAGTCACGTTCAGACTTCGACAGTCAAACGACTGAACTATTTTTACAATAAAGCACTTCTTTTTTTGTGTGTATCTTTATCCCTAAGGTTTGATACCAATTCTGCGGACCTACAATGTTACCAATATAGTCGAGGTTACTGAACTTGGTGCACAAGATCCATAATTTCATAGCGATTTGCATAACCTCTTCTCAGGTTATACAACTCAAGGTTGAAAGTGTTCATTCCTCAGCTGAAGTTGCTTGATTCAAAAGTCAGCAACACGATTCACCACACCATCACACTCAGAGGCATTCCCCCGACCAAGCTCAGTTGCGAGTTGGCAGACCCGCATCAGCAATCAACCACCAAAGAACATAGTTCCTAATTACTTCAGTCTCTGCACCACGTAGTCTATGTAATTTTGAGGACCAACACTTGCCATACGAGTCCAGGATGTTCTACCATTGTCATAGGTCCCTCACTTCCATTACATCAATGCCATAAAATTTCAATCAAAATATCCGTTGGTTCCAATCCATATAACAAGGTGTTGCTAAGTGGAAGGCTCTAATCAATGAGAGCAACTTATAATAGGACGCCATAGTGGCGGTAAACTTAAGTCCTCCTTATCAATGTCCACCAAAGATGAGTGGTAGCATAGGTCAGAGTTGCTAAATCAAAAAAATTGGTAGAATTTTAAATAACATCACAAAGTTCTTATCAAAATTAAAATTGAACTCGCTAGCTACATGGGGATGATCATGAACAAAGTATCACATGACTGTCAAAAAATTGGAAAGTACAATCAAGAATGTTCATTGTTCGATCTTCCATCACAGCGGGGAATCAAGAATTTCTCACTTCACTCTAATGATATATAATTGTTTCTTCAAAATCGTCGATGGATTCAATTCATAGAACTAAAAGGAAGAGAATCCAGACCACCCCAGTTCTGAGGGATTCATATCTCGTTACCGTGGACCACTTCAGGCCTGGCTACACTGCCCGATATATGCTCCCAATTTCCTTTGCATCCATGGACCATTATGCATTTGTATAGGTCTCAGACCTAAATGCATCACAGGCCAAAACAGATCAGAAGAACCAAAAGAAGAGTTTTTATTATGCCCTGCACAAAAAAAAATTAAAACATCTGTCAACAAGCATACTCTCCATAACAATGAGCTCACACGTACACTTGAGCGAGCGTGCAGAGAGCGAGAGAGAGAGAGAGAGAGAGAGAGAGAGATGATCACCTTGATTCTTCAGTAGTTTCTTCAGATTTCCACACTATATCTTGTAAACCCGATGAGAAGGTTTTGTAGAACTGTAGTAACAGACATTTAGAGGGCAGAATCAGTAGACAGCACGTTGGCCCTTGAAAAAGAGTATGGAAAATGTTTGAAACTAAAATGTTCAAAATAAAATGTTTGCTTGCCTTGTGAAACTCTAGTGTGTCACCACCAGTTTTCCGGAGCTCTACCATGTGCACGGAGGGGGCCATCTCGAACACCTTAAGCAAGAAGTTAAGAAGAGAGTTAATTACACCATGTTTTACGATTTGGTACTTAATCGAAAGTAGCATCTTTAGTTTTTGTCAAGTTGACCCTTACTAAGTGATGACTTGCTTTCCAAATAACTGTATCAAACACATAATATATATACATGCCAAAGACAATACCTCAGTAGCTACGGAGAGGTGGCCCTTTCTGCCATGCTTGTCTCCTTGCAACTTCATCTGCAATTGCTCGGAATTAGCAGAAGATACATTTGGAATTTATAAACATAACAGGAAGGTTGTTTTGATAGGATACTTGCATATTAAGTCAAGTCTTATAAAGTGCAGCATGAGAAAGAGTAGAATAAAACACATTACCTTGTAGTCTCTCTTGTGAACATTAAAGCCCAAAGGCTTTGCAGCTTCCTCAATTTTGTTCATGATTTCATTTGCTGGGCGTTGGGAAGTAAATCGGGTTTCTCGTTTCACAAGACCCTATAGTACGGAATTCCAAATGATCAGAAGGCAGAAAACTTGCAGAATAACTTTGACAACTACAAAGAATTAGAAGGCCACTATGACTTGTGAGCCTAAGCATGCTCTTGATTCAACAAAACCTATAAGTCCTAAACACTAATACCGCGAATCCTTGATTTTCTAATCTTCCTAAATCTACTAGGCTCCCTAGTTTCTGTCCGACTAACAATCGGAACAAAACATGTATTTTGCAACTGCAAATACAATCATACTGTAGAGCGCCACACCGAAGCATTCATAAAAAGGAATTAAGAAAATGTCATGCTACATACCATTTGCTTCTCAAATAAATTTTCCAGGTTGAAACTCTTTGAGCTAGAAATAAGCTCAAAAGCATTCATTGATACAGGTTTCTCTTTCCTTTCCGTTACTAATTTTTCCTGCAACAAGCCAAAAGAAAAAGACTATTTTAGAATGTGTACAAACTCAAGACAATATTCGATCAAGCACACAAAAACTGACAGATTATTCCGACTAAAGATAACTAGAAAAATTCATGGTTGAGAGAAATAAATTAACTTCTGACTAATATTCATACGTTTGAGTTGCCGAAAACAGCATCTACATCATCTAGATTTACATCTTCTTCCACTTTGAACTGTGCTGGCTTGTAGCCTTCCTTAAACCATTCATTTTCTAAGATCTCAGGAATTGTTGTCCGCTGTCACAGAAAAAGAAAAAAAAAGGTGAGAACAAGAAAAGAACACCTTGTCAGGCTATATAACAAATGATCGTCTGCATTAAGGTATTAATGCCCTGTAATGCCTGTATAATGAGCTTATATGCGCACGCTCATATACCAATGGTCTCAAATAATAACTTTCAAGAGCATATGGGAAGAATGTACTTATTGAATTTTGGCACAGTAGAAAGGGCTTTGGAGCTCACCGTTACAGGGTTTGGATCAAGTATGCGCTGTATCATTTTCTTTGCGCCGGATGAAAACCATCCTGGACATGAAAATTCAGCTTTGCAGATCTGAAATTAACAATAGCCATACATTAATAAGTTATCCAGAGATTCCCATCATTTAAACAGAGGATTACGTACTTTTTTGTACAGCGCTATAAGACTTGGTTCGTCAAAAGGCAGGTAACCAGCCATGAGTACAAAGAGAATGACCCCGCAAGACCAAATATCAGCTGATGTGCCATCATAACCTTTATTGTTTAGCACCTGATACAAACATACCAAATGTGAGAAACAAAAGAACATAATCAAACAGTCATGCAATAACTTGTTTTCATAAGGTCAGAAGTGAATGCCTCAGGAGCAACATAATTCGGAGTCCCACAGGCAGTATGAAGAAGGCCATCTTCCTGCAAAATGTGTACACTGTCTGCTTTAGCATGTCATATAACATAAGTTATAACATATCGGGAACAAGATCAAATTGAACATTCCGACTTCCCACCAACGACAAGATCCAAATACACTCCTCATAACAAGAGGAATATTCACTTCTGGTAACAGTACATGTGGATTAAACTATAATCAACTTCAATACAATATTTTAAATCCACTAAAATCTTTTTGCAACAATTTTACTCACCCGCACTTGCTGTTCAAATGTACTGAGACCAAAGTCTGAAATCTTCAGGACACCATATGAATCCAGAAGAAGGTTTTCGGGCTACAGAAGAAGTAAAAAGATATAAGTGATGAATACTCAAATAATGAAACCCAATATTTCATTCCTATCGCATGCAGTATGCAACCAAAAACCCAATATTTCATTCCTATTGCACGCAGTATGCAACCAATGAATCTGTAATAAAGTTATAAAGTCTGTTAAACCTTCAAATCTCGATGGTACACGCCTCTACTATGGCAGTAATCCACAGCATTAATGAGCTGTTGGAAATATCTCCTGGCCTCATCCTCTTTCAGTCTCCCATTTTTGGCCTAAGGAAAAACAGAACTGATAAGGGAGTGTTTTCCAAAAGAAACACAAGACTTGTGTCCTAAGTAACAAGTAAGAACATAGTATTTAACCAAAAAGAGTATTGTGCAACCGGGGATAATTCAAGTTGAAACAACAATCGCTTACTATTTCGTCAAAGAGCTCACCCCCATCAACAAACTCGAGAACAATGTAGATCTTAGTTTTGCTTGCCATGACCTATTCATAAGCACAAAAAGTTCTCGATTCAGAAATGTGCGAAGAAATCTGTATATGCATATGGTATTCATTGCGTATTTCAATATCCCCTGTACAAGCTATATGATTGTTCATATCATTTACAATCAATCAAATTTAAGATTTCACATTTTTTTTTTTAAAAAGCTACTATAACGATCATAACGAAAACACCTGTAATTTTTTTTCTTCAACAAAATAAAAATGGAAGAGATTACCTCAAACATCTGGGTAACATTTGGGTGTTTGATCAGCTTCATTGTTGATATCTCTCTTTTTATCTGTCAATACAAGCACCAAGAAACAGTTAGGTATACTTTCATTCCTGCTCTACATTATAACCAACTAAAGTCCTCGTATTTTATCACCTGACCTACTAAAAAACATGAATTATAATGTTCATCATTGATCGCCAACTTCAAACCAACCATGAAGAATTAGAGTGTTAGAACAAAAAAAACAAAAACAAAAAAAGGCATTTGGGTCACACTGCCATCCTAAAATGATTAAAGGTATGTACTGTTTACCAGCGCCTCCTTTTGCATTTGGCAGAAAAACTTAAAAACCTTTTCAAAACGTAAAACAATAAAAACGATTATGCGCAGAAGTGATTCATACCAAATCATTCTGAACGACATTCCTACGTACATTTTGATTGATTAGAAGAAAAAAGCACATTATATAAGGATTAGGATATGGGGACACACATTTTAACACCCATTTTGTAGTGCCCCTTCGTAATGTGTTTCAACCAACTGAACAATTTATGTTTTATTACATACGTGTTCGATCATCTTGTTTCTGAGGACTTGCTCACGGTGGACGATTTTAATGGCGACGCACTGCCCGGTCTCCATGTTCTTGGCGAACTTCACCTTCGCAAACGTTCCCTCTCCCAGCGTTTTCCCCAGCTCGTACTTCCCCAAGCGGGTCCTCATCCTCGGCCCCTTCACGCTCATCTTGCGCCCCTTCCTTACCGCACTATCCAGATCCCACGGTCCGAAATTTCCAACTTGGTCCCGCGCAAAGGATCTAAAGATTATAACTCAGTGTTTGTTGCAGCTTCTTGGTCGGGTTCGATAGGAGGGAGGGAGGGAGGGAGGGAGAGAGAGTGGCAGATGATGAAGAAGAATAGAAGGGAGGGATTAAGGTGGTGGTGTTTACCGTGTTGACAGCGTGTGGGATCCTTCTGATATTCTCTCATCACAAGTTCCGTGGCTGTCCTGCCTCTTCCTAAATCACCTGCTATTATATCTCATAATTTCGTCGATAACTGTCTCTTATTTTTCCTTTTTTTATTGTTTTCCCAAAATACCATTTTTCTCAAAAGGCTAGAATTATGGTTTGGAGCTTGTTTTAGTGGTGGCGGAGTTATTCGCGCTCAATCCGAACACTCTCACGTAGGTGAGAAATTGACTCGATTTAAAGTGTGGTCTTAGGCATCTTTAAAGAATTAACAAATTTTTTCTTTAAAAATATCATTTGCTAATTTCACTTACACGTTTATGCTACTTTACAAATTTGTCACTCTATTAGTACCTTGAACTCAGTCTCTCTCTCATATTTGCATCCCATGTCTACTTTTCTTTCCACTTTTTCTAACTTCTCCAATCCACTAATTTTTTTTTGCATAATTTAACATTAATTTAATTCTTTTTAAGAAATTTTAATCACATATATACTGTATCTAGTATATATAATTACAATATTTTCTTGTTTTCAGGCCAAGGAAAAATATATAATTACAGTATTTCTCATCATGTGCGCATGTGAAATGCGTATCAAAATATAACTCGGTTGAATATAAGAATCTCTGACATATCATATAAGATTTTAGAACATTTTTGTAACTAATATAATGAGATTAATTAGTCTTTATTTCTTCATATTTACAATAAGAGTATAACTAATAATAATAATAATAATAATAAACAAATGAGATAATGTATAATTTGGTAGTTATTATTTCATAATAGGATTGATATCTAACCTAATTTGTTTGATTTCTATTTTATACTAACGTTATTATTGGTTAGTCCAATTCATTAGCATTGTTTGGATACAAGGGCAATAGTTTAATCGTGAGTAGACTGCTAATTATGTAGGAGAAACAAACGATATAGATAAACACAAACGTAAGGTCTCATGCAATAATTGAGGTATGTCTCACTACAAGTCAAAGGGCTGGCAATTGCATGGAAGCTTCAAAGTTGGTTGGGATATATTGCCCTTGCCAAGCCACGCGAGACTTTGTTTAGTGTGACCATCACATAACCATGTGGTGACATTGACTCAAGTTATAATATGTGTAACATGTAGATTATTAACAACATGCTATGTAAGGGTGTAAACATCACGTACAAAAATTGTTAAATCAAAAAACGGCATGTGTACAAGAAAAAAAGTTAATAATCAAGTTAGGCCGACATGCCATCTTTGTAACACTAGGTAGAAACTCCTTCCTCTATCTCCATATATAAGCAAGAGTTACGTTTTCTTGGTGACCCGATGATTAATGATATATTGTCACTCACCGTTGCATTTAATATCAATAATTGAGATTGAAACATTAGAAACACATCCATTTAATACACACCTTGTATATCAAATTCAGCAATAAATGACCACGTCGAAGAAAACGCTTCTGCCATGCAAAACCCTCTAGTAGATAAACTAATCACAATGAACTTTCTTCATTAGTCATTTATGCAATGGTTTAAGAATTTCAACTATTCAGATCAATGAGAAATGAGCCCTATAGCATACAGGCTATACAGTTTTGTTTGGTTCACAACATCATATAGGCTTCTTAATCCACTTCCACGGACAAGAATCTTATTGGGCTTGAATTATTACCCAATTCTAGCTGGATCAGAAATGATCCGGGACACATTCAAGAAAGGGGCCTTATTCGAGCTAGAAGGAGAATAATTGGAAGTGTCATATGATGAGAGAGCGATAGATATATATATATATATATATATATATATATATATATATATATAATTGTGTAAAACTAGTGACTAGTCACCCTTCGTTGCAATTCTTAGTTTTGTTACAGGGTGGTTTGATTTTATTTTCCAAACGCACAAAAAGAGCTGCACAATTACGCATGCCTACCAAACTAGTTGAACATATGTCATTTCATTAAACCCCTAAAAAGGAACTTTTTATGAAGTATATATAGTACTCTTGTTTTCTCCTTCCACACTCTCGCCTTGTTTCCTCCACATAGTTTTCCTTTAATTTTATCAATCAAAGGTTAGAAAAAGAATGGAGGAGTGTTTGAGGAAGAGGGACTGTGCAGAAATGATGTAAGAGAACTTCTGGTTGTTAGTTATATATTAAATAATACTTGTATTATCTACCGTAGGAAATTTGGAGAATAGTTCTTATCAGTTTGCACAATTTAATCGAAAAGAGTTCGTAATAGATTTGCCCTAGAAAGGGATTTTTATATAAGTGAAATGTATAAGAAAAAGCAAAGTTTATTATATCTTTTATTGTATTCTACTTTATGCTAGCTTCTGCTGTTTTAGGGTTGTAAAGGTTCAGAGACCCGGCTTCTCTGCCCTCCCAGTTCTCATACACTCTCATCATTTCCTATTTTGTGCGGTCACGGTTAAGCCACGTCAACATTTTATATTGATTTTTTTATAGAGATAATAAGACAAAAAACAATAGTGATATAAAATGTTGACGTGGCTTAACCGTGACCGCACATATAGGAGGGGATGAGGGTGTATGGGAACTGGGATGACAGAGAAGCCAGGTCCAAGGTTCAGAGGGAGAAACCTCCAAGACAACTACAAGTGTACAACTACACAAATCAAACTGAAGAATAAGAAAAGTGACTTTATGCTGTTATCATTTGCAGAATGTCGAACAAACCAACCCAAGTTATATATATATATATATATATATGGATGACAGGGTTTGTACTCCTGCTTTAGGGTTGCAACAAAATACCTTTCAATTATTTAGAAAAGAAAAATGGGCAAAAGAATAAAGTCCAAGATGTATAAGTAGCTGATGACAGCAAGAGCTGGGACTACCCAAGAAAAAAACATCCCAAGAACTCTACATTTACATTCGAAGCTGAAAGCTGCACAATCTAATGTCTGCGTGTGTGCGCGCGCGCGCGCGCGTGCGTGTTGGCGTTCTAAAACTGCAAAGTTGCCGAGTAGTTTTACATACATATACTTGTTTTTAAAGATAAACATATAATAATACTCTAATAATAAAATTTTCGTATGATTTAAATGAACACTTTTTTTTGTACCCAAAACTTGTGATCTATTCTCATTACTTCAGCTTACCATAAATCTAAGTGGTTAAGAACGTTACCTTTACACCCGAGGGTTTGATTTACATTCGATAAATTGTTTCAAAATGATATGTCATAATTTAAAGTTTGATAATTTGGATGATAATGTTACTAATAATATCGTTATGGAGAGGGTAAAGATAACTGCATATATGTGAACTAATCATAATTGATGAGAAGAGAAAAAGTGTAGTCTATTTGCATGTTCCCTAGTAGCTAAGAGCAACTCTAGTGTGGGAGTCATCCCCCAGGCTATTCACTATTCAATCCACCCAGTGAACAGTAACTGCCTTTAATGAACAGTAACTGCCTTTTGCATCTTCATCCCTACACTGAATAGCCTTGACAATTGGCAATAAAATATTACTATTTTTTTATTTATAAAATAATACAAAATAATTTTATTTGTAATTTCGGATAAGATTTTTAATCGTTCTCGTTGCGCCACGTGTTATTATCCGAGAAGACAATTATTGGTGATGGATTTCCGATAAGATTTTTAATTGTTCTCGTTGCCCAACGTGTCATTATCCGAAAATACAATTATTGGTGATGGATTTCTGATAAGATTTTTAACCAATCACGTCGCGTCATGTGTCACAATCTGTTTACAATCTTTGAGGATAGATTTCAGTAAGATTTTTAACGAATGACAGCATGCCACGTGGCATTATCTACAACCTAATCTTTTCTGAATCCTCCATATAATCCATCATCCATCCTCACAAATCTCACACCAATTTTCTCAAGATCTCTATCATTATTCATAGTTTTTGCTTCCTTCTTCACCAAAATCAAAATCTATATCATTATTCATAGTTTCTACTTCCTGTTTACAATCATGTCTTCTTCTTCCTCAAGGATGATGTGGGAAATCGATCAGCAAGAGGAAGAATTGTTTAACGAATCAGAAGGAATGTTCAATCTTCAGGTGGCCCAAAATGATATGGAAGATGATGAGGAGCGTAGAAGAAGAGATGACAAAGCAAGAATGGCCAGAACCTCACATTCCCGTCAGGTCATCCAAGTTGTGGCTCAGATCTGCAGGCCCAGCCGTTCCGCAAACCTTGATAGAAGCAGGCAACGACGAGGTACGAAACTCTTGGACGATTATTTTGTCTGTAACAGTTCATTCCCTGATATGTACTTTAGACGTCGTTATAGAATGGAACGACATTTGTTCAACAAAATCATGATTGCTGTTTGCAACCATGATTCTTACTTTGTGCAAAAGAATGATGCTTTTGGTGCTATGGGTCACCTTCCTGAGCAAAAAATTATTGATGCCTTGCGAATGCTTGCATATGGAGCATCTGCAGACCAAGTGGACGAGATAGCGAGGATGGGGAAATCAACCATCCTTGAGTCCCTGATGAGGTTTTGCGGAGCAATCGAATCTATCTACACCGCAGAGTACCTCCGGAAACCTACTAAGATGGACTTGCAACGGCTTCTGAAGAAAGGCGAGATGCGAGGTTTTCCTAGGATGATTGGAAGCATCGATTGTATGCACTGGACTTGGAAAAATTGTCCAAGTGCATGGCAAGGCGCTTATGGGGATAGAAAATGAGCAAAAATTATCATTTTGGAGGCGGTGGCATCTTTTGATACATGGATTTGGCACGCATTTTCGTGATTCCGGGAGCTCAAAATGACCTCAATGTCCTTGCCCAATCCCCAGTGTTCAACGATGTCCTGCAAGCAAGGTTCTAAAAAACGTTAGGCGCTAGTCGGGCGGCGAACTGGCGCCTAGCGCCTAGGCGGCTAGACGGGATCTAGGCGGGCGCCTAGGCGGATTTACGTAAATTTCTTGTATATTTTGTAAATAAGTGCATATTGACACTTACAAAAAATTCTAATTGAATGAAATTCATGGATAAGAATTTTTAGGACATAATAAAAAAATGGTATGATCTTTAAAAAATAATAATAAAACATTACAACAAAAAAAGAAAAAAAAAGAATGAAAAGTAATGGAAAAGAGTTGCAATAAAAAATATATAAAAAGAATGAAAAGTAATAAAAAGTAAAAAATAATAAGAAAACGTAATGAAAACATTGAAAAGTAAAAGAAATGGTGGGGACCATTTCAAATAAAACGTTGCATCATAAAAGATGGTGGGACCATCTTAATTGAATCGTGCAAAAAGAGAACAGTGAACAGTCTTCTTCTTCTTCGCAGTGCCATCTCTGCAACAAAAAAAATTACAGATTTCGGCGTCTTCATAATACTCGATTAATCTTCACCCAGCTCCGCCCAGCCCCGCACAGCTCCGCCTAACCCCGCCCAGACTTGAATATCTCCGCCTAGTCCAGCCTAATCCCGTCCAACGCCCGCCTAATCTACTTTCCGATTTTGTAGCCGATTAGGAGTTAAGCGCGGCGGTTGGCTGCCTTCCAGCGCCTAAGCGCCGCCTAGGCCGATTTTTAGAACACTGCTTGCAAGGAAAGGCACCAAAAGTCACGTACTGGGTCAATGAACGTCAGTACGACGGGCCATACTACCTAGCAGACGACATTTACCCAACATGGTCAACGATGTCCTGCAAGGAAAAACACTTTGCAAGCTGTCAAGAGGGGTGCATGAAGGATGTGGAGCTTTGTTTTGGTATCCTCCAAGCTCGATGGGCGATTGTCAGGGGTGCTGCCAAAATGTTTGATGTAGAGTCGTTTCGATCCATCATGATGACGTGCATCATTCTTCACAACATGATTGTGGAATATGAGTACGATTATGATGCCGTTGATGAATATGAGCTAGACACGATGAACAATTCCAAAACACAAATATATTGTGCTCATGACACCACCGAAGAACCCGTGCAACATAAGCCATTAGAAAGGGATGGACGTTACAATGAAAGGCTCATTCAACGATATACTGCACTTCAAAGGCCATATATGCACAATGCCCGGCAAATTGACTTGATAGAGCACTAGTGGCAATTGAAACAAGCTCAAGATACTTAAGTTCATTTAGTGTGTTTGTTTTTATTTGGTGTGTTTATTTAATTTTTATTTAGTGTGTTTGTTTTTATTTGGTGTGTTTATTTAATTTCATTTGGTGTGTTTTTTTTTAGTTCATTTACTGAGTTTTTTTATTTATTTGGTATGTTTATGTAATTTTATTTGGTGTGTTTATGTCATTTGAATAAAGATTCTCTTAGTATAAATAAATTACCAAATTAAATAAATTTACTCTCACTTTAAATAAAGTACTAAATTCAATAAATTGGAAACAACATAAAGTACTCTATTCAATAAATAATAAATTACAACCCAAAGTACTCTATTCATCATCACTTAACCAATTTGTGGTGCTAGGATGATCTTCTCTTGTCGTGCTAGGATCATCTCCTCTTGCTTTCGCTTCTCTTGCACGCCTCCTTTGCCCCACGTCCTCTTTCTCTGACTTCCAAAAATATTTAGAATTTGGAGACTTCCCTTCTAAAGGCGTGTTTATAATGTCACGATCTCGTTGAGCCATTCTTTCTTCTCTAACTTGTTCCCTTTCTTGCCTAAGTAGCTCTCTTTCTCTCTCATTAGCTTGAAATGCTCTCTCAACAGCTGCAACTTTTGCCTCATCTCTAGCCTTATTAGCCTCAAATTTCGCCATTTCTCGCGCCAAAGTCAATTCACCTTGGCGAGCAAGTTCTTCCATGTACTTTGCATAATCATTCTTGGAAGCACTCCCTTTTCTCTTTGAAGCCTTCTTACCTTGAGGCCTAATTGGATAACGGGTCGAACCCGACGCTTGTTCAGGGAGGGGCGTTTCGGGCACTTCTTCTGCATCATCTTCATGAACTTACGAGCCATAATCGGGTGTAGAGTGTAGAGGGGTGTTGTTCATAAAAACTTTGGACCGACATACACAACTCTGAATTTAGGACAATCTTTAACAATATTCCAACATTCCCACCGGGTTAATGATTTGTTTTTTGTTTTGGTTTTGGCACTATACCAAGCTTGTGCTTGAAGTTCCTACACCATGCGGGAGAAGAAATAATTATAATGAAAGTAGGTAACAAATAAATAATACAAACAAATAATTATAATCAAATTAGGTAACAAATAAATAATACAATCAAATAATTATAATGAAAGTAGGTAACAAATAATTATAATCAAATTAGGTAACAAATAAATAATACAAACAAATAATTATAATGAAAGTAGCTAACAAATTAATAATACAAACAAATAATTATAATCAAATTAGGTAACAAATAAATAATTATAATCAAAGTAGCTAACAAATTAATATATTGTTACCTGATCCGCTAAATTTTCCCCACTTCGAATATTACCACTAGCTTGTGCCAAGGCGTCTCTTCACGTACTAAACGATTGGCTAAGTAATTTCCAAAGACTGGACATCGATTCTTTGGTTCTTTTCCCACCCATTTTCTCAAGAAAATTTGTATGAATAAGACTCCACATTTCTCGCAACTGCATCTCATTACCCGTAAGAGAATTATGAGTAACTTCAACCCAGCTAGTACACAACGCAACATCTTCAAGAAGCGACCAATTCATACCTACATCAATAGTCATTTTGTTGAAAAATATTGGATTGAAACTTTGAGAGAAAGATAGGAATGTGGTTGAAAGTAGTTGAGAAAATATGAAATTGTGGTGTAAGGTAGATGATAATGAGAAAGTATTTATAGAAAAGTAAAAACAATTTTTTTTTCCGGATTTTTTACAATTTTTTAAAATTTTTTATTCAACTAATTAATCCCTGCCGTTGGATTTAAAAAATTGAATTCCAACACTCCAGATTGTGCCACGTGACACAACAATAACTTTTCTTAATTTTAAAACTATTTTTTCTTTTTATTTTATTTATAAAGGAGAATAATATCAACCGTTGATGTCAGATCCAACGGTTGATATTAATTAAGATTTTTTTTACCGTTGCAAATCGGACGGTCCACATTATCTAGCCGTTGAGATCCAACGGACCATGGGAAGCCACGTGGCTTCCCAACAGTAACTTTTCGAAACTGCGACGCGAGCCCCAGTTGCTAAAAACATGTCGGGTGACGCGCCCCCATGCGCAGGTGAGTTGCACGCGCCTGACAGAAAAAAATAAAAAAATAGACGCCTGGATGACGTCAGCCCTGCGTCAGATCCACTTAGGGCTCGCGGGCTGGCAATTCCTCACAAGCCTGGTGCTTGGGCTTGCACTGTCCCTCAGGCTCCCACACGCTGGAGTCAATTAGCCGGGCTCACTACTACAAAATTATCTATAACTGGCGGTCCAAAAACCAACAAAAAACGTATATTACTGTCGGATTTTAAGCAAAATCCGACAGAAAATGGATGCAGTGGCGGATATAATAAGTGACAGAATTGCCAGCGTCAGGAAATGAATTTTCCGACAGAAAATACTCTAAAACCAACAGAAATTATGGCGGATATAACCGACAGAGAATATATTAATAATAAATAAATAAGATCATTTCTGTCGGTTAAAACCGATAGAAAATACTAAAACCGACAAAACTTGTGTTGGTTATAACAGACAGAGAATTTATTAATAAGAATAAATAAAAGCATTTTCTGTCGGATAAAACCGACAGAAAATATATTAATAATAAAAAAAATATAAACCACTTTCTGCATCACAAGAACGCCTCGAAGAACATTGGAGAGGGAGATAGACGATAGATTCAGAATAGCCCCTCTTCCAAAAGCCATGGATTTCTTCTGTAGTCTGGACAACCCTGTTTCAAAAGCCATCTACCAGTAAGTGAAACTTCACACTCGAACTTTTTTTTTCCTGCCATTTGTGTAATAATTTCGAGCTTCATTTTCCATATCAACACAGAGTTTTGTATTCAATTTGGAGCAGATTCGGCCTAATCTCAACTACGGGCGTGCAATTAACATTTATTCACCCCAGCACATTCATCATCCATTCCTCTACATTAATGGGATTTGGCAGTGCCGATGCAGAAAAAAAAAGACATAGTTTAGAAATACTCACAGAGAGGGCTACTAAAAAGCTTCTATGCCACTTAGATCCATTCATCAAATTCCTAATACACGCATTCTACTTTTCGGGGATCTAAGTAGCACAGAGGACACGGCTCATTAAGGCAGAATACTGATTCAGTTATGCACATACTTG
Source organism: Malus fusca (assembly GCA_035220775.1). Classification (NCBI taxonomy): domain Eukaryota; kingdom Viridiplantae; phylum Streptophyta; class Magnoliopsida; order Rosales; family Rosaceae; genus Malus; species Malus fusca. Next base: position 21,211,970 of record CM069059.1, on the reverse strand, counting down.
GCTCGAGAATGTATTAGTGGGTACATGCAAGCAAACAAGAACAGATTCATGAGCATATCGAACAACATATTTGATTTATGCATGCATGCACAAACCAAGATATTGCCATTATTCCACATATATAACTTGAGATATGGTATGCACAAGATCGAGCTCGAGTTTGGGGAAGGATGCCTTATACCTTTTCTTGCAGATCTAGAACCTCGATTTTTCTGCTTGTATCAGGCAGATTTGAAATTCTGCAGTCGCTCTATTCGTGTTCTTGACCCTCTCCGCTGATTGTTGGACCTGCACTAAAAGCACACATGCACGGGGGTTTCGTCTATTTTCTAATAAAAAGGAAACTGGAAATGGAGATGTCTAAGAAATTGGGGTGTGGGTTGTTTTGGTTTTGGATTGCATGCCGAGAAGATTAGAGATGAGGGATGACATATGAGGCTGAAGATTATAAAGAGAAATGAAGAGAGAGGAAGAGAGCTCTTAGGGCTCTGGGCTCGAGGCTAGAGAGAAAATGGGATAAGAGCTCAACGGCAGAAATGGGAAATGAAGGAAGGGGGATGGGGGATGGGTTTTATTTTGGAATCTTTTCATTACTGTCGGTTAAAATCGACAAAAACAATTTTTTAAATAAAAACCGACATAAACATTTTCATTACTGTCGGTTATAACCGACAGAAACAAAATGGCGGCAAAAATCCCCCCAAAATTCCCTCCCAAAATTTTAAATTCCCTTCCAAAATTTTGTTTCGATTTTAAAAAATAAAATAATAATTGTTTGGTTTAATAAATAATATGTATTTAAATTAAATACGTTTTTTAAATTAAATAAATAATTGTTTGGTTTAATAGATAATAACCCATGTAAAATATGCGATAAAGAAACAAAAAGATAATTGTACAATGAAAATGTCATCACACAAACTAAATATTGTCTAATCAATACTTGAAAAACATAAATAAAAATTTAGCACAAATTACTTTTCCCACTTCAAAATTTAGGCAAATTTAACGGAGATATGCATTCTACAAAACTAGTTTCCATGATTTTTAACGGAAAATCACAATTTAACGGTTATTTTAGCTCTGGTTTTGATGATTTTTTTACAGCTACACTCCTCGACCCTATAAGAATGCAATGAACGAATTCGATCTTCAATTTAAAATATTTACACTAGATACCACAAACTCTTATTTTATACTTAATGGAAGTATAATATTAACTCTTAAGTGTTTGTTTAATCTACCGTTTTGACGCGATATGCATTCTACGAAACTTTTTTCAACGATCCATCCGTCAAACTTATTTGTACACACTCCGAGATTGCATACATAAAAAATCGTAAAAAACAAACATTCAGAGATTACGTAACGGAACAAAAGTTTTTTGACGGTTATAAACAAAAAATCACAATTTAACAGTTATTTTAGCTCCGATTTTAATGATTTTTTACAGCTACACTCCTCGACCATATAAGAATGCAATGAATAAATTTGATCTTCAATTTAAAATATTTACACTAGTGGATTCTTACTTTATACTTGATGGAAGTATAATATTAACTCTTAAGTGTTTGTTTAATCTACCGTTTTGACGCGATATGCATTTTACGAAACTTTTTTCAACGATCCAACCGTAAAACGTATTTGTACACACTCCGAGATTGCATATGTAAAAATTGTAAAAAAACAAACATTCAGAGATTACGTAACGGAACAAAAGTTTTCAACAGTTATAAACGAAAAATCACAATTTAACGGTTATTTTAGCTTCGATTTTGATGATTTTTTACAGCTACACTCATCGACCCTATAAGAATGCATTGAACGAATTCGATCTTCAATTTAAAATATTTACACTAGTGGATACCACAAAATCTTATTTTATACTTGATGGGGAAGTATAACTCTAAGTATTTGGTTAATCTACTGTTTTGATGCGATACGCATTCTACAAAACGTTTGTCACCGATCCAACTGTCAAACTTGTTTGTACACACTCTGAGATCGCTTACGTAAAAAATTGTAAAAAACAAACATTCAAAGAATAGGTAACGGAATAAAAGTTTTCGATGGTTATAAACGAAAAATCACAATTTAACGGTTATTTTAGCTCCGATTTTGATGATATTTTATAGCTACACTTCTCGGCCCTATAAGAATGCAATGAATAAATTTGATCTTCAATTTAAAATATTTACACTAGTGGATTCTTACTTTATACTTGATGGAAGTATAATATTAACTCTTAAGTGTTTGTTTAATCTACCGTTTTGATGCGATATGCATTCTACGAAACTTTTTTCAACGATCCAACCGTAAAACTTATTTGTACACACTCCGAGATTGCATATCTAAAAAATTGTAAAAAACAAACATTTAGAGATTACGTAACGGAACAAAAGTTTTCGACGGTTATAAATGAAAATCACAATTTAACGGTTATTTTAGCTCTGATTTTAATGATTTTTTTACAGCTCACAATTTTAACGATTTTAACAAAAAATCACAATTTTAAAGATTTTAATGATTTTTTACAGCTCCGATTATAAACAAAAAAATATTTAAAACATGTGTTTATTTATTTATTTTTAATCAATATAACATTTTAAAATAATAAAATTAGACATGATAGAGTGCATCACATGTTCATGTGTGTTTATGTGCCAGACAATGTGCTTTGTGACACATTGAAAAAAATTGTTTGAATTTCTTTGTATCTTGTTGCTTGCTTGTGAGGGAGCATAATCCTTATTACAAAAATGATAGAGCTTCAGATTGTAGTCTGTTGTTATTATTCTCTCAGAAAATTTGTGGCTCGTGGGAATTGGGTTCATTAGACTTTAGGGTCATGAGTGAAAAAAAAATATTTAAAATATGTGTTTATTTATTTATTTTTAATCAATATAACATATTAAAATAATAAAATTTTCATTTATGTCGGTTATAACCGACAGAAAGTAAAATAATAAAATAATCAATTTTTATCGGTTATAACCGCCACCATTAACTTAAAAACCGTCAGAATCTTCAAAAATATTTTTAAAAAAAGATTCAAAAATATTGTCGGTTATAACCGACAATATTTTTTTGATATCCGCCATTAAATATCCGTCAGGACTTTATGTCGGATATAACCGACATGATTTTTCTAATATCCGCCACTAATTAAATGATGTGTCGGATATATTTTATCTGACATGATTTTTCTACTATCCACCACCATCATCCGCCACCTAAAGCTAATATTGTAGTAGTGGCTCTCGAGCCCTGTTTACTGGCATGTCCCCCGAGCAACAACCCACGGTGGAGTTGCTCTAAAGGCGGGGTCATAAGATATATAGATCCCTTGTTTCAATTTTGTTTTTTACTTTGGGCCCTGACAAAGGATTGAAGCTCATAAAGCTCGTTAGATCTTTAAGATTAAACTGGAATAAATAATTCGTTAAATTTAAATTATTTAAGTATATTGCAAGTAAAGAAACATGATTTTTCATGTCCAAGAGAAGAAAAATAAACATAAAGAAAATTTATTACCTTCAATCATTCTATTTCTGCAAAAATTAGAATCGATAAGTTTTCTTTAAAATATGCAAAGGAAAAGGAATCACCTCTTTTCCCCTCTATATTTCTCACCTTCACTGAGTTGAACCCAAATTTCTATAGTTTAACAAATGAGAACGAATCCTCAGTTTCACCTTCTAGTCTTGCCGGCTTGCCAGCCAGCAGATTTATGACCATTACAAATCTTGAAAATAAAATTGAAAAATAAAATTTTAATACGTTATGAACAACCACTAGTACAGTTTTATCACTTAAAACAAGCCACTTGTCAAAACAGTGACCAATATATATATTACAAAAATAGATTCATATAAAATCTACCCCAGATAACTTGGCAAATGCGTTGTGTGATCGTGATACGTAATCATTTTTCTCCTTTATATTTATTTTCTTTAACAAATAATAACTTTGGTAGAAAGGCACGTTGGATGTTTAGCTAAATCAGACTCTTTGGTTGTTCTTGTGTGACTTTGCAAAGTCCAAAGCCCTCCTCAGAACCTCACTCCCTTAGTATTAATCCACCAGATCCATGGGACTCTTGCCCTTCAAGCTCCCAATACTCTCCTGTTCTTACTCTTAGGGTTTTTGTCCCTCCTTTAACACCTCTCTCTATATCTTCACCCCCAACACCTAACTTAATTTCCACATCTCTCAATCTTCTTCTTCATCACCAATAACACCGAGGTATGTTTCTTTATGCTTTTGTTGTTTTGTTTTATGGAACTTGTGCATGCGTATATAGAAATGTTCTCTTGTTAGACTGTATGTCTGATTAGAATACATGATATAGGAAAAATGTTCTTTTATCACACTGTCTAGCTACTTAACATGGCAAGGAAACATTACCTACAAATTATGAATTCGATACTTTGTTAATTTTGGTTCCTTTTCGTTTTTTAACCAATATGATTTCAGGAGCAGAACCAGGAATTTACTTTTTTGATCGTTATTTGATGGGATTGAACAATGAAGACAAAGAAACAATAAGTTACTTGGAGCAACAAAGAATTGTGGAGACAAGAACAGCTTGCTTTTGGTCAGTTCTGGTGAGTGTGGCTGGAGGACTCATGTTAGGGTGGTGGGAGTATCAGTATCATCCTGCAAATAGGCAGCTGTGGATGGTGCCCTTTGGTCTCGTCCTATTTGCTACCCCAGCCATCGTTTGGTTCTCCGTCGTGGCCTCCGATATCTGTAATCCGAACGGCCATTATGTTCTGAGGGTGAGTCAACCCGTTCACCTCAATGACTCGGTGGTTCCGGCCAAAAAAGATGAGCAATGGAGTAACCATGTGGATCGTGTATAGATATTAAAAAAAATAATATATATATATATATATATATTTGTTAACATGCGTGGAGTTTTTCTATAAGAGACCTGTTGACTATTAATTAATTTTTGTGGTTTATCTTGATATAGAATTACATTAGTAGTATGATTTAGTTTTGGTAGTTGCTGTATAAAGTTAGGAAACACTTCGTTTTTAATTTTTTTTAAAAATAAAATAAAATTACATATTGAAATGATTATCAAGCAAGCCTAAGTTTTTCATTCTTAAAACTCTATTTAATAGCATCTGTTATCAATTTAAAAAGGAAAATTTTATTTGAACTCATATAACATTTTTCTACACCCAACTTGCTCTCTACACCTATATTATTTTTAATTGAAGATTTAATATCTTTTTTAACCCAAATTTACTACCTAAACTACCCTCATAAATCCAATTCAAAATATATATTTATCTTTACACCCATTCCTTGCCAATTTTCTCGCTGATTGATCACCTTACTTCGGAGGTTTGCTATTACAAGCTGATAGATCAGTAGAAAGAATAAACATAAGCTCATGATCAAACAAAAATATGAACTATATCAAACAGAACTAGTCTACCAAATATCATACCTTGAGACCCTTTCTACCTACACTTTTCTGGACCTCTTCAAGCATAGTGATGCCGCTAGTATCGATGCTTCCAACATCTGTAATTTGATTTTAATTTTAGCATTAGACTCGTAGTAAAGCTTAAAGGCAGATATCGTAAAAGTTTAATTTGTGACCGTTGCAGATTGATCACTTGCCAATATCTATTATAACATAGTTTAAGCTTGTTTCTCCAGAAGATTTTATCTTGTCTTCCTCCTCATGTACCACTTTGAGATCATGTGAACCAAATTTTGAGCATAGATTAAATCTCTATCCCGCTGACTACGTTGTCTTCATATATCGATATCTAACTTGTATTTTATTACCTTTCCCTTAAATAGTTTGCATTAGCAAAAGTAGATATTGGTGCATCAATTTGAAGAATAATAACTCGTGGAATATTATTCAAAACGTATAATCTATGTTTCTACAAATCGTCGATGGGGTCTCATCACTGGACAAAGAAGATACTTGACATCTCCCTTCCTCACCACGGCATTCAAGGTCATGGCTCCTCTGTTTGCTGTTTATCCAAGGCGTTTGGCTTCTATTAGAATTATTCTTTTGTCAAGTTTGAAGATTAAGCTGTACTTCCTCAAGATGAAATAGATATTGAGCCTTATATGCTTGGAAACATATGGATGTCTAGTTTATGAAGAATTTTACGGTTCGTGATTTTCGATTTTTCTAAAAGATGTTATTGCTATTTTTAGTGCAGACAACACATAATGATGATTTCTTGCGAATAAATGGCTCACATAAATACTGATTAATTGCGTGATGAAAGTAGGATAAGCATTGCGTGATAGTAGAGTTTGATTATTTGAGATGTGGGGTTATTGATAAATTTTGGTTTTATTGTTAATTTCATCTTGTACTTGGTAGTAATTATGCAATAGGATAAAAAAAACAATTCACAATTAAAATTTAAGTTGGGTGTAGAAAGAGATTATACGGATTCAAATAAAATTTCTCATTTAAAAATCAGAGACTAGGGGATTGGGTGGTATATGGGTCAGGTTTGTGTGGTTATAATCACATCATTGATTCCTTCATTGTTAAATAATATAAAAGGGAAGAGAGCTGTTGGGGAATCAAGTTTATATGATATAACATAAACAGGTTAAGAATGTTGCCTACCCTAGTTTTGCATTGTTCCAAATAATATTGATGCTCATCGATAAAAAAAAGTCTTCCAGGGAATCTTCTCTTTCCTCGAGTAAAAGATTTTTTTAGTGAAACTCTGAATGCGTGATTACTCAAAAAAAATTCAAGTAAAACTTTGAATACGTGTAATCAACGGAAAAACCATACATCTCAGGTACACGTAAACGTTGTACCCTTTGTAGGAGTTGAAACTAACATTAAAGTGGGAGGGCAGAGAGGGCAGATTCTCTGCCCTCCCTTTTTACTACTAAGTCACAGGCTACTCGGATTTTAATTGAAGGCTTATTTTATGAAATGCTTCTTGAAACTCGATTTCACCTGACTTTTTTCTCTAGAGCTAAAATTTTACGATTTTACACCTTGATCCTCTATTCACTTCACTTTAACGAGATTCTGTCAAATCAGTAAAAGTGGCGTTTACCTTGCTAATGTGGAGAAAATTTTCCCCTGATTGGATGAGTACACCAAATGTCCATGATGATGTGGGGTGACGGGAACACCTAAAAATTTCTCGCTAATGTGGCCATGATGGACCCGCTAATTTGCTGATGTGGCAGTCACATCAACTTTTTTATGCCAATTGGTAGCACCCTCCCCCAATCCAAACCTTTCTTTCTGTCTCTCACTCTCTTTCCTAGCCCGATTTCCCAAGCCGCCGTCACCGAGCCGCCTCCCCACCATGAGCACTCTTGCCACTACACGCCACCATCCACTCTCCCAAGAAAACACCTCCCCATGCCTAGCACTTTCTGTGGTTAATACAGCACGAGGAACAGCTGTAACGGGCGGCGACTTCCGTGCCTGTATATGCCCTAACACACACGCATAAACACACACATACGCACATGCATACACACATACATACATAAACATATAAATTTTTACTAGTTCGCTATTTGTCTGCCGAGAAGTCCGAGGAAAGTGAAAGAAAAAGGACATTACTTTGCTATTCTCGTATTCCATAAACATGTAATCATATCCCAATTTCACTTTCGCAAAGCAAACGAAAATCAAAATTTCAAGAGCTGCATATCTTTTCTTCCTTTTCTTTTTCACGAAGAGTTTATGGGAAGCCAAACAGAAAATCACAGAAAAACTATGCTCAAAACATTCACTGCAACATTTCCACTCTCTTCTGAAAATCTGGAACCTAAGAACAGTAAATGCACGTAAAGTTCGATGAATAAATGATCAAATGGGGGCGTGCAGTGGCAAGAGAGCTCAGAGAGGGGAGTTGGGGTGGTGCTGGCTTGGGAAATGGGGTTGGGAAAGAGAGACGGAGAAAGAAAGAGGTGGCGTGGGGAAGGTCCTGCCAATTGGCATACAAAAAGTGATGTGGCTGCCACATCAGCAAAGTTAACACCAATATAACAGATTGGATAGAATCTCGCCAAAGTGGAGCGAATATTGAGTTTCAAGGTGTAAAGTGGCAAAATTTTAGTTTTAAGGGGAAAAATGAAATTGAACGTGAGTTCCTTGGGGCATTACAAAAAATAAGCCAAAAACTGCAAGAAAGAAGCGAGCAAGTTAATCAAAACTACCTTTATCCAGTGAACACACTTGCGCCTTGATTTATGATCAGCAAATATTTGGTGATTTACAACATCAAACCCAATTTTCAGCCAACTGGACATCCAAATTATCACCCCAAGTCTACATCAACATCCCGTGCAATGTGAATGAGTCACTGGCAATCACAATTTCCAGCAACGAATAGTTTGAGGAAGTAGAGCAAACTTAGCTACACATCACTATAGATTTATACATCTCAGTATAAAATCTTCGACGCAACTACTTCAAGCACAGCCTTTTTCCCATATCCAAGAAATTGGGGTACACGTAGTTTGGACGAGGGACAAGACATGGAGCAGAAAAACAATCTGTATAAAAAATTGATGGGTAGCTAACTGAGTTTTTTCCCCAAGCAATCACTTTCCTAGTTTCCTGTTAGGGTGATCCTTCTGAATCCAATTTTTCTTCAATGTATAAAAGGAAAAATAAAAAACCATGACTCAAATTTAAATCCTCTCCTAACTATAGACTAAGTTGACTAAATTGGACACGGGGTAATACACCTTTTTAGACCCATTGTAATCAGCATGTATGAGTCCGTAAAGATATCTAAATGCCTGGTGGGAGGTAAAAGGATAGGAATTCACCAAGCATCAAGCCTCAGCATCTGAAAGTGTCGGAAACTCCAGTCCCCGAAGGGCAGGTACGTTGTCTAAATCCTCTTTTGAGAACAGTGGTAAGAGCCACAGTGCCTTCTTCGTGCCGAAAACCTACAGGACAGGAAAAGAGTTAAAAATTATCAAATGTCTGATGGAAAAGGGGGTTACATAAGCAGTGAGAGAGAGAGAGAGAGAATTCCACCTGCTCAAAATTCTTCTTCCTGCCCAAGTCGTACTTCCATCTGATTGCTCCTCTCTTTTCATGAACCTGAAACATTGTTTCAAATAGTTGCATACAATTGCGATGTAACAAGACATGATAAATCAAAAACATGTGGCATTATTAAATTCTTTGCAGATTCAGGTTACTCTGATATTTGGATCATTTTAGGCAACTGTAGCAAATTCTTATTGTACAATGTATGTATTCATAAATTAATATAGAAACTCGAGCAGAGGGTAGTAGCCAGATGAACATAATTTTATCAGGTAATTCAGGTCTCAAATGGTAAGTGCAAACTGCGAAAATATTCATAAATCTCAAAAACGGTAGAAAGAAAGTAGCAGGTGAGTGTATTACCTCAACAGTAGTAGTGTTGCTTGACAGAAGGGACGCATGCATAACCACAAAACAAAGAAGACTCAGTGCAAAGGCTAAATTAAGCACTGCAACAAGGTAAACAATCTGTAAGGAGCAAGTAAACAATGAAAGTGGAACCAATATGTGGACATGAAAATGATTTACTCGGTGGAATATTACCAAATGTCAAAAAAATGACTGCAAGATTTCCAGGAGATTCAGAATGATCTGTGGCTTCAGAGAAGAAATCGATAAAATTTGGCAGCAAAACTAAGGTATCCATTGTCGTCTCCAGAAATGTATAAAGCTTTCAAGGCACAAACAGAAACTGGAACGAGTGAGCAAAAACAAAGGGACAGTAAAAAAGCCAATTACTCCCACTTTTAAAGTTTATTTGCACACCAGAAGGTATTTATTTTATAATCAATTGCATTTCCCATCTCTCTCTACGACCCCAACTTCCCCCAACGCACACACACGTCAAAGATAACTCAAACATCTCCAGTTCCCAGCCCTAGATTCTGTGGGATTGCCAGCCTTTGAACAAAAAATCTGGTGGGGAAGGAAATCTACACAAATTTCTTATTTCGTGAGTCGTGACTGCAAGTACATTAATAAGAAAAAGGAACATGTCATTACCAAGAAAAGAAGAAAAAACTTGTAGTTGCGTGCACCAACACAATTCACCACCCAAACACAATGGTGATCCATCTTAAGTACACATCTTTGGCCTACAGAGCATAAAAGAAAACAAAAAGATTATCACTTAATAGACAGTTTCACTGATCACTGAATGTTATACAAGGATAGCGACAATGTTCCAAAGTTGTCAGGTTATCAATGATGACATAGAATTGCAAACAAAGAACGTGCCAAAAGGACACATGCTACCACAATTTAAATAACCGGATAGGATGTTAAAGACGTCAGATTGACATTTAACAGTCTTAAACCATCTCTCAATGCATATCCTTGCTGACCAAGTTCTCAGGAACTTCCATAAACAGTGGCAAAGAGAGAAACATCCAACGGTAAATGATTAACTTTATTGATAAAACCTCTAGAAACTTTATTGATAAAGCTAACAACACAAAAATGTGAGAGTGAATTCATATATTCGGTACCACCCATGGGACTGGGAATATTTTCTAGGGAGATATTCTATCACAACACCACCTCAAACCGATGGCATCTCCTTGCAAGAAATATAAAAATCAAGGATAAAAGGTACTCTTACATGCATATTGGAAGCAAAGAAGAAAAAGAAATGCTCCATGGGAAAATGCACAAAAAACAATAATGCATGCCCAGATACAAGCAACATATGTATCATCAACATTAGAAAAAAAGTTGCTTACAGACAGAGCAATGATGGCATCGTGGTGGCTTGCCATTTTGGCATCGACTACAATACCCTACTTGTGGTCTTCTTACTCGTCCATCTGATGATTGTGTTGAAGTGAATGCCTCAGGTTCGATATTTTCTGACAAAGTCAGAGAACTACCAGCCTCTAAGTTTTCCTCCTCTATTAGAGGTTTCCAATTTTCCGGAACAGAACCAGGGTCTTTAAAGACTACCATAAAGTAACTCCACAGTAACATTACAAGCTGCAACACAAATACAAATTCAAACCGAGGGCCAAACTCAAGAGTTAGTTTTCTACCAAATCAATCTTTCTACTCAATTCGGCTTTCTCAGAAGTCATAAACAAATAACATTATTTATCAATGTATTCTCATTTTAAATTTTGCTATAACAAGCTTGAAAAAATCATATATGACACGAAATCAACATTCACTCTCCTTAGTCTTTGTCAAAGGCAAAACTCCCACGGGTCCTCGATGTAAGTATGAAACGTCCCTCTCTACTTACTAAGTTTTTTAGAACAGTTGTAAACCAGCCAGCAAAACTGAACCCAATATTTGATTTGTCTCCCCGAATTTCAGGTCTAATTTCCAATTCAGCTCTTATTAGCTTGTCAGACATTCGAGACCAACTTCGTTCAAGCTCATCCATCAGTCTAAATTAGTAAATTGTACTAACTAATCTAAATTGTACTCATTGCAGCAGCTATCAATCTACTTAATCTACTTAGATGCTATCTAACCACGTCAACTTAACGCTACTAATTAGACCCTAATCATACAAACAATACCATCAACAGAAATTAACACACAACACACAAAATAAAAATCAAATCTTTTTCCAAAATAAAAACTGGGTTGTTTACAATTTCCAATTTCCCGATTGCCCTTTAATTAAGATTAAAAAACAACAGAAAAGGAAGAAAGAAAAAAAAAGGAGAAAACTTGAAGCATCCACAACTGAATAGTTGAGAATTACCAGAATATGGAACATTACGATGATGAAGAAAGCTAGAAACGAGTGGACCCCTCCGCGGAGCAGCTCGGGGCCCCAAGTGACGACGACGATGGCGTAGTAGGAGACGGAGATGATGGCGGCGACGAGGAGGATCATGAAGTAACCGATGACTTTGAGGCCGGAGCAGAGCCTGAACATGTTTATCTCCATTCCGGGATTGATTGGGACTCGAAACGGCCGAGATATCCCGATTTGGAATTGGGGGAGGGTGATTGGCCGCCTGGTTCGCGGGGGGAAGAGGCGTTTCCAGATGTCAGGAGCCAGGATTAAGGTGTTCCGGAGTAGGATTGGAGTGTTCCGGGATTTGGAGATGGAAGCGGTAAGGGACTCTGCAGAGTGAAAAGTCGACTTCTACTTTTGACATTTTACTGCCGCACTAGTTGTAACTGAGTTTGGTACTTTGGGCGCGTCGGAGGATTTGTCACAAACTCATTCCACCTCTTCGTCTCTCCGCTCTCTTACGAAGATAAAATTTGTCTAAATAAAATAGAAGTAGATGATTAGTTTACTGCATAGTATTGATTAGCGTGCTTATTTTTTTTATTGTTGACATATCATTTATTTTTCAAATTTAGTATGTACATCATTGCCTTATACAAAAAACAATTATTTATTATAGTCATATTTTATTGAGAGATTATAGAGAGACCGTCATCTGGCGAGCAAGAGAATTTGGTGATTATGCTGTGATGATTTATCATTCTTTTTATTTTTGGTGAATATAGGGGGTGGAGAAACCCCAAACGAACTAATACATATAATTAATAACAATAGAGCAGCCCATAGGGGCACCTACAAGATCATTCGTTAGATGTTGCATAAGCTATTAAGGAGGAAACTGAAAAGAACACAACCCAAGGTCCAAATTGTAGCTCCATTTGGCTAGCTAATCTACAACATTGTTCACTTCCCTGAAAATATGCTTTAGCTCATAAAGCTCAATTCTCTCCTCAAATCCCTGCAACATTTCAAAAGGATAGCAAGGGGTGCAAAGTATCTTGCACATGCTGGTTCAACAATAATACAGAAGAGGAAGAGTCCATCTCAATAATTAACTTAGATATTCCTTTTTCAATAGCAAGCTGAAGTCTGAAATGCAATCTCCAAACTTCAGCTTCTATAATTTGTCATTGCCCTAGATTAATAAAGAAACCTCCCAAGCAATCACCATTGTGGACACGGAGAATTCCTCCAGCACCGATGTTGCTTGAAACCATTTTCCTAGATCCATCCACATTCAACTTGTGCCAACCAAAAACATGAGGCTCCCACTTCAACATAACATGCATTTGAGAAGGACGTTTATCAATTTTTAGAAGGGAATCCATCCACTCAGATGCATATCCAACAATAACCTTTTTAGGATCACTAAGGAGGGAGAAAGCCACATTAAAAATCTGGTGGTTCCTCAATTTCCAGATATACTAGCAAGCAAGGACAAACAAACAAATCCATGCGATCTTGTTATATCACATTACCTTGGACGTCACATTAGCCATCAACCAGGCTTTCAAGTCCAAATTAAAAGTATTGCGCAATTGAGAAGGAATCCATAAAATATCCCAAATGCATTCAGCTCTGCTACATTCCCGTAGAATATGTGTGATGGTCTCCAACGGCCAAGGACAAAGGTTGCAAGAGGAATTCACAATTAAGTTTCTTTTGGTTCTTTGCTCATTAGTAAGTAGCTTACCTTGACCAATGAGCTAAAGGAAGAATTTAAGTTTGGGGGGGGGGGGGATTTTGAGAGTCCAAATCCCAAGCCAATAAAAACAAGCATTTTTTTACAATCATATAACACATTATAGGCCGTTTTTACAATGAAAGTTCCATTTGAAGTGCATCCCCATATAAGTTTGTTCTCTTAAGCGCCAAAAGCCCCAGCAGGCCAACTGATTATTTTTTGGACAAAGTTTTTTTTAATAGCATATCTTAGCTTACTGACGTCCCACCAACCACCCTGAATGAAAGAAGAGATTGGAAAGTCCTCATTGGGAAAGTTATTAGCATCAATATAATTAAATAAAGGATCATTCAACACCCAATGGTCTTTCCAAAACTTGACACCATTACCTTTCCTAATTCTCGATTTCATTCATTTGCGCAACAAATCAGTTCCATAAAGAATCCATTTCCAAGTGTAAGAGTAGTCAAATTCCTTTCCAAGTGTAAGAGCAGTTAAACTTCTCATGTAATTTAGTATCCAAAATAGAGCTCCCTTGCAAGTATTTCGCCTCATAGATTTTTGTCCAGAAAAATGTATCCTTAGCATGAATTCTTCATCCAATTTTACACTACTAAATCAAACAGTTTGCGCGACAAGGGAGAATTTGTTGCGCAAAGGTCATGAAAAAAGACCTTGCGCGACGCTTTGGTCTTTGTCGCAGGAAAGTTATATGGACAAAGGCCTTCGTGTACGATATATAAGGGTACAAGTGTGCTTTGTGATGAGAAATTCCTAGGGACGCCAGAAAATTTGTCTGGAAAGAATTTGGGCAACGAAATGTATAAAACGCGCGTAATTTTGCGCAACAATTAGTCAGCGTCGCCCAAGTGAAATTTTAGAAAAAAAATAATAATAAATAGAATAAAAGGAAAATTATATAATAAAAAAATATTTCATACAAATGACAAAAAAAAGCAAATTAATAAATAAAAAATATTTTTTATTTATAATATAAATAAAAATGTACTTACAAATACAAAGTTTTAAAAGAAAGCGGGAACAAAACTATGAAAAAAAAGTGGAATAATTAATAGGCAAGTCACTCGGAGGTGCTTGGTAATCTTATTGCTGGTAGCGGTGGGGTTGGGGACGGGGTCGGAGGTCGACGATCTTGATTGCTGTGCATGCTCGATGTGGAAGGGCTCTGAGGGCGGTGGTATAGAAAAACCAGGGAGACGTATTCCGGAGGAACTGAGGGCTTGTACAAGCATTGACATTTGAGACTTGTACAATGCCAACTCACTCCTCAGGCCAGCGACCTCCTGCATCAAAGTCGTAACCTGGCCCTTTGACTGCGAGGATGACAAGGCTCCACTCTCTCGCCGCCTGGCATTTCCCATCCCCAGACAATATGTCTCTGGCCTCCGACCGAAAGTCTGGTCCAACGTCTTTGTTAGGATGTGAAACCTTGCATCCTCAGGGGAACCACAGACTTGACCGGCGTGTAAGAGGGAAGCTGGGAAGCGGACTCCTGAAGCACCGACTAACTCTTCTCCACCATAGTCGCTTGTGAAAAAAAACATGGATTATTAATAGAAAACAATTTGAAATAATTAGTATAAATCTTTAATGCATAAGAAATTACTTACATGAAGGGACTCGGTCAACTTATCCCCAGGCCGAACATAAACGTCATCAAAGACGTCGATCTCCAGAAATTTTGAACCCTCCTAAAATAGAAAAAGATAAGAAAAATGTTAGTATGAAAAAAAAAATTATTAGCGACATTTTAAAATTGGAAATGAAAGCTGTAATATATACCTTCCACCACACCCCCATCCTATAGGAGAAAGGCCTCGAGCCCGAATGGTAGAGAAGAGTTTTCTTCTCTCGATTGATCTTGTTTGCCTCCACCTTCTTCTGTTATACAAAAAATAAACGTATTAGTTGTAATACTTAAAGAAAAATTAAAAAAATAATAATAATAATTAGTAAAAATTAAAAAAAAAAAAGTAAAATGAAAGAAGTCGTAATTAAAAACGCACCACATAGCCCGCCTCCTGAAAATGACCGCATAGCCAAACCCAACTATCTTGTCAGTCCTCGAACTCCTTCGGGCAACCCTCCTCGAGAGCGACCTGCGGATCATCAAACTGCTGGAAATATTGGTGCATGTCACTATTCCCATGCTTGTAGCGTTCGGAGAAGAGCCGATTGAGGTACGCCAACATGTCCTCGTTCATGTCCTCCAAATTGTAGTTTGTCTGCAATGTAACAAATATTATGAAAGTATTAGTAATAAAAGATAGTAATAAATATAAATATATAAATTTTACATGAAAAGCATTAAAAATGCGACGCTACTTACGGACAATTAATTGCGGACTGTGTTCTTAGTCTCCTCCAGCATCACCTTCCAAGACTTCCACCGCATAGGGCAAAAGGTCTGCACGACATACCCAATATCGTGGGCCAATGCACTATGCTGCTCCGCCATTGGTGCTGCCCGATATCGCTCATCGTATCTGATTGGGATACGACCATTGGTCACCTAGGTGACCTTCGCCGTCTTCAATTGCCAACAAGATCCCCGGGTATTTTTCTTCACTGCAAAGAAATGAAGAAAAAAAAATCATTAACCCAAAACTAATAACAAATCCTACTAAAATTTCGGCATAACCTCCCCTATAATTAAAACATTTCCCAAAACTCTGAAAATAACATAAACAATATATGTATCCAACACAATGATCACAACAATTAATAAAAGGGTCAGAACGATGACGACTTTTTAATCCTTGCATGACACAACTTAACAAATTGAACCTAAAATAACAAAACTCATTTAATATGGGAATGAGGGAGTGAATTAGAATTGTATACCTGGCAGTGTACCCGAGGCATTGGTTGTGGATCCCGATGATGACATATGGTCCGGAGTGTGGGGGTGTCGGTGAGTACGTCGGGCGTTAACAGGTAGCGTCACCGAAGAAGTTGACGATGCTTACACCTGTGGGACTGGAGGACTAACTGGGTCAACCGGACCAACTGTGACATCTACAAAATTGGAAATAAATTTGTTTCGTACACAAAGATTTAACTTACTGTACACATGCTAATAATTTCAACTTAAATTAAAAATGAAATTTAAAAACCCTAATTCTAAACCCAATTCAAGTTTGGAGGCAAACTAATCAATTCAGATAGGATATAGACCCATCAATTATAACTTATAAGAAGAAACTAGCATAAAGGAGTAGTTGGAGGCAAAATCATAGCCTATGAGTGTATGTGTCCGTCTGTATGTACGTGCTCTGTGTGTGTGTATGTACTCTGTCTGTGTGTGTGTCCATGTATATATGCTGATTTTGGGTGTGTGTGTGTGTGTGTGTTGATGTATGCTAATTTTCCATGTACTATGTGTGTGTGTTGATGTATGCAAGTTGTGTGTGTGTGTATGTACTAAGCTACATAAATACAAACAGTTTCCACCATAATTACTTAATAGTTTCATAGGTAGTAATAATTTCATGGGTAGTAATTAGAAATGGGATCATATAAAGTGATTCTCAATCTCTTTAAACATCCAAATCACATGTAGAAATCATATGACTATTGGATATAAATAGAGCTTGCTAACTGGAATAATTAACAATGCAATATATTTAGAAAAGAGTGAGTAGCAGCAAATAACACTTTCTATCTATTTAGGAGTCAAGACTTTTGAGAGAGAAGCATTAGTAGGCTAATTAAGCTGTTTATGTTCTTCAAATTAAAAAACCCCACGACCCTATTTCTATAACTATCTATGTCCAATTGTATGACTAACTAATTAAGCTACAACAAAATTTCTTTAACAGAGTCATACATTCTTCACATTGAAAGAAAAAAAAATTACCGCAATGGGCACGATCATACTTTCAGCAGTTCAAAGCTTTCAACCAACCTACTTCCTAAATCAAATTAATCACAATTATCATGAAAAAAAAATTCAAATTAAATTTGCTAATTATTCACAATTCAAGTGGGACTGCAAAGGATTAGATTCACTCCAGAATTTGTATCACTCGGTTCTGATACAAATGAAAAAAGAAAAGAAAATTTGTAAAGCTATGCATACAACATAGGAAAACATTAACAAATCCCCAGTTTCCAAAGGTTGACGGCCCTAATTCGAACCCTTTACTTGAAATTAAAAAACCCTTAATTTAAGAACCCTAATCTAAACCCCATTGATGCACCCTAAACTAGCCCCAATTTAAGAAAACCTTTACTTGAAATTGTTGTGAGGACTTGATATCCTCTCACTTTCTATACAATTTTGATTAAACTTGCAGCATAGAACATAGAATGTTGGATTTCATGACCAATCACCATACACTGAATCTCTCACTTTAAAATTTAAATCAAACCATTTCTCAGGAAAAAAAAACGTGTGGTGAAGGGGCATAAAACTTAGATTTTGGAGTTTTGGTGCAAATGAGGTGCCTCGCAGTCCACCACACGACCACAGCTATGAACTACAATCCTCCACACATTCTTCTTCCTTCCTCTTTCCTTTTCTCTCTCTACTTTCTCATCTCTCTCTCTCTCTCTCTCTCTCTCTCTCTCTCTCTCTCTCTCTCTCTCTCTCTCTCTCTCTCTCTCTCTCTCTCTCAGCAACCAAATTCAAATGAGGAGAAGGGAAGAAACAATGGTTGTGTTTGGGTTAATATTTGAACATTGGGTTGCAAATGTGTGGAAGCCCAGAGATACCAATTAAAGGGAGACTTGCCCGAGGCCCAAGCACTAATTCCAGAGACAAATTGGCGCCTTCCCATTAGTACATAGGCCATGTGCCTATGATTTAAATATCAAGTGATGGGGACTAACTCACAATCAGCCAAAAAGCACTTTTCAGTGGCAATACAAGTAAAAAGTTGATGACTCACTACCCTCCAAGTGCTTTCGGGCAAGAGCGAAATCACTGCAGTCAGGCTAATCTGCCTATAAAAAGAGGAAGAGGCCCCAAAGACAAGGACACTCAACCAATCAAACAAACAAACATACAAACTCTGCTCTCAAGCCAGATTTGCATCTAAAAGCTGTAATCAGCCCAGATCTCAGTCATTTTCAGGATATCTCCCTAAAAAAAACTATCTTTTGTCTAGTTTAAAAGCTCTGTTATCACCCCCTAGTGGCGTAGTATCGATTCCCTTGTGTATACTGGTTTACCATCCATCCATTTTTAGCATAGGAACCTCTGTAAACTCAAAGAAAAGTGATTGCAGGAAGTTCAACCTTACCCGACAAGGTGAAATCTTGCTTAAAGTTCTTTGTGTGTTTTCTAAGATAATAGATCTACTGCTTAATGTATTCTCCAGCATGTATTCAAGTCCTTGGTCACAAGGCAAGAAAAAGAACTTAATGTGGACTTAACCCATCCACGATATCCTTTGATAACAAGAAGTCCGAGTAACTTGGGGCGCAAGTAATCGACTAAACACAATCTTGTTCTACATATGCTATACTGAGATAGCAGTGGCACGCCTAGCACTTGGTTAGTTTTGATTACGAGCCTCAAGGCCTACACCTAAGGCCTGACAAAGGTACCTTTCAAAACTAACTATGTCCTCTTCTTGTAGCACATCAGTAAGCAAGAGCCCGACTACACCTCCAAAGTGCCAATCCCTTGAGGAGCTGTGCTGAGAGCCGAGGAGCCATCTCCTGAGAAATCTTCGCCCAAACAGGTTACAAGTGAAAGAAAATGACCAAAACAGGGTTATGCATCTTCCTTGGCCACTCATTGTGCTTATTATGTATTTCCACCTTCACCACTGAAGACCTTCAACAAAACCACAACTTTTGTCTCCCCAAAAAATACCCAATAAGTCTATTTTGCTTTCTGCCATCAGCAACAACAGACTCCTACAATGCCTTTGTTTATGAGGTACATATATCAATTTTCTCCCCCTTTTTCCTCAATAATTTTTTATGCAATTTGTACTATTTATTCATACTGGTATTGCAACATTTAATCTGTATTTGACTATTTGTAGTTAGAGACTTGTAGCTCATATAGTTAAGAGCGTTTACCTTGCAAGCGGGGTCATGTGTGCAAACTTTCCTCCCAATATTGCTTCAGCAACAACATACTCCTACAATGCCTTTGTTTCTGAGGTACATATATCAATTTTCTCCCCCTTTTTCCTCAATAATTTTTTATGCAATTTGTACTATTTATTCATACCGGTATTGCAACATTTAATCTGTATTTGACTATTTGTAGTTAGAGACTTGTAGCTCATATAGTTAAGAGCGTTTACCTTGCAAGCGGGGTCATGTGTGCAAACTTTCCTCCCAATATTGCTTACTAATGGGATTGTTCAACATTAGAACTTTTAGACAAGTTAATCGAGTTAGTTATGTCCTAGAAGTTGCTTTTAGCTACCAACATTTTATTATTTTTTATGCATAATTATGTCCAAAGGATAATGTTTTAATTTGTGAATATATTCATCCCAATGAGAAGTCCATATTTGTTCCTTGGTTTTCATTACAAAAAGATATGATGTGGTTGCAACATAGCTAGTTTAATCCCAAATGTGGATGATAGTTGGGGTTCTTATCTTTTCCTACCCTTTCTATATTTCTTTCACTTTGGTTAAACTTGCAGCATCTGTGTGTAATTTTTAAATTCTTAAGGTCCCATTATCCCAATAACAACTTCCAACAATTAGGTTCAGCTTAAGTTTTATGTCTTCATGCGTTTGATTTCTTATATGATTTCCATTATTTCTCAACACACTGAATCACTTTGCATGGTAATAAGAAAAATTCAATCAAGAGCGAGACAAGGCCCTAATTCTAACCCCACTGTCCTAATTCTAACCCTTTACTTGAAATTAAAAAACCCCTAATTTAAGAACCTTAATCTAACCCCCAGTCAAGCACCCTAAATCTAACCTCCAATTTAAGAAAACCGAATCTAACCTCACTGCCCAAAATCGTTCCTTTAATTTAAGACCTAAATCTAACCCCAATTAAGAACCCTAAAAACTCTAATTTAAGAACCCAAATGTAACCCCCAATTTACGAACCCTAATTCTAACCCCCAATTTGAAAAAAAAAAACAAAAAAAACCCCTAATTAACATGGTCAATAAAGAAAATTGAAAATAAAAACTGAAAAGGAAATTACCTCTTGGAGATGAAGACGCGACGACCGAAGAGAGGGACGGAGAGACAAGGTGAGTGAAAGAGAGACAGATGGAGATACAGAGGAAGGAAAGAGGGTATCGCATGGGGAAAAAAGGAAGAAAAGGGAAGTGAGGGGAGGAACGAGAGACACGGTGATAAAAATATAGAATCTTGCGCGACAGAGGCTTTGTCTTGCAAGGCTAAAAAATTGTCGCGCAAGTTTTTTAAAATTTCTGCGAAAACAAAGCGCCTTAATTGAATTTTCAGACACTTGCACGACGAAATATATGTATTTGTCATGCAAGTGTCTGAAAATTCAATAATCCCATGTAAAATTAAAACGCTTGCACAACCAAAAATTGTTATGCGTCGCGCAATTATGTTTTAAAATGGTTTTTTTATTTTTAATTTTAATTTTGATTACAATTTATTATAAAATACAAATAAAACAAATATATTTACAAAGTAATTCACATATAAAATGGGAATCATTCATACCATTTTTCCATCACTATATATAATGCATTAACCATTTCATGTGTTTTACAAAAAAAGTTACAAATAAATTGCCTTAATCTTCATCTGAACTATAATAACTTTCACTTTCGTTGCTATCATCATTTTCAGTGTCCCATTCCTCATCATCGATAGGTACGTCACCATCATCATTTATGCGCACTGGACCATCGTATAGTGGAAGATTACCGAGGTCAATTGTGATCGACTAAATCGATATGTCGATTGAAGATACTTTTTCTATCTGAAATGGTTCTTGGATAAGATTAGTATCTCGGAGTGTTTCCGCACCACTTTCCATCGAATACTCAAGACGTTGGTCAGCAACATTGTCAATGTCATCATCAGTACCGATCTTGTTCTAGTATAGCATACACGTTCCTCTGATCCATCTTCTAAACAACTTTCCAACCCCTCCCGGCTTTAGGGTAATCTAGATACACAATTTGTTTTGCCATGGTTGCTAAGATGTAAGGGTCGTCATTGTACCAAGTTTTGGTAGTGTTCACTGATAGTAATCCATGATCTATTTTCACACTTCCATGCCTAGTTGGGTTTGTATCAAATCATCGACACTTAAATAGGATCACTTGGCACCGGTCTTTGTGAAGCAATTACACGACACTTGTTAGTTTGCCATAGAATTCAATGTCTGTACTTTCGCCTCCCTCGGGGACATGAACATCGTTGTTTTGCGTACACAACTTGTCATCTCGTGCACCTGCTAAAAACTTGATGCCGTTGAAATGGCAGCTCGAGTACAATTCAACGCGAATCGATCCAAATGCCAAGTTATATAACTCTTCACTGTACGTGGGGGAATTCGATGCTTTCAGTTGATTCACCTAATATTAGACAAACGTTTAAATTTGTTAGTTCGAGCAAATTAATTGGTACAATATATATGTCCAATACAAAACACTTCAAACTTACATATTTGAGAAACCACTGTGGAAACAATTCACGGTGTTTCTTGGCATACAAATGTGAAGAATGTGCCTGCTTCATCATATTTGCATGCTCGTCTAGGTATGATAGTGTCTCATCACAATTGTTGAGTACGAACCAATGTGCTACCTCTATGTCCTTCTTGGAAAATGACTCGCCACAAATCGAATCTCCGAAATGGTCGAGCGATTTGGGCAAAAACTGAAAGTTTCTCCTTTCTCACACCCCCGTCATTATTGTGAGGAGGATGATTGAAGGTTGTCTCAACATCCTTTAAATACATTCCACAAAATGTAAGCACCTCATATGCCACCCAAGCTTGTATAATGGATCATTCGGGCTTCGCTTTGTTTTGTACATTTTTCTTCAAGTCTCCGAGAAGCTTTCCAAAATAAAACGATACGATACACATATTACTAATCGTAATATATTTAATATTGATTAATAAAAAAAGATGAGGAATATATACCTTTCTATTGGATACATCCATCGAAAGTGGACTGGTCTAGCAAGCAATGCCTCATCTGGTAAGTGACCCATCACGTGTATCATACTTGTGAAAAAAGTTGGAGGAAATATCATCTCAAACTTGCATAGAACTTGCACAATGTCATGGCGCAACTGATTAACGTCCGTTTTTCACAACGTTCTTGACGTCAATTGCAAAAAAAAATTGGACAACAACGTGATTGGTTTCACTACATCGGCTGGCAAAAGATGTCGAATACCCACAGGAAGTAGGCGTTGCAGAACCACATGGCAGTCATGACTCTTTAGGTTAGCAATTTACCTCCATCAACATTCACGCAACGCACGATATTTGAAGCATACCCATCGGGAAACTTTACAGATGATAAAAACTTTAAAAATTCTTTCTTGTCATTCGGTTTCATTGAAAAAAACGCAAGATCCCTTCTGCCTTTATCATTGTCCCTATTCATCCACAAACCCCATTGTATTCTCATTCGTTCCAAATCAAGACAAGCTTTGATCGTGTCCTTTGTCTTGCCCTCAATATCTAGAATTGTGCCGACCAATGTGTCAAATACATTTTTCTCAACATGCATAACATCGAGGTTGTGTCTCAATTTTAGTTTCGACCAATACGGGAGCTCAAAAAACATAGACTTGTATGTCCAGTTTATATGTGTAGAAGGTATGGTCCTACTGACATTGCTCCCGAAATGAGCAAAATCCAAACGATTAAGCTGTTCCAAAATCTGATCACCGGACCATTCTCTAGGTCTAAGGCGATGCTCTTTCTCCCTGTCAAACTCTTTATCATTCTTTCGCCACTCGTGGTCCCAAGGAAACCATCTCAGATGACCAAGGTAACAAACTTTTCCGGCGTGCCAACTAGATGTTACGTCTACCTTACATACAAGGCATGCCATATAACCCCTAGTGCTCCACCCAGAAACCATTGCATATGCGGGGAAATCGTTCACAATCCACAACATTGCGGCCCGCAAAGTGAACATATTGCCAATACATTTATCGTATGTGCGCACACTGTGTGTCCATAAATCTTTTAGCTCATCCACCAACGGTCGTAAGTATACATCAATTGACCTACTAGGATCCTCAGTTATCAATAGAGTCATCATCAAGTATTCTTTTTTCATACATTTCCATGGCGGCAAATTATACGAAAATAGAAAATCAGCCAAGTACTGTGGTGTTAGTTTGAAACCCCAACAGATTAGATCCGTCAGTGGCAAGTCCCAATCCAACGTTACGAGAATCAGCAACAAAATCAGGGAACGTTCGATATAACTATTTCCATGCCTCTCCATCTGCAGGATGCCTTAGGATATCGTCATCAACCCGATTTTCCTTATGTCATCTCATGTCCGTGGCCGTATGCGTTGACATATACAACCGCTGCAATCTAGGCTTCAAAGGCAAATAACGAATGACTTTTTGAGGGATCTTCGTCGATCTATTCTGAGATGTCATTTTGAACATCGACTCATTGCATACAGGACATTTATCCAACACTTTATTCTCCTTATAGAACAATAGACAATTGTTTTTGCAATCGTGAATTTTTTCATAACCCAATCCAAGACCATTCAACACCTTTTGAGCGTTTCTATGGTCTTTCGGCAAACAATTGTCCTATGGTAGCATTCTCTGAAAACCCCCAAAAAATAATCAAAACACTGGTTTGACATACGATACTTTATTTTCCCCAGTTCCACAATAGTTGTGAGAATGGAAAATCCATCACACCCCGGGTATAACTCTTGGTTGGCATTTTTTTAATAATTTTTCATATTCTTCGAATTCTCCCCTATCCATTGGTGTTGGCACGTCATCTTCCACTTCCTGATTGGTATTTGTTGACGCAAATGGAAAAACATCATTTAAGATTTCCATGACTTGTTCATTAGGATCCATATAATTAGGTTCAACATTGCCCACTGTTGTCACGTTTGAAGACAAAGCATTGTGTAATTGTTCCCCGTGATGGTTTCAAATATTATAAGTCTCTACCATTCCATTCCTTACTAAATGAAATCAAACAATTTCAAAAGTTTCCATGAACGTGTTGTTACACCTCTTACAAGGACATCAGATTCTAGTTGCACAAGAGTTGTGTGTACGTAAGTCAATAAAATCCTCGATTTCGTTCAAGTATTCGTTGGCGCATTTGTTCGATTATGCATCCACATTATGTCCATCATTCCTGCAACAACAATAACAGTACAACAATCACAATCACTTCTACATGATCTTCTCACCTTATGCCTCCGGTAAGGGCCCTATCCCATTCGGGAATGCAAAATTATGGCACGTAATTTACGGCTACTTCGAATTAGATTTTGACATGGGGAAATTTCGGCATCATCTTTGTACAGTTCTTCATGTGCACAACATAGATATGAAATACTTATGTGCCACCGGAAGAACGTACGGAGATGCCACCGAAATTCCCACGGCCGAAACCTAATCATTTAACCGCAAACTACGTGGCATAACTTTGCATTCCCAAAATGTCCAAATAATGGGACAATTCAAGAATCAATTGGACCACAATCATGCTTTCGCATCCATGCGCGACATCTAACTAATCCCCAAGAAAGTAAGTTTTACTAAAAAAACCAAGTACGAAGTTAATTTCAATTAACTCCGTACATCATAACACATATTTGTACATCACGTACAAATTTGTACATATACAATTCAACATTATAAATAATTATAACATAAAAATTAATATAATTTAACAACTTAATATAAACAAATTTAACAACATATTTTCAATATACTTTAACTATTTCATTTTTTTATAAATAAAACGAAGAAAATACCTACCAAATCATTATCCACCGAGCGCTAGTCACACACAATATTCCTATACACAACAAATTTTACGGTGTTAGTATGAATTCACATTGATAATTTTAAATGAAAATAACAAAAACCCTTACCAAACACAACGAAATACCTCGATGAACCTAGAGATTTAAATGAATGAAGTTTTAAAGGAAGAAATTGAGAGAAAATGGGACTGACAAATCCCGAATTGAAGAAAACCGAAACAATAATTTGCAGGGGAGAAAACTTTTCTCCCTCTACAACTTATAACGCCAGGTTATAAAGATCACTTTTGGCACAAACACTTTGCGCGACGAATACATAATTTGTCGCACAAGTGTTTTTTCCCGTTTTATTTATATCTTTAATAATGTAATCCATTTGTGCGACAAATACAAGGTTCGTCGCGCAAAGCATTATTATTATTTTATTTTTTTTCCGTTTTATTTCTTATTAATGTAATTTTTTTTTATCCAATTCAAATTATCAAACCAACTTCTATATTACCAAAATATTTATTAAAATTAATTTATTAACTAAAATATATATTATAACTAATGTAAACTTTAAGATTTAGAAATTGAAGATTTAGAATTTTCTCATAACTAAAAGTCTAAAATGTTGGTTTTCAAACTTAGATTATACAATCAATTCCTAATTATCAAACACAACTAAATATATAATACACCATCGTGTGATTCACCAGTGCCAAGAATAGAACCCAAGACGTGCCGAGCTATTGAAATTTATTAAAATTGGTACTAGGCTGAATATCCTTTTTATATAAAAATTATAATATGTTGGACTGACTAGTCAAACCCGCTAGTCAACTAAAATAGATTTCTTAGTCAATAAATCAAAGATTCAATAACAAATTTCAAATGCCAAAAGCTATCCTAGTCAGTACTACTTCAGTTCGTTCCACGTTATTAATGTGTGAGCACATACAAATTAACTATTCAAGCGATACATGTAGCATGTATATATGTATGTGAGATATGTGACACAATATAAATAACTTTGAACACAAGATATTTTTTGCCGGAAAAATCCACCTCTGGGTGAAAAAATAGGGGACTCTCTATTGAGTCCAATCCACTAGTGTAATCAAGATTCTTACAAAGTACCACGCAAAGCTTAATTCTTAGACCTAGTCTACGAAGCAGCTTTATCTTTATGCAACATTGCCTTACACAAGATGGATTCCTTTGGTCTTCACAAAGTGGCAGCTCCTCCTGAGTTCTTCACCTTGTGGCACTGAAAATGTGTTGTCTCCACTCTTCACAAGATGATAGCTCATCCTGAACTCTTCACTTGTGGCACCAAGACCAACACACAAGCTATGCATATGATGATATAGCAATGATATGCAAATCTTTATTCAAATATCCAGTCAGTTTCTCCAATCAAACTGTTGAAGGAAGAAACTGACGAGAATCCTAAATTGGGTCAGTTTTAAAGATTTGAAACTAGAAACACTTGACTCCAAATTTAATGCAAAACCAAAGACAACGCAACCCTCATAAGAAAGTAAACTCCCTATGGTCGAGCAAGTAAACTACCTAACATTTCTTTTTCATAAAGCATTGGAATAGGGACGGGAACCTAAAATTAGAATCTTTTCCTGATCTTCGTGAGTTTAGATGTAGCTTTTTAACAATTGTTACTATCTAAGATTGATGTTGGATTGCCTCGTGATAATATAAGTTTTGTTAGTGTTTGGAGTTTTTATTTTTATTTTTTGTTTTTAAATCTTAAGGGGTTTAAATAGTCATTTCATATAAAAGTACAGAAGTCATTTAACAATAAGTGTACTCAACAATATATGAGGTGCTAATAGAAAAATCTTATAATATATACTAAGTAGAAAATTTATAATATATACTAAGTAGAAAATGGAATTTTTTTGAGTAAATTGTAGCAATGATCCCTTAACTTTAACTCAATTTGAGCAATAATCCCTCAACTAAAAATCCATTACCATTGGTCCCTTAACTCATCAAAATATGCAGTTATGGTTCCTCAACTTTAATCCAACTGGAGAAATGGTCCCTCAATTTTAACCCAATTGGAACAATGGTCTCTCAACTTTAACCCATTTGAAGCAATGGTCTCTCAAATTTAATCCAATTGTAGCAATGGTTCTAATGGTTCTTCCAACATAACTCATTTTGACAAAATTCTGACGAAGTTGACGAAAATGAATATAGCTACATGTTTTGATGAGTTGAGGGATCCTAATTGTAGCAATGGTCATTCTAACATAACTTATTTTGACAAAATTCTAACAAAGTTGACGAAAAAGATCATAGCTATACATTTTGATGAGTTGAGGGACCAATGATAATTGATTTTTAGTTGAGGGGTCATTGGTTCAATTTGATTAAAGTTAAAGAACCATTGTTACAATTTACTCTTTTTTTTAATAGAGCAATAACATTGGCAGTTAACTGCTAGATGGAAGGAGAGTCGGTGAGAATCGAACTCGCAACATACATCATGTATCTGGAAAACTGTAAAATTATAAATAATTATTTATTTATTAATTTGGGTGCCTTTCATCTTTAGAAGTCCAGAAACGTCGTCGACATCCAAAACTGAAAAGATATTCCCCAAAACCCGCTTTCAAAATCTTTGTTCCACCTCATCCTTTCTTCTACTCTCCACCTACTCTAAAAAGGTACACGACCGCCCTTTCCTTGTCTCTCTCTGTTTCTCAACTTCATTTATTTTTTTCCTTTTCCTCTTTACTTTCTGCTTTTAATTGATTTTGTTTCTCTTTTGGGGGCTGGGTTAGGGTTAGGGTTTTTGAATTCCCCAAACCACTGAGAAATTTGGGAGGGAAAAAAAGATGCAGCAGCCACCGCAAATGATCCCCGTCATGCCTTCATTTCCGCCCACCAACATCACCACCGAGCAAATTCAGAAGGTACCCTTTTTCCCATTTCGCTCAATTTTTATCTCTTAATTGTTTTTAGAAACTAATTGGCCTTCTGGGTTTTTCTGGTTTGTTTCTTAATTTTTTGTTATGTTAATTCATTCCCTCCCCCCACCCCCCAATAGTTTGATGCATATGCTAAATGTTAAAAAAACAAGGCTTAAATTGTGTACTTGAATAAAATTTGTTAAATTTTGTCCATATAGAAAAGATTGCACTTTTGCTGACATTATTTAGGGAGGAATTCCATAAGTCTTGCCATCGTTGTATAGTTTCTATGGTGGAGTGATGTATGATTGGTGATGATCATTCATAGCAATGAAGCCAATAAGTATACAGATTCATATTGTACAA
Source organism: Malus fusca (assembly GCA_035220775.1). Taxonomy (NCBI): domain Eukaryota; kingdom Viridiplantae; phylum Streptophyta; class Magnoliopsida; order Rosales; family Rosaceae; genus Malus; species Malus fusca. The sequence continues at coordinate 21,183,260 of CM069059.1, read as the reverse complement.
GGCGTATGAACTGGTGACATATGAATGATGTTCAGGAAGAAACCTTTAACAAAGCTACGTATCCCCCCCCCCCCCCCCCCCCCCCCCCCGACTGAGTAGTTAATCAATCATCGCCCATTAAAGTATGAAAGAATTTAATAAAGTTAGGGTAATAACTAAAGATTATAAACATATTTCTCCAAATAAGGAATCCTAGTTCACAGTAATAGGGGAACATTCTTCTTGATTTAAAAGAAAAACCCACAGGAAACAGTCGTCAGTTGGTGTTTTTCTAACATCTTGTTGAAACATTAGGGATGCTTAGGAGTTCTTGTAGTGTATTCTCCTAACCTGTGTGAAGTGCCTTTTTAATGTCTGTTTCTGTTAAGAATTTTTCCTCCGTCAGCCTATTTCTAGTGGTGAATCGTGATTCAGGCCACTGGATTCCTGTTGAGAAGCTATCTAGATACTCTACTGCTGTGCAGATAGTACTCCACTGGTCCACCTCCGCTCCGAGTCTCCTCTGAAAAGTATAGCTGAAGGGCACACATGATATATTTCTCTTGTCATCAAAGATGTCTTATCTCACAAGATCAGGATTCTTGATAGCATAGGCAAAATGATTTACTGTTTTGAATTTTGATAAATTCTAGTTGATACGGTAGTGGCATGAGTAGCGGTGGTCTTTTGGTAAATTTGCTGAAAGCTTTGTGCTTGTGAGATGGCTTATAGGTTAGATGCATGACAAATCATTTGATAAAATGACTATTTTGGATGTGCTAATCAGTCTTGAACTGAGCTAATGAGTAGTTAGATGAAAGTAACAGATAAGGTGGATGTATTTCTTGCTACTACTGTAGAAATTTCCATCTAAGCCAGAAAATATTTTGTAAGGTTGAATTACGCTTTTTGAACCTAAATTGATGAAGAATTAAGGGCATAAGATGGTTATTACCAGCACTAGATGTTGGTATCGTATGTTGTTGTCATATGCAGGTTTTAGGATGACACTTGGCCCTTTCTTTATCTTGAACAATGTTGCTCTCTTCTGGATATCCACCTTGATTGTCAAATATATTGGATTTCACTTAATGTGCGTGGGAATTAAAATTATTTATTAATAATGTGTTTTTATAATTCTTTATGCAGTATCTTGATGACAACAAAAAGTTGATTCTGGCAATATTGGATAATCAAAATCTTGGAAAACTAGCCGAGTGTGCTCAGTAAGCCCCCTCTCTCTCTCTCTCCGCATGTGTTGTATGCGTGTGAATTATGTTTTGAATCATATGCTGGGGCTGTATAAAATTGATTGCACTTGTATCTTGTAAGTTAGAGATGAGTCTGACTGATTAGAGATGTTAGAATTTTGAACTAGCCTCAGCCCTCATGGTTTGTATTGATAGCATTGATTATAAGATCCTTAATGTTGAGAACTTGTTAGGTCTTTGATTTATTTTTACTGTGGGATTAGTCAAAATTATTTTGCATAAAAATACGCATGGCTATGGTTTGGCTTACACATTTATTGATATGGTGGGGCTACCGTTGGCCATTCATTTAATGCTATCTCCCAGTTATGACTTCGGATATGACTTTCTATTCCTAATTCATGGCCACAATGTGACATATACTTATTGTAATTGTGATGATTTAGGTACCAAGCTCAGCTTCAAAAGAATCTGATGTATTTAGCAGCAATTGCCGATGCGCAACCACAGGCACCAGCAGTGCCTGCCCAGGTGGGGGTAGTAAGCATGCCTGGATGTTTTGCTAATTTGTTTTTTCTATCCACACTTATCATCTATGTTTTAACACTTGCAGATGGCCCCACATCCTGCTATGCAACAGGCGGGATATTACATGCAACATCCTCAGGCAGCAGCAATGGCTCAGCAACAGGGTATTTTCCCCCCAAAAATGCCGATGCAGTTCAATAACATGCATCAAATGCATGACCCGCAGCAGCAGCAGCAGCTACATCAGCAGCACCAACAAGCCATGCAAGGGCAAATGGGAATGAGACCCGGGGGGGCCAACGGCATGCCTTCCATGCATCATACTGAGGGCTCATTTGGTGGTGGTAGTGGCGGCCCAAACTCTGCGGGAGGCCCAAATGATGGGCGTGGAGGAAGCAAGCAAGACGCCTCGGATGCTGGGGCCGGTGGTGATGGCCAGGGGAGCTCAGCTGGTGGGCATGGCAACGGTGATGGAGAGGATGGCAAGTGAATTGGCCCTTAAGCATGATTCCACATGGAAACATGTGCCTGTTGATAGTAGGTATTTTCCTAAAGTAGCTGCTGTGCTCGGTGATGTGTGACAGATCGAGCAAAGCAGCGAAAGTTGTCTGTTCTTTAGTCTTGAAGGGATTAGGTAGACGAGTTGTGTTGTAAGTCCCTTTGCATGTAGTGGATCTTGGCATCAGATGAAACAAGTGGTGGGATAAGACAGATTTAGTTCATAAGGGCTTTGGAGATGGAAGCATGTGCTCTGCACTTGATGTCTGTCTCAATATGTAACTCATAAACTGCATGCAGCAATGCGCCACAAATTCTGATCCTATTGCAAGTTTTGCTGGTAGGTTTTCGTTTTGCTTTTTCGGTCGTTATGTGTACGGATTTCTTCTTTAGCAAAAATGACTTGATGTCAACAAGGTCAGAGTTCTAAGATTGAAGTTTTAAAAGGCTTTGAATCTCCATACATCTCCAACTTTTTCTTGGAAATTTTAGGGCTTGTTTGGTATCGTATTTGAAATTTTTTATAATTTCTCAAAATATTTCTTAAGAATTTTTTTTTGAAAACAATTTTCTTTAAGACTCAAAAACTTGTTTGGTATGCGATTTAAAAGTTTGGAATCTTACATCTTAAACTGGACAAAGAGATCCAAAAAGAGGGGGTCAAGAGACAGAGGAAAGAGGAGGAAATAGTATAAGAAATGATTGGAGGAAAGAGAAAGAAGTGAGGATTGGAGGAGGTAGAGGAAGAGAAGTGAGAGAAAGAACCGAGAGAATGAAGAGAGTGGATTGGAGGAGAGACGAAAAAGGCGGATTGGAGGAGAGATGAAAAATGTTTTAAAAAAATCAAAAGAGAGAAGGGGGATAGAGAAGAAAATAGAGATAGATTTGGAGTGGGAGGGGAGGAGGGAGGAAATAAATGAGTGAGTTTAAGTTTAAAATCTTTAAAAACCCATTTTTTGTATTTTTAGCAAGGTTCTAAAAAACGCTAGGCGTTAGTCGGGCAGTGGGCAGGGGCTTAGTGGCTAGACAGGGTCTAGGCGGTCTAGACGGATTTATATATATTTATTATATATATTATAAAATATGAGTATATTTGTAAAATTTTTAGGGCTTTTTATGTTAGTTTATAACATTTACTCAACCCATATATTTTAATTATTATTGCGCTTTGCTTTTCATTTAATAAACAACCTTATTTCTTTATATAAAAATAAATTTCTTATTCCTTAAACCATCTCCAATGGTTAGGTTAAAAGCCAAATATTTTAGCCCGGAAAATTTACCTTTTAGCCTAGAAACAGTTTTTCTGCTCCAACCGTTCTAGCCTAAAATTTTAGTCCGAGATTATTAAAGAATGAACTTAGGCTATAGGCTATTTTTTTGTTAAATTAAATTTAAAAATAAATAAATATGTAGACTATCGTAAATTAATTTTATGAACATTTTAATCTAAAAAAAAATTTAAATTCCGATTTCTGGGCTAAATTTCGGGAGGAATCTGGCCTTGATTTAGCATTTAGCCCAAATTTTCTCCTTGGGTTGGAGTGGGTTTGGGGGGAAATTTTGGGGGGTAATTTGGCTTTTAGCCCACCATTGGAGTTGGTCTTAGTGACATAGACGTGGCAAATAGACAGTCACATCTCTCTTTCCACAACTATCTTCCCACTTTAATTTCTTATCAGTCCGTGAAACCTCTCTCTCTCTCTTTCTTATTTCCTATCAGCCCGTGTAACACAAAATCCCAAATCTCTCTCTCTCTCTCTCTCTCTCTCGTTTTTTTCTCCAGAAACGTCTAGCAAAGAAACCATGGCTATATTCAAATGCGGACGTAGATGAGAGTTTCGATGTAGATGCGGGAGTTAGAGTTGCAGATCCGATGAGAGTTCGAGACAGCAATAGTTGCAGAGCCTTCAACACTAGCAAGAATTTCAAACCGCCTTGAGCGCCTAGGTGGCCGCCTAGATACCCACCGACTTTTGTAACGATTTCCCCTAAATCGGATCGGGAGAATATACTATATTTTTTAGTTAGTCTTGAGTTCAGTTTTTGAAAAAATAGTCGTACCAAACAAGTTTTAAAGGCCTAAAACTTGAAAATTATTTTTGAGTTTAAAAAGTTGAATTCAAGTAGAGTACCAAACAAACTCTTAATGTTAGAGCATCTCCAAAAGAGATGCCAAAATATATACATCAGTTATAACAGTTAAAAAAAAAAAGACCACACTAATATTCTCCAGCCGAAGTGCCAAATCCTATGTGACGATGACATGGATTGGCAGCAAAAGAGGTTGTTGTCAAATTTGACAGCAGCTTCAAATGTTTTTTTATTTTATTAATTTGTAATTCATTTAATCATTTACTATAATTAATGTTGAGTTGACCGATGTAATTATCCTACTTTTTTCTTCTTTCCAATCGAGGAAGGTGAACAGATTACTGATTAAACTTTAAATGTCCTTTATTAAATTTTAATTAGTTTAATAATTTATTTTATAAAATAATAATTTAATTTGACATATTGGTTGGAGAACAAAACTTTAAAAGATGTCAAAGTACCATATAAGTTGTCAAAATTTAAATTTTATGTTCAAAATTTGACATTTTCTTTAAAGATGGTCTTATGGGCAGATTTTTTCTGAAGTTTTTGTGCATCCCTTGTGATGCAACATGCAAGAGATAAGGGGCGTTTCCTTTTGCTTTTCATTTTCTATCATTTCCCAAGATGCCAAAGAAATCCTCTTCTGAATTTGACAAGTTATTATTGCTCATCAGTGCTAAAACTGTTGCTCGTCAGCTGTATAATGTACAAGGTGGCAACGTGTAGATACTGGAAAATCAAAATTGACTGACATTGAAATGTTGTTTTTCATTTTGTCGTGTTTTTCGTGATGAAATTTGACTATATAAATTGCGTAGCCGTATAACGATGTTGACATGACAATCACATGTGTTTTATTTATTATTATTATTATTTATTTCGTCGAAACATGTGTTTTACTTTTTGATACAACAAAATTGGCGTGAAGCCAAGTAGCACACATTGAGTTATTCAGAATTTTTTTTTTGTCAAAGTAGATTATATTCATTAAATAAAAATAGTAGTACATGAAAAAGAGAGTACAAAAGGCAGTCCATAACTAAATGTAAGTCCAACAACAAATACGAAAATATAATAAAAAGGCTCAAAAGTGGCTAACAGAACAACAACAAAAAAACCCTAAAACTGGAATGAAATCTAGCAGCTACAAATGCGCCTCTATCGCAAGATGGCCACCACCACCAAGACAATGAACCAACGAAACAACTATATGAACGGAAAATGGGGGTCAGCAAGCCACTCGAGCAGTGAGCGTTCACATAATCCTACCAAATATTGCACTTTAACAGCCACCCAACACATGAGGAGAAGTACACTGGCCGAGTAATTGAGGCCGATGGTTGAGGACACACGATGGAAAGTAGCAACGAAGCAAGAGAGGGCCATAAAAGTCCAGACCTGAGATAAACGCAGGGAAATTGAGACAAAGTTCAAGGAAAGCCAAAACAAAGGCCAAAAAAGAAAAATGCAAAAAATTAAAACCTTTCGAGTGGGAAGGATGGAGAAGAGGAAAGATGTAGAAGGTGGAAAAGGAAAGGGAATAGGAAGGAGGACTAGAAGAAGGTGGGAGTCAGGCTACCGCTGACCCCAAGCTGGAGCAAAAGGCAGCGGTTAGGGAGGCTTTCAAATCTAGTTTGATGGGTGAGAGAAGGCACAGGTTTGGGAGAGAAGTAGCTTTTTTCACTGTCTCATTTTTCAGGATCTAGTTATGTACAGGACCTCTTAGTTATTAGTATAGAGAAATACTACTCGATTATAATACTAATTGCATCCCATATTTGAACACTCAGAAAATCATGTAGTTTCCTCAAATATTTACTTTCATCCTTGGAGGGTTTTTTTTTTTTTTTTACATTTTGCATTTTGCATTTTCGCCCTTGTAGTTTCATTTTGTTAGCATTTGTTAGCTTGATTAGTCAAATAGGGTAAACTTTGTTCTAATTTGAGTTTTTCACATGATAAGATGTGCAAAAAATCAACTAACTGATGTATTGGACTAGGACTAGAGTAAAAACAAAACGATGCTATAAAGACAGAGAGAGAGAACTACTGTTTGATTTTTTTGAAGTATGATATGCATGTGCTTTAGGAGTTGATCGAGTAATGTTAGGGAGACTAAATTTATAAACTAAATTTGCAAATTAAATAATGTGTCACCAATAAGAAATGAGCACATTTATCAACGTTTAACTAATAATCCACTCATTAACTTCCATGTCATTTAGTTTACAAAATTTAGTCAACAAATTTAGTCTTCCTAGCATTACTCTTAGGAGTTATGAGCATCTATGACTTATACATATTCTACCATGATCCGTATAGGTTTATTTCTAGTTTATCTGGTTTGCTAAATTTTCTTAACTCTACAAAGTTTCGATTTTAGAATTCTTAGGTCATCTCCAACCGAAGGGTCAAGAGAGCCGAAAAACGCCCGAAAACCGTCTCCAACCGAGGGTTAGGCCAGAGGGCTCATGGGCTCCACAGAATCTGAAAAGGCCAAAGGGCCAACCGATTGGCCCAATCTAGCCAGCCAGCCAGCCCCGGGCTTGGCCAGAAATTTGAGCATTCCTGTAGGTTATATCCGATATGAATGCTAGGTCAAAAATTCAAATACAACGGCTAGCTGACGTCAGCTAGCCGTTATTTTTTATTTTTTTACATATTTATTTTATTTATTTACAATTTTTTTTCCTATCTTCTATTTTACAAAATTTGTTTCATGATTTTTTTTTAAATTCTATTTTTTTTCCTATAACTTCTATTTTACAAAATTTGTTTCAATTTTTTTTTAAATTCTATTTTTTTCCTATAACTTCCTATGCCATTATACAACATTAAATTAAATTAAGTAACATGAAACAACATTAAACAATGTAACGACCCGTCCCGAATTATTATATATTTTCTCCCCGAGTGTGTAAATGACGAATATGCCCTCGTTGGCTAAGTGACGTGGATGGGTATATGTAGTTTTAAATTATTTTCTCGCCGTTGTAATTAAATTGTACTTGATGTTACGAACGTTAGAATATAATTGGGTCAAAATAGGAAAATAAAACCTAAACCAATCCCAGCTATTCCTATATTTCCTAGCCCAATCAAATTTGGGGTTGAAATTATATTTTGGGCCACTTGGACTCTCATTCTCTCCTTTCCCACACACGGCTGCCCAATGGGGAGCCCTTAATATTTTTCTTTGGCCACCCCGTGACAGATCACACACACACACACACACACACACGTACAAGCCTGCATTCTCTCAATCTTTCTCGAATTCTCTCCTTCGTCAGTACAACTGACGACACCACACTCAAACCGAACCAAAACCTCACAGATCGAACTTCTAAGGACCACCCTTGAGTTCCTTGCAAGCCCGCGAGCCTAACCATATCCTCTGTTCAAAGAAAAGACGTCGGAATCGTGAAGAACCATAAGCTCCGGCGAGGTACTTTGTTGCTCCGACGTGATTGTGGACATTTCACGAGATTTTAAGGCTCAAAAGGGTCTTAATCAACTCTATAATGATCCTAGGCTACTTTTGGAGTGGTTTGAACTTTGGAATACTCAGGTTTGTCGAGTTCCAATTTTGGCCGGTTGTGTCAAACTATTTTCCGACCATTTCCCAAAGGTTTAAGGTCTTCAAATAGGTAAGATTATGTTCTCCTTGTTGAGAGCTTCAAATCTATATAAGATTTGTGAAATTTTGGTTGAGATTTAAGGGAGATATTAAGATTTTAATTTTTTCCAGAAACCGGCGATCGGCGCCGGAATCCGGCGAACCACCGGAGAATGAAGGAGAATATTTCGTCAACTTTGATGGAATATACTGACAACGTCAGGTAACTTTAACGGAATATTCTAGGAATTTAACGGAATATTCCCTAACGTCGTTACGAAATCCGTCAGTGTGCCAGGCACGTGCCTGCGCGTGGTACATCGGAATTTTTTTCTAAAAATATAGGGATGCTCGTGATGTTGAGTAGGCCACGATGGTATATTCAAATACCCCAATTGAGCAACGTATGAGAAATTATTACACGGTTAAAATTAACGTTAAGTTAGTTGTTTCGCATATATGTGAGACGTTTCCGGAGGACGAGTGTAGCCAGACGAGACTCGGGGGTTACGACCTTACTACATACTAGTGAGTGGGCTTTTGGTTTTCTATATATATATATATATATATATGACGGAAGCCTAAGATATATATGGATAGGAGAAGTTCAATATATTTGTTAAGAATAAATGACGGATTTACTGGAAATTGGAAACCAACTGAATCAAGTATAATTACATAAACAAATAAAATCATATTAAAAATAGGCATACTATTCATCAAAATAATGAATTAAAACTAGTGATGCAGATATATATTTGAAAGATAATTTTATTTCAAATCGGAAACCGACTTACAGTTTCGTATACTGACGATTGATAAGAAAAACGATGGAGCTCGCAGGCATCCTTGATTGAAAATTAAAATACAAGTGTTTGATAATTTTGGTGGATGAAGAATGGAGCTGAACTATGACTTCTATTCTTTTGAGAATTCGCAGAGAGTCTCAGCTGTTCGACGAAAGCCCCCTTCTTCAGAGAATGGGCTTGGATGATATAGGAGGAGGCTGGAGACTGAGATCCGAGAATCCCGCTGTCTTCTGCCAAATGCATGTGCCAAAGGCTGAGAAATGATGAGACTTTCACTGTGTTATCACGATGATGATGTCTCGACTGAATGATAGCTGTTACTGCTGATTGCTACCTTTTCCTATGGAATTCACTTCTACTGTGCGATTTTACAAATCATACGGGTCTTGGGCATCTGGATAATTATCTACTCGATCCGCCCATTTCTTTGGTTGAGACGAAACATCTGATGAGTCTGAGCTGGAGACTTCTTTTTCTTCTTCACTGGAACTTTGGAGCAGAGCTGCTTTTGCTATAAGCTTATCGGCTATCTTTAGGAGTTGGGAAGATTTTCCCTTTTTCTTCGAACTGGAAGATTTGGAGGATTTTGCTATCTTGGACTGCTTGCCTTTGAGGGAGGATGAAGGACTAATGCCCGATAGTGACTGAGTGTTTTCTGGGATTTCTGGCAATGCTTGGGTGGAGGATGCTGGAGGCAATGCCTGTGTGGATGTTGCTGGTGGAGAAATAACTGAAGCAGGTGTAGAGGGAAATTTCGATGAGACTAGGCTGATAATTCTTCCGCAGTCGAATTTATCCCACCACTTAACCCACCGGGCTCTGTAGATTTCACCTGTTTCATACTCATAATTCCATTTAAAAATCCAATGGACTTTGTATTTAGCCATAAATAATGCAAGAAGAGTAATTCTGGAATCGAAACGACTTCTATCGAAATGCTGCTAGAAACCAGAAGAAAGAAATTGCATGAGATCTTCTGGTAGAAGATTAGCAGTTGGGCCATGAGTCGACCACCAATTTGGAAACCAAGCTGGGAAATTTAATCTGAAACTTTTATCAAAGGTTACAAACCATGAATGAGAAAAATCGGGTGATTGGTGAAGGAAAATATTGGTCCAGGCTTGGATATAATCAAAATAATTATATATGTTATTTGGGATAAGTTCATGTTGGATGGCGAGTTGTTTGGTTTGGTAGAGAGGGATTCCCCATTCTTGTTCAGTGATGAATTTTCCAATATGGAGTGAATAGTAAAGGAGTTTGGGAGTTTGATGAGTAGTGCTGTAAATGGGTTTAACGGAAATTCCTTCAGTTGCCGAAAGAATGGCTTGATAATATTGAAGAGATTTGAAATTTTCAGTTGGGATGTAATGGAAGTTTGGGGGAAAAATGGTTTTGGCTATTTTGTCTGGCGATTGCCTTTTGTTAATGTGATGGGGAATGCAAAAAAGTTGTTCCATTGGATGTTTCTTAACATAAGGAGAAGTTTTAGCAAAGCTAGGTGTTTTTGGGGTTGATGGTGATGGCATTGATGAATACGGGTCATAAGGGCTGTCTAATGCCGTTTGGTAGTTTAGTCGGAATTGGCCAACAGTTGATCCTAAAGGAGATCCTAAAGGAACAAATCGGTTAGTTATGGCTAGGGCCGATGAAGAGGAATCGGGAATAGATTCCTTTTTTGGTGGTGGAGGAGGAAGAGTGGCTGGAAGCCTCCTCTGATTATTGTTGTTCTTTCCTGACATTCTTCCCCTGTAAAAATTCTCTGATTAAAAAATCTGGAATGCAGTTATAGCTGCCTTTAATGTATTCAATATCAAAATAAAAAATGCTTAATATGGCTTGTCATTGTGCAAAAATTTGTTTGGATGCAATATTTTGAACATCTTTTTGTAAAACATGTTTTGCAGATTTGCAATCGACTCGGACTAAAAAATTTTGATTTAATAAATCATCTTGAAATTTGCTAATGCATAATACAATAGATAATATTTCTTTCTTAATAGTACTATAATTAGTTTGTGCAGGATTCCAAATTCCTGAATGGAAACGAACAATTTGTTCAGGAGATTCGGAAGAAGTTTTTGGTTTAAGGATACCTCCATAACCTGCATCAGATGCATCAGTTTCAACTATTTTAAAAGAGTTGGGAGTTGGAATGCCAAGACAAGGCAATGTCTTAACATGAGTTTTAATCTGTTTGACAATAGAAGTATGAATGGTAGACCATGCTGGAGGATTATCTTTAAGACGATCAAACAATGGTTTACACTGTTGTCGAAGATGAGGATAGAATTCTGATACATAATTTAATGATCCAAGGAATCTTTGAAGTTGAGTTTTATCAGTAATCTGATCTGGGAATTTATCAGCAAATTGAATGACTCGATCTATAGATTGAATGGTGGAATGATAAATATTATATCCTAAGAATCTAACATTGGTCTGAAACAGTTTAATCTTAGAAGCTGATACAACTAATCCATTGGACTTAATAATTCTAGCAAACAAATGCAAATGTTTCCAATGTTCGTCTATTGATTTTGAATATATAAGCATATCATCAATATAAACAATCGAAAAATGGCTATATTGATTAAAAATCTCATTCATAATATTTTGAAATTCACTTGGTGCATTCTTTAAACCGAAAGGCATTACATTCCATTCATAATGTCCAAAAGGAGACAAAAGCTGTTTTGTATTTATCATTTTCTTGAATTTGAATTTGCCAAAAGCCTGATTTCATATCAAATTTTGAAAAAATAACTGCTTGAGAAAGTCTCTTTATCAAATCTATTTTGTTGGGAATTGGATACCTAATCCATTCCAAAACTTCATTCAAAGATTTATAGTTAATAACTAATCTGAGAGTTCCTCTTTCTAATTCTGCGTTTTTCTGAACATAAAATGCAGGGCCTGACCATGGTGACTTACTTTTCCTAATAATTCCTTTATTAAGAAGTTCTTGGATTTCTGTTTTACAGAATTCCATAACCTCTTGACTCATTTAGATTGGTCTGGCCTTAGTAGGAATTTTTGATTCATTAAACTCCTTTATATAAGGAAGTTTAACAATGTGTTGTTTACGGTGCCAAAAAGCATTGGGAATATCAGAACAGACTTCATTAATAAGTTTCTTTTGAAATTTATCAATGGTTTCTAGCAAAGATTTATTTGTTAGCTGTTCTTCAATCCGTTTGTGATTAATTTCTTCTTTTAAGAAATTAATATGTTGTGACTTATTAGTGATAATACTAACAGTTTTCGAAATATTGTTTTTCTGTAAATGTCTAAGTTTTTTAAAGTCTGTTTCTGGGCAGAATTCAAACTTGATTTTCTGTCCTAAGACCCTAGTAGTAATCTTATTGTGATATACCTTAAAAGGATATATAAGTGCTAAAAAAGGGAGACCTAAAATAACTGGGTCAGAAATATTTTTTATTAAAACAAATGGGGTTTTGAAACAAATATCATTTTGGCAAACATGTGCTTTTGGTATTTCATATTTCAAATGCATTGGTGACTGGTTTGCAGCACTAAGTATTTCTGTAGACTTATGAAAATATTTAGTAGGAATTATCCCTTCTTGAATACAATTCAAATCTGCACCTGAATCAACTAGAGCTATGGTTTCTAAATGAAAATCTTCAATTATTATTTTAATTTTAGAATACCATTTTCAAATTCTTATCTTGTCTAAAAGACTTAAGACTAAATTCTCTGTGGATTGAGAACCTGTATCTGAACTGTAGGAAGAACTGGCAAGTTCTTCATCATTAGGATTTACTAATAAATGTGTTTGAACTTTACTAAGTTGTGTTCGGACTTCTATATTTTCGGACTTTAAAAGTCTAATTTCATCTTTGATTTTATTGATTTCCTGCTGGAGCTCTTTGATGGTTATTTCTTTCTTAGTCTTATTAAACCTTTCTAAGGTTTTGCAAAGAGAGATTTTGGGAGTAGAATGAATTTGGCTAGTGCTTGGTTCATCTGAAGAAACTAATTTCTTTAGTTTCTTGAGATAAAAAGACTTAAGTTTTGGGTCATCGACTTTACTGATTAGTTCAAGTAGAAAATCTTCTTGTTCTTCTTGTTTATTAAGGACTGAAATCTTATTATTACAACAAGCATCAGTACATCCGACCTTGATGTCTGGAGATGAGCTATTGCTCATTGAATGGTAATCAGAAGAGGATAATTCCAAATCATCTTCTGACTGACTATGGTCTGTGTCTTTTAATTCTAAAACTTGGATTAATTGAAGTTTCTCTTCCTCAGAGATCTTCAACTGGTTGACAGTTTTCTTTACTCTACATTTATTGGCATAATGACCAAATTTGCCACACTTGTAGCATTTGCCCTTTTGGGTTTGGTCTTTGGAGTGGAATTGTTTGGAAGGTTTCTTCTTCCATTTGGAATGCTTGGGTTTTTCATAAAATTCATTTCTTTCAAAATTCTTGTTCTTATATTTGGGGTGTCTTTTACTAAAGTGTTTGGTTGGATACCTATTGTAGGTATTTGACCTTTTATTTTTGTTAGAATGAGCAATATGAGGTAATCCATATTGTTCACAGAACGTTCCTAACTCATACTTAGCGATGGATTTATCTTTATTAACTTGTTTTGAAATTTTCATATCAATACACATTTTCAATCCTTCCTTTTGGATAATATTGATTATATTTCCATAAGTAAGGGTATGATATGGTATGATACCTTCTTCGTTTACTAAAACATTTCGCATTTTATGTGCAAAAAGATTTGGTAATCCATTTATAAATTTTTCTTTCCAAAATGGTTGATTACTGTCTTCTCTGAGCATGACTCTAGACATGAATACATCTTTGTACCATCTGAAGTCGCTTAGAGTTGGACATCTCAGATTGCTGAGTTGATCATGGATCCTAAAGGTGACATTATTAGGTGTTCCTATAAAATGTTCTATGATTGTAAAAAGAAGTGTGTTAATTGCATCAGGGACACCTTGTCCAATGTGTTCATCAAAAATTGGTATTCCTTCTTCATCTTTTTTAACAGCATTTATAATTTCATTTCTGGATTGTTCAGTGAGATGTTTCTCCCACCAGGAATGAAGCATTCCAGTGAATCCAGCGACCAAAAGATCAACAATTACCGGTTGAGTAAGATTATGATTGGTAATATAACTATTAGCAACCATGGACATATGTTGGAGTTTGTTGAGAAGTTCTTGTTCTGACAAATCATCTATATTTCATTCATAGAGTTTATCAGAAGAGACTGAGAATTGGTTTTGAATGTTTCTTTCTTCAAATTGAATATCAGGAGGAGTTGGTCTGGGATACCAGTTTTTTGTAAGGGATGTAGGATTAATGCGTCGATGATTAATCCTTTTAAGTTCAAGGTTCTGAAAAGCTTGTTCCACCTTTCGGATAGAATCTGTACCAGTGTCTGGTTCAGAGGATGGAAGAGAGGAATCTGATTGAGATTCTTCAGGATGATTTATAGTTTGGACAATTTTCTCTTTCTTTAATTCAAGTAATAACTGATCAATTTTTTGACTTGTGGAAGTAGATGATGATTTCAAGGCTACTGCCTTTAAAGAGGATTTTGAGAAATGTACTAAAGGTTTTTCCTTGGGTTTTGAGATAGAAAGATTATCAATCTTTGTCTCAATTTTATCTAATTGTTTACCAATTGTATGAAGACTCTGATTGGTAAAATTATTTTGTTCAATAATAGGTTTGGTTCCTGCATCTTCTTTCGGGATTTTGAAAGGAGTTGCTGGAATTTGTTTATTAGCAGTTGTGATGAGAATAGTTTCTTGTGGGGGATGACTAGAAGAGACAGTAGTCTTGTCTTCTTTAAGCCAATTTTCTTTGGTTATTACTTCAAGCTTTTTGTCAGACTCGTAGTATTTCTCAACATAATCGAAGAAAAATACCTCAAATCTATGAGTTTCCATAAAAGTATTCCATTTTTTATAAATTTCTGATTTTTCTTCTTGAGTGTATTTATTTCGGAAAATATTCCGCCGTGGAATATTTTCTTTGGCTACAATATCAGCATTGAGCCTTTTACTATTCTTTTTAAATGGTTTATTTAAAACTAAAAGTTGATGGTGATCATGACTTGCTTCAAAGTCAACATGACTTGCTTCAAAGTCAGATTTAGTAGGAGAAGTTTGTCCTCCTCGTTCTTGAGTTTGGGATTGGTAGACTGGATGTGTCACCTGAGAGGCTGTTTCTACTGACTTTAGTTTGATGTTGATCAGATCATTGATTAATTCTTGTTGGGTTACTGAAAAACTAGTGTCTACTGATTTTAATTTCCTATTGGCTAGTGAATTTATTAACTCTTGATCTTGACCCATCATATCGGTTGGTATGGATCCAGAAAAAGAACTTCTGCTAGGAGCAAATGATCTTTGTGAGTGGACTGACTCACAAGACCTTCTGGCAGGACGATCAAAATTAATTTTTACAGTCCCATCAAAATATTGTTCTATGTTGTCTAAATTTACTAGACTATTTTGAATAGCTACTGGCTTGCTTTCATTAATCAAACACCAGTCTGAAGGTAGACTAATATCTGACCACTTAATGGTTCTTGGAACTTTAATGTTTGCATTTTCTTGGTTGGTTTGAATTAAAAGTGTGTGATCTCTCAGACTTTTGGTTAAAGCCTGAAAGTTCATATTTGTGCCAGTGACTTTGTAGTAGACTCTATAAATTAATGCCAAAGGCTGTGTTCCTTCAAGGACTTGGTATCCTGAAGTCTTAATATTCAGAGTGGGTGCTTTCAGCATATGTGGATCTGAAAGACTTATAGTGAGGTCTGGAAAACAATCAAAATGGATAGGTCCATTATAGAGACTAGATTCTATCATTCCAAGTATGCTATCACTAAAGTTAGTGAATCTAGCATCTCGGAGACATAACAAGATGGAGGTATTAAGACATTTTCTAGTTAATGGTTTTACAGCTATTTGAACTAAGCCTATGTGAATATAATTATGACCATCTTTCCTATGGGATTTGATTTGTTCTGGAGAAAACAATTGACAAGTCTCATGTTCTTTGCTAAGAGCATAAGCCTTTTCAACTGTCTTGACATGATGTTCATTTCTAAATGAGGTTACTGACCATTTCTTTTTATAAATATTTTTACTTAAGACTTTGGGGATATTCCAATCTCCAAAATCTATACTATCGTCAGTTTGAAAATTAAGTTTTTGTTCTTCATTGACAATATCAGGTATGGCGCCTAAACTGGACCTAGAGCTAGTGCTGGCCATTGAATTAGATCTAAATAATCTACTCATAATTTTCACAATTCAAACAATCAAAATACAAAAAACTTATACTGATTCACCTTCCTCTTGCGCTAGCTAAACCCCTTCCCCGCTCATGCGATCCGCTCATGCCTCTCCTGGGTCTTATTGTTTGGAACACGCCTTACTGTTTGGTTGGGGAGTTAAACAAACGACTGTGAGGACTGACAGATAAGACAGACTGTAGATTGGAAATTTGATTATGAAACTTACTTTGCAAATTATGAAGATGCTAATGTATATATATATATATATATGTACATTTTCCCAGAAACTGTTTTGAAACGAGCGTATTCTTTTAAATGCCATGTCATGCTTGCATTTCATTTTATTATATGCATTGGTATGTATATGCAAACTGTTGTATGACGCTGTGGAGGCCAGGTAAGTTTCAGGTGAGTACTGTGTGATGTTAGTGGTTGCACTGGTTATGGTTATATGTAGAGGCATGTAGAGCTCATTATCCTACACCTCGGTGTTAGTGCTCCCGCCCGTGGTCAGGGCACAATCCTTCACGTGATGTTCACCTCCCGCACCGCATGCTTACCTTGGATCCAAGTTTGGTGCATAGTCCTATCGTACAGACCACATTAGGTGGTTCCGACTCGTAGGTGACCCAGGATTATTCGCACAACCTTCACGTGATCGTAGCACTTAAGCGTACTTATTTACATCCAGCCCTATCGTACAGACCACAATAGGTGGTTCTGACTCGTGTGCAAACATATTTGATGAGCTATAGGTTCAGTCGTACAGGTCACATTAAGTGACTCCAGCTGGCATATCATTTATATTGACTTATTTCACCTGGTTAACTTATTTCATTGCTGAGATACTTGGCATGGCATATACTCGGTTTTCATTACTCTCGAACATGATTTCTACATACGTATGTATTACTATTTTCTGGGAAATTATACGGGTTTTACGGTGAGGGGTTATTATTTTTGGAAAGTGAAATGGTTTTAAAAAGCTTTGTTTTTGCCCACTCACGTTTTCTGTTTTGCGCCCTTCCAGGTTCTAGTTAGAAGTTCGTATTGATGACTTACAAGGACTCTACGACGATTCTGACAGACTTCAAATAATTTAGGGATTTCTTTCGTGCCTTGTATAATTCTTACCTAGCTGGCTGGACTGCACTTAGGTTACATATGCCCTAAATATGTGTATCTACTCTTTGAATACCTTCACTCACACTTATATACTTGTCTAGTGTAAGTTAACTAGTTTGGTTTTTATTTACTCACATTTTCATATCACTGTCACTTCCGCTCTGCGCTCATGGCTATGTCACCCTCACGTGACGGCCAGCATGCCTCGATTCTGGTCGGGGTGTGTCAAACAATATGAAACAACATTAAATAACATTAACCAAATTGTAGTTTTTAAATTTAATTTGTAGTTTTTAAATTTAAGTTGTAGTTTTTAAACATAAGTTGTAGTTTTTTAAATTTAAGTTGTTGTAGTTTTTAAATTTAAAATAAATTGTGTTTGGCCCTATGACCATTTGGCCCTCAGTTGGAGATGATTTTTTGTGACAGGGCTAAAACGAGTTTTATGGCCCTTTGGCCCTCGGTTGAAGATGGAGACAAATATGGTCATGTACTGTTCATTAAAATATTAATATCTTTGAGGGCCAGAGGGCTGCTAAAACGAGTCATCTGGCCAACCTTCGATTAGAGATGGCCTTAGTAGTGACTTCATACAGTAACCTAATCTTCTTGCTTAAAATTAAGAGTTTCAGTTATTTGAATCGAGCCTATTTTTCTGAGTCAAATGTCGTGACATAATATTTACTTATATGGCCCATCTGTAGTTGACATGATATTTACCAATTATATGGTCCATCTTGCTTAAAATTAAGCTTTTGCACGTTGCTTTTCTTTGGTGTTTTTTTAATATTTGCCACCCTTGTATTGTATTCTAATTAGGTTTCAACCTACATCGTATGGTTCTGGAACAACTTCATCCTCCATATCACTTCCCAAAGTGATGGCTTCATTGATTTCCATTTCTCCCTTTGAATTTACAAATGTGGAGTTGGAGAGTTCACTTTGATCTTGAATCTGTGCCATGATCTCCATAATCTGCCCAACTTGCTTCTCCAATGCATCCATCTTGTTGTCTTGATTTTCTACTTCCTGGTTCAAAGAGGTGATTAATTGAATAATATTATCATTATCAACCGACGAACCTGAATTTGGTTGGGGAGATTGTGGTGGAGGCTGTGGTGGTTCACATGGCCATTGATAGAACTCCTCACATGGCTGCAATTGTTCTTCGTTTTGTGAGCCCTGCGTCAAAGAAATGAGTCCATCAAGAATTTCATTATAATTCATGGGCATACTTGAATTCGATTGAAATTGCTGTGAGGGAGGTTGTGGTGGCTGCATAGATCTTGAATAAAACTCCTCATCTTGTTGCCAATATCCACTTTGTTGAACCTGTTGAGGTTCTCCCCACCTATGATCTGAATAATTTCTCCAATCCGAATTGTAAGCGTTGGAAAACATGTTGCCCCTTGATTGGTTATGGCCTTGATATCCCCAAACATCTTCATTTGCAGAAAATTGGGGACATTGATGAGTTTGATATCCTTGCCCATACGATGCACCAAATGTAGGGACACTTGGCATTGTGGTCCTTCCGGCATTCTGAGTTAATTGAGACGTGAGATTCGCCAATTGAGCTTGGATGGATGCAAGTGCCATGTCTCGCTCCATTTGTACCTAAAATCAAAGAAAGAAAACTAAATCAAATATCAAAAGTTAAAAAAAACATAACAAAATAAATAAATAAATAAATAAATAAATAAATAAAATAAACACAAATAAAAAAAAATAAAACACAAACAAAAACATAAACAAGGGATTAGCAAATTTGCTAATCCCCGGCAACGGCGCCAAAAATTTGATGCGAAAATAAGTTAACGCACAAATTTAAACCCTATTTGTGACAATTGTAGTATATGGATAAGTAGGGATCGTTCTAACCGGGGATTAACTAGGGATGCTAACCAAAGTAAAATTAAATTTAAAAACGTAAAAACAAAATTTAAAACACTAAACTAGACTCAAAACACTTAACTAGAATAACTCAAAATAAAACTAACAAATAATCTAAAACAAATCAAAAGACTCAAAATAATTAAAGACTCTAGAAAACACAAACTAAATTGATTTCTAACAAATCTAACACTTTAAAATAAATGAGGGATTGATTTTTGACGAAATTGAATTTAAAACAGAAACTTAAAAACAAACTTCAAAGAAAATATATTTTATAGAATTAAAATGATGAGACGTTAGTTAGAGGGGTCCTTATCCACACATGAACATATGCATATAATTTAATTCCCAGTTATGATTTCAACAAACGAATAAATGACAACGCTCCAAGTTAATTAGGTCCGCTTAAATTAACTTTCAGATTTCCCTATATTCATTGAATTGGACGGGATACGCATCACAACCAAATTATTCTTATCAAGTTCCCTAACTATGGAATACGCATGATAGAGAGACATATCAAAGATCATTAAGTTCAATGGAAATTATAAGCATCGACTAGGCATTCATAACTATGGAATACGCATGTTAATCCAACCTAGGGTTTACTAAATACAATCGTGACTAGCGATTTTTACTACTCATGAATATAAGTTCATAACGATTAGGTGAAATTCCCTTATATCCTAGCATCAAGTCTAAGCATGCAAATTAAGTGTCGACCCTCAACCCACATACATAAACAAGTTCTTAATCAACACAGAAAAATAAACCACATCCAACATTCATAAATTCATAACTGGAGTAAATCAAATCATAATAAACATTTATCCATGGTTTCAAATTCACCTCTAACCAAACAGAAATTAATTACACATGTTTAATATAATTGAAAAGCAAATTAAATTAAACATGAGTTTAAGAAAAATAAAACCAAATGAGGAAGTCTTTCTCTGTGCTTAAGCTGCCAAAGGCAGCTCCTGTCTTCCTCCTTTCCCAGAGAAGCGGTGTCCTACGTCAAAGGCTTCACGCCTTCTGTTTTCTGCGCTCTGGTTCTTCTCTGCGCATGCTGCCAAAGGCAGCCCTCCTTGCTGCGTCTCGCTCTCTCCTTCCCGCACTGCTTCTGCGTCTGACTCTCGCTGCCTAAGGCAGCTCTCTGTCCGTCTCTCCTTTCCAGCTGCACAGGGCAGCGCCCCTCGCGTCTCCCCGCAGCTTTTCTTCCACCCCGAGAGCTTCCTTCTGCTTTCTGTTTTTCCCCCCTCTAGTTGCCCGAGGCAGCTTACCCCCTTATTTCTCCAACTTCCCACGTCTCAAGTTCCTCCCTCCTAGGCCCAGACCCTCACGCTTCACTAAGCTCCCATATATGCGCACGCTGCCAGCACATGCCTTTCTTTATTTCCCACGCTTCACTGCCCACTGACAGCTCTCCTTTCTTTTCCAGGCTTATTCCCCTCGTTCCGCCTTCTCCTGTTTTCTGATCTCCCCACCTATTTATTCGCCTTCACACGCTGCCAAGGCAGCTTCCACTTAATCTTTCCACTTTATGATTTTTTTTATTCTTTTCTTCCCCCTTGCGCACACCACTCCCCTCGCTGCACAAAGCAGCTTTCTTTTTATATTCTCTTCCACGCTGCCTTGCTTTAAAGTCCCCTCCTTTATTCCTCTTTATTCTGCACTTATTTCCCACCGAGGCAACCACCCACCAAGTTCCACGTCTTTTTTTATTTTTTTTCCTTTTCTGTGCCTTCCTTTGCCAGCTGCCTAAGCAGCTTCCTTTGTGTCAGTGCTCTGCCCACATCTCCTCTTATTTTATTTTCTGCTTTCAAACAAAAGGGAACAAATTTATTAACCAAATATAGTGGGTAAGGTTGTTTTAACGAATTTATTACTTAAAACCTCACTAGTGCTATTTTTATTTTCTTAGCTAGATAAATTCGATAAAACACAAAAATAAAGCAAATAACTCAAAAATATAAGAAACTAACTAAGAAAAGACGAGAGAATTTGATGTAAAATATGTATAAATATGAGCTTATCAAATACCCCCACACTTAGCTTTTGCTAGTCCTCGAGCAAAACAAACGAAAACAGAAAAAGTAATAACATGAAAATTATTAGTTTCCCCCTATATGACCTTCATAGAACTTCATTCGAGAACACAAATCATCAAGAACCATAGCTAACACCAAACAGGCTAATCCAAGTTCATTTTCCTTATTCAAATATTAGCAGTAATCTTTGAATCATCCTTGAAGTGTAGTGTGTGAGATAGCCATGTTAATGCAATTTTAAAATTTTTATTTTTAAAATTACCATATGCAAACTAGCGACCTTCTCACTGGATACACACTCAATCACACATGTGTTTAGTCTTAATGTGTTTCTCTCAAAGAATCAAATGTGAAAGTTCTACCATAAGCTTGCATAAAGATCACTTTTCCACAATCATAATTGCAAAACTTAAATCAAGAGGACTTTCATTGGACGTAATGAGGTTTAGGGCGAGGGTTATTGAAACGAAAGAATAGGTAAACACAAGTTCCAAGCTACATTGCAAGCAATTCTTTTGTTTAGATTTATAAGAACTCAAGCTTTCCAGCTATTCTTCAAGTCACCTCCAACCACAACCTTAAACTGAAACTTTAAACACTTTTTATTTTCTTCGTAAACAAACTTTCTTTTTTCTTTTTTTTTTTTTTTTTTTTTTTTTTAAGCAGAAACAAATATGAAAAACCCCCACACTTATTCTTTTACCAAACACCTTCAAAGTACTTCACAAACATTTCTCATAAGACAATCTCACATTGCTCACTAGCTCGCTTGGAAAGGGTAAGGAAAAAAAAATATTTCAGGCATAAGGGTAGACATATCTGGTGATAAGAAATAAAAGGCTCACAAATACGGCTCAAATTGGCAATCTAATGATATCATTTTTCTTTGGGAAACAAGGTTATTTGGGCCATGGTGGTAAACCTAATGCCTCTATCATTTTCAAGTTCATGCAATCAATGACAAATATTTCGAAAGATCGTTATGCAAGTTCTAGAGAAATATCTCACATAAGTTCATCACACATGAAAGAATAAGAGTGTATGAAAAATGCACACACTTTCAATAGGCTCAAAAACTCACATAGGATGTATATGGTCACTAAATTCACATATAGAGCTTTAAATCATGCTTTAGTTTCACATTAACAAGGCTATGTGCGTTTAGTTTTTCAAAGATGATCAAATATGTACAAAACTAACACGAGAATTAGGAATTTCACACAACACATGTTAACTAAGTTCTTGATCATCATGGTTCAAATTTTATCCAATTATATCATTGGGTCGGGAAACTAACAAAAATCTAATTCAAAACAATAAGGAAAACAAGGAAATATTTTTGGATTTTTTTTTTTAAATTTTCCGATTTTTTTTTTTTTTTTTTTTTTTTAAACAACAACTTAATTAAGAAAACACAAAGTAATAACATGAAAACAAATGAAACCAGTTCAACGTCGAAGGTACAAAAAATTTTCAATTTGGTCATTTTTTTACTCTTTACCCCCACACTTAAACTAGACAGTGTCCCCAATGTCAGAAAATATAATAAAATGCAAATAAAAATAAAATAAATAAATATAAAGAAACAAAATAAAGCAATATGACTGAAAACTTCCCTAATTTGCAGTAAAATCAAGCGATGACCCCCAAGCTAAAATTCTGCAATCAACTTCAAGGGTGGAAATAACCAAAAGTTCCTACAAAGAAAAGAAATAATTCAGTTAAGTAACACAAGAAAATGTAAAAAAAATTGCAAACGAAAAATTGAAAATCACGATAAAAGACAATGAATAGAACTAATAAGTGATCATTGGTCCTGTTTGGTGACTTTCCACAGCTTTGAACTTGAACTGGCCTCGGGAACTTCTTAGCAAGGAAAATGAGACTTGATTGGTGGTGGTGACTGATGCGTCCATATGTTGTTGAAGCTTCTCGAGCTCTTGGTTTCAACTCGGACTCCTTCTGCCGGGTTAATTGAGTCTGCAGGCTACATTCTTCTTTTTTTGTTTCTTCTGCATGGCAGGTAGGCACGAGGTAGAGGTGGTGGTCTGTTTCTTTGTTCAATCTGTCCAAGTGCCGACCTATTGCTTTCTTTCACCTTGACTCGCAGGCAAGAGCAAGGGTAAAGGAAAAGCATGCCATGAGATATCTTTGCCTCTGACTCTGATGATATGAGATACTTTTGCTTTTGAAGAAGTATCGTTCCACATGTGTATTCTTGAACTGGGCTGGGGAACTTCTTAGCAAGGAAAATGAGAGTTGATCTTGAAGATGAAGCTTCACCTTGTCTCCACATGCTTCAAGTTATCATTTTCACTTGCCTTATCTGTTCTCCAGGCAGATGTGGCGTCTTCTTCGGAAGTACATCAGCGGTTGAAGATGAGCACTCGAGAGCAATGCTAGGTAAACAATCAGGAAGGATTTCCAGGCAGTCGGTTCTTAGATCGGAAGATTGACACCGAGTGCTGGCTGATTGCTCGCTTTCTCCTTGTCACAAAGACAAGGAAAAGGACAGGGAGAAAGCATGATATGAGATACTCTTGCTTTCAACCTTCATGATATGAAATACTCTAGCTCTTGATGACTTGTTTGCAAAGGTATCCCAGGGAATGAGAAACACAGAGTAACTCGAGAGGGTTTGTTGAAAAGGCATTTTCGGAGATGAAGAAGTGCAGAGAGGGTGTGCCTTTGCTGTGGAAGGCGAAGGTAGACGTTTATAGGAATGATTCTTCACAACCGAAACTGTTCCTTTACCCCTGTCGGCAGCCGGTGGATGGATGAACAGTACAAGTTACGCGTTTTCTGACAAAGCTGCCCGTAATTTCCGCAAAGCTGACAGTGCGCGTGACGAATGACGACAAAAAATGGAAAAGCTGCTCGCCTCGTGATTCCTTACCGCACCGGCTTTTGAGAGAGACGCCCGACTTTTGAGAGAGGTGTCCGACTTTTGAGACGGAGTCCGTCTTTTGAGAAAGGAACCCGGCTCTTCGATTTGCGAGAGGACGCCACTTTGATTTCTGATGAGCGCCTCTTTGATTTCTTCTTTTTATAGAGGCGCTGATTTTGTTCCACAACATACTTGAGCTCCCTCCTGTAAACACTCCCTCCGAGATTTTTTTAATCTTGATCAGTTCGACCTCTTCATTCTCAACACCTTCAGAAAATGTCTTGCCCCTCTGACCGTCGCCTTAACTTGAATGTTGGGGAAGATATTGATATGTCTTCTCCAACCAACATTTGGCAGCCGTCCTTCATATCCCCAAATGGTCCTCTTACAGTTGGGGATTCCATGATGATGAATGAAACAACCGCATCGGTGGTGGCCAGAAATCTGCTCACTCCTAGAGACACTAGGATACTTTCCAGGCGGTCCGACGAACTGGCTGTTCAGGACTCTCTGGCCTACAGCGTCCGATGCGCAGGCTCAGTATCAAACATGGGCCAGCGCCTTCTTGCACGAACTCGTCAGGTTGAGTCATTGATGGCTGAAGTGGCTAGTCTTCGGCAAGATGTCAGAGTGCTTAGGCATGAGAATAAGGAGTTGCACATGCTCGCAACTAATTACTCAACAAGCATGAAGAGGAAGCTGGATCAGATGCAGGAGTCCGAAGTGCGGATTCAGAGTGATCATCAACGGTTTATGGCGTTACTCCCGAGGTTTATGTTGTCTTCGTCCTCGGGAGCTGCACCAAGTATTGAGGCTCCGAATGATCCAACTCTGGCGCTTCGTCTTTCTGGGGCTCCGTCGACCTCCGAGGCACCACCTACCAACGACCAATGAAAGCTATTAGTTCACATTATTGTAAAATATTTATGCTTTTAAGTTTATTTAATTATATATATAAATATAAGTATTTTTGTGTTTTTTTTTTTTTAAATTATATGGATGTTTATTATTATTATTATTATTATTATTATTATTATTATTATTTTATTTTATTTTATTTTTAATATCAATGTAAAATAAGTAAATCAAAGTAAAAAGACTATGTTTAATCTCCCAAACAAAAATCACAACTAAATAAACAAAACAAAATGAAAGCAGTAAAGAGAAGGGATTAGGAATGCAAATCTGATTGTGGGTGATTCCTAGGCCTCCCTTCATTATTCAAATGCATGGGCTTATCCTTGAACGGACGGTGGTACTTGAAATGATCCGACAACGGTCTAAGTTCTAATGACGGTGCCTGAATCATCAAAATTAGATTGTTAGTATAACATAAAATTAAAAATGGAGAAGATGGCTTACTATCTCGTTCAAACTCAATCACAAACACCACGTCCTTGAAAGTTTCAGGGACTTTGCACTTAGCCAGATTGCATGTGATGATTGTGACATGGCCCTTGTTATCAAACTCAACTTCCTTGGCATTGGTTGTCTCAACTACATCCTCTTTGATGCATTCAACATATTCTCCGGCCACTTCCTTTTCTTGAATAGTTCTTCTTGGTGTACAAGTCTCTTTGAATGTTTCAACATCATCGGGAACATGATTTGGTACACCAAGAATTTGGATATCACTTTGCACCTTGGGAAGAGCTTCCATAACGTAATTTTCATTCACTTCTTCCTTGGGATTTAAAAACCTGCAAGGAAAAAGGACAATTGGCGGAATAATGTTAGAATGAAATGAATTTTGAACCTCCTCACCTGAGTTTGATGGCATAAGGACTTGAGGGGTTTGCGACAAGAATTCTTCTAAACTGCCCAAGTCGTCATCCTCATCTTCTTCTTGAAGCGGCAATTCATCCATGTTCGGGCTATGTTTGGATGGTTCTGGAACAACTTCATCCTCCATATCACTTCCCAAAGTGATGGCTTCATTGATTTCCATTTCTCCCTTTGAATTTACAAATGTGGAGTTGGAGAGTTCACTTTGATCTTGAATCTGTGCCATGATCTCCATAATCTGCCCAACTTGCTTCTCCAATGCATCCATCTTGTTGTCTTGATTTTCTACTTCCTGGTTCAAAGAGGTGATTAATTGAATAATATTATCATTATCAACCGACGAACCTGAATTTGGTTGGGGAGATTGTGGTGGAGGCTGTGGTGGTTCACATGGCCATTGATAGAACTCCTCACATGGCTGCAATTGTTCTTCGTTTTGTGAGCCCTGCGTCAAAGAAATGAGTCCATCAAGAATTTCATTATAATTCATGGGCATACTTGAATTCGATTGAAATTGCTGTGAGGGAGGTTGTGGTGGCTGCATAGATCTTGAATAAAACTCCTCATCTTGTTGCCAATATCCACTTTGTTGAACCTGTTGAGGTTCTCCCCACCTATGATCTGAATAATTTCTCCAATCCGAATTGTAAGCGTTGGAAAACATGTTTCCCCTTGATTAGTTTTTAATTATAAGTTGTAGTTTTTTAAATTTAAGTTGTTGTAGTTTTTAAATTTAAAATAAATTGTGTTTGGCCCTATGACCATTTGGCCCTCAGTTGGAGATGATTTTTTGTGACAGGGCTAAAACGAGCTTTATGGCCCTTTGGCCCTCGGTTGAAGATGGAGACAAATATGGTCATGTACTGTTCATTAAAATATTAATATCTTTGAGGGCCAGAGGGCTGCTAAAACGAGTCATCTGGCCAACCTTCGATTAGAGATGGCCTTAGTAGTGACTTCATACAGTAACCTAATCTTCTTGCTTAAAATTAAGAGTTTCAGTTATTTGAATCGAGCCTATTTTTCTGAGTCAAATGTCGTGACATAATATTTACTTATATGGCCCATCTGTAGTTGACATGATATTTACCAATTATATGGTCCATCTTGCTTAAAATTAAGCTTTTGCACGTTGCTTTTCTTTGGTGTTTTTTTAATATTTGCCACCCTTGTATTGTATTCTAATTAGGTTTCAACCTACATCGTATGTTACAACCCAAAAAAAAAAAAAAAAAACCTATTTAAAAATAATAATGATCAACGCATAAAAACACATTTTTGCAATGTGTTTTGTTTTATTTTGTTTACTATTTTTCCTTCATTATTGGGTGCGATGGCGGGTCCGAGAGACTCTAGTCATGTCCGGGCCCCAAACACACCATCCACATTCCAGATTTGATGTTCCAATCCGTCCCCAAAAGAAACGGCACGATTGGTTTTATACTTTCGGCCAAGTTATTCACAGGTGCAGAAAAACGGAACCCTATTGCCTTTTCACTTGTCTCTTCGCGTTACCCAACTGATCAAATCGGTTGATCAAAATTCAGTTCCGATCTAATATTCTAAGAAGAGCAGCTTTGATACTCTCTTCACTCCTCATGTTATCAGGCACCTTCACCACAACATCTTGCAGCATGAGCTCGTTCATGCATGACAAGCTCGCATGGTACATCTCAAAGTCCAAGTCACGCAGCGCCGCCATTAACCTAGCTGACGGGCAGTTCACATTCTCGGACCGAACCCTAATCATGGCGTCCGAACACACTATCTTCACCTCCACCTCGAGCCCCGTAGACCCACTCACCGACGAGTTGGGCGGCCGCGTTTGATCCACTGATGTCGTGCTGCTCTGATTGTCCAAGTTGTCGACGGTCTCGGCTTTCACTTTCTTGGACTCTCTCTGCACCTGCGACTCCATCTCGTCCACCTTGCTCTTCAGCTCGATGATGTACGAAACGGCGTCGGACAGCAACGATGCCTTGTTCATTCTCGATACGTTCGGCACCACTGCTCGCAGGGCGCAGAACCGGTGGTTGAGCTTCTCCCGCCGCTGCCTCTCCGCTTCCACGTGGTCCAACGTTGTGTCTCGCCCTAGGCCCGGTTTTCGCCCTCGCTTTTTCGGCGTCCGTTTGGGAAACTCCGAATCCGAAGGTTCCGGGTTAAGGTTATTTAGATTCGAAAACGGTATGGGACCCGAACATGCTCTTCCGCACTTCTTCTTCATCGCCGTTATGTCCAAGGCAACTTCCTTTTTGTCGTCTTCTTCCCCTACGCCGGCGATGATGCCAATGTCGGCGAAGGAGAAGTTTCGGTTGATTAAATCGATGGGGGATCTGGTTCCAGGGTCGGGTTGGCCCCAAACGACATCCGAGCCGAATAAGGATTCGGTTTGCTCAACCAGGTTCCCATTTTCTCGGATCAAATCTGAAGAGCCCATCTCGAGAACTCCGGTGGGGGTTGGGATGCAGACTAGGGTTTGAATCCCATGCATTTGTGCTTCTTTTGCTCTTTCGCAGTTGTAGAATTGAAGCTCATGGCTTCCAGTCAGCCACACCAAAGATCCAGAGCTAAAAGCTTTGCCGGGAACATTAGTACTAATGCTTTCACCGACGGAGAAGGATCGAGCCAACGACGTGACGTAGAACCATTCCACGTTGGTGACGTCGGGGTTTAAACCCATGTTGTCGAGGATCAAGTCTTGATGATGGTTATCTGGATTGTTGGTGTCGTTGATGAGGGACTGGATGCCCTTGAGGATCTTCCTTCTTTCGGATAGACCTCCGTAGGGGTTGTGGTGGTGGTTGTTGGGTGATGCGTCTTTGGGGCCTTGGAAATGGCCGTCTCCCCAGGTCAGGAAGAGACGACCATTGTCCACCTGGTGGTCGTTCGAGGTTTGCCAGAAGATGGCGTATGACCACCAGTCTGGCTGGGATTGAAGAATGAATTGGAGCCTTTGTTGGAGGGATGGATGGTTTTCTTGAGGCAAGGAGACTGGGGATGAGGATGAAGAGGGGGAGATTATTAATTCTTCCATAAGTGGTGAGGCCAGAACTTTTGTTGGGAGATTGAGTTCCTAATTTAGTGGACACAAATCAATTAATACTTGCGGAGTGAAAGATGCTAGAGGAGTAGTTTAGCACAAAAAAAAGAATGCTAGAGGGAGAGAGAGGTCCTTACAAAAAAAGGTTGGGCTGGATGGGGCTTTATATATGGTCCATGGATACTCAGATTTTCTGAAACCGAGAGTGAGCAGTGTGAGAGTGTAATGTGGGGTCCAAGTTTGGTGTTGCTTGGGTTCAAATTTAAATAAATTGGTCCCGGGACCCAGGCCTAGAGAAAAACAGAAAATTAATTTAAAGATAATACTTTTATTTCTTTTTTAGACGAGCTCAATCTTTCACTTGCAATTAACTTTACAATTAAAATTTTATAATCCATATCGTTTAATCTTTTAATCTCTATTTGAATATTATATCTATAAAAAAAATTATTATAACTGTAGATTGTATAATCATCTAAATGTATCAAAATAAATCAACGATTTAGATACCAAGTAGCATATTCACAGTGAACTGTTGATTTGTTCGCTACATTTGAATGATTTAATGATCTTCGATTCAAATGATTTTTTGTAGAGAAGATCTTCTAATAAAAATTAAGAGATTTAACAGTTTTTATTAATTATAAATTTTATTTTATTTTTTTAGAAAGAAAAAAAAAGATCAGCTGATGGTTTTGTCACTGCACTTCACTATTTTGGGGGCCGAGAAAAACTTACAGAGGTATTTCACCCTCTCCCTGACCAATATCGTGCAATTCACCAGTACCAAAGATCGAACCTATAACATACTATGTAAAATACGAACCTAGAATTCGTTTTCGATCACTAAACCACTCCGTGGTCATTATCGATTATAAAATTCTAGCGGTGAAGATTTTTGCATGTGAGATAATAAAGCATTATCTTTAATTTAATATTGGTTGGAAAAATTAGGCTCATAGAAGCTATATAAAGCCTTAGGAGGGTGAAGTCACTATTGGGCAGCACTAGCACATGGAGTGAAAGGGAAAGGCACAGTGGCTGATTGGGGCCATACGCAACTGTCTGTTGTGGGGTCCCTCTCTTGCTTGAATGATGTTTAAATGCATCAATTTTTTATTTCTAAGATAAAACAAGAAACAATGAATGGTCCTTCCCTTCATCATCAATTGATGAAACTACTTTTGACATGATACAAAGGTTTTTGGTACGTAGTTTTTGGAAAATTCAATTATAAATGGGATCAGATTTAGCCGTCGTCATTAACAATCATATCTAGTTCTACCAATTATGTATGAATTATCACATACATGCTTTGAAAGTTAGGTATTAATTCCTAATGCATATTCTTTTTGTGATATTTAAGCGAGAATGTACATATAACATACAATCCGTCTATGATGTTCAGATCATATATAAAGATGTAAGACTCATTAAGTTTTGTGAAAACCTTTTGAAAAATCATGCAACTCTTAAGAGCGTGATGTTCGCCTTACGTGAAATCACAATTATCAAAGACAAGCTCTCCTCAATTTCAAAGTGATGTTCCAACAAACATTACATCAAATTACTTGTCTAAATATTTTAATGGTGATAAACCATTAAGACAATTAGATGGTTTATATGCAGGGATTAATAATTCAAAGCAAACATGCATAAATTCAT
This sequence comes from Malus fusca, assembly GCA_035220775.1. Taxonomy (NCBI): domain Eukaryota; kingdom Viridiplantae; phylum Streptophyta; class Magnoliopsida; order Rosales; family Rosaceae; genus Malus; species Malus fusca. The sequence continues at coordinate 21,152,774 of CM069059.1, read as the reverse complement.
AAGCGAATTGATAAAAGACTACATATTCCGATTAAGGCTCTTGACCTCGCTCTAGCAAAAATAAATTAATTACGCATAATCATGATTAAAAAGAAAAATATCATTACGAAGAAAAGATAGAAAACACCCTTGAAAGAAGAATACAATTCGCCAAAGCCTAGCCAAGTTTTCCAAATTGATGTGTAAAAAACCCTGATGGCCTATTAGTGCTTATAATTAGCACCTTATTCCCAAACATACCTAAATAAGGCATTCTTAAAAACTAGGAAACAAAATAACAAAAGGATAACTTAAAATCACAAACCTAACATAACTAGGCAATCTGCCCAGTCCGAAACACTTCACGTTTATAGACCAGACCAGCACCAAAACTCACCCAAAAGATCTTGTTTTGAATATTAAGATGTTCTCTACAACTCTATAAAAGGGCCCAACTCCATAAAATGTCATCTTAATGCTGAAAACTCACAATTAAGCCCAACAAGTCAATCTGCCAACACTACGCCCTGGTCCTTTAATCCTTCCCCATAATCAAATACTTTGGAATAAAAATGCTGAAATTTTGATACAACCTTCTTGACAGACTTTTGAATCTACTCCAACTGGAAATTGTCTCATTATTTTTTGCATAGAATAAGGTCACATCTCCCACATTTGAAATATAAAACAAAGTATCAAATCTCACCAAATTACACTAAGAATATGGTAAAATATATAATATGAAATCGACTCATCAAAATGTAGTCAGATTGTTTATTGTGTTATTCAATACTCTTAACAGGGAGTAAAATCTTCAAAACAGTAGGATTTTTAATTGGAATTAAAATCGAAACTAGTGTGGTGTTAGTTAAGCACCATCCCACGTTCAAATTATTTTCTTTGCAATTGTTAAACTCAAAGCAGTAAGCATGAGCTCATACGTAATTGCATTTTTACATGTTCACGAAAAGGATTTCTATAGTAATGCTTTTAGGGTCCTTGTGGTGTGAAATAGGTAAATTCTAAGGAAGTTCGAACCAGAAAACTTTTTTTATGGTAGGATATAAGGTATAAAAGCTTGTTGATGGGAGGGTACGTCGGAGGAATTGGAGAAAAAAGTTGGAATAGAGTACTCTGAGTCAAGTGAGTGAATATAGGTAAAATGGGTTTTTCTTCTTCTTCCACACGCTCCCACAAACTGTTGTGTCTTATCATAAGCCTAATTTGGGTAAAATCTGATTCAATATGGGGAACTTAGTTTTTGGGTGAGCAGTCTGCCCATGGTTACGGATGAGGATTATCTTTGGATTCTCTTTATCGGGATCTGGAGGATCAATCAATCGTTTTCATTCATCGTACATTGTACGGTTAGTTTTCGTTAGGTACTATTTATATTTGATTTTAAATAAAAAATTTAAAATGATTTTTGACCGCACAATGTATGATAAACGGACACAATTGATTGATTATCTGGATCTCCACAAGAGGATCCGGCTAGGATCCTAATCCCATGCTTACGGGCCATATAAGGACTTAACTTGCGTCCATGTTCACTTAACCATTTTGGTCTGTAAGGAGAGACGGATGCCAATTTTGCAAACCCTAAGAGCAATTCTTTTTTGAACAAACAATATTATCTACACTAAGGGGGAGGGGATGAGTTTAGTTCACAATGTGCTAGCAATAATGTTGTTCGAATTTGCTTTTGACAAGAATCGAACCTAAGACTTCTCACTTGCAAGTGAAGAGGAATACCACTAGACCGTAGTACTAAGTGACAACTCTAAGAGCATTTTATCTTTTCGTTGTTTTTTTTTTATCGATGTGGCAGGACAAGACCGAGGATTAAAATATTAGCACAATTACTTATATATCTTCGATATATAGGATTATCATACAAAGTTTCTTTTTTGGGAAAGGAGGGTTGAAACCTATTTTCTTCACCATCTGTTGCGGATTCACCCACATATCAACCTAATATATGTCGAATTGAATAAAAATTGTTGATTTATCGGCCAAAATATATAGAGCGAAAATCCGAAACTTTTTAACAAAGTGTTGACCCTAAAAACTACCAAGCCTACGTGGCGCGCAGGCCGAGTAATCTATGAGCTAACTACGTCCTTCGGTGAATGCGGGGCGTGCCAACTCGTCGGCCGAGCTCGGCCGAGGAGTAAATTTGTTGATGTTGCGTTGGGTGCGCGGCTGACTTCTGCGTCTTGCGATTGCGGCCGAGGAAGGAACGCGTCTCGACCTCTTGGGTTCTCGAACCTGAAGACAAGGCTACTATTCTTACGAAGTTCACGAATCGCCGTCGTCGGATTCGATCACAGTGATGGTATTCGTCAGAGTAAACTCACGCCGAATCGACACCAAAGTGTAAGGACACAAATACTCAAAGCAAATATAAGTCTTTATAGTGAACGTAGTTCGGCCGTCTGAATGCCGAACTCTAAATCCTACTTGAGAGTATCCAATCATAAAACAACTCGGCGTGCAATGCGCCGAGCTCAGTAAATGGTAACACTTCACTTCGCCGAGAAGGCTGATGAAATGACCTCAATCAATAAGGACTCAGAAGTCCTTCTCGACCAAGACTTGGATAGATAACTGACCGTGCCCGCCGCAGTGCTGTTGATGCCAACGGAAGATACTGCGAGTTCGGCCAATTCTACGGTGACAGAGCTATCTATGCCGACTTAAGATATCACCGGTTGCTTTCACAGTGTTGTTGATGCCAACGGAAGATGTGTCAGCGAAAAGAGAAAATAAAAAAATCTCAAAGTTGTTGAGAGAGTTTGCGCAGGGCAATTGTGTGTTGAATCGGACCATTTGAATGATGCACAGCCTCCTCTATTTATAGCACTGGATGCCTTCAGAGTCGAGTCCAAACCCTACTCGGACTAGGTCTTCTTCTCCTGATCAAACACCCATTCGACCAGTCCTATTTTTATTCGGATTGTGAACCTAGTCTTTTATTGAGCCGGATCCACTCCGGGTTATCAAACTTGCCGAGACTCCTTGTTGCACTAGGACTCGACTCGCAAATGTAGCATGACCTAGCCGGCCTAGTTTTAGAAGCCCACGATCCGAGGCTTCCTTGTCGCCAGGCCTTCCGGGTCGAGAATTGTTCTATACTCGGCCCAAATTGATATTTTGGGCCCAAACATTGCCCCTTCGCTTATGAGGTCCTCAGCCTGAACTCTTTGGCCGAGTTTCGACCTTGAAGAAGCGAATCTAATTCACATAACCCAAGTACTCTATTTTCAAGGCGCATTTATTGAGCACGATTGCACGATCTTGATCCTGCGAACCAAACTCGTCACGTGGCGTCTTCTAACACGGCCAATCCCTAATAATGACGTCTAAAGCATGCGGCTACCTGAACCGTCATGCCATCATGGTCTTGTTGCTGAACACCACCACGCTGCCTCGATCTACGAACCGTTCAGCATCGTGCAGACGCCAAACCGTCTTTCACCATAAATTTCGCCGTCCCTTGGTTTTCCCAATTGGATTTTCTGAATGTTCATAATGATTAGCGAATTTTCGGTCGATTTTACCCCTCATTTCAAATTTCGAAACGATTGTCCTTCCCTCCATCGTCCTATAAATACCAAAATCCTCTCATTTGTACCTTTACGCGTTCAAATTGTCTGATTTTCCTGTCATTGCTCTCTAGCGCATCTCTTTTTCCAGGTCTTCATCTTCAATTCCCCCAACCCAGAAAAACCCCTTTTCGCATTATCCTCTTACAATGGCTTACTTTATCTCTAAGCTTTCCAGGGAATGTGATCAGTGCCAGAAAATTCTTGATCTGAGCACAATCAAAACCATACGGTTTGAAAGTGACATGAGTGCTTCTCACCAAATCTTGGGTCCTCTGTTTAAAGCGGCAATACCGTCGGCCATTACCGGACTTCTCCAGGAGCATTGCCTGTCGCCCTTACTCCAAGGGTTTGAATGGTCGAGATGGAATGCGGCGAGGCCTCAAGGCTCTTGGCCTTCGACCACTACAACGTGGGAAGCCTGGGTTGTTCGAATGGAAAAACTCTTCGGCGAGCAATGGAAGACCCTTGGTATCTACGACGCCATCCTCATCTCGTCTATGGACGTCTTTCTCGACAAGGAGCTTCTCCTAGCCGCCCTGTGCTTCTGGTGTTCGGCCACCAACACCATGGTTCTTCCTCTTGGTCCCATCGGCCCCACTATTCTTGATATCACTGCTATCTTGGGTACCTCGGTATCGATGCGGTCCTCTCCGGGTGCTCGTCGAATCTTGACCTGAAGACGCTTTTCGATCGACGGGCCTTTGAGACGCTGAACCGTGAAGGTCAAATCCCGTCGAAAGAAGACATTCAGAAGCTCCACAAGAACTTCTTCAATTACAACACCCTCTATCTCCATTTCGCCGGCCAAGGAGAAGAGGATATGCGAGAATGAGAACATGAAGCTTTCCTCTTTTGTTGGTACAACAAGTACATTTGTTGTACCAAGTCGAACAAATGCTTGGTCGAGAACATGCCGGTAGCCGAGGCCTTGGCTAGTGGCCACGTCCTGTCACTTAGCTCCAACATTCTTGCCCATCTCTTCCTCTGCCTGGCCGAGACGACCCTTCACAAGATCGACCCACACCAGAATGGTCCCCTCTGGGTTTTCCAACTCTAGTTACATGTTTACTTCGCCTCCCTTCGGCCGGCAATAGCCGATTTCTCGCCAACGGAAGCGCTCGGACCTCAGCTTGCCTCCCGACCGGCACCTCCTCACCAAGCCGAAGAGGTATTTAGGTACTTCTTCGCCCTTGATGACCTTTCCAACGACGAATTCCTGATATGTCGTCGTCGAGACTATCATTCCTCCATCAAACTACCTATATCATCGTGGGGCGCGGGAGAAGATGCCGACCTTCGTCAGTCTTGGGGATCGTTCGTGCTCACTCGCGACCTTCCTCTCGGCTGTGATGGGAAACGAGCAGGTTGGGAAGTGTACCATCCTAACTTCCTTGCTCGACAGCTTGGCTATCTCCAAGGCTGCCCGGTCCCCCTTCTCTCCTCCCGAACAATCCTAAGCCGCAGACGTGAACCCCATTCCTCGGAGAAGGAATGCAATACCGCCGCGAGGGAGTTCCAAGAGCGATGCCAAAAATTCCGCCTTCGGCCGGCCACCCCAGAAACCCTTTGTACCGACACCTTCGGTGATTGGTGGAAAGAATGTACCCAGGAGTTCTTTGGTGCTCCGGTCGAAGGTGTGTTGAACAAACTCTTCGGTGAGCGACCTAAGAAGGCCTCGGCCCTCCAAGCTCAAGGTAACAGTTCATTTTCCTCTTTTCCGTCAACTTTGCACGTTGATTTGCCTTGCTGATTTGCCTTTATTCGCTCATGTAGTCGGTCATTGAGGAAGGTGGAGGTAGTTGCTGCGGCTATGGTCGAGAAAACATCGGTCGTGGCTAAGAAGGCTAAGACTGCTGGTCGAGCCGTGCTGAACAAACGGCCTCGCCAAGAGGCCGAGCCGGCTGTCGAACCTCCGCCGCCTGCCAAGCGAGTCAAACAGCTGGCAAAGAAAGGAACACGGGAGATCCACGTCATCTCCAGTCAAACTACGGGGGCGACGACTCCCAGTGTTTCCCCTTCTCCCGCCGTCGGCCAACCCTTGGTCGAGAAACAGCCAACTCCGGCCACAGAGACAGTTCAAACGCGGCCTGTTCCAGGGGTCGGTACACCAGTTGTACCCCCATCTGTCGAGGCTGCACCAATCCTGGAAAAGGCGGTCTCTGCGACCGAGGGAACTTCCCCTGTAAATCCAAAGCCCTCGGTCTTCGTTCTGGAAGAGAACGAAGGGAGCGACGAGGCTCCGCTGGCAACTCGCCCTCATACTCACCGACAACGTCCTCCAATATCCGAGATGACTGTTCAAACAGGCCCTTCCACGGCTGACCGTGGCAAACGTCCGGTCGAGGAACCGACAACGGTGGCTGAACCTTCCGCTTCTCCCCAGGACCAGGACGTCCCTCCTTCGTCCGAAGCGGCTGTCCCGGTCGGCCCCTCCACAGCCGATCGCGGTAAACGACCGGCCGAGGAGCCAGAGGCAACGGCGGAAACGCCCGTTCATCCTCAAGACCAGAACCTCCACATTCCTCCGCAAGAGGCTACTTCGGCCTTCGTACGTACCCTCTACCGTCTTTCCTTGATTACTTTTCTGCTTTAGAATTCTAAACGAGGAAAATACTAAATGTCAGGTGCCTATACACTCTTTTCATCAAAAATTCTATGCGCCGAAGGGCGTTATCTATATTTCTTGGCCGCCTCAGTGGCCATCGAACGTAGATAACCTCCATCGGCCGTGTGAACTGAGAAGCAATCTAAGACACTGGGCTCGGCCATTGAGTTCTTTAGGTTCGAGCAACGATCTTGGAGACATGGCCGAGGTCACCTCTCGGCAGGTTAAAAGAAACGAAACCTTCTTGCCATCTTTTTCATGATTTTCTTTTAGCTTAACCTGATTTGTGTGTGCAGGCTTCATGGGAGGTCGAATTCAAAGCTCTCATGTTCAGCACTACTGGAGGGGCTGGTCCTTCGGCCGTCGCGGCTGAACCTGCTGATTTAACCGCTCTGACTCGACTGCAAGAAATCCTATCGCTTTCGGCGTCGTAAGTTTTTGAGCGCAAAGGTCTTGATTTGCTAGGCGAGTGTCTAAACGACCTTGGAGCCGATGGTCAGCTGAGCGGCGAGGCTGTTGTTCAGTCGTCAACTGCCTTGGAGCGGGTTCGAGAAACGTTCAATGTTTCCGAGAATGCTTTGAGGGCCGAACAAGACCTGCAGGCTGCCATGGTCGTTCAAGATACTCTCCGTCCGAAGGTTGACGCTTTGAAGGCTAAAGGGGAGGTCTTGGCCGACCTTGACCGTCAAATGGCCGAATTGGTGAAACGAAGATCGGCCATTGCCTCCGATCTTGCCAAGGACTTCGAGTCGGGCGGCAAGGCTTGCTTAATCGAGTATACGGCGAATGCAAAACGGGTCGAGCAGTTGAAGCTGGAGAAAAAGAACCGGCAGGCCCAGGTCATCATGGGCGAAGTGCGGTGGTTGGAGCTGAATGCCCTCATCGGCACTCTTCTACCCTCTTCACCTTGAATGTATTTGAATGTAAATCGATCGACCTACTCATTTTGTAAATGCTTATCAATCTTAATGGACTGGTTTTTCTATTCCCGCATTTCCCATGTGACTGGATAGTATTTCTTCAAAAACTTCCCATTGATTGGTAATCTGTGGGCTACACCGGTTCGGTCTTTAAGATGATACGCCCATTTGCCGTATACTTTATGCACAACGAACGGCCCTTCCTAATTCGGCGACCACTTGCCGAACCTAGGATCTTTTAGTCCTACGGGCAACACCGTTTGCCACACTAATTCACCCTCGCCGAATGTTTTCTGTCGTACCTTTTGATTATAGGCTCGCTCGGCAATCCGTTTTTGTGCCACCAGTAAGTTATAAGCGTTAAGTCGCGCTTCTTCCAAATCTTCTAGTTCCTGTCTCATGGACTGATTATATTCGGCGCTAAACAAACTACTTTGTTCGATTAATCGCAACGAATTTATGCTTAACTCGACTGGTAACATTGCATCGTGTCCGTAAGTTAATGCGTACGGGGTTGTCGCAGTCGCCGATCGGGGTGATGTTCGATATGCCCATAATGCCTCGTTCAACTTCAAATGCCACATGCCAGGCCTTTCTTTTATTATTTTTTCGAGGATGCCGATCAACACTTTATTACTTGCCTCGGCCTGCCCATTCGCTTGTGGATAATACAGTGTAGACTGCTCGAGCTGAATTTTCAAATTTGCCGTATACTCTTTAAACCTCTCGGCTGTGAAGATTGTTCCATTGTCATCTATGATCGTTTCTGGTACGCCAAATCTGGTCACGATGTGTTCCTCCACGAAGTCGCAAACTTCTTTAGATGTTAGTTCGGCATATGATTTCGCTTCGACCCACTTAGTAAAGTAATCGGTTGCGACTATTATCCATGTGTGCTTAGCGGCTCCAGAAGATGGCGTGATTTTGCCGATTACGTCAATGGCCCATCCTCTAAACGGTCATGGCTTTATGACCGAATGCAATGATTCGGCCGGGACCCTTTGTATAGGTCCGTGGATTTGGCACTGTACACATCCTCGTGCAAACTCGATACAATCCTTTAGTATCCTTGGCCAGAAATAGTCGTGCCGTCGAAGTAGCCATCGCATTTTCCATCCGGATTGATGAGCTCCGCACATCCCTTCATGGACTTCTGTAATCGCCCGAGCACTCTCTTGGGGGCCGAGGCATAGCAATAACAAACCATCTTCGCCTTTTCGGTATAACTCATTCTGATACATGACATAGTTCGTGGCGTGAACTCTTGTCTTGCGATCGTGTTTATTATTGGGATTGTCAAGGTACTGCATAATGGGCCTTCTCCAATCATTTGGTATTGCCTCGACGGCGCAAACGTCCACAAGGTCATCTCGATCTAACAATGAAGGTAAGGACATAACTCTTGTACGTATCACGTTGTCGCGCTGGAGGACTTGTTGGTTAACCAAGGCCGGGTATAGCTGTCGCAACACGGGTATTTCTCGGCCTAGCTTGCCCCCCAAGAGTTGTGCGCCGGAGGCAATTTGAGCCAATTCGTATGCGTCGGTATTATGACTCCGGGAAATATGTTTAAATGTAATACCGTCGAAGGATTCGGCCAAATAGCTGGCGATCATGTGGTAAGGCGCCAGGGTACAACTCATGCAACGAAAAGAACCATTAAGTTGGTTAATCACAAGTTCGGAGTCGCCGAGGACGAGGGCGCGGGTCGCTCGCAGGTCATGAAGGATTCCAAGACCGATGATTAGGGCTTCGTATTCGGCCTGATTGTTGGTGCATTCAAAATCCAACTTACGCAAAAAATACCAGCGATCGTGGTTTGGGGATTGAATGACAATTCCTACGCCCGCCGAGGATGACGTACTGGAGCTGTCAAAGTACATCGTCCAATGGTTGTCGCGCGTCGCAACCATGCCGATTTCGACATCGGTATCCCCAAAACCGTAGGGGGAAGGGTGTTGAGCAAGGAAGTCGGCCATCGCCTGGCATTTGACAGCTTTCTGAGGCACGTATTGCAAGCTAAATTCGGACAACGCCATCGTCCACTTCCCAATTCGACCTTTTACGATTGGTCGGGTAAGCATGTACCGGATAACGTCGGTCTGGGCAATGACTTGGGTGACCGACGGGAGCATGTAATGCCGAAGCTTGGATGCGGCGAAAAATAAGGCCAGGCACAACTTCTTGACGGCGGGATAATTGATCTCTGGGTGGCTGAGATGGCGACTGAGATAAAAAATAGCCTGCTCTCGACCGGCATCGTTGTCTCGTGCGAGGAGGCAGCCGATGGACTCTTCGGCCGCCGAGATATAGAGTTTAAAAGGTCTACCGCGCCGAGGAGGAACCAGGACATGTGGTTTCGTGAGGGAGACTTTGATTTGCGTGAACGCCGCCTGATGTTCGTCGTTCCACACGAATTTATCTGAGTCCTTGAGTTTCAAAAGCATGGAGAACGCTTTCATTTTACCTGCCGAGTTAGCAATAAATCGGTGGAGGAAATTGATCTGACCGAGTAAGGATTAGAGTTGTTTCTTCGTCGCTGGGGGTGGAGCATTGATGATTGCGTGTGCCTTATTCGCATCGACTTCAATCCCCCGGTGATGTACGAGAAAACCAAGGAAATTTCCGGCCGACACGCCGAAGGCACATTTGGCAGGATTCATCTTGAGGTTGTGCTGACGCATGCGGAGAAAAGCCTGTCGAAGGTCGTCCAGATGTGTCTGTCGGTGTTTAGATTTGATGACAACATCGTCGATGTAAACTTCGACGATGGTTCCAATTAAATCGTGGAAGATGGTGTTCATCGTCCGTTGGTATGTGGCGTCGGCATTTTTGAGACCAAATGGCATAACAACCCATTCGTAAGTGCCGAGTGCCCCCGGGCAACGGAAAGCAGTTTTGTGCACATCGGCTTCGGCAATGAATATTTGGTTGTACCCGGCATGTCCATCCATAAAGGATAAGATCGCATGATTCGCCGCGGCATCGATTAATAGATCTGAAATCGGCATTGTATACTCATCTTTGGGAGTTGCCAGCATTGTATACTCATCTTTGGGAGTTACCAAATTTAGATTTCTGAAATCGATGCAGATGCGCAGTGCACCATTTTTCTTCAAAACAGGAACGATATTCGCCAACCATTCAACATATCGAGCTGTCCGAATGAACCCGGCTTTCAAAAGCCGAACCAGTTCGTCCTTGATGCTGAGTTGCACTTCGGTCGAGAAACGACGCGGTGGCTGACATAAAGGTTTACATCCGGGCTTAATACATAATTCATGCTCGACAAGAGTACGATCTAAGCCGGGTATTTCATGGTAGCTCCAAGCAAAACAATCTTTGAACTCCGTAAGCAAGGCACGAAGCTCGTCTTTCATTTGTTGGGGAAGTAAAGCACTAATAAACAAAGGTAGTGGGTCATCGGTTGTCCCAACATTAATCTCTTCCAGGGGGTCCTTAACTTGGGGCCGATGATCTTCGAGCTCGGCCAGGGCTGCTTGAATTTTATCAAGAGATAAGACAGGACCATTATCTCATTCGGCAAGGAACTCAACAAGGTTAACACCCGAATTTGGTTGTTTAGATATAGTATACCAATGGGTCAGCAGTCGTTCCATAATGGATGAAACTGCGGCCCTACGTGTTTCCCGATCGGTGTCAAACATCGGCTTCGGGGAGGAAGTTGGCTAATCCGAGTCTCGCCAAATCCTGGTGGACAGTCTCGGCGCCAACCTCGATAGCTTTCTGTACAGAAATCCGAGTCGGCCGTCCTTCATCATTGAAGCCTTGCAAAGTAATGTAGCCGACGTGGTCATCATAATACCGTGCTTGGATCATGTTAGCTTCGAAGGGCTGGTTATCGGCCGGGTGAACAATGACCGATTTGCCGTCCCAAAAGACAAGCACTTGATACAATGACGAAGGAATACAGCTGGTTTGATGAATCCAATCTCGACCGAGCAGTGCATTGTACTCGGTTTTGGAATCAACCACGAAAAATGCGGTCATGTGAGTGCGACCGGTAATATTTACAGTTAACGGAAGTACACCTTTGGTTTGGGATTTGTCGCCGACGAAACTACTCATTGTGATCCCTGACGGAATCAGTTCGTCATTCGAGCGACGCAAGGCCTTCATGATGGTCAAAGGCATGATATTGACGGTAGCTCCACAGTCGACAAAAACTTTAGAAACTGGGTATCCCTCGATGTGGGTCGTCACATACAATGGCTTTAAATGGTGAAGTGCGGCCGATGATGAACGAGGGAACAATTCGGCCAAAGCGGCCTTTAGACTATCATATTTCGTTGTTGACTCATCTTCAACAACAGATACAAAATCCACATGGCTGGCTTCCTCGGCGACGACATCACCATCGAGGAAATTCGGTTGAGCCGTGCTTGATTGAAAATCAGTGGGTAACACATGGACCATACTAATTTCCATGTTATCCAAGATCGACGGGCCCATCGGGTTAGAACCCTCCTCGTTATCCTCATCTTTCGTTTGATCGGCGACTGCGGACTCTGTTTTTGTCAGAGCTGGACAAAGAGACTATTCTGTTCCTTCTTTAATGGTTTGATCCGGCGGTGCTGCTTCGGCAGCTTGTTGAGTCTGCGAGACTGCCTCAGGTGAGGGTGAGGTCGACAGTGTGCTTGGGGTCAGGATCCGAACCTGCTCCTGGTAATGTATCCGGGCATCCCTGGTATCGAGATAAGCATCCAAACGTGGAACACGTGCTATTTCATCGGTCGTAAGGCCGAAGAGAGAAACAACCGAAAATACTTCGAAGTGATATCGTAAATACTGAAGGTCTTCCATTGAGAAATGAAGGTCGGCTGCATCAATATCAGTGTATGGGTCGACTTCAAATCCAAGGACACGAGCTTCTCGTATGTGCTGGAACCTTGCTTTCAATCCTGGGTCTGAGGTTTTCTGGATGATTCGCTCGGCATCAGGGCAAGTCAGGACTAGATCAATGGTATCCTGGCATGCCTTCGGCAAACCATACAGATCGTTGGCCGAATGTTTCTTATGAAATTCTCGCATATACTCCAAAGCTTCCCCAAGGAACGGTGGATGCAAATTTCGTCGAATTTTGATTAGAGGTTCTTGTATAGCCGGCGGGACTAATTTGCCTTCGGCCTCTTGCCTGAAATGTTCAAGGCGTGCCTTCATCTCCCCTGGTCGAAGAAGAAGTTTGATCCGTTTATCAGCCTCTTCGAACGTGGTTTCGACATCCTGGTCGACCAGCTGCTTCCCTTGAACCGACGCTGTCATAATAGCTGGAGGTGGTCGTTCATCATCAGTAGCAATTATGTCATTCGGCCGCCATGTAGAGACCGAAGTTTCTTGGGCTGCCTGTCGGCGGGCCATGCAATCTATCCTTTGGTGCCGGCGTTTCTGGGATTTGGACAGTGTGGTGTAGACGCCTCTTGAAGAATGATATGTATACCAACGTTGATCTCTAGGTTCGGGAGGTTTGAAAGTTTTTTGGCTCCGCGATGATTCCGAACTGCTAGAATTACGTTTATAGTAGTCATCGTCATAAAATGAAGCATCAAAATCGAGGCATCGCCTGACTGAGGGTGTCTCTTCCATCCGTACTTTAGGATCGAGCCTATCAAAAACCCCTTGATGCTGGCCCACGTTGGCTACCTTTTGCTGGGTTGCGACCGTAGGTCGTTCCGTTATAAGCGAAGAGGGCTTCTCCTCTGGCTCACTGCCGATTTTTGTTCTACATTTACTGCACAAAACCGCCGTCCCACTGTCTTCATCGGTGCTATAATCCCTCATAGGTTTAACAATAGTGGGCCCCGTTAAAGCTGTAGGTGGTTTGTTTGAACGAAAATCGGCCATGAAACGTGGCCGAGAATTCTGATTACGAAAACGTTGTGTCTCAACAACTTCGGCCTTCCCTTTCCCTTTGTCCTGAGGTAGGCATACATCGACCATATTTACCGTTGTCGTGGGGAACGGGTCAGTATCAACACTCATATTCTTCTCTGGAAATTTCAATTTGCCATTATCGATCCAGCTTTGGACGTTGTCGCGAAACACGACGCAATTGTTTGTCGTATGTTTGCTTGAATTGTGGTATTTGCAATACACCTTTCCTTTAAGCTCTTCGGCCTTGGGAATGTTGTGACCAGGCCGAAGTTTGATGATTCTTGCTGATAACAGTTGGTCAAAAATTGCGTCAGCCTTTGTAATATCAAAAGTATAAACTTTTGATGGTTTCAATGTTCCTTCAGTGGCCGAACGGCTTTTGACTTCCCTAGAGTCAACTTGAGTCAATGCCTTGCAAACGTATGGCTTATCTATCACTATCTCAGCTGCATCCACGCTAACGCATTCATCCTCGGTTGATGCATAATTGACAGTAGGATTCTTGTAAATCGTCCCCCGAGATGGAGCTTTCGAAATCTTTTCCTCGCGGAGCAAATAATCATACTGTTCGACATGTTGGGCTAATTCGTACATATCCCGAAAGTTTGCCCCCAAGAATTTCTTTTTGTATTCGACGTCGAGGCCGTTCAAAGCAAGCCTAACAAATTCGACTTCGGGTAAAGGCACTATGCACCAATTCCTGGATGATTTGAACCTGGTAAGATAATCCATTGGTGACTCATCAGATGCCTGAGCCATCATTGCTAATGAAGAAACCGACACCTCCATCCCTGGCCAATAAAACTGCTCGTGGAATTTCTCGACCAACTCCTCCCAGTTTTGGATGGAATTAGGAGGGAGATTGATATACCAAACAAATGCCGAGCCGGTCAATGAGATGTTGAACAGCCGTAACTTATGGAAATCACTATTAACATCTCTGCATTGCGCGGTGAAACGAGCCACGTGCTCCAACGAAGACAGGGACGATTCACCGGTAAAAAGGCTAAAATCTGGGATCTTGAAACCTTTCGGGTATCCGAACGTTTCCACGTAGGCAGGGTACGGATGGATAAACTTAGGAAACTTCGGCCCCTTCTTCATAGCCGAGTCGATCATCCGCTGAACTTCGGTCATATCAACAGGTGTTGCTTCGACCCTCTGGTCGATTCCATCTGACTTACTATTCGACTCTCCTCCTTTTTCCAAGTCAATTGGTTTGAGCCGAGCAGGAATTAGCTCGGCCTGTACAATTGGTAACAAATTATTTCTTTGTGGCAAGCGCTGAAGAAGATCGAAAGGCCTGCTGTCACTGACTTTACTAACCAGCATTTCGAGTAATCTGGTTTGTTGCTCATTGGAACTGAGTATCACGTCATGTAGTTTGTCAATGCCTCGACTAAACGTCTGCTCGACTGACCGAGACTGCTCGTCGAGTCGCTTTCGAATAAACGACCTTGTTGGTGGGTTAGATCCTTCACCACCATCCTCGTCGCAATCCTCCATTATCCCTTCATTGAGAATGCAGGTGTTCCTGTTAGGGATTTCTAGACTGCGGAGTTGACTGCCGAGATTAACTTCCCTCTCTCGGCGAGTCGCGCTTGTGGACTCAGGTGTCACGGCGCTAAGGGGATTCTGCGCCTATGGCACACTTTGTCCCATGTTCTAAATTGGCAAATCGGCTGTTGACTTTCCCATAACTGTTTTCTTTTTTACCGATCGCGTTTCAATTGGCATGAACTTCGTAGTTTTAGCACTAGGTCCCACTGGGCGTGCCAAAATGTTGACCCTAAAAACTACCAAGCCTACGTGGCGCGCAGGCCGAGTAATCTATGAGCTAACTACGTCCTTCGGTGAATGCGGGGCGTGCCAACTCGTCAGCCGAGCTCGGTCGATGAGTAAATTTGTTGATGTTGCGTTGGGTGCGCGGCTGACTTCTGCGTCTTGCGATTGCGGCCGAGGAAGGAACGCGTCTCGACCTCTTGGGTTCTCGAACCTGAAGACAAGGCTACTATTCTTACGAAGTTCACGAATCGCTGTCGTCGGATTCGGTCACAGTGATGGTATTCGTCAGAGTAAACTCACGCCGAATCGACACCAAAGTGTAAGGACACAAATACTCAAAGCAAATATAAGTCTTTATAGTGAACGTAGTTCGGCCGTCTGAATGCCGAACTCTAAATCCTACTTGAGAGTATCCAATCATAAAACAACTCGGCGTGCAATGCGCCGAGCTCAGTAAATGGTAACACTTCACTTCGCCGAGAAGGCTGATGAAATGACCTCAATCAATAAGGACTCGGAAGTCCTTCTCGACCAAGACTTGGATAGATAACCGACCGTGCCCGCCGCAGTGATGTTGATGCCAACGGAAGATACTGCGAGTTCGGCCAATTCTACGGTGACAGAGCTATCTATGCCGACTTAAGATATCACCGGTTGCTTTCACAGTGATGTTGATGCCAACGGAAGATGTGTCAGCGAAAAGAGAAAATAAAAAAATCTCAAAGTTGTTGAGAGAGTTTGCGCAGGGCAATTGTGTGTTGAATCGGACCCTTTGAATGATGCACAGCCTCCTCTATTTATAGCACTGGATGCCTTCAGAGTCGAGTCCAAACCCTACTCGGACTAGGTCTTCTTCTCCTGATCAAACACCCACTCGACCAGTCCTATTTTTATTCGGATTGTGAACCTAGTCTTTTATTGAGCCGGATCCACTCCGGGTTATCAAACTTGCCGAGACTCCTTGTTGCACTAGGACTCGACTCGCAAATGTAGCATGACCTAGCCGGCCTAGTTTTAGAAGCCCACGATCCGAGGCTTCCTTGTCGCCAGGCCTTTCGGGCCGAGAATGGTTCTATACTCGGCCCAAATTGATATTTTGGGCCCAAACACAAAGGTCGGGAGACTAGATTTTGTAAGCCAAATTATATGGAATTGACGATTGGATTATTACTTAAGTGTTGATTAACATGTTTATTTCTTATTGGTGACACATTATTTAGTTTGCAAATTTAGTGTATAAATTTAATTTACTTGACATTACTTTAACAACTTCACCCGATAGCGTGGATACATTATAAATAGATTAAATTGTAGCAATAGTCCATCAACTTTAATCAAATTAGAGCAATGGTCCCTCAACTAAAAATCTATTACCATTGGTCTAGTCCCTAAACTTATCAAAATGTGTAGTTATGGTCATTTTCGTCAACTTCATTAGAATTTTGTCAAAATGAGCTATGTTAGAATGACCATTGCTTCAATTGGGGTCCTTCAACTCATCAAAACGTATGGCTATGGTCATTTTTGCCTATTTCGTCAGAATTTATCAAGATGAGTTATTTTGGAAATATCATTGCTACAATTGGGTTAAAGTTGAGGGACCATTGCTCCAATTGGGTTAAAGTTGATAGATCATTTCTCTAGTTGGATTAAAGTTGAGGGACCAATAGTAATTGATTTTTAGTTGAGGGACCTAACTACACATTTTAATGAGTTGAGAGACTAATAGTAATGAATTTTTAGTTGAAAGACTATTGCTCCAATTGAGTTAAAATTAAGAGATCATTACTAGTAAAGATTAAATCATGGCTCTTACATCCCTCTTGCTTTCTCTTTGTTGGTTTCTGTCAGCCTCTATGGCTCTCTCCTTGTAATTTGGCTTTTGACCTGGTTTTATGAAAGTCCAGTTTCCTCAACAAAAAAAAATAATAATAAACTTACTTTAAATTTTACTTTTATGGGAAAATTAGGTTCACATCATTCTTTTTGTTACTTCATTGATTAAAATTTTATTCATTTTCAATTTTTGATCAAGGTCATTGGGTATTAATAACATCATTAATTATTTGAATAATAAAATATTTTTATTTTTAAATATATTCCTTTAATGTTAAAAATGTTACAATTAGTATATTTATATTTATGGCTAAATTTTTTTATCATATATTTTTATTTTTAGTTTGTACCTAATTTTAATTTGCAAATATTTTTTAATTTGTACCAATTTTCTTTTCGTTTTTAATTTGTACACATATATTAGTTTCTTTTTGTGCCCATATTATTTAAAGTTTTATTTGTGTTTGTACCCATGTGTATACTGTCACATGACATTGTATATTTAATCAATGATAGAAAAATTACATATGGTATATTTATGTTTTATGCCTAAATTTTGTATCATATATTTATATTTTTAGTTTGTACCCACTTTTAATTTGCAACATTTTTTTTTAAATTTGTAGTATTTTCTTTTTAGTTTTATTTTGTACCCATGTATTAATTTCTTTTAGCGCCTATATTTTTAAAAATTCATTTGTATTCATAATTTTTAATCTTTTATCTGTACCCTAATTTATTTCTAATGTACCCATTCTTCTTTATTAATGTACCAATTTGTTATATGTGAAATGTACCAATTTTTTTAACACTATGGATACATTCTTTTGCCATTTATTATTTCTTATTTTACATAGTTTTTATCCATTTATTCAATCAAAATGTTTGAATTTTTTTATTGTAACCGTTTCTAATAGTATTATAATGAGGGATTTTAAATTTATAGGATTATAAATCTCATAAAATATCAAACAATTAATGTCAAAACTATAAAATATAAATATTAATAGTAATATAATGAAGTGTACAAAGTCAAAGAACCTTGATCAAACTTTGAATACTATTAATGTTTTAATAAAAAAATATTAAGGATTAGGGACCGCATCCAAAATATCCTTACTTTTATTATCTAAGACAAACAATCGGTCTAATCAGACATGTGTTGATGTGATATTTTCTTATTTGTATCGTTGCATCAATAGTTTTGTGGTCCCTCCAAGTCCACCTCATTGGTCCTACCACTCCTTATTTACAAAAGCGAAAAGAACCAAACCAGGAGGATCCGGATTCTCTTTATGACGATCATGCGGATTTTTAAATCGTGTTCGTTCATTATATATCGTACGATTGATTTTCGTCAGTTACTATTTATATTTAATTTAAAATAAAAATATTTAAAATAATTGAACAAATAAGATCCCGAGAGGATCCTCATTCAGAACCAAATATTGCACGTTTTTACTTTTACAAGCCATACTGTTCCTCCTTTCCAGGTACAGTTATGCTGTTAACTAATGTTCTAATGAACAAGCATCAACATTGTTCTGAGAAATTAAAAAAAGACAATATCATTAGATTCATTTAAATTTAATTTTCATCAGCAAATAATAGTCCATATGGATTTGGATCCTCTCTTAAGCAAGGGAGACGGATCCCCTTGACTCAAACACACGGGCCGTTGGATTTTGATCCAACGACTACAAACAGGAGGTTCCTCTAAATATTATAATAATTGTAGCCGTAGCCGTTAGATCAAAATCCAATGATCCGTGTATTTGGATCAAGAGGCTCCGTCTCCTTTACTCAGGAGAGGATCCAAATCCAGTCCATATATATATGTATAAATTAACATGTTATCTATCTCTTATCTAGCTACCTTTTTCTTCATTAAAAACGATAGGGGTGTGTATTACCTAATAATGGGTGTTAAACTTTTTTATTTTTCATACAACAATATTCTTTTATAAGAAGACGAAAAAGGCATTGGTGCCAAATCATATTAGAGAGCGACGACTAATTTTGAAATTGGCGTTAAGTAGCATGTTGAATCAGTCAAAATTTGACATCAAACTAGTCATGCATACGACTTCCTAGTTACTAGTGTAGAGAAATACTATTATACTATAGTATTAGTGGCATCCCACATCTAAACACTCAGAAAATCATATAGTTTACTCGAGTTTTTACTTTCACCCTTGTTGTTTCTTTTGTTGCATTTTTGCCCTTGTAGTTTCATGTTGTTGCATTTTGCCCTTGTTGTTTCATTTTGTTAGCATTTGTTAGTCTAATCTGTCAAATAAGGCAAACTTTCTTCTAATTTGAGTTTTTCATATGAGAAGATGTGCAAAAAATCAACTAATTAAGTTGATGTATTGGACTAGGACTAGAAACAAAACGATGCTATAAAGACAGAGAGAGGGAAACAGCTACTGTTTGATTTTTCTTAGGTTTGATATGCATATGCTTTAGGAATTATGAGCATCTGTTGATTTATACATATTCTACCATGATCTGTAGGTTTATTTCTAGTTTATTTGGTTGGTTAAATTTTCTTTAACTCTACAAATTTTTGGTAATGAAATTCTTGGTAGTGACTTGTTCATGCAGTAACTTAATCATTTTATTGCTTACAAATAAGCGTTCCAGTTATGTAAATCGAGCTGTATATTTCTGAGTCAAACGTTTTGTGACATAATATTTACCTATTATATGGTCCATCTGTGGTTGACAGAAATGAAGGGCCCGAGGACAGTTAAGCAAACTGTTTAAGCTTAAGCTCGATGGCTTAAACCCACAAATAAAAACGGCAAAACACATAGAGGGGGGATATCATCATTCACCTACTGTGGGTGAACAACGAATGGCATGCTGGTGGGATCCGTAAAGCATCAACATTGTGTGCGCTAGTTTTTGCACGTTGCCTTTCTTCGTTTTTTTATTTTTAATATTTGCCACCCTTGATTTCTAACCTAGTTAGGTTTCAACCCACATCGTACGCTACCACCAAAAATAATAACAATCATCGCATAAGAAGCACATTTTTGCAGTGTGTTTTGTTTTGTTTTGTTTAGTATTTTTCCTTCGTTAGTGGGTGCGATGGCGGGTCCGAGAGATTCTCGTGTCCCAGGGCCCCAAACACCATATCAGATTCCAGATTGGATATTCCATTTCGTCCACAAAACAAACGTCACGAGTGGTTTACTTTTGGCCAAGTTATTCACAGGTGCAGAAAAACGGAACCCCATTTCCTTTTTCACTTGTCTCTTCACCTCACCAAGGACCCAAGTAGTCAGTCCACTCACTCTCTTTACAAACGTGCATAAATATCTGTCCCTCCCACACATGGAGTCCTTGCTTCACCCAAATTATACGGATTGTTCCACTGTCTTTGTCCTAAAACCACCTATGTGCCACGTACATGGGGAACACAAACAACTATTACGGCGCGTTTACGTAACCGTAATCAAAATAGAGGAATTGGATTGAGGAGGAATTGAATTGAGGAGGAGTCAGAATTGGATTCCTGTTGAAGCTGTTTACTTAAATGTTCTGAAATCGGAGTAAAAATGAAATAAAATTCATATAAGTTGTTTACTAATTCACCTGAATCGGAATAGAAATCAATATAATTACTTAAATGCCCTTTAGTTCTTTATTTTTTTTATTTTTTAATTTCATCTGTATTTATTTTTAATCACATTTTCATTAGTTACTTAAAATGAACTCAGATCCAACGGCCAAATTATTTTCACCTCTTTCTCTCTCTCTCTCTCCCCGCTCAACTCTTCTCTTTCTCCCTCACTTGGAAGCACCCACCACCGCCACACCTGCATCTTCTCAATCTTCTTCAACCTCAGCCCACCAGTGGCGGATCCACAGTGGGGTCAATGGGGTCGCACGACCCCTTGGAAGCCATGGAAACAACCTTAGAGATCCATTGGAGTTGCTGGTGAGACCCCTTGGAGTTGCTGGTGAGACCCCTTGGCTGCACACCAAGTGTTCGACGAAAGGTCTGAAAGAACCACCTTCATCTCTATTCAAAGTTCAAAACTCATTGAAGGAATCTTGATAAAGTTTGTACTTATAGCCCGTGCATCATATCTTGTATCGCAGTACACTGACCTTGCTGAGGCAGACCGTTCTTTAATATTAGAGCATTTTCGGCAAGCAACAATGAGATGGAACCCAGAAGTGAGTGCTCAATCAGCAGTTGATAATGAGTCTGTGAAAGATGAACAAAAATCTCATATGATAGTTGCAAGAGATGCATGCCTTCCGCTGCTTCCTTCTGGGGAGTCACCTATAGCTGCCCGTGTTCTTATAAATTATGAGTTACCGACAAAGAAGGTACAGTTCTCATTTTTCCTTTTGGGAATTGGGACTTAGATGTACTGCAATTTCACGCATCCACTTATGCTGACAGTTACTCTTGTTGTGCCATTTCAAGGTCGTTAATGATTGAATTCTGTGTTATAACAGTTGTATACATGGGACTGCATGTGGTTTTGCTACCTTATGCATTACATACTGCGTCCCTTCTATTTTCTCATGTATATATGCTTCCTTCCTTACAATCCTCTGTGCAGGAAACATATACAAGCCGTATGACAACTTGTTTGGCTGCAGGTTCGTCCTACCAAGTTGTACTACTTTGTTAGTTGCATATTAATGGGGTATGCTCTCTTGCGATAACTTTGTACAAATACGTGCAGATGGGATTGTAATCAACATGGTCGTCGGGGGTGAGGTAGTAACTCTCAAAAGTCTTGAAGAAAGTAGCAACCTGGTCATAGCTGAGATGCCCATACATGTGAGTTTGTTAATGCGTATGTTTCCCACATTTCTTGTATCATATCTTGTATCGCAGGTTATACTTATAGCCGTTTCTGTTAAAAAAAAATTGCGCGCTACGCGCGCTATCCTTATTGACCCCCCAAACATTATTTCCTGGATCCGCCACTGCAGCCCACCCCAATTAAATTCCTTGTTTATTTTGCATTTCTTGTCTTATAATCTTTAATTTTTGCTGTATGTTCAGTGATATTTTTGTAGGTCCTTTGAATTGGGACTGTATTCAACACGAAGAGGAAGAATTTGCAGCATGGGAGGTTGGGGTGGGAGAGAGCCGGAAAGGGTTGCTGGGTTGTGTAAGATGTGGAAGGATCCAACACTCGGTGGAAGACCATAGTCACGATCAGAATAAAAATGGAAGTTTTATGGGGAAGTCTGGGATGCTAGTTCAAATTCATCTTCCCAGTTCCAACACTCGGTTGTGTTGCGTCTGTCGAAGCATCTGCGAAGCCTCTTGATTAGAGGGCATAATAGGAAAGAAGAAATGCATTCCCGATTCCTTCACCATCCCGGAATCCAAATACCTCACCCATGGAGGGAGTCCAATTCCTCCACTTTTAGGAATTGAATTCCATTTTTCGTGTGGGTCCCACACACTGTTGATTCCTCTAAATTGTAGTAAACACAAGAGTTATCCGTAATCGGAATCGGATTCCTTATTTTCATTCCGATTACGGGTACGTAAACACACCCTGAGTGTAATGACTTCCAGAATCCAAATCTCTATTTTTATGTCGTCATTTAGTCATTAAATTAGCAGTAATACATCGAATCAAGAACATTTATCAATGCATCTAATGTTGAATGTTGAACGTTGAATTTTCTCTTCACGTAAAAGCAAAAGTACTTGTAACGAGTGAGAGAGATTTTTTTTGTTGTTTTTAAGGTGAAATAGTAGAAAGAGAGCGATTTACTTACGGAATTCGTCACATGATTCACAATATATGTTGTGTTTATAATCTAAAACATTCTTAACAATTCTAGAAGCAGTTTGAAAAAAACTTTTTGAAGGAAAAGAACAAATCGTTATTGATATTTAATTATCTCCTTAATTACATATTTTACATAACAAAAAATCAACAAGGAACATAATTATTTTAATAGAAAGAGAAATAAATATCAAGTTTAAGCAATATTTAAAATTAAACGTTACCCAACTGATCAAATCGGTTGATCAAACTTCAGTTCTGATCTAATATTTTAAGAAGAGCAGCTTTGATACTCTCTTCACTTCTCATGTTGTCAGGCACCTTCACCACAACATCTTGCAGCATGAGCTCGTTCATGCACGACAAGCTCGCATGGTGGATCTCAAACTCCAAGTCACGCAGTGCCGCCATTAACCTAGCTGATGGGTAGTTCACATTCGCGGACTGAACCCTAATCATGGCGTCCGAACCTACTATCTTCACCTCCATCTCGAACCCCGTAGACCCACTCGCCGACGAGTTGGGCGGCCGCGTTTGCTCCACCGACGTCGTGGTGCTCTGATTGTCCAAGTTGTCGCCGGTCTCGACTTTCACTTTCTTGGACTCTCTCTGCACCTGCGACTCCAGCTCGTCCACCTTGCTTTTCAGCTCGTTGATGTACGAAACGGCATCGGACAGCAGCGACGCCTTGTCCATTCTCGACACGTTCGGCACCACCGCTCGCAGGGCGTAGAACCGGTGGTTGAGCTTCTCCCGCCGCTGCCTCTCCGCTTCCACATGGTTCGACGGTGTGTCTCTCCCCAGCCCCGGTTTTCGCCCTCGCTTTTTCGGCGTCCGTTTCGGAAACTCCGAATCCGAATGTTCCGGGTTAAGGCTATTCAAATTCGACAACTGGACAAGACCCGGACATGCTCTTCCGCACTTCTTCATCGCCGTTATGTCCAAGGCAACTTCCTTTTTGTCGTCTTCTTCCCCTACGCCGGCGATGATGCCAATGTCGGCGAAGGAGAAGTTTCGGTTGATTAAATCGATGGGGGATCTGGTTCCAGGGTCGGGTTGGCCCCAAAAGACATCCGAGCCGAATAAGGATTCGGTTTGCTCAACCAGGTTCCCATTTTCTCGGATCAAATCTGAAGAGCCCAGCTCGAGAACTCCGGTGGGGGTTGGGATGCAGACTAGGGTTTGAATCCCATGCATTTGTGCTTCTTTTGCTCTTTCGCAGTTGTAGAATTGAAGCTCATGGCTTCCAGTCAGCCACACCAAAGATCCAGAGCTAAAAGCTTTGCCGGGAACATTAGTACTAATGCTTTCACCGACGGAGAAGGATCGAGCCAACGACGTGACGTAGAACCATTCCACGTTGGTGACGTCGGCGTTTAAACCCATGTTGTCGAGGATCAAGTCTTGATGATGGTTATCTGGATTGTTGGTGTCGTTGATGAGGGACTGGATGCCCTTGAGGATCTTCCTTCTTTCGGATAGACCTCCGTAGGGGTTGTGGTGGTGGTTGTTGGGTGATGCGTCTTTGGGGCCTTGGAAATGGCCGTCTCCCCAGGTCAGGAAGAGACGACCATTGTCCACCTGGTGGTCGTTCGAGGTTTGCCAGAAGATGGCGTATGACCACCAGTCTGGCTGGGATTGAAGAATGAATTGGAGCCTTTGTTGGAGGGATGGATGGTTTTCTTGAGGCAAGGAGACTGGGGATGAGGATGAAGAGGGGGAGATTATTAATTCTTCCATAAGTGGTGAGGCCAGAACTTTTGTTGGGAGATTGAGTTCCTAATTTAGTGGACACAAATCAATTAATACTTGCGGAGTGAAAGATGCTAGAGGAGTAGTTTAGCACAAAAAAAGAATGCTAGAGGGAGAGAGAGGTCCTTACAAAAAAAGGTTGGGCTGGATGGGGCTTTATATGGATACTCATATTTTATGAGAGAGTGAGTATCCAGATTTTATGAGGGAGTGTGAGTGCGAGTTGGATTGTCTGCCTTTCCATTTCCATACTCTTCTCATATTATCTTGTTTGTGGGGTCACGGTTAAGTCATGTCAATATTTTATATTAATTTTTTTATAAAAATAATAAAACAAAAAGTAATAGGAATATAAAATGTTGACGTGACTTAACTGTAACCACACAAAACAGGAAAAGATGGAAAAAGTATGAAAATGGGAGGGTAGCCAATCCACCTCCGTATGAGTGAGCAGTGTGAGTGTCTCATGTGGGGTCCATGTTTTCTGTTGCTAGGGTTCAAATTATTTAAATGGGAGTGTTTCAATCGATTATAAAATTTAAGAATGAAGATATGATATTTAAATGGGAGGAATGCAAACATTATTTTTAATTCAATATTGGTTGGAAAAATTAAACTCATAGAAGCTATAATAAGCCTAGGAGGGTGAAGTCACTATCGGGCACCACTAGGCTCTAGCACGTGGAATGAAAGGGAAAGGCTTAGTGACTGATTGGGGCCCACACACTACTGTCCCTTGTAGGGTCTCCTCTTGCATGAATGAATAAATTATTAATGACATGTTATAAATACATCAACTTTTATTTATTAGATAAAACAAGAAACAATTAATTTTCCTTTCCCTTCATCGTCGATTGATGCAACTACTTTTGACATGATACAAAAGTTTTTGGCACGCAGTATGTACGAGCAAATAGTTTTAATAACTTGAGCACCAATTTTCAACTTTTTACGTCTTGTTTTCCCAAGAGTTTGAGATGAAAAACATAAAAAATCACTTAATTTTAAACATCTAAATAAAATTTAAATTTTGAAAAGATTGCTAAGTAAAAAAGTAATTTTTTTTCAGCTGAGGTAAAAAGTAATTGACTTATTATTATTATAAAATATTTACAACATGTGCCACAATATTCAAAATAAATTAATAAATGTTATTACTCCCTTTAATTGTAATGAACAAATAATTATTGCATATATTATTACCCTAACATATATATATATATATATATATGCGTTCAAAAATATATAGTACCACATATTGTAATAATTTATTTACATATATGCAATGAGCAAATAAAGTATATTTTGTAAGTAAATTAATTTTGTAATATAATTTTCGTGACTTATTTAAGCATGTATTATTACATATGCTAGGCATGTTTTATTGTTATTATATATAATGTAATGAATTTATAACATTTTTTTTTGTAAAATCATTAATCTACATAATTAATAAATTTGATGATGTGGAATCTAGTCATTGAATTTTATTCGAGTAAAAAAACTTAGGTCGGGTTATATGTGGAGAAATTTAAGTTTCATGGGCTAAAGTCATACTTTCAATACAAGTAAGTTGCAATTTAGAGAGTATAATACTCTCAATATGTTGTGGTAAATTTCAAGCCTAACATATGGATCATAAATTGGGTGACTGAGAACACGCGTGGCTGCTACCATGAAGGAAATTGAAGTTTCACACTAAAACTAATTGACAATATGAAAAATAGTCCAATTGTTTATTGTATGATTTAATACTCTTGAGAGAGAGTAAAATCTTTAAGACGGTGGAATTTTTTATTGGAGTTAAAAACGAAACTAGTGTGGTGTTAGTTAAGCGCCATCCCGTGTTCAAGTTATTTTCCTTGCAATAGTTAAACTCAAAGCAAGAAGCTTGAACTCATACGTATTTGCATTTTTACATGTTCACGAAAAGGATTTATATAGCAATAGTTAAACTCAAACCAGTAAACTTGAACTCATACGTATTTACATTTTTTCATTTTCACAAAAAAGATTTATATAGTAATGCTTTTAGGGTCCATTTGGTATGTATCCAACCCTGATGTGATGCCAATTTGCAAACCCTAAGAGCATTTTATCTTTTCGCTGTTTTTTTGCCGTGGTGACAACACCAATGATTGAAATATTAGCACACCTGCATATATTTCAGCCGCTATATATATCATCATAAAAGGTTTGGGTGGGAAGGGTTGGGTGTTGAAGCCTATTTTCTTCACCATCTATCGCCGATTTACCCACATATCGACCTATTTTCTTAAAGTTTCAACAGTACCAAACTGGTACTTAGTTAAGAAAATTTTCAAATGAGTTCATTTTATATTGTATTTCAATGGTTTAATCTTTACTTTTTGATCCATAACTTATTCAAGCTGGGGGGGGGGTGAAGTTGTTAAAATGTTTGGGATTAATTGCACTGTATATTTTCACCGATAAATCAATAATATATGGGTAAATCGCCAAAATGGTCCCTGAGATTTGCATAACTCATCATTTTGGTCCTTGAGATTCTAAATCGATAAAAGTGGTCTCTGAGATTGTCCACCATCCATCATTTTGGTCATTCCGTTAAAAACTCCGTTAAGTATCCCGGAGCTTTTGGCCGGAAGTTTGGGCAATTTTCAAAGCTTCATAACTCAATCGTTTCTTAACCAAATTCGACCCATAATATATCAAAATGAAGATAGGGACGTGTAGAATAAGATTATACCTATTTCGAAGCCCAATGGTTGCCGGAGATTGCCGGAAAATAGCCTCAAAGTTGACTGGTCCGAGTGAAAACTTGAAAACTCGCCGGAAACTGGGTAAACTTTAAACGTTCATAACTTCTTCAATCTTGGTCTCGAGTTAGCCACTTCAGAGCCGTTTTCCGTCCAAACCACGACGAGTTAGCCATCTAAAAATGTACCATTCTCTTCGTATCGTCAAGAAGTATGATTTTTGTTTTTGAATCACTTGATTTCGTTGACCATTGAAGAAGTTATGAACGTTTAAAGTTTACCCAATTTCCGGCGAGTTTTCAAGTTTTCACTCGGACCAGTCAACTTTGAGGCTATTTTCCGGCCATCTCCGGCAACCATTGGGCTTTAAAATAGGTATAATCTTATTCTACACTTTCCTATCTTCATTTTGATATATTATGGGTCGAATTTGGTTAAGAAACGATTGAGTTACGAAGCTTTGAAAATTGCCCAAACTTCCGGCCAAGAGCTCCGAGACACTTAACTGAGTTTTTAACGGAAAGACCAAAATGATGGATGGTGGACAATCTCAAGGACCACTTTTATCGATTTAGAATCTCAAGGACCAAAATGATGAGTTATGCAAATCTCAGGGATCATTTTGGCAATTTACCTATATATTATTGATTTATCGGCAAAAATATACAGTGCAATTAATCCCAAACATTTTAACAACTTCACCCCCCCCAGCTTGAATAAGTTATGGATCAAAAAGTAAAAATTAAACCATTGAAATACAATATAAAATGAACTCATTTGAAAATTTTCTTAACTAAGTACCAGTTTGATACTGTTGAAACTTTAAGAAAAAACGGGATAAAAAAAGCTATGACCTTTTTGTGTGTGGCAAACATCCTATAATCAGCTTTTAAAAACAAATTTGAGTGAAAAAGCCAAAGCAGCAGAAGCTAGCTTTGAAAAACCAGGTTTTGCTGCGTTTGCACTTGTGCGCAAACCTATTTTCCAAGAGGTGGTGAGGCCTGTAATGAAATTTCAAATACCCAAAATGACGTTAACCAATTAAATAATTTACATATCATATTAAGGTTATGTTCTTATCTTCAATTACTTCTAAGTGTGCTGGTTCGGAATCCGTCGGAGTCCAGATGATGATGCGGCAGGAAAAATTGCACCAACCCTCTATGCCCACATCATCGGTCTAAAGAAATCAGAGAGAGAGGATACGTCATTAACCACATCGCCTCTCTCACATCCGAGAAAATTTTAATTGTGACGGGAACACAAGTGGTACACCAAGTGTTTTAATATGAGTGGTGGGAAATTTTATTTTTTAAGTTATTAACTTTTTAGCACACATATCTCATCATTTATATAATGACACGTGATGTACCACCCCGTCTACCGATCATACTGAAAAATCTCCCCAACATCCAGCAATTACGATGTCCTGAACCTCAAAAATGGCCCGCCAACCATCAATGATGGCGTTGAGGAGAGTAAGAGGGCTGCGATAAAATCGTTGTTGCACCACGAATATCCAAAGGTTATCAACACATGGGAAGTTGGGAACTCATGGAGGGGCTCAAAGAAGGAATACCATCTCGTCTGCCCCCTCTCATTCCCAGCCGATAAAACCATGCCGAAACACCACCATATTTTCTAGCAAGACCAGATTCGGATTCGGTCTTAGCATCGTGGGCTTACCCAAATTGCACGAATTGCCCAGATTGTATGGGAAGATAGATGTGCCTGGAATTCATTTAGGATGCTTTAGATTTTGGCCCTTACAATTCATGATTCTTAGATAAAAACCCATCTACATATAAACGTCGAATAAAAGTCCAAATTTAAAATCTGCAACCACATCGGAACACTATTGACCTACTAATACAATTTATTTACACCCATGTCACTTTCCCAAATCCCTAAATTTATTCCAAATTAAAAGTTGTAGAAAAAGTGAAATAAAATATATAAATTGTTGTATTGCATTAATTGTATCCATATCATACCAAAAATTTACTTTTTTTGTGATATATATATATATATATATATATATATATTGCATTAATTGGGAATTAAATTAATTGTTCCAATTATTAAAAAAATTATACTAAATCCATATTATATATTTTGAATCAAATAACACTTCTCTACCTTGTAGGTAAATTATTTTTCATGTATTGTTACATATATTAGGCACGCTTTATTGTTGTATAAATATAGGTATAACATAAGATTTTTCAATGTAAACATCAAATTACATTTCTTCTTGTTATGGGTAAATTATTCTCCATGTATATGACAGCTCGTCCTGAAATATAATCTATTTTATTCTTCGAAAGCGCAGAATGACAATTTTGCCTTGGGCGTTTGGTTGTGATGGTGTAATTGAACTTAGGTTTGGGACCAATCCATTTTCTTCCTAAGTTTTTTGATCCAATTAGAAATAAAGTTTTTTTTTAGTTGTTTTGTTTGGTTGCCCAAACCTGGACCACACACATACACCCACACAAATCGTTGACTCTCTCTTTCTCTCCCTCTCGGATTTTCTTCCATTTTCCGTACAATTGTACAGTCACTCTTTCAAACCAGCTATCCATTCACGGATTGAGCTTGTGGATACCAGCATCACCTTCCTTGTAACCTTACGAACTCAGCTATACCTTGGGTAGGACGTGAGAACCTCGAAAACTCTAGAACCAGGGAGTTCCAACGAAGTGCACTGTTCATCCATCGTGATCGCAGAGGTTTCGTTGAGTTTTAGTGTCCTAGGAAGTCATAAAACTTCTTCACGAAGCTTAGAGAGGAGTTTTGGAAGGTTTTGGATGTCGGAACACTCGAGTTCGTCGAGTTGCAGGGGTGCCCGGACTATTGAGATTTTTCCGGCGAGATTCCATTGATTTTAGGTCCAAAAAGTGGTAAGGATGTGTTCTTCTCGTCCTAAGCTTCATTTTGGTACAAATTTCATAAATTTTGGTTGAGAAATGAAGAAGATATTAAGGTTTAAAGTTTTTCCAGTTTCCAGCGACGCAGAAAGTGGCCGGCGGCGGCTCCGGCGAGGACCACCGGAGAAGACATAGTATATTCCGTCAACTTTGACAGAATATTACTAACGGCGTCAGGTATATTTAACGGTATATTCTAATATTTAACGAAATATTCCCTAACGCCATTAGGGAATCCGTTAGTATGCCAGGCACGTGTCTGTGCGTGGGCGGTGCGTGTGGCCGTGCCTTGGTCGGCGCATGAGGGCGCGTGGGACATCGGAAAAATTTTCTAAAAATATGGGGATGTTCATAGAGTTGAGTAGGTCACGATGGTATATTCAAATACCCCACTTGAGCAACGTATGAGAAATTATTACCTAGTTTTGGTTATGTGCTTAAAATAACGTTTAAATAGTTGTTTCGCATATAGGTGAGACATATTCAGAGGAAAAGCGCAGTCAAGCGAGACTTGGGGGTATATATATATATTGGTTGTAGTTCGTTCTTGGCCCCAGCCTTTACTCCTTGAGAAAAAGAAAGAAAAGATTTAGTGTAGTATACAATACTATAACACGATAAATAAAAAACTTTTGCTCCAATTTTATTCATCAAATGAAGGGATGTTGATTAATTGATTCAAATCTGAATATACTTCAAATAAAAATGATTGTTTCTGCTTAAATACTGTTGTGTGAAATCGTCAATTGTTTGTGGAACTAATAACAACTAGGCAAAAGATAAAGGAAACAATCAAACAAGAAGAACTCTTAATTTTCCACTACAAATATGATGCGGAGCACTCAAAATAACCAAACAACAATTTACTTGTCGGTCTTGTTTCTCACAAATTTATGCAAAATACTAGGGTTGGGTGCAGTTTGGTTTGGTTCGATATTAAGTTGAAATTGTGCACCAAACCACACACTGTGTTTGCCGAATTCTAAACCACAATGTCGTAAAGCTGATGTATCGGTTCACCAATACTGCATTTGGTTTGGTTTGGTTTAGTCCGAAATGGGTAGATAATCATGACTTGCCATCAGTTGTCATTCTTCGTGTTTAATGAGCCTAGTTTCATCCAGTTTGGAGATGAGGAAGGAGGTCCACCATAATTAAAGAGAGCAACTACAAGATAGTATTTATCTCTTAAGAACCCTAAGCCTCAATTACACTCAAGATTACTCACTCAATGATACAAAAAAATTAAACGAGAAACAGGAAAACAACTCTTCTCCAATACAAATCAGTCGTGCAGCACCCAAAATAACCAAAGAACAATTTACTTTGGAGTTAGATTGGTAAGATTGGTAGTGAGAGCAATTAATTCTCTCCCACCAAAAATAGTGCATCTAGCCAGAGTATTTTTCTTAACTGTAGAGTAAAATGCTCTTAACCAACTGATTTACAAGCCACTTGCGTCATAAAATTATCTTATTAACCCAGTGAATCAGCTTAAGATTAAGATCGTTTTGGTGGGGCGGGGGTTTTAACATATTTGTTAACCATTTTCTAGTACAGAGACATGGCAGTTTAGAATATTGCAAACGCTACAATGGAAGCTTCAGTGGTGGGGGTATTAGCAACCTCCGGACTACATGTAACTTCACACCTAACCCAAGTCTTAGAGACTAACTTCATCCGTCAAATTATCACTAACTATAAAAGATAAAGTGCCCCTCAACATAAAACCTAGACAAGAAGAAAATCTTCTGAAGAGTGCCCTTCAATCTCTCATGTGCAGAATTATAGCTCTGCAAAAAAATTATTTTTAAATAAACAATGTTAGACCATACTTATATATTGTTTTTAACTGAATGGGTTATACATAGCCCCCTTAATAATTTATTAGTTTTAAATTTGTACTTTATATTAGTTTGGTTAATTTAGTTAAGCTACCTTTCGATGTTTTCAAATCAAGTCGTTGAATTTGAATCAACTATTGCAAATGAGGAGCTGAGCCCCAAAAAAGGGGTAAGAGCGGGCTACATTAGGCTAGCATGATGCCCGTTTGGCCAAATAATCGCTTGGTGGGCTCCATAAGATTATAGCTCAGTCATTGGTTAAAGATGAGTTTTTAAACAATCAGACCAATTTTTAGCTTTGGAACCTTTATCCCTTTCCATTAAAGATCGCTTAACCCTTAGCTGGAGATGGCCTAAGGTCTAGAAAACTAAAAACCTGTTTTTATTTTTTGTTTGCAGCTCATGATTGTGTTTAATAAAGACAAAACTATTGATTGTCTAAATAATTGTAATCAACTAATGCAGTATCTTATGTCAAAGATTTGGGGATGAATCAAAGATCCAAACCCTAATTAAACAAGCAAGAGTGTGACTTCTTATAATCAAATTCCTAGCCCCCAAAAATACTAGATCATCATTATTGTGATCACTTATACAAGCAATGGCAGACGTGAATATAGACGGGTTAGTTAGAGTAGATGTGCTCCCTTTATGCACTCGAATTCGAACTCTCTTCATAGTTTAAATTAGCTTAAGTAGAATATCGCTTCTATATATAGAAAATGATTTATGCACATCATTTTTCTCCTCTACACATCCCTACCTCTCCTAGTTGTTGTTGAATAAATCAAATGCCAAAATTAAGATGGGGGAGAAGGCTCTCAAAACACACATCTGCCAATTTTTGGGTTGCCAAGGCTCACCAGCCATGCCAATTTTGAGTCCAAATCTAAATCCATAGCGCTGACGTCAGTGACATTAGCGAGACCTTTTATTTTATTTTATTTTGCGCCAGGCACATGCACCACAAGCACCCATCTTGGAGAGGGGCGACAGATTTTGTCAGCTAGGACCTACCACAACGGCTACTTTCAATGTACTCGACATGTGGCCAAATCTAAGACGTCCATTTCAAGTCTCACTTTAATCCAATAGTTCTTATTATTTTTTGTAATAATATTTTTTTTAAATCCAGAAAAGTTTAGAAAAAAAATCATGAAAAATTAGAAAAAATCAAATAAATAATAAATAAAATCCCAACAGTTACATGTAATTATCAAGTTATCTTTTTCGGTTTTTAAGATGCACCACATTTATTTATGAAATTTTAAACAAGATTTTTTATAGATATGTATAGTCACTTATTATAAATTAATCTCATCCGTTTATTAATTTAAACAATTGAATTATACAATAAAATAAAATAAATCTTTGTGAATAGAATTAATCATATCACAACAGGCGTGGTGAGTGAACAGTAATAGCTATAGTAGTTTACTATTTAAGTGAATACTAACTGTTTAACTCTAGTCCTAAATCCAAACCCACCAAAATGGACCTTTTAACCACAACCACGGTGAATACTTTTGATTATAAAAATTAAGATCATGCCTGCCTCCAATTGCTTTTGGATTATATGTTATTAACCTTAAAAAAATAAGAAAACTAAATAAAATAACTTGAAAATTTTGAGTTTTAGCGATAAAGACAAAATAAAAGGTAAAGTGAATAGTATCATGATTGACTTTTTAGTGTAAAAATATGGTTTTTCATTAAAGTAAACAGTACCGGGAGTTTTTCATTAAAGTTTCCTAAAAAAATACCACGAAGGTGACATTTAGGCGGCAGTAAACAGTTATATTGTAATTTACAGAATGATTGTGTTTAAGAAAGACAAAACTATTGATTGTCTAAATAATTTGGTAAACTAATTTGCGGTATCTTATGTCAAAGATTTGGGGATGAATCAAGGATCGAAACCTTAATTAAACATGCAAGAGTTACATCACTTCTCATAATCAAATTTTTTGCCCCCAAAAATACTAGATCATCGTTATTGTGATCACTTATGCGAAAAGCAATGGTACACGTGGATCTAGTCATGTTAGTTAGAGTATATGTGTCTTCCTATGCACTCGAGTTCGAACTCTCCTCACACTAATATTTCTTCTTCTTATACCTTTAATATTGCATGATTTATTTTTACCTTCTTTTTTCAATGTTGTTGGTGGTTTTGGGTCGACTCTCTACTATGATCAAAATGGACCATGAAACGTTAACTTTCTCATTTTACACCATAATCTATTAAAATTGTATCAATTTATGCATCTGGTCGGATTAATTATTTGATCTTCACTAGTACAAAAACATACTTGCGCGACTGAGCAAATTACGTTGCGCAACGTTGACAACTAAGCATCACGCAAGGACATTTTGCGTGACAAAGACTGATGTTGAGCAAAATAGTTTTGTGTAACAAATCTTCACCTTTGTCCCGTAATGTTGGAAAAAAACGGTAAAAGTCTTGGTTTGGCGCCAAAAGCTTGCGCGACGCACAAACCGCTCTGCACAAACGGCCTTTGCGCAACATTTTGTTTCACCGTCGCGCAAAGACTTTTAGAACAAATCAAATGTCAATTATGCAATATATATAATTCGCACAATTTATTTCGAATGAAAAATCCACAATAGATACAATATATCAAAATATGAACAATTAATGAAATTGCATATAAAATCACAAATCACTGACTTGTTTTTTAAGATAGAGGCTTGCAGTAGCAATCTCCTAAGACAGAAATTTGCCCCTACACCGGTGCAGTAGCTCAACGGACATCTATCTTGCAGGATACAACTACATAATCCAAGTTCTTGCACTGGAACTTGGATTCTTGGCGAAGTTACTAAGTGTTTCTCTGTGAAGAATTAAGAAGAAAGCTATGGAATTGATGTCTTTGGTTGTTGATATTACTGCCATATATATAATGGCGTATTTGAACAGTTATGGCCGTTCCTGCTTATATTTTTTCTGAACAGATGTAACTGTTTATGTAATCAGTCTTATCCTTTCGGAAAAAACTGAATCCTAAAATCAAAAACGTAAAAATCGTACTTGTGTTTTTTGTCCATCCGAGCCCAAAAGCCCCAATCTTTGACATTTAATAAATACACCCAAACCCTCCAAGTCCAAGGCCCAAGGTCCATGGCTTTGGCCTAATTCTTTTCAAACTATAAGTGAGTGAACTCACTTATAAATGGGACTTTCAAAAAGTGTATGGGCGACGTGGGACTCCCAATCCTTCACAAGTTCCAACAATACCCCACATTTTCTATTCAAACTCTAGCAATACCCCACATTTGAATAGAAAATAAGATACTAACTAAATTAGTAACGTCTTTCCAGAGAACTTAGATATGATACGCATCGGGATAGGTGTCTTTTGGACTTGAACCTTCTTTAGTGAGTACTTATCGGATTTACCTAATTAAGCAGTGAATTTAATATCTTGAACTGATCATTCTTAGTAGTAAATCGAAACTATAAGTATCACACATATCACATCTTGACACACTTCAATTCATACGGTTGTGTTCATTTTGGTCCTGAACATATCCTTATTTCATGAGACCTTTAGAGAATTGCGGCCATACCAATTCTCAAAGATGCGACCCCACATCAATCTCATATAGGTAATGCTAATCAAGAATATCCTATTATATTCATCTTAACCATAAGATATTAGCATTATTAAGAATACTGATTCACCCTCTTCATCTTACATGCAACACACTATTTTCCATCATAGGAATGAGTAAGGATTGTGTGTTTCTTACCTTGAGTTTTCCTCAACTAGTTTGCCCATTGAACCTAGACCATGGGATCTCCAATTAGCTAGGTTAGGTTTCCGTCAAGTTATAACTCATTGAGTTGGCTTTAAATCCATTCCCCTCGATGTAAATGCCACTTGATCCTTGGATAGGCCTTTAGTTGAAGGATCGGCAATGTTCTCCTTAGATTTAATATAGTCAATGGAAATAGTTCCATTCTTGAGTAGATGTCTAATGGTTTTATGTCGTCGCCTTATATGTCTTGACTTCCCATTATATTCAGCGTTTTTTGCTCGACTTTATGCAGCCATGCTTTCACAATGTACACATACTGTAGTCACAGGCTTGGGCCATAATGGAATATCTTCCAAAAAATGTTTAAGCCATTCAGCTTCATTAGCAGCTGCATCTAAAGCTATAAACTTTGATTCCATTGTCAAACGTGTTATACACGTTTGCTTAGACGATTTCCATGACACAGCTCATCCACCAAGTGTAAATACATATCCACTTGTGGATTTACTGTCTGTGCTCCCTGAAATCCAATTTGCATCACTATATCCTTCTAATATTGGCGGATATTGAGTGTAATGCAAATCATAGTTCATTGTATGCTTTAAGTATTGTAATGATCTCTTCCAGAACTACTTGAATACCTGCTTAGTCGGCTTATTGAATAAGCAAGATCAGTTCTTGTACAATTCATAATGTACATCAAGCAACCTATAACTTTGGGGTATACTCCAATTGAGATATCTCTCTTCTTCGTTTTTAGTAAGCTTATGAATGAGATCAAATGAAGTTACTGCATGTTTACAATCATAATGTCCAAACCTTTTTAGAACCTTTTCAACATAATGTGATTGAGTTAGAACATATCCATTTGAATTCTTTAGAATTTGAACTCCAAGAATCACATCAGTTATTCCCATATCTTTCATATCAAAGCTAGAATTTAGCATTTTCTTTGTGGAGTTAATCACATATTTGTTTGTTCCCATTATAAGCTTGTCATCAACATATAGACATACAATAACATAAGCATTTTTCGTTTGCTTAACATAAATGCATTTATCACTTTCATTGATTACAAATCCATTTATGATCATATTATGATCGAATTTTCATGCCATTGCTTAGGAGCTTGTTTAAGTCCATATAATGACTTAATCAATTTGCAAACTTTCTTTTCTTGACCTTTGACAATGAAACCTTCAGGATTTTCCATATATATTTCTTCGTCTAATTCACCATTTAGAAATGCAGTCTTGACTTCAATTTGATGTATCTTGAGATTGTACACAGACGTTATAGCTATTAATAACCTTGTAGATGTTATTCTAGCTACTGGTGAATAAGTGTCAAAGT
Source organism: Malus fusca (assembly GCA_035220775.1). Taxonomy (NCBI): domain Eukaryota; kingdom Viridiplantae; phylum Streptophyta; class Magnoliopsida; order Rosales; family Rosaceae; genus Malus; species Malus fusca. The sequence continues at coordinate 21,115,966 of CM069059.1, read as the reverse complement.
AGTCAAGTCCTTCTTTTTTACGATACCTTTCGGCAACTAGACGAGCTTTATACTTGTCTATGGTACCATCCGGTCTCAATTTCCTCTTGAAAATCCATTTGTATCCTATTAGTTTTTTTCCAGGAGGCAAATTAACCAATTCCCATGTATTATTTTGCAAGATGGATTTCATTTCACTTTGAATAGCTTCTTTCCAATAAGGTGCTTCAGAGGATTCTAATGCAGCCTTATAAGTTTGAGGCTCTTCTTTGGTTAGAATAGTAAGGAAATCAAGACCAAAATCCTTTGCAAATTTTGCTCTTTTACTCTTTCGTCGTTCCAAATCTTGGCTTTGGACTCTAGAAGTTGAAGCATGATTATCGTCATCATTTCTCGTAGTATCATCATATACTCTTTTATTCAAAACATGTGACCTATCTTTATAAGGAAAAATTTCCTCAAAGAACTTAGCTTTTGCAGATTCAAGTATTGTATTTACATGAATGTCTGCAATTTCAGATTTATGAACCAAAAATCTGTATGCTGAACTATTATTGGCGTTACCAATAAATATGCAATCCACTGTTTTTGGTCCAAGTTTTTGTCTCTTAGGAAGAGGCACTTGAACTTTTGCAAGACAACCCCACACTTTCAAAGTTTTATATGTAGGTAACCTACCTTTCCAAAATTTTTAAGGAGATTAATTAGTCTTCTTATGTGGAATTCGGTTCAATACTGTGTTGGCAGTAAGAAGTGCCTCACCCCATAAATTATGTGGTGCACCAAGATTGTTTAACATGAGACTAATCATATCTTTCAATGTTCGATTTTTCCGTTCAGCCACTCCGTTTTGTTAAGGAGTATATGGTGTTGTTGTTTGACGTATTATTTCATGTTTCGAACAAAACTATGCAAAGTCATTAGATTCGTATTCACCACCTCTATCAAACCTTAAGACTTTTATTCTTTTGTCTAGTTGATTTTCGATTTCGGCTTTAAATATCTTAAACATGTTTAAAGCTTCATCTTTGCTATGAATCAAATAGACATAACAGTACTTGCTGCAATCATTAATGAAAGAAATATAGTAGTTCTTTCCTCCATGAGCTGGTGTGGACTTGAAATCACAAGGATCACTATGGATTAAACCAAGTATTTCGTTGGATTTTTCCACTGATTTATATGAGTGTTTTGCATATTTGGATTATGTGCATATCTCACATTTAGATACTTGTTCATGGAACATTTGGGCAATAGGCCTAAGTTAACCATTCGTTAAAGAGAACGAAAATTAACATGTCCTAATCTTGCATGCCATAATGTAGAGGACTCAATCAAGTAAGTAGAAGAAGAACTAAGCTTGTTATTATTATTAATAACATTAGCAGAAAGTACATTCAATTTGAAGAGCCCTTCAACCAGGTAGCCCTTTCCCACATACACAACACCCTTGGTGATTACAAACTTATCAGATTCAAAGACTAATTTGAAACCTTTGTTACTTAGAAGCGATCCAGAAATCAGATTCTTGCAAATATCAGGAACAAGCAGAACATTGGTGAGTGAAAGCTCTTTTCCAGAAGTGAGTTTGAGCGTCACTTTTCCCTTCCCTACAACGGCATATGCAGTTGCATTTCCCATGTACAAATTTTCTCCACCATCAATTGATTGGTAAGAAACAAATAAACTTCGATCAGCACAAACATGCCTTGTTGCTCCTATATCAACCCACCAGTCATTGGAATTACTCAATAAATTAACCTCAGATACAATAGCAACAAACTTGTCTTCTGCAATGTTTGCTTGATTAGAATTCTCAGTATTCTGATCCTTCTTGTGGCGGCAATCCTTTGCCCTATGACCTGTCTTTCCACAAACCCAGCAATCTCCTTTGATTTTCTTGAAGGTTTTCCCTTTCGCAGCAGTCAGTGCTTTCTTTGCAGCATCATTGCCTTTGTTTTTTTTATGGTACTTTTGTTGGAAATGTGCCCTAAAGCCATTCATATGATGATACTTTACGGATATTTCACATGTTAAACTAATCTAGTTTACATATAAAGGGCAAACATTATTGTTTGAGACGTCTCATATAAATGTTATATGCTTAAACGATAAAGTCCAAGGAATATGTGATTGGGAGAATGCAATCTAATGAAGTTAGATTAATGAGACCATTCTTTCGTAGACACATCCTAAACGTTCCTGATCATAGGATTGCCAATTGGGCATTGACAGTCCGATAAGATCAGTACGTACTATGCCTTCTCTCAGGGAGAGTGACTAGTCTCGAGTCATTGGTGTGTGTGACATCAAGACAAGTACGTAGGTGCTCAATAGAGAATGAGTTCACTGAACACGATCAACGAGGAGTTCTCATACTCATGTCACATGAGAACTCATGTTTGGGATAATGCAAATTAGTCATTTGACCTGAGGCATCACAGTTGTTGTCTTGTGGTTAAGTCCTTGATCTTTGATTATGCCAAAGTCACCCCATCGGGGTGTCCACGACATCATTGGGATTAAGCCACTTAGTCATGGAGACAAGTGAATGCGCAACAAGGGATCTCTAACCTTCAATTGGCTTGAGGGAGAATACTCTATGATATGATTAAAATCTCTGGCCAGAGTATGAATGAGATTGGGGAATGCGTTCCAAATCACATTCAAGGTAATCATAAAATGCAAATGAATCACATTGGATAGTAGACATGAATAAATAAACTATCAAACCAAACAATGTGGTCAAGAGTATTAGATTAGAGAAAGACCGTATTGCATTTGTAATCGCCCACTGCCTCGCTAAAAGGAACCTAATGTATCGTACACCAAATAAGGTGGAGATTGAAGAAACAAAGGAGATGAATAAGAATAATTAAATGGTTTAATTATTTATGGCAAGGATTAATTAATATGTTAATTAATCAAACGAATAAGTTCGTTAAAGACCTCGGGATAGTTTTGGACCTTAAGGCCCAATGGGCTTCGAACGTCAAAGCCCATTGACTTAAGTTGTATGACAACTTAATGAATAAAGATTCACAAAGGCCCAAAAGCCCATATCCATTTAGTGTTGAATTAGGGTTTTTGGTTCTTTAGGTCATTTAAAGAAGTGACTATATAAAGAACTTTATAACCTAAAATTCATAAGTTGTTGATTTTAGAGAAAATTGGTGAGAACACAAAGCTTCCATTTCTCTCTAAGAGGCCAACCACCTTGGGGGATATTGTCTAGCAATTCTACTTCCTCAAGGTCACTCATTTCCTCTCCAATCCAACCTTGGTGTAGAATCTTTAGAGGTTCTCTATTTTGGGAACTTGGAGAATCCTATTCTTTCAACCAAATCCATGGAGCTAAGAAGCAAGGAATGAAGGCCCTATCTCTTGGGTGATTATCCTTTGCATATGCAAAGAGGAATCTACAAAGGTAAATATTTCTCAACTAATAAATGTTGATTTTAAGTTGAGTCAAGGTTCACCAATCTACTAGGCTTTGAATTTCATGGTAGATGTTTTGTTTTTGAATGCATGAAAGCATGATTCCGCCTTTAATTGTTAATTGCATGCTATATGATGTTATTCAAATGAACATGTTTTTCACAAAATTTCCTTCAAGTGGTATCAGAGCCTAGGTCTAGTAGTTGGTGAATCATTTTGGGTTTTGTAGTTCATAGTTTTTGATTTAAAAGTTGTAATATGTTACAAGCTTTATTCTTGTTTCTTTGAATGTAAATTTTGTTAGAAAATTTGCCATCTCAAATGTTGTAGATGTAGTTCATATGAGCATGAATTTTGGAGCTAAAATTTGGTGCCATGTTTTTTGGGAAATTCGGCCAAATCCAAAGGGTGATTTTTTGGGTTCATGTTTGTCTTGTTAAAATGGTTTTAAAGTGACTTTTGGAACCCCTAAGTACCCTAGGATGTTAACCCTCTTTTGAGTGATGAAAATTTGAGTTTTGGTGAGTGAAAACATTCATGGAGCTATTATGAGTTTTCATGAGTGTTCTTCAATGTTCTTGAAGTTCTTGCCAAGAACAAAAAGTTTTGAAGTTTTGATTCAAAATGTTTTATGTTTTTACATAAAATTTTGGTTTAATTTTAGTGGGTGATTTTAGTGGGTGATGATTATTTGTAAAGTATTATTAATGGTTTTAATGGTAGACAAACTTTTTTAAAAGTTTGACATAAATTCAATTAATGGTTATAATGGTAGACAAACTTTTTTAAAAGTTTAACATAAATTCAAAATATTTCATCTTTACCTCACCTAATAAAACCCACTTACAAAAACTTTGTAAAAATCATATTTTTTCTATCATGGCCGGCCACCCTAATTAAATAGGGTATTTTTGGGTCTTTTATTCAATTACATAAAGTTTTGATACTTTTGTGTATTTGCACTTTGGCCCAAAAGTTTACGTTTTTACGTTAAGGCCCAAAAACGTTAAAGGACAAATTGTTTTGCTCCTTTAATGAAGTTTTTTGTATTTGTTGAAATTTTTGGGTTCTAGTTGTAATTACATGAAGTAGTGGACTTTTGTGTTTTTTACAAAGTGACCCCAAAAGTTTGTATTTCGCAATATAGCCCAAAAAGTTGTGGTTATTGCATGATGGCCCAAATTAAGTAGGGAACAAAAATTGTTTTGTCTCTTTAAATGAGAATTGGATTTTCATTTCATTTAGCTCCATTTAAATCAATTTTATGGATACAAAAACCAAATGAAAATGTTGCATTCAATTTAATTAATTAAAGTGTTGATTAATTAAAGGGTGATTATGAACCTAAGCCTACGATAATTGAGCTATGTGAAAGGTCGTTTCAAATTTGTTTGAACCATGGGAATGTGTAGATTAATTTTGGTTGTAATTTGATTTGATCAAATGTTGTAAAAGAGCATAAGCTCTTCTTTACTTTAAAGTAATTTGAATTATGCAAATGTTGTAATGAGCATAAGCTCACCTTTACTTTAAAGTACTCATTTTCTTGTTTTATTTGATATGCATGAAAATGGAGTAGTTGGGTCCAACGCCCCTAGGAACAACACGCCTTAATGTGATTAAACGCGTAACTAAAATCAATCTCCATCCCTAGTCCGAGATTCAACACTAGTCTCGTGTTGAATCTAAACAAAGGTTCATAGTCATCCTAAGGCCCTAAGGCAACTATATAGTCCATCAAATGAATGCAAACCTTATGTTAGTAGTATCATATACTCTTGCTTTAAAAACCGTTTTATAAGTATAGTGGGAGTATTATATACAACTAAATTGAATCAAATGGACCAATAGTTGTAATAGGACCAAAATTGTTTTAATAAAGATTAAAATGAATATTTTTATGTGATGAGACCTAAAACCATCAACCAAACCATTATTAAGTTGAAAAGCGTGAGAGTGCTTAGAACACTCTTTCGTGGCCTTCCACCGTGGTAGGCTCCAATCGTTTATGACTTGTACACCGGCTTCACCCTATCATGGGGGAGTACAAAGTGCATGCTTATACTCAGGAGGAGTCTATATACATACTTGATGAGGTTAGTGTAGGCAACGAGGATGGCCGACATCGTATCATCGTGAGGCTATTCTTGAACCCCTTCACGAACTAAGCATGGTGGGAATGACTTAACTAAGTGCAATGTTGCCAATATCATATCATTGTGAGGCAACATTCTCTAGAGGCCAAATTGATGGGTACTTGCATTAGTTGCAAATGAGTAAGCGTACTCTCTCATTATTATTAATGCTAGCCAATATCATATCATTGTGAGGTGGGCTTGGTAATAGTGAGTCTCCCATAACCTACTAAGAGTTTCCTCCAAAACTCTCGAATTCCGATGAGGGATATGGAATTTGCCAAAAATAGTGGGTGGTGCTATTTGATTTAAAGACCCAAATCAAATGGCTTAAAATCAATCAATTTATATTCGTTATGTATTTGTTTACCAATATATTTGCAAACGCTATCCAAAACTTGACAAAGAACAGCCGAATGTTTTAGTTTCCGGACTTAGTAACACAATCCCAAAGATTGTCTTAAATGGAATGTGCATGTACCTAAGAAGTCTCATCCTCACAATCTTCCTATTGATAATGTATCATTGGAAGAACATGTTAGAAATGTCTATCATGAAGAGGACAACACAAACAACCAATGCTTATTCCTTCGTTATATGAACAAAGGAACTTATGAAGAAATAAGAGTTGCCTTGAACAACTCTTGAAAGTTTGTAATTATGTTTAGAACATAATGGTTGGTTGACAAAAATAGTCCATCAACATGGACTTATGATGATTTTGAATCATTGAGTGTTGAAGTGATAAACCACTTAACGAGACGGAAACTAAGCTAGGACTTCACCTTTATGTCCCTATCCTAATGGTTCATTAAGTTTATTGTAAACTATGTAGTGAACAATAACCACACACTCTCCAAAATGTTTGATGTGTATAACACAATTGAAAAAAGGTTTCAAGAGAGATAGTGGGAGTTTAGGGACCATGACTATTGTAGTCAAAGGAGAAGTCAAATGAAGAAGATAAAATTAACTCCAAGGGAACAAACTTTCTTTATGAAAGGATGGACATTGGAAGGGGTATTTGCAAGAAATGTCTTGCAAGTGTCAAGAACACACCTTTCGAAGGTGTTGTAAAATGTTCTTGAAAAGTTCAAAACAGTTGGTTCTTCTACTTGAATACATGATTCCGTATTAGTAACTATGTTTTACAATCGTTGTAAAAGTATGGCTAATAAGAAGTAGAAGATTAATGAGAGAAGAGAAAGTACTTCACATTCGGAACGTGAATAAAATATAGATCTCTGCGAAAGCAGATGGTACTAACTTCCTCATATGAACTACCAAAGAAATTGGAAAAACCAAAGATTGTCTTTACATTCCAATTTTAAGGAACTTAATTCCGTCACTATAGTAGAGATGGATGAATGTTTTGTTTGACAAAACATTGTTCTTTATTAATCAATGATTGGATTATAAGTCTCTATAGTAGAGATGATATGGTAGCGTTAACTGTTTAGAATATAATGATGCTTAAAACCCAAAAGGTTGCAAGATAGTGGCAATTGTCCACAACATAATACTACTCATGTTGTATGACATTCACCGAAGATCACTCTCGGTTGGACTATAGTTTATTTTGAATAAACACAAGTCCGAATACTTTGCAAAAAGGTTTCAAAGAATTCAAGAAATGTAAGTTGATGAGTAAGACGTCTAAAGTACTTACCTCCTTGGATTTGATCCAAGGAAAGGTAACACTTTAGATGAGTTTCCTTGAAAGATATCAAGGAAATTAGCATCATAAGATAAATGATTTTCTCCATTAGGAGAAGAACGAACTTGAATAAGATTTAGTTCGTTGGATATTATCAATTACCCATATATAGGATATATATGCTTCTAAGACAATATGATTGTCAATTAGAAGATCTTCCAAAATTTTCATAACTCCATAGGATGTAGTTGGAAAGAAAGACAAATCTTAATCATGTTAAGATTTGGGGTTGTGTGCTAATAAGCAATATTTGTTTAAAAATTATCTTGTGGATATCCTTAAATTAACCTTTGGATATCACTTCTATAAACCAACCAACAAATGTTGTTTGTTGAGTAGTTCATTGTAATCCTACAATGTGATTTGCCTTAGAGCAAATGAACTAGGAATAGAACTCAAAAGAATGGGTTCTTTGAGAGACAAGATGATAATCAACAAATATAACAACCTAGTTCCTATACCACAAGCTCCAAGGTAGTCAAGAAGGATTTATAAACCGTCTCAGTTGAATGGTTTAAACTTTATGACTACATTGAGTGTATATACGATATATACTCAAGGAAATGGTAAAGTACCATTTGACCCGAAATAATGAAACCTTCATAGCTAATTGGTAGCTTAAGGTGACTACAATCAAAGAGAATGGTTGACTTTGAAGGAACCATCTTTGATGTAGTCTTAGTTTCAATTAATTCGAAGATTGCTAGCTACAACTATAATGGTGATTCAATGTTTGGACATGATATAGGTTTCCGAAACCATTATTAAGATAGTCTTGATAATTTATGTCTAAAACTATGAATCACAAAACATGTAAGTTGTAGAGATCCAACCATCATGGATCTTAGCAAGCTAGTGGGAGCCATAAGCGTCTTATGAGAGAAAGATCAAAATTGTTTGATTTCTCATATAGATGTAAATGAATCTTTTGTTTACTAGGTTTACAAAAGATTAGTGGGAGTTAATCATATTCCTAAATTTGAATATATGTATGATATATTAATTTTGGAAATGAAAAGAATACTTCATTGTTAAAGTTATGACTTTAAAACTTTCTATAAACGATAGAATGTATATGGGAGACATAGTCTATATACATGGGATGGAAATCTATAATGATAGATTTTAGGATATAATTGGATTATATCATGCCCTAATAATAGACAAAAGGTTGCTAGGAAGTTTCTCATACGATGATAAACTTTAATAAGAAGAACAACTCTAGTGAGACTAGGAGGTAGCTCTTCTCAAAGGGAACGTACCATTTGACTCCCAAAGAAATAATGCGTAAATCGAATCCTTTATGCATACGCAGAAAGGTGATTTATGTATTTCATATTGTATGAAAAACATTGATATGAGTTGTACCTAGAAAGGTACAAGGCGATATCAGTGCAAGCCCAGGATCAGAACCATGGCAACTGTCAAGTAAATCCTTAAGTATTTAAGAAATACTAATGGATAGGTTCCTCGAAGAATGAGGAAGAATTAGAGTAACGTAATGGAAGCGTAAATGTATTAGATTGTGAATCTAATCCATCATTGGATGTTTCTTCATTATGAATGAAGAGATAAACAGGTATCCCTTTATTATGACTAAAGAGATATTTGGATGGAAACATTAAAGTATTGACTTTAGTGTGTTCCATTATGAATGCAAAATATATTGCCATATAGAAGTTTACAACAATGTTGTTTGGATGGGAAAGTTCATTTATGAACTCTCTATTCGGTTCCAACCAGAAAGTGTATCTAGTGTACTGACACTACGACACTAATGGGGCGATAGCTCAAGCCTGGGAATCAAGGTCTCATCAAGATCCGAACTCATATGAGAGACTGAACCACATGATTGGGAATCATGTATAATGGTGACGTCGATATTCTCAAGGTTGCTTCTATGGATAACATATAGATATCCATTTCCTAGGCCTACTATTCAGCCATTTAGGAAATGACTACAGAAGAGGAATCATAACAGATGACCAAGCTGATTGGCTCTAGTGCAAGTGGGAGATTGTTGGAAATGTGCCCTAAAGCCATTCATATGATGATACTTTACGGATATTTCACATGTTAAACTAATCTAGTTTACATATAAAGGGCAAACATTATTGTTTGAGACGTCTCATATAAATGTTATATGCTTAAACGATAAAGTCCAAGGAATATGTGATTGGGAGAATGCAATCTAATGAAGTTAGATTAATGAGACCATTCTTTCGTAGACACATCCTAAACGTTCCTGATCATAGGATTGCCAATTGGGCATTGACAGTCCGATAAGATCAGTACGTACTATGCCTTCTCTCAGGGAGAGTGACTAGTCTCGAGTCATTGGTGTGTGTGACATCAAGACAAGTACGTAGGTGCTCAATAGAGAATGAGTTCACTGAACACGATCAACGAAGAGTTCTCATACTCATGTCACATGAGAACTCATGTTTGGGATAATGCAAATTAGTCCTTTGACCTGAGGCATCACAGTTGTTGTCTTGTGGTTAAGTCCTTGATCTTTGATTATGCCAAAGTCACCCCATCGGGGTGTCCACGACATCATTGGGGTTAAGCCACTTAGTCATGGAGACAAGTGAATGCGCAACAAGGGATCTCTAACCTTCAATTGGCTTGAGGGAGAATACTCTATGATATGATTAAAATCTCTGGCCAGAGTATGAATGAGATTGGGGAATGCGTTCCAAATCACATTCAAGGTAATCATAAAATGCAAATGAATCACATTGGATAGTAGACATGAATAAATAAACTATCAAACCAAACAATGTGGTCAAGAGTATTAGATTAGAGAAAGACCGTATTGCATTTGTAATCCTAAACTGAATAGGTTCTCTACCTCTTCTGATTAGCTTGGGTAGCCATGATATGCTGCTAGGTGTCACTCATGGTTTGTGGAAGCCCTAAACGTGTGTAATCACTAAAGGGAGAATTGAAAGTAAGTTTCAATTCACAATCGATGTAAAATGGTTTTAATCGCCCACTGCCTCGCTAAAAGGAACCTAATGTATCGTACACCAAATAAGGTGGAGATTGAAGAAACAAAGGAGATGAATAAGAATAATTAAATGGTTTAATTATTTATGGCAAGGATTAATTAATATGTTAATTAATCAAACGAATAAGTTCGTTAAAGACCTCGGGATAGTTTTGGACCTTAAGGCCCAATGGGCTTCGAACGTCAAAGCCCATTGACTTAAGTTGTATGACAACTTAATGAATAAAGATTCACAAAGGCCCAAAAGCCCATATCCATTTAGTGTTGAATTAGGGTTTTTGGTTCTTTAGGTCATTTAAAGAAGTGACTATATAAAGAACTTTATAACCTAAAATTCATAAGTTGTTGATTTTAGAGAAAATTGGTGAGAACACAAAGCTTCCATTTCTCTCTAAGAGGCCAACCACCTTGGGGGATATTGTCTAGCAATTCTACTTCCTCAAGGTCACTCATTTCCTCTCCAATCCAACCTTGGTGTAGAATCTTTAGAGGTTCTCTATTTTGGGAACTTGGAGAATCCTATTCTTTCAACCAAATCCATGGAGCTAAGAAGCAAGGAATGAATGCCCTATCTCTTGGGTGATTATCCTTTGCATATGCAAAGAGGAATCTACAAAGGTAAATATTTCTCAACTAATAAATGTTGATTTTAAGTTGAGTCAAGGTTCACCAATCTACTAGGCTTTGAATTTCATGGTAGATGTTTTGTTTTTGAATGCATGAAAGCATGATTCCGCCTTTAATTGTTAATTGCATGCTATATGATGTTATTCAAATGAACATGTTTTTCACAAAATTTCCTTCAACTTTGCCTTGTGTGAGTCTCCTCCTTCCACAACATTGGCTTTTTCCTCCAGCGATGAGACATCATAATTCTCATTTTTGAAATGATTATCTTCCACACTTAGTTTGAGAATCAACTGATCCATGCTCATGTCTTCAATTAGATGCTTAAGATAAATCTTAAAGTCTTTCCAATTCGAAGGCAGTTTCTCTATAATAGAGCCAACCACAAAACATTATTTCAGATCGAGATTCTCTTCATCTAACTCATGAACAATCACTTAGAGTTCTTCAACTTGCTTGACAACAGACTTGGTGTCACTCATCTTGTAATTTAGAAATTTTCCAATCACAAACTTCTTGGAACTAGCCACTTTAGACTTATACTTTTTGTCCAGAGACTCCCACAGATCTTTCACCGTCTTATATGATGAATAAACATCATACAGAGAGTCATCTAAAGCATTCAGAATGTAGTTCCTACATAGAAATTCACTGTGAGTCCAGGCTTCTATAGCCTGCAGAATTTCGGCAGGAATATCTCCCTCTTCTAGTGCTTCAGGGGCCTCAGAAGTAATGACGTGACTCAAGTTCAGAGTTGTCAAGTAGAACAACATCTACGTTTAAAATCAACTCCCTTGAATTTTTCAGGTTTCTTAACGTGTTGCTTGACAACACCAACATTTGATTAATCCATGAAATCAACTTCTGTCTTAGATTGTTAAAACCAATCAAATGTCAATTATACAATGTATAATAATTTGCACATTTTATTTCGAATCAAAATTCCACAATCGATACAATATATCAAAATATACACAATTAATGAAATTGCATATAAAATCACAAATCACTGACTTGTTTTTTAAGATAGAGGGTTGCAGTAGTAATCTCCTAAGATAGAAATTCGCCCCTACACCAGTGCAGTAGTTCAACGGCTATCTTGCAGGATACAACTATCCAATCCAAGTTCTTGCACTCGAACTTGGATTCTTAGCCAATTTACTAAGTGTTTCTCTGTGAAGAATTAAGGAGAAAACGATGGAATTGATGTCTTTGGTTTCTGATATTACTGCCATATATATAATGGCGTATTTGAATAGTTATGCTTGTTCATGCTTATCTTTTCAGAATAGACGTAACTGTTTATGTAATCAGTCTTATCCTTTTGGAAAAAAACTGAATCCTAAAATCAAAAACGTAAAAATTATACTTGTGTTTTTCGTCCATCTGAGCCCAAGAGCCCTAATCTTTGACATTTAATATATACACCCAAACCATCCAAGTCCAAAGCCCAAGGTCCATGGCTTTGGCCTAATTTTTTTCAAACTATAAGTGAGTGAACACACTTATAAAGGGGACTTTCAAAAAGTGTATGGGCGATGTGGGACTCCCAATCCCTCACAAGTTCCAACAAAGACTATTTGCGTGACGCGGTTTATTCGTCGGGCAAGTTTTTGGCGCCAAATCAAGACTTCAACTGCTTTTTTCCCAACATTGCGCGACGAAGGTGAAGCTTCATCGTGCAAAACTGCTTTGTGCGACGAAGGTTTTTGTTGCGCAAAACAGTTTTGTGCGATGTTAGTCTTGATCGCGCAAAGTCAACGACTTTTTCCACATCACTAAAGTGATGGTTGATCGTTGAATGGGTGATTTGTCAACTTCGATACTTCATTAAAGAGAGTACTAAATCCTTTCTTTGCAATTTTTTTTTCAATTTTTTTTTCTTTATGTAGTATTTCCATTTCTTTGCTTTGATGAATGCGTTGCGTGTATTAGTTTTTGCAAACATTGAGGACAATGTTTCATTTAAGTTTGGGGGTGGGCACTTTAACTTTTGTGTTTTCATTGCTTTTGTTTTAAGAATTGTCAAAAAAATTTAACAAAAAAATTATTAGGTTGCTCAAGCAGGCATTACATTGGGCTCTGCTGCTCAAGCGGTGGTTTTTCTTCCGCTCAAGAGGAAAGTAGTATGTGTTCTGTCGCTCAAGTGGCCACATAGTCCGCTCAAGCGGAAAGTAGTAGGAAAGTAGTATGTGTTTTGTTGCTCAAGTGGCCACGTAGTCCGCTCAAGCAGAAAGTAGTATGTGTTCTATTTTTGCACGGCGTACAAACAAATGCGTCATGCAAAGGTTGTTTGTGTGACGTACCAACCAATGTGTCACACAAAGGTTGTTTGCGCGACGTATCAATCGCGTTGCGTAAAGGGTTTTTATACTTTTATTAAGTATAACATAAGATTTTGTGGTATCCACTAGTGTTAATATTTTAAATTGAAGATCGAATTCGTTCATTGTATTCATAAGGGTCAAGGAGTGTAGCTGTAAAAAATCATCAAAATTGGAGTTAAAATAACCGTTAAATCGTGATTATTCGTTTATAACTATCGAAAAGTTTTGTCCCGTTACTTGATCTCTTAATGTTTGTTTTTTTGTGATTTTTGGCGTATACGATATCGAAGTATATACGAACAAGTTTGACGATTGGATCGTTGAAACTAGTTTCGTAGAATACGTATCCCATCAAAACAATAGATTCACTAACACTTGCAGTTTATTTATACTTTCATTAAGTATAACATAAGATTTTGTGGTATCCACTAGTGTAAATATTTTAAATTGAAAATCGAATTTGTTCATTGTATTCATATAGGGTCAAGGAGTGTAGCTGTAAAAAAATCATCAAAATTGGAGTTAAAATAACCGTTAAATTGTGATTTTTTTGTTTATAACCGTCGAAAAGTTTTGTCCCGTTATTTGATCTTTGACTGTTTGTTTTTTGTGATTTTTGGCGTATGTGATCTTGAAGTATATACAAACAAATTTGACGGTTGAATCGTTGAAATTAATTTCGTAGAATGCGTATCCCATCAAGTTCAATGGTATATATATTTATTAAGTAGCTTTAAATTTATTTATTTTGTACGTATAATACTTCAAAAATTGAATGGTATGTATATTTATTAAGTAGCTTTAAAATTATTATTGTAGTTCAGATCGGGTTTTTGTTAGAAAAATATATTATTGTGGGTTTTATGTAAAAAAATTGAATTTGAAGGGAGTAAAGTCACATTTTCAGTAAATTTTATAATAATTTTTAAAATATAACTTGCGCGACGCCACAATAGGGTCGTTGCACAAAAACACTTTGCACGACGTCAGAATGTATACCTACATCGAACAAGTTGTTAAAATTGTGGCGGTCCAATTGTAAAACATAGGCGGTTATTTTGAATTTTCCCAATTAACTCTGGACCAAACGGAAAAGAGTCAGTCCTCCTCATCTGACTACCTGATCTCGCCCTCTCTCTCACTCCGTCTCGCGTAGCCTTCCTCCCAACTGCACCTAGCCAGCCTCCTTCTCATCCTCTCCTCATCATCTCCCGTAGGCTTCCTCCTCTCCTTCTGATCAGCCTTCAAGCCCCAACAGCTCTCCTACGACGATGAGGACTCTGATTCCGATTGCGTCGAGATTAAACACGAACTGGAGGACAACGACTCTGATTGCGTCGTTATTAAGAACGAATTGGAGGACGACGACGCAGACGGGGTCCCGAAGGCCAGGCCGGTCAATCGTGGACGTCGGTTCGTTGTCGAGGACGAGGATAGCGATGGGGATTGGGCTAATATTGAGTCAACGAGTGAGGAAGAGGGGGATGAGGTAGAGGAGTTGGAGGACGACGGCGTGGTTGGGAAGGCTTTGCATAAGTGTGCCAAAATATCAGCGGATTTGAGAAATGAGCTCCACGGGAGTTCGGCTCCGGCGGTATCTGATCGGTATGCTGAAGTGGAAGCTGCCCCTGTGAGGATTGTCAATCAGGTGCCTTTTCTTACTTTTACTGAGCTTCTTGTGGTATGAATGACATGGAGTTGGAAAGCTCTTACCTTTACTCATTCATAATTGGGCTAAAAAAATTTGGTATTCCTTTGAGTAGTACAAGAGCTTAAACTGTGTGACTAATAAATTCAGATCGCCAAATGGAATTTCATTAGTTATTTTACTACTGCATGATTCTGAAATGTTAAGCTAAAATGTTATTAGATCACAATAGTTCAAAATTTTCCAACTGTATTGTTAATAAATTTACGAGGCTAAGTGTATAAGCATATATGGCTTGGTTTAATCTCAATTCTGAATCATTACAGTTTAATATCCTTTATATTTTGTGCAGCCACCTTGGCCGACGAGATGGGTCTCGAGAAGGCCATTCAGGTACCTGCATGTCCTTTCTCTTTGCATATGCCAATAATATCTTTAGCTTTTTTTTTTTTTTTGGAAACTTTTTTAAACAAGTGTTGGTTCAAATTGGAACGGTCCAGCAGGCCATGATGGATCCGAACGGCGCCAACCCGTTATCCTTCCACTGCCAAGAGCGGGAGGTGATCGTTGCTTGTCCTTGTTGAACATGCTATAACATACCTGATGCTATTGTAACATTTAAATGATGACCCAGGTCCACATACACTCAAGCTTAGTCACTCAATGATACCGAAAATATAAATGAGAAACAATGACATCACCACGGTGGAAATATGTTTTTTTTTTTAATTTTTTTTTTACAAATGATGAATAATTTACATTAAATTCATTTAAACTATGGGAGGAGGAAACGAACACAGAACCTTAGGTGCAAAGGAAAATACGGTTAACCAAAAAAACATCTCATTAACACAGTAAAAGAACCTTAAACAACATTAAACAATATTAAAACATTAAATAACATTAAGTAACATTAAACAACATTAAAAAAATTAACAATATGAAACTTAAACAACATTAAAAAAAACATTTAACAACATAAAATTTAAACGCCTACTCCATGCGTCTTTTGGCCCAAAGATGTGTAAGAAGATCCTGTTGTAGGTACTTGTTTGTGGCTTTCGAACTTATCATCCTATGGCACCTCATGTACTTGTTTGAAGTAGTTGTTCATCAGATTCTAACACGTGACACTCAAAATTCGAGACGTAAAATTATTGAGATTCCAACTCGAAAAATTCTTGACATTCCATCTCAAAAAATTATTGAGGTGGTTTAATTTAAGTAACCATATTAATTCAATTTAAATAATAAATTATGTTTGGCCCTATGGCCCCCTCGGTTGGAGATGGTTTTTTGTCACAGGGCTATGTTTGGCCTCTCGGTTGGAGATGGTAAGAAATGTGGTATGGATAGGGCTAAAACGAGCCCTCTGACCCTCATTCGGTTGGAGATGGCCTTAGTCAACTTGTATTTCTTGCTTGAGGACGTCATGCGAAGAGCTTCATGGAAAGAAAGGATTTTGAAATCAGTACAACAAGAGAATTGTAGCCTTTTTTTTACAATGGATGATTTGAAGGATTTTGGAAAAGTAAAAGGCAAAATAGCTTAGGATATATAGGCATCGTAAGACAAGGTCATCTAGCCGTTGAATTCAAACCAACTCACTTGAAGATATCTTTCAATCTGGCGGTTGAAATTAACTAATAAAAAGTGTTGTCTTAATATAAAATTAATTATTAAAAGTATACTCTATTATTAATTTTTTCCATAAATCTACTTAATATCTTCTAACAAAAAACTAATATATTAACACGAATCCATTTGCAAAACATACGACCCTAACTCAAGTAACAAATATATAAATGTATATTATATTATAAACGAGATTTGAAACCTAATTAAAAGGTACAAAAACATAATATATCCACAAACAAGACAAATTAATATGTGATACAAGTTGATTATAAAAAAGAATATATATATAAATACAATTATCTTGTGATATAGGTTGATTATAAAAATTAAAAAAAAAAGCAAAAAAAAAAAAAGAAATAATTAAAGAGATAATTAGGAATAATTTAATTTTTATAATAATTTTGTCATTAAAGAGATTATTGGTAATAAAAATAATCCTATACTTAAGAAATTTGACTTATTTCAATAAATTGAACTATCATAATGTTTTTTTTTTTTTTTTTTTTTGCATAAACGATATTATCTATATTAAGGGAGAGAGACGAGGAGGTGGGCTTAACCTCACAATAGGCTCGCAATAATGTGGTTCAAATTTGTCTTTGGCGAGAATTGAACCTAAGATCTCTCACTTACAAGTAAGGAGAAATACCACTAAACCGTAGTACTAAGTGGCAACTATTCTAATGTTGGCTAAACAAAATTAGACTTATTTCATGTTTTCTCTATTTTTAATTCATTTAATTGTTTTTTGTGATAAAATAAAAATAATGTGGTACAAACTGATGAGTTGGTAAAACATAAAAGATCATAATTTGTGAATTGTGATAAAATAAAAAAAAATAAAAAAACTCTTCAAAGGAAATACAACATTAAAAAAATGGATTTGGGCTTTGACCATGAAAGCAACCAATTGGCATTGTTAGTAAAATCACACAAAGTTATAAGTCGAATCATACAAAATAGCTCACTAGTCACTACCCATTTCACTAGACCTCTAGTTAGTTCCTTCCAAACCTTTTATCTGACTAGAACAAAACAAAATGCTAACATCTATCCTATCAAATGTTTACACAAACCACAATCATAAGAACAAAAAGAGATTCCTCAGCTTCCCATTTCTCTATGCCCATGCTTCTCCACCTTCTCCCCTAGTATTTACAATCTCAAGTTTCGTACTCTTCTTAGCCGGCTTACTCAACTGAAACACCGGGTGGCTGCATAGCTTCCGCACTCCTTTCCTCCAACTTAACCAGTCTCCAGCTTCATATCCACTTCTACATCCGTTTTCTGAACACTCGAGTTCACACTTAGTAGATGTGCTGCTGTTCGAAGTGGATTCTAGTTCATCTTCCCCATCAGTCATTACCGGAGAGCACCAAAGTTTCTCATTGATGTCAGATTTTGGGCTGTCCAAAGTGGCGGTGCTGAATGAGCTATCATGAACAAAAGATTCACCCATAATCGAATACATGGTTGGTCTGTTGTGGTTAAGAGATTTTTTGCATGATGAGTGCAATGTAGCCTCCGCAGCTGATTCCTCTCTTGTGCGCAGGGTCTTTAAAATCAATGTCTTGAGGAAATTCATAACTTGCACCGCGTGTATTAGTGCAGTCAAGGGATCTGCCATCTGCACCAAAAACTCCTGTTTAGTCCATAGCAAAGCTTATACTTGTTTGTGGACAAAGAGGACTTTCTTATGGCCATTACAACGAAAGTTACATAGCCAAGGAGCAACAATCATTTGAAGATGTGGAACTCCAACTCATCCTTTAACAGGTGGGCCGCATAAACCCCTAAAACCCCAGGCCTACGCTTAACCTAGGTATCAGGTAATCAATAGAGGAGTTATTGTGGGAATCCAACTAGGGCCTTCCATCGAAAATGTGTCGTCCTGAGTCCCGGTCACTTGACCCACCTTGGGGGCCAAGGAACCGCAACATTTCATTTTAAAGCTAAAACAACCATCAGGCTTACCCGTTGTTCAAAATGAACAAAGTTTCAAAGCAAACAAGGCAAACTGCATATCACAACCAGAGATATTTCACATCAATAAACAACCGTGTGAAAAAATGGTACAAACCTCGGTCATGTTAGGTGCAAAAACCATAGCAATGTTGCGGGCATTCATCTTGTTGTGCTGTTCGTTCTGCGCAACATCTGCCATCAAATTGATGGCCCAATCTAGCAGTGAAGCTTCTGTTGGAGGAAGTGTCTTCACAAGTTCTGTGCAGTCATCTTCTGTGTTGCAGCTCATCACCTGTTCTGCTGTGAGCGAATCAAGTACCCTTGTAGGAAGCTCTCTAAACCATGCCTACAATGTTTAAGAAGGGGAGAGACGGGAGCACACCCGTTAACAAAAGGAGGAAAAAAAAAGGTTGAGAACTGAGGCAGAAACCAAAAACCATAGAAGATTAGTTTAAATGAAGGTTTAATTTAAAAGGGTTTATTAATGATCTAGACATTTCACGATTTTGAAAGCTTGAAAAGAATATCGAAAATCCACACATCTTTAAAGTTACTGAACATCGTGAAGGAGATAGTGGCTATGTATTCCAAAAAGTATCCAATTTCATTCACTTAGAAATGTCAGATTATATGCTTACCTTTATCAAACCTGCTAAACAATGAACATCAATTCCATGTGGCACGATGCCTTTGTTCAACTGGTCGCGAAGACGCTCTTCTTGACCATTTTCAGCATTAATTCTGAATATTCCTTCTGCCTTGAAGACGGAGAATAATGAAATAAAAACCTTTAGTTGTGCTGAGAAGAATACGCGTATAACTTCGCTACTAGTTTGAAATACCAACTTACTTTAAGGCCTCCTCCTGAATACAATCGTTCTTGCATCATAAGAAGTATAGTTGGCACACTGTTCCCATTATTATCATAAGAACACTGCATCGACTTGGCAGAGACCCCAAACACACTTGCACTGGATGACAAAGAAGTGTATTCCATTAAGCATTAGTCAAATATAAAATGGTACAGAAACTCTGATTAGGACTAAATGGAATGATGAGAGACATGTATTACAACTGCTGAAACAGAACGTTCCATCTAGCAGGAATACTGCCGCAGGGTCCATATACATTGTTACCGCAACCTACCTTCAGATGCAATTTCGTAGGAGAACATGCTGATCAAAAGGAAAAGGTAAAAGACAAACAAAGAAATGATCATTCAGAAACAATACCGAAAGATCAAATGTTTGTGCCACCCTGCTATGCAGATCAATTTGCAAGATAAGATCGTTTTCAAACAATGCCACTAAAAACTGAATAGACCAAATGGTTTGCACTGATGATTGGAACGACTCCACCCAACATTTATAAGGCTAAAACTAAAAACAATAAATCCTTTGTGTTACTCTCCCTTATCTGCCTAAGTGCCCATCCAAAATAAAATCAAGGCAGAATAAAGTAAAAGCTATCACACGCCAGAAAGCAGAAGCGATTCGGACTGCAAATGCTAAACAATTGAACTCGATTGCCTCTGTCAGAATCACATCTTTGTACTTCGCAAAATCCTCATCCTCCTTTTTAACCTATATAATCCCTCCCCATATAAGAATTTAAATCAAAATCCTCTGGCAGTTCCAAGTACTGGAAAACTCTCTACTTGAGGAGATCGATAAAAGCAGTAACGGAACTTGTGACTGACACAAAGAAGGGGATTCACAACCTGGTTCAAACCAATTGTGTTTGAAAAAAAAACATCTTATGGTAACTGTTCTTGTGGTTGTGGATCCAGAATCAAAAAGACCAACCTATGCAAGCCGGGATACGGAAAAATCAGAAAACCCGATTTACAAGTTTACAGAAGAACAATATAATGCCACCAGTTTTTTCCATTTTCACTACAAAACGCAAAACAATTAAGAAAAACACACATGCAAGAAATGCAAGTATGAATGAACTTTAATGAAAATTCTACTATGCTCCGGTCTATGACGTGCACAAACGCAATGGATGATTGAATGTGCACGGTAAAGAATCCAACGAAGAAGGATCATCTATACTTTTCACCGGTGCATGCTATAATCCGTCAAAGTTTTCAAATTTAGACAAACAATTGGTACTACAAACCAATCTAAATCCCAAAATTTCCATATAACCAAAGTCACATCACAAATTTCAAAAATTCATCCTCAACCAATTCCAACCAAAAAAAAAAAAACAAAGAGCAAAAATTGGAAAAAGAAAAAGGAGGGGTTCTGACCTGGCACTTGGCACCTTCCTGGGGACCTCGGGCTCGAGCTCAGTGGGCAAACCCAGAAACCCATTAAACCTATCAAAAGTGACATGCGAGACATGTCTCACCTCGCTCGGAGAACTGATGTCGAAAGAGGACGCCACGTCATCCCTCTCCACACTGCAAGTTACCAGAGACTTCCTCAGAGCCGCCACCAAAATGTCGAGTATGGCGGACTGGTGGTGCTGCTGTTGTTGACCGTTATGCCCATGGAAGTCTCGACCTTTGTTGTTCCCACTGGCTCTAATCGTGGGACTCAGAAGTGGGGTAGACCTGGGATTTCCTACAGCCTCCTCATCGTCTTCAAAATCCAACTCCTCATATTCCAGCCCTTCATCATCATCATCTTCTTCTTCTTCTTCTTCTTCTTCTTCTTCTTCTTCTTTTTTGCTGGTGTTGTGGTGGTAGGAGAATGGACTAGGAGGGGGAATGCTGAACTCAGTGAGTCCAACAAGATGGCAAGATTTGGATCGGAAGAGCCGAGCCATTTTGCTTTTGTGAACTATAATATTAAAACACACGAAAGCAGTAACACAGAGAGAGAGAGCGAGAGAGAATAAAAGAAGTGAAATGGGGGTTTGGTTGGTAGAGAGAAGGTGAGGTGGGTTTGGTTTGGTTGTGACGAAGAAGTGAGGGGAAAGAAGGTTGCTTTGAAGAGAGGGATGAGTGATTATTATTGGGTTAGTGTTGAAATTTGAGGAGGGTGTGGTGGTGGTGATGGCGGTGAATGGTGGGGGTGATCGAGACCTTTTTCTCTCTTTCTATTTGTTCGAGTTCTATAGCAAATTCTTATTAGAGAGAGTACAAGAAAATGACTACGAGACAACCAGATATGATCATATGAGAGTGAGTGTTTGTCTTGGAAGTTACTCAAGTGAAGTGAAAAATGTATGTACTTAAAGAATTATATTATACAAGCAGTGAAGCAAATGCATGGGAGTAAGATTCTCTTTTCTTTTAATCTATGTGAACATACACGGGCCATCACTTTATGTCGAGCTATCCATTTTTTCAAGAATCTCACTCCCGTCATAGTGAATAGTATTCTAGTACCAAATAATGTCCGTAGTCTTTTCTATGAAGTTATGTTCTTCGTGTATAATCCGACCAAATAAGGCATACACTAATAGAGTTTAGAAAACATTATAGGTCATTAAATATACTATTTCCTTTTGTTTCCTGTACTGATAAATAGTAAGTTTTGGATATATTAACGATTGACAGATGCTTGCGGATTGTCATATACCAATTTCATTCTATTATAAAAAAAAATGTGAAAATGTTGTGGGCCTATTTGATTGAATGATCTAGGGTTTAGAGAGAGGGGGGGGTCGGCAATATTGAGGGAGAAGAGAAAGTGATTTAATTGTAAGGTTTGTTTGATTCACCCCATTGTGCCTTTATTTATAGTAGTAGGATAGGTAAAAACCTTTCCCTTTAGGATTACAACATTTAATAGGTAATCTACTCCTAATGGGAGTATAAAATACATTCTCATCTCTACTAGGATTTACACATTCACATTCATATTCTAAATATGACTTCAACACTCCCCCTTGAGTGTGTAAATACTCAACAAACCATCGCATCAGATCTTCAGCAGATAAGGTAGAATAGTTGATGAAGTCATCGGCACAACAAGTGATCACGAGTCTCAAATTTAAGTGAAGTATGCATTTGTAGTAAAACTCACAAAATCTCGCTATGGTAAAACCCAAGGCATGGGAAAAACCCATAGACTAAGGAGAAAAGTGAGAAGTATGCATAATGTCTAAAACAAGCGTCAAACTAGACGAAAGTAGTGAACTCAACAGAGTATGATCATCCCAGGATGGGTGCCTCATTAAAACCTCGTTAGGTAGCAAAAACCTAGTGGGAAAAATGCTCCTAATCGTAGGAAAAAAGTACATTAAGATCGTGTGAGTATGCTTCTAGATAGTTCCCCTGAGTTAGACATAACTTCTAAATAAGAGAACTACAAATGATTCAACTCAGATAATTTACTCATACTGATTCCTTGGACGAGCTTCTGAAAAGTAAACTTGGGCAATGACTTGGTGAAGAGATCGGCTAGGTTGTCCTAGGAACGGATTTGCTTGACTTCAATGTTCTGATGCTACTGCTGCTGGTGTGAGTAAAAGAACTTCGGCTCTATGTGCTTGGTGTTGTCTCCCTTGATGTATCAATTCTTCAATTGCTTGATACATGCCGCATTGTCTTCAAAGATCGTCGTAGGAAGATCAACGACTGATGTAAGACCACTAGTGTTTCGAATATGTCCCATAACTTCTCTCAGCCAAAAGCACTCACGCGATGCTTCATGCAGGGCGAGAATCTCAGCATGGTTCGACGAAGTCGCAACTAGTGTTTGCTTGGTAGACCTCCAAGATATAGCAGTGTCACTAACGGTAAAGACATAACCCGTTTAAGAATGTGCTCTATGTGGGTCAGACAGATATCCAACATCTGCGTAACCAACAAGGCAAGAATCAATCCGATGACCATAGGGGGCGGCAACACTCGAAGATTTGTGGGTATAGAATAAGCCCAAATCCATTGTACCCTTGAGGTAGCAGAAAATGTCTTTAACACCATTCCAGTGCCTGCGTGTGGGCGCATTGCTGTATCTTGCCAAAAGATTCACAGGGAATGAGATGTCAGGTCTAGTACACTGAGCCAAGTACCATAAAGCCCCAATTGCACTTAGGTAAGGAACTTCGGATTCCAAAATCTCTTTTTCATCTTCCTTTAGATGGAATGGATCTCGTTTAGCATCTAGAGTCCGAACGACCATGGGTGTACCCAAAGACTTTGCTTTATCCCCATTAAAACGACGCAACACCTTTTGGGTGTAGTTCGATTGATGTACTAGGATTCCATCCGAACAATGCTCGATCTTCAGGCCAAGACAGTATCGAGTTTTCCCAAGATCTTTCATCTCAAATTCCGTTTTCAAGTGTGCAGCAATTTCCTCAAGCTCTGCAGCAGTCCCAATGAGGTTCATGTCACCGACATAAACTGCAACGATTGCAAATCCGAAATGTGACTTCTTTATGAACATGCATGGGCATAATTCGTTGTTCACATAACCCTGACTTGTTAAATATTCACTCAGACAGTTATACCACATCCGCCTAGATTGTTTCAATCCGTAGAGTGACTTCCTCAACCTAATTGAGAGAATGTTCCGTGGTCTAGAACTATTTGAACCAATCAATGGAAGTCTTTCTGGAACTTTCATGTAAATTTTCGTATCGAGATCACCATAGAGATACGCGGTTACCACGTCCATAAGTTGTATATTCGGTTTTTCGGAAACTACCAAATTGATTAGGTAGTGGAACATTATAACGTCTATTACGGAAGAATATGTTTGCTCGTAATCAATCCCAGGGCGCTAAGAGAAGCCTTGCGCTACGAGGCGTGCTTTGTATCGCACTATTTCATTCTTCTCATTACGTTTCCTCATGAAAACCCACTTGTAGCCAACAGGCTTCACGCGTGGTGGTGT
This sequence comes from Malus fusca, assembly GCA_035220775.1. Lineage (NCBI taxonomy): Eukaryota > Viridiplantae > Streptophyta > Magnoliopsida > Rosales > Rosaceae > Malus > Malus fusca. Next base: position 21,091,678 of record CM069059.1, on the reverse strand, counting down.
AAGAATGATAGGTCTAAACACCTTATGTTTTACGAGCGAATAAAGTTCGACCTGGATTGCTTGTTTCCAGTTTGACCAATCGGTTCTACGTCGACATTCATCGACGGAACGTGGTTCAATGTCATCGATAAGCATGATGTCAATAGCTATTGAGTACGCGAATGTATTGTTGACAATTATCTTATTCCTATTCCAAACCTCATTCAACTGCGTAGTGGACCGAAATCTCATGATTATCGAAAGGCCGACATGTTTCGTCTGAAGCATCATCGTAATCTAGAATAACCTCATGCATTGGAACGAATGAGTGAGCGATGGTCGGATTCAAACTAGGGTCACTAGTAGGTGCCATTTTCCTCTTCTGGGGTTGTGAATCATTTGAACCAAGGGGTCTGCCACCCTTCAGGGTCGGAGCAGAATATTGGCTAGTCGCCAATGTACTTTTCCCCGTGGAGGGTGCGGCCTCCCCACCTTCGGGGATGGTCTGGCCTTCCCTGGCGGGTTGTTGACGTACACGGGGTACATCTATCATTGCAGGTGTGTTTGCAGCGAGTTTATGTGATCTTGTCAACTTTGCTAGATCATTAAAAGCATCATGTATGCTTTGAGCAATGCTCTGAAAATCTATAATTCGTCGCACCTCAGTTTCAAATTGGGCAGTGCGTGGATCTAAATGAGACATAGTAGGAGCATACCACGACAATTCGCGACGTTTTACGAGAACGTTAACATGCTTATCTCCCTTTAACGACGGGAAGACTGTCTCATCAAAGTGACAATCCGCAAAACGTGCGGTAAAAAGATCTCCTGTCAAGTGTTCTAAGTAGCGAACAATTGATGGTGAATCATAACCGACATAGATTCCCATTTTTCTCTGATGATCCATTTTGGTACGTAGCGGAGACGTTATTGGCACATAAATGGCCCACCTAAACACCCGTAAATGCGAGATGTCAGGCTCGTATCTAATGACCAACTGTAACGATGAATGTGGTTGAGTAGCGATGGGCCTCAGGCAGACCAACATAGCTGCGTGTAATATTGTATAGCCCCAGGCAGATACCAGCAGTTTGGTTTTCATAACCAAAGTCTGAGCTATCAATTGAAGACGCTTTATGAAAGCTTTTGCCAGGCCGTTTTGGGTGTGAACATGGGGTGCATGATGTTCCACATCAATCTCTACTGACATGCAATAATCGTCAAAAGTCTGTGACGTAAACTCTCTAACGTTATCCAGTCGAATCGACTTAATCGAATAATCAGGGTGGTGAGCCCTTAGTTTAATGATTTGAGCTAGGAGTTTAGCAAACGGGCATGTGGACAACAAGCAAACATGTGACCATCTTGTCAATGCATCAACCAACACCATAAAGTATCTAAATGGTCAGCATGTTGGTTGGATAGGTCAACAAATATCCCCTTGAATCCTCTGAAGAAAATTAGGGTGGTCGTGAATAATCTTTGTATATGAGGGTTGAGTAGTCAACTTCCCTAAAGAACACGCTTTGCATGGCAGGAGTCCAACATAGGGATATAACTTATGCCCGTGTGAAGATTTGAGGATACGGCGCATCATGTCACGTCCAAGATGTCCTAAACGGTCATGCCAAAGCAACAAAGTGTCCTGGAACTCAGGCATAGGGCCGGCCACAATGTGGGCTTCTATGCCGCGAATGGTTGTGATGTACAACTCACTCGGTAGACGTTCCAACTTCTTGTGAATACGCTTCTGGTTTTAATATGATATTGATTAGAATATCAGAACCATTATCTTCAGTGGTTTCAATATGATATTGATTAGAATATCTCTAAAACTCAACAACGTTCTTCCGGAACGTGGAGAATATAATGCCTTCTTAATGGTCAAGATTGTACCATTAGACAACATGATACGTGTTTTTCCGTATCCTTCAATCAGGTTGGATGAGCCTGAGATTTTCCAATGAGCTTTCTTGGGTATTAAGTTAGTAACATAGTGTCGTTCACGTAACATGGTGTGCGTGGTTGCATTATCTGCCAGACAACTAACTTCCCCACTAGACATACCTAGAAATAAATGGATTGAATTGGTTACATGTTTAAATATAAGTCCATTCATTCAATTAAGCAATTCGAGAAAATAATATCCATTCCAATAACAATCCATAATTCAAAACAAAACAAAACCAAACAAATTATTCCAAATACTTAGAAAAATTGTTCAAAATTAAACCATAAACCTAGAAAATAAGGGGGTAGGGCCGACCACTCCTAGTGGGTTCGGCCACTAGGGGTAAACACCCTAAAAGCATGTCTAATTTATTCATCCATAGGCGCTGACGCCTCTTGAAAATCTGATATCTCTATTGATGTAGTTGCATCATCCGGATGATCCATATGTGCAAAGTTAGACTCACGACGGGAATAATACTTGGCAATAGCCTCAGGGGAAGCTCGACATACGTGTGACCAATGATCCATTGATCCACAGCGATAGCACATGTCCAGATCAATAGAAGCGGGCTGAATGGGAGCTTTGCCTTTGTTCTTGAAGTTTAGGGCCTTAGAGCGAGTGGTGGACGCTGCTGGGTCACATTTCTTCCGTTAGGTGCGGCACTCTGTTGACCTTGGGCCCGTGGTTGGGCTTGCCACCCATTGTCATGGCCACGATGATTCTTTCGTTGTTTATGGCTGTTAGAATAGGTCGCATGCGCTTCAGGCGCAGCGTTCGAGCTAGTGGGTCGAGCTTGATGATTCTTCATCAAAAGCTGGTTCTTCTTTTCAACGAGAAGTAAAACAGAGATTAAATCGGAAAACTTGGTGAATTTATGTGCCCTATATTGTTGCTGCATAACAATATTGGTGGCATGGAAGGTGGAATAGGTCTTCTCCAGGAAATCTGATTCGATTAATTCCACTTTGCATAATTTCAACAATGAACGAATTCTACAAACTTCAAAGTTGTATTCATTCACGGACTTAAAGTCCTGGAAGTGAAGATGCTGCTAGTCGTGTCTTACTTCAGGCAAGTATATGTCTTTCTGGTGATCGAAACGGTCGGCCAGAGCAAGCCAGAGGGTACGTGGGTCCTCCTCAACGAGATACTCAGTCTGCAGTGCATTATGGATGTGTCTTCGAATGAAGATCATTGCAGTAGCCTTCTGAGCTTCGTCAACAGGTTTATCGATGATAGGTGCCTCGCTGGTGGCTTTAATGCCATTTGCAGTCAGATGGAGCTTCACGTCTTGAACCCACTTCAGATAGTTTCTTCCAGAGACTTCTAGAGCAGAGAAATTGAGCTTGTTTAAGTTCGACATGTCCCTAAAACAGAAGGAAAAACTTGAGTAGTCATATGGTAAGCCATAGACATATATAGTAAAACATACAGGTTCTATAGACATGTATTGGTTTAATTTATGCATGAAAACTATAGGTTTCATGTGCTTTGTTTTGAATGAAAACTTCAGGTTTCAAAGGCACTAAATTTGAAACTACAGGTTCAATTTAGTTTTATGAACAATTAGTTCATAATGAGAGGTTCCTGCAAGAAACACAAAATGCAATATACTAATTTGAATATAGTGGATTTAAGGTTCTTCGAGAACTCAAGTGTAAGAGCTTCGTTACTACGAAAGTATGTGACGGTTCAAAGTATAAAAATAAATTATTGAATCGTTAATGTCCAAAAATGATCTTCAGGTCAATAATTTTGGATTCATTATCAGATTAATAGACTACATGTCACTTTTAATTAATTCAATAAATCAGGCCATACGGGGTCGATTGTAAAAGCTAAATAATATTAAAATAATATTATTGGATCAAAAATATAGCATAGCCCAAAGAATGGGCTAAGTGCTGTGAGCAAAAAGGGCTCGGGTGGCTGCGGGCCACTGGTCCAGGGAGAAACCCCAACCGTAGCTGGGTTTCATTGTGGGCCGAATGAGAGGGCACGGGCAGGTCCAGCGCAGTGCTGGCCTGAGGGTTTTAGGAGCAGGAATGCTGAGCCCAGCCACAAAAAGGGCTGGCTGCAGGGACCAAGCCCAGCCTTGTGGGTTGGCGTGGAGGACATGGCCGTGGCGCGGGCCAAGGCAGCAAATAGGCTTGGGGCTTCAGGCCCTGTCGAGGTGAAGTCCAAGCCGAGGCCTGGTTTTTGTGTGCATAATGATGGTGAGGTGGGTGTGCCGCACCATGTCCAATCCTTTTTTTTTTTTTCAAAATCCTCTAGGGTTTAGGAAACCCTAAATATGCTTCTAATTTAATTTGATACTTTGACTCACAAATTCCAAATAACAATTTAATTGTGCGATGCATGAAACAAATATATATATATATATATATATTGACAAATATATGAACATATACAATATATATATACATATATATATATATGTATATCGGAAGGAAAATATAAACATAGAGGGGTTCGTGCATCATGGGAAATGTTCTCATGCTTCGTGGATGTTTCAAATATCTTCTTTTATTTTAAGTGTACCTGATTAGCCGAAAACGAATGAGCCTTTGAATTTGGTGGATGATAGCCTCCTCCTACGATGCGTCAATTCCTTAGCTTCTGGCAAAAGCGTGTTGATAACGTGTTATAGGCCTATTTGATTGAACGATCTAGGGTTTAGAGAGAGAGAGAGGGCCGGCAATATTGAGGCAGAAGAGAGAGTGATTTAATTGTGAGGTGTGTTTGATTCACCTCATTATGCATTTATTTATAGTAGTAGGATAGGTAAAAACTTTTCCCTTTAGGATTACAACATTTAATAGGTAATCTACTCCTAATAGGAATATAAGATACATTCCCATATCTACTAGGATTTACACAATCACATTCATATTCTAAATATGACTGCAACAGAAACATATTTGTCTTTAATGTTTAAATCGATAAGATTTTCGATTACCTTCGCTTCACCAACATATGGTATGAATTGTTGATTGTCCTTTAAATCCGAACTCTTAGACTATGGTACCTTAATTAATCACCTGATTAGCATTTGTCATGCCTTAATCACCTCCATTAGAAAAAATTATTTCCTCGTCCATTTTTGTAGGTCTTTTCCATGAATTTGCATGAAAAATGTTGCAATTTTTTTTATTTATTATAAGTGATATTACTAATTTAAGCTACATTAAGGGAATAGATGAGGGTTTAAACTAGGGACATAGTGGTTGAAGAGGAAGTCCCTATTCACTAGGACAATCTTCCATAAAGAAGTTGATCTCACTGTAACTTGTTAGACTTTGTGGTACAATTAAAGATCACTATGGTCTTGTGATATTCATTTTAACTTGTAGTTGTATGTGGGAGGTCTTAAGGTTCAACTTCTGTGATGGCGAGTTTGATGCCAAGTTATTATGGCTGACACGATTAAGGTTCACTACGGTCTTATGATATTCATTTTCATTTGTATGTGAGAGATTTTACGTTCAATTCATGTGATGCGAGTTTGATACCAAATTATAATGGGTCACAAATTGTGTGGTTTTAGTCCAAATCTATTAAACTCTTGGGCCCTTGATAAGGAGCTTATAACTTAAGTTGTTAAGAACATTAGTTACTGCACTCAATAAAAACATCAATAAAATTTGAATTTTGAATCAATGTATCTTAATTGCAGAAATTCAAGTGTTGTATAAACAAGTATATAGTATACACAATGTTAAAAGGTTATATCAATCTACTCCCACATGTTGTGGTACACTTTTTGAGTTGGAAAAGTTGGATGTTCCCTCGTCTATTAGCTCGTAATCAAAGTACTACATAAATAAATATATAATTTCATACATAGTTTGAAAAGTATATATTTCTTCATTAGGAGATTCTTTTTAGAGCTTCAAAGATTCATCGAGGCTCTAAAATTGGGTTATCCACCACTTTTTCAGCTCTGTATAAAGCCTATTAGGATGCTCTTAGCTCAATCAACTTTTCAAAACTGCTGCTTTTTTTTTTTTGAACAAGTGATATTATCTACACTAAGGGGGAAAGGGTGTGACACACCCCGACCGAGATCAAGGCATGCTGGCAGTCACGTGAGGGTGACGTAGCCATGTGCACAGTGCGGAAGCAATAAGGATAAGAAATTTGTGAATAATTAAAAAACGAAACTACTAGAGTGCACTAGAAATATGAAATTATTTTTCTGGGAAAATATCAAGTATATAAATATATACTGAAAACCAAAAGCTCACTAACTGGTATGTTGAAGGGTCGTAGCCCCCGAGTCGCCCTTGAACGCGCTCGTCCTCCGGATAAGTCTCACCTATATGCGAATTAACTATAAAAATGTTATTTAAAGCACAAAGACAAAACTAGCTAATAACTTCTCATACAATGCTCAAATAGGGTGTTTGAATATACCAATGTGATCTACACAACTCCACGAACATCCCCATATTTTTAGAAAAAATTTCCGACCACCCACGCTCCGACCAAGGCACAGCCAGACCCGCCGCCCACGCACGGGCACGTGCCTGGCACACTGACGGTAGCAATAACGGTGTTAGGGAACATTCTGTTAAATTCTGGAATATTCCGTCTAAAAACTAACGGCGTCACCTTACGCCGTTAGCATATTCCGTCAAAACTGACGGAATATACCCCTTCTTCCCCGACGAGTCACCGGACGCCAGCAATTGTTCGCCGGTTTCTGGAAAAACTTCAAATCTTTATTTCTCCCTCATTTCAACACCAAACTTCAAATCTTTATTTCTCACCAAGACGAATCGAACCATACCTGAGTCGAGCCCTGAAACCGCTAGAAACCCGCCGGAAAAAGCCTCGATATTCCGGCCAAACTTAAAACTCGTTGTTCTTGCTATTCCGACGTCCAAAATCTTCCAACGAACCACTCCTAGCCTCATGAGGACCTCCTTAAGCTACCTATAAGCTTGAAATCCTAAAAAACATGAGATTTTACGTTTGCATGAATAGTGCCATAATCGGAAATCGAGAAAACTAGGGTTTTCGAAGAAGTTCTTACCTAAAAATGGTACCATTCAACTCGTATGAACCTCAGGAACACAATAGTGTCCTTTAAACCTTCGATCTGCAAGTTTTCTTCTGGGTTTGATGTTGTCCGTACATGAGGGAAGGAGAGAGAGAATGAGTCCGAGAGATGAGAGAGCACGAGAGAGAAGAGAGAGGAAAGGTGTGTGTGTGAGTGGTCCACGTGGGTCACCAACCAAAACCACATAACTTAGTCCAATTTTTGTCCAAAAATTAAGGAAAAATACAAGTTTGAACCACCCCTAACCTGCATAACACACACCACAACACTCACGTCCAAGGGTATAATAGTCAATTCACATCGTCGAAATTAAATATTCGGGACGGGCTGTGACAGTGTGATCTTAGCCTATACAATGGATTAGCAATTATATGATTCAAATTCGCATTTGGCGATAATCGAACCTAAGATCTCTTACTTACAAGTGAAAAGAAATATCACTAGACCGTAATATTAAGTGACTCCAAAACAGCTTCATAGCTCATTAACTTTAACGTTTGATGTTGGCAATTCAAAAGGTTGGAATTATTTAGCAGGACAATGAAACAAGCTTTGGAATTGAGGCTTTGGATTTAATTAGTAATATGAAATGGGATATCGACTGGTTGTTTTTTTGTATTTGTATGACAGTCCCCACGATAATAACATGCCCACATGTGATGTTCCATATCTACTACTAATATATTTAGTGATGACCGCAATTAAACTAAAACCAGTTTACAGGGAATGATTTGATCACGAGATTCTAAGTTATAATCATTTATTTATAAGTAAAAAAATATTATTAAATCGTAATATTAAGTGGTTAAAGACTTAAGTTTAAATTAATATGACCGCAAAATATTTGAGTTATCTGATAACGTAGTTTATTCTAAATATGTGCATGATTAATAAGCATGTCACAATCATCTCACACACTCCTTCAGTTTTAAAGTGCAAAAAATTAAAAGGAAAACTAATGAAAATGACTTGAAAACTTTGAGTTTTAATGATAAAGACAAAATAAAGGGTAAAGTGAATAGTACCATGATTGACTTTTTAGTGTAAAAATGTGGTTTTTCGTTAAAATGAACAGTACCGGGTACTTTTCGTTAAAGTTCCCAAAATTAAAAGGTAAGTGTCAAAATCGTTGCTAAATATATTCTTTTTGTATAGTAAACGACAGAAGGAAATATCGAAATTAATAAATAAACTAGTAAATTAGGATGAACACCCGGACGACTATCATTTTTATTTATAAAAAATAAAAAAAAATAAAAAATAAAAAAAACTTCAAATGTTCAACCGAAAAAAAAATACACTCGCATCTGTCCACTTCCAATTAATTTTTTTGTTTGTGTTATAGGGTAATTTGAGCTTTTTCTCTAAAGCATTGAGTTTAATATTTATTTGTCTTTTCAAAATTGTTATCAATGTCGTACATATGAAGTTGTGGGAAATGAATTCCACACAAGAGTAGAATTACTCTCGTGCCATACAACTAAGAAAGAAAATACAAGTGAAACCTAGTCACACCAGTGTGGTGTGAGCCAAAAGTCTTCTAATTCCTAAGTTAGATTAAAAAATAAATCTCAAACTGTGAGTTTCTTGGCTAAAGAACAGTTACCTTTCACTGTATATATGCATGCCTCTACATAGAACAAGGCATAAACTTGAAGATGATTCATTTTTGACAAAAAAATAAAAAATAAAAAGATGATTCATTAGGGCACGCTTGCACTCCCTAAGTGGTTGGTTTGAACACCACAGTATCCCGCTCATTTAGCCACCAATGATTTACCATGGAAAACTTAATGAGGGGCACCAATTAAAAGCCCGGTTAAGAGATGACTCTTAACAACATCGGTGATCTTGGCTTAGGAATCATTATCTCTTGAAGATCTGGTTGGATCTTGCATTATTAGGCCTTTCTAGATTGATCTCCTTATATTTAAGAGAATTTTAATGAAACACTCTCGGTACTGTTCACTTTTAACGAAAACGACATTTTTACCTTGAAAAGTCACTCCTTGTACTATTCACTTACACCTTAATTTTGTCATTTTCATTAAAACTAAAGCTTTTTTAGAACTTTTCGTTAGTTTTCCTTATATTTAATTCTCAATTCACACGAGAATTAAGTGTTAGTAGTTAAAAATAAAAGCCCAAAGGTATTTCTACCTTAAGGCCCGATCTATAAAGCATACGGGGTGGCCCACTGGCCCAGGTTAGGGGTTACAATAAATGCAAACTAGTATGGGCTCGTGAACAAACTGGGGCTTTTTTGTCCCCACAGCAATCACATGCGTTATCCCTTGCAAATTTGTCAGACTCTCACAGCCTTTGCTCATCATCACAAGGGAAGTTCGCCAATGGGATTTGACAAAATTTATGTAGTTAATCGGTAAATATCATTAATATTCGTTGATTTTTTTATACCTTGTCGATATAGGGTGAAGTTTACATTTCACCCCTATTTCCATATCGATCCTTGATTTTTCGGTTATTTCAACGAAAATATCGACAATTTAATAGATACTTTAAACACTGAATAAGACTAGTTTTGGACTTTAATAAACCTTAGATGTTTTCTGATGTTTAAACACACAAACTAGTTGTTAACACATTCTCTAATAGAGATAAATTCTACTATTTTATCTTCAACTCGCTCTTATTAATTAGTGTAAATTTAAATTTGATAGTGATGTGCTGAATTTTATATGTTTAAATACCAGTATTCATTTTGTATGTTTAAATAGCATTATTCGTTTTGTATGTTTAAATAGCATTATTCGCCATTTAGTACTACGATCTAGTGGTATTCCTCTACACTTGTAAGTGAGAGGTTTTAGGTTCGATTCTTGTCAAAGGATAATTTGAACCACATTATTGTTAGCCCATTGTGAGACTAAACCTACATTCTCTCCCTTAATGTAAATAATATCGTTTATCAAAAAACAAAAAAAAACATTATTCCTTACAATCCGATACTTGTGCACGTGAACAAAAGCCATTAAGATGACCTGCAATTTAAAAAAAAAATAGCATTATTCCTTACAATCCTGTACTTGTGCACATGAACAAAAGCCTTTAAGATGATCTGCAATTTCAAAAAAAGCTTGCAGTGCATGTATGGTAGTAATCAACAGTCCACCAAATAGATGATGCTACAATCATATATAAATAGACTCTTTATCCAAAAGGATCCCTGTAGTTTGGTAAAAATGGGAACTAATAGTGGTGTCCATCATACATCAAATTTCAATTATCCGGACTATATATTTTTAAGTCTTTGTTCATAAATCATCTTTACAAAAAAAATCAGTTCAATCCGAAACCATTTACTCATTTGATTGTCACAACGACATTTTAATGTTTATTAGAACATGGTATTCGTTAATTTCTTTGAACTCAATTGAATGCCTCAAACCTTTTCAATTTGGCTAATATTTTGCAACAATGATCTACAAAGTGAAACTTGAAAAATAAATGATTTGGGTCGTTAAAGTTCAATATAATGTGAGCACCACAACTAGTTTCCACTTTTACCGAAAAAAATGGAGATCCCTTTTGAGTAAAGTACACACATATATGTGTGTGAGTGGATGAATATTACAACTGAGGATTATTACCATGATTGATCCTAGCTAACAGTCCAACTCCATTCAAAGTGAGAATCATATGCTTTCTTTAAAAAGAAAGGAGGTGACCGATCGATGAAGCAGCCTATTTTCCTTATGCTCTTACGTGTGTTGCAGTGACTGTGAGTTCCCTTTGAAGCTACTCCAAGAATCTCATCAGTTACCATCAACTGCAGGCTGGCTGGCGTAATCGGAAGGTCATGACTCGTTAGCAATTAGGTGAAGGATAAGATTGACGACATTTGTATGTATTCAATATCAATAGGTAACACTTTGATAAAATAATGGAGACCTGGTGACATGAAACGTTTGGGCCAAAGGTACCCCAAATTGCTGGCCTTATTTTAACACAAATCAAGTTTGTCACTGGTCACTCTTCTTAACTTGGGTTTGATGGAAGCTCACGTTTTGAAATTCAAGACCAAGATTATTTTGGGCCCCACTAATGTTTCAAAAACTTTGGACCTAAACCACATACACAAGTGACAAGTGATTGGCATATAATAAGAGTACAAAGAATTTTTTACGGTGCACATTTAAGTTACACATCTAAAAATAAGTTGTTAGATCTTGTTGACCAATCTGGACATAAGTTACGAAACCAATTTTTTGAACGCAACTCTGATATGATCAGAATTAGGGGTGGGTTTAGAAGAATCAAAAATCGAAAAAAAACCCCTTGTAAGCGCATATTCACTTCAGATCTGAGCATATATTCTTAGCTTATGAAGCACCCGACAAATAAGAAGGATATGCTTTTTCAGAAGTTTCTGACTCTTGACCGAACACTGAATCGAAGCCAAAAAGTAGAAAAACCGAAAGAAAAAAATAACGAACTGAATCAGAAAAACTGAACCGAATTTTAGTGGTTCGGTTTAGGTTTCAGGGTTCGAAAACTGAGCCGAATCAAAATCCCCTAAAACGACTGTCGTTTTATGTTTACCATTTAACCCTAAGGTCCTTAACCCTCCAAAGTCCAAACTCAGAAAGCTCAGCTGCTCTCACTGATAATTGGTGTTGTATGTACTTCAACATTTACGAATAAAATTGCTCTTACTTACAGAAAAACACCATCTTCAATCCCAAAGATGGGTGAATGTATGCCCGTTGAGTTTCAATGAGTATATCCCTTGCCATGATATTTCTTATGTGAAAACTTTGTTGCCAAGTTCGAAACTAGGTTTAGGGTTTTTGCAAGGAGCATACTAGGTTCAATTAGAGAGGTTACTTCATTGGTTATTGAAGAAATATTTTGAAATGCGGCTTCTGATAAGCCAATATATATTGAGTATGCAAGTTATGTGCCTGGGTATGCTTTGGAAGAACATCTTTGTTTGTTTGCTTTCGGAAGGGATACTGCAATCATTTTTCTTTTCAATTGGGATTGTCATTGGATTGATTTATATGAACTTGAATATGTAGAGCTACCTTCCCAAAAAATATATACGCTCTAAATTCGCATAAATATGAACAAAAACATTCACATACGCTGCATCGCCACTGTTGTCCAGATTGAGCTCATCCACCAGCTTACCTAAAGCTCGCAAGATTTGATCATCAGTCCAAAGTGGAGTCTCAATCCAAATATATGGTTGAGATTTTAGATCTATAAGAACAAAGAGGGATGAAAATTGGCAATGCAAACAGTATAATAAAGATCATACCAGAATCTTCCGTCATACTGCAGAGATTCAGTTGAAACTTAAAGTTGCTTTTCTGAATTAAGAATAATCGATCTTGCTTTCCACTAATTTACAAGAAGAGAAATTTAAAGTTGAATGCAATAAGCTATAAGCATGGTGTTAACCAACCAATAAAAATTAAGGGAGACTCAAGCTTAAATTTGAAAACTACTTGTATGAGTTGCGATTTCTTCTTTCGGATTTCTAGTCCATCAATCATAGATTATAGATCTCCTTTTATTATTTTATGTTTGTAGAGAGGAAATTAAGGATCCATCATTGACTGGTTCTTTTAAACATCTACAAGAGAACTACCTCAACTTCCTCTCATTTATAAATAAACTGGTTTTACTATATGTATTAAGAGAGTTAAAGTTTGAAGAATGACTTGTATGACACGGGTACGTCACTACGATGTCGATGACATTTTGTGCCAATAATATAAAGACATGTGTTAGTTTTTATCTACTTGATTCATTCAAGTTACTCTCTATAGTTTGTGGAGGTCACCTTAACTCATCATGGAGTGAATTTTGTGCAGCTTTTTCTGTTGATAGACCTCTTTTTCCTGCTCTAGCACTTGGCATTCTAAATCATCCTCTTTTTCCTGCTCTGCACTCAGCCCCCTATTTTCCAAATTCTGGTCTCAACCTTCTCGCTGAACACACCCACTCCGGATGCCGCACCCAAGACCTTTTTTCAACTCAAGGCTATAGCTCAACCACTCCCTTAAATTTGGTCCCTTTTTCTATTGAAAAGAATATCAATCCTACGTATTCACCTGTTTGCACAGTGAGTAGTTTTACAACATCCACGATATCCCTCTGAAACCCCTAATTTTGTGTAAGATTAATTTTTTTCCAAAATAGAAAATATTGTGTGTGATTAGACGCCAAAGTAAATACGTAAATGCTTCGTAATTATATATTATATCCATGACATGATGTTTTAACATGTTTTGATGGAATATCAATTAAAATTGTTTGTTCGTTTGACATTATCTATGATTAAGGTGAAGCAAAGTAGAATACGTAATATGTATGTCCGCAATGGTTTGAAAATATGCGTGAGAGGTTTGGCATTTAATTTAAAACCGTGATGCAAATTAGTGAATCTTAATTTTTTTTTTTTTTAAATCTTAATTAGTATACACTACAGCCAGAAGGGTAGGTTTCCTAATTACAACATCTATGCATTAAAGTTAATAGTCAGTCGCATTGCTTATATATTAATTATTTGTTAGCTTGTGGTTTTGGTTACGAGTCCTCTTGCGTTTTCTTCTCATGGTTTCTATATTCGAATTAATGTCCTCTCATTTGTGTAATGAGCAACATTTTAAATCAATATAATTATTAGGGCGCATGATTACTAATTTTATATGCAAACCTTTTGATTAAGTCAAATAATTCTATGCAATAAGAGCATTGTTCACTTAATATCTTCCTTTTTTTCTTATCATTCTGGACGGCTGGAGGGAATTGACATTGAACATATTTAAGTAATAGCGTTGGTAAAATATTCATGATTAACTAGTATTATGCTCTGCATGTATTGATATGAGATACAAATGTTCTATTTGGTCAATCACGAAAGAATGTATGGTCACTTAGTTTTAGATCGGATAGTAAGATAAAGAATAAGTATATGCTTTCGTGATTAACTAGTATTATGTTCTGCATGATTGTATTAATTCTTGGTCACTAGGTAACCAGAAGAACGAGACATTGATATGAGATAATGTTCATCGGCTTCAATATGATAATGAAAAATGATAAAGTGATTAGTTTCAAACTTTGCTTCATTCATTTGTTTTATTAGTAAAAAAATAAGGGGTTTCAACTTCAATATTTTTTGTTATTGGTCTAATTTTGCATTTTGTTTTAAAATGATTATTGTTTAACATGCATTAACAACTCTTTCATATAACAATATTTTTCAAGGCTCACATAGGCGTTAGTTGTTTGTTTATATTAAGTGTAAGATGATAGAGAAGATGATCCTCTCCTGAGCTCAGGATGGGGATTCTCCTGACCACGAATTCCGGGCCGTTCAAATTTAATCCAACGGCTCCAAACATGGGGACCCTCTAAAAGTTATAATAATTGCAACCGTTGGATTAAATTTGAACGGTCTTGATTTCGTGGTCAGGAGGATTCCCATCCTGAGCTCAGGAGATGATCCTCTTCCAGATGATAGGATCCGAGTCAAATAAAAATAATATTATTAGGGGAGGGGAGTTCGAAACTAATAAATAATTTAAGTGATGAGGGAGTTTCGAAATCATAACGCATTGATGGAAACCCAACACCTTATATTCACTAGAAATTTATAAGCTCTAAGAATCATAAGTTGAAGAAGTAATACAGTATAATGATAACGACACCGATAACTATTTAAAAGTAATTATTCATGTTGACAATAACTAGCACTTGTGTGTTGTGATGATATGAAACAAATATCTCACATTAAAAGTTTATTAAATCTTATTGGTGCTTATAAGAAGCTGAGCTGCTTTTTATATTAGTCATTAGTTTTAGGAAATTTTAACGAAAAGCTTTCGGTATTGTTTCTTTTAACAAAAAACCATAATTTTACATTAAAAAGTCAATCATGATACTATTCACTTTATCCTTTATTTTGTCATTTTCGTTAAAACTCAAAGTTTTCAAATCATTTTCATTAGTTGTCCATTAGTTTTATCCTTATACGGGACTTATAAAGCAATATTACTACTATAAACTACACTAAGGGAATGATGGAGGGGGTTTGAACACAATGGATTCCAAATGAAGACCCAATCACTAGAGCAATCCACTACTTATAATATGTTAAGAGCAAAGTCTAATGGTAGTACTTAAACCCACGTCATAATTGATTCTACTCCAAAATGATAGTTTTAAGCTTTTAAGGTATTTCATAGTAGTTTGAATGACATATAAGTGTCATTTTAAAGGGCTAGTTTGGTCTCTAGCCCCTAGACCGTGCGCCTTCCATTAGATTGCTAAGGGACCTATAATGTCACATCCCGGCCCGGGGTCCACCACATCCCGGGTCTGTTCCACCACCGTAGCACGATATTGTCCGTTTTGGGCTTACCATTCCCTCACGGTTTTGTTTTTGGGAACTCACGAGCAACTTCTCAGTGGGTCACCCATCCTGGGAGTGCTCTGCCCTCCTTCTCGCTTAACTTCGGAGTTCCTACGGAACCCAAAGCCAGTGAGCTCCCAAAAGGCCTCGTGCTAGGTAGGGATGATAATATACATTTAAGGATCACTCCCCTGGGCGATGTGGGATGTTACATATAAGTTGAGAAGTTATTCCTCCATAAATTTATTTTATTTTCATTAATCTAGGATAATGTTTTTTGGACTTATAACAACCTTGACGGTATGATGAGCCACAAACAAAATGCTAAAATAGATAAGAATCGTTTTAATCATCCACATCACTTAGAGCATCTTCAATAATATAGACAAATGGGTAGCAAACCTTATTTGATGCGCCACGGAAGCAAAATGTTGCTCCAATAGTGTAGGCAAAATTTGCCTATACTCTTCCAAAGTAAGCAATATTGCACGCCTGCAGAGACATGAGTAGGCAGATTGGGCCCCACATTCCATTTTATTATAATTATATGTGGTCCTTCAATTAGGTTGTATCATTTAGTTTTTTGGTGAACAACAAACAAAAAGGTGAATTTTTTTTAAGAGTAAAAGACTGTTTACTACCCTCATGTTTCGTGGTTTTCAACATTTAGTACATCAATTTTTTTTCATCCCAGAGTCATACCTAAAGTGTTAATTTTGGGACAGTTTCATACATCCGTTAGTCAAACTGTTAGTTCTCCTGTTAAGTGATGACGTGGTGCCCATGTGGACAATGACTGGGTGCCACTTGTCATTAAAAAATATTTAAATAATTAATTAAATTTAAAAAAAAAAAAAAAAAAAAACCGAACTCGAGGAAGAAGAAGGAAGAAGAAGAACCCGAAGAGGAAGAAATGACCCGATTTCCACCTCCATCTCCTCCTCCTTCTTCTTCCTCCTCTTTGCTATTGATTCTGATCAACAAATCCCTAACCCTAATTCCCGGCCTCCCAAACGACGTCGCTGCACTGATCCTCTCCTTCATCCTCTTCTCCTACCAGGCCCGTCTCCGACCCACCTGCAAATGATGGAGGCTCTTCCTCTCCTCCAAAACCCTAATCGCCCTCCGCCAGACCCACCACCGCAGCAACCTCTCCCACCTCCTCTGCATCTTCCCCCAGGACCTCTCCATTGCCGCCCCTTACCTCTTCGATCCCCGAACCCTAACTTGGTGCCCCCTCTCGCCCATGCCCTGCAATCCCCACGTCTACGACCTCTGCAACTTCACCTCTCTCTCCATTGGGCCCCATCTCTACATCATTGGCGGCTCGCTCTTCGACACTCGTTCGTTTCCGATCGACCGCCCATCGCCGTCCTTCACGGTCTTCCAATTTGACTTCAGCACTTCCTCGTGGGACTTCCTCGCTCTGAACGCCGCGCGGAAGCTTCGCCTGCGCCGCGGTTCCAAATTAGGGAGAGATTCTCGTCGCTGGCGGCGGATCTGCCACACTCTGTTCAGCACGGCTGGAAGCCGAATGAGCTCAGTCGAGTGGTATGACATTGGTAGAAATGAATAGGTTGCAATGGACGGGTTGCCAGGTTTTCGGGCTGGGTGCACGGGGTTCTTTGTTGGGGATGGCGAGGAGAGGGAGTTCTGGGTTATGGGTGGGTACGGTGAGTCCATAACAATTTCAGGGGTTTTTCCGGTGGACGAGCATTACAGAGACGCCGTGGTAATGGAATTGAAGAATGGGAATGGTGGTTGCAGGTGGATAGAGGTTGGAGATATGTGGGAAGCAGGGGAGAGGATGAGACTAGGCAAAACTGTTGTCGTGGAAGATGGCGATGAACTGGGTTTGGGCAGAACTGGGTTTGGGCATATTTTTTTTTTCCTTCTTCTTCCTTATTCTGATGAGTTGCAGTTCGGGTTTTTTTTTTTAAATTTAATTAATTATTTTAATATTTTTTAATGACATGTGGCGCCCATCATTGTCCACATGGGTGCCACGTCATCACTTAACGGGAGAACTAACAGTTTGACTAACGGATGTATGAAATTGTCCCAAAATTAACACTTTAGGTATGACTCTGGGATGAAAAAAAATTGATGTACTAAATGTTGAAAACCACGAAACATGAGAGTAGTAAACAGTCTTTTGCCCTTTTTTTAATATAATACAGTTTTACCTACTTGGATTGCCTAGTTCATAGGAAAATGAGTAGGTGTGGAGCCAAAAATAATCTTGAAATTCCTTGAGCTGATATGTAGGCTTTTACCTGCAAGAGACAAGAATGCCCTTACTAAATTAGCAAGGCCTACATTTATCCCACGCGCAGTTGAACCTCTTGAAGACCTAATCTAATGACTATTATTGCTCTAAACTCTGTTGACCATGGCAAGAAGAAAAGTCAAAGATATTAAAGATAGAATTAATTACCAAACTCTATCTTTAAAGCTTTCCTTATTGAAGACAAACTCAAATCAAGAAAGGAATTGCAATCAAATCCAATGAAGGATATCACGAGATATTCCCTAAATATTATTTCATAAATAATATCTTCGGGATAATACTTTTCTCCATTCAACGAATGACACACCTTGGCCAACTAGATGACCACACATGACTTGGGAAATTTTACACATGTGGCTGACCCTATGCTCTATAAATACTTCTTTGTACACCAAATAATTGTAAACTTTTGTTACGCAATTAAGCCTTTAACTCTATCTTTTTTTAGAAACTGACTTAGGTATTGGATATTCATTGGTCAAATCTTCCTACCCACTCTGTGTGCATGTGACTTTGGTCTTTGAACAGAGGTGCATAATTCTTTTGTAGGGACAATTTCGTCTATACTGAAGACGACGAATTTATGCTACCACAATAGACAACATGCCTTATAAGCCAATATATTATAATTTTTAATACTTTGTTTGCCTACACCATTGGAGATGTTTTAGACTAGAGCATCTTCAATAATGTAGTAAACAAAATATGCAAAACTGTACTACAATGGTTAAAGTAGAAAATTACAAAAGTATGCACTCCACATAAAATATTTAATTATAAAAAAAACGTGGGGCTCGATTTGCCAATACTTTGTGAGAGTAGATGATGTTAGAGTGGTAAATTTGCCTACCCAGTTAACGGAAAAGGATCATTGCCGGATTCTTTTTTTAGAGATCGTAGATATCATGTGATCGTGATCGTTTATCGTACATCGTGCGATCATAAATTATTTCAAAATTTAAATTTTAAAATTAAATATAAATAGTATCTAATAAAAACTGATCGCAAGATCTACAATGAACGATCGGATCACAGGATTCATAAGATTTTCAGAAAAATGATCCGGCGAGAATCTTTTTTGCAAGTTAACTACTCCATTCAAGATGACGTTAGCGTGGTAAGTTTTTAAGCGGGAAGGATTTAGAACCAGAAAAGTCCAGCTGCCTTTTTTTTTTTTTTTTTTGTCAAAGTTCCATTAACTGCAGTCATACTTCTGTGGACACACAGGTGATCTTCGCCTATTTCGAACCTTCGGACCAAGCTGTGCATGTACGTCAGCGCTGACTCACTCCAATCCGCTTTCCAAATATTTTATCCCCTGCTTAGGTCTCCGTGAATGGACAATGTTCCTACCCACGTACCGCCCTGCCACCTGTCAAAATAAGAGCAAGATTGTAATTCCAAAACCCTCACCTAGTCAAAGCCCAGCATGTCCATCGCCTGCCATACACCAATCCGCATTGAAAAATACTTCCCCTTTCCCCAAAAAAACCTTTTGTTTGAATTTACAATTACAAAACGGCCAATATACAAGCAGAATCAAAATAAAAAATCATATCAATTGATGAAGCTAAAATAATATAGGTGAAAAAAACAACACATAACCCGAACAAAATAACAAAATCATAACTATAATCCTATATGATTAATTAAGACTTAATTATAAGACTTACTTAAATTTAGAAATTAGGGCATTGAGTGGTGGTGGTCGTGGAGAGGAGACAGTTGGTGGTTTGGAGGTCTGGTGTAGAGGAAACAGTCATTCGAACCTATCTTTCTATTTTTGAATAAAAAGGGTGAGGCTCGCACATGGCTTAAGAAGAAGGCTGGATTTTTTTTTTAAATGGTTTGACTCAAAACGACGTTTTTGCTGAAACTTAGGTGGTACTCGGAGGTTGGCACAACCACTTATATGGACTTCCCAGTGATCCCGTGACCACCCAGGTTTCTTAGTAGCTTCGTCCCTGCACTTGCTATTAATTTCTTGAGTAAGTACATGCACTTCTTCAATAACACTTCTATGAACGTTTTAAGTACGAATCAAATTACAATATACAGTAGAATTTAACTATATGATCATTCACTATTAAAAGTAAGACTTGCAAGCACACGTACTTCTTCAATAACACTTCCACGAGCATTTTAAGTATGCATCAATATACCATATGTATTAAGATTTTAATTGTATGATCATTCACTATTAAAATAATCAAAAAGTAGTTATCGAAAATCGAACCAAACATATTGGGAATAAAAAGAAAAGACCAATCCCGAACAAAATATTTTGGTTTATAGAAAATCGGTAATTCCAAAATTATTTCGATTTTGGTTGGGTACGAGCAAGGCCTCGGTTTTTCACGTTACCGATATTTTAATAGATAACCAACGGGTTTTCGTCAAAATATGGCGATATTATCGATAATATCGCGATATTTTCGAAACTATCGCGATATTTTGGAACTGTGCTAATCGGAGAAGAACGCCAGAGCTTCTACAGCTCCGGCCAACTGTAAAAGAGCACCCTAGACTCTAATCTAAGTATCAAAGTGAAATAGAAGACGAGATGAATGTTTTTATAAATTCCATTTGCCGTGAAACGGTCGGAGGTGTTTGGAAAGTTCGTCGACACCCACGGCCTCGTCGAAGATGGGTGTGCCTATTCCCGAGCCAATTTCGTCCCAAAAACCTTGCAAAAACACGATTTTGAACTTAAATTTCACATATAAGCTTCAATCTAGAACATAAAGAGGCAAACCCGAAGCTTACCTAACCGGAGAAATTCAAGAAACTCGTGGGAGTTCCTGCGTTCGCCGAGTTGCAGAGACGAGAAGGAGAGGGAGAAAGACGAGGTTGCTGATGATGATGGGTGTCTTCCTGAAGCAGGTGCGATGGTGTGCGTGTGTGTATGTGGGTCTCGGACCCTCGGTGCAGAGAGAAATGAGAGAGACGGCGCCGACGAGGGATGAGCAGAAGGCGATGTGGGAGAAGGATCGAGAAACCTTGGGTCTCTGTGCGTGTGTGTGGGAGAAGGATCGAGAGACCTTGGGTCTTTGTGCATGTGTGTGGGAGATATGTGTGTGTGTGTGGGAGAATGGAGAAGGGGGAGAAGGGAGCTCAGAGAAGAGAGAATGATCGAGAGAGAGACTGTGTGCGTGTGTTGTGTTGTGTGCGTGTGTGGTGGCGTGTCTGTGTGTGTGTGTGGTTGAGTCATCTCATCTGACTCACCTGACAACTTTTACAATCACTTTTTATAATTTCAGACCATGGACAAAAATAATAGTGCTTTCATAATGAAACTGTGTGCCACTGTGAATCTGTGATATTCTTTCACATTCAAAACCGTGTGCCACTGTCTGTGATATTCTTTCACATTCTCAGAGGTGGAGTATCAGAGCCATTCAGAGCATTTTCGTTTCTTCTTCTTCCCTTACCCCTTTCAAAGCCATTCCAGATCCATTCCAGAGCTTGAACACAAAGGGTTCCATATTTAAAGTAAGTTTACAAACTTATATTTATATTATTGTAATTTATACAACAACAAAAAATTTTTTGTGGACTTGTATGTTAATTTTTGTAAGTAATTAATACTTGCATGTTAATTTTTGTAAGTAATTAAGTAAAGTTAACAATTACATGTTAATTTTTTTAAGTAACTAAGTAATGTTGTATAATTATTCCCTAGGATAATTTTAATATGTTTAATGTTATTTATTATTTTATTAATATTAGGTTTTATTATCAAATTGGATTATTATTCATTAATATTAGGTTTTTTTTATTATCAAATTGGATTATTATTCATTAAATTGGATTATTATCAAATTGGATTATTCATTAAATTGGATTATTATTAAATTGGATTATTATCAAATTGGATTATTATTCATCACTATGTTTTATATTAGGATTATTTTTTATCAAATTGGATTATTATTCATTAATATTAGGTTTTATTATTCCATATTATTTTTATAATTACTTAAATTTTTACAATCATTTTCTTTACTTCGTATTTAATTCTTCTGTAGAATAACTTTATTATTTAGGTTCTCTTATATAACCGTCATCACTACTATATTTTTTGGCCAAAAAATAATTGTCTAATTTTCATGAAAAATAAATATAGGTACGTTTAAGATGTCCAGTGGAGTTACTAAACGTGATCCAGCTTGGGAACATGGAGACCCAATAGACGGAAACAAACATGGCACAATTTGCAAATATTGTGGTCGGGTAATGAAGAGTGGCGGAGTGACACGACTTAAGTACCATCTTAGTGGATTAGATCCAGCAAAAAATGTCCAAAGATGCGATAATGTCCCCCAGAAGTGAAGGCATTCATCAACACATTATTAAAAAAAAAAAACAGCAGAAGGAAAAGATAACACATGGAATGGAAAATATTTGAGCTGGGCTACGAGGAAAAGTCATTGGCCAAGCGGTTGACAGTGATGATGATGACGATGAGGACGAATGTGATGATGACATGGGACCTAAAGAACGACGCAGTTTGAAACTAGCATTACGTGCCTCTAAACAGTCAGCATGGGAAAGAGAACACCTTCATAAAATTCCTAATAGAGCACAAGGTTCCGGGACAAGTGGTGGTGCACAAATGAGACAGGGAGGCAATCTTAGAGAATCACAACCAACACCACCAATAGCCCCAAGTTTATATAAGTCATCCAAAGCACGTCAAAAGAGTGTTTGGAGTTATTTCACTGGAGGTAATGTGAAGGAGGGAATGTGGCGTCTAATTAGCAAGTTCTTTATCTATGAAAATGTCCCTGCTGAGAAAGCATCATCACATCATTTCAAAAATATGGTAGTGGGATGTCAACAGGCTGGTGTTGGAGTACAACCTCCCACTCCCTATGAGATAAGAAACAAATATTTGGATATGGAGTATAAAGACATTGGCGAGTATGTTAACAAGTTGAGGTCAAAGTGGGAAACTAATGGTTGCACAATTATGTGTGACAGATGGACTGGCCCGACCAGATTGTCTATCATAAACTTCATGGTATACTCCAAGGGAAAGACAATTTTTTTGAAGTCTGTTGATGCTTCAGACCATATAAAGAACTACAAGTATATTTACAAATTATTGAGGGATGTAATCATGGAGGTGGGAGAGCATAATGTTGTCCAAGTCGTGACCGACAACGGTTCTGCATTTGTCAAAGCTGGAAAAAAGTTAATGAAGCATCATAATGTGTTTTGGACATCATGTGCAACACATTGTATTGATCTCATGTTTGAGGCAATGGGGAAGAGAGAATGTTGCTACTGTGGTAAAAAGAGCTAGAACGATCGCAAATTATATTTACAATCACGGTTGGTTGTTGGCAAAGATGCGTGAATTTTGCAAAGGAGACATTATTCGTCCAGCTACCACTCGATTCGCCACCAACTATATTGCATTAGACAACCTACTTAAGAAGAAAGCAGGGTTGAAGCAACTATTCATTAGTGACGATTGGGCCAACCACAATTTGACGCTCAAATGCAGGTCGTATGGTGGAAAGTATAGTGTTTGATCATGCTTTTTGGACTCAATCAGAACATGCGTGCCAAGTGTTTGAACCTCTTTACAAAGTTTTACGGATCGTTGACACAGAAGTGTATTCTACTATGGGGGCAATATATGAGTTGATGCGTGTAGTGAAGGATGAATTGGAAAGAAAACATGGTGCAAGGTGGGTCATAAAGATAATTGAAGACTGATGGTATAAAACATTATACCACGATTTGCATGCAGCAGGTATAAATTATGTCATAATTTACAATTCATTTATTTAGTTACATAATTATTATTTCTCTTATTCGAGTATGTGTTTCTTTGAACAACATATTATTTGAATCCTCGATACCAATACAAACCCAGTGTTGGAGATGATGGTACCCTTATACGTGTTGTACATAATGTATACTCTAAATTAGACCCTGCATCACCAGCAGTTGGCCAATTTGGAAATGAGGTACACAATTACTTAAATTATAATAATTACTTTGTTGGATTAAACTAACACGATTTATTGAATTCAGCTAACATGGTTTAAAGATGCAAGAAGAACTTTTGGAGAACCAACATCAGTTGTTGCTCGAACAAAAATGTCTCCTAGTGAGTGTAAACATATTTCACGATAAGTTTATAATAGAATTTGTTGGAGTTATTAGGCTTATCAACATTGTTTTTCATTGTAGCTGAATGTTGGATCAAGTATGGGACCGATGCACTAACTGTGAGAAAGTTAGCAATCAAAGTATTATCACAAACAACTTCCTCATCTGCTTGTGAAAGAAATTGGAGCACATTTGCACTCATACACACAAAGCAAAGAAATAGGTTGGCTCATAGTAGGTTGGAAAAATTAGTTTATTGCTACTACAACATGAAGCTTCAAATTCAAGATAAGGAAGCAGAAATAGATCATGTCGACCGTGGTAACCCACTAGATGTGTTTGATATTGTTGCTGAAGATGATGATACAGAGGGTAACCAACTTTATCAATGGATTAGACCTCTTCATTTAAATGATGATGAAGGCAACCCAGCTCTCAGAGTTGCCGAAGAAGCACGTAATGAAGGGATAAATGTAGAAAGAGTATTAGAGGAGGAGGTGGGATCTAGCAACGCTGACTCTTTGGAAGAACTTTTGCACCCAAGACCAAGAAACATTGGAATTCCACCTTCTTCCAATCCTACACAACCACAACATCGTGCTGATACTAATGATAGCTCTAGTACAAGATCAGGAGACTCACCTACCATCGGAGGTGGGAATGATGAAGGATATAGTGGAGCTGGAGGTAGTGGTGGTGGATATGGAAACTATGTTGGACCACCTCCCGGATTTATGAGCCCCTTCACTGGTGAGGCAAACTTCACGCATGCAACACAGGATGAGGACCATGGCAGTAGGCGGGCAGGACCAGGAATTGGTGCCATAGGGAAAGACTATACTCGTAGAGAAAGAGGTAAGGGGATTTTGTCAAGTCAAGAAGATGACTTGTTATCTATAACTTCAGACTCTGTTGGAGTGGGAAGTAGTAGCTATGGTTATACTTATAACCAACCATTTCCCTACCCTTCATATCCCATTCCTGTTGGGATGAAATCGAGCGACTCATGGAAACAATCTGAGACTCAATCTTCAAATGATTTTACTTATGGACAACGTCAACCAATCTCGGATCCATATGGGTGGCATGTTAACAATTACATGCAAAACTATTTTGGGGATTTATCATTTGATAACTACTCTTCACAATACACTCACTCTACACATAGAGATGATGAAGATAGTGAAAAATTTGAACCTCATAGGAACTCTATGTGGTACTAAGTCACTCATGTATCTTACCATGCAATGTATAAAGTGTAAAATATTGTACTAATTCATTATATATAAATGATTATGGTGTGTTTAAACTTCTTTAATTAATTACTACATATTTTCTACACTCACAATGTTTGCCAGCTCGCTATATAATCAACTTGATAATGTTAAATCCATCATGCAATGCATTTCCTTCCAATTTTTTGTGATAAACTAATAGATAATTGACTAAATAAACATCTTGCAAAGTTTCAATAAAAATTTCTAAGTTTTTCTTACAATTTTTGTGGTTTCCATATTATTTTTATCGATATCGATAATATCCCGATATTTCCATCGATATTTCCGTGTTTTCGGACTACCGATATTTCTGATATCATCGATATTTAATACCTTGGGTACGAGAAACCAAAATCCCTTGATCATGCTTCAAACTGTAGGAGGATTCAAACATCGATCATCAAAAGTCAACAATTGCAAACAAGAAACAACCAGACCAAATTAAACACAAATTGAAATTAAAAACCATAATTCGATTTTAGAACCCCCAAATTGAAGATACTAAATCTTAAAATCCCTAAATCGAAAGCCTAATCCGATTTTCAAAAATCCCAAATCGAAAATTCTAATTCCATTTCAGAATCCCTAAATCGAAACTCTAATTCAATTTCAAAATCCAAAAGAAAAAACACGAATTGATTCTGAGTTTGGGTGAAATTTCTTACACTGTGAATGGTCGTTAAAGGTGGAATGTATAGTGTGTTGCAGCCGTTGGATGTGAAATTTGTCTTTCATGAAGGAACTCAGAAGGAGAGGGAGATTTGGTCCGTTGATTCTTGACTGTGGTATGGTGTGGTGTGGTGTGGCCAGAGAAGGATAGGGAAATCATTGGATTCGAGACGGGGGCACGAAGTCATCGAGTCGAGAGAGAAGGGAAGAACGAAGGTGAGACCGAAAGAGTTCAACGATTGAGATTAAATCTCAACAATCATTCGACAAAAAAAAAATAAAATCTCAACCATCTGACGATTATAATAATTTATAACCTATATTATATATTTAAATTTAAACTATATATGTGCTTAAATTCAGTTTGGTTCAGTATTACCGAACTAATAGGCTTGTGATCTCGATATTTGTACTGAACTTTTGCAAATTGTTTGATTTCGGTTACCGAATGGATTGGTATAATTGGTTCGGTATTTTTTTCGAGCTGATTTCGATATGATTCGGGTCAGATTTGGTTTATTGGGTTTTTTTTTACTCTGATGCATGCCATAAAGTCAAAGCATAATATAACTTTCACACTTTCACACACTTTTTCTGAAAATAACTTGAGTTTTATTAAAAATCTCAAAGTGTTTCCAGTAAAAACGCTTACTAAAATGTTTTATATAAGAAAATAATCCCTCCGGCACCAAGATTTAGACCATCCATCCTTGTGATTAATCAAATCCAACGACCTAGAATCTGTCAAACATTTGTTTCCTAGTAAGGAGTAGAGCAGCTTATAATACCTCGTCACTCGGCTCAATGTCCCAGCAGCACAGCGCCTTACTCATTCTGTCTCGGTCCCTCTCTCTCTCTCTCTCTCTCTCTCTCTCTCCATTCCCCTGACTCAAATTCTCTTTCATTCTCTTGGTTTATCGTTTTCTCGCCGTAGATCTCAAATTTCTCATTTCTCCCATTTTGTCGTCTCTCGCCGGCAGGGGGACGACTCAGATTCCATAGGGGCCGTCAGATGTGCGGACTTTGACTCGGGGCTCGTGATCCGATACACCGCCGGAGACTGAGCTTCGACGATGGGCCAGTGCTACGGCAAAACCATTCCCACCACCGAAAATGACCCCAACACCACCACCGTAACTACAATCACTACCTCCGTTCACCAACCTACGCCGTCTCAGGCCGGGCAGAACGGGGCCGTCAGCGTAAAAAACACGCCGGCCAGGTCGTCGAACCCTAGCCCGTGGCCGAGCCCCTACCCACACGGTGTATCGGCCAGCCCGTTGCCCGATGGAGTGTCGCCGTCTCCGGCGAGGTCGTCGACTCCGGGTAGGTTTTTCAGGCGGAGGTTCGCGCCTCCGTCTCCGGCGAAGCACATAAAGGCGTCGCTAGCGAAGCGTTTTGGGAAGCCGAAGGAGAGTCCGATTCCGGAGGAGGGTGGGGCGGAGCCGGAGCAGTCGCTGGACAAGAGTTTCGGGTACGGGAAGAATTTCGGAGCTAAGTACGAGCTCGGGAAGGAGGTGGGGCGAGGGCATTTTGGTCATACTTGCTCTGGTAGGGGAAGGAAGGGTGAGCTCAAGGACCAGGCTGTGGCTGTTAAGATAATTTCGAAAGCCAAGGTACAATTGAGCTCTGATATCAATTCTGCATTCCTTTTAATTACTTGTTTAGTGATTGTTTTCGAAATTCGATTGTGTTTATATTGAAAATGTAGTGAAGTGGGTACTAAAGTTAACACATTTATGTTGAAGTTACGCGATTATCGCCAAAACATTATGGGAAATGTAGAGGGATTGGATGCCATCTCTTATGAGATTCCTGTTTCGGCTTCGTGCATTGGTGGTGGCAAGTGAATTTTAATTAGGGAAGAAAAATTGGATGGGTGTGGATAGAGAAACCACATTTAGGGGAATTGTTATGGTAAAGCAGAATTTATGAACGAGATACGGTGGTTTAGTTCGCAGTATCCCACAATCATGTGGATTGTGGGATATGCTGCATGAAAATGATGTGTTTAACTCAGGGATCGTTAAATCTTACGCTGCTTCTTGCACTGCGGACATGTTGCTATATGTCTGCAGAAGGTAGATGTACGTGTCCCTGTCTCTTGGTTGCGTTAATGCACGATAATTCTCTTTCTGTAATGGTTACGTGATTATCTGAGTTCACAAAGGGGGTACATGACAAGTTTGTTGGTAACCGTTTCTAGAGTTCTTACTCTCCACGTATCTTAAATCATTT
The DNA here is from genome assembly GCA_035220775.1 of Malus fusca. NCBI lineage: Eukaryota > Viridiplantae > Streptophyta > Magnoliopsida > Rosales > Rosaceae > Malus > Malus fusca. Next base: position 21,063,691 of record CM069059.1, on the reverse strand, counting down.
CTCGTGTAAAACACAAATAAGAATTGTTAAAAGTTTCTGAAATGACTTGCCAAAGCTAGGGAAATGCACATTGGTTTGCTCCTCAATGTCATTCACCTAGGTGTCGAATGAAGCGTAGTACATTGTAGGTTTTACATTTGTTATGAGTTAAAATCAATTTTACTTTTCAAATTGAATTATTTGTGTTTAACTTGCCTCGGACCTAGATTTTATTGACCTTTCATTCAGCCAGATATCTGCTCACATATGTCAAATTTGGTAATTTTAGGACAGCATTATGGTCTATTACGATTTCTTGTCTGAGGTTGTAATTTATAGCTGGAAATGAATCTGGTCTACGATCTGTGTGTGAGTACATAGCAACTATGATAACGCCCGTGCTCCGATGATTTGGACATGTGCCATCCTTCCTCATATTCTATTTCCTTTTTCCCTTAGGTCTCAAATTTCTGTAGCTGTAATGGCATGATATATTATGAATAAATGACACCCATTTAATGCATTGTATTTGTTTCTTACCAAATTCATTTGGCAGATGACGACAGCTATATCGATTGAAGATGTTCGTAGAGAGGTGAAGATATTGAAAGCTCTATCTGGGCATAAGCATCTTGTAAAATTTTATGATGCATGTGAAGACGCCAATAATGTTTACATTGTCATGGAGTATGTATACCTTGTTTTCTATTCATCCTTTTTATTTTGACGGTCAGTTGCATGCATGATTGTTGAATGATGAAGTATATAAACTTTTCTGGTTGAGGCATCATATGCCATGTCTCGTGCTCCTTTGGTATGACATCTGTGGATTTGTGTTCTCTTACCAGATTGTGTGAAGGGGGGGAACTTCTTGACAGAATTTTATCTAGGTAATTTCTTTTCTAGTATTGAAATACTCATTTCATTCCAAAGGTGTATTGTATGTTGACAAACTCACCTTAACTGCAGAGGCGGAAAGTATGCAGAGGAAGATGCAAAACACATAGTTGTGCAAATCTTAAGTGTTGTTTCATTTTGTCATCTTCAAGGCGTTGTGCACCGTGACTTAAAACCAGAGGTTTTGATTGTCAACCTATGTGTTTAAGTTAATTATGACTTCTTATCTGGTTCTACCTCCAAACATAGTGCTGAATATTTTTTTCTCTTTCCTGTTTAACAGAATTTCCTTTTCGCTTCTAGAAGTGAAGATGCCGATATGAAGCTTATTGATTTTGGCCTTTCTGACTTTATCAGACCAGGTATCTATTGATGATCATCCCTACTCTCTTGTTAGTTGAAGTTGGATATTATCCTTGTTTTAGTAAATATATTAGAGCTGCAGTTAGAGTACCACTTGGTTTTAGTTATTGTTTTCCTTTTTGAAACGGACAACATTCAATTTTCTTGACTACTTGATGTTTCAATTGAATGGAACACCTTACAATGACTTGGCACCTGGGTATGCTTTTGATAAGTTTGATGATTTTTATCAACTCAAGGTTAATTTGGTTGAAATTGAAGATAAATACACGTTTTTGTATTTGTATCGGGTATGAAATGAATTCTTTCTTAGAAGTGTTCTGTTTTGTCCGCCATTTTTTGGATTTGTTGGAAACTTGTTGAATGTTTTCAACAAGTCCAATCTAATTCTGGTAAATCTGTGGATGCAGTAGTATCAAGTCCAGTATAATTATGTGCAACATATCTTATCTAATCTAACCTCTCTTGGAAAAGAAAACAGAGAGCGTTTAGTTGTTCATCATTTTTCCAAGAAAAACTAAATTTGGTCATAGGCACCAAAAAAGAAATCATGTACGATAAGAACTGTAGTGGAAAACATGCAGTCCTTTTTCAACTAGCCAATGTCAATATGTAATGGGTGTTTCCCCTCTTTTGACTGCTAGATCTAATTCTTACTTTGTTTGTACTTATTACATTAAAGGAGGAAACTTTATCTTCATTCTTTATCCACATATGCGTTTATGTGCAGATGAAAGACTTAATGACATTGTTGGAAGTGCATACTATGTTGCGCCTGAAGTCCTCCATAGATCTTATAGCCTTGAGGGAGATATATGGAGCATTGGTGTTATCACTTATATCCTGCTATGTGGAAGCCGACCTTTCTGGGCACGAACCGAATCTGGAATTTTCCGTGCAGTGCTAAGAGCTGATCCTAGCTTCGATGATTTACCCTGGCCTACTATATCTCTAGAGGCCAAGGACTTTGTAAGAAGACTTTTGAATAAGGACTACAGAAAAAGAATGACTGCTGTCCAAGCCTTATGTAAGCCAAATTTCTTTCTATTGCTGTCTAAAGTATTACCCAGGAGATAAAAAATTGGTGGACAGTTTTAAATGATATGCTTTGCTCTTAATCTTGTTTGGGTGGTCTTTGTGTTTCTCTCCCACAATCTAAATAACTTATTGATTTCAGGGTAGCGGGTGGGAGGTTTCCATTTGGTTGCTCCATCATATTTGAACTGCATCCATCTATATTGTGTCGTATGCTGAAATACATATGTTCATTCTCGCAAAAAGTGTGGTTATAGAATCATCCCAAACATATCCTGCAATATAACTACAATTATTGTTAGTTTGATACAGAATATTCTTTTTAAGCAAAAGTGACTTTAAATTGAATACTATTTGAATTTGGCATTGTTATTTGATAGTGATGATAAGTGATATTTTCTATTTGTTATTCAAAGCTAATAATGACATATAATTGCAGCTCACCCATGGTTGCGAGACGACAGTCGTCCTCTTCCTGTAGATATATTGATATATAAATTAGTCAAATCATATCTCCATGCTACGCCGTTCAAACGTGCAGCACTTAAGGTATTGTTACCATTTCCAAATATGGCTCTTTCTACCTTCACCCCATTTCTTTTTTCACTATTAGAAATTTTCGATATCACCTAATTATTCATATTACATATAGCTTGGCCGTGTCTGCTCTTAAATGTCAAAGCTTCATCTCTTGGTTTTACTTGATGATTAAGCTGTTTCCTTTTTGTTTTGGGTCTCAAAGAATGTATCTTCAACTGTATAATATATCATCATCTTCACCCTATGGCATCCTTGAAAATGATGCTTATAAAATGTCAATATTGAGATATCTTTGTTACATGGGAAGATACTTCTATGTAATCAATGTCTACTTTTTAAGAAACTTAATTGGCAAAGTGAACAGAAAAATCAACCTTTGTTTTGTTAATTAGTGGAGAAAGAAAATTATTAAATTGCTATCTCAGTTTCCACTTTTTGGTTCTGATGTCTAATGGAAGTGAGACTAAAAGGTAAAAACCTCTAGCTTTTCTCTTGAACCCTTTACAAAATAGGCAGTGTGATGGTTCATAGAGACATTCTAATTTCGTATCAATTTCTCCATTTAGCTAAATCCTAGTAAATTACATAATTTGTTCCTCTTTTTTTCTCCTGTTTCCTGTGTCTATTGCTGTGTGATCAATAATCTGCCATTTCTTTCACTTTTCATGGAGCCCGATATATTCTGCATTAAAGATATGTTTCTGTTTTTTCATGACATGACTGCAGTCTCTTTCCAAAGCTTTGACGGAGGAAGAGCTGATATATCTAAGAGCCCAATTCATGCTTTTGGAACCAGATAAAGATGAGCGTGTTTCTCTTCGTAATTTCAAAATGGTTATCTCCTGCTCCTAATTCTTTTAATTTGAGTTTCCAGGCAATGTATATTTTGAAGAGGGGCTTATGGTGAGGAAATTAAACTTTGCAGGCTCTACAGAGAAATTCAACTGAAGCGATGAAAGAGTCAAAGGTTGTTGATATCCTAAATGCGGTAAGGCTTATTTTATATTCTGCTCTTGCTTTCGGATTGTGTTAGTTGAAGTTTGCTAGCATGTGCAGGCTACCGTAACTTTAGCTATAATTTATCTGACACTTAAACCTTTTATATCCCATGGTATTTGAGGTCAGCAATTATCGGTTTTTCAATTCCCTGTTAAAATTGATTTCAGATGGAACCGCTTGCTTATAGAACAATGAACTTCGAAGAATTTTGTGCAGCCGCAATCAGTACCCATCAATTGGAGGCCCTTGAAGGGTGGGAGCAGATAGCCTGTACCGCTTTTGAGCATTTTGAACAGGAGGGTAACCGAGTCATATCAATTGAAGAACTGGCAAGAGTATGACCAACCATGCCCCTCTCGTTTTCACGGAAATCTTGTATCCTTTCCTTTTACAGCAGATTTTTGCTGCATTTCTTATTTTAACTGTAACGGTTTCTGCAGGAATTAAATCTCGGCCCTTCTGCCTACAATATCCTCCGAGATTGGATCAGAAGCGCAGACGGAAAGCTCAATTTCCTTGGATATACAAAATTTTTGCACGGTGTGACGATCCGGAGCTCCAACACCAGACACCATTAGTTTTATTCTTCTCTCTTTTTACCCACTTTCTTTTTAGCTTTTTGACATATAGTTTCTTATAAGATTCATGGGTTTCGGATGATTTGCGGGAGTTTTAGTTTCTTTTTCTTCGGGCGGGTCGGGGTAAAGAAAAATGTGTATAAAAAAAATGAACGTCTTAGTGAATCCTGTTGGGAATTTCGACCCAATTTTTAAAAAGTTGTTGATTTTTCTCCTTTCTCATTCCCTATTTTGCAGTTGATGTGGTTGAGTTTTTGTTGCACATCATCTTCTGCGGATTTTGTAGCTTTTCTCCCCTTTCCGGGCGTGCACTCTGATGCTCCCAGTAGTTTCGGTCGATCATGTTCAATTTGATTGCTAAATAATGGCTAAATAATTCAACCAGCTTCTTTCTCTAAACAAGTGGCCATCTACTATACACTACTATATACTCGCATATAGTATGTGAGAGGTCTTAGCTTTGAATTTCGTCAAAGACGAATTTGAACCACATCAGTGTAGATAATATCGTTTGTTAAAAAAAAAAAAAAAAAAATCTATCCTCCCAATAACCCTAATCAATTTAAACAAACCATTCAAGTGGCCATCTTATTTATGTATGTTTTTTGATTTTTTTTGAATTCAATCCAAAAGCCATAAGTAAACACGATGCTGCGAAGCAAAACTTTTCTACACCTGACATATACAATGGATAGATTAACAAACTAAATTCTTAATTCAATGGAGAAGTTGCTCGAAAAAAGTTGAGGTTCTATCATACAATTAATTGCCATTACGAAGAGTAGTCTAATTAAGAACATTCAAATTTAAATAATACAAACACAAAGGTAAATATAAAAGTTAAATTGTGGCATGTACGCATATGCCGGACATGCATGGCTAAAAAACAGTGGCATCCATAGACAATCAATTTCTTGGTTATGAAGCAAGCAGATGGTAGCGTATATCAGATCATAAACCAGTCACGTATAAACAAAAAATAACTCGAGAAGAAAAATAAGATTATAATTTAAGAAATTTCCAAATCTGGCTAAGTAAACATGATGCTGGAGCAAACCCTAACTGATAACAACGAATAGGGGAAAATAAAAGAGTAATTTATTTTGAACTATTTTAGTACTCTAAATCTAGCTAGCTAATCTAAGATTAAACTAGACATGGATCTTAATTAGCTTTTGGGGGTGCCGGTGAAGGTGAAGCTTTGCTGGAGCAATGGTTCTTTAACAAAGCTTGGAAGAAATCGTTGTGGAACTTGTAGAAGACATAGTTGGCGCAATCGTCGTCCATTTCAACAATGGACTTGCAGCAATCTTCTTGAATGGCGACTTTGCGAGTCCAGTAAGATACGCAAATCTCATGGTAACAAGTTGCAGAAGCAGTGTGGTAAGCTCCAAGACACTTTACAAGCTTAGGATCAGGGTTCCACCACGAGTACTTTGGGGATGCAGGTGTTTTGGGTGCTGCGGGAGATGTGGAATCGGAAGCAGCCAAACATTGTGTCAATGCTTAAGCAAAAGAGAAGGAAAAACACAGCAACTCCTCTCGTCATCATCTCTGCCAAATTAGAATCGCACGTGAGAAATATAATAAGTAATCGAGTAAGTGATTTGATCGAGTGAAAGATGTGAGTGAATGGTTGTGAAATGTATGGAAGTATATATAGGCATGCATATAGAAGAGTTGGAATTTAAGTTAGATAATCACTCTAGATTTAGATGAGATTGATTTGATTTGATCTAAATTAGTCGACTGATGAGGATTAGTATAAAAGTAAGTAAACCATCATGCATAGGTGATTACAAACTCAAAGTGTTTAAACAATAAAACCAATAAGAAACCTTTTTGAATTAGGTTTTTCTAATTTGACAGTAATTATCAATTAAAAGAGAATTAGATCAACAAGACTTCAGTTGATCTAATAGTTTGAATTAATTCACTCTTCTAATTTACTATATACTACCATATACTCACATATTATATAGCATTTAGTAATTTAGAAAAACTAAAAATGTTCTAAGAAATGCATAATTACTTATCGATCCCTTTAGATTTGATATCAAAGATTAAGACTAAAACATTGATAACTATCTATTTAGGGGGGTGTATTCAATTGGGATTTTAATCCTTTTAATGAATCTAGGAGTATTCAATCAGGAATTTAAGTGATTCTCTGAAATTCAATGTGTATTCAATCAGGATTTTAAGATAGTTTATGAAAATCTTTAGAAATCCGGGTGTATTCAATTATGATTTTAAAGAAGTTTATCACATTACAGGTGTATTCAATTAGAATTTGATTTTAAAGAATTTGAGAAAATTGAGGAATTAGAGGGAATTGGAGAGATTTCGTAGTGTATTTTGAGCATCCGCAAATCTCACATCTCCCCAAGAGATTTCGAGGGAATTGAATCAAAATTTTACATGAAATCTCTACAAATCAACTAAACTCCATAAAAATCCATGGATTTATAAATCCATTAAAATCTCTCAAATTCTCAATTGAATACACCCTTCTTATTCTCTACTTATATCAAGTCTAAAAATAGGCCATCATAAGTTCTTGATCACCCTCAACCCCAAGAGAACATGACTCATTGTCCAAATCCGTTTAGTAAAGCCTGAAGATTAATATGAGCTCATTATCTTTTAGGATTATATGTAAAAAAATCATCATCCATAGTTAAAATCAGACTCTAGTTTATAAATAGGATTCTTGTTAGAGATTGTTATTAACTCTATGAACTTTTGGCACACGTTGGGATTATGCGTCAACTGTATTAATCCCAACAAAATTTCAGGGTTGTCACCTATCAATTCTCATAGCGACACTCTGTATGAGCTTTCAATTGTCAAAGAAAAAAGTATATTAGAGTTGGATAATTATAAATTAAAAGAGAACAAGAATTTGATTTTATCTAATAGAAGCATGTAGTAGACTAGTACTGCACACGGAGTGATTCAGTGATTGGGAACGAATTTCAGGCCTGCATTCGACGAGGTGTGTTATGGATCGATTCCTGGCGTTGGTGAATCACAAAATGGTGGTAAGGGGATGCTGAAATATCTGTGGAGTCTTCCGGTCTTTCCAATCCAAAAAGGATGGACTGTCGTGACAAAGTCACATGCTGGTTTTTTTTTTTTTTTTTTTGGGGTAAAGTACAAAAAACTACCTCAACTATTAGTGTCACGACACTTTCATACCTCATCTTTTAAAATTGACAATATCATACCTCATCTTACGAATTTGTGTCAATGTCAGACCTCCGTCAGTTTTTCTGTTAATTTTTCTGTTAAATGCTGACGTGGCTTAAGATGGGCTCCACTCCTTAGTCCAACTGGATTAAAAAATAATTAAAATATTAAATAATTAAATAATATTTCTATTTAATATTTTTATCCCCTACAAATTCATCACCCTCACCAAATTTAAATCTGTAACCAAATAGCCCCACAATCCTCCTCTTCCGCCATTGCCACAACCCTAAACTCTCTCCGTACAGTTACACCACATCGACGCCATGGCGCTTAACAAAACCCCACCCAACTCTTCCACCTCCGTCTCCAGTGTGACGCCTTCAGTGTCAAAACCCTTACCTTACTCGCAGCCGCTGCGACATCCCCAAACAGAACAACCAGAGGCGGCGGTCACATCCCCAAACAAAACAACTAGAGGCGTCTTCTCCATCTCCAGACACTCATCTGTTTTCTTTCTCATCTCCATTCTACACCATCGCCGTCCCCCGAGACCTCTCTTCCCCTCTTTGACTTTTCTGCCATTGATTTGCCGCTTCGACCTCCCCCGCCGCTCCCGTCTTCTCTGCACCGATCACTACCACCACTAAAAACCCATCATCCAAAACCAATTGACACCAAAAATCCATTTCTGAAATCAAATTAAATTAAATAATTTCTGGATACCCATCAATCGAAATCATCAGAAATTCAAAACCCATATCTCGAAATATTTCAAAAAGCTGTGAAAAGCCAGGAAAATATGTACTTGAAATCAAAGCTTGAGTTTTTTTTTTCCCAGGGGAAACAAAAACGAACCATCATTCGATAGGAACATGCAGAGAGGAAGCTCGCGCTTGAAGGCATCGATCTTCCTCATGGGATCTGGGTTTGGGGTGTTTGGGTTAGGGAAGACGAGAGGGGGAAGGTTGGGGGGATGGGTGGGAAGGGTTGCCTAGAGAGAGAGAAGAGAGAGAGAGGCGAGAGTGAGAGAGAGGAGAGAGAGAGAGAGATGAGATAAGGGTTTCTGGGATTTTGGGGATGGGAGGTCAAATGGAGAATGGCGGTAGTGATTGGCGCAGAGAAGACGGGAGCAGGATAGGATCTGGGTTTGGGGAAGACAAGAGGGGGAAGGTTGGGGGATGGGAGGGAAGGGTTGCCCAGAGAGAGAGAAGAGAGAGATGCGAGAAAGAGACGTGGATCCCACAATTTAATATAAAAAATAATTTAATTTTTAATTTTTAATATTTAATTATTTTTTAATCCAGTTGGACTAAGGAGTGGAGCCCATCTTAAGCCATGTCAGCATTTAACAGAAAAATTAACAGAAAATTTGACGGAGGTCTGACATTGACACAAATTCGTAAGATGAGGTATGACATTGTCAAATTTAAAAGATGAGGTATGAAAGTGTCGTGACACCAATAGTTGATGTAGTCTTTTGTACTTTACCCTTTTTTTTTTTTTTTTAAGACTAGTACTGCACATCTCTATGTTACTATATATATATATATTGACAAGCATTATATCCCTATACAATTGCAGTTAGTTTGATGCTATGTACTTCATACTTATTCTAAAATTGCCTTTGGGATACAGCTATGTTATGAGCAGCGTTTTGAAAGGCATGCGATCGCACGCCTTGTGGAAAGGCATCACCGAAACGCTCTAGGCGCAGTCATGAAAAGGTGACAATCCTGAAAGGCGTACGCCGCCGTGGTAAAAAAGGCATGCGATTGCGAGGAATGCGTACAGATAAGGAAGACGCCCAAAAGACCTAGACGTTTGGTTTTTTTTAAGTGAGATAGCCTAAGGAGAAGTGGGCTTGAGAGAATGCAGCCCAAACCAACACAAAGAGAAAAGTAGCACAACCCAAAAATTGTAGGAAAGTAGCACACTTAAAACTTTCATTTAATAGGTCTATCTCAGAAAATTTTTCCGAGTGCATAACATTAAATGCTACAAGTATTGAATGACTTGAATTGATTTGAATTATTGTTTTAATTGTGATCTCGTGAATTCTGTTTTCAGCATTAATACAACAAAACCTCACGCTCTCATTTGCTAATTCGAAATACCAATTTTCTTTATGTAGCACAACATACATCTCTTAGAGATGCTATACAATAGCTTTGCTTCGTAAGAAGAATTCTTTGGCACACAATTGATATTAAAACTCGATTGTTACTTGGCTTCGAAAATGATTTTAACAGCCACAAGCTAGTCAATGCTACGGCATGACAATTCCGACGACCGAAAATGAGCTCGGTGTACAATTTAATGGAGTGCTGATATCAATTATACAATCCTTTGAATTGCTGTTCTTGTCATAGGAGGGTGTTAATATTCGCTTCAAGGACATAATATATTAAAACTAGGATATTATTATCCCTGGTTACATCTTATTAGGGTACGTGTCACGAAATGAATTGAAAAAAGGGTACCAACACAAAACTAAATAGAAAAGTTAAATTGTTGGCAGGTACTTATATGCCAGACATGCATATATAATTATAACATTTCATTTCGTGGTTATGAAAAAAGCAGATGCAAGCGTGAAGAGCATAACCTAGCACATAATAAAAAAAGAAATTACTATTAAAAAACTATTTTAATTTAAGATATCTAAGATTCCACTATCTATTTAAACATGCCCCGAAGAAGAATGCTGGAGACCCTAAACGAATGGAGAAAATCAAAAGAGTACTTGTTTGCTTTGAGCTATTTTTTTGTACTCTAAACCTAGCTAGCTAATCTAAGATTAAACTAGAGATGGATCTTAAGCTTTTGTGGGTGCCGGTGAAGGTGAAGGTGAAGGTGAAGCTTTGCTGAAGCAATGATTCTTTAACAGAGCTTGGAAGAAGCAGTTGTGGAACTTGTAGAAAACATAGTTGGCGCAATCGTCGTCCATTTCTACAATGGCCTTGCAGCAATCTTCTTGAATGGCGACTTTGCGAGTCCAGTAAGATACGGAAATCTCATGGTAACAAGTTGCGGAGGCAGTGTGGTAAGCTCCAAGGCACTTTACAAGCTTAGGATCAGGGTTCCACCGTGAGTACTTTGGGGATGCGGGTGTTTGGGGTGCTGCAGGAGCTGTGGAATCGGAAGCAGCCAAACATTGTGTCAATAATACGCAAAAGAGAAGGAAAAACACAGCAACTCCTCCCTTCACCATCTTCGCTAAATTAGAATCTCAAGTGAGAAATATAAGTGATTTGATCGATCGAGTGAAAGATGCGAGATGGTGTTTGCATGTCAAACCTGTAGAAGTATAAATAGGCAAATATATAGAAGAGTTCCAATTTAAGTTAGATAATCACCTAAAAGTTAGATGAGAGTGATTAGATTTTATCGAAATTAGTCAGAGTGAAGATCAGTGGCGGAGCCAGCAATCTTACCACAAGGGGTCGTAGTGTAAAAGTCCAAAAAAAAATTTAGGATGAAAATGTTAAAGTTAATGCTTCACTTAAACTGATTCGGTGTAAAAGGGCTGACTGTTGCCTTTATCAGTCGACCCATTCTATTTATCAGTCGACCCAATTACTTCAGTCGGCTTATGTATTGAGCCATATATATCAGAAATATCTGAATGAAAAGATAAGATCTCTGTTTTAAGAAAAAGCATCAGCCCTCTGTTTCAAAGCTCTCTGCACTTTGTTTCTTTGATTTTCAATCTTTATCATTTTATTCAAGTTTTATTAATGATGAAAGATTGTCTAAATACCAACAGGAAAAACATGTTGAAAATGAAATCATAGTACTTTCATTCATAATTCATAACGGAAACAATATTACAAGCTATAATTGTCCACGACGAGGTTTCATATTTTGAAAACGAAGCATTATAGCTTCATTTTCAATACAAGCAAAAATATCTCTCTCAATATAAACAAGCAAGCTATCACTCAACCATTGATCTCCCATTTTGTTCCTAAGTGGACCCTTAACAATATTCATGACAGAAAATGTTCTTTCCACTGAAACAGTTGCAACTGGTAAAACTAAAGACAATGTAATGAGCAAATATACATAATTGAATATTTGATGCATCCTTGTCTCCACCATTTTTTTTGCAAGATCACCAATCCCTTCCAATTGAGAGAAATCGCTACTGGAACGCACATAATGAATATAAATCTCAAGTTGATCTTCAAGTGCCAAACGATCCTCATCCGAAAAGTCTTGAGGATAAAATTGAGCAAGACGAAGTAACTTTGGTTTATCAAAAACTACAAATGAATCTTTCGGACTCAAACATGCCAAACAAATAAGCAACTCGGTATTTACCTCATTAAAACGATCATCTAACTCCGTAATTTGCTCATCAATGACATAAATAAAGAGCTCCACACGATAATGATGACGATTTGTCTTTATTAGAGCATTACGCATTGACCTCCCTGGAAGTATAAATGCCTCTTCCATGTTAGGAACATCAATATAATGGGTTTCACAAAAAGAAGATACTTCATCAACCAATGCATCGAACCCATTATTCCTCATCTAATGTAGCTTTTCCTTGCATGATTTCACTAAAGCCATTGCATTCACAATTTCTTGATCTTTCCTTTGCAATGCTTATGACAAATCATTTGTGAGTCCCAATATGATTTTCATCAAGAAAAGGTGAAACACAAACTCAAAAGTACGTATTTCTCTCATTAACTTATTTGCTTCACCCACACTTTCATTGGGATTATCATCAATAACCATTTGAAGCACATGAACCACAGATGAAAACATGGAAATGATGCTAATCAAGGTACCATAGTGTGAGTTCCATCGTGTGTCACCGGCACGTTTGAGACTTGTTTCTTGATTTAAGCCTCGCCCCGTTATAAGACAATCATTTTCAAAAGCTATCACAAGCTCTTCTTGAAGTTGCCCTCTAAGTAAATCACGACGCTTACAAGATGCTCCAACATGATTAACCACACTATTAGCCGTTGCAAAAAAAGAGGCAATGTCTATATTCTTCTTTGCTACGGCAACAAGAGCTAGTTGAAGTTGATGAGCAAAGCAATGAACATAATATGCACAATGTTGTTCTCTCAATATCTTTGTTTTAAGGCCATTCAACTCATTTCTCATATTGCTAGCACCATCATAACCTTGTCCTCGTAGCTTGGAAATGCTCAAACCGTTGCGAGAAAATAATGTGTCAATAGCATCCTTTAGTGAACTTGAAGTAGTGTTGGTAACATGTTGGATACCCACAAATCTTTCAATTACATGGCCGTTGTCATCCACATAACGCAACACCATAGCCATTTGCTCTTTCACCGACACATCACGTGCTTCATCCACCAATATTGAAAAGAATCTATCTTTTAGACTATCCATGATAGCATCAAGTGTTTCAAGGGCACATGAATTCACAATTTCTTTTTGAATGCTAGGAGCTAGTAATTTGAGATTCCCCGGAGCATTTTCCATCACAACTTCTCTAACTTTATCATTATTATCTGCAAGGAATTGCAATAGCTCCAAGTAATTTCCCCTATTGCTTGAAGTGGCACTTTCATCATGGCCACGAAAAGGAAGACCTTGTCGCAATAAAAACTTAGTGCACTTGATTGATGCATTCAAGCATGTGCGATAAGCCTTACGAGCTTGGTCGAAGTGTTTGCTCACTGCCGTTTCAATATGTGTAGCTTGATTCATCAAATTTGTAGTAGCTTCTCTAGCCTTATTATGAACACTCCCAACCGGTCCAACATGCATCTTAAATCTTTCTCTCCCTTTCTTCCAAGTCTTAAATTCATCTCCAGTGAAAGCTTCACTACCCACTTGTGCAAAATTGGTTTTAAGGAGATAGCAATAGAGACAAAATGCCGCATCTTTAGATATACTATACTCCAACCAATCAAACTCATCAAACCATTGGGGAATGAAGCGTCGATTAATTCCCGACATATTAGTTATTGGGAAATTATGACCTCTAGGTTGACAAGGTCCTTTTTGTAGATATGATCTTCGGACCTCATCTCTCATATTAGCATCATAATCTATTATTCGAGTTCTCAATCCAGGATCCGCTTCAAGATTACCCAAAACACCATCTAATTGACTTTGTCTTGAACTTGGAGTTCTTGAACTACCAACAGTATTTGAACTATCAACATTATTCGAACTACCTGAACCCGATGATGACTTTCTCTTAAAAAACCGTTCCATAATAATTCTAAATATACAAAATATTCAAAATAAATACTCACAATATAAACAAACCATCAACATAATCAAAATAAGTATGAATTGGATTTCAATTAAATTAAATATCTCATCTTGCATTCTACATATACAAAATAATGAAAATAAAAACTCACAATATAAACAAACCATCAATATAATCAAAATAAATATGAATTGAATTTCAATTAAATTAAATATATTCTACATATACAAAATATTCAAAATAAATACTCACAATATAAACAAACCATCAACATAATCAAAATAAGTATGAATTGGATTTCAATTAAATTAAATATCTCATCTTGCATTCTACATATACAAAATAATGAAAATAAAAACTCACAATATAAACAAACCATCAATATAATCAAAATAAATATGAATTGAATTTCAATTAAATTAAATATATTCTACATATACAAAATATTCAAAATAAATACTCACAATATAAACAAACCACCAATATAATCAAAATAAATATGAATTAGGTTTCAATTAAATTAAATATATCATACATAGGGTTTAGAACTTACTTGAATTGTGAAATTTCACAATAACAATGAGCAAATACAAAGAGCAAAGCTGGTGGCACCACCACCACAGTGTCGACGACGGCAGCACAAAGGCACCTTAATGGCGGCAGCAAGGGAGGAGATGGAGTTGAGGGTTTGGGGGGGATTGAGTTTGGAACTTAGGGTTGGAGGAGGAGAAAACAAAAGAAATTTGGGGGTTTTGGAATGAATGGTTTCGGATCTGTGTGAAATAGGGCTGAAAAGGACACGCTGGGCATTTTTTTTTTTGTTCAGACCTGGGCCAAAACGACGTCATTTTGGCCAGGTTGTTTTAAAAAAAAAAAACAAGCGCACGCGCCTTTGTCTTCAACCAGCCCAGCTGAGTTCTTTCAGACCTTTCGTCGAACACTTGGTGTGCAGCCAAGGGGTCGCACAAGCAACTCCAAGGGGTCGCACCAGCAGCTCCAAAGGGTCTCTAAGGTTGTTTCCATGGCTTCCAAGGGGTCGTGCGACCCCATTGACCCCACTGTGGATCCGCCACTGGTGAAGATGTTATTTTCGGGTTGTTTCCATGGCTTCCAAGGGGTCGTGCGACCCCATTGACCCCATTGTGGATCCGCCACTGGTGAAGATGTTATTTTCGGGAAAAAAAAGAGTAAAAAATGACCATTCATAGTTGAAACCAAATTCTGGTTTAAATGTAGATCCAGAGTTCGTGTTAAGAGAAGGGTTAAATGCGCATTACAACTCTTACAACTAAAAGAGTTTTAATATTTGTTTAAAAACCAAGAGAGTTGGTAATTACATTTCAAATTTCTCTCCTTTCCACTTCCTACTTTTTCTTATCATATGCTTAGGAAGTTGTTATTAGTTAATATTAAAAGAGGTCATAGCTAGGGACGAATATATACTCTATCAACTTACTTGCAGGGACGGAGCCAGAAATTTCTTCCAGTGGGGGCAACCGAAAACAACTAAGAAAACCTTATTATAGTATGGTTATACACAATATGATATTAAAGATGGTTTCAAATGATGCTGTATCACAATTCCAATGTTATAAAAATTTCAATATAGTAGTGGAAAGTGGCAAAGTGATGAGAAAAATATAAGTACATGATAGGCGGGAGAGGGTTTTTTTAGTTTGAATAACAGAACAAGAGCAATATTGCTCATATAATATTTGATATGGAGTATAAGTAGAATGAATGTATGTTGGATATTAGATGCATATATTTTCTTCAAAGATAACCTGTGTATATTATATAATTGTAGTCTGCAACTAAACAAACGAATTACTTGAGTGGCGGCATCTGCCCCCAGTGAGCCTTCATTGGCTTCGTCCATGCTTACTTGAGATACTTCACAATGTCTATCATTGATTAATTTGATGTTATCTATTCTCGCCTAATTCTTCTCCATTTAGCAAAAATTGTTTTTTTTTATGCTATCCATTGAAAATGCCAGCTAAATATATGTATTTGATCATTTTTTTTGTCAAACTATAGAATTTCATTAAAGTTAAAGTCAAATTCAAATGTTTACACCCTCTGCTATAATATTGGACAGAAATATAGGGAAAAGCAAACGCCATTTGTGAAGTCACTGAATGAGCCACCCTATTTCATCGCCGAGACACATATGAGAACTCAATGAACTCCATTTGTATAGCTACCTGTATCAAATATAATGCTATCAATCATAATATCAGCATCCTTCTCACCCTTAAGCATTGAAATTAAATTGCTTGAATAAGATTCTATTATCACCCTATTGCAGCCCTCCTCAACACAAGCTGACAACGCCTCCCTCACTGCCTGCATCCATTGCGTAACCTAATAATCCCTTATCGTTTGGCCACAAAAGGGAAAATACTTAATCCAAGGAAGCAACAAAAATCTACATGCTAATCCTCCCTACGGACCCTTCCCATCAAACGTGCTTATATGTAACATGTCTGCGTTTCTAACTTTATACATAACATAGAATTCTCAACTACCATAGTGTGTATAATTGTGCCAACAACCCTTCACTTAAATAAGTGTATTTTCTGCTACTTTTTTTTATATTTATTTTTTATTTTTTTTATCTAAATGTTCTCTACTTTATGTACAACGTGGATGTATATTTTTATTTTGGTTTACAAAGAGTATTTAGTGCACTACCAAAATAAGCATCAAAGAAAACGTTCTTTTTCTTTGGTGCCCTTGTTAGAGGTTCCTTTGTACAAAAAGTGCCATTAAACTTATTTTCCCCCAATTGTTTTTTGAAATAATGAAATTAGTTAAACGACAAACTCCGTGGGCATCCAGTACAAGAAGAGTAAAAACATAAAGCTTGCGTAACAAGGGTAGGACAAGAGTGAAACCAAACATAATCTGAATTGATAAATGACTATAGGTGACAAGAGCATCAGTAACAAACTTCTCTTCTCTCCAGTATGGCGAAATTGAATGCTAACAAAGTGAGAAGTCAGGAGGTGAATATCCTGTGGAATAGTCCTGAGCAAGATATAAAATATCGATGATATCGGAAATATCGGTAGTCCAAAAACACGGAAATTTCGATGGAAATATCGGGATATTATCGATATCGATAAAAATTGAATAAAAACCACGGAAATTGTAAGAAAAACTTGGAAATTTTTATTGAAACTTTACAGGATGTTTATTTAGTCAATTATCTATTATTTTATCACAAAAAATTGGAAGGAAATGCATTGCATGATAGATTTAACTAATTTAAGTTGATTATATAGCGAGCCGGCAAACATTGTGAGTGTAGAAAATATGTAGTAATTAATGAAAGAAGTTTAAACACACCATAATCATTTATATATAATGAATTAGTACAATATTTTACACTTTATACATTGCATGGTAAGATACATAAGTGACTTAGTACCACATAGAGTTCCTATGAGGTTCAAAATTTTCACTATCTTCATCATCTCTATGTGTAGATTTGTTTCTTGCAAAAAGAATTCAAAACAAAACCATATATATAAATGTTTTAGCATATTTTCACAAAAACATAAGTGATATGGTGGTCAAGGTGTTGAAGGAGTAAAATGGGAGGGGTTCGAATCCCTTGATGTTTTTTAAAATATAGAAATTTATCCTAGATAATAAATATTAAGGTAAATTACACAAAACTACCTCAACTATTAGGGTTTTATTTTTTTTATTTTTTTTCTAGGTTGCAGGTAGTGGGTGAGGCATGTAACACCCCAACCCCCAATTATATGTATAATTTCGTAAGTCCCCTAAAGTTTTATTGAGATTTCATTTTGTCCCCCCCCCCCATTTTGATTAAATCTGGACCCTTTATCTAGATTCCTAAACATTCCCAAACTGCCTCGTGGCAGCACCATATCACTCCTCACTCTTCTCTATTTCCGTCCCCTACCCCGTGACCCTCTTTCCTTTCTCTTTCTTCTTCTTCTTTCTCTGCATTCTATCTCTCTCTCTCGAAACCCTCTATCTCTTCCCTCTCTGTCGCCGAGACACACACACGGCAGCACCATCATGCAAACATCATTACCATCATCATCATCGTCATCAAACCTCGTCTTTCTCCCTCTCCTTCTCATCTTTGCAACTCGGCGAACGCAGGAACTCTCCGGCAAGCTTCTTAATCTTCTCCGGTTAGGTAAGCTTCGGGTTTACCTCTTTCTGTTCTAGATTGAAGCTTAGATGTGAATTTTTAAGTTCTATCTCGTGTTTTTCCAAGGTTTTTGGGACGAAATCGGCTCGGGATTAGGCACACCCATCTCCGGCGAGGCCGTGGGTGTCTAGAGGTGTTCCGACCACTACAGGTCGTTTCACGGGAAACGAAAATGGTTCGAGTGGGTCCCGTCGTCGAACGAATGGGATCCGATGACTGCCACATCGTCGGGAGTCGTTCACCGCCACAGAGAACGACTCAGCGGCGGCCGAGGGTCTTCAAGTCACCGATCTTGTTGAAGACGAGGAGGAGGAAGGAGTCCACGAGGCGATCTAAGAGGTTGTCGTCAATGGGGAGTAGGGTTCCAGATGACAACGACGAATTCCTCCGATAATATTGATAATATCGCGATATATTGACGATAATTAAGTGGATACTCGTGAAAATATCGCCCTCTCACAAAAACGATATTATCGGCGAAATATCACCGATAATATCGATATTTTGGTCCATGGTCCTGAGCCTTTAGGGAATTAACAATAATGCTATTCTTACCATGTTTTTATATCACATTTATATGAGTAATGTTATTCATACCATGTTTTTATACCACATTTCTATACCACCTTAGGTGGCATTTGATGTGGACAGTCACATCATTTGAAAAATTTGCAAAACCCAAGGAAATAAAAGAGAAAGACTCATTGTATACCACAATCATCATTTAATTAACTAGTTTTTCTTAATTATTAGTTTATTAAATATTGAACTAAATTTAAAAATCTGATTAATTCAAATGATGTGGCTGCCCATGAGTAATGCTATTCATACCATGTTTTTATACCATATTTCTATACCACCTTATGTGACAGTCCGTCCCGAAATATTTTATCATGGTGTGAAATGTCTATTTTACCCTTGAGCGTTGTGTGGTGTTGTGTGGTTTAAGTTTTGGATGTGGACCAAAAATGTTAAGTCCTAATTGGAATTGACACACCCCGACCTAGATCGAGGTATGTTGGCCGTCACGTGAGGGTGACGTAGCCATGTGCACAGTGCAGAAACAATATTAATACAAGAGATGCGAATAAACAAAAACCAAACCAACTAGAGCACTAGATAAGATAAGGTGTAAGTGCAATATAAAGTGTGATTACACAACCAGAGCATAAGTAGCCTAAGTGCAGTTCAGCAGGACGAATACTAATTATACAATACTAAAGATGGTCCTACAATTGTGATGATCTGTTAGAACCATCGTCAAATCCTCGTTAGCCACCAAAGAGCACTCCTACCTAAAACATGGAGGGGCGCAAAACAGAAAGTGTGAGTGGGCAAAAACAAAGCTTTTCAAAACCATTTCATTTATCAAAAGTTCTAACCCCTCGCCGTAAAACCTGTATAATTTCCCATAAAATAGAATATATATATATACACACACATATCACAAAACCATGCTCAGAAAACGATATTCATAAGTATGCCATGCCAAATATCTCAAAATGACAGAATAAGTAACTCAGGTGAACTAACTCATGAGAAATAACATATCAGCCGGATCCACCTAAAGTGGCCTGTACGGCTGAATCCATAGCTCAACAAGTATGTCTGCACACGAGTCTGAACCACCTATAGTGGTCTGTACGACATGACTGGGTGTAAATAAATACGCTCTAGTGCTACGATCACGTGAAGACTGCGCGAATAATCGCGGGTCACCTACGAGTCGGAACCAGCTATAGTGGTCTATACGATATAAATGTGCACCTAACTTGGATCCAAGGTAAGCGTATGGTGCGGGAGCTGAACATCACGTGGAGGACTGTGCCCTAACCACGAGCGAGAACACTAACACCGGGGTGCAGGTTTATGAGCTCTCAACACATCTCACATAGTCATCAATTCACAATAACAATCTACAACTCACCCGTACTTACCTGAGCGTCCACAGCATCGAACATAGATATATGCAATTACTATACTAATTCATAGTCTAAGCATAAATCAATAGGCATGACATTTCAAAACATAATTTCATTTAAACACATTTTCTAGGAAAAATACCAAGTATATAAGTATATACTGAAAACCAAAAGCCCACTTACTGATATGTGGAAAGGTCGTAGCCCCCGAGTCTCGCTTGATTGCGCTCGTCCTCAGGATAGGTCTCACCTATATGTGAAACAACTATATAAACGTTATTTTAAAGCACATACACAAAACTAGGTAATAACTTCTCATACATTGCTCAATTGGGGTATTTAAATATACCAATGTGGCCTACTCAACCCCACGAACAACCCCATATTTTAAGAAAAAATTTCCGAGCACCCACGCGCCGGCCAAGGCACGGCCAGACGCGCATCCCACACGCAGGCACATGCCTGGCACACTGACGGATTCCCTAACGGCGTTAGGGAATGTTCCGTTAAATAATAGCATATATCGTTATATATACCTGGCTCTGTTAGCATATTCCGTCAACTTTGACGGAATATTCTCCTTCTTCAACCTTGGTTCGCCGGAGTCCGGTGCCGGTGACCCCTGCGATTGCCAGATTCTGGAAAAACTTTAAACTTCAATATCTTCTTCATTTCTCAACCAAAATTCACGAAATTTATACCAAATTGAAGCTTAGGACTAGATGAACACATCCTTACCACTTTTAGGTCCTAAATCCAACGAAATCTCTGCGAAAAAATCTTGATAATCCGGCCATCTCTGTAACTCACTAAACCCGAAAGTTATAACGTCAAAACCACTCCAAAATTGATCCAACGAGCTAGAAAAGCAAGAATAATACCTTCTTAAGTCTCAAAACTACCTGAAACCTTCGCGATCACGTCGGAGGAATCTCCACCCCTCACCAGAGCTCGGGTATCTCACGTTCTACAAGTCCTCACGTCCAACCAAGGGTATAGATCGACTCCCAAGCTTGCAAGGAGTCCAAAGATACCATTCACGACCTCGATCCGTGCCTGCAAGGGTTGGTTCACGAGTTGACCGTACAATTGTACAGAAATGGAAGAAAATCCGAGAGGGAATGAAAGAGATAGAGAGTCAACGGTTTGTGTGTGTGTGTGTGTGGTCCAGCTTGGGTCACCAACCAAAAACAAACAAAATCTAAGTCCTAATTGGGTCCAAACAATTAGAACTTAACATATTTGGTCCACATCCAAAACTTAAACCACACAACACCACACAATGCTCAAGGGTAAAATAGACATTTCACACCATCGAAATAATATTTTGGGACGAGCTGTCACAACCTACCCCCTTAAGAAAATTCTGTCCTTGAAATTCCATACGATAATATGCAACCACTTATAATCATAAAATAAGCGTGGATACATTTCTTTCATACACTCTTCTGTCTCCCAGGTGGCTTCCTCCACCGAGTGATTTCTCCACAAAACTTTCACCAAGCGCACAGTCTTATTCCTCAAAACCTTATCTTTCCAATCCAAAATTGTCACTGTCTCCTCATCATAAGTCAGATCTAGATTAATTTCCAATGGTTGATGAGGTATTACATGTGACGGATTTGAAACATAATGACAAAGCATAGAAACATGAAACACATCGTGCACTTTAGACAACTCTGGAGGCAACTCAAGCCTGTAAGCAACTTCACCGTTTCTCTCGGTGATCTGATACAGTCCGATGTACCTAGGACTTAGCTTACCTTTCTTCCCAAACCGTACAACACCTCTTCACGGTGACAACTTCAGAAACACCCAATCGCCAATTTTATACACCCGGTCAGTGGCACGCTTGTCTGCTAAACTCTGCTCACAATTATCATCTCACTCAAACTTAACATATTTTCTGGTTAACCTCATCAACGGTAATGCAATAACTGAAAAATCCTTAACAAACCGTCAATAATAACCAACTAGGCCAAGAAAACTCCCTACCTCAGTGATGGTTCGTGGTTGCTCTCAATTCTCAATAGCTGCTACCTTTTGAGGATCCATCAGAATACCTTGAGCTGATATAACATGTCCAAAAAATGCCACTTGATCCAGCCAAAATTGGCATTTGCTAAACTTAGCATACAACTGGTGTTCCCTCAATTTCTTCAACACCAAAGTAAGATGTCGAACATGCTTTGATTTAGACTTATAGTACACCAGAATATCATCAATAAAAACAATGACAAACCTGTCTAGATATTGCTGGAATACTCGATTCATCAAATCCATAAAAGTTGCAGGTGCATTAGTTAATCCGAATGGCATCACAAGAAACTCATAATGACCATATCGAGTCCTAAAAGTTGTCTTAGGAATATCCTCACTTTTAATCTTCAATTGATAATAACCAGACCTCAAATCAATCTTACGAAACACACATGCGCCTCGAAGCTGATCAAATAAATCATCTATACGCAATGGATAACGGTTTTTAATCGTTACCCGATTTAATTGCCTATAATCAATGCATAACCTCAAAGTTCCGTCTTTCTTCCTCACAAATAAAACTGGAGCTCCCCAATGTGAAGTACTAGGCTGAATAAAACATTATCTACTAATTCTTTAATTCCCTAAATTCAGTAGGAGCTATTCGATAAGGAGTTAAAGATATAGGATATGTACATGGAAGCAAATCAATAGTGAACTCTACATCTCGGTCTGGCGGCAATCCAGGTAAATCATCAGGGAACACATCAGGAAAATGCCTGACTACTCGCACATCCTCCACACTGCTAGGAGTATTATCATTCCAAACTACATGAGCCAAATATCCCTGACAACATTTCTCTAACAACTTTTTAGCTCTTATGGCAGTAATAACACCATGCCTCACCCTATTACGCTCGCCCACAAAAGTAACCTCAGGCAATCCACTCATTTGATGTAATAGCTTTTTGGAATACTTAATATGTTAAACTTTTATATGTTTAACGGAAGGGCAATACTTATTGTTAATCACTATTTATTGAATCATGTGTTTAATCAATAAGAGAATCCAAGGGATGTATTTGACATAAGAGATAAGTGATCTAATGAGTTAGATTAAGGAGACCTTTCTCTTATGTTCATTCCTAAAACGTTCCTAGCCATAGGATTGCCAATTGGGCATTGACAATCCGCTAAGGTTAGTATGTGTTATGTTGACTCAAACGTGAGTATGAACTAGTCTCAAGTCATTTGGTGTTGGACACTAAGACAAACACATAGGTGCTCGAAAGAGTAATCGAGTACACTGAACTGCGATTAATGAGAGTTCAAACATACATGTCATGTACGAACTCTAAGGTTACAATATGCAAAGTAGTCCTTAGACCTGAGGCATCATAGATGTCTAATGGTTAGGTCCTTGATCTTTGATCATGACAAAGGCATTCCCTCGGATTGTCCACGGCATTGTTGGGGTCATGTGATCTAGTCATGTAGGCATATGAATGCACAACAAGGGATCTCTAACCTTCCATGGTGGAAGGAGTATACTCTAAAATATGATTCTAAAGTCTTTGGCCAAAGCAAATGAATATGACTAAGGAAGATGTTCCAAATCATATTCAAGGGAATCATATAAGAAAGTATCACATTGGATAGTAGACATGAAACAAACTATCACTTAAAACAATGTGGTTAAGAGTATTGTATTAGAGAAGGACCGTATTGCATTGTAATTGTAACTGGATAGGTTCTCCAACCAATTCTACCTAGCTTGGGTAACCATGACATACTGCTAGGTGTCACTCATGGTTTGTGGAAGCCCTATTGATTAGCAAACACTAATCATCAAAAAGGGAGAATTGAAATGTGGTTTCAATTCACAATCGATAGTTAAGAGTAACATCGCCCACTGCCTCGCTAATTGGAACCTAATGGATCGCACACCAAATAAGGATATATGTGAAGCAATTAAATGAAATGGATAAGCAATTAAATGGTTTAATTGAAGAATGGTCAAGATTAATTAATTAGTTAATTAATTATACGAAATGTTCGTATTGGGCTTTTAAGTTGGTTTTAGGGCTTCGGGGCCCAAAAATGTTTTGGTCCACAAGGCCCATTATGTTTAAGTTGTATGACAACTAAAACAAAATGGGCAATAAGCCCAATAACCATATAGGCCAACCATTTAGGGTGAGGGTATGCAAGTTTGCTTAATTGCAAGTTTGCCACTCACCTAAGAAATGAAGTATAAATTCATCTTTATAGCTTTGTTTTCAATTAGGGTTTTCTAAGCTACTTGGGGAAAGTTATCTAGCAAATTTACTTCCCTAAGTGATCCATTTTCATCCTCACAAATTACATCCTTGGTGAAGAGACATAGAGACATCAAACTTTTGGTGTTTTGGAGAACTAATCCTCAAATCCTCAAAGAAGCAAAGGAGCACTAAAAGGAGGAAAATCACAAGGAAGATCCAAGGAGCAAGGAGGTGACTTGAAGGCCCTCCACTTGGGTGAATCCCTTGTGTAATCAAGGATGAGCTTCAAGGGTAAAGAATCTCTAAATTCTTAATTATCTTTAATGTTGTTAAAGAGTCTTTTGGTTCATCATATACTAGGCTTTGAAAGTCATGGGTTTCATGAATTGTTTTTGGATGCATGCCTACTTTAAAGAGTTAATTGTTAGCATATGTATTCAAATGTTCATACATGTTCTTAGCTAGGACAAAATTTTTCCTTCAAGTGGTATCAAGAGCCTAGGTCTAGTGTATGGTGGATCCTTTTGGGTTTTGTGATTTTCATGTTTTATGATTTAAATGTTGTAAATGTTACAAGCTTTGTTCTTGCTTTGAATATAAATTTTGCTAGAAAATTTAGCATCTCAAATGTTGTAGATGTATTTCATTTAAGCATGAATATTGGAACTAAAAATTTGGTGCCATGTATTTTGAGTTTTCATAAGTGTTCTTCAATGTTCTTGGAGTTCTTGCCAAGAACAAAAAGTTTTGAAGTTTTGATTCAAAAAGTTTTATGTTTTTACATAAAGTTTTGATTTAATTTTAGTGGGTGATGGTTAATGATTAAGTAATTTTAATGGGAGACAAACTTTGTTTTAAAGAATGATATAAATCATTTCATACAAAATTTTATTTCATCTTTACCTCACCTAACATAACCCACTTACAAAACTTTGTATAAAATTTGAATTTTACCAATAAAAACCACTTATGGCCGGCCACCCTATTAAATAGGGTATTTTTGGGTGTTTTGTGCACTTACATAAAGTTTTGATACTTTTGTGTATTTGCATTTTGGCCCAAAAGTTTACGTTTTTACGTTAAGGTCCAAAAACTTTAAAGGACAAATTGTTTTGCTCCTTTAATGATGTTTTTGACATTATTAAAAATGTTTGGGTTCTAAGTTGTAATTACATGAAGTTGTGGACTCTTGTGTTTTTACAAAGTGACCCCAAAAGTTTTTGTTTTTAGAAAATGGCCCAAATTAGATGAGAACAAAATGGTTTGTCTCTTTAAATGAGAATTGGATTTTCATTTTATTTAGTTTCATTTAAATCAATTCTATGGATCCGAAAACCAATTGTTTTAAAGTTGTTTTCTTAATTAAATGTGTTTGATTAAGAGAAGGGTGATTATGAACCAAATGCCTCGATAATTGAGCTATGTGATTGGCCGCTTTACATTATGAATGTTTGGGCTTGGTAGTGTAGATTTGAATGTAATTTGATTAATTCAATTTGTTGTAAATGGACATAAGTCCATCATTTGTGTTGTAAAAGGGCATAAGCCCTTATTATTATTTCATGTATTCCTTTTGTTTAAATGTATGCAAAATGGAATAGTTGGGTCCAACGCCCAATAGGAAATAACGGTTTAATTGGATTAAACGCGTAACTAAAATCAACAACTACATACCTTAGACCCAAGGTCCAACACAAGGCTCGTGTTGGATCAAATCAAACGGTTCATAATCATCCTAAAACCTAATATGACTATATAGTCCATATGAGGATGCAAAGCATTCGTTAGTAGTTCCATATAGTCTCGCTTGTTTCAACGAAACAGTGGGAGTATTATATACTACTAATTCATATAAACTTGGACCAATGGTTGTGATAGGCCCAAGTTCTTTTAATGTGATTAAAATGTTTTGATGTAGCCCAACGCTATTCCCTCAACAAATGAATATTAAGTTGATAAGCGAGAGATGTTTAGAATATCTCTTCATAGGCCTTCCACCGTGGTGGGCTTCAATCGTTTGTGACTCGTACACCGTATTCGTCCAGTTCTGGGGTATACAAAGTATGTGCTTACATTCAGGAGAAGCCCATAAACATATGATGAAGTGAAAGTAGGCAACGAGTATGGCCAATATGATATTCTTCTGAGGCCATTCTTGAACCCCTATTTGAACTAGCATGGTGGGAATGACTTAAACTAAGTGCAATGATGCCAATAAGATATTCTTCTGAGGCATCATTCTCTAGAGGCCGAACTAGATGGGTAATTACAAAAGGTTGTAAATGAATAATGCGTTATTCTCTCATCATTATTTTTGCTAACCAATAAGATATTCTTCTGAGGTGGGCTTGGTAATGGTGAGTCTCCCATAACCCACTAAGAGTTCAAATATAACTCTCGAATTCTATTGAGGGATGTGGAATTTGCCAAAAATGGTGGGTAATACTATTTGATTAAAAGACCCAATCAAAATAGTTTTAAACAACAATGCTAATTCGATTTCTGTTATGTTATGTAGTGAACGACATGCCTAAAATTATACCCACCATTATACTTGACAAAAAGGGCCTAAAGGGCCAACGTTTCCTTGCTTGGTATCGCCACATTGAGAATGTCTCAAAGGTGAAAGACATATTGTATGTACTTAAGCAATCCCCTCCTCATGTACCTCCTACGAAACTAGCTTCAAATGAGGAGTGTCAAAATTATGTTAGACACTATGAGGATGACTAACAAGCCAAATGCTTAATCCTCACTTCACTTAGTGAGGAGCTTATGAAGCTACATAAGCACATGGACACTTCTTGTGCCATGGTTGAAAGTTTGCATAAGATGCATGACATTGAGACTAGTAATGTACGATTCTCAAATATTTGTAGTCTAATGAATGCCAAAATGGCAAAGGGGACATCGGTCCATAAACATGGACAAAAGATGGAAAGGATCTTTCAAGATCTTCAAAGTTTAGGAACTTCCATCGATGGGAAAATGGCCCAAGACTTTTTCCTTGCATCTCTCTCGGATGATTTCACTAAGTTTATCGTAAACTATAAAGTGAATAGATTCGATCATTCTTTGAAAGAGATGATTGACATGTGCTGTAAATTTGAAAAAGGTTTCAAAAGGAACAGTGGGAGTGAGAATGCAATGATAAGGAAAAGGTTACATAAGAAGAAGGCAAAGAAATCCAAAGGAACATGCTTTCATTGTGGAAATGATGAACGTTGGAAGAAGAAATACAGGGTGCGCATTGCGAGCCTTATGACAAGGACTTTTGAAGAGACTATTTCTGTCATAGAGAGTGCTTTTACAGTGGGCTCCAATTCCTGGATATTTGATTCAGGCGCTAGTCAACATATCTGTAATACGTTGCAGGGACTAACAGGGAGCAGGTCACTGCGCAATGAGGAGATGGTTGTGCGAGTTGGGAACGGCACTAAAATCTCTGCAAAAGCAATAGGCACCTATATGCTTAACCTACCCTCTGGGGAAGTCCTGGAACTTAAAAATTGTTTATATTTTCCTTCATGTATAAAGAATTTGATTTCCATCTCTAAGCTTTTACGAGATGGGCACTCAGTGTTGTTTGACAAAATGAGTTGCACTTTATACTTGAACGGTCGTATTATCTCTCATGGTAATATGATAGAGGGACTTTTTCACCTAGAGACGAATAGTGGGATGCACTGTATTGAAAGCGGGAATACCTCAAAACCCAAAAGGGCTAGAGAAGAAGTTAACCAAGAAAAGATGTGGCATCTTAAACTTGGACATGTGAACCTTGATAAGATTCGCAAGATGTCGAAAGACGGATATTTCCACCCATTAGGTAATGACCGGATGGGTACTTGTGAATGTTGCTTGAAAGGGAAGATGACCAAATCTCCATTTACTGGAAAAGGAGAGCGTGCCACTGAAATTCTAAGGTTAATCCACACTGACGTATGTGGACCTATGTCTACTACGTCGAGAGAAGGCTTCTCATACTATATCACATTCACCGACGATCACTCTCGGTTTGGCTATGTATATCTTATGAAGTACAAGTCAGAATCCTTTGAAAGGTTCAAAGAATTCAAGAATGAAGTTGAGAAGCAAACTGGGAAACAGATAAAAAATCCTAAGATCAGATCGAGGGGGTGAATATCTGAGTAATGAGTTCCTAGATTATCTCAAAGAGTGTGGAATAATATCACAGTGGACTCCACCGGGAACTCCACAACTTAATGGAGTTTCTGAAAGGAGAAATCGAACCTTGATGAACATGGTTCGTTCTATGATGAGTTCCGCTGATCTACCAGTAACATTCTGGGGATATGCTCTATATATAACAGCTTACTTGCTTAATAGAGTACCTTCCAAATCAGTTTCACAAACACCCTATGAGATATGGCATGGAAGAAAGCCAAGTCTTAATCATATTAAGATTTGGGGTTGTGAAGCATATGTCAAGAAGCTTGAGGCCACTAAGCTTGAAGCAAGATCAGTAAGATGCTATTTTGTGGGATATCCTAGAGAAACTATGGGATATGAGTTCTACCATCCTGACGACCAGAAAGTCTTTGTCGCCAGAACTGCTATGTTTCTAGAGGAACAATTTGTTCTCAAAGGAACTAGAAGCAAAGAGATGGAAATTAATGAGATTAATAATGAACCACAAACAAGCACTCGACATATTGACAACCCTGTTCCTGAACCCCTAGCTCCACGTAGATCTGAACGGGTTAGTAAGCCACCTATGAGGTTTGGCTTAAAAAATGACTTTGATGAATTGTACCTTTTAGGTGACAATGAAACAAAGGAGGACCCTAGGGACTACACTGAAGCAATGTCCGACATTGATTCAAAGAGATGGCAAATGGACGTGAAGACAGCCTTTCTGAACGGCTACCTACAGGAAGAGCTCTATATGACTCAACCCGAAGGTTTCGTGTCCGAGTCTGAAGAGACTAAGGCATGCAAGCTTCAAAGGTCCATTTATGGACTTAAGCAAGCCTCCAGGAGCTGGAACATTCGTTTCGATACTGAAATCAAAACGTTTGGTTTTACTCAAAACGAAGACGACAATTGTGTTTATCAAAAAGTCGTTGGGGATGCAGTAGTATTCCTAGTGTTATATGTAGATGACATATTACTATTCGGGAATGACACTGCAGTACTTTCTTCTGTAAAAGTGTGGTTGTCTAAAACCTTCCACATGAAAGATTTAGGAGATGCATCTTATGTACTTGGGATAAAACTCTATCGTGATAGATCCAGAAAATTAATTGGATTATCCCAATCGATGTACATTGATAAGGTGCTAAGTAGGTTCCAAATGGAACAATCTAAGAAAGGTTTTCTTCCTGTGAGACATGGAATTCACCTTTCTAAGTCCATGGGACCTAAGACTCCTGAAGAGATACGGCTAAATGAATGAAATTCCTTATGCTTCCGCCATAGGGAGTCTCATGTATGCCATGATATGCACAAGGCCTGATATCGCGTATGCTGTGAGCATTACTAGTCGATATCAATCTAACCCAGGATCAGAACACTGGGCAGCTGTCAAGATGGTCCTTAAGTACTTAAGAAGAACTAAGGACATGTTCCTCGTTTATGGAGGAGCATCAGAGTTGCGAGTGGAAGCTTATACAGACGCAGATTTCCAATCTGACGTCGATGATAGAAGTTCCAACTCCGGATATGTATTCACTCTGAATGGTGGGGCTGTCAGTTGGAAAAGCAAGAAACAAAGTGTAATTGCTGATTCCACGACAGAGGCTGAATATGTCGCTACAGCTGAAGCCGGCAAAGAAGCGTTCTGGATGAAAAAGTTCATTACTGAACTTGGAGTGGTTCCAACCATCACATCACCAGTAACTTTGTACTGTGATAATAGTGGGGCGATAGCTCAAGCCAAGGAACCCAGGGCTCATCAAAAGAACAAGCATTTTGATAGGCGCTTTAATATCATAAGATGATATGCTGCCGAGGGGAAAGTCAACATCCTCAAAGTTGATTCAGCCGATAATGTAGCAGATCCACTGACAAAGCCAATGACTCAAATCCAGCTTGATCGTCATATGGATAAGATGAGTATTAGATACATGGGAGGATGGCTTTGAGTGCAAGTGGGAGATTGTTGGAAGTATGCCCACAAAGCCACTCATTTGATGTAATAGCTTTTTGGAATACTTAATATGTTAAACTTTTATATGTTTAACGGAAGGGCAATACTTATTGTTAATCACTATTTATTGAATCATGTGTTTAATCAATAAGAGAATCCAAGGGATGTATTTGACATAAGAGATAAGTGATCTAATGAGTTAGATTAAGGAGACCTTTCTCTTATGTTCATTCCTAAAACGTTCCTAGCCATAGGATTGCCAATTGGGCATTGACAATCCGCTAAGGTTAGTATGTGTTATGTTGACTCAAACGTGAGTATGAACTAGTCTCAAGTCATTTGGTGTTGGACACTAAGACAAACACATAGGTGCTCGAAAGAGTAATCGAGTACACTGAACTGCGATTAATGAGAGTTCAAACATACATGTCATGTACGAACTCTAAGGTTACAATATGCAAAGTAGTCCTTAGACCTGAGGCATCATAGATGTCTAATGGTTAGGTCCTTGATCTTTGATCATGACAAAGGCATTCCCTCGGATTGTCCACGGCATTGTTGGGGTCATGTGATCTAGTCATGTAGGCATATGAATGCACAACAAGGGATCTCTAACCTTCCATGGTGGAAGGAGTATACTCTAAAATATGATTCTAAAGTCTTTGGCCAAAGCAAATGAATATGACTAAGGAAGATGTTCCAAATCATATTCAAGGGAATCATATAAGAAAGTATCACATTGGATAGTAGACATGAAACAAACTATCACTTAAAACAATGTGGTTAAGAGTATTGTATTAGAGAAGGACCGTATTGCATTGTAATTGTAACTGGATAGGTTCTCCAACCAATTCTACTTAGCTTGGGTAACCATGACATACTGCTAGGTGTCACTCATGGTTTGTGGAAGCCCTATTGATTAGCAAACACTAATCATCAAAAAGGGAGAATTGAAATGTGGTTTCAATTCACAATCGATAGTTAAGAGTAACATCGCCCACTGCCTCGCTAATTGGAACCTAATGGATCGCACACCAAATAAGGATATATGTGAAGCAATTAAATGAAATGGATAAGCAATTAAATGGTTTAATTGAAGAATGGTCAAGATTAATTAATTAGTTAATTAATTATACGAAATGTTCGTATTGGGCTTTTAAGTTGGTTTTAGGGCTTCGGGGCCCAAAAATGTTTTGGTCCACAAGGCCCATTATGTTTAAGTTGTATGACAACTAAAACAAAATGGGCAATAAGCCCAATAACCATATAGGCCAACCATTTAGGGTGAGGGTATGCAAGTTTGCTTAATTGCAAGTTTGCCACTCACCTAAGAAATGAAGTATAAATTCATCTTTATAGCTTTGTTTTCAATTAGGGTTTTCTAAGCTACTTGGGGAAAGTTATCTAGCAAATTTACTTCCCTAAGTGATCCATTTTCATCCTCACAAATTACATCCTTGGTGAAGAGACATAGAGACATCAAACTTTTGGTGTTTTGGAGAACTAATCCTCAAATCCTCAAAGAAGCAAAGGAGCACTAAAAGGAGGAAAATCACAAGGAAGATCCAAGGAGCAAGGAGGTGACTTGAAGGCCCTCCACTTGGGTGAATCCCTTGTGTAATC
This sequence comes from Malus fusca, assembly GCA_035220775.1. Lineage (NCBI taxonomy): Eukaryota > Viridiplantae > Streptophyta > Magnoliopsida > Rosales > Rosaceae > Malus > Malus fusca. Next base: position 21,031,795 of record CM069059.1, on the reverse strand, counting down.
AAGGATGAGCTTCAAGGGTAAAGAATCTCTAAATTCTTAATTATCTTTAATGTTGTTAAAGAGTCTTTTGGTTCATCATATACTAGGCTTTGAAAGTCATGGGTTTCATGAATTGTTTTTGGATGCATGCCTACTTTAAAGAGTTAATTGTTAGCATATGTATTCAAATGTTCATACATGTTCTTAGCTAGGACAAATTTTTTCCTTCAGTTGTGTCATTTGAGCGAACGTATGAGAAATAACAGAATGCGTAGCACCACAATCAATTAATACTCTAGCAAAATGACCAAGAATATTCAACGTACCCATGATCAAATTAGGATTATTCTGAGCATCCTGCAATGTCATGTGGTGAATACGTCACTGGGCCTGTTGTCGACCTCCACGACCTCTACTAACCTGATTACTTCGTCTCTGCACACTATGCCCCTAACCTAGCTGGCTAGGCTGCCTCGATGATCCTGCACTGCTAGAAGCAACCTCCACGTGCTGGGACTGTCCTCCAGGATACCATTGAGATCCACCAGCTGGATAGAAAAGATACGACGTATAACCTCCAAGATGCTGAGGATAACCACTCTGCTGATACGGGTCTTGTGGGTACTTATACTACCCTGCAGAATAAGGAGCTACATCATCCTGGTAATGATAAGCACCTCCACGACCCGCCTGACCATAACCACTAGGTCCTAAAACTTACTGGATCAGCACTGGTGGTGGTAAGGAAGGTTGCGGGGACCTCTGTTGATTCTGCGGGCAATGCATAGCCCTATGCCCCATTTGACCACAAGTATAGCATCCACTACTGCCTCGCCTACACTCTCCAAAGTGCCGATTATTACACCTATGACATAAAGGTGCACCTGTGCCACCAGAATCTCTCTGCCTCTGAAAATGAGGACCTCCAGGAAATCTACTACCTCTCATTTGACCAGTGAAACTTATACCCCCTCTAGAAGAACTGGAACTGGCTCCACCTCTCTTAAAGCTCTGAGTCTTGTGAGGTCCCAAAGATGATTGACCTTTACCTTTATCATCTTTTTTCTGATTTCCATCATTTTCTTCATCCTCACTATCACTAGGCATATTCTCTGAATCTTCAATTTTCAGCAGAACCTCATAAAAGTCTTGATAAGTAGCACATGAAGCTGTGGTCTCCATAAAACGCCACTTCTTTCGAGTACCTAACCTAAAACGACGGAGCATCTCAACCGGATTAGCAGCAACCTCCGGGTGATAGCGAGATAAATCAGTAAACCTCATGTAGTACTCATTAGTTGACATCTTCCCATGCTTCAAATTTGTAAACTCTTGTTTCTTGCGATCTATATACTCTGAATGAATGAATCTCTTCTGAAATAACTGCTTAAAAAACTTCCCAATCAGCAGCTTCATCTGGTGATAACTGATAAGACTCATGTCTCCACTAGGATGCATGCTGCTCACCTAAAAACCAGGTAGTCGTCTCAACCCTCTATCTTCCAGAAGATTTCCCTGTCTATGCATCAAACGACAAGTCTTCTTAATATGATTAATCCATTTCTCTGCTACTTCTGACCCTTCATAACCCAAGAAATGATTCAACTTCAAATTATACACAGTCTCCAGGGAAGTCATCTGGAGAGGGCGAAATGATGACTGAATAACATTAGCTATAGCTTCCCCTAACTAAGCTATATTAGGGAAACCAGACTCAACTGAAGGACGTGGCTCTCTACGAGACAGCATAGTTCTGACAGAAGACACCAAGATAATTAGAACACATTCACAAGATATGCAGGACTGCCAAACCTAGGCTCTAATACCAAACTGACACACCCCGACCTAGATCGAGGTATGCTGAGCGTCACGTGAAGGTGACGTAGCCATGTGCACAGTGCGAAAGCAATATTAACATAAGAGATGCGAATAAACAAAAACCAAACCAACTAGAGCACTAGATAAGATAAGGTGTAAGTGTGATATAAAGTGTGATTACACAACCAGAGCATAAGTAGCCAAAGTGTAGTCCAGCAGGACGAATACTAATTATACAATACTAAAGATGGTCCTACAATTGTGATGATCTGTTAGAACCACCGTCAAATCCTCGTGAGCCACCAAAGAGCACTCCTACCTGAAACCTGGAGGGGCGCAAAACAGAAAGTGTGAGTGGGCAAAAACAAAGCTTTTCAAAACCATTTCATTTATCAAAAGTTCTAACCCCTCGCCGTAAAACCTGTATAATTTCCCAGAAAATAGAATATATATATATATATATATATATATACACATATCACAAAACCATGCTTAGAAAACGATATTCATAAGAATGCCATGCCAAATATCTCAAAATGACAGAATAAGTAACTCAGGTGAACTAACTCATGTGAAATAACATATCAGCCGGATCCACCTAAAGTGGCATGTACGGCTGAATCCATAGCTCAACAAGTATGTCTGCACACGAGTCAGAACCACCTATAGTGGTCTGTACGACAAGACTGGGTGTAAATAAATACGCTCGAGTGCTACGATTACGTGAAGACTGTGCGAATAATCGCGGGTCACCTATGAGTTGGAACCACCTATAGTGGTTTGTATGACAGGACTGTGCACCTAACTTGGATCCAAGGTGAGCGTGTGGTGTGGGAGGTGAACATCACGTGAAGGATTGTGCCCTAACCACCGGCGGGAGCACTAACATCTGGGTGCAAGTTTATGAGCTCTCAACATATCTCACATAATCATCAATTCACAATAACAATCTACAACTCACCTATACTTACATGAGCGTCCACAGCGTCGAACATAGATATATGAAATTACTATACTAATTCATAGTCTAAGCATAAATCAATAAGCATGACATTTCAAAATATAATTTCATTTAAACACATTTTCTGGGAAAAATACCAAGTATATAAGTATATACTGAAAACCAAAAGCCCACTCACTGATATGTGGAAGGGTCGTAGCCCCCGAGTCTCGCTTGATTGCGCTCGTCATCAGAATAGGTCTCACCTATATGCGAAGCAACTATATAAACATTATTTTAAAGTACATACACAAAACTAGGTAATAACTTCTCATACATTGCTCAATTGAGGTGTTTGAATATACCAACGTGGCCTACTCAACTCCACAAACAACCCCATATTTTTAGAAAAAAATTTCCACGCGCAGGCACGTGCCTGGCACACTGACTGATTCCCTAACGGCGTTAGGGAATATTCCGTTAAATAATAGCATATACCGTTATATATATCTTACGTCGTTAGCATATTCCGTCAACGTTGAAGGAATATTCTTCTCCTTCAACCTTGGTTCGCCGAAGTCCGGCGGCGATGACCCTTGCGAATACCGGGTTCTGGAAAAACTTTAAACTTCAATATCTTCTTCATTTCTCAACCAAAATTCACAAAATTTATACCAAATTGAAGATTAGGACTAGATGAACACATCCTTACAACTTTTAGGTCTTAAATCCAACTAAATCTCACCGGAAAAATCTTGATAATCCGACCACCCCTGCAACTTACTAAACCCGAGAGTTCTAACTTCAAAACCACTCCAAAATTGATCCAAATAGCTAGAAAAGTAAGAATAATACATTCTTAAGTCTCAAAACTACCTGAAACCTTCGCGATCACGTCGGAGGAATCTCCACCCCTCACCAGAGCTCAGGTATCTCACGTTCTACAAGTCCTCACGTCCAACCAAGGGTATAGATCAACTCCCGAGCTTGCAAGGAGTCCAAAGATACCATTCACGACCTCGATCCGTGCCTGCAAGGGTTGGTTCACGAGTTGACCTTACAATTGTACGAAAATGGAAGAAAATTCGAGAGGGAATGAGGGAGAGAGAGTCAACGGTTTGTGTGTGTGTGTGTGTGTGGTCCAATTAGAACTTAACATATTTGGTCCACATCCAAAACTTAAACCACACATCATCACACAACGCTCAAGGGTAAAATAGACATTTCACACCATCGATAAAATATTTGGGGACGGGCTGTCACACCTTAGGTGGCATCTAATGTGGACAGCCACATCATTTGAAAATTTTACAAAACCCAAGGAAAGGAAGGAGAAAGATTCCTCGTATACCACAATCATCATTTAATTAACTAGTTTTTCTTAATTATTAGTTTATTAAATAATGAACTAAATTTAAAAATCTGATTAATTCAAATGATGTGGTTGTCCACATCAATGCCACCTAAGGTTTTATGAAAATGTGGTACAAAAACATGGTATGAATAACATTACTCGGCTGTCCACATCAAATGCTACCTAAGGTGGTATGAAAATGTGGTACAAAAACATGGTATGAATAGCATTACTCCATTTATATATCACCTTATGTGGCATCTGATGTGGACAACCACATTATTTAAATTAATCAGAATTTAATTTAAATTAAAAACATTTAATAAACCAATAATTAAAAAAAAGCTGGAATTAAATGGTGATTGTGGCATACGAAGAATCTTCTCCTTCCTTTCCCTTTCAATCCTGCTTCTTCTCCTGTTTCTTCTTCCACGCCAGTCTTTCACGCCATTTTTTTTCACCCCAGTTTTTTTCACGTTAGTGTGGACTACAATTATTGAAGACTTAGCAATTGACAATTTCTGAAGTGGGGTTCTAGGTAGAGATTTCGCATTGGTAAGTTTCTTCATAGCAATTTACATCATATCCAGATTTTAATTTGCCTGTGAAAATGCGAAAATTAGCTTCATCAATTTTACATTCTTTCTACAAGAAAACTCAACAAAAAACATTTAGCATACGTATGCAAAATGCTATTGTTTTATTCCTTATTCTCCACATATATTGATCTGCAAAAATGAGAGTCTGGAGATTGAAATTAAACTGAAAGCAAAACGGTATCTAGGTGCTTGTACCCATCATTTAGTACTTGTTTAACACTTGATTATCTATATAATCAGTAATACAACAAAATTGAGTTTGGAGTGGTTGCAGTCACGGTAATGAAGTTGTCGTCGGAGGTCTTCAGGGCCTCCAAGGCATCGACGACGGTGGCGGAGGCAGAGAGGGACCTCATCGGCGACGGTGGTGGTGGTGGTGGTGTGAGTAGTGTGAAGTAGGTACAAAAGTACAAGAAAGGGTGGTAGTCCACACTAATGTGAAGAAAAAAAAAAGGGTGAAAAAAATGGCGTCAAAAAACTGGCGTGGAAGAAGAAATGGGAGAAGAAGCAAGATTGAACAGGGAAGGAAGGAGAAGACTCCTCATATACCACAATCACCATTTAATTCTAGTTTTTTTTTTAATTATTGGTTTATTAAATGATTTTAATTTAAATTAAGGGATACTTTGGATGCGGTCTCTAATCCTTAACATTTTTTTACTAAAACCTTAATGGTATTCAAAGTTTGATCAAAGTTCCTTGACTTTGTACACCTCATTATATTACAATTAATATTTATAGTTTTATAGTTTTGACATTAATTGTTTGATATTTTATGAGATTTATAATCCTATAAATTTAAAATACCTCATTATAATACTATTAGAAATGGTTACAATAAAAAAATTCAAACATTTTGATTGAATAAATGGATAAAAACTATGTAAAAATAAGAAATAATAAATGGCAAAAGAATGTATCCATAGTGTTAAAAAAAATTGGTACATTTTACAAAAAAATTGGTACATTTCACATATAACAAAGTGGTACATTAATAAAGAAGAATTGGTACATTATAAATAAATTAGGGTACAGATAAAAGATTAAAAAATTATGAGTACAAATGAATTTTTAAAAAATATAGGAAATAAAAAAAATTAATACATGGTTACAAAATAAAACTAAAAAGAAAATACTACAAATTTGAAAAAATGTTGCAAATTAAAAGTGGGTACAAACTCAAAATATAAATATATGATACAAAGTTTAGGCATAAAACATAAATATACCATATGTAATTTTTCTATTATTGATTAAATATACAATGTCACGTAACGATATACACATGGGTACAAACACAAATAAAACTTTAAAAAATATGGGCACAAAAAGAAACTAATATATCGGTACAAATTAAAAATGAAAAGAAAATTGGTACAAATTAAAAATAGGAGCAAACTAAAAATAAATATATATGATAAAAAATTTAGTCATAAATATAAATATACTAATTTTAACATTTTTAACACTAAAGGAATATATTTAAAAATAAAAATATTTTATTATTCAAATAATTAATGATGTTATTAATACCCAAGGACCTTGATCAAAAATTGAAAATGAATAAGATTTTAATCAATGGAGTAGCAAAAAGAAGGATGTGAACCTAATTTCTCCTTAAATGAAATTTTGATTAATTTAAATAATGTGACTGTCCATATTAGATGCCACATAAGGTGATATATAAATGTGGTATAAAAATATGGTAAGAATAACATTACTGAGGAATTGAACATGATCCATCAAGACAATCAATCAAAAACTTGGAGTCACTGTCAACTTGAAACATGGGTAAGGCCAGATCCTCGAGTTTGAAGTAGGCCAAACTTCAAAGGTGAGGCTTCAGCAATAACCACAACAAGCTTAGAGGTTACACACAAAATAAGAGCAGAAGATTTGATCTCCCTTCAGAATTTCTGATTAAAAAACCGGCAGCCGCAAGGGAGTTGTGCACATGCCGAAACATGGTTTAGCACGTGAAAGAGAAACTAAAAATTCGAAATTATATGAAGTTGTCGTGTTTGTTTCAGCATGTAAGATTTTTTATTACATTTAGAATGTCTACCCTAATATGTTATTAATCGTTTTTTAATATAATTTAATTTGAACTAATAAAAATATAATATATATAAATCTAGCACCAAAATATATAATAAGTCTCAATACGGGCTGTTGCTATAATATTTTGTTGCTTTAAATGCACTATTATTTTAATAATAATAGTGTATATAAAATTCAGGATCAAGTACCTAAAATTTCCTAACTTTTTACTATCATTTCAATTTGATCTCAATTTTTTGTAAACATTCCAAATAAGTACCAAACAATGAGTCTCACTTTTTAGCTTACCTGGTCACTAAAATGATAATAAAAATAACTTCAAAAAAGACATCAAGATGAAAAAATAAAAATAAATAAACTAATTCACGAACAAAATGGAAAACAAAAATGAAGATGGAAAAAGATCAAGCGCCCACCACCTCCAAGCTCAACCTACGACCAGTAATACCCCATCCCAACCCTTATTTTAAAACACACCAACTGGGTATATCATGGTCAATATTAACATTATTTGCCTCAAAATCTAAATTTCAAATGTAGATTATATAAGATGGAACCCAATGATCAAACAAGTATTGAATTGAATCGAAAATGCACCCAAATTGAGATTACATCAGGAGGATAATCACCTAACAAATAAGAGGATTAAGAATTCCTACAGGATTTCAAAGAGCTTTTTTCTGCTCATGTGATTTCCTCATTCGCCGATTCTCGATTCATAAATCTTCCAGTTCTTCTTTGTGGACGGTGAAGATGGTGGTGGCCACATCATGACAATCCATACCATTTTAGCAACCTCCATGACCTTCTTCTCAATGTTGGCGGCGTGAGTTGTAAGGTGGAGTTGGTGTTGTGCGTGAATTTGGAGGTGATGACCTGATGGGGGTGATAGTGGCTATTAGTTGTGGAGGCCATGCGACATTTGGAGACAAAGTAAATCCTAATTAATTTAACAGAAATCTAATTGAATGGATGTGATGTTTTAAATAAATTGGATACTTATTTGGGATGTTTAAAAAATTGAAACCAATTTAGAATTACATCAAAAAATTAAGGGATTTTATGTACTTCACATCGCATGTAGTATTTTGGATGAAAGAGGTGAGAGAACCTTTATTAATAACATGCATGTGGTGTTGATAGTATCGGTTCAACTGAAACAAATATCCAAAGACATGCTAATTATAATCTCAGAAGACCCTCGCAACAATTTGTAACATGCATATATTTAGATACTCAACATACCCAATATTTAAAAAGTAGGAGCCCGACAACCAAAATAAAATTCAGAACCTAACAACCAACACCTCCACGAACTCAAAAGGCGAGACATTTTTTCAAGTGCTCGTATTAAGTTGGTACTGCTTGAAACCTCGATTGCATGTTAACTCTATGCCTCTCATGAACTTCCAAGATTGTCATAATGGTGTTTAATTAAAAATGGCAGTGAGACCTGGTAATTAATACCATCTGAAAAAGGTCCAAACTTGCTTTCTGTTTGGCTCCTCTATCGAATGACACAGTGTCTACCATGCAGAGCCTTGACACACCAACTGAAAAACTTGAACAACTTAAACGTGGATGTCATGCACCCACCGGAAACACACACACACACACACTCTCTCTCTCTCTCTCTCTCTCCGTAGGTAGTCTTCCTCCATGATCGATCCAATTTAATGCGGTCCAAACAAAAAATACCAGAAACAATAAGTGGAAGTTTGCAAACAAAAATAGAAGAAAAAGAAAATGGGAAGTGATATATACACAACGATTCCAAAGAGTATTCACTATTCAGTGATGTATGACCAGTGTGGAGTACAGACTCCAGATAGAATGGTCCACACTCTATGTTCAATTTATGGCCCATCACTACTGTTTCCAGTTCCCTAGAGTTTCTGTTGGCATCTTTGTAGTCATACAAATAATATCTCAAGTGAATGATATTATTCTGTTTATTCAATATTATCAATAATATCTCTGTTAAAAAAAATATTATCAATAATATCAATTATATAACTTTCGAATCAATATGTTATTACCAAGTATCGAAAAAGAAAAAGAAAGGAATTGAGAAATTTCTGCTTTTGCTGCATTTTTTCCATTGTTTAATTATTTATGATAACCATTTCAAAATTCAAAGGTTATGAAAAAATTTACATCTTTTCAACCAACCAAGCAAATTTATCATGGTCAAATTACTAAAGAAAGAGGTGTAATTGTTGAAATTGGAGAAAAAGGAAAAAAAGAAAAGAAAAAAGAACAAGAACTTTGACAGAAATTCTTTTTTGGAAGAAAATATTGTTGATAAAATTTATATGCAAATATTGTCTCTCAAGAATATATCATTGACCTAGCAATTTTAATGGCCTAGCAACCTCTTTGACCCTACAAGCATTTGGCCTTGTCTGTTCTCTCCCTCTCAATGTTGTACCAATGATGCCCTCCTTCCTTATCACAAAAACTTTCGAATACTCATCAACAATAAATAGAAGAAAAAGGAAAGAAAAAGAAAAAGAAAAGCATTTTGAATTTATCTTTATCATCATTAAGATTCCTAACAATAACAAAATGACTGCAAATGCAATCCACATTCACAGTTCTTTTTCATCATCACCACATCGTATTTGCCATCACCTTCCAACTAAAAAGGAAACGAACAAAAATAACTAAAAAAACTCGAAATTTACAGAGAATTGGGATTCAAGCCACAATCTTTGATTGATGATCAAACCCTAAAGCACCCGACATGGTAATGGTGGTGGTGATGGTGGTGGAGGGACTTCTCCCTATCGATCATGCCTTGGACGGACCTAAACTCCTCCACATGGCAAGGGATGGTGATGGTGCCCTTCTGATCAAACCCATACTCTTCCTCGGCTTCCTTCAAGAGCTGTATGAAGAGTGGGTGATTGAAGTAGATCACAGGAACTACAAACCTCTGTTGCTCTTCGCCCTGGCCCACCTTGATTGCCAAACACCCTTTTGGAACATCTCTAATCACTTGTTTCTTCCCACCGTGATGATGGTGGTGGTGGTGAAGATGCGGCAGGTGCAGATGGAAATTTCTCTGACTTCTCTCTCCGCTACCCATATCTGAAAAAATATTAAAAGAAAAACCAACAAACAAAGGCGAGAAGATGAAGGCAAAGACAAAGGCAAACCCTAGGGCTTTTGATCTTCTCCCCTAGATTAAATCTTACAAGAAAAGGAAGGAAAACGGCCAAGGATCTGAGGCTGCGATGGCTTGCTTGAATAGGGTTAGAGAAGAATAACTCAGAGACCTTGGTACGTTGGTCATCTTTGATAAACCAGTCCTGGTGCAAAACGCATACCAACCGGAGAATGAATTTGATATATAGCGAGAAAGAGAGAGAGAGAGAGAGAGCCCAAGAATAATGTGGGCTTTCATTTGTTGTGTAACTAGGGTTTCGTAAGTGGGCTCCTTTGACCCTTGATTGATGATCAGTTGACGATAAAAACATCGTCATCTTTTCAAAACAATCAGATAAGAAAGTGGGGTGTTGTAATTTATGGTACTTTGGGTTTCTAGTCCTTCACGCAAAGTGGTTTAATTGCCGTTTTGATTAATAGGGGACTTGGATTGTTTGACTATGATAAACATAGCACAACATTATGTTACATAAGTGGTACCAAGTGGCCATTTAATATTACGGTTTAGTAGTATTTCTTTTAACTAGAGATCTTAAGTTCGATTCTTGCTAAAGATGAATTTAGACCACATTATTCTGGCTACCCCATTGTGAGGCTTAGCAGTCTCACCCCCTTAGTGTAGATAATATCGTTTGTTTTTTTTTTAAATTACCAAGTCGGAAACAATTTTGAGATGAAACACTAGCAGTTTTATTAGAGAAGGAAAGTAAAAATTGTAAAGATGGCATCTTGGATTAATTTGAAGAATAAGCACACGAACCAGCAAAGTGCAACCAAATCTTGAAATCAACAACGACTAAACTTGATGAAGAAGAAATACCACACAAGTTGTCCAAGACTTGGATCAGTTGGAGGGAATCACTTATGAGAAGCACGCGATTGTATTAACACTCAAAATGCAAAAGAAATTCAATCTTGACAGCTAAAAATTCAATCACTTCATAACCGGTCACACAAAGAGATTATGCAACAAAACCATCAACTGAACTAGCAACTTAAAAAAGTAGAAAAGAAGTGATGGAGATCACATATCTAAGCATGGCTCAGATAAGAATTAAATCACCACAGTAGACGTGAAAAAGGAAAGAGATGAGAGGGGAGAAAGGGAGAATCCAACTGCGACGTCTTTTGTTATAGGCTTTTATTTACTATTTATTATTCAACCTTTAATTAGAGCCTCATTTAACAAATCGAAAACTGCATATCACTGAATCAAATACTTGTTGGCATTATATATGAGATGGATTAAGTGAGACGAAATATATTATATTTACAGATATACTAATAAGAACAACTGTTCTCTGAATTTTGTGTGTAGGAACTAGAGGGTAGGAATGATTAAGGGTTTTGTAGGGAGTTAAAACGCGTAGACTGTGAGTGGAACAAGGCAAGACACGGGGGTGGAGTTGTAGTTTTGAAGCTCCAAGCAAGAAACCGACATTGAGGTGTCTTCTACAAGATGGCAAATTCTGGAGACATCCAATGGCAGCTCTCGAACATGTCCATGTTGACATACATTTGTAAGGCACAAGACACACAACACTTCCAACAAAGTTTAGAGGGGTCGAATAAAATCGGTTACGGATGACAAAATGGTCCTTCTCTCCTTTCGGCTCAAAATACCATTCCAGTAGGTCCCGACATTTCTTTGGTTTAGAATTAGAGGTATGTATGTGTTGCTGGATTTCACTATCAATCGATGACAGAGTGTGGAGTGTGTGTGCTGTATAGCGCACAAATGTGGCCCTCAACTTTTTATTATTGTTTTCACTTGCGTAATACAAATTCTCAGAAAGTATCCCTACAATTAATAAGAGATTTTTTGGGGCCAGGAGGTATTATATGGAAGATATTTTTTTATTTTTTACAAGGAAAAACCTATTACTCTGTCAAAATGTTTTCGATGGTGTTTTACTTTTTGTGCAAAAATGGTGTTTTGAACACCAAAGACCTACACTTAGTGTTTTTCAATAAAAGAGACCGCAACAAAAATTTCACATATGAGTGCAGGTTATAAAATTTTGTGATATTATGTTGTAGTATTCATATGCAAAAGAAAACATGTTTCAATCCTATTTTCAATTTGTTATCCTTTGCTCGTTCATGGCGTTCATCTTAGAAAATAAACGTTCCGATTTCCCTATGGAGGGAAACAAATGACAGTAACTTTTATATATGCTTACATGTTGGTCATTAATTATAGTGGTTTTTCTTGTTGACGATGGAATCTCATTTGAAAACTTTATATACCTCTTATGGTTTTCAGAGTTTCCTATGGCCATGTACACTTTTGATAAGCTCCTAACTAATTATCAAAATCTGAAAAATAGAATGAGCACTAACCGGTCCTGGTGCCAATGATGTATTTGTGGCTTTGAATAAGTGACTCACGTTTTTCAACACCATAGGGCAAGAGAAAATCTAGCAGAGGCTCGGAATGTATAATCCACTGTAAGACATTAATTTTCTTGATTGGCTACATTTTTAATTAATTCACCATTAAATCACTCATCTTAGGGGGTTTACAGTGGAGGTTTGTATTTTTCGTTGCTTGCTAATTTATTTAGTACTGGTGAAATAAATTTGTTTTTGGGCAGGATTTTGACATGATTGATGAGCCTACAATTGCTATTTGTACTTATCTTCGTGAATGGTTGACTTTTATATACAAGAATAACAAACCTTACAGGATTGAATCTTCGCTTCATTGAGAAGCTCTTCTCTTTCTTTTTTTCTTTGTTTTTTTTGTTTTTTACAAGTTGGTTTAAGCTTAATGTTGATGGCTACAACAAGAGAAATAATAATTATATTCGAGCCGGTGGTGTTTGAAGAGATTTTGATGGTAAATGAATTTTTGGGTTTTGCACCAATGTGGGCATGTGAGATCCTCACTCTTAAGCATTAGTTGCTTTATTTGGGCTTACAATTAGCATGGAGATTACATACTAATAAGTTACGAGTAAAGTTAGATTCTATTTTCACAGCTCTTTTGATGTTACAAGCTGCTGAAAATTATCATCGTTTGATAAGCTACGAGTGGAATCAGATACTCACTCTTGAAATAATATTCAATATTTATTTCAATGTTGAAGGATAAATTATTCATTTAGAAAGCACTTGATAAATTATTCATTTCCATTTTTTAAAAGGCAAAACAATGAATTTTTATATGAATGAGCTAGTTTTTTGTTAGAGAATAAAATCTCATATAGTATATGGCTATTTACCGTAGTGGTGGAAAGCAATCATGTTTATGCACCATATTGCGGACCTACCGATCTCCCTTCCCCTTAACAACTAATTAACCGACTAATGCTATCGTTTGTTAAAAAGAAGAAGAATAAAGTCCCACATTGGAGAAGACAAAAGATAATATGCAACTTATACGTGAGAGTTCCACTTCTAATATCATAAAAGCTTTTTGTGATAAAATCTTACACCTAACCATAGATAGTTAAATAAAGACAATATAAATTAGGGAGTTTTAATAAAACACTCCTGGTACTGTTACTTTTAACGAAAAACCATATTTTTACCTTTATCTGTCACTATTCACTATACCTTTAAAAAAGACTTTTCATTAAAAGAGAAGTTTTTTTGGACTTTTCGTTAGTTTTCCTTATAAATTATTATTTGAGCCAAATTTAATAGGCTCGAATTTGGGCAAACAGTTTTTTGTTTGACGACTTTTACGGTGATATGCATATGTTATTCATTTGCACAAAAAACTAACGACTACACATTTTGGACAAAGAATAACGAACATTTCCAAAATTGAGACCTTCAGAAGAATAAGGAAATACAATTACACCAAGACGTATTACGATTTGATTTCGAATTTGACAAGTCATGAAGTGCTACCCAACTAGATTCATTTCTGTTTTTGTACAAGTACTACCACTAAGTTATAGCAAGTTATACTAATCAGTAATTAGGGATATACACTAAGTCATTTAGAGATATCGTGGAATTATCCTTGTTATATGCTCCCGAACTATATAGCATATACTATTATACTCACCGCATATGATTATGTTTGATAAAATATGCCAGCAAAATGAGACATAAATAGATGGTGGCATGGGTTAGAAACTCAGAAAGATGCAAAGTCAAGGAAGTGCGGGTGGAAAAACCACCCAAAGTGGGGGAGTGAGCAATCAGTGTTTGCTTTTGAAGAAAGCAAAAGAGAAAGGGTGTGAGTGACATGTTATTCTCTAATTCTTGTTTTTTGTCTTTGAATATTTTGTCATACAACATAATTTCCATTGACCTTCAAATAATCATGGTAATATGATATAAGTAGCTAGTCATCAGATGCATTATGGTCAATGCATTCTAAATTTTAGATAAGAACGAACCAAGTCATATTTGAAGGCAGACCAAAAAAATATTATTGCGAAATTAGGTTAATATCCCTGTTACAAAATCAGTAATCTTAATCTATCCTTTCTCAAATATGTATTCACATATTTTCATACTCGGGTTTGATTCTCTCCCCATATTTGAAGGCAGGGCTTTATATGAATGATGGTTTTATAGTAGAAATTTGAACTAATATATCTCAATATTATATTATTATTGCAGGCCGTCTCAATTTCATGTCTCATTGTTTCTAGACTTTTGACACATGTACTTTAACTTATTTTCGAATCTAACACTGTTAAATTTTCATATAATTAATTACTAAAATAAAAACTGAAAATTTAATCAACAACAAAAAAACCAACAACCACCTCCCCAACAACCCTACCCCGCAACAACCAACCCCAAAATTTCCCACCGTGCAAGTCGGCTGCAATGCTTACCTCCGACGAAGCTCTCTTTTCTCTCTTTTATCTCTATCTTCTTCTCTGCATATGTCCTCCTTGATATTCGAATGTAGTTTTCTCACTGCAAATATCCTTGTTTGAGCCAAAAAATATGGCTTTGAGCCGAGTTTAGAATGATCCTGGCCCAGTGTTGGTTGGGCCGAGTTCAAAGTCCTTCTCGGCCCAAAAACCATGTATGGGTATCATTGGGGGTTTTCTAGTTTATGGGCCGCGCAGTCGAAATTGGCCATATCCCATCGGGAATTGGGAATATGGATGAGTCCTATTATGAGAAGAAGTTTCGACATGATTAGGATGCTGGAACTGAATACGGCCTGATAACGAGTCATATTCAAAGTCCTAATAGGAGTAGGATTGGCCGAGATAAAGCTGGATCAGGGAAATGAGTTCTAATCCTGGAGTGATTGGGATTCAATACAAGTTGGCTGCTATAAATAGGGAGGGAAGACATCGAAACAACTCTCTCCAATTCAACACACAAATTGCCCTGCGCATTCTCTCGCTCTACGCGAAACCTCTCAACAATCTTGAGATTTTTGTTTTCCTTTCTTTGCTAACACATCTTCAGTTTGGATAAACAGCACTGTGGTGGCAACCGGCGAACATCTTCAGTTTGGATAAACAGCACTGTTGCGGTAGAATCAGCCGACCGTGAAGCACCTTCAGTTTGGATAAACAGCACTGCGACATGGTCGACTGGTTATCTATCCAAGTCTCGGTCGAGAAGGATTTTCGAATCCTTATCGGCAGAGGTCATCTCATTAGCCTCTTCGGCGAAGTGAGGTGTTACGAGTTACTGGGCTCGGCATATCGAACGCAGAGTCGTTTATGATTGGTTATTCGCAAGTATGTTTTAGAGTTCGGCATTCTGACGGCTGAACCACTTTCACAATCAAGACATACATTTGTTTTGAGTATTTGTGTCCCTATACTTTGGTGTCGATTCGGCGTGCTTATACTCTCAAGAATATAATCACCGTGATCGAATCTAGCGCCGACGATTTGTGAACTTCGCAGAACTAGTAGCTTTATCTTCAAGCTCTAGAACCCGAAGGCTTAGACGTGTTCCTTCCTCGGCCGCAGTCGCGAGATCAAGAAGTCAGCCGCGCGGTCAACACAACATCAACACATTTTACTCCTCAGCCGAGCTCGGCCGACGAGTTGGCACGCCCCGCATACAACCGAAGGACGTAGTGAGCTTACTAATTACTCGGCATGCGCGCCACGTAGGCTTGGTAGTTTTTAGGGTCAACAATCCTACGATGAAGCATCGATTAATACCAAACTTTGACAGAATACTCGTTCTTCGATGTGCTGGATCGATCATGATCTAGTGCGGGATATGAACATAGAGAGAGAGAGAGAGGAAGCTTTGCCGGCGGTAAGGAGGAGCAATGGCGGCGGTGATGGGGTTACGTGGTGCTCAGGAGTTTATTTAACTGTTGGTTTTTGTAAATATGTAATTTTTGGTAATATAATTAATTTTATGAACAATTTAATGGTGTTGGTTTAGAGTTAAGTTGAATAACACATGTCAAAAATTAAAAATATGACACAAATGAGATATGAAATTTGGGGACAACAAACCCTTGGCCCATGTTGCATCCTTCCCTGCTAGTTCAAAATTTTTTAGTTGCTAAGCCCAAACTAACTAAATCCGCATTTCTCTGAACCTAAAGGTTTAGGCTGAGCTCGACCCTCAAGTTTTGGACTTGCAGGGTCCAAATGGAAATCCGACTAACTAGTTAACAAATAAGACATTTTGTTTCTTATACAAATCTAAGACCATGAATGTAGAAGGGAATACCTTTAACCAGTTTAGCATTGTGATTTATTAATCTATGCCCAATAAAATATTCATAACTAATTTAGTGGATTTTGACATTCAAAACTTAGCCCAATAAGAGATATTAACTTGCCTCCTCAAAACACTTGTAGCTGATTCACAAAACTTCATGTTTGTGCTTATGTTTGGAACCGTTTCAATAAGATATCATTATTTGAAACCCTAAAGCAGGAAGAACAAAAGGTAGAGAACCCTAGCTCGGAGTTCAGTTTCTAGCACTCCCTTGTGAGTGTATAAAATTGCAAAGAAATATATGAGAAGAAAGGATCTTACGATTCAAGAGAAGTTGGGAGTGTTCTATAATTTTCATATCACAATACATATGAGAGTGCATACATGATGTCATGATACATACATGGTCTCCAATTGTTCTCATCGGAGCTAACATCAAGTAAATTAAGGGAAAGTGTAAGACGTGTGATACCTGTTGAAGCAAACGGTGGATGTGTCATGCATTTATATACACATCTGGGAAAACAAACATTCCTGCTCATGTTTTTGGCGAAACATTCTTTAAAATTAGAAAAAAATTGTTGTTTGGATTGAGGTATGACACGATGGTCCAATTTAGCTTATAAATTATAATTTCCTTCGGTCCTATATTTAGTGGAATAATTTAAAAGCTCATCACGCAAGCAGCAAGACATATGACCCTTCCACTGCCTTTTAGTATTGCATTAAGTTATATGCATGAAATATAAATTCATATGAACTTTTTTTTTTTTTTATCAGATGATAAATTTGTTAGATAAGATGTTATATTAGAGAGCCGACGGGGTTCGAACTCATGTCGTGGTGCAAGGACAACACTACTCTCCACCATTGTGGTAAAGGGCTACTTGCTCATATGAACTTTCTTGGAGTGTTTTCATTTTTTTCTTCTCGAATAAAGTTGAGCCTAGTTAGCAAAGAACAAAGGCACAATTTTGGCATATTTAGGCCTAAAGATCAAATTACAGAACGCCAGATCTCTATTCAAAAAAGGGTTCAAACCTCAGCTGCAGGAACAAAGAACAATTCCTAGCCAGTCAATCCTGCGAATTAATGAGGGAATAAAGTTGAACCAAATTAAGTTGCCTTGGATCCTACAGTACTTCAAAGATACTGCTGCAAGAAAGCAGCCTAGCTAGCTTTTAGATAGCCAGTTTTATTACCCTTCACGAATACATGACTCGATGAGAATTTAATTAGTTCAAACAATAGTAAGTAGTACTACAGTACCTATATATGTATGGAGCTATTACGAATACGAGGTCCACCACAAGTTCCCATCCGCTAGGACCAACCCAATAGCCCAAAGTTCCGATGCACATCGACCTAATAGCTAGCTATTTAGCTAGGAACAATTATCCAAAGTACTCCTCTGCAAAAGATTTAATTAAAATAATTAACTAATAGAGATAGGGGTCTTGGTCAAGTGGAATAATCACACCCCAATTATCCATTGAAAGTTGTGGTCATGCACAAAAAGCTTTCATTGGAGTTCACCCTAAAGGACAGCTGATGACTCCAACCTCATCTCATTCTTCTCTCTGTGTAAGTGTGTGATTGGAAAATTATGGGCACAAAGAAAGCAATACTAAAGCTTTTACTTTTATGTTTGCAAAGGTCAAAAAAGATTCAACTTCCCAAAAGGGACTTTAGTGTGTGTGATCAGTCGGCATGCATACGTTAATCTTAATCCCTTTCCAATTAACACTAAGTAAGGAGGGTTAAGAAAAATGAGAAGAATCATGCAATGAAAACAAGGAAATAGATTTGTGATTGCCTTTTCGTACAAGCAGGGTTTTGTGAAAACCAGCTACTTTTGTTTTTCATGGATTGACTTTTGTTACAAGCAGGGTATTACACAGGTAAAATAACAGTGAGAATCTAGAAAGAGAGACACGAGGAGACCCAATGTATTAATAATATCAAGCATCTGAAGTTGAACGTGCTGGTCTTCCTCCAGAGTGTGTGTAATGAGAGAGAGAGAGAGATTGGTTTCCTAGGGCGAGAAATTTTTCGTGTGTTGAAAACACCATCAAATGTCATAAGATACTTGAAAATAAAATTTACAACCACTTGTACTATGACACGTGATGTACCAGCCCGAATTTTTCGGCACACTGAAATTTTTTTCCCTTGGGGCAACATTAGAGCAGTGGCATTTACCATATATATGTTCTTCCAAAACCTTGTATTCAACCATTTTACTTCCCTCTATTCATTTCAGAGGTTCTTTTAAGTAGCTAATTATAGATGCAAATATGAAGGAAAGTAATGAAAGGAGATGTATACAAATTTCACTGGACTAATTACGCAGCAATTTAAGTCCGGGATTAAGCCACTGGGGTTAATCCAGCGGTGAGGGTGGGTAGGCGGGGATGAGTAGGCCAGAGATCAAGTTTCGAAATCCTCCTCTATAACCAAAAACAATTTTAACTCTGGGATTAATCAGCTGCCCTTCAAGAATACAAAGGGAATTCTTAAACGTGAGAAAATTCTCACAAAACTTTGATCAAATTGGTTATGATATATTTTAACTTGATGGAGCATCTTGCACACCTGCACAATGCGCCTTGTTCTTGCCTAGTATACAAAATTACAGAAAAATAAAATAAATGTTCATGTAATCAAACTACTCACCTTTAGTTTTCAGCAGTGGTTGGGTTCTAATTAAGCTCCATTGACTCTTTGAACAACCAGTCAGTCATATAAGGCCATAATAAAGGGACAAAACCCCAGGTGGGGTTAAGACATTGTGGGCGACTAAAGCTTTGAGAATCACAAGTTCACAACATTCACAGTAACTCCAAGATAAACAAGATAAGGGTTTCAAATTAGTGTCCATTGGTAAGACAATAATCTAAAGAAAAAGGCAAGTGAACAGGTTTCCCTTTGGACAAGCACTTTCCCAAAGTTATAATATTATTTGTACTTTCTGCTGAATCCACATTTTCGTATGTTCATCAAGTTTGGAAAGAAACAAGTTCAAGATAATAAGAGATGTCTAACAAAAACATCATCAAAGCAAATAGGTAAACTGACAAGGTTGGAACTGATCTGAGAAAGTAAGAAACTACTAATCTATTTATGCATTTTTGTAATTTATAATCAAGACTTAAAAAGGATTACTGACTAATAGCATTAGATTATGAGTAAGAAACAGATAAGTGTACTATTTAGGAAAGCTAATTTTTATTTTATATATATTGACAGATGAAAATAGGCATTTCGCATTTGAAACAGTGTCAGAAAGGCTGTCACTTCCTTGCCCATTCTCCTCAGCAAGAAATTAATGCTATTTTCTAAAAGATTTGTTTAGATATATTGTCGCCTAATAAATCTAGACCCACGAAACCCTAAGAGAGAGAATTATAACGTGAAAGAGAGGAGAGTGTTTACCAACATAATTTATTTTAGAAAAAAAAAATTAAAAAGGGGGCCAGATCTGAGAAAATAGCAGAAACAGACAGATCAGATACTGGAAGGCATCATGAGGTATTAGGCCACAATCATCACACCATGATGATTCAAACAAGAGCAAAAATAAATGAAAAATAGATCCAGCAATCATCAAAACTTTTTATGCAGTCCATGAAAAAGAAAACAAAAATAGTCAAAATACTCCATCATTACACCAATCTGCACATCACTAACAACCTTAATTGCTCTAAAAACAAAAACCCAGAATTCTAAACTGACGGTAAAAAAACCCCCAAAATAGCAAATTAATAAAAATAAGAAATAGAAACCAAACCTTCAGATGAACAAACCCTCTGCCCTGGAAAAAAAGGGATCTCTGTATGGATCGGAAGCCATAAATTGGGGGGAATGAAGCCTGGTCCGACGACACTAATTCACCTGATCATCTCTGTGTATGCAGTTGGTACACGCAACATATACATACACATATAGATATATATAAAGGTTGTTGATCTAGGGGATTATAGATCAATATGAAAAGAGTCCTCGAGCCAGACAACATTCCCCTCAAAAGCTAAAGCTCCTCTTCTCCTTCAACATCTTCAAAAACCCTAGCTACAATTATGTATGTAAATCCAAGAGTGAGTGTTTATGCATGCGTGTGTTTGTTTCTCTGATCTCTTTTATCTCTTTGTCCCCCAAGAGTTTCGCCTATCTTCAAGGGGGGGGGTTTAGAGAGAGAAAGAGACAGAGAGAGAGAGAGGGATGAAGGATGATAATGATGAATTAGAATGTAGAGAATGATGATATGGTATGGTTAGTATGGTATGGGGTGGGGAGGGGGAGATGACTTATAAATATAAAAAAAAAAAATTATAATAAGAAGAGTAATAAAGGCCTTGTAAAAAAGACAAAAACATAGTTGCATACTCGACCCTACCAGCTGGGTTGTCATCTCTCACTTCCAGAAATGACCACGACCCCATGCACCCTCTCCTTCTCTCTCTCTCTCTCTCGCTCTCTCTGTTCTTTTACTGTGTCTAGCCAGAGTCACACACAGTGTCAAATTTATTTATTTTTTCAATTTTTGGATAAAATGAATGTTTATGTTAAGGGAGAGTAATTTACGAAGACTCACATAACAAGTCGGTTATAATAATTTGATATTAAGCTTATCATATACAATGACGGATTCATAAAGATTCTGAAGGGTGAGTGGAGAAATAACCCGTGCAGTATGCAAATTTTTTTGGACAGAAGCAACACATAAATCTTTTAGTGTGCTTTTTGGTCAAACATTTGGTGGGGCTATAGTCATCTACAAAACTATATGTGTGATGAAATGCTCAAATAAAATGAAAGTTTTTTGCGTACTTAGCGTTATGTTTCTTAAAAACATGAACTTTTAATGTTGAGACCTCCAAAGATTCAAATCCTGAATCTGTCTCTACCACCACTATTCATATACATTGATCAAACCTACAACGCCTTACTCTTAATAAAAATCTAGAATAATACTAGACTGTTATATTAATTTGCACAATCACAGCTTAATTAAAGAAGAAAACATGTTTATACTAGGTTAGATTTGATGGTTGAAACTGATATGATATGATAACCACCGTCGGATTTGGCAGATGAGTCTCCTCGTACAAGCATGAAGCATGAGAATTAGTACCACAAAAAGTAAAAAAAAATCACCCACCATTTGATACGACTCTACTCTGTGTAAGCCTAGAGATCGATGACCCATTTTTTACCGTAGGATACTATCATTGTACAATGATCAAAAACTGAAAACATAATCAAATAACAATGACTAGTCGGGTAAATAGAATATTTTTTACCACAAACAAATAAAAAATAAATAAATAAATAGGGAATCAAAACAAATAGAGGAGCTATGAAGCGAGTCAGAGGAGTGGTTGAGTGAATGAGCTGCCCGATAATGGTAAACCCCATTTAATACTTTTGTCACTTTTATGCGAAATCATAAAATTTAATTAATTAGTTTTTAACAAAATTAATTTTTTAATTGATTTGTCAAAAGAAATAAAAAAAAAGGGACCCTCGGCTGGCGTGTCACTTTAGAGCTGAGGAGCACAGGGCGAGGAGTTCGAGGCGATGACCGACAGATGGGCCAGAGGGAGTCCATTCTCTTGTTTTTACTTTGCCTTTTAACCCTTTTACCTTTCCCCGACCTTTCTGGGTTCCGCCCTTTTTGTGCCTGTGAATATGTCTCGACGTCGTCGTTTTCGCTTTCACTCCTTCTAGGTAACATCTTTTTACCTTTTTCTTTTACTCTGAGTCACATTCATGTATTCAATTCAATAAGTCGAAAGTATATATGATATTTGCAAATTGGTGACATGGGAATAATGGGTAGATAGGTTAATTTATGAACCCTAGTTTTTGTTTCTCACATCACAAGCTGCATAAGTACTGAGCCTTTACTGGCAATAGACCATACACTGTGGCATGTTTGATATTACAGTCATGGGAAAAGCGAAAGAAAAACTTAAATTAGGGTTTGCAGAAGTTGCACTTATGAAAAAACACTGAAAAATGCCTTGAATTGTTTATTTAAACACACATGCTTTTCACTATCATGGTTGGACAATTTGTTTCAATCATCACCCTAGCTAGAAAAAATAATTGCATATAATATGAAGAGGGTTGTTTTAATGTAAGTTAAATGGAAACCCTATCTACCAATTTGATATATAACTAGGTCTATATCTATATGCGGCCATGCCGTTAGCTAGCTCTTGCAAGTTTCAAGTGATAATGTCAAGCACCAAATTCACACAATAATGGCCTAAATATTGACGTTAGTCTGGTATTGATTAGTGTATAGTATACACCAGAATTCTTGATCGTTGAATACTTAACCACGAAATCTTTAATTGCATATCTAGCTGGTTATTCACTTAACTCATGCTACGAGTCGTTTTATTGTAAATTTATGTTTAAGTAATATTTGATTAAAAATTGAAAATACAAGTAAAAAAAGTACAACACATAAAACAAGGCCCTTTGGGGAGACTTAATATTTGTAGTTTCTTGGCATGGTGAGGAATAATTACCCTCAAAAAGTTGAATGAAATCATGTGCATTATTGTAATTAGAATAATATAACTGTTGATTAGTAAAATCTAGAATTTGGAATCATGATGATCCCCTTGTTTTATCTAAATGGGGGTGCCCGGAAGATGTGCTGCCATGCCTAGTGAACCCAACTTCACCACCAAATTGAGAAAAAACCCTAGTGAGACTCAGACCTACCTTTAAATTTCTAGCTCTTATATATTCTTATTTGGCTCTTTCTCTTCTCTCTCTCTCTCTCTCTCTCTCTCTCTCTCTCTCTCTCTCTCTCTCTCTTTTTCAAGGTTGAATGTGTTTTGTTGTACACGTATATATCAGAGTGACAAACGGAGAGGACGATACTGGCTCCAGATTTCGAAGTTCTTACAGGTCTTGAAAGTTGTGTAAATTAAGAAGCTGTGTGACTGACTGACTGTGAGAGAAAAATGAAAGAGAAACACAGAAAGGCCCAGCAGGAAAGAAACAACACGTAAATGTCAAATCCCCCCCTAGCTACTCATCCTGTGCTTCCTCTCAAAGCCAGCTTGTCCATCCACACATTTCAAATTTCAAACATCGGTCACAGTACTATATTATAAATTTGTATTGTTCATTAACAATATGATTAGGGTATGTATATAGTAACGATCTCTTGTGCAGGAGGACATATTTTGTATCGATACTACGTCAAAACATATACTTTGCTATCGTTATCGACACCATATGGGCATTGCGTTAAGAACAAACGTTTGCAAAGAGAAGAAGATAAGAATGCATTTGAAAATGTTTATATATTGAGTACTAAACAAAGGACGGGCGACAACACAAACGATCTGGACCTAAGGTTTTACTGTGTTCACTACCCTGCATAATCCACGAGCTTGTCACATGCTGTGTCTGTGTTTGTGGGTGTGACCGTGAGACTGTGTGACTAAGTGTGACTGTGTGAAAGAGAAAAGGACCAAAGGTGGTATAGTAGTAGCAGTAGTTGAAAAGGAGGAAAAGGTTGAGAAAACTTTTGAGAAAGCTTTTTGGCGCTTAAGTCAATTTGGTGTCTGGATCGAGAAAATAAAAAGGCTGGGAAAACATATGCACACACGTACTTTGTATTAATCACCGATATATTATTGATTAATCTATCTCTGAAGGGGCTACAGACATACAAAATTTCATCGGGAATTACACAAGCCTTTTCCTGGTGGTGGTTACTACATGCTCTCTTCATCTTTTGAACTCCTTTCGATGGAATCAGTGACCACATTCCTTATCAGCAATACGAAATTCCTTGAGGATATTCACTCTATCTCCTCTTTTTTTTTTCTTTTTTGGATCTCTTTGATTTTCTGGATTTTAAAAGATAGTCAAAAGTTATCTGTGTGGACCATGATGGAGACTAGAGGGAGTCAATACAAATTCATAAACCAAACTCCATTGCTGTAATTTAAAATTAATTTGATGGTGGCATGAGATGGAAACCCTATCCTTGCTAAGTCGTATTTTAATCAGATACCAAGCCTTTCTTAGTCAGTTGGGCTAAGCCCTCGTTTTGACTGGCAATTGGTTTATGAATCATTGTTAGGCCTGCCCTCATATCCTAATATCATATAAGGCCCGGTAGCTTAGAGTGGCGCCTCTCAGCATTCCAACTTGGAAGATGTGAAATATGTAAGACTTATTGGAGCTGCACACCTGTTTCACGTGTGTTTAAAGGTTGTGATCATAGAGATTTGGAATAACACTGTTGGTAAGCTATCAGAGTGTGTGTGTGTACATTCAGGTTTCATAGCTTTAATGATTTGATAAACACATACATATTTGTATGTGTTTACTGATATAAACACTCAGGTAAGTGATAAGGTTGAATTCGATAAGGATTGATATTATGTCGAAATCGTCTTATTGATCATCATCAATACATGAAGTATAAATAAAGGGTCCATGCACTCTCAATTGATACGCAATACAGAAAGCCTCACGCCCCATATTGTTGAGAAATTGCATCAATAGACTGACGAGTTGTAGAAGACTCTTTCCTTAATTCTAGCAGTCATGGTTTCCTCAGGTATGTGGTTGTTTGGTTTCGTGAATCAGTTATGGTTTATATTCTTAATCTAACAAAATACAGGCCAACTTTTTTATTTTTATACAAATTGATATTTTGAAAGAGATGTGGACCAAGTCACAAAATGAGTTGGTACAATTAGGTATTGATTTATTCATTAAGAGAAGTTGAGCTTGAGATCTATCATTTATAAATGAAGAGGAATTTTTAATTCCAACATGAAATTAATTAGGATCCACTCATGAAGATAATCGGCTAAGCAAGTTCCTCGGTGGGATCAACATGAGTGGCACCCGGTTGTAGCACCTGAATTGAACTATAACGGAAATTAAAAACATTCCAATCGTTGATAAGAGGAGTGTGTGTGTGTGTGTACAGTGTTTCTCTATTCTACTACGCTTGATATTCTAGAACCCATTCGAAGGATAGCAGTCAAATCTTGAAACGCCAAGTTATAGATTGTAGAACTAGTAACAAAGGAGAAAGGACTTAATGCTCTCTATAGTTTGAGCAATCATTCACTTTAACCCTTTGGTTTCAATTTTGGCCATTTTATTGTTGCATGCTTAGTGTTTTCAATTTCGCTAAGTGCTAACCCTTTAAGATTGAAGATAACTTAACCTGCAAGTGCATGTCCCACATGTAGGCGTTTTTTACAACTGCACATGTTGCTACGTCAAAATTTCATATTTAATTTTGATTGATTTAATTAGCGAGTGAAACTAAATTTGAAAATATTAGGAAACTACATGACTAATTGCTAAACTTGAATACAAAATGACCATAGTGAAAATTTTATCAAACTACAAGGACCAAAAGTATAAAGTGGCCCCGTCCCCATTTTGTTTGCAAACTACCACAGTAACCACACCCAAAGACAAAAAATCCAAGCACCACATCAACAACACCAGTACTGTATAATTCATTTGGTGTTTGAAATGCAAATTTTATTGTTAAAAATTCACTACAAGGGAATTATCAATGAATAAGTCAAGTAGTACATAAATATTATGAAAGTACTACATACGCACTGAATAAAAGAATTTTAAAATCAAAACCTTTGCGAAGTCATTTAAAAATTCTCTCAAATGTATTATATAATATATTCACTTCCAAATATTTCCATCTTATTTTTGTTAGAGCATTTCTAAGCCCAAGTTTCATGAAATTTTAAAATTCCTTGTCCAAAAGCATAAGTTCAAAGCCTTCACACTCGTTCGAATTCTCTCCTACCTCTCCTGCAGCTGAGGAAAAGAAGAAGGGTAGTGTTATCTACACACCTATGTTACTTCTCATAACCCTTTTAAATTTTCGATCGTCGGATCAAATAAATTGAAGAAGATCAATGACCATAATTTAACAATGAAAGGTAAAAATGAGTGTGCAAATAGTACTATCCAAGAAAGAAATATGCAACTCAAAGTTCAAACTAGTAGAATGCCACAATAAGAGCAATTCCACTCTTATGATAATAAATGCCCAGGTAATTGGGCAATAAGCAATTATTGCCTTAGGCAATAGTAATTGTTCGAATGCATTTCCACTCGGTAATGAACTGCTCGGGCAATTGATATTAAAATTTTATTTTTTTAAGAATTAATAAAAAGTTAATATTATGTTTAATTTCGGATAGGGTTTTTAACCAATCTCGTCACTTTACATATCATTATCCGAAATTACAATGTTTGTGAATAGATTTCGATTAGATTTTCAATCAATCTCGTGGGCCGTAGCACCACGTGTCATGGTCGTGTAAAAATTTTGTGGGTAGATGTCCGATAAGATTTCTAACCAATCTCGTCACGCCATGTGTTACTATCCATCCAGAATTCTTGTGGATAAATTTTCGATAAGATTTTCAACCAATCTGGAACGATGGATTCAATTTTTTTTCTATCCAACAACCCATATTGGCCACGTGGGCACAATGACTCAATCCTTTTTTTTTCTTCTTCAGATTTTTTTTCCTTTTTTTTAAACCCTAAAAGTGTCGGCTTAATCTAGACTGTTGGATGATATAGCCGTTATAAATCGAACGGGCCACATTGCGCCACATGTAACAGTCGTTGGTTTTGAATTCAAATTTATTTACTGTTGAAAATCCAACAGTCCAAATTATTTACCGTTTAAGGTCCAATGGATATAAACGAGTTATGTTGCCTAAACCTTCATTGGCGTTGAGTGTGTTGCAAGGTTCTAAAACACGTTAGGCGCTAGTCAGGCGGCGGGCTGGCACCTAGCGGCTAGGCGGCTAGGCAGAGTCTAGGTGGGCGCCTAGGCGGATTTGTACTTTTTAAATAAATTTATAATATAATATATAAATAAGTTCATTTTTACACACAAAAATCATACTTGTTGAAAAAAATAAAATACAAAACATACAAAATAAATATTTGTTATAAAATATAAGTATTGTATAAAACTTTATTATTGGGTCTTATTTTGTCTAAAAAAGTAAAATTGGGCCTGCTCCAAGTCTTGAAACAAAGTCCAAAAACTATTAATTAATAAAAAACCTACTAACCTTAGAGAATATAGCCGCACCCACCCCTACCTTTCCCTCTATCTCATCTACAGACTACCGATTTCTCTTTTCGATCTCACTCTCTGCAGCGCTATCTTTCTCCCCCCGTCCCTCTTCGCAGCAAATCGTCTATCTCTCATTCCCTCTCTCTCTTTCACTCCCTCTGTAAACAACAACAATAGTGTAATACAATACACTAGCCCAAGATCAAAACACAAAGATGTAAAGAAGAACAAGCTAAAAAGATGAATAAAAAAACTCCAACTTCTATTTTCTGCACACACAAAAAGATCTGGTACAGGGAGGAGGAAAGGCACAACTAGTGTCTTTTCGTTTCTTTCTAAAGACTCCTCCTTTTTTTCTCTCTCAGAGACAATAAAGCTGGACCTAATAAATAATACCCAAAAAGATAATTCTAGACACTGCCAGCACATACAAACAAAAGACAAAAAATACATGGCTATTTAGATTCTCCAAAATATCAACTTTAATGTTTAACACTCCCCCTTAAAGTGATGTTTTGGAAACGAGTCCAAGCTTCACACGAAGAGCCTCAAATGGTCCCCTTGAGAGAGCTTTAGTAAAGATGTCTGCAACATTCTCCTTGCTGCTCACATGTTCATTCTTAACGGTTCCATCAAGAACCTTTTCACGAATGAAATGATGCAAGATCTCAATATGCTTGGTCCTAGCATGGAAAATAGGATTTGATGCAAGCTTGATAGCACTCTGATTATCACAAAAAAGAGTAGTTGATTTGCCACAAGGTTGATAAACATCCTTGATGAGTCTCCGTAGCCAAACACATTCTTGAGCTGCGAGTGAGGCAGCCTTATACTCCGCTTCTGTAGTAGAGAGTGAAACTGAGTCATGTTTCTTGCTGCACCAAGAAACACTTGTAGAGTCACACAAAAATACATAACCTGATGTGGATCCTTTGTCATCCATATCTCCTCCAAAATCAGCGTCTGTGTAACCATTCATCACAAAGCCAGCACCTGTTTTGTAAAGAAGTCCAAAATCAAGTGTAGAGTTTACATACTTCAGAATATCCTTTGCAGCTTCTAAATGAGGCTTTCGAGGCTCCTGCAAGTATCTACTAACAATCCCAACAGCAAATGCAATGTCCGACCTTGTTATAGTCAAGTAAAGAAGACTACCAACAAGAGCACGATAGGTTTTAGGATCTGGAAGAAGTGATCCTTCCTTACGCCTTAATTTCTTATCTTTGTCAAGGGGAGTAGAGCGTTTCTTGGACAACTTGAGCCCAAACCTTTCAACAAGCTTATGAGCATATCCTTGTTGTGACATAAAAATTCCATTTGCCATGTTTTGCACTTCTAAGCCAAGAAAATGACTTAACTCACCCAAATTGAGTAGATAGTTCCGCTCGAAGCTTTGCAATCTCATTTTCATCACTTCCAGTAACTATCATATCATCCACGTACAAGAGAACAACCATATGCAGATTCCCATGTTTCTTAACAAATAAGCTTGAATCTGAATCTGAAGCACGATAGCCACAAAACTGCAAGAACTCAGCTACTTTTCCATACCAAGCACGTGGCGCTTGTTTCAACCCATAAAGGGCTTTCTTCAGTTTGCACACATAACCTGGATTGGTTTGGGATACATATCCGGCTGGTTGCTGCATATAAATATCTTTGTCAAGATCTCCATATAAAAATGCATTTTTAACGTCAAGTTGCCACAAGTTCCATCCTTGACACGCCGCCAACGAGATCACCACACGAACATATGTCATTTTTGCTACGGGACTGAAAGTCTCTTCATAATCATCTCCATATCTTTGAGAGAAACCACGAGCAACTAGCCTGGCCTTAAATCTGTTTATGCTTCCATCAGCTCTTCTTTTCAATCTGTAAACCCACTTACATGTAATAAGATGCACATTTTCAGGTTGCGGCACCAAATCCCATGTCTCATTCTTCATAAGGGCATGCATTTCTTCATCCATAGCTATCCTCCATTCTTTGACATCTTTGGCTTCTTCATAATGAGAAGGTTCTGCTTCATCAATTGGACCTGCAAAAAAACAAGAATAAGTACTTGTAAAGTTTTCATCTCGAAACCTTGCCGGTTTGGTGATGGTTCTTTTTGGCCTCTGATTTTGTTCAACTTCTTCTTGCTCTAGAGATCCTACATCCTCCATCATTTCATCATTTTGCAGACTAACACTCCCCCTTTCACCTTGCTCACCAACATGTGAAGTATCATGAACACTAGGAGGATTGGAAGACGAAGGCAACTCAATTACAATAGGTTCTTGAGTGTTGTCGCCGGCTGATTCATTTTTCTGGCCATAAAAAGAAGAGATTTCATCAAAGATCACATCCCTTGACACAACACAACTGTGCGTCTCAGGATCCATACATCTCCAACCTTTTTTTCTTTCATCATATCCCACAAAAATGCATTTTTTCGCCTTCGAATCTAGCTTCCCTCTCTTAGAGTCAAGCACATGAACATAACAAATTGAGCCAAACACTTTGAAGTGTTTTACACTAGGCTTATCACCAAACATCAACTCATATGGAGTTTTCATATTATTCGGACTGAGGGGCAACAGATTAATCACATGGACTGCACACATCATACTTTCTGCCCACAAGGCTTTCGACAAGTTTTTAGCATGTAACCAGCTTCTACATGTCTCCGTCAAGTGTCTAATCTTCCGTTCAGCAACTCCGTTTTGCTGCGGAGTTTCAGCACAGGATAATTGCCTTCTTATGCCAAATTGTTGACAAAATTTGAAGAAGCTTCGGAAGTAAACTCCCCACCATTATCTGTACGCAAGCATTTAATTTTCAAACCAAGAACACCCTCCACAGTTTCCTTGAACTCCTGAAACTTGGAGAGAACCTCTGACTTCTGTTTTATGAAATAGACCCATGTAAATCTTGAAAAATCATCAACAAGAATTAGCATGTAGCGAAAACCAGAGAAGGAAGGAGTTCTAGTTGGTCCCATAACATCACCATGAATGCATTCTAAAGGAGCTTTGCTTCTAGAATTAGATTTGGCAAAAGGAAGACGATGAGCCTTGCCAAATTGACATCCTTCACAAATGACTTTGCTGGGAAAACTTGAAATATTAGGCAGCCCATTTACAAGATTTTTCTGAACCATCACCTTCAATTTTTCCATATTAACATGCCCTAACCTAGAATGCCATAAGGAAGCTTTTTCATTGCAGCTAACTTTATCAATATATGATGAAGAGGCAGATAAAACAAATGTATCTTTTACCCTCCTACTGGTATGGACAACATCAGCTTTTAAAATTTCTATATTCCGAAGAAATTTCACATCTTTTGGTCCAAATAAGACAAAATTACCAGCATCCACAGCATTAGGAACAGAAAATAAATTTTTCTTCATCCCCGGAACATGGAAAACATTTTTCAATGTGATAGAATCATTACCTCCATCATTGATGATCACAGTACCTTCTTTTTCAACTTGGTGCACTGTGTTGTCGGCTGTCACCATTGCTTCATTTCCTTTGTGCGGCTGTAAATGGACAAACTTTGACTCATCACCTGTCAAATGATGGCCACAACCGGAATCCACAATCCATTCATCTTTAAAGTTAATAGCCATGGCATCAATGGTTGAAGTTTCTGCTAGAAAACACTTCCCCCAGTTTTCTTCATCTTCTGAATTGCTAGAAATACGAGAGTTGCCATTTGTTTCAGCCATGTTGCCTTCGCTCATTTTAACTCTACAGAATTTTTGAATGTGACCAAGTTTTCCACATCGATGACACTTGAGAGGCCTTTTATCTCTTTGATTAAATGACTCTTTAGGTGCAGCATCAAATTTCTTGTAATCCCTTTTATCAAACTTAAAATTCTTCTTTTTTTGAGTAAAACGAGCATCTCCGGAGTTGTTCGAAATAGACACTCCAGCCATTTGACTAGCTAAAGACTCTTGAGATGACAACAAATTCTCAAACTCTTCCAAGGTGGGTTGTCGATCTCATCCTTGAATTGAAGTCACAAAAGGAGTGTACTCATTTTCTAAGCCACGAATAATGTGTCTCCTTATTCGAGCTTCAGAGACGGGCTCATCCGGATCTAAAAGGGAAATTTCGGAACACAAGTTCTTAATCTTCAAGAAAAATTGAGAAATTGAAAGGTCACATTGACTTGAATTTGCCAATTCATTCTCCAGCATATGTAGCCTCCCAATGTCTTTTTTGTTGAATAGTCTGTCAAGAGTCTCCCAAATGTCATTGGCAGACTTGCACTTGATGATATGTTCGAATAACCCATGAGAAACAGATCTCTTCAACACGAACTCAACTTTCCCATTAGTCATTACCCACCATTTCAAGTCATCGGCATCTGCACCGTCTTCGGGTTTGGTTGTGTACGCTCCTCCAAAAACATCCCATAAATCTTCACCAACCAGATACGACTCCATACACGATCTCCAAATCTTGTAATTTGATGGATTGAGCAGCTCTATGCCGAGCCCAGTAACTCGACTTGAAGATTCCATCTTTTGGAGCAACACCAGCTGATCTTCTTCACCAAGGGATTCAAGCAAACAACCAGTTACCACCCTTGTGGCTCTGGTACCATGTAAACAACAACAATAGTGTAATACAATACACTAGCCCAAGATCAGCACACAAAGATGTAAAGAAGAACAAGCTAAAAAGATGAATAAAAAAACTCCAACTTCTATTTTCTGCACACACAAAAAGATCTGGTACAGGGAGGAGGAAAGGCACAACTAGTGTCTTTTCGTTTCTTTCTAAAGACTCCTCATTTTTTTCAGAGACAATAAAGCTGGACCTAATAAATAATACCCAAAAAGATAATTCTAGACACTGTCAGCACATACAAACAAAAGACAAAAAATACATGGCTATTTAGATTCTCCAAAATATCAACTTTAATGTTTAACACCCTCCTCGTCTGATTTTGTAGGAGATATGAGGTCTGGGTGTGACTGAAGGTGGAAGGCAGTGAGAAAACAGCGATTGCGAGCCCGAAAGAAGGCAACACAGTGACAAGACCGCCTAACACCACTGCCTAGGAGTGCCCAGGCGGGCGCCTAACACATCCCTGCTTTTCTCCGCCGATTGGCACCTAATCGGAGCGGCATCTCACCGACCAACGCCTAGACGGCCGTCTAGGCCGATTTTTAAAACACCGGTGTGTTGCAGCGTGGGACCCACCCCGCTTTTTTGTCCTCCAACGCGCCTCTCATGTGTGCTTGTAAGTTGTAATACACACCCCTAACGCAAAAAAATAAAAAATAAAATTGCACATGACCGACGTCAAATCACACTATGGGAAGGAGTCAGGCTAACGTTGGCAGATGGGTTGGTCAGGCAATCTTGGGCCCACGGATCGCCAGACGTGTTGGGCTTGGATGGAGATGGTTCTTTTACTTTAGGCTAAATTTGTAATCAATTTCTTCCTTTAAAATGCCTTCAATATAGTGAATAATCCTCAACTTTTTGGGCTGGCGTGGAGATGATTCTTTTACTTCATGAGTAACCTCAACTTGGACAAAGTAAGAAATTTGTTATCCATTTCTTCCTTTCAAAATGCCTTCAATATAGTGAACAATCCTACCCAAACTAGTCCTCTCCATCAAATGAGGCTTAAGTTTGTCTTCTTGATACTAATTTTCCAATACCAATGCTCTTGTCAAATTTCGCTACCACATGTATCTGCTTTCCTCTTCATGTACGTTGGCTACGAATCGGACTTAGACACTAATCACAAACGTCCTTTTATCAACCTGAATGTAGTAGCACTTTGGACTTTAGGCAACCAAAACCATAGGTCATCCCCCTTCCGAGTTTGACAGCATTCACATGCACTATTCCACCAACCATCATTGATGTAAGTATAACTTAATTCCTAAACGCGACATGAACTATGATTATGACTGCAATTTGATCCCTTCATATGTTCCTAACTCTTGATATCCCAACATACCCTAGTAAAATAAACCTGCTCAGTCCAACAAGTTCCACCGTGTTCCACTCGTTTTGCTCCATAATGCTAGTACTCATTGGTCGTCTGCATCCGACGATCGATATATGCTAAGGTGGCAAGAAGGAAAAGTGATAGCTTCCTCGAAGAAATTTCCTTTCGGAAAACATAATCACCTAATCAAGTCTTGCTCTGTTTCGTCACTCCAACAGTGTAGATTGGTTCAATTCCTTTTTGCTCTCCAAACTTACCCATATGAAACGAATGCTTGAAAATGATGATGATATGCCTGCCTAATACAAATAAAACATATAGTGTCATTTTCAAACACTATCCTCATCACTTACCATCTTTCTTTTTCTTTAATTTATATAAAATTATTAATTTAATTTAATTAATTCAAATTTTCATGGTGATGAGTCTCTGTCTTAGCACAAAATTAAAGTTTTCATACTTTTTTTTTCCCTTGATATGATATATTGAGGAAGATCCTGCCTAGCTGTAATAATATTGTAAGTAAAAAACCTCAGTGACCAATTTCGATCGTCCAACTGCTGCCTACACACAATTGAATAAGGAAAAAAATGGAGAACAAACCATTTAAAAAAATTAATAACTCATAAGATAAACAACAACATAGCAGAAACGTGAGGACATTCATTTACCCTACATTGAGCCCCATAAAGTATTTAATGAATTTCTCCAACTTAAACAATTTTGTGGGTCAGTATAAATTTCAAAGTGTCTCCACCTTACAATCGAGTTATTTAACAAGAAATAATATAAACTTTATTAAGGTAATACCATTCTAATTTCTATAAATCCTTCAATATATATGTTATTTAG
Source organism: Malus fusca (assembly GCA_035220775.1). Lineage (NCBI taxonomy): Eukaryota > Viridiplantae > Streptophyta > Magnoliopsida > Rosales > Rosaceae > Malus > Malus fusca. The sequence continues at coordinate 20,997,293 of CM069059.1, read as the reverse complement.
TATACGATCGACTTGTATTGAACTTTAAAAACCGGCATCGACGAAGTAATATGTACAGCATCCCAGATAGCTGTTAAGAAGAATTAGTTTCATACTAATCTTAATAGTTCTGCAAAATAGATTAAAAACCAACCAAGATCTTATACCAAGTAAGAAAAAGGACCACGATCATATTGTGGTAGAGTATTTACACCCTCATTTTTATCTCTCACATGTACCTTTTCAATTTCGGCATTTAAATTAAATAAATTGAAGAAAATTAAATACTAAAAATTAACAAATAATTTGAAAAAAATAAAAATAAATGTGTCAATAGCATCATATTTGGAGGGTTTACTAGGATGATAGGGTTAAACAACCACGTGGCAAACAGCACTGCATGACAGACAACCTGAAGACTTGTTCTGACAGGCACGACTCTGGAATTGGCTACAAATCAGGACAAACATAAAGGGCACGTGTCGGCTGTAATCCACAAGCGTTCTACGTTACAACCACCAGATACCGGCCACGTCAAGGAGGCAGCACTGGAAACCCTAAAGAAAATGGGATACCAAGTTTTGACCAAGGGCAGGTGGCAAGGGATAATTCGGTGACGTGTGACAGGTGACAGAGTCTTGTCAGGGCACAACTAAATTTTTGGTTTAAAATAAAATTCCTTTGGTGATTTGTTCAATGTTTATTGATTTGAATACGATTTTAATTAAGATGTGGGGTTTGTAAATTGATCGTATGGATGGGAGAACCAAAGTTGGATACGTTCCGACAATGACTTGATCAAACCATTTTCATGGCTCCGCGAATCGGAAATGGAAGTGGCTTGCCTAAGGCCCTACCCTTGAGGAGTTCTTAATCGTAAGTATGAAACTTATTGATAAACATGACGAGATTTTTTTAATAAGATAGTTTTACGTATTACATTGTTAGACTATCAAATAATGTGAAATTGTATTTCAATGTGCAACCTTATTGATAATTTTATATTATACTAAACTCAACGCTTTCATGTTCTCTATAGAGATTCTAATTGTACATGTCGGAGTATCTACTATTTGATTAGCACTAAATTAAGGAGTTGATGTTATACAATTTGTCTCTAGTGACGTATGTAATAGAATCATTGGAGAAATATGTTCGACAAAATTTGATTAGTACTCAATACTATACGCAATTTGGTGGTATTACTCTTCACTTGTAAGTGAGAGGTTTTAGGTTCGAATATCGTAGATGGTGAATTCAATACCAAATTATGTTGCTTATTATGTGGTTTAACCGAACTCTCACTCCCCTTAATATAAAATATATCGGTATACCAAAAAAAAATATTCAAAATGTGAGGAGTAAAGCAAGGAGCGAAGTACAACAAAGAAGAGTGGCATGCAAGATTCATTTACTTCGTAACGAATTTTTTTTGAATTCGTCATAACTTCAGCTTCCGTATAAAATATTGTATCTCCATTTAAAATAAGGAAAACTAATGAAAATGGCTTGAAGACTTTGAGTTTTAACGATAAGGAAAAAAATAAAGGGTAATGTGAATAGTACCATTATTTACTTTTTAGTGTAAAAATATGATTTTTCATTAAAATGAACAGTACCATGAGCTTTTCGTTAAAGTTCCTTTTAAATTAAGCTACAACAATTCAAAGGGTAGGACTAGAAGACACCAAAACTAAACATATAAGAACCTATATATATATTAGCATCATAGATTCATATATAGGTCTCACAAAATCAACAAAGTCGGAAGGTTCAGTGTTGGAACGTGATTCACGTTGCCGACATCTATATCACTCGTTAGGAGAAGACTTGGCGAGACTACCATAGTTCAAATTATGAAAATGACAAAGGCATTTTAAAATCATATCATAAACAATATTAAATCACTAAAATATGTGCCTGCATTAGTGCAATTAACAAAGACAGCTTCGGCTATAAAGCTAGCCAGAGCCTAAGTTCATGAAGGGAAAATTAATATTTACTATATAGTATGGTCTTTGAATAATTTAGGAGAGATTTTTCGATATACTTGAAATACCGTCTCATGATGTTAAGCTTCATCAAAATTATCGTATGGTATGTGCGTAAATTAAGAGAGGTTTTTTAATGTACTCGAAATACCGTCACATAATGTTAAAATTTTACTAAAACTGTAACATGTGTATTTGTTTTTATTATTTGCCTACCTTAAAATAATGATATATCAATTATGTTGCTCATTAATATTATATCATATATCAAATGGTTGTTCCGGATACAAACCACAATTTTATTTTCTTTTGGAAAAGAAAAAGAAAAATGGTGCTGATTAATGTAAAGAGAAAAAGCACTACACGTATCAGAGCCCATAGATTTTGGATATAAAGAAGCGATCACAAGTCACAAAACCCAGTCAGACCAAAAAACCATGACATCAAACACACATTGCTTAAAGCCTTAAAAACCAACAAATTCCATATCATGCACATATCAGAAAAAGCACACACTCGCACACTCCCAAAACATTCCTTCCACAACCACCCACAAAACCCTGTTAAGATTTTCTAATCGATCTGCCAAGATGCTCGATAAAATCGAATATTCGAGTCCCTCGGCAGAAGATCATGAGACTTTCAGCTGCATGAGCACACTGGGAGCTGCCACTACAAGGAGGAAGAACAACAAGAACAACAAGAGGTTCAGTGATGAGCAGATTAGGTCATTGGAGTCCATCTTTAAGTCTGAGTCGAGGCTTGAGCCGAGGAAGAAGATGCAGTTGGCCAAAGAGCTAGGGTTGCAACCGAGGCAGGTTGCTATTTGGTTTCAGAACAAGAGAGCTAGATGGAAGTCCAAGCAGCTCGAGAAAGACTACAGCAAATTGAGAGCCAATTACAACAACTTGGCATCAAAGTTTGAAGCTTTGAAGAAAGAAAAGCAGGCCCTGGTTGTTCAGGTAATTGCTCATTCATTCCGGTTTGCTAAATATGCCTAATCGAAGAACGGTGCTTGGTTCATTACCTGTAAGAAGCCATTCTTCGTTAACCGTAAGTTTAGTTTGACGCGTGTAAAAGTAACTCATTAAAACCATAAAAAGGGAAAAAGTTTAGGCACATGTGTCATGTGTAAGAAGTAATTACTCGTTACATGTAAGGAACGAAACATTTTTCAATAATTTTAACATGTTAAGATAATCAATAACTGATAGATTATGTCTTATTTTGTGACAGGTGCAGAAGCTGAATAATCTGATGATGATGCGAAGGGCGAATTGTGGGGAGGATGTAGTTATGAACAATGGCATTGACGGTGAGTCAGATAACGGAGATGCCACCATTTCTGAATCTGACAAGGTGAAGCTTGATTTTTCAGTGGAAAAATCAGAGCAAGGAGGACTTGGGGTGCTGTCAGATGACGACAGCCGCATAAAAGCAGAGTACTTTGGACTGGAAGATGAACCAAACCTTGCGAACTTAGTGGAGTCTGCAGACGGTTCCTTGACATCAGCTGAGGATTGGGGGAAATTGAATTCCGATGGTCTTTTTGATGTTACAAGTGGTGATTATCAGTGGTGGGACTTCTGGTCTTGAAAACAGAAATTGTGTGCATATATAATGAAGTGCTTCATCTACTGGAGTGATCAAGAAAAAGGGGCTTTTTTCATCAGAATATCATTAGCTTTTGGAGACTGGTTGTTCATAATCATGCCATTTGCACTGCATCCTCCTACACTCAATCACTTTGATGCTCTGTTTAGTTACGACGTCACAATTAAAGATCCATATGAATGAATGAGAACTAAGGTCAGCATAGATATGGGGATCCTATTGGGAAAATGAATTTGAAGGAGCATTGTGTCTTTGTGATATGTGGGTCTGTGTCTAATCTTGGAAAAGTAACATTTATAAAGCCCAAAGACAAAAACATGTATGCATGCGCTCAGCTAGAATTTTGTAGGAGTTGGTTTGTTGCTCTAAAACTAGACCTTGAACCCTGATGCAGCCTCTAACATATGTGAATTTGTTTTATTTTTGGTGTCAATGCCCTTTTACACACACGCACTCAGTTAGTTGTCGCACATGACGGTCTTCTTCCTAGTAGATAATATTGAACTTGCTATATTATAACTACGCCCTCAGTCAATTGTAAAGAAGATAAATATTACACAGGCAAGAGCACCATCCACGCAAGAACACAAGAATTTACAGTTGTTCAATCAATTTTGTTTACATCCACTCTAGTGATCCCCTTCAAAAAAATTCACTAGCTAGCAAAGACTAGACAGCTTCGGTTACTAAGGAACCCCTTATTCCCTATCAAACCGTAGGTCTTAATCTCTCACGCACTCTAGGACTCAAGCCTTATTATGCCTCCCTTGTAACTTGTACACGAATTAGAATAACTTGACAAGCTCTCTCAATCTATTTGATATTATAGGTTCATCTCCATCTCTCAAAATCCGTGGTAAAGTTCTACTTACTGTAGGCAAGCTTTAGGTAACGAATCCAGGTCCTCTTTGTGAGAATCCCAAGGATCCGTGAATCGTGTTCATTCATCGTACATAGCGCGGTCAGAAATCATTTTATTTATTTTTTATTTCAAATTGAACACAAGCAATACCTGACGAAAACTGACCGCACGATGTACGATGAACGAACACGATTCACAAATCTCTGGGATTCTCACAAAGAGGATCATGTTGGTTAGGTTACAATATGAATCCCAAAACAAGAAGATAACCCAAAGAAACCATACTTTTGGGTGTTTTAACTTAATTTTTGTTTGAGTGGAAAAGAAAATTGCCAATCACAACAATTTCTACCTAAGCAACCTAGCTAGCATCCAAGCCAATTGTTGCTCTGCAAGATATTTGATATTCTTGAAAGAACCTCACAAAGGTTTGAAGAACCGCTAACTTGGCACGAGACAACCAACTCAAGTGAGGACGTGCTTCACTAGTCAAACCTATACAATTTATCCAAACTCCAATTTGGTCCGACTCTTATACAAACCAAGCTCAAAATAACTTATTTTTCAAAAATGTTCAATTCAAGTTTAAACGAAAATTGTAAATAATTAAATAGTAGTAGGATATGCCTATTTCTGAGAGATTTTTCATCAATATTAAGAATAAAATCAATGGAAATAAAAATATTCTTGGATAAATCAAAATAGTGTCTTTTTTTTTTCTTTTTTACAAAAATAATGACATATAGTCCAATTGCATGTCGAACCTCAAACTCACATTTATGGGTGAACTTGAACCAAACTCGAGCCATCTCATAAAAAAAATACAAGTTACTCACGAGCTTTTAAGAGCAGAGCATACCAAACCTCAGACTCAGGCCATTAATAGTCTCAAAACACCACACAGCAAACACTGTTCCGTGTTCATTACATACATTCACAAGATACGCGGCCCTTTTGTTTCAAGGCGGTCCACACAAACGACTGCCTGTAGAATTTCTGGTTTAAAGTTTTCATATGTATTTCATATGTGTTGGTACAAGAGGGAGTCCGGATATATATGAGAAGAGGGAGGGAAAGCTGCTATATGCAGCCGACAAGAAATCAGGAAAATGGGGAGAAAGTAGTAGGAAGAAAGTGGAAAATAAAGCTGATGCAAGCAGCCAACAAGAAAATAAAAAAATAAGGAATAAAGCTGCCAACCTATCTAAACTTAACTTATGCAAGTCTACTCCCTTAAATCAAGGGAAAGGTATTACAATGACACTCAACAACACTCCCCCTCAAGCTGGATCGAGTAGATTAATCGAGCCAAGCTTGCCCAAAAAACGATGAAATTGAGTAGATGTCAGAGCCTTGGTAAAGAGATCTGCCAGTTGATCATGGCTTCGCGTGAAGATGGCCTGAATGACTTGAGTTTGCACTTGAGCTCTAACAAAATGACAGTCCACTTCAATGTGTTTCGTTCTTTCATGGAACACAGGGTTAGCAGCGATGTGCATGGCTGCTTGATTATCGCACATAAGAGACATAGGAGTAGTGCTAGTAAACCCTAAGTCTGAAAGAAGCCCTTTAAGCCATATAAGTTCACATGCAGTGGCTGTCATGGCTCGATATTCAACCTCTGCACTAGAGCGAGCAATGACATGTTGTTTCTTGCTCTTCCAAGTGACAAGATTTCCACCAACAAACGTGCAATAACCCGTGGTAGATTTCCTATCAAGAGCATTCCCTGCCCAATCTGCATCAGTGTAGCCACTGATGGCAGTGGAATTGTTGTTACGCATGATGATTCCCTGCCCTATCGAACCCTTGAGATAACGCAGAACTCTCTTAACCATGTTAAGATGATCAACTGTAGGAGAATGCATAAATTGGCTTACCAGGCTCACTGCATATGTGATATCCGGACGTGTGATGGTGAGATATATAAGTTTGCCCACCAATCGTTGATAGTAACTCACATTATGCATGGCTTCTCCATCTGTGTTGAGCCTTAGTTTAGAATCCACGGGAGTGATGGCAGGTTTGCAATCAAGCATTTTTGCTTCCTGAAGAAGATCCAATACATATTTCCGTTGATGTAGAAATAGCCCCTTTGAAGAGGTTGCCATTTCTATGCCCAAAAAATACTTTAGTTTCCCCAGATCTTTGATAGCAAATGTTTGGCATAGCGAGACTTTTAGTGCCTCAATTTCAGCAACACTATCTCATGTGATGATGAGATCGTCTACATAGATGAGCACCACCAATTTCCCATTGGTGCCAGTTCTTACAAACAATGAGGAATCAGCATTACTTCGTAGGAATCCAGCCTTCTCTAGAACTGAACTGAGCTTGGCATACCAAGCTCTTGGGGATTGTTTCAATCCATAGATTGCCTTGTGTAGCTTACAAACCATGTTGCCTTTAATACCATCAAAACCTGGAGGAGGCTGCATATACACTTCTTCTTGTAACTCTCCTTGAAGGAAAGCATTCTTCACATCCATTTGATAAAGAGTCCACCCACAATTGATTGCAACTGAGAGTGGAACCCTCACTGAATTCATCTTGGCCACAGAAGCAAATGTTTCCTTGTAATCTACCCCAAAGGTTTGGGTGAAACCTCGAGCAACAAGCCTGGCCTTGTGTCTCTCGATAGAACCATCAGCCTTGAATTTAATCTTGTAAATCCAACGACTTCCAACAGCTTTTTTTCCTGGTGGTAGTTGAACCAAGCTCCAAGTTTTATTTTCTTCTAGAGCACTAAGCTCATCTGCCATGGCTTGTTTCCATTGTGGGAGGAGAAAAGCCTCTTGAAAGCTTCTAGGTTCATTGTGTTTATCAATTTCACAGAGAAATGTAGCATGAGATGTTGAGAACTCACCAAGACTGATGTTTTCACTGATAGGATACCGTGAGGCATAAGTAACATAGTCCTGCAGCCTAGTTGGAGGTTTTCTGGTTCGAGGAGGATTTCTTCTAAGCCCTTGAGGCTCTGTAGGAGATTGTGAATTATCATAATGAGACTCCTCATATCCCTCATTGGCCGGGATACTGCTATCAGTGATTGAGTCAGTTTGTATTTCTTCAATATCTGGTATCACAGTAACTGAACTCTCTTCCAATACTGGATTATTAATGTTCTGAGGAAGTGGAAAGATTTCAAACAGTTCATCCCCCTGACTTGCAGTATTTCCCTTGTGAGTAAAATAAGGACAGTAAAATAAGGACAATCTTCTTCAAACTTCACATCCCTTGACACAACACATTTCTTAGTGGTTGGATTGTAGCACTTGTATCCCTTTTGGGTGGAAGAATACCCCACAAACACACACTTGGTTGCCCTGGCATCTAATTTGTCACGGTTCAAGGCTTGAATGTGAACAAAGCAAACACATCCAAATACCTTGAGGTGTGTCAAATTAATTTTCCTACCCTTGAGTACTTCATAGGGAGATTTAAACCCTAACACACGACTTGGGAGTCGGTTGATGAGGTAGGTGGCAGTGAGGATAGCAAATGACCAAAATTTCTTTGGAACATGCATATGAAGCATGAAGGCACGAGTCTTCTCCAAGATATCTCTATTTTTTCTCTCGGCTACTCCATTTTGTTAGGGAGTCCCTACACAGCTGGTTTGATGTATGCCCTGAGAACTTATGTATTGAAGCATGTTGTTGGATAGAAATTCAGTGCCATTATCAGATCTTAACACCTTAATGTCTGATTGAAATTGTGTCTTAACATGCATATGAAAATCTTTGAAAATAGTTTGAACTTCACTCTTTGATTTCATAAGGTACACAAAACTCATTCGAGAGAAGTCATCGATAAATAGAACAAAGTACTTGAACCCTTCTATTGATTCAGTTGTTGGTCCCCATACATCGGTGTGCACCATTTCAAAGAGTTTACTTGTCCTAGACATTGAATTACCAAAAGGTAGTCTAGTAAACTTAGAAAGTTGACAAGTATCACAAGTAACATGATTTTTACAAAAATTTGGAAATAATTTAGACAAGATAACTTCAGAGGGATGAGCTAATCTCTTATGCCAAAGTTGGTTTTCATCTACGGACTTTGATTGAGCTTGAAGGGCCTGAGTAAAACAGGTATTCTTGCACAGGTAGTAAAGTCCATTTATAAAGACCCCTTCACCAATCATCTTCATGGTGAGAACATCCTGAAACATCACATTATCTGGTGAGAAAATGGCACGGCAATTTAGGGTGTTTGTGATCTTTCCAATTGACAGAAGTTGGAAAGGAAAGGTTGGTACATATAAGGCAGTGGAAGGTGTTTTGTGTGAGAGTAAGTTTATTTCTCCTTTTCCCAAAACTAAGACATTTTTTCCATTTGCAATAGACACATGTGAGGGACTTAAAAAACGTTTAAAATGATTCAAATTTGTGACTTTGTTTGTCATATGATATGTGGCTCCTGAATCAATTACCCAACAATCATTTTCAGTACTAGTTAATAGGGCAGTAGTGAAAGCTTTGAGTATACCTGGTGCTTCATCCTTTGGGACTTTCTCATTTCCAGCAAGAAAGCCAGCAAACTGTCCCAACATGGCTGTATGACTGCTCTTTTCATTGCCTCGAGCTTGTGAACCTCATTCGTGTTCCTTACTTTGAAGGTAAGCTGCAAACTCATTGATAAGTGACAATGGGTTGGTAGTGAACTCCATGGATCCTTGTGAGATAGTAGAGGGATGAGCATTGGCAAGTTGAGCCTTGTAGTGAGGTTGAAATTGCTGTGAGGACCTTGGTATCATTTTTCCATCTTTGCTGAACTTAGGCTTGAGTTCAGGATGAAGTTCCCAACACTTGTCTTCCACATGACCAACGCCATTGCAATATTTGCATTTCAGGTGTGTATTTTTACCCTTGTACACTTTTGCCTCTGAGGTCTTGTAGTTTGAGGCATATGCACGAGTCTCAGTCAATCTCGAGTTGTGCTCAGCATTCATCACTTTCTTTCTTGCTTCTTCTCGTTGGATAGTTGCACAGACATTGTTGAACGTGGGAAGCTCCTGACTCATCAAGATGTGACTCCTTAGATCCTCGTACTCGGAGTTCAAACTCCCCAACAGTTGGTAGATTTTGTCTTCCTCGGCTCGTTTAAGGAGAATGATAGGATCTGTGGTATGTGGAAGGTAAACATCCAACTCATTCCACATGGCTTTGAGGCTTCCAAGATGTTGAACAAATGTTTTCCCTTCTTGTTGGGCACTGGCTATGTCCTTCTTAAGTTGAAAGACACGTGCATAGTTGTTTTGATTTCCATACATATCTTGCAATGCTTTCCAAAGCTCACATGAAGAATTGTAGTAGCTAAAAATCTCAGCAACATGTTTCTCCATGGTGTTGAGCAGCAAAGACATGACAAGTTGATCCTTGCAAAGCCATGCACCGTATGAAGGGGAGGAGATGTCTGGAGCTTCCACACTTCCATTTACAAATCCTAATTTCCCTTTGCCTCCGAGAGCTAGTGACACAGCTCGAGACCAAGGGAGATAATTAAACTCATTCAAGAGAACTGAACACAAACGTTGATTGGTGTTAACCTCGACGTGTGAGAAATTTGAAGAAGAGGCATGCGAGATGTCACCCTCAATGTTTATTGAATCTTCTTCAGCCATGGCTTACGATTGAAAGAAAGATGCAGCGGGAAGAATGGCCAGAGACAGGTTACAAAACCTGCTCTGATACCATGTAGAATTTCTGGTTTAAAGTTTTCATATGTATTTCATATGTGTTGGTACAAGAGGGAGTCCGGATATATATGAGAAGAGGGAGGGAAATCTGTTATATGCAGCCGACAAGAAATCAGGAAAATGGGGAGAAAGTAGTAGGAAGAAAGTGGAAAATAAAGCTGCTGCAAGCAACCAACAAGAAAATAAAAAAATAAGGAATAAAGCTGCCAACCTATCTGCCAACCTATCTAAACTTAACTTATGCAAGTCTACTCCTTTAAATCAAGGGAAAGGTATTACAATGACACTCAACAACACTGCCCGAGTCACAAAACCCAGTCGTATGACTGCCAAGTGTCGAAATGGGATTGCGTTTAGGCACTTTACCCGACACTCTCCTCCTCCCTTCTCACTGGTTCAGTAAAGGTGGGAGCTTTATCGAAAGAGCGACGCCATAACCACCGATTCAAAAGCTCGGAGAAGTAATGAACGACCTCTCCAATGGAGCTCTGGGCGACCAAAGGTGCCGTCTTTTGGTTCCTCGACTCGGTTCCGGAGTCTGACCTCCGCCTCGCCCAGCACGGGCAGCTCATCAAGATTACTGGGGTACTCGTTCTCTCGCCCTTTCAGCATCAGCTCGTTTTCTGTTCTGGGTTTCTTGTAAATTTAATTGGGGTTCTGCATTTACTTGAAAAAATTAAAAAAAATTGTTTTGGGTTTTTTTTTTTTTTTTTTTCTTGGAATGATTTGGTTTTGGGGAGATTAAGGTTGGGAATGTGTAGTTGGAGTGTAATGCAGATTTATGCGATTGGTTGCTGAGAAATTGGAGGAAAACGAAAAGGGAAATTAGGGTGCTTGGTTGGTGTTATCTCTGTTTGAATGTTGCATTATATGGTGGGCATATGTCCCTGTGTTTGGTTTCTGAATTTTAAACAAGAATAATTTGAAGTTCTGGAGAATTATTGTTCTTAGAAATCGAGCGAAGCGCAGCTGAATTATTGGAGAATAACTTTAAGTGGTGGAAAATCAGAAAACTTGTTTGATATCATTGAACTAAATTAAGACTTTGGGGTTCACCAAAAAAATAAAAGACTTTGCGAGCTTGGCTGGTTCAATCTTTGTTGCAATTGTGGGTTTATGCAGCACTTTCACTTTCTAGTTAGAACTCATTAGAAATATAGCATCGTCTTGAAAGACTTTAGGCAGCTGTTTTTCTAACCATTTTTGACGTGAGGTTCTATCTAACAAATGGATTGTGCACGTGATATGTGCTCGTCTTTAAACTTGTAAACATATGCATTACGGTTAACCTTACCCTTTTTTCTTGGTTATTTCCACCAGTTTCTCATCTGTCACTCAGCATGTGGTCTATTCAACATATGGGAGGACGAACAATAGCATGTTGTTCCAATGATTTCAGATTGCATCATGTGGAAGTCTCTCCCTTGAATCTTCATATGAAAAAGCTACCGGCTGTATCTATGCCTCTACTCTTTTATATGAGTACAGGAGATTAACTCTACAGCCAGGGAATGTCAAGAGATCATGCTTCCATTGGCATTTAGCATTTTGTGAGGTATGAATACTCTTCTGTAGCCATGTGGATCAGCAGACTGTTGCATGTCCAAGTTAGATCAAATAGGTTGATTGCGTTCATGAGATGGATAAATCATTTATACTTGTTTCCCTGTTCCTTGTGCTTTGCGTCAATTTATGCGTTTAGTTAACTTTATCAGGATTGGACTGCTTAATTGGCACTTGGTACTCAAAATGATTACTCAAGTTTAGTCATTTTTTATCGTCTTGTTTTCTGCCACATCCATCTGATCATCTTGCACCTCGACTTTGGACTTCATTTGGCCCTTGCAGCTCTGTGACAGTATTTGGAATGTTGCATAGAAACAATGACATGACTACAATTGTTCAACCGCCAGAAGTAATCTCGACTGGGTGTCTATGGCCAAAACTACTTCTCCCCGTTGACATTGATGGGATGTCCTAAGGTCCTCTCAAACGGCCGGGAATTCTGTCAACCAAGATTCAGTACAACAGGCAGAAAGATGGTAGTCGGTAGGACAAGATTTTTTTGGATGATAACCCAATTTCCTTTCATTGTGTACACCTTCCACTAATCACTACTATGTAGCCCTTCTTCAACTGTACTAAGCTTGTAATATTATTTTGCTTTTGAAAAGGGCTTATTCCGACTTTTAACAAAAGCACTAAAGTACTTTTTCTATGTGCAAAATCTCCATTTGGTAATAGTTATCCATTCCAATGGGCCAGAAAAACAAATGAAAAGCTCATCGTGTATATAGTCCATTAGCATTTCGATTCAAAAAGTAAAAGGAAAACTAACGAAAATTTCAAAAAAATTTCTCTTTTAACGAAAAACTCTTTTTAAATGTATAGTGAATAGTGCCAGTTAAAGGTAAAAATGTGGTTTTTCGTTAAAAGTGAACAGTACCTAGAGTGTTTTGTTAAAACTCTCAAAAGTAAAAGGCATAAGAAAACACTATTGTAAAACCCCCCATAAGCTTCTAACATTATGTTTGGCAAAAATGAAAATCTGTTTTTGGCTCGTACAAGCTTTTTCATAAAGCGTTCTGGAAGTAGCACCTGCCAAATACTTCTTCATGCTATTCTTCTAAATGCTTTTTCAGAAAACACTGAAAAAATTCAACTTATTTATAATAAAACCACTTTTAAAGAAAGTGTTTTCCAAAGTTACACATCATAATATTTAAATGGGCCCTTAGCCACGCATGGGCCTCTTGTGCTGGTTCTAGTCTTAGACAACAAAATTATTTAGTTTGCAAGTTTTAAAAATATAAGGTCATCTCCAACCGAAAATGCTAAATAGAGGCTCGTCTATAATTATAGTCATGCGAAAAATTATTTTTAAATGAACAGTTTAGACTATACTCATATACCATCTCCAACCGAAGCGGCTAAACATAGCCCCCTCAATAATTTATTTCCTCTCAATAATTTATTAGTTTTAAATTTATACTTTAAATTTATTGGTTAATTTAATTAAACTACATTTGGATATTTTAAAATCTAAGTATTGAATTTGAATCAATTATTGTAACTTGGGCCCCAAAAAAGAGGCTAAGAGGGGGAGGGCTACATTTGACCAGCCTGATGCCCCATTTGGCTAGATAATAGTTTGGTAGGCGTTATATAATTATCGCATGGCCATTGGTTGGAGATGATTTTCTTGACAAATCAGATCATTTTTTTGCTTTTAAATCTTTAGCCTCTTCATTGGAGATGGCCTAAGACCAATTTTGATTTAAAGTTGAGTCCAAAAAGGAGAATCTTGGTGCAAGTTGAGTTCTTGGCATGGATTTGTGTCACTCTCCGAAGTTGACGAAGAAAAACAAAAATATTAATTTGGATCAAATTCATGGCATTCAATTGGAAATTCTTAAGGATTTTCCTACTTTTCAATAAATCATTTAAAAAAATATTTCAATTTTATTACCTTGCAGTATCTTTGAAGGCATATGCTGGACAAATATAATACATAAAAAACAATTTAAATGAGACTTTCAAACTTTATTTTATTGTATTTGTAATTTTGAAAAGATTTGGTTTGGAGATGACTTACCAAATGTAAGGTCAAGGATTGACAAGTTGAAAATTAGACAGGATATGCTTTCATCATTTAATTCATTTTTTCATTAGAAATCTGTCAATCACTTGCCTAATTGCAGATTAATGATAATTAATGTTAAATTTAATGGTATAGTGTAGAAGATGTGACTGCCCTTTTAGTAAAAGGCATTTACCTACTTAGTAGACTTGAACATGTTAACAAACTTCCAGCGCAAGTAAGCTCAAATGACATTCAATGTTGACCTTCTTTGTTTAATTTGGATTTGACTTCGTAATCAACTTTACTTAGAATGTGACAATTTATGGATAAGAGAAACAATAATCCATCGTTATGCTGCACTCAAAATTCATGATTTTCAGATTACACAATTTAATATTATAAAACTCGTGTATTTCTTGATTTTGTGTGCGCTAGTAAACACATAAAAGTAAAGAATTAGAATCATTTTGTACTTCTTGATTTCATGCACATTCATGTTTATTTTTAAGTCAAATAAAAGTAAAAAAAAATATCAAAAGAAAAAAATAAATATAAATGTATATATATATATAAAAAAAAGTGTGCAAAATTCATTTTTTGTTATATTTATTCTACTTAAATTAATAAGTATGCCATCAGTTGTGTCAAGCTAATCGCATTTTCACTTTTCGTTCTGGTTGGGGTGTAGTGACTCAAGTGGCAAAAATATTTTCCAAGTATTTTCCTCAACAGTAAAATAGCATATGCCGGTGTCTCCATTATTGTTGAGCTCATAAGAACGGAAAAGGGAAACAATCCACTAGCTAGGTGGAATACAAATCTAAGACTAGATTTTCTTTCCTTTTTCGTCCAAGAACAAGGAAACCTATATATATATCAAAGAACCCGCTAGGCGTGGTCTTTACCCGTCTGAATTAAGCATCGCTTGGTGTTACTTAATTATTTCTGTCATCAAACACCGTGAAACAGTTTTTGTGTTTTAGTAATAACTCACAAAATGGTATAAGCTTATGGCTTGTGCCAAACGACACCTTACGAAATGTTTGGGGCTATATTTTGGTCCACAGCTAGCTTGCAGTAGACAATAGTATTTCAAGCTTATGTGTGGAGATGAATTCAGCTTTAGTGGTTAATTTAATTAATACTAGTCGTGGCCCACAGATAATACGTGTGTAATTAAATTTGTCCATCATTTGTCATAAAAAATAGGGAACTTTAACGAAAAGCTCCCGGTACTGTTCACTTTAACGAAAAACCACATTTTTACACTAAAAAGTCAATCCTGGTACTATTCACTTTACCCTTTATTTTGTCCTTATCATTAAAACTCAAAGTTTTCAAGCCCTTTTCATTAGTTTTCCTTAAAAAATATTTATCACCTTTTTAATGAAAAAAAAGAAAGCACTAAAAGGCTAAGCTCATCCCTTCTCTCTTAGTGTAGATAATATCGTTTGTTAAAAAAAAACACTAAAAAAAGGAAATAAAACGGGCGTGGAACTTGAAAGAGGGAGAAGGAGGGGTGGGGGTGTTTGAAAAATCATTTTCACAATTTTAATTTGAAATAGAGTGTGTTATGTTTACTTAGTTGTGAGGTTTATGTAAAAAAAATAGCAAAATTTGTGTTGCATGTAATTATCAAATTGCTCATGTTTTTTGATTATTATTTTTGTTTAGTTTTGATAAGAGGGTTAGAATAGTAGTTTTTTTAGAGTTTTGGTTGACAAACAGAGTTCTATTAATAGAAAGGGTTAGAATAGTAAATTTTTGGAGTTTTGGTTGACAAACAGAGTTGTATTAATAGGTAGTTTAGATTATGATTAATACTAGCTTTCATCTTCTTGACAACATCAATGTTCAATATAATACAAACAATTTATGATAATCGTAGCAAAATACGAGTTAGTTCATGTCTAAATATAATGGCGGATGACATTGCCAATTGGAGTTATATAATATGGATATATATATATATATATTGTTTTTGAACAAGCGATATTATCTACACTAAAAGGTGGGGGAGTGCGCATATAATATAGATCTTGAATATCATTATTTTTAGAGCCTGCCTAAATTGATCG
Source organism: Malus fusca (assembly GCA_035220775.1). Taxonomy (NCBI): domain Eukaryota; kingdom Viridiplantae; phylum Streptophyta; class Magnoliopsida; order Rosales; family Rosaceae; genus Malus; species Malus fusca. The sequence goes on along the minus strand of CM069059.1, from coordinate 20,981,485 downwards.
GAACTCGTTTACTTGATAATTGGATAGAACTCGGACTGTTTGTAATAACTACTAGAGCTAGTTTTGGGTGATCCACCCCCTTATATTACCCAAAAAACAAAAAACCCTATTAACTTCACATAAATGATAACATCCTTTAGTAAAGTAGGTAGGAACCATCTAACACTCGTTGATAAAGATAAACGTCATCTATCGATTAATGATTACAATATCGCCCAACAAAACAGATGAACTTAAAACTCATATATATCGGTCCTAGCTAGGACCGATATATATGAGTTTTAAGCAACTTATGGAGTTGTATGGATGAGCACTTGTGGCCTCGATGGTCATAGGGCTCCCCTTAAGGGCCGGCCTTTCCCCTTCATTTCATTCGTACCACTTAAACAAAGATTTATGATTGATTACATGTGGGGTTTAGTTCTTAAGCAACTAGCATTATATATTGCATGCAAGCTAGACGATGTTGATCTAAGTGTTTTAGTAAAAAAGATCAGCATAATATCCCGTCGTAAATTAATTTAGATTGAAACCAAAAGATATGATTCCAATGCAGCCAAACACTAAACTCCTGTAAGCATCATTATCTTGTTCTTCACCCCAACGTGGATTAATATTTAAACAATTGAATAGTTAATTGCATGAACAATACTATAATGTGTACCCACTAATTGGATGTTCCTATTGATTCATGCAATGTCAAGATTAAAGTTGATACGCTATTTATTTTTCTAAGTGTCTATGTGTACGTGGGTGGCATTCGCAATTTGGTGTTAGATCTTTGAGACTAGCTGTACTTTCGGGTTGTTTGGCACCAACCAAACTATAAATATTGAAAGAAGCAGTAGAGAAGGAGAAGTACTGGAGTCTAGAAAATACATTTTTGCATAGGTGTGATGAATATTGAGTATGCAAGTTGTTAAGCCTGTAATAGGTTAATAACTATAAACAAACATTTGCATGAAGAATCAAATCTGCACAAAGGAAATTGAGAATATGAGCTCAAGATTATGCTTTGTTGTTTATCTAGTTGGTGCACTTTGGTTATGCCTTTAGAATTTCATAAAGTTGGTCCTTCCTTTAAAGTAAGCATCCTCCACAATTTTCTCTTATTTGTTGCCTGTCGGACTAACGATCTTATATGATCATTTTAATCCACGGAATTTATGCTAATTATTGTAGTTGATTAATTAGCTAGCGATTGCAATATTAACATTCCCGGTATCAATTTGAACAGGGGCATTTATTTTTGAATATTTCAATCCAGTCATTCATCCATATTTCATCAGTGTTCTTTTAATAACAAGGAAATCCTCACTGCTCACTCCCTCATTTGTTACAAAGCTTTAAACCCTAGTTATGTGCAACCACGGTAAACCCCAATTGAACTAACAACTATGTTGTTTAAATACTTCTAGTAAACCATACTCTTAAAAGGAAAATAAAACAGAATTTTCCGAAAAACACTCCATCAATTTCTTAATATATTAAAATCACTGCCAAAACCATCTCGAGCCAGTTAGTATAGAAGCATATATAACTCATAACTTTCTGATATACACCGTACAAAACTTCATATTCCTCAAAACCGATTCTTCTTGGGCTTACGTTTGTCGAGCTACTACATGAACTGACCACTAATTAACCATCATTGCTTCATCAATCCAAAAAACACCTATAAACAAATGAATGTGTTCGAAATAGGCAATTTTGTTTAATTGATCAATCGTGCAACAAAGTTAATCATGTTCAAGTGAATATAAAGTACTGTAAAGGGAAAAACATTCATGTTTCGTTACTTTGTTCATGGGAAGGAAAATTAACGTTTAACAAAAAAGAAATTTCCTCTCTTTCTGAAAAAAATCAAAAGAGGATAGATTAAGACAACATGACATGCACATTGAGTCAGTGACTGATTGGAATATTTTTTATGTGATATTTAAGAACAAACAAAGCTACATGTAGGACCCAATTTTAGCTTCTCAGTTACCTCTGTTCATCTTTTTACAGTCAAAAGAAAGTGGCAATCCATGGATCATATATCATCAAATTTTATGCCTGAAGAACCCCGAAAAAAGAAGGGCTCCATGAAGGACCACGGACCAAAGTTGGACATGTTCTCCAATAATTATTCAAAGATTCAAGTAGTTTTGAAGGAAAAAATAATAAAAATAAAAGTCAAGAATCTTCAAAGCTCCCCCACCAGTCAAAATGGAAATTCACTCTGTCGAATCCAATCATCGTAGGAGTTGTTTAACCCAAGTGGGTTAGGTTCGGACCAGCGGCTATCCCACTACTTGATCACTTGATTGTTAACTTTGCATTGACCTTGATTTGTATGATTAGTGCAATCTTCCATGCTTAATGGTTCTTCTTATCTTGTTATTTTATAAAATTAGAGCATCAACTCTTTAGCAATGGTCCCCGTGTGATACACCTTCACATAGAAAAGAAGATCGTTAAGATTAGTTCAAAACTAATTAGGTTTCTTCTTCAATCTTTCATTAGCAACTAATTTTATCTTTCATTAGTGGTTAGTGGTATGTTATCACCAACTGAAAAGCAAGTTGACCATGCACAACTCAAAAGGAAAAAATAGTGATAAATTTGGTGTGAGTCGTGTGACAATTTACGTGGTTTTGACCGTTCCATCAATACGTTGATGCAAATTAGTGATTAGACCGAAAATTTCGCTAAAATTAGTGGCAAACTGTTCGTGAATTAAGCATATCTCTTTAAACAAAAATATAAACATCGTGCGCTCTAACTACATGTGGGGTTTCATGCACAAAAAGGTGTAATATTTTATTTTATTTTTTGAAATTGATGAGGACTACATTATGATACATGGTTGAATAGAAGACTTCCGATAAAGCTGTTCGAGTCAACTAATTGGTTTTGGATTTCTTGATACACAAGTTAATCTAAAATATATGCGCACAACATGCTCAATCCCAAACCATATATTCTCGAGAAGACCTAAGATATGCATAAGTTTCATCGAAATGCCATGGATTTGCATCAAAATATAAAACCATGCAAATATCATAGTGGTAGGCTAGTGGGAATTACTTTGTAATCCCCGCTGTTTGATTCGACCACTTTCTCTGGTTAATTAGCTACACTTTGTTCCTACATGCATGGAGTCCTTGTTAGTTAGTTTTCTTTCCTTTGTACAAATAATATTATAATCTAAATTAAATTCGAATACGGGGACTTTGAGTGCAAAGATGAACACTCATAACCAGTGGCGGAGTCAGAATTCTGAATGAGGAGGGGTCTTTCACAAATATGTATATATATATATATATATATATATGAGTGTAAAAAGTTGAATTCATAACATGTTGACATATGCAATTTGTGTAATCCTCACAAAATTGAAAAAAATCTCTTAAATTCAATACTAAGAAGAAAAAAATGTAAAAACCCAGACAACCAAGTAAGAGGTAGGTTGTGGAAGGCTAAAGAAAATACAAAGAAGTAGAAAAAGAAGGGAAAGGGGGAGAGGTTTGCAAATAAAGAAGGTGGGTTGCTTTAGAAAATTATAGGGTGTATATTATTGTTAGGTGAGAGAATCGAACCAGAAGTGGGGTTGCTTTTTCCATTTAAAATTGCACATCTCTTTTAAAACTCCCCTGCCAAACTTATCGTTTCATTAGACAGTCGAAAAGATTTAAAATCAAAACAGCTTAACGACGTCGTTTGCTTCATCTTCTTCCATGAGGTTCACACCTCAAATGAAGTCAGGATGGGCCAGGGACTACCCTAGTCCCTTGGTGGCTCCGCCCCTGCTCATAACCAACTAAGCTACAACTTACTTCCAAATCCTTTAAGTTAGATTACGGAAATAATCATATGAATCTACTTAGTTTCAATTCAAAAAATATATGATCAATTATAGGATCAAATGTAGAGGTTGCAATAGTTGCATGGCTATCCTAATTAATAACATAATTATCATCGGCATCAGACCAACTTCTTTTAACTAGGCAACATGTTTGTTTGTATCGACCAGTATATAATTAAGTCTGGATCAACATTAAAAAATATTTGTATCGTGCATAAAAATTTATTATTCCACAAATATATAGTAAGGGTCATTTTCTACTTTCTTTCACTGCAATTTCGTCTCTAGTCTTTCAACCTCTCGAGTCTATAACACATATATTGACTAAAAGATCCGTACAAGGCATGCCTTATATTATCAAACGTACATAGTAAGCTGTGATGGTCATGGTGACATTTTATTGTCGAGTTTTGGAAAATTTGTGCATGACTAATAAATTAATCATCCACAAATGACGAACAATCCAACATGGGAAGTTTCCTTCAAGTTTTCTGGCCTCCTACGAGGTAATTAATACCACAAAATTTGGATATTTGATTTGCTCTTATAGTCTTCACTGCTTTATGTATAATATTTTCAAAACCCTCGTGGGGGTTGGAGATTATTAAATTCAACTGTTCACATTAAAGAAAGCATTAATCAATTAACTCTTTTAGTCGTGCTTAATAATCTTTTTTGAACCCAACAAAAATATTTGGCAATTTTATATGCTAGCCTTTGACAATGATCAGCCTACTCCCAAGAACTGACCTAAGCACATTGCTCATCAAAATAAGAAGAGGGTAATGCTAGGAGACTAAATTTGTAGATAAAATTTGTAAACTAAATAATATGTCACAAATAGGTAATGCGCATGTTTGTCAACGTTTAAGTAATAATTCAATCATCAACTTATATGTCATTTAGTTTACAAAATTTTGTCTACAAATTTAATCTTCCTAGCATGAAAAAAAAATCTAAGCACATTATATATAGAGATTAAAAGATAAAAAGTTAGCCCACATATACCTCACCATCCAATGTATAAATGTTATTAAATCAATATGAAACCTATAATTCTTTTACTTCAATTTTTATCCAAAATTGTTGTGTATATATTTAAACTCCAAACCTCCTGCGGCAAAGTGATTTTTGTTTTTTGGCTAAATAGCCAAAATGATCTTTAAGATTTGCATAACTCATCACTTTGGTCCTTAACATTTCAAATCGATAAAAGTGGTCCCTGAGATTGTCCACCATGGTCATTCCGTTAAAAACTCCGTTAAGTGTCCAGGAGCTCTTGGCCGGAAGTTTGGGCAATTTTCAAAGCTTCGTACCTCAATCGTTTCTTAACCAAATTCGACCCATAATATATCAAAATGAAGATATGAAAATGTAGAATAATATTATACCTATTTGGAAGCCCAATGGATGCTGTAGATGGCCTGAAAATAGCCTCAAAGTTAATTGGTCCGAGGGAAAATTATTAGAAAACTCGCCGGAAACTGGGTAAACTTTAAACATTCATAACTTCTTCAATACTCAACGAAATCAAGTGATTCAAAAACGAAAATCATACTTCTCTACGAGACGAAGAGAATGGTACCTTTTTAGATGGCTAAATAGCGGTGGTTTGGCCGAAAAATGGCTCGAAAGTGGCTAACTCGAGACCACGACAACCACTTTCGAGCCATTTTCCGGCAATTTAGCCATCTAAAAAGGTACCATTCTCTTCATCTCATCGAGAAGTATGATTTTTGTTTTTGAATCACTTGATTTCATTGAGTATTGAAGAAGTTATGAACATTTAAAGTTTACCCTGTTTCCGGCGAGTTTTCAAGTTTTCCCTCGGACCAGTCAACTTTGAGGCTATTTTCCGGCCATATCCGGCAACCATTGGGCTTCCAAATAGGTATAATCTTATTCTACACTTTCCTATCTTCATTTTGAATTATTATGGGTCGAATTTGGTTAAGAAACGATTGAGTTACGAAGCTTTGAAAATTGCCCAAACTTCCGACCAAGAGCTCCTGGACACGAAACAGAGTTTTTAACGGAATGATCAAAATGATGGATGATGGACAATCTCAGGGACCACTTTTATCGATTTGAAATGTTAGGGACCAAAGTGATGAGTTATGCAAATCTCATGGATCATTTTAGTTATTTAGCCTTGTTTTTTTTTTTTTTGCCGAAACTTGAGGTATCCCACATCTTGAAGTGTAGGACTAATCTTAATGAGTCCGAAAAGACTAAAGGCATTTAAGCTCACCGTTGATCACAGTCAAATGTCACACGTCATTCCAAAACTATCAACCAGATAATCACTCATATTTTATGTACCAAGTGAATATTGAATAATGAACAAGTTATTATTGAATACAAATAAACCAAAGGGTCAGTTGCCATAACGTTATAAATGTTGAACCCATTGCGTCCAAGTCCTGGTTTGAATTCATATAGTTTGAATTAATTTTGTATAGTTTAAAAAAATTTAATTTTGTATAGAAAGAATGTTATATCATTTTGTAAAAATTTAATACATAAAAAACAAGAACAATGGGAAGTGGGTGGGTCCATGTTTCATTGCAATTACCTAAAGTCCTACACGTGCAAATATTTTAATCATAACGATGGCCATGGATTCATGGTGAGTCCATCTCCAAATCAAGTTTAAAGTCGTTTCTTAGATTTGCTGCAATTAGGATAAAATGTGGATTAAACTATTTTTTTTTTAAATAAAAAAACTAGTTGGTGGCTCAGTCACAGAATCTTTTGAAAGAACGAGAAAATTTACAGAGACGTTTTAATTTTTCTTTGGTCATCATCATGTGTGGTGGTTAAGGCACGAAATCTTTTGAAAAAATGAGAAGATTTACAGAGACATTTCAGTTTTTCTCTAATCATCATCGTATGATTCACACGAGCTAAAGATCAAACTAGAATAAGCCGTGTAAAATACGTATCTAGAATTTACGCAAACCATTGAGCCTCTGTGTGGTGATTTTGCATTAAACTAATTGATTCCTCCAAGTAAATTATTAGAATAAATTGTCTATTGACTTGAATCTAGTCAGTCTTCATTGGGTCGCAAGTCATTCGTTTGACCGCATTGTTTGGTTAGAAATTGCTTACAAATCTACGGACAGGGTAATGTTGTGCGCGACTCTCCAGAATCCAAGCCGTCCATTGGGTTCTAAATGTTTGTCGCTTCCGTTGCGTGCCACACATTCTGATTAATTATGCAAGTTATCAAAATAGATAAATAAATGAAATTGCTATAATACGAATATAAAACTTGTACATACACCTCATTACAAATAGCTACGTTTCTTCTTTCCTGTGTACTTTTCAACTGTCAACAGATTAAACGTAGATAATTTTTTGTTGTAAAATATTATTAATACATATGTCAAATAGATTATAATGAATTTGATATACATTTGTAGGCCTCTCCTGTACTTTTCAAATCTCAATAGAAATAGCATATAAAATAGTACTCTATCCATTGAAATTTTTTCTTCTCATTTGATTTTAGTGGTATGAAATACACATTAGTATGTTGTATTTTGTATTGTACATAATACCATATATAAACCAATATTTTAAGACTTATGAGCAAGCATGATACTCCAACTCATCACAATCAACTATATAAACTAACATCCCTATTATTTTCTTTCTAATTTTGAATTTAAAAAATTTATTTTTGAATATAGAAATGATATTGAACGAATAATGCGACACAAGACCTCAGGGAAGAACAAGATCCATCATGTTCCGATATATGTAGTTATAAAAAATACTACTCCTACCAAAATTTTCATGTCACATTTGTACCACATCTCTAATTAATAGAGATGGAACACATATATATTAGCGAGATAATACAAATATAATATGAAAAATGTGGTAAGTATAACATTACTATGTAGTTATGTATTTGTTGTGTTATCGATATATAGTTATGTTTTTAAAAGTATTCTTAACAAATTTTACCAAAAAAAAATAGTATTCTTAACATTTAATTCAATTTCAAGTTAATTGAATTCAAGTTAATGTATTTAATCATCAAAAGAATTATAAGCTTGTCATTTGTTAAATTATGACGTATTTTTCACCTGAAATATTGATATTTACTAGGGTACAAGTAAAACGTTTCTAAACCCCCACCCCTAACCCACCACCCTACTCCAACAGTGTTTTAGGGTTTCCAAGTTCCGAAATACGCAGGAGCTTTGGAACGTGGGTAGGAGCAGTCATGGTCAAGGTGACTCATGGCTCTCGCATGCGCCCGCCACGTGTCAATAAAACAGAGCTGATAACCATAATCCAGATATTATTATCTCAGTCGATCGATCTTTTCACAATCCCGCACAGAGGCCTAAAGACACTGCATCAGACCAGACCAGAAGCCATGCATGAACCACCGAATGCATGCACCCGTCGTAGCCTAGAGTTCTTCTCTAGCGCATGGGCATTCATGTGCGCCTCAACTCCCTCACCCAACAACAACGCCACAAACGCCGCCACGTGTCCTGCTGGGGAACCTGAACTGACGGCTGCCTTACTTGGTTGTCGAGTCCCTCCTACACGGCTGCACCTACAGAAGGCTTTTTTATTTGCTGTTGCTGTTTAAATTGACGCGAAAGTGTAGTTTTAATTAAAAATGGTGTGAGAAATATCCAGTCGATTAGATTAGATTTAGTTGCTTTTTAATGGGCGTAATTGTTTAATGTTTATGAGGTAATTTCCAGCTTCAAAACAAAAGTTATGAGATAATATTGTTTGTTAATTGTTGTGTAACTTCTCAAATTTAAAATTGAAAAGAATAAAGCAAATACAGATGTAGTCGTTCCTAGAGAAACACAGTAAATACTTCTAAATATTTTCAATTAAAAAGAATAAAGCAAATACAATTAATATAGTATTGCCGGTGGCTATGCTGGAGGTTGCTGTCGTAAAATATCTCATGCCACAACCCCTACGATGGTGGAGTTTTTGGCTGCTAGGGACGATGTGTGCAATGTGCGTTGGATCACCAGTGGAATCAAGTCATCCTTGAAAGTGATTCCTTACAACTTGTTCAGTCACTGGGCAGTTTCCAGCAAGATGTTCCTCCGTTGGTTGTGATTGCAGAGAGGATATCATCAACGCAGGTTTACAACAACTTGCTGATTTCAAAGTTTGTCATTCTCGTTGTTCTTCCAATTGTGTGGCGCATAGATTGGTCAAATTGGGCTTAATTTCTAATTTTGATTCTTGTTGATTTGAGGAACCTCCAGATATCATATTGAATGTCCTCCTTGATGGTTGTATGCATTTTAAACGTTCATAATAAAACCAATTCCGCTTCCTCTAAGTAGGTTACTCGTCCATAGAGATGTGATACTATATATTGCAACAGATAAATTTGTTCTCCCAACTATTTTCTTTAAGTAAGTCATCATATAGTGTTGGAGTTAATTTTTCATGATTTTTTTAATTGTAATTATATATTAGGTCAAATATTTATGTTCTAAGCTTTAACCAACAACCCGAACTGAAATCAAAGTCAAGGGAAAGGAGGGATGAAATCCTCGCGCGAGTCAAGTTGACCTAGTGATTAAGTTGTTCATACAATTACTAAACAAATAGAGTAATCTCTTAAAAATATACGACTATGAGTTATTCGTTGTTAATTTATTAACATAAATATTTCGTCATTTATATTAAGAAATGTGATGTACCACATTGTAATTTGAACACCGAAAAATCTCTCATCAACTTAATTGCTCTTTTTTGTAATTCCAACCGACAAGACAAACCTGCCCAGGTCATGGAGCAAAATAGTGTCGTGCACATCTTGCGGCGTATCTCCCAAATATTTCCCCTCCCTAACTTTATTAGAACAAAATTTAATAAAAAAATAACTTCTTTCAGTTATAAACTTAGAACCTCTACGCTCCCACTCTTTCAGTATAACGGTTTTCTATTTACTTTTCATGTTTCTTTCAATTTTTTCTTTTTTTCACTTGTTTAAGTTTTTACTCTAAAATTTATTTTTAGAATTTGATGGTATTTTTTAGCGATAAATTTCATTATTTTTTGAAGAAAAATATTTCATTTTTTTATACAACTTAACGCGACCTTTTATTGTCATTCAGTATTACGGTCTGATAGTATTACTCTTCATTTAGAAATAAGAAGTCTTAGGTTCGAATATCGTGGATGACGAATTCAATCCCAAATTAGATTGCACATTATGTGGCTTAACCGAACTCCCATTTCCTTAATGTAAAAATATCGATGTATTAAAAAAAAAAACCACGACCTTTTATTCTCTTACAACGATCTTTCATTTCCTTACAAAAGAATGTCTTCGTATCAAATAAAAAAAGAAATTCATAATCCAAGCCAGAAAAAATATGCACCATATCTTTCCTATATATAGCCCCATCAATCAGCTTGTTCTTGGTTCAAACTCAAAAGCCACTCCTCCTTCCCTTCCTTTTTCTCACTGCAAAAGGAAGCCTACCCCCTACTCTCTCTCTCTCTCTCTCTCTCTCTCTCTCTCTACAATCTACAATTCCGCCATGAAAACAGAGATAGAAAGCCTATGGGTATTTGCCCTGGCCTCCAAATGCAGAGCTTTCTCTTTCGAAAGCATTGCATGCACGCTTCTCATCGTCTCCCTCACATGGCTTCTCACCTCTCTAATTTACTGGTCTCACCCGGGCGGCCCAGCATGGGGCCGCAACATCAAAACAATCGGCCCCTTCTCGAAAAAGAACACCATTCCGGGGCCCAGAGGTCTGCCTCTCATAGGCAGCATGTCCCTCATGACCTCCCTGGCCCACCACAAAATCGCCTCCGCCGCCCTATCCCTCAACGCCGCGCGCCTCATGGCGTTCAGCCTCGGCCAAACTAGAGTCGTGGTCACGTGCCACCCCGACGTCGCCAGAGAAATCCTCAACAGCTCCGTCTTCGCCGACCGCCCCGTCAAGGAATCCGCCTACTCCCTCATGTTCAACCGGGCCATCGGGTTCGCCCCCTACGGCGTCTACTGGCGGACCCTCAGGCGTATCTCCGCCACCCACCTCTTCTCCCCCAAGCAAATCAAGGCCTCCGAGGCCCAGAGGAGGGACATAGCTTCTCAAATGGCGGCAATGTTCGGAACCCACAAGGAGAAACTGGCGGTTCGTGACGTGATCAAGCGGGCGTCGCTGAACAACATGATGTGCTCTGTTTTTGGCAGGAAGTACGAGCTCGAATTCGGCTCCGTGGACAATGAGGTCGAGGAGCTCAAGGGGTTGGTCGACGAAGGCTACGATTTGTTGGGTATGTTAAATTGGTCCGATCATCTTCCCTGGTTGGCCGGTTTTGATGCCCAGAAAATCCGGTTTAGATGCTCCAATCTCGTCCCCAAGGTGAACCGGTTCGTCTCCAAAATCATTTCCGAGCACCGAACCGGTCTCAAATCCGAAAAAGACGAAAAGGCCCCTGACTTTGTCGACGTCCTGCTTTCCCTCCAAGGACCTGATAAGTTGTCCGACTCCGATATGATCGCCGTTCTTTGGGTACGAATTTAAATCGCTCTCTCCCGATATTTATCGGATTTTAAATAAAATCTTCTTTTATCTAAACGCTGTCGTTTGCTGTATAGGAAATGATATTTAGAGGGACGGACACGGTGGCGGTTCTGATCGAGTGGATTCTGGCGAGGATGGTTCTGCATCCCCAAGTCCAATCGACGGTCCACGACGAGCTAGACAAAGTTGTTGGCAGGTCACGAGCCGTCGATGAGACAGATATCTCCCAGCTGGTGTATCTGACGGCTGTGGTGAAAGAGGTCTTGAGGATGCACCCACCGGGCCCACTTTTATCTTGGGCCCGCCTGGCGATCACAGAAACAACGATAGATGGGTATCATGTGCCCGCGGGGACCACAGCCATGGTGAATATGTGGGCCATTTCGCGGGACCCGGGAGTCTGGGCGGACCCACTGGAGTTTGAGCCCGAGAGGTTTGTAGCCCGGGAAGGAGAGCAGGAGTTTTCCGTTTTCGGCTCGGATCTTAGGCTTGCACCGTTTGGGTCGGGTAGGCGGACTTGCCCGGGAAAGGCTCTGGGATTGACGACGGTGACGTTTTGGGTAGCTTCGCTGTTACACGAGTACGAATGGCAACCGTTGGATGGGAATACCGTGGACTTATCGGAGGTGCTGAAGCTGTCGTGTGAGATGGCGAACCCTCTGGTTGCAAAAGTGCGCCCTAGGTTAAACCTAGCTCACTGAAGCTTTTAGTAGTAGTAGAAAAAAAAGAAGAAGAAAGCGAAAGTGAAAGAGGTTTGTGCAGGGGTTAATGATTCAAAGGGCATATACGGTATACCCTTTACTTGTTTGGACATGTTGTCTAGGTCTGTCACTATCTTGGATGCCAAGGTAGGTTAAATCTTAATTTATGTAAGTAATGGTGAAAATCAATACAAGTTTGGGTTTCCTAAAGACCAGCATTTACATGCATGCATTCTTACATCTATAGTATCAATAGAGTAGTGCTAAATAAAATCATTTTGTAGTCGAGCACTAGATTTTTAAACCGAACATGGTCGACGTGACATATTTTACAATATTATAAAAGCGTCACATCTCATTCTCATTCTATATTCTCATTTTATACAAGAGAGTTCTAAAAATGTGAAACTAACAATTCTTTTTATTAGTAGCAAATATATAATGATATTCAAACAAGGGCTCATGGCAAAACTTGGTTCAAAGAGATTACAGGCTCGTTTGGAAGTTTTTAAAAAGACTGAAAATGCTTTTGTTGAAATTGATTTTGGGTTCCAAAAGCACTTGAGGTGCTTCCTGCAAGAACACATATCTAGTGCGTCTTGCAGGAAACACTTCAAGTGTTTTTTTCCAGGATCCACTTGAATTTTTAATAAAGATCGGTTTCAAAAACAATTTCACTAAAAGTACTTTGAGTCATTCTAAAAACACTTTCAAATAAGCCCTATTTATAAGGTTCAAAATTTAATTGGTATTTCGTTAAGCTTCAAATACTATATAGTTTGAAATCACTTAATTTGTTTTACATAGTAACATATCTTACAATGGTTAATGGAAAAACTTGGTTCAAAGAGACTTTTGTAGAGTTGAAACCTAATCGGTATTTCTTAGAGAATATTTAATGTATGCAAACTAACCTAGTCAAAAGTGTTATTAACTTAAAAAAAAAACAAAATTTAATTTCTAATGGGACATATCTAGCCTAGGTTAAATAGCTCATGCCAGGGCTCTCCAAGGGGGCAGTTTAGTCCCCGCTCCTGTCCAAGGCTCTTCAAGACTCAATTTAAGAAGAAATTAATTGTCAATGAAAACTAATTACCTAATACGTTTTAGCCCCTTACCTCTCACACCACTAGAACAACATAATTTTGAAAGGGCTAAATTTTATGAATAATGGTATTTTGAGAGACCAACTAATGCCTTCAACCCCTAGCTTTTACCCTTTCCACTAAAGCCTAAACCACCATATAGTTCGAAATCAATCTATTATTGTACGTACTACATAGAAATAAATCTTTGAAATAGATAAACTATTCTATGTATCTTCTGAGAAAAGTTCATATATATTGTGACTTTTTCCGGTGAATGAGTCAACACTCAAACAACAGTTAATTAATTAATTAAATTAAATCACATTAATATTAATCAAAGAATGATAATGACCCTTAATATTTTTTTCAATGTACAAATTTGTGAGAGGTAGGCGTGCACTGGGGCTGCCTCTGCTGGGCTATATAAAATTTTGACCTTAAAATAAGGGAAGTGTTATTGGCACTTCAAAAATCTCATTCTACACTCCTCACAAGTGTATTTTTCTTTCCTAATATAGAAAGTTTGGAGTGTAGAATGATATTTTTGGAGTGCTAATAACAATTCCCTAAAATAATGTGGCTTTTGTTGTCCACAGGACCACAACCCTTTAAGCGATTTTGGACCCTTACAATTGGAGACATATGTTCAGTTGACGGACAATATAAGAATATAAGAATATACCATTAGACAAATTGAGATTTTATAAATCACTTGACAATACAGAAAGTGCGTCATCCAACTCTTTATAGAATATGCAAAGTTTCTTATTTTTCCAACATTATATTCACACTCTCAACGGTATATATAACCAAGAGCAGCCTATCCAAAGAATTGACAAGTTAAGTTATCAGAGAGACAAGCTTCCAACAATTGTCAACTTTTACCACAAAATGCCTTGGTATTAGTTGAGAGTAGGATTAAGATATTTAAACTCTTATTTTCTCCCTCATCCTGCCAATGTGGTATATTTCAACACGCCCCCTCACTAGGATCCAATTAGTGGGTCAAACGTGAGAGATCCACACATTAACAACCATGTGGAGCCAAGAGACTCACCTAAACCGCAGAGCCAAGAGACCCACCATCATTGCACAGGTCAAGAGGATCCACCCATCACTACAAAAAAAATATGAGTACTGCGAACAATAAATTATCTGTGCCCTTTGAGGCCAAAAAGCACCAACAATTGTGCCCATAGACGAATAGCAACAGTGCAACAACTATATTTCTATTTGTGTCCTCTATAAGTGTTGCCTTTGATGATAGCACACAATAGGATGTTTTGTGCCCAAAGGCTAAGCACAAATAGGGGTTCTTTTGTGTCTCAATTCTGACATTTTTGACAACACTGACTTTTCCAAGCCATGTTAGCACAGTTTTGTTTGTGTGCCCAATAGGTAAAATATTAAAAAAAAAATTCAAATATTACAAACAAGCTTTTACAAACAATCAATTCATACGAATAATGAAGACAACAATTCCTAATACATGTTTTCTTCTATGAAAGTAAAGCCAATTCCTAGTACTTATTGTTAATTCGTGTTTTCTTCTTGAATAAGCAACTAAATACATGAGGTTGACAGAGCTTATAACAAACTAACCAAAAAAGAGAGCAAAACTGCCTCTGTTCTAATCCGCTCGACTATTGTAACAAGTCAAAATAATAGTAGGCGCCAAGATTATGACAATAATAACTATTCAAAAATTTGACAAGAGGTAAAAAATTTAGATAAATACCAAGAGACGTGCACGTATGAAAAGCATAATTAAGAATACAATAAAAGATCTCTGAGGAAGGAAGTTAATAACTTTGTATACCTGGTCTTTGCCAGATCTTCCTCTAGACATTTCACTCGTTCTGCAGCCTGGTCTTGAGCCTTTCTTGTAGCTTCCTACATTAGTTCATATTTTCTATCATATTTTATAGCAGTACAAATTACCAAGTAACAACGATACCAAACATGCACTTCCTTAGATAATATCCAATGATCACAATACCTTAGAACTCTCAAGGAGAAGCTTTCTTGTGGAGATGACCTGCGGAAGGTTCCTGCCAAAGGTTTCCGACGATGATGGAGCTCAAGAGCCGCCATGATTTGATTCGGGGAAGGAAGTGAGAGAAAGGGAGTTGGAGAGAGAGACAGAGGTGAGAAAGAATATGAGGGAGGACGAGTGGAAGAAGAAAGTAAGGGAGAAAGATGATAGAGAGTATGAAAAGGCTGAGTGGGGTGTGGGTGAGGGTGTGGGTGTGGGTGTGGTAGGAAGACACGAACATTGTGTTTTTAAGACCAAATGATTTAAATATATTAAACCAAAATGCAGCAAAATATTTTTATGTGTGTTTGTAAATTAATAAAAAATTATGATTATTGATATCCATACACAGTGACACAATTTTGTGTGCTCAAATTTTAATAGGCACAAACACACTTTCTTGAAGACACCAATTAAGGTGCCCTTTTATTTAGGAGACACATTTGAGATAGTTTTTGTGTTCTATGACATTTAAAAGCACAAATACACATATGTGCTCAATGAAATTGAAAAGGGCAAAAATCAATTGTGCTCTTAGACCATTTTTTTTGTAGTGCATCATGTGGCATTACAAACCTGTTCCCTAATTCTGATACCATGAAATACATTGAATGCTTCGTTGGTTTATTCATCCTCTAGAGTTTACAATATATAGACACATAAGCCTTAGTCTATAAGAAAAGTAATTATAAAAGATAAAAGAACAGAAGCGTAAGATTACAATAAATTACAAATCTCCTAGAGTATCTACAATATAGTCAACAATGAGAGCATGATTATAGAATACCAGACCTTCGATTTCTACCGCAAGAAGCAAACCTTTACCTGTTATGAGCAAACAACGTCTTTTTCTAGCTACCTGAAAAATGCATTTCGTGATGAATAAGATTTCTTCAGATCATATATTATTAGACACATCCTGGAGTAGACAACCTGATAGACATCAGGGTTCACCTTTGTCAAACAATCATGTTCCTGAACCATGATGTGGACTGGGCCCGTGGCTGAACACACAACACTCCAAACCCCTTAAAATCTAAATGTTCCAACTTATTTGGTAAACAATAATCAACATTTAACTTAAGCACCATGTTGATCCGTCCCTGTGAATATAAGTGTTCCCCTTCACTCTTTATCTAGCTCCCTTTACCCCTCATTAATTTATTTAAAGACAGATACTATTTTATCTAGACTTTTTAGGTTTAATTTTTAGTTTTGAAATCAAATATCCACCTCTTCATTTATCTGGTGCATGTTATGCACCGAAAGATATAGTAAATATTCACATATCATCATTCCCAACTTTTGGTAACTAATCTCTTTGAGCGTGTGGACAGACCTTTCACACGGGTCACACATATTTTCTTTACGATGAACTAATCTAACTAAACTATTCATAACTAAAGTCGAACGGGTTGTGATGTAACGATGTGAAGTTAAAGTCCCGTGTTAGATAATCAAGATTTCTTGCATGTTTTATTAGAAGTTTGACTACTTCCCTTATACCGCTAGTAACTGTTGTTCAATAAATTTCAACTTTTGTAACTTGTTCAAACATTGTTTTTCATGCAACGTATGCACTTTCATTTACTTGACCTAGACCTTTCAATTTGGCATAATTTTAGCAGCATAGTCAGGTTTATTATCTAAATTACCTATTAACGGGACACTTTGGATGCGGTCCCTAACTACCAGTGTTCTTTGACTGAAACCTTTATGGTTTTTAGTTTTTGATTGAAGTCCCTGACATTAATGTAATAATGTATTTCTATGTAGGTTTTTATATTTTTAAATTAAAAATGAAATTTGTAGTTATTTATATTAATGAGATTTTAAATAAAACCCATAATTATGGGATTAAAAAGATTAAAGATGAATTATACTCTCCAATATATTTTGTACACACACATGGGTACGTTCATCAAAACTAACCAAAAAATTATTGTATCAAAACATGGGTACATTTTTCAAAAGCACAAAAAAAGAAGAAGATATGAGGCTTAATAACATTATTAAATTTCTTCTATTAAACTTGACATGGATAAATTCTCGAATCAATGAAATAGCACCATATAAGTTTAAAGAATGGAGTTTTAACGAAACACTCTTAGTACTGTTCACTTTTAACGAAAATAACAGTTTTACTCTAAAAACTCACTTATGATACTATTCACTTACAACACCTTTTTGTCATTTTGATTAAAACTCAAAGTTTTCAAGCCCTTTTTATTAGTTTTCCTTCTAAAAATTTATGGGTACAAACTTATTCTAATTTTATTTTTTATATTTGGGAAATGTTTGAATTGAAAATTAATTAGGAGTTATTAAGGGTGTGATTATTAAAACTCTAAATCAATTACTAATTTTTTTTATAAAAACTATGTAACTTACGTATAATTCATTAATATATTAATGTTAGGGACTTTGATCAAAATCTAAAAACTGATAAGGTCTTAATCAATGAACATTAGAAACTAGGGATTGGATACTAATTTTTCCAAAATAAAATGACAAACAGTGATTTAATTACACACAAACTAAATTTTGCTGTTTTTCTGTGACAACCCGTCCCAAATTTTATTATTTTATAAATTTTAAAATGTGAATTTACGAAAATGCCCTAGAGGCGAAAAGTTTTGACTTTCATTGACCAACGTGTTGTGAGATGTACTAAATATTCTCTTAGCGTATTCCTGAAGTACTCGATGATAATAACGCATAAACGCATGAAGAAGTGAATTTGGAGCTACGATTAAAGTTTTACGGAACTATAAATCTGGGAAGTACGTTTTGAAGGAGTTCCATTTATTATTTTATATATTTTCATAGGTATTGCTATATTGGGGGAGAAGAAAGACTGGGCAGAATAGCCCAATCGGAGAAGGAGGGAGAGAGTTTCAGGAGGAAAATGAGGGAAGATGGTGGTGAATGGAGAGAAGAGAGAGGATGTGAGGGCCAATCAGAAGCAAGATGGTGGCGAATGGAGAGAAGAGAGAGGATATGAGGGCCAATCAGAAAGAAAGGAAAATAGGGCACGAGAGAGAAGGAGGAAAGAGGGGGGACCGGGTTTCCCTCAACCCGTGACTCGATCCGTTTCCAGATTTCACCCCGACGCCGATTCCGGTGATTTCTCGGTAAATTGATCGTCGCCACCATTCTTAAATGACTCTAAGACCATCCCTCTACCATTTCCACTTCTGAATTGAAGGAAATAGGCTTGGATTCGTGATGATTCTCACCGAGGGGCTCCGAGGACACCACGGCGGCGACTGGCCGTTTCTAAAGCTACCACCGTCGACCACCACCATGGGTCGACTCCTCATGAACCCAGGAACAGGTCCCAAGCCCTGGTTGGGGCGAAGGAGCACCGGAGGGGGTGGATCGAGGCCACCAAATTTCTAGGGTTTCGATAGGTTTCGAGACAATTGGAGCTTTTCCCCGCCAAATTGGACTTGGCCACAAGTATAAGGCGCCATTCGTTCGGGGCACCTTGATGCGCGTGCTAGAAAATCAAAGTGTGGGCATGAGGTGAATGGGTCTTTTCCTTTCGATCGTATATTCATATATGTGATTGATAATTTCACAACGTTTATAAATTGAATAATTCATATAATTACTGTGAACTACGAATGGCTTGATCCTTGTTTAGGGTATGTAGGCAGTCTAGCGAGCCGTTAGATACAGCCATACAATAAATAAGACTAAATAATTGAGACAATAACCTTGTTTGGGAAATTGAGCAATGTGAAGGAGATTGGGGGAAAATTGAGATTTAACATTATGTTTTAATGGTTAAATGTTGGTTATAAATCAATGTGTGAAGAATCGTAACACCGAAGTGAAAAATAGTTAGTAATGATAGTTAATTAAACTAATGTTTAGTTTGGCTTATTACCGATAATTATTTCCAAAGGTAAATAGTTCGGGAGTGGGGCAATACAACTTATGCATTTTATGCCATTTGTATATATACTTATATATTTGGAAATATTATGAGATGGTTGAATTTCGGATTTACATCCTGGTATATCCATATGTATGTTACTTGCACATAATTAAAGGTGAATGCTCTGAAGTGCAAAGGTGAACGCATGATGCACATGTAAGTTCAGGTGAGTATATAGTATTAGTTGAAATGCTGGGATTATGATATGACTACATTTATGTTTTAGGCAACTCCGACCTTGTCGTACAAGTTGCCTATGAGTCGTACATATTGTATTAGATGCATTTAGAGCACATAAACCTACACCCCGGTGTTAGTGCTCCCGCCCGTGGCCAAGGCACAGTCTTTCACGTGATGTTCACCTCCCGCACCTTACGCTCACCATGGATCCAAGGTAGGTGAACAGTTATGTCGTTCATACCACTATAGGTGGTTCCGACTCGTAGGTGACCCGCGATTATTCGCACAGTCTTCACGTGATCGTATCACTTGAGCGTAAATATATATATTTATACCCAGTCCTGTCGTACAGACCACCTTAGGTGGTTCAGACTAGTGTGCAGGTGCGGTGCCGTACAGGTCACTTTAGGTGACTCTGGCTAGATTGACTTATGAGCTAGCATTGATTGATGAGATATGATTATAGTCGTATAGGTCACTAGAGGTGACTCCGACTTATGAGCTAGCATTGATTGATGAGATATTGTTATAGTCGTACAGGTCACTAGAGGTGACTCAGACTTATGAGCTATCATTGATTGTTGAGATATGAGAATAGTCGTATAGGTCACTAGAGGTGACTCTGACGTGCGTGCTAGTATGAGTTATTAAACACATGATTATTCAAATGCTGATGAGATGCTGTGTCGTGTTATACTTTTGAATTTACTGTTAGTATGCATTTGATTTCATACTTATACATAGTATCATTTTCCGTCAATCATACAGATTCTACGACGAGGAGCTATTACCCTTGACAATTGAATTGATTTTGGAAATCTTTGTGTTGCTCACTCACACTTTCTATTTTTGCACCTATCTAGGTTCTAGTAGAAAAGTTTCGTATCGACTAGGATTTGTGGCACTTCCCAGTTCATGTAACTCATTTTGATGGTATAATCATTATCTTACCTTACTATATTTTACTTATGCTTTGTATCACGCGTGAAATGGGTCCAGACCCACTCACTGCGTACTCAGGTATATAGACACTTGTAGGTTTAAATTTATTCACATTTCACACATCATCACACCTTATAGCTTTGTCACCCTCCAGGTGTCGGCCAACACAGCTCGATTTGGAGTCCTAGTAGACATTCTAGGTTGGGGTGTGTCATTTTCTCTTTCCTCATCTGTAGAAAATATAAACTTGATATTCTATTCATAGCACAAAGGCTAATATATACAAGCTTGTAAGCTTAACGTACAAGTAGGGATCTTAAAAATCAGAAATCCAATAAGAATCAGATTACAATATTAATTCCTTAACCTTAGGAGATATTATTTCCTCTGACAAAACTCCTCTAAACACCACCCCCCCCCCCCCCAAAAAAAAAAAAATTGGAGCCGAGAGGCAACTAGGTTGACAATACTCATTTTCTAACACCATCCACATGTCATCATCGCATATCTTTAATTTTAAGAAATAAAAATAAAAATAAAAACCTCCCCCAAGGTAGGTTCTCTCTCCCCCCTTCCAACGAGAAAAAAACTTATGTGGTGCTTTAAGTGCCACTAGACAATGCCTAATGGTACTACAACTCAATCAAAATTTGACACGTGGCAAGATTTAATTATGATTTCATAGTTATAGTTTACCTTTTAAAGATTTCATAATTACATAAAAACTGAAAATATATTATAAAGTTTAGTAAAATTAAGAATAGACTTCAATCACCCAATCGGAGCACTCCTCCACCTGAGAATTCACCCCTCCCTCGTTGGCGCTGAAGTCGGTATTGTTAGACTAAACTTTGAGGGAATAAGCTATATATTTTCCATTTTCATAGATTTTCCTATCATGGTTAGCCCAATTCTTTGAAAAATAAAGGAGAAATATTTTGTGTTTGCAGAAAATGGTTCATCATTGGAAAAAAATAAAAAAACAAAAGAAAACAAATCCAGGTCAAATCATATGTAATCCTTTTCATGATCAAAGTCTAAACAATTCCAATTAATCCATTGAGAGAAAATATGAAGTGATGGGGTTTCAGTTCTTTAGAGACAAAAGAGATTTAACACATAAACTGGAGGAATGTGATGAATGCAACAAGTATACCTTACTTAGTAAACTAATCAACCCATATTCAAGTTTATTTTCCAGGCTTTTCCAGTGGAGGAAGTCTGGGTGGGTGTTTTTGTTTTATTTGTTTTAAGGTTGGAAATAATATTTTTCAGTTTTTATGTAAATAGGAAATTGTAGTTAAATTTAACCACACGTCAAATTTTGATTGAGTCGTAGTGCCAGTGGGCATTGTTCAGTGGCAAGTTGAGTCTCACATAAGTTTTCTCCTTTCCAACTTCCCTCTTCTATATATTTTTTTTTCTTATTAAATATTTTATATTTACACACGTATAATGTGTAGGCTTCATCTAATAACATATTTTGTAATAGGGTATTGACCTCGAGATTACTACCCTAATGTTACAATCATGGACCGGGAAACTAATCAAATTTCGTTGGCAAGTGTGAAACAGACAAGTACATTATTCCATTGACATCAACTATGTGTCAAATTAATTAATTTAATTAAACAATATTAGTTATTATTATTCATGTAAATGTGGCTAAGCTAATGGATTATTTATTCACAAAGAGCATCAGCTGGTGGGAAGCCATAGGTTAAGAAGGCGTCACCAGTAAATATAACATGATACGCAATAGAAACTGGTCGCTTTTACACACATATATATATATACTGTTATGCTTAAATTTCTTTGGTGCAAATAGAATTCGGTCTTTTAAAACAGTTATTTTATTATAGCGGATTATTTGGTTTTCCTACGTCAAATCAACTCGACAGTTGTCACATACAGTTGTTTGATATATAAATATTCCCAATAAAAGGTCCTAAATAGCTACGTATGTGCGACGGGAAACTTTTTTAAGCACTTTTTTATGATTTTTTTATTCTAGACTCATTATATGACTTTGAGATCCTCATGCATACTCATAAAGATTTTGATGTCTTGGACTGGATTGCAATGCATTAAAGAAAGTTGAGGTTTTATTGTAAAATTAATTTGCAATGTAGGGAGTAGCCACCTTTTATAAGTTATAAGCTCTTACATGGTTTGATCCCTCAGTGATGTGGAATTTTGTTCTCATATTCTTACATGAATAACACTCTAAATTGTATGTAATGAAAGAGGAAAACGATCTTCCATGTTGAGGGATTAAAAGAAAATTAAACATGCAAGAAACTTCTTTCTAATCCCACCGTATTGAGAGATATTAGAATGAATAAGTTTTATTCATGAGTAATTCATCGTCTACCTCTAAGTTGGACAAAAATTTTTCATTTCTTCCTTCAATATATATACATGAAATATAAAAAATTCTCCATTTCAATCCAATCAAATCTTCTATACGAAACGAGGCATATACAGTTGACGGATTGCAATTGCTTTACGTTGTTTTTGAGCATTTTATTTTAAAATTTTGTTTCAAAGTAAATTTTATATGTAGTTCAAGTTACAAAAATGATATGAAATGGGGTTACACGTTATAAAATAAGTTAGTTTCCAACTATTACGCAATAATTTTTCTAAAAAGTGGGAGTAAGAAGATGCCAGGCAAATGGAGCAATCTCTCCCCCAGATATATGTAGATACTTCAAGCCTACCTGTTTATGTATGTTGAAGCGAAAGATATGCTATGCTAGCACCACATACAGTATGAGTAACAATCAGCCTTACCTATTTAACCTAAATTTTAAAGACCGTATGGGCCTTAAACCCAGGAAAATGTCGAGAGCAAAAGCAAAAATCAACAGTGACGCCTTACGTGTAAGATGCTGATGAGTTGTTGTCGTTCATTTGGCTCCTGCAATTAAGACAGTTGATGAAAACAAATGGAGCCAACGACAATGATCTATCGAACAGTATTTCGAGCCTTTTTCTTCATATAGAAGTATGAGGACCACCCTACTGTAATTATAATTAATAGTTAACAAGACTTAATTAATTGATTTAATCATAGCCGCAAGAGTCTCCGACTAATGCTTGCTCTGAATTCCCAGACACAGATTTTGACTGGTAAAAGAAAGATAAACGCAAGAAACAAAATTGCTTGGATTGTGCAGAACAAAAACAAAACAATTTGGATGCCGTTTTAGTGTGGATGAGGCAGAAGAAGATGAAGAATTAAATAAAATACATGTGATGGGTGTTCTTTGTTTGTTCATGTTTTAATCCAATCACTATTTTGGATGAGATGGGATGCTTGTTATTGACTTGTCACTTGTGGTACCCATTAATTACCGTTCCTTAAATCAATAATTAAATCCCCACTTGTCAATAATTAAGAGAAAAAAAATTAATGCATATTATTATTTCAAAATTTTACTTTATCCATAATTTGACAACAACATTTATTTAATTTTTTTTTTTTTGGGGTCAAATCTGAGGTTAAGGGTCTGTTGTCCCCAATTGCATGTATCCTTTGTGTCTAACGATATACGGAATATACAAGCCAAACGCATAAAACACTTTGAGAGAGTGCTCCTTCCCTGAGTATTCCAATATCTCGCTCTCTCAAAGTGTTGTTGCAATGCTAACGAGGTACTAACTTTTCTACAAAATTTGTACCTTCAAAAGTTCTTTACTTCACTAGTATGTAGTTGGGGACACGTAAAATCGCTTATATATAAATAAATAAAAAAGTTAAGAATAACTATTTTGTTTTCAATTTTCATTTTTCTAAAAACTAAAAATTAAAAACTCGTTTGATAACAACTTTCAATTTTAAGAAAAAATTATAATTTAAAAATTAGCTTTTTCAATTTTTATTTTTTTTAAGAACTAAACATAATTACCAAACGGAAGTTTTAGTTTAAAAAAATCTAAAAACTAAACTCTTAAAATGTGAGATGACGCTCGTATTGGTAAGCTTGGTTACGTTCGTAAGTTAGTTGGGCCGGGATTTTATTTAAGAGTTGTTTTATTCACACCCTATATCACATACTGAATACACTTCACATTTACTTTTTTATTTAACATTTATCTTAAAATACATCACATATTTTCTTATACTATCCTCACACACATCCAAACCCCCCCCCCCCTCCCCCCCCCCCCAAAAAAAAAAAAAACTCTTTCTGCATAAACTCCACATTCACCACATACACCCCACGCTGTCCTCATACGCCCAGATCAACACCATGTATTCCGTATTCATCTGTTAGAAAAGAACAAAAGGAAGATGTTGTATAATTTCAAAATATGTAATTAATTAAATCAATTCTTTGTGGCAGCTGATTGGAAAGGGTCATAACCCCTCAAATGGAACATGAATATAGTGGTTGTTTGTAACTGGAATATGGGAAAGGTTCTAACCTTTCATAATGCTGTATGTAACCGACACATTGGAATGAACATATCCTTCCAATATAACGTGGTTATCTTCAATTGCTGGCAATTTGTTCTTTCAAATTGTAAAGGTAAGCGACGTAAGTTTATGAAACAGTATGTACTGTTTGCATATCAGACTAATACCCAATCAGATTGTTTCGAAAAAGGCAGTACCAACATTGTAGAAATCAAGGAAAATGAGAAAATATATGAAGTCTTACCTCATGTGAAACTTGCAAAATGTTAATTTCATGTTCTATTTGTCAAAAATAATTTTTTTCATCAATGTGTTTTTTCTTTTAGTGGTTACTGTTTTGTTCTACAATCGAGGGCTAGAGTGGCTTTGAGAGCATGAAAAGAAAAAAAAAAAAAAAAAAACAGGATACATGTTGGACATGATTTCGGGGTGTATATATGAAATACTTATCTTGTTTAAAATCTTAATAGGCTTAAATAGTCATTTCATATTAAAAATATATGTCATTTAATAACAAATTTTCACACGAAGCGTATTCAATGATGTGGAGCGCCAATAAATAAAAAAAAACTCTTTATTTAATCATCATTGGATGTGAATATGTGTCTTAACAACCCAATCGAGGTGTTTGTGATAGACATCTCAAGTTCTTTAGGTGTGTCACCTTACGCTCGAATGGAAAGTTTATATCATTTTATGTCAAACGAAAGCCAAATTGATTGTTCACATACCAAATTTATGGACATTTCCAGATAATTAAAACTAAACTCGGCTTTCTGTTGAAATCAAATCATAATATAATCTGCACATGATCAGTTGCTTGAGGTTCAACAAACATCGATCGGATAACGAGCTGAACCTCATGTTTGTTTTCTTGAAAAATAATGCGTGAGATAAACGCAAGGGATATACTAGCATGCATGTCATGAACTTAATCAATCACCTTAATTACGATAAGGTGGTTGTATGATTATGATAAGTACCTAAGTCACATAGGGTTTCCGTACGATTATAATTTGACTGTGATATTTTCTTGAGTAATTATTGTAAATTTGTATGGCTTCTTTTTTTGGGATTTCGAGTTTAGGTGTTTTGGGTTCAGAGTTTAGTTTTCGAGGGTTTTGTTTTGTTTCCTTGAAAAAGGTAAGAAAATAGTATGCGTTTATTTGATTTCGTTAAAATTTTGTCAGAATTTTCAACCTGATCGACGGAAAAAGAGTGACACGCCAATTTATTATTACAAAGTTTTACTATTCCCCTAATTTGGTCTAAAATGTAACTTCATTGAAAAGTCCAAAAACGAAGAGAGAACAATTTATCATTACAAAATTCTACTATCCCATAGTCGGTACATAAGTTAATATTATGACATCAGTATTACTATGCTAATCAGTACTCCATATATTATGACATACTAACTTCGAAGTAGTTGGTGAAGTTGCTTATTCATGATATCAAATCCCACCCTAATCAAGAACACGACATATCCCACAAATCATGGTAGATTTGAAGCACAAAACTTGCGGAAAAGTGATTCGTAAATGGTCCAGAGTTTGGATTGTCATTAAGCAAGTGAAATTGGCACCACAAATTCACAGCTACATAACTAAAATAGGGATTAGGGAGTGCCAAACGACATAACCTTAAACAGAATATTGAACAGAAAGATTCTACTCTTTTTCCATTGATTTGATACTACGGACGGGCTGTCTGATCGGTGTTTTATGAAAAATAATCATTCAATTATGCTTTAGGTTTGAGGCTAAGATTAAATTTTTAGTCCTTTTCCTACAATATTTTTTATTTAACAAAACGATGTCATACTTTCAAAGATAATTTTCCAACTGGTTATTGAACCCACGACAAAATCACTACACCACCGCAATGAAGTGAGCCACGAATATGTATGTCAGACTCATAACAAAAATATTTCGTCATTGCATCCATCTGAGTTCTGAGTTGAACTATAACTTTCTCCAACCAAGGTAATACAATTGCTACCAGACCAATGACTAATCGGCTAATTTTTAAGAATAATTGGTACCATCCACATAACGAGCCCTGCATTGTCAAAGTTGATGGCAGGCTCTGGAAACTTATTTGAACAAAACTTGCCATAAAAGGAAAGAAATCCCACTGTAAATATGACAGATATAGTACTAGAAGAAGCTTAAGATCTAGTTGAACCCGTAGAATGAGGATCCTATCCGGATTCTCTTTGTGATGATCCCGGAGATTTTCCAATCACGTCCGTTCATCATATATTGTATGGTCAGAAATAATTATAATTTTTTTTATTTAAAATTGAATATAAATACTACCTGATGAAAACTGACCATACAATGTACGATGAACGGATGTGATTGGAGGATCCAGAAATGACCCTTATTCAAACCCGTATAGTTAATGGGCGTATCTATGAACTCGGATCAGCAATCTAACATTCTCAAGCCTTTTTTTTGTTATTTGGTCGAAGACTGAAGCCCAAAAACCAAATAAAACTAATTAACAACCAAAGAATTCCAAGATCCAAGACTTTTTTGTTTGTTTTGTCAAGTTAAAAGCCCTCTTGTTTTTAAAATATTATCAAATTGGCCCGTGTACACTCACTTCTTCACCTAAGTTCGAATCCGCCTCTATTCTTAAAAATAGACGGAATCTTGACACGACACTTAGAAATTGATGGAAACTCACCAGTCATTAAGGATACGAGGTTCTTAATCAAGATCCAAGTATAATCCGCATTGAATTTTTTTGAAATTTGAAATAGTTGACACATAATTGCCAATGTGAATGAGAGAATGGGGTTCTTCATTCCACACAACTCAAATCTTCAGTTTCTAGTTTTTGGTTCTTCATTGCCAAGATCAAGTATGAAACGCGAAAGAGTTTTAAGATTGGAATAAATATTGGAGACATCCAACACTTTTATTGCAACCAAAATCTTCGTTTGTATAAATCGTTAACTTTCTGCATGTAAAGCTCGTCTGTGAGATACTATCGCGTGATACGAGTACTAGAAACCGCATGCTATGGTACCACATCCACATGGCCGTGCTCCAGTTCCACACAATAACCTTTCCTCGTATGGGTTGCCAGTGAGGAAGCTATTTTGCCAAGTCTTGAATTTTCTGCTATCCGAAGACGTCTAAATCATGAACACAAGCAATAATGGTGAATATTATCCCATCAATCACACCGACTGAACCAGCTAAATTGAAGGTGAAGCAGCAAATGTTTTAAAAGAAATTATTGCAATGAGATGAAACAAAGCTTTGCCGACTCAATAAATTCCAAGCCACACAAATACGATACGTAAAAAGGTAGTACAACATAATAATAAATGAAAACTAGTAACTGAAATTCCGTTATTACCACTTGAGTGATAGACTATCGGTCTGAAGAAAGTTCATACGGATGGAGGATAATTGGACTACTTTTTATTGTAGTATTGCAGAGCAAATGCAGCTCCCAAGATCAACAAGGGTAGCAGAAACTGTAAAAGTTTTACCACAAGTCCAGAAGATTGTTCAGCGGGAGCAGCTGCTTGAGGAGGAAGCTTGTAATTTGGCTGTGCCGGTATGGTGGACGTGTCAACCTTGCCTACATAGTATTTTTCCATCTGCTCCCTCGCGGAATCGCTGTGCCCCACATCATTAAAATCATCTGTTGCATCTTTTTCTGCAAGATTTTCAACCAAAAATTCTAATTACCACACAAAAACGTTCGCATACTCTAACCAGTAAAGAAACAGCAGTAGGAAAGCTAATAGATAAATTCTCTAGCTGAAGTCTACAATCTTACCGACTGCTAATAGCAAGACTTCATCGCCTCCAGGGTGTTCCTCCAAGAAAGGGGTCACATCATAAACCTGTGGTAAGTGGTTCAAAATATACTAGATAGTTAGTGAAGCAGGTAAAAATTTATGCAGGTAGATGAAGATACAAGTAAAAAGTGAACCATCTAAATTACCAGATGGAAGAATTCACTAAAATCTCTGTTGATTTTCTGTATGATCAACATAACAACAAAGAGAAGGACCTCATAGCTAGGAACCAAATTAAAAAGCGTATGTAGGTCAGTATATTCACTACTGGAAGCAAGTGTCCTTATCTTTATAACCCCTTCTTACTGTGAAACAAATATAAGAGTACAGAAACTGACCAGTGAGGAGGCCCAGCTAATTCTTTCCTGACCAATGACCAAAAATGTCTTTGTAAAACTGTTTAGCTCTGCAGCTGCTGGGAAGGGGCAGCAGCAGCTGATCTTAAAAATTTCCTATTTGCATACCCATTTGAACAAGATCAGCTGATTCTCCTGCCCAGCTCGGCACGTGATAGATTCACATACTTTTTTTTTCATTGTTCTGACGTCCTGAAAGTTGCCTGTAGTGCAACAATTGTTTCCCACACCACCAGAGATTACAATTGTTTTCTCTGATTAGCAAGAGTTATTTCAAACAAAACAACTTTCATAAGTCAACCCCGCAAGTCCACTACTCGCCATGCTATCAATCTACCTATACATAATAACAACCAAATCGCTCATCTTTTACAATTCCACTTCCAATCTGACACATTTTCCCTTAACCGTTCAGAGTTATACAATCACATACTTAATCCTCACTACCTTAGAACCAGCAAGTGTAGAGCAACACCAATGAACTATCTTGATCTAGTGGAAGAAATTAATTAATTGTCCTGCTTTAAATGTGTTTACCACATACAACGCAATTCCTCCTCGATACAAATTAGTACCGCAGGCCTCCTCCTCCATCCCATCCTATTTAATTTTCCAGTGATCAAATTCTATTAACACCAAAAACAGACACACCAACTACACAGAAAACACAATGTGCAATTCAGTCCTCCACACAACAATACCATTTAACACTTAACCACCATATTTTAGCAATAATTATACCTTCATATTGCTTGAATTCTCCTTTATACTTTCAATTAGATCTGTAAACCTTCATCCATTCAATGCAGATAATGCAAAAATAACTCCTTTAATACAAAAAAAGTGCGGCAGCACAAAACCAAAAGATAAATCACAAATCACAAATCAACCCAGAAACTGAAACAATTCCAGATGCAAGGATAACAAAAAATAAAAGGACAATCAAAAAGGATTTTTTTTTTTTTAAAGACCACAAATCTGACCTTTCCGGAGATTATGATCCAACAATCTTTCTTGTGGTTGTGCTTTGCCACCTCATCGAAGAGATAAACTTCAGAGTTTGAACCCATTCCTGCAGCTGCCTCCGTTGATCACAAAGTCAACCCCAAACCAAAATAATAATAATAAGAAACCCAACAAAAACCAAACAAAATAACACACAAAAAAACACATAGATTGGATCCATAGACAAACTAAAAAGGTTGAAGAAATCCACTTACAGAGAACAGAAGAAGAAGATGATGGGGTTTGAAGCACAGTTCCTCCTCTGAAGTAGTAAGAAGTTTTAGCTGTCTTTAAAATGCTGACCTTCAGACTCAGAGTTGTGGCTGGCACACTATGTGCTTTGGGTGAAAGTGATAACCGAGATCCATACTTCGTATTTTAATTGATCCACCAACCAAAGATCTTTAACCTTCTCTATTTGCCCTATTTTTGCTCTTGTCAAAATTTTACACCCTTCTCCAATTTGGTCCAACTTGGCTGGCTATCTTTCAATAATGTTTTTGATGATTTTTCATTTTCCCAACAATTTTCATCTCATTTGTATCTTTTAGATAGTTTTTTAGTTGTAATTGTATTCATTTTTTGGAAATAAGATTCTACGCCTTTATTACTATAAATAAAGGCGTAATAAGATGAAAAATCATAACCACACAATCACCAAGTTCTCTCTTCTCTTTGTCCTTGCCACCCACCATCTCCCTTTTTTTTTTGGAACTTTAACGAAAAGTTACAAGTACTGTTCATTTTAACGAAAAACCACATTTTTACACTAAAAAATCAATCCTGGTACTATTCACTTTACCCTTTATTTTGTCCTTATCATTAAAACTCAAAATTTTCAAGTTCATTTCATTAGTTTTTTTTTTTTTTCCTTCAATAAAATAGCCCAACACCACGGTCAGTATTTTTTTGGGCAATTTATATTCATCAAATTTAGCATTGCTTTTAAATTATAGATTTTGCTCCATTTTGCCCCACACTTAATTTGGTTTCAAGCACTTTAAATCTTTAATTTGTCGCAATTTTCTCTGTACTGTTAATTTTGCCAATTTTCTGTTAGAAGTAGACAATTGTGAAATCGAAAGTTTATAAAGTAGAATAGGGTCCAAAATTCCGGGGCATTGCTAAAATATTTCTTACAGATCATTAAGCTGTTTTTTTTTCTATGAAATTTAATTTTATTTCAGTAAACTATAATGGCCATTGCACTTAGCACATGACTATTAAAATTTTGCAATTTAATGTCTCTTACTTATGTATTTATTAAAAGAGGGTTAATTGGTGTCAAGCTACAATTATTTACCTCTTTTGAGCTCGGAAAGACTATGGAGAATTTCATCCTGTCCATGACTATAGTCAAGCAGACTCATTACAGCAGAGCATCAAACCCAGAACCTCCCATATTTTTATGTTTATTGGAGAGCCGCAGGCTGCACATTTACTATTGGGCCACTTACTATGGTTATGTGTCACATCCTGGCCCGGGGCAGACCACTTCCCGGGCCCGCTCCACCACTGTAGCACGATATTGTCCGCTTTGGGCCCCAATCACGCCCTCACAGTTTTGTTTCTGGGAACTCACGAGCAACTTCCCAGTGGGTCACCCATCATGGGAGTGCTCTGGCCACCTTCTTGCTTAACTTCGGAGTTTCTACGGAACCCGAAGCCAGTGAGCTCCCAAAAGGTCTCGTGCTAGGTAGGAATGAGAATATACATTTAAGGATCACTCCCCTAGGCGATGTGGGATGTTACAATCCATCCCCCTTAGGGGGCCGACGTCCTCATCGGCACACTTCCGGCCAAGATTGGCTCTGATACCATTTGTCACATCCCGGCCCTGAGCGGACCACTTCTCGGGCCCGCTCCACCACCGTAGCACGATATTGTCCGCTTTGGGTCCCGACCACGCCCTCACAGTTTTGTTTCTGGGAACTCACGAGCAACTTTTCAGTGGGTCACCCATCATGGGAGTATTCTGGCCACCTTCTTGCTTAACTTCGAAGTTCCTACGGAACCCGAAGCCAGTGAGCTCCCAAAAGGCCTCGTGCTAGGTAGGGATGAGAATATACATTTAAGGATCACTCCCCTGGACGATGTGAGATGTTACATTATGTCTTTTACTTACTCTGTTACACCCAAATATAATACAAAAATATAATCACCCTCCATTATTATAATTTTTATGTGAAACTTGTGTTTTTCTAAAAGAATCTAATTATAAATTTAGTTTAGTAGGGTGAGCTGGGGACTTTACAATTTGATGGGAAGGACAATATTTTATAACTTCGGTGGGGTTAAATAGAAAAGGCTTTTTAGCCAAAATGGTCCTTGAGATTTGCCTAATTCCTCACTTTGGTCCCTGAGATTTTAAATCAATAGAAGTGGTCCTGAGATTGTCCACCATCAATCATTTTGGTCATTCGGTGACAAATTATGTTAAATAAGAATTAAAATGACAAAATTACCCTCAATATAATGAACAATAGCCAAAAAGATTTGACAAAAATTGAGGGTATTTTTGTCATTTTATTTTTATTTTATGGAGATTTTTCGTGGAATGACCAAAATGATTGATTGTGGAAAAACTTAGGGACCAATTCTATTGATTTCAAATCTCAAGGACCAAAGTGAGGAATTATGCAAATCTTAGGGACCATTTTGATTAAAAAACCAATAGAAAGTAAAACAAAATTGACATTGATGTAGCAACCATTTAGTAGAGTAGCCCAATTACCTCCATTCCACCATTTAGACCATCTCCAACCTGTAACATCCCACATCGCCCAGGGGAGTGATCCTTAAATGTATATTCTCATCCCTACCTAGCACGAGGCATTTTGGGAGCTCACTGGCTTTGAGTTCCGTAGGAACTCCGAAGTTAAGCGAGAAGGAGGCCAGAGCATTCCCAGGATGGGTGACCCACTGGAAAGTTGCTCGTGAGTTCTCAAAAACAAAACCGTGAGGGAATGGTAAGCCTAAAGCGGACAATATCGTGCTACGGTGGTGGAGCGGGCCCGGGAAGTGGTCCGCCCCGGGCCGGGATGTGACAAATGGTATCAGAGCCAATCCCTAGCCGGAAGTGTGCCGACGAGGACGTCGAGCCCCTAAGGGGGGTGGATTGTAACATCCCACATCGCCCAGGGGAGTGATCCTTAAATGTATATTCCCATCCCTACCTAGTACGAGGCCTTTTGGGAGCTCACTGGCTTTGAGTTCCGTAGGAACTCCGAAGTTAAGCGAGAAGGAGGCCAGAGCATTCCCAGGATGGGTGACCCACTGGGAAGTTGCTTGTGAGTTCCCAAAAACAAAACCGTGAGGGAATGGTAAGCCCAAAGCGGACAATATCGTGCTACGGTGGTGGAGCGGGCCCGGGAAGTGGTCCGCCCCGGGCGGGGATGTGACAAAACCTTTGGCCTAAAACCTAAAATTTTTAGCCCAGAAAATTTAGGTTTTAACCTAGAAACAGTTTTTCTATTCCAACCTTTCTAGCCTGAAATTTTAGCCTCAGATTATTAAAGAATGAATTTAGGCTAATTTTTTTAAAATTAACTTTTTAAAAAAATATGTAGACTATCCTAAATTAATTTTATGAACATTTTAACCCAAAAATATTTAAATTCCGATAAACATTGAAAAATGACTAAACCGACACATGAAACTCATGAAACACTAGAAGAATATGAAACACAAGATAGAGATATATAAACACAAGACACATGAGCAAACACATGATTTTGGAAGATGGTAGAAAGAAAAATTGAAAGAATTATAAGAGAAAAGTGAGTTTTGTCCCATAACCATAGCCATAGGGCCATGCCTCTCCATAGACCATAGTACCAATTAGGTAAATGGTTCATAAATGTGAGCAAAAGCTCATGTCACAGACTATTGTTTCAGTTGTATGGGGGTTACACTGACCACCTCTGCTTTAATTGGCTTGATTTGGTAGGAAAAGATGTATAAGCAGGAGCCCAACAATCAAAGCTTTCAGAATTCAGATTGTGACAATCAATTTTAGATTTAAAAGATGTATAAGGGCACGATCATTGGATGTTATGTTTAGGGGTGGGAAAAAAACTGGTAATGAGTGCAAAAAAGATTGGAGAAAAAAATTGGGTTGATCAAATTCAAAACCGATAAAACTCGAACCAATATTGGGTTGATCAAGTTCATAACGAACCAAATTTAATGTACAAATTATTATTTTTTTAAATGATATTATTGATAAGCTCATATTTATATATATTTTACATCAAATTCTCTTGTCTTTTCTTAGTTATTTCCTCATATTTTTGTGTTATTTACTTTGTTTTTGTGTTTTATCGAATTTATCTAGCTAAGAAAATAAAAATAGCACAAGTGTGATTTTAAGTAATAAATTTTTCATTTCTACCTTGCTCACTTATTTTATTGTTGTAACTTAAGAAAACGTTTTGGCAGAAAATAAAAGAAAGGCAGCACATGCTGCTAGTGGGAAGAAATAATTAGAGGAGGGCCGGCATTTGAGGGAGACGTGGGAGTGCATGATGAAAAAAAAAAGAATAAAAGAAAAGCTGCTTTTGCAGCAGCCAGGTGGAAGGACAGCGAGAAAGAAAGAGCACGCTGCCTTTGGCAGCTTGAAAGAAGACCGACAGCACGCAAGAGACGCAGGAAGGAAGGAATAGCAAATAGAAAAAGAAATAAGGGAGACAGAAACCAGCTGGCGGAACGTGAGGGACACGAGGAAGACTGACGCACGGGAAGCACAACGAGGATAACGTGGGGGAGCAAGCTGTCTGGCGGAGCTGAAAAATAAAAACTGAAAGAACAGAGAGCCTCGGGGGAGAGCTGCCTGAGGCAGCGAGAAAATGCGCGGATTAGAGGGAGAGCTGCCTTAGGCAGCGAGAGCTGAGGAGAGACGTGGGGGAGCAGGAAGACTGACACAACAGGAAGGCAGCGAACCAGGAGGAGTGGAGCTGCTCTCCACGGGCAGCAAAGAAAGAGGAGACGTCAGGAGAAGACGCTGCCTTTGGCAGCTGGCGAGAGAAGACTAAGGCAGCTGGCGCGCGGGCAGAGGAAGGAAGTCAGAGACGCAACAAGAAGGAGAGAAGGCGCGGGGACAGAAGCAGCAAGCTGCATTTTTCTCGGTTAATTCGTTTCAAACTCACATCTTACTTTTACTTTAATTTATGAATAATGTGTAATTAATTTGTTTTGGCTAGAGGTTAATTCAAAGCCATGGATATATTTGTAATTTAAATTGATTACCTTCAGTTGTGATTTCTGAGTTGTGAATTTAATTTGCTTAACTGTTTGATTGATAACTTATTTGTGTATGTCGATTAAGAATGCATACTTAATTTACATGCATGAATTTGATGCTAGAATATAAGTGAATTTCACCTAATAGTTATGAATTTATATTCAAGAGTAGTGAAGGTTGCTATCCACAATCGTGTTAAGTGAATTCTTGGCAGGAGTATCATGCTGTTCATAGTTACGAATGCCTCGTCAATGCTTATAGTTTTCATAAAGCTTAATGATTCTTGCTTGTATCTCTATTATGCAATTCATGTAGGGAACTTGTAGGGAATGTTTTGGGTTGTCGTATGCAATCATCCAACCCAATAACTATAGGAAAACTTGAAGGTTAAAAAAGTGCTGTCATGGTTAATCTGGAGTATTGAGATTTACAATTTATTGAAAGAACAACTGAAAATCAATTTAGGTTGCATATGTGTCATGTGTGGAGAAGAATCCTCTAGCCAGCCCGTCGCCCATCCATTCACCTTAATTTCATCTTTTTGTCAATTCTGTAATTTATTTAAGTTTAATTTACTTCTCGTCAAAAATCAATCCCCCGTTTATTTTAAAGTGTTAGACTTGTTAGAAATCAATTTAGTTTGTGTTTTCTTGAGTCTTGAATTATTTTGAGTCTTTTGATTTGTTTTAGTTTATTTGTTAGTTTTATTTTGAGTGATTCTAGTTAAGTATTTTGATTCTAGTTTAGTGTTTTAAATTTTGTTTTTATGTTTTTAATTTAATTTTACTCTGGTTAGCATCCCTAGTTAATCCCCGGTTAGAACGATCCCTACTTACATCATTACTACAATTGTCACAAATAGGGTTTAATTTGTGCGTTAACTTATTTTAGCACCAAAGTTTTGGCGCCGTTGCCGGGGATTAGCAAATTTGCTAATCCCTTGTTTATGTTTTTGTTTGTGTTTTATTTTTTTTTATTTGTGTTTATTGTATTTTATTTTATTTTATTTTATTTTTTTGTTATTATGTCTTTTACTTTTGATATTTGATTTAGTTTTCTTTCTTTGATTTTAGGTACAAATGGAGCGAGACATGGCACTTGCATCCATCCAATCAATTGGCGAATCTCACATCTCAATTAACTCAGAATGCCGGAAGGACCACAATGCCAAGTGTCCCTACATTTGGTGCATCGTATGGGCAAGGATATCAAACTCATCAATGTCCCCAATTTTCTGCAAATGAAGATGTTTGGGGATATCAAGGTCATAACCAATCAAGGGGCAACATGTTTTCCAACGCTTACAATTCGGATTGGAGAAATTATTCAGATCATAGGTGGGGAGAACCTCAACAGGTTCAACAAAGTGGATATTGGCAACAAGATGAGGAGTTTTATTCAAGATCTATGCAGCCACCACAACCTCCCTCACAGCAATTTCAATCGAATTCAAGTATGCCCATGAATTATAATGAAATTCTTGATGGACTCATTTCTTTGACGCAGGGCTCACAAAACGAAGAACAATTGCAGCCATCAGATGAGTTCTATCAATGGCCATGTGCACCACCACAGCCTCCACCACAATCTCCCCAACCAAATTCAGGTTCGTCAGTTGATAATGATAATTTTATTCAATTAATCACCTCTTTGAACCAGGAAGTAGAAAATCGAAACAAGGAGATGCAAAATAAAGCCAACAAGGTGGATGCATTGGAGAAGCAAGTTGGGCAGATTATGGAGATCATGGCACAGATTCAAGATCAAAGAGAATTCTCCAACTCCACATTTGCAAATTCAAAGGGAGAAATGGAAATCAATGAAGCCATCACTTTGGGAAGTGATATGGAGGATGAAGTTGTCCCAGAACCATCCAAACATAGCCCGAACATGGATGAATTGCCGCTTCAAGAAGAAGATGAGGATGACGATTTGGGCAGTTTAGAAGAATTCTTGTCGCAAACCCCTCAAGTCCTTATGCCATCCAACTCAGGTGAGGAGGTTCTAAATTCAATTCATTCTAACCCCATTCCGCCAATTGTCCTTTTTCCTTGCAGGTTTTTAAATCCCAAGGAAGAAGTGAATGAAAAATACGTTGTGGAAGCTCTTCCCAAGGTGCAAAGTGATATCCCAATTCTTGGTGCACCAAATCATATTCCCGATGATGTTGAAACATTCAAAGAGACTTGTACACCAAGAAGAACTATTCCAGAAAAGGAGGTGGCCGGAGAATATGTTGAATGCATCAAAGAGGATGTAGTTGAGACAACCAATGCCAAAGAAGTTGAGTTTGATAACAAGGGCCATGTCACAATCATCACATGCAATCTGGCCAAGTTCAAAGTCCCTGAAACGTTAAAAGACGTGGTGTTTGTCATTGAGTTTGTGTCGGAGAAAGAAAATAAGCCATCTTCTCCAATTTTAATTTTATGTTATACTAACAATCTAATTTTGATGATTCAGGCACCGTCATTAGAACTTAGACCGTTGTTGGATCATTTCAAGTACCACCGTCCGTTCAAGGATAAATCCATGCATTTGAATAATGAAGGGAGGCCTAGGAATCACCCACAATCAGATTTGCATTCCTAAACCCTTCTCTTTACTGCTTTCATTTTGTTTTGTTTATTTAGTTGTGATTTTTGTTTGGGAGATTAAACATAGTTTTTTTTTTTACTTTGATTTACTTATTTTACATTGATATTTAAAAAAAAAAAAAAAAAAAAAAAAACACAAAAATACTTATATTTATATATATAATTAAATAAACTTAAAAGCATAAATATTTTACAATAATGTGAACTAATAGCTTTCATTGGTCATTGGTAGGTGGTGCCTCGGAGGTCGACGGAGCCCCAGAAAGACGAAGCGCCAGAGTTGGATCATTCGGAGCCTCAATACTTGGTGCAGCTCCCGAGGACGAAGGCAACACAAACCTCGGGAGTAACACCATAAACCGTTGATGATCACTCTGAATCCGCACTTCGGACTCCTGCAGCTGATCAAGCTTCCTCTTCAAGCTTGTTGAGTAATTAGTTGCGAGCATGTGCAACTCCTTATTCTCATGCCTAAGCACTCTGACCTCTTGCCGAAGACTAGCCACTTCAGCCATCAACGATTCAACCTGACGAGATCGAGCAAGAAGGCGCTGGCCCATGTTTGATACTGAGCTTGCGCATCGGACGCTGTAGGCCAGAGAGTCCTGAACAGCCAGTTCGTCGGACCGCCTGGAAAGTATCCTAGTGTCTCTAGGAGTGAGCAGATTTCTGGCCACCACCGAAGCAGTTGTTTCATTCATCATCATGGAATCCCCAACTGTAAGAGGACCATTTGGGGATATGAAGGACGGCTGCCAAATGTTGGTTGGAGAAGACATATCAATATCTTCCCCAACATTCAAGTTAAGGCGACGGTCAGAAGGGCAAGACATATTTGAAGATGTGAAGAAAAAGAAGAGGTCGAACTGATCAAGATTAAAAAATGCAAGAAGGGAGTGTTTACGGAGGGAGCTCAAGTGTGTTGTGGAACAAAATTAGCTCCTCTATAAAAAGAAGAAATCAAAGAGGCGCTCCTCAGAAGTCGAAGAGGCAAATCTCACAAATCAAAGAGCCGGGTTCCTTTCTCAAAAGACGGACTCCGTCTCAAAAGTCGGACGCCGTTCTCAAAAGTTGAACGCCGTTCTCAAAAGTCGGGCGCCTCTCTCAAAAGACGGAGCGGTCAGGAATCACGAGGCGAGCAGCTTTTCCAGTTTTGTCGTCATTCGTCACGCGCACTGTCAGCTTTGCGCAAATTACGGGTAGCTTTTTCAGAAAGCGCGTAACCTGTACTGTTCATCCATCCACCGGCTGTCGACAGAGGTAAAGGAACAGTTTCGGTTGTGAAGAATCATTCCTATAAACGTCTACCTTCGCCATCAATTGCAAAGGCAAACACCCTCTCAGCACTTCTTCATCTCCGAAAATGCATTCCCAACAAAGCCTCTCGAGTTACTCTGTGTTTCTCATTCCCTGGGATACCTTTGCAAACAAGTCATCAAGAGCTAGAGTATTTTATATCATGAAGGTTGAAAGCAAGAGTATCTCATATCATGCTTTCTCCCTGTCCTTTTCCTTGTCTTTGTGACAAGGAGAAAGCGAGCAATCAGCCAGCACTTGGTGTCAATCTTCCGATCTAAGAACCGACTGCCTGGAAATCCTTCCTGATTGCTTACCTAGCATTGCTCTCGAGTGCTCATCTTCAACTGCTGATGTACTTCTGAAGAAGACGCCACATCTGCCTGGAGAACAGATAGGGCAAGTGAAAATGATAACTTGAAGCATGTGGAGACAATGTGCTGATTCATCTTCAAGATCAAGTCTCATTTTCCTTGCTAAGAAGTTCCCCAGCCCAGTTCAAGAATAAACCTGTGGAACGATACTTCTTCAAAAGAAAAAGTATCTCATATCATCAGAGTCAAAGGCAAAGATATCTCATGGCATGTTTTTCCTTTACCCTTGCTCTTGCCTGCGGGACAAGGAGAAAGAAAGCAATCGGTCGGCACTTGGACAGATTGAACAAAGAAACAGACCACCACCTCTACCTCGTGCCTACCTGCCGTGCAGAAGAAACAAGCAGAGAAGAATGCAGCCTGCAAACTCAATCAACCCGGCAGAAGGAGTCCGAGTTGAAACCAAGAGCTCGAGAAGCTTCAACAACATATGGACGCATCAGTCGCCAAAGAGCACAGCCTCGCTGTACAAGGACATCAAATCACCACCACCAATCAAGTCTCATTTTCCTTGCTAAGAAGTTCCCTAGGCCAGTTCAAGTTCAAAGCTGTGGAAAGTCAACAAGCACGACCAATGATCACTTATTAGTTCTATTCATTGTCTTTTATCGTCATTTTCAATTTTTCGTTTGCATTTTCTACATTTTCTTGTGTCACTTAACTGAATTATTTCTTTTCTTTGCAGGAACTTTTGGTTATTTCCACCCTTGAAGTTGATTGCAGAATTTTAGCTTGGGGGGTCATCGCTTGATTTTACTGCAAATTAGGGAAGTTTTCAGTCCTATTGCTTTATTTTGTTTCTTTATATTTATTTATTTTATTTTTATTTGCATTTTATTATATTTTCTGACATTGGGGACAATGTCTAGTTTAAGTGTGGGGGTAAAGAGTATAAAAATGACCAAATTGAAAAATTTTGTACCTTCGACTTTGAACTGGTTTCATTTGTTTCCATGTTATTCCATGTTATTCCATGTTATTGCTTTGTATTTTCTTAATTAAGTTGTTGTTTTAAAAAAAAAAAAAAAAAAAAAAAATCGGAAAAAAAAAAAAAAAAAAATCCAAAAATATTTCCTTGTTTTCCTTATTGTTTTGAATTAGTTTTTTGTTAGTTTCCCGACCCAATGATATAATTGGATAAAATTTGAACCATGATGATCAATAACTTAGTTAACATGTGTTGTGTGAAATTCCTAATTCTCGTGTTAGTTTTGTACATATTTGATCATCTTTGAAAAACTAAACGCACATAACCTTGTTGATGTGAAACTAAAGCATGATTTAAAGCTCCATATGTGAATTTAGTGACCATATGCATCCTATGTGAGTTTTTGAGCCTATTGAAAGTGTGTGCATTTTTCATACACTCTTATTCTTTCATGTGTGATGAACTTATGTGAGATACTTCTCTAGAACTTGCATAACGATCTTTCGAAATATTTGTCATTGATTGCATGAACTTGAAAATGATAGAGGCATTAGGTTTACCACCATGGCCCAAATAACCTTGTTTCCCAAAGAAAAATGATATCATTAGATTGCCAATTTGAGCCGTATATGTGAGCCTTTTATTTCTTATCACCAGATATGTCTACCCTTATGCCTGAAATTTTTTTCCTTACCCTTTCCAAGCGAGCTAATGAGTAATGTGAAATTGTCTTATGAGAAGTGTTTGTGAAGTACTCGGAGGGTGTTTGGCAAAAGAATAAGTGTGGGGGTTTTTCATATTTGTTTCTGCTTGAAAAAAAAAAAAAAAAAAAAAAAAAGAAAGAAAGAAAGTTTGTTTACGAAGAAAATAAAAAAATGTTTAAAGTTTTAGTTTAAGGTTGTGGTTGGAGGTGACTAGAAGAATAGCTGGAAAGCTTGAGTTCTTATAAATCTAAACAAAAGAATTGCTTGCAATGTAGCTTGGAACTTGTGTTTACCTATTCTTTCGTTTAAATAACCCTCGCCCTAAACCTCATTACGTCCAATAAAAGTCCTCTTGATTTAAGTTTTGCAATTATGATTGTGGAGAAGTGATCTTTAGGCAAGCTTATGGTAGAACTTTCACATTTGATTCTTTGAGCGAAACACATTAAGACTAAACACATGTGTGATTAAGTGTATATCCAGTGAGAAGGTCGCTAGTTTGCATATGGTGATTTTAAAAATAAAAATTTAAAATTGCATTAGCATGGCTATCTCACACACTACACTTCAAGGATGATTCAAAGATTACTGCTAATATTTGAATAAGGAAAATGAACTTGGATTAGCTTGTTTGGTGTTAGCTATGGTTCTTGATGATTTGTGTTCTCGAATGAAATTCTATGAGGGTCACATAAGGGGAAGCTAATAATTTTCATGTTATTACTTTTTCATGTTTTCGTTGTTTTGCTCGAGGACTAGCAAAAGCTAAGTGTGGGGGTATTTGATAAGCTCATATTTATATATATTTTACATCAAATTCTCTTGTCTTTTCTTAGTTATTTCCTCATATTTTTGTGTTATTTACTTTGTTTTTGTGTTTTATCGAATTTATCTAGCTAAGAAAATAAAAATAGCACAAGTATGATTTTAAGTAATAAATTTGTCATTTCTACCTTGCTCACTTATTTTATTGTTGTAACTTAAGAAAACGTTTTGGCAGAAAATAAAAGAAAGGCAGCACATGCTGCTAGTGGGAAGAAATAATTAGAGGAGGGCCGGCATTTGAGGGAGACGTGGGAGTGCATGATGAAAAAAAAAAGAATAAAAGAAAAGCTGCTTTTGCAGCAGCCAGGTGGAAGGACAGCGAGAAAGAAAGAGCACGCTGCCTTTGGCAGCTTGAAAGAAGACCGACAGCACGCAAGAGACGCAGGAAGGAAGGAAGAGCAAATAGAAAAAGAAATAAGGGAGACAGAAACCAGCTGGCGGAACGTGAGGGACACGAGGAGGACTGACGCACGGGAAGCACAGCGAGGATAACGCGGGGGAGCAAGCTGTCTGGCGGAGCTGAAAAATAAAAACTGAAAGAACAGAGAGCCTCGGGGGAGAGCTGCCTGAGGCAGCGAGAAAATGCGCGGATTAGAGGGAGAGCTGCCTTAGGCAGCGAGAGCTGAGGAGAGAAGCGGGCGACAGAGGGCAGCAGGAGAGACGTGAGGGAGCAGGAAGACTGACACAACAGGAAGGCAGCGAACCAGGAGGAGTGGAGCTGCTCTCCACGGGCAGCAAAGAAAGAGAAGGCGTTAGGAGAAGGCGCTGCCCTTGGCAGCTGGCGAGAGAAGACTAAGGCAGCTGGCGCTCGGGCAGAGGAAGGAAGTCAGAGACGCAACAGGAAGGAGAGAAGGCGCGGGGACAGAAGCAGCAAGCTGCATTTTTCTCGGTTAATTCGTTTCAAACTCACATCTTACTTTTACTTTAATTTATGAATAATGTGTAATTAATTTGTTTTGGCTAGAGGTTAATTCAAAGCCATGGATATATTTGTAATTTAAATTGATTACCTTCAGTTGTGATTTCTAAGTTGTGAATTTAATTTGCTTAACTGTTTGATTGATAACTTATTTGTGTATGTCGATTAAGAATGCATACTTAATTTACATGCATGAATTTGATGCTAGAATATAAGTGAATTTCACCTAATAGTTATGAATTTATATTCAAGAGTAGTGAAGGTTGCTATCCACAATCGTGTTAAGTGAATTCTTGGCAGGAGTATCATGCTGTTCATAGTTACGAATGCCTCGTCAATGGTTATAGTTTTCATAAAGCTTAATGATTCTTGCTTGTATCTCTATTATGCAATTCATGTAGGGAACTTGTAAGGAATGTTTTGGGTTGTCGTATGCAATCATCCAACCCAATAACTATAGGAAAACTTGAAGGTTAAAAAAGTGCTGTCACGGTTAATCTGGAGTATTGAGATTTACAATTTATTGAAAGAACAACTGAAAATCAATTTAGGTTGCATATGTGTCATGTGTGGAGAAGAATCCTCTAGCCAGTCCGTCGCCCATCCATTCACCTTAATTTCATGTTTT
The DNA here is from genome assembly GCA_035220775.1 of Malus fusca. Taxonomy (NCBI): domain Eukaryota; kingdom Viridiplantae; phylum Streptophyta; class Magnoliopsida; order Rosales; family Rosaceae; genus Malus; species Malus fusca. The sequence continues at coordinate 20,938,067 of CM069059.1, read as the reverse complement.
TGTCAATTCTGTAATTTATTTAAGTTTAATTTACTTCTCGTCAAAAATCAATCTCCCGTTTATTTTAAAGTGTTAGACTTGTTAGAAATCAATTTAGTTTGTGTTTTCTTGAGTCTTGAATTATTTTGAGTCTTTTGATTTGTTTTAGTTTATTTGTTAGTTTTATTTTGAGTGATTCTAGTTAAGTATTTTGATTCTAGTTTAGTGTTTTAAATTTTGTTTTTATGTTTTTAATTTAATTTTACTCTGGTTAGCATCCCTAGTTAATCCCCGGTTAGAACGATCCCTACTTACATCATTACTACAATTGTCACAAATAGGGTTTAATTTGTGCGTTAACTTATTTTCGCACCAATTATATGCACTACGGGAAGATGATGGGGTTAGCCTAACAATGAGATAGCAATAATGTAGTTCAAATTCGTTTTCGTCAAGAATCAAATCTAAGACCTCTCACTTACAAGTGAAGAAGAATATCACTAGACAGTAGTGCCAGTGGCAATGTACAAATTAACTTTTAGTTTTTAAGAATCAAGCAACTCTGCCACTTAGTACTATGGTCTAGTGGTATTTTTCTTCACTTGTAAGTGAGAGGTCTTGGGTTCGATTCTTACCAAAGACAAATTTGAATCACATTATTGCTAGCCCATTGTGAGGTTAAGCCCACCCCATCCTCTTTAGGGATGGCAATTCTACCCGGTAAACCCAATAACTGTGGATAACCGCCCGAATAGATTGGATTTGGGTATAAAAATTCTGATACATTTTGGATATGAGGAAAAACCGTGAATATTATTCGGTTATGATTTTGGATATGGTTAAAGGGGTCCCAATCCGTATCCATCCCTGAATCCAAATCGAACAATATATATATATATATATATATATATATTCATTATTCACTGAATCCATTACCTCGAGAATACAAAAGTTGCATTGTGTGAGTTGCATTTTGTGGGAAAGTTCAGAAGTTTTGAATTAAAATCAATTAGAATTCAATGGTACTTGTGAAAGGTCATTATATATATATATATATATATATTCATTATTCACCGAATTCATTACCTTGATAATACAAAAGTTGCATTGTGTGAGTTGTATTTTGTAGGAAAGTTCAAAAGTTTTGAATTAAAATCAATTAGAATTCAATGGTGCTTATGAGAGATATCAAAGATCAACCAACAACATCAATGACACACCCTGACCAGAGTCAAGGCGTGACGGCCAACACGCCTTGACTCTGGTCGGGGTGTGTCAAGCAATGTTTAGCTTTAATTTTTATACTCCACAAGATCCCTTCGCTGAATAATTTTATACATCAAATATTTAATGACGAAATTAATATTTACTAAATTATAATGAGTCAACTAAACAAATATATTTTTTGTATTGATGAAGATGGATACAACTGTTAACCGATGGGAAATCCGTTACCTGGTGGGTATGGTTATGGATAATAATTGATGGTTAATTTGCGGTTATGGATATAGTTCATTTTCGTGGTTATCAAGATGGATATATCATTTATGTCCCCAACCAAACCATTTTCTATTTCTACTCCCTTTTAATGTAGATAATATTGTTTGTTAAAAAAAAAATTCAAGCAACTATGTTTTACCTAACCGTTTTGCTGGCCCAACTCAAAACCCAAATCATTTTTCTTTTCTTATTTCCCTAAGCCCACAACCGAATTTTTTGGTTTTAAAACCAAACCGAAATGAGTACACGTATTTAGTTCGGTTTATGGTTTTGGGGTGAAATCGGATCAAACTGAACCGTATTCATTTCTAAATATGTTAATCGAACTGAACTGTGTCCACCCTTAATTATGTTAGCATTATTTTATTTTATTTTTCTATTTTTCCCCTTATTTGATCAAAGGGTTAAAATCATATCATACTTGGCTACTTACATGTAAGAAGCTATTTTCTTTACTTGAAGATGTGACTTTGTTTTACATTACAAATGTTATCATTTGAATGGTTCATTCTCTTTATCATCATAAAAAGATCATCTATAGAAAAATTAATTAATTTGAAGATTGTTTAGTCATCCATAAGTGTCGAACAAATCAATAGTTTTTTTTTTGTACATTGATATTTTTACACTAGGAGTAGGGGGAGTTTGGCTAACCCACATAATGAGCAACCTAATTTGGTATCGAATTCGCCATCCACGGGATTCGAACCTAAGACCTCTCACATCCAAGTGAAGAGGAATACCACCAGACCGTAGTACTAAGTGACAACAAATCAATAGTTATAGTAACAATTAATATCTTCATGCTTAACTGTCAACTTATTTGGATCATATGGATGACTAAACATATCTTCAAATGGAATGAAATTTTCTTAAGACAATGATAAAAATAATGAATCGTCTAGATTATAACGTTTGTATAATGAAATGATGACATGTTGTCATGTAAGAAGAAATAACTCTTAAAAAAAACAATAAGAAAAAGAAAAGAAAAGAAAGGAACCCATAAACCTAAAGAGAAACAAATGTGGTAGACTATTAATAATTATGTGCACAAATAAAGTGTTTTTGAAGCAATTTAAGCAAAAGTTAGATGCCAATCTTTGTCTAGAAACTGCGCCACAATATCATATTCTTTGTTGAGTGCCAATGTTGGATCATTTTGCTAAAGTTAATAGATAATGCATCAAAAAGTCGACACACAAATCATAGCCTATAAGCTATGTGACAAAAATATAACTCCCATCATTACTAAAGCCAAAACAATTAAGAAAAATTACAAATTAAACAGGAATAGAATAGTTCAGCAGTTGCACATACTTAAAAAGCTAATTAATTAACATTGTCCTTCATATAGTGATTATAGCAATCACCAAAGTACAAATCATTTCCAGGCAATGAAGTTTCAGGCCATATTTCAATGGACACAAGCAGTAGCACCTGCAAAAAGATGAGCAAACATATACGGTGGTGTTCAGATTGGCATATATGAAACATACAAGACATGATTTCGACTTGATTAAACCACAATGGATCACCAACAGACAATAATAGAAAGTGATATGTAAGTAATGTTTTCTCTTTAGATTTACGTTATTAGACAGATCCTTATATTATCGGATTGTAAATCTAAATCATTCAAATAAATATTCAACTTAATCAACAGTTTACATTTATTATAGTTTGTCTTAACAACTAATTGAAATGACTTCATGATGTGACCATGACAGTTGAGCCATCGAGTTTTCGAATTATAAGAACTTGGCTCTTTAAGAAGTTTTTTTCTTCTCATATACAAATTATAATTTGATGGGTATAAAAATTTATTTTTGTATTTTTCAAAGGTCTCTTCAGCACAGCCAGTAAATGAATACATATTTAAGTAATTCAGATCTAGTTGTTAATTTTTTTTGAATCTTTCAGCTACACATCTAACCGTTAAACTTGATACAATCTAAAATGTTCGTTATGACATCTATGTAGTGTTGTAAGATCAAGTTCCTTTTGGGGCCATAAAGTTACACTGACACCATAATTTACATGCTGATGGATTAGATGATTTCCCAATTACTGGATGAAGATTTGACAAATTAGCTCCTTATAGGTGCCCTTTAGTACTATACAGAAAAGATAATTAGGCCTTTTTTGTATTATCCACTTTGTTAATGTTAACAAAAATATGTGGAAACATTTTATGTCTTTGAGTTGAAGAGAGTATGCATATATATACCTTGAATTGGAAGCAAAGAAACTGATTCGGAGGCATCACTTTTAACCTTGGTGACGAGTTCTACTGCACCGGGCTGCTTCTGGCCATCTGATTTGTCAACCTTGACATCATGCTCAGCTGGATGGATCTTCCTCTTCAACATCCTCCTCATCAGCTTTGGCATTACAAATAATTAGTTACTTTTTGGGTTTCTGGAATTACAGATTTGTTACTAAATCATTGAACTGTGAAAAATAAGACCACTAACAGTTAAAAAGTAGTTAATATCTTGATCACCCTTTATGTGTATCTAGGACAATAAATGTGCATCACAATTTCACAACATAGGAAACAAATGACCCAAAGTTCGATCCCCCTCTTCACTCAACTTTGAATCTCCTTTTCCGTAGTGTAGATAAATTCAATGTAAAATATCGCTTGTAGAAAAAATAAAATTAAAACAGATGAACCAAATCATAAATATTCAAAGGCAATGACTCACTCGTTGCAGATTTTTTATTGGACTTGAATCCTCTTTGACGCGAAGAATGAGCTTCTTGGCAAATGATAGGCCGGTCTTTGTTCTCACGTTCACCTTTTTCTGCAATTTTGGCTGGACTTTGCAGGAGTCAAGCTTCAGTTGACCAACATCAAGAACATGATCAGCCTGGAATAGGTCAGCTAGGGTTATTCTTTGGCCTCTCTTCTTCCTTTGATCATCATCAGTGATCTCGGAACGGTACAGATCAGGTGGTGCAATACTGATTTCATTGTTGGACCCTTCGTATGGTGTAAGAGGAACACCATCAACGGTCAAGATCGCATGATCATCATCAACTAGTTTCTCAGTGGCATCAGAGTTTGACCCAACGTCCTCAAAACTGTGTCCAAATGTTTTAAACATTAAAGGATTCAGTTCTTCATCTCCAAAATTATCATCATAATGTTCATCATCTTCGTCGTAGTCATTACCACAGTGTGAAAATCCATTGTTTTCCTGATCGTGCTCTGCGCTCTCCAAAACGAAATATTCGTTCTGAGGGTTGAAGGGTTTTACGGGATCGAAACCCAAGGTACCTATCGTTAAAATGCCCTCCCTCCAACCGTCAAGCCCATCAACATTAACAAGTCCGACTTGCTTGAGAAATGCTTGTGTGCCCTTGTGATTGGTTTCCACTTCCAGTTCAGTTTTTTTCACATTTCCAGCAAACTCAACTGAAGGAAAACAAATTAATCTTCACTTAGCGCAAGAAATAAATACATATAGAAAATTGACAAATGTAATTAGTACATGGCTTTTTAGCCAAAATGGTCTCTTATATTAGCATAACTTCTCAATTTGGTCTCTGATAATAAAAATCGATAGAAGTGGTCCATGAGTTTGTCCGTTGTAAATCATTTTGGTAATTCTATAAAAATATGTTAATATCCTCGTTAAATTGTCACGTGGATGACAACATGACCACCTTTTTTAAGGTACCAATTCATTCACTTAATGATGATATTAATAGAGATTTCAAAAAATAATCAAATTGATTTACAGTGAACAAACTCAGAAACTACTTCTATTGATTTTCATTGTCAGGGATCAAAATAAAAAGTTATGTCAATCTCAAAAACCACTTTGACTAAAAAGCCTTAGGTACAATAATATATCAACTAGGAATAAAATAAAACAAAGTACATATAAAGAGAAAAGTTAAGAAATAAAACCCTTCTGATGAAGCCGCTTATGAACCCAGTTGAAGATCTACATGCAGAGAAAGAAAGAAGATCAAGAAAGACGATCAATTAGTGACATGCACAATTAATTGTGCATTTTAAGAAGTTAAAATATGATATAATAATGTGCATGGTTCTGGAACTAGTACGTACTAATTAATTACCTTCATATTTTTCTGAGGAAAGTTGCCAAATTATCAGAACAAAGCGCCAGTGACTGAAACACTGAAACTGAAGAGGAATGATTGAGTACCAGAATTAAAAGGGCAGGGGGGTAAGTGGGTTGCGGTCTTGCAGAGTCAGAAAACGACACGTGTCCAGAGCGGGGCCCCTAAACTCCAGCTGTGTTTGTGGGTGCATGGCTTGTTTGGCGAGCCACGATGTTGGATCTTTGTGGCATGATCGATGTGCCGAAATTCTTGATAAGATGTGTTTGTTTACCCGCTGTACTCTTTCTCTGCCACCTCCACCGCCTCATCAGTCAAGTTCCGAGTTTGCTTTCTTTTTCGGTAAAGACTAGAATACAAAGTATACAATTTAAAATTGGTGCATCATGAACTTTCATCTTTATTTAGATGGGCCTTTAGACTGAATTTTTATTATCCTTTGATTAAGATTTTTGATTTAGCAAAATGTACACATTGGTCCCTTAGATAGATTTTTCATCAAGTTAATTATATGGCTGGCATAGGATTTACAATTGATCCGGGAATTTTCACTCTAATTTAGATTTGGTTGTTGAACTAGAATTGCATAGGTATTGACCCACATGAGTGTCACATTATCAGACTAACAATTTTTTATTGGTGTTAAAAGTTGGGATCGGTGGTGTACATTTTGTTAAAATTCAAGGACCCCAATTAATATATTTTAAGTTTAATTAAGGACCAATTGTAAATTAAGGCGAAACTTCATGGATCAATTTTATTGTATTATATTTTTGTGAACTATACATCCGTAGGTGTTGGATCCTTAGCTGCACATTCAACGATACATTCATTTGGTGCATGTTATACATCAGAGCACAATATAAATTTCAATATATATATATATAGGACTATAATTTTCAAGCCCATGACACATGGCACTCCGGATGGTCGGAATGATCATAAAGTCCTTAGGCATTAGATTGGAGCCGCATAGGTACTCCGAGTACATGCCCTGATTAAGGTAGTCAGGCACAAGTCCAGTAGGCTTAAGCGCATTAGGAAGGTTACTTGTCTCCCAAGAAAGGAAACTCTTATTCGTGTCAAATTAGGATATCTTGAAGATTAGGCAATGCAATCATAATCCTACAAGGATCTAATATCGTATGAAGATACCTCCTAGAATCTATCTCGTATTAATAGAGATTACTTTCCCTGCAAGGATTCTCAATATCTCTATAAATACCCTAGCCTGGGTATACACAATCACTTATCCCACAACACTCACAAGAACTACACATGGTTTGATTCTCAATACAAGGAGATATGTAGGCAATTCTCTATGGATTTAATCACATCGGCCAAACAATCCCTCCATTCACCGATGTTCATGGGCTTCTGGCGACTGTTCGTATACCATCGAGGATTTATGGGCATTTAAGGGAAGAGCCCACATCACATCGAACTTTAATAAGCTGAATGATCTATTTTTAGTCTCTATTCTAAATCATGCTTGCAAATATTCAGTTCAATATGGTAAGGCGTGGGCTGTACAACTAATCTCCATTTTTGAAAAAACATGAAGATCCCTTCCCATAAAGGCTCTATATATATAGACTAAAAGCATTACAACTGCAATGCATTGTTAAAAATACAAGAATCCATACAAAATTTGATAAAATAGGACATGACTTATATTGAGTGGTGCAACTTCTAATTAGATCAATTCATTTTTTGATAAAATCTCACATGTGCTGTGTTGTATAAATAATAAGATGAAAATTTGAAGAGGGTATCAATATGATTAATAGTGGATCGCTAACCTTTTTTTTATTATATATCTTGAGACGGTATAGCAGTTTGTTTGACTATGGCCGAACTAGGTCCGAAGTTGGTGTACAAGTTGTCCCTATGTTGTGGTCCGACATAAGGGGATGAGTTGAGGAATGCCAGAATCTCACATCACAAAATTAACAAAGATAAGTATGACGCATAACGAAGGATTTCACGTCTAAGTAATTACACCAATACCTTTTGTGATCAAAATTTCACAGATATTGTGGTGAAAAATTGGTAATATACAAGTTTGGAGATGATATCAATGCGATTAATATTGTGTTAGACTTGTTTCTATAAGATCTTAACATGCATATCATAAACTTACTTGCCGAAAAATAAAAGATAGATGTGAAAAAAATGAAATACATGGGTGTGAAATGTGAAATTATATTATTGCTTACCGTTGATTATTTCATTTCTACTGTCCTTCAACTTTAGGGGTTTTTTTTAGGTTGTACTTTTCATAAACTTTACAGTTCTTTCTCATTTCGTTTCCGTTTTGCTGTCCCTCGACGCTCTAACGGATCCACTCTGTCATTTCTCAAACTTTCTCTGTGTCTCTCATCTTTTTTCCGCTTGCCATTCCCCATATCTCTATTGCGAAAGCGTCAGAGGAGGATGCTGTAGTGGTGTGGTCGACGACCCGAGATGTGAGGTTCCAGACTTTAGATATGGAGCCAGGAGTCCGTCATGAGGGAGAGAGAAATAGACTTATATCCATTTATTGCTTGAGTCGAGATATCCCAATTTTTATTTTTTTACTTTGCAAAAATTAGGATTATTTATAGAATCCAGACATTGAATTTCAAGTTTCAACGATCCAAACCTTTTATTTTATTTTTAACATCACTTTATAGACCATTATTACAAATATTAATGAAATTAAAATGAATGAAGATACCTAATTATGATCAAAGAAATTGACAAACATAGTATTTTTAAGAAACAATGAATGTCCATGACAAGATTGCCTAAATAATTTTGGATTGAATTAAAATTTTGTATGAATAATTTATGAACGAGGACTTCAAAAAATAAATGAATCGGATTGTTGTAAAAGACTACAAATTGACCTCACAAACAATAACTAACTTTTTATAAAAATGGGGATCCATATTCTTAAACAACCTCTATATATAAACCAGTGTTCAAAATATTGATATCGGTGGAAATATCGATATATAAATTTGTGGAAATATCGATGGATAATATCGATATTGGTTGCTTTCGATGGAAATGATGGAAATTTAAAATGAAACTTTAGGAAATGTCAAACACTGGTTTAGACGAAATATAAGAGTTTCTCCGATATTTAACCGATACGTCGGAAATATAGACGAAATCTGTCAATTTTAAAAGTTTCTCCAATATGAGGTGAAGTTTACTCCACCTGGCCCCTGTCCATATCTTTCTTTGATTTTTTGGATACTTTCACAAAAAATTTGTGTATCAAAAAAATTTCAAACATTGATATAAACTAGGAAAAAGTTCAGGCTCTTTGGGAATGGGTGGGGTGTGAAGGAGCGGAAGTGGACATCTCCGGCTGTTTTGATATAGGAGCTAGTTTTTGTTGTTTGTTTTTGTCATATAACTGGGAACTAAAAAAAAATTAGGGAGGGAGAGAAGCTCTGCTTGTCCAAAACCAAAAGTACCCTAAAATAACACTAGGAACAAAAATCGGATGAGAAGTGGGAAAAGGTACTGTCTACAAAACTAACAAGTAACAATCTATTAATGTTCACGCACTTTGGCAAGCTCGAAATTTAATCCGTTTTGAAGGAAAAATGTTTACAGTTGATCAGTTGGTTAATGGCATTCGCTTGCAATTGGTGAGGTGAATTTTTGGGTATGGGTTTTATGTTAAATTCAATTGATGAGCTTTGAATTCTTAGAGCGCTTGGAGTGGAAGGCCTTCAAGGGCACCTAGAATTCATGAGGTTATTTGGATTTCTCCTTTTTCTTTTCAAGTTAAAGTTAACATTGACGGTGCAGCTTGTGGTTCTCTGAGTATGGCTAGTTTTGGTGGTATTTTCCGTGACCACTTAGGTCATTTTCTTGGATGCTTCGCAAGATCTTTTGCCATTGCTATTGCCTTGGAGGAAAAACTTAAAGTTATTATTCATGTTGTTTATATGGCTTTGGAGAGTGGTTGGCATTCTCTTTGGATTGAATGTGATTCTTGTTTAGCAGTGCATGTTCTTTCTAATAGATCTTCTTAGGTGCCTTGGCGTTTATCAGTTGATTGAGCAAATTTTTGTTCCATCCTCCTTCCATGCAAGTTCGGTTTTCTCACATTTATCGTGAAGGAAATCAGGTGGCAAATGGTTTGGCAAACTATGGTGTTGATCATGTTGGGGTTCATTGGTGGGATCCTTGTCCGCTGTGTGCAGTTGCGGCTTTTGCTTATAATCTTTCAGGGTTTCCAAATTTTTGTTTCTCTTAAAAGTTTGCTTAATTGATTTTTTGTTTCTAATAATTTTCTTCTTCTTGTTAGGGTTTGGCTTCATGTCCCCTCTAACTTATTGTATCCTTACTTTTTTCTTTAATATATTTCACAACAATGTTTTTTTTTCCATAATAGCAATACTAGAGTGGATGTAAAATTATTGTATTAATTAAAAAAAAAAAGTACCGCAAAACGTCAGAAAAATTTCCAATGTCTGCACTCGACGACAAGAAACTCCAATGTTGGATTGAATAATGTGTATAATTCAAGAATTCAAGTTAAATGTACCAAATATAGCAGGTTGATTGATACGATAATGAACTAACTTATGCATGACCGGAATTAGAATAGAAAGGTTAAGCTCTCCAAGACTCTTTTTCAGTTCTTATGATCGATCATGTCACCATAATTCATAGGAGACTATGATAATAAGGTATGGAGTATAAAAATCTCCTTCTCCCATGTGACAATCTATAAGTGGGGATGCCCTCCTACCATGCATTATTATTCGATTGTTTTTTCTTTTTATGACCTTTCATTTTCCAAACTAAAAAAATTAAGACTTATATTAGATATTTGATGCCTACTTTACTGAAGAAAAAGAGAGTACGCAAAAGAGATGCATAATACTTTGAGAAATTCTGTGTGTTATTCTTCATGTCGTGTGCCTTTATTTATACTAAAAAAAAAATAAGGAGAGATAACTTACTCTTCAAGTAATACAACTTGTACAAGGAAATATCTTTTAGATCTTATAAAACATTATACAAATTAAATCCACTAGGGATTTACACAAACATATAATATAAAATATATTCACAACACTCCCCCTTGAGTGTGTAAATACTTAAGTAGATGACGCATCAAATCTTCAGGAAAATGTAAAAACAGTTGATGAAGTTGTCTCATCTAGGTGGCACAATAAGTGAATGTGAGTCTAAAAATAAACTGAAGAATGTATAGGTAGTAAAACTCACAAAATATCTCTATAGTAAAAACCCTAGGTAGGATAAAACCCATAGTCTAAGGAGAAAAGTGAGAAGTTGCATTAAGTCAAAACTAATCGCCTTCAGGACGCAAGTAGAATGCACACAAGGGTATGGTGAGGCCAAGATAGGTGCCTCATTAAAATCTAGTTAAGCAGTTTGCGTACCAATTCTTCGAATAGGTTTCTGGAAGGTAGACTTTGGTTGTGCCTTGGTGAAGAGGTCGACAAGGTTGTCTTGGGATCGGATTTGCGTGACTTCAACCTTCTGATGTTTTACTGATGTGATGTAGACGCAATATGTTTGGCGTTGACTTAGTTGATGTATCATGTCTTGGTCTTTGATACATGCAGGATTTTCTATAAGGATTGTCGTTGGGACTCCACGATAAATGAAAAACCACAAGTACTTCGAATATGCTCAACAAGTGCTCTCAACCATGTTTTTCACATGTGGCATAGTGGGGTGCGATGATTCTTGGAACGATTCGAAGATTTTGCAACCAAAGTCTATTTTGTGGACCTCCAAGATATTGCGGTATCCTTAACAATAAAGACATAACCATTTGGGAAACGTGCTTGTGCTGATTTGATAAGTAACCTGCATCAACATAACAAATAAGGTAAGCATCATTCAGAGGATCAAAGGATTGGATCTACTTGGGACTAGGGATAAGCTCAAATATGTAGTACCTACAGTATAGCGGAAAAACATCTTTAATGCCAATTAAGTGGCGATGTGTAGGCGTCGTGCTGCATTTTTACCAATAGATTAATAACGAAAGAGATGTCATGTCTAATGGAACTTCGGGTTCCACAACCGCTTCAAGGGTCTCAATTGCATCTAGCGTATGGATGATCATAGGTATACTTAAAAGGTAACACCTTAAGGGTGTAGTTCGACTGGTGGATCAGAATACCGTCAGAATAATGCTCGAACTTCAGATCAAGATATAAACGAGTTTTCCCAAGATCCTCATCTCTAATTCTGTCTTCACATGCGAGGCATTTTTCTCAAGCTGTTCCAGAGTCTTAATGAGATTCATGTTATAGACATAAACTGCAACTCTAGCAATTTAGAATATAACTTCTTAATTTAACACGCAAGTGCATAGTTTATTAATATCCCTGACTGGTTAAATATTCACTTAGTCGAGTATACCACATCTTTCTAGATTGCTTCGATCCGTAAAGTGTTTGAATTGAAATGGTGTCATGTAGTCTAGAACTATTTGAACCAGTCCATGTAATTCTTCGGGAACTCACATGTAAATCTCCGTGTCAATATCCCCATGGCGAAATTCTATAACCACATTCATATGTTGCAAACAATCACAATGCGTTTGAGAGAAACCTTGTGCCATAAGACGTGTATTACATTGCACTATTTCATTCATCTCAGTACGCTTCCTTTTCCACTTGTAACACGGCAGGGTTACTGTAACGCCCCGCCAATTTATTTTAGAATTTACATTTAGTGGTAGGCCAAAAATGTCCTAGTTACCCTTTATGTTAATAACCATTATAACATTTCTTTCTTTGACGATTTCTCACTAAAACTTAATCTTGTTTATTTTATGGCTGCATCTAACTTCTCATTAGACTGCCTACGTACCCTTCGGAGCAGTGTTCCAAAAATCGGCCTATGCGGCCGCCTAAGCGCTGGGCGGAAGTGTGCCGATGCGATTAGGTCTGAATCATTAAGAAAAATCAAGGAGCTGTTAGGCGCCCGCCTAGGCGCTCTTAGGCTGCCTGGGCGGCTGTCTAGGCGGAGTGAAATGGTTTCCTGGGAAGAAAATCGCAAACTCGAATTTAAACTTGAAATTAACATGCAGAGCATGGGTTAAGCTACCTGAGTTTCTAACGGGACTAATTCGAGCTCATGGGACCCTAAGTTCGACGGGTCCCTAGCCGGAGCTCCACGCCAGAAGCTCAATTTTCAAAGGTTGTAGCTCGATTCCATTAGAGCAACTCTCACGGAGAACCTTTGCTTGGATTCTCTTACTTTCCATCACATAATTTAACATGCAAAGCTACCATAGGGATCCCCAGGTTGTGCAGGTCTTGCATTTTGGTGGTTTGAGGTCTCGATTTAATTGGAATTTGTGGTGATGGTGCCTGGAGCTTTCTTTGGCTATGGTGGTTTAGAAAGAAGGCAGAGAGTTCGAAAGGAGAGAGAGAGAGAGAGAGAATAGAGAACCGGTTTTCAAAAACAAAAATGATGGTGATGTGTGAGTGATGATAAGAATTTGTGGTTGAGACATGGGGTGTGTGTGTGTCAGAGAGAGATAGAGAGAAAGTTGTGAGAGATGTGAGAGAGAGATGAGACCGGTTGATATGAAATGGGGAAGGAGATGCATGCTTTGACCGGTTTTGGTGCTCCAAAGATCAAAGTGTCGCCAATCCAAATAAAATTATAAATAAAAGATCCATGCTATGACCGGTTTTGGCTCCAAAGTTCAAAGTGGGACCCCAATAAAATCATAAATAAAAGAGAGAGGATTTCAGGAACAATACCAATGGGCGTGGTTTCGTTAAGGGATAACTGGCATGGCTTCCTAGTAGTTTTATTATGAACCACCCAACCCATTACGTCAGATTTTTACTTTTATTTTTAAAAAATTATATATAATCATTCAAAATGTCTTAAGTTATATGGCATATATGCTTAATGTGTTTTTAAATTTTAGACTTGTTGAATATTCTTTTTGTATTTTATCATTCTTTTATTATCTTATTCATGGATTTCATACAAGTAAATTTTTTTATGTATCAATATACATTTATTTACAAGATATATAAGAAATTAACCTAAATCCGCCTAGGCCGCCTAGGCGCCCGCCTAGATCCCGCCTAGCCGCCTAGGCGCTAGGCGCTAGCTCGCCGCCCGACTAGCGCCTAGAGTTTTTTAGAACATTGCTTCGGAGGGATCAAGCCAATCATAGTTCACAATCCATTTCTAATCCATTTTCTAAATCATTCAAGCGACTAACAATCACAAAAATAGGTTCAACCAAATGAATAACACCAATTGCATTTCAAATATGGATTCAGAATATCAAAATTAGCTTAAAAAGCCAGCATCGGCCCTCTGGCCACGCGCCGCCAAGTGGTGGTTTTAGGCAAACGGAAATCCAGTTTTTCCGACGAACTCCAAAAATTACCAAATTTTACAGGTAGGTAGATTTCAGGGAGGGGACAAATTTTCATACCTGGACCAAAGGCCAATTCGGCCGAAAACCCTCTGAAATTCCTTCAATCCGCCGGAAAACCTTAAAATAGGTGCAGTTCAATTCGACGTCAAATCCAACTCCGCCACCTCCAATGTTGATTGGGATTTGTTCTTGGACTCCAAATACACTTGAGGGTGGTGATGGTTGACAAAAAATCCTTTTGAAATGGGCGGATCGCCGTCGTGCACCCATCAGACTCTCGGGTTCGTTTTCCACGGATTGGAGCCAATTTGACTTAGATTTTTTGTATAATTGGAGGAAGGAAGGTCGAGGATACATTTCTAGGTGAAGATCCGACGAAATTGGTGAGAAAAATCAATGTGGAACCATCAGAATTTCGACCAGGAACCAGGTCAAGAGGATCTGGTGCTCTCTCATTCTCTCATATTATTCTCCTCTCATTGGTTTCCTCCTTCCTTCCTCCTCCCTCATTGGCCCTTCTCCCCCTCATTTCCCTTCTTTTCTTCCCATCTCAGCCGCACATGTGGCAACCAAATTATTTCTCCAACAAATATGGAGCATTCCAGATTTGTGGTCAAATGACCAATTTGCCATTGCTTTTAATCACTTATATCTCTTTCGTTAAAACTCCGTTTGGCGAATGGCTTTCGCCTATACACTCATGTGATAGTCTTCTATCCAATTATGTCAAGAAATACAACGAAACATATAAGGATTAAAATACATCTTCGTATAATTTCGTTTGGTCAACTAAAGGCATTTTCGTTTTTTCAACTTATCATAAAGTTATACGACGTAAATTATGATAAATTTCGGAAACGGATTTCACAATTTTCCCCATTCGAATTTCATAACCCTAATTCGATTTTATTTTTGATTTCCTCTCCATAATCATAAACATAAATAACTAATTTATATATTTTCATTTTTCAGGGTATTACCGTTACCTTAGGCAGTGTAGGAACAATAGTTCCTAACACCAATTTGATAAGGAATCTAATTCAACATGAATTGTAATTTGAGTTGGCCAATCAATTATATGTTGTCACTAATCAACGAAACATAGTTCGATATCGTTGCTTTATTTATGTCAGTAGTTGCCTTATAGTTGCCATATAATTGAAACATCATTGATAATAATCTTATTCCAATTCCATATCTCACCCAAACTAGCATACTTGACCAAGAACTTCACGTCTCGGGAATAATATGGACTAATCCTATGAGATGGAAATGATTGAGACAATGATCAAGCATGGGTTCATTTGCGCCGTGTTCTCCATCTTCTCTGGAAGTGAATCTTATAAATCAAGTGATCAGTCGCGATTCTAGTGGTACACCCTTTGGGGATGTTAACTTGACGTCTGTTAGGCACGTCTATCCTTGCAGGCATGTTTGTAGCTGGTATATACTCGCGTCACTTTAGCTTGTCACATCCCAAAAATAACAAAACCCTTCTAAACACACATATGCATTTAACCTAACTCATGATATTCATATAAACCCACATGACTAGAAACTTCAGCTGTAGTACTACACTGCAAAAGTTTCCC
Organism: Malus fusca; assembly: GCA_035220775.1. NCBI lineage: Eukaryota > Viridiplantae > Streptophyta > Magnoliopsida > Rosales > Rosaceae > Malus > Malus fusca. Next base: position 20,922,494 of record CM069059.1, on the reverse strand, counting down.
TTTTGTTTATTTTACAAGGGATAAACTGAAACTTCAAAAATATATACATAACAAATAGTCAGGTAGGAGATTCTACAACTCAAAAGAAACAAACTTAGGGTTAAATTAAGACTTAAAAATTCACTAAACAACCCAACTGCAAATCTAGTACTTACAGAAATGCTAATGTTTTTTTTTTATTAATTTAGTATAATTTTTTTCATTTGATTATTGAAAAAATATATTATTCTTATTGGCTGAATTAGTTCGAGTCTGGTAACCCATTAGTTTTAACAGGTCAGGTTTGAGTTTGAGTTTAAGTTTTTAAACCCGTTAAGATAACATGTTTGATACAACATGAAAAGACACGAACACGACAAACACGACCCGTTTACCATGTCTATCTACACTAAGAGGGTGAGAGAGTATGCTAAGCATCACAATGGGCTAGCCATAATAATTTAATTCAAATTCGCCATTTGGCGAGAATCAAACCTAAAACCTCTCCCTCATAAATGAAGAGGATACCACTAGACCATAATACTAAGTAACATTGTGAAAGACTTTAACTAACCTTATGATTTTAATTGCATTCAAACCTTTTGTCTATATCTCATAGGCCGAGACCTTCTTAAGCTAGTCTAGACATCTCTCAAGTAATATGTAGGGCTGGGCATGGGGCGGGCCAGGCCCAAATTTGGAGGGACCAGATTAGACCTGTATGAAAATGCAATGGGGCTGGTCGAGGTGAGTAATGGGATTTCAAATTTTGGAATCGGACCTAACCCGACCCGTTTCAAATGGGCCAATTCGGGCCAGGTCCACGGGGGTCCAATTACAATTTTTTTAGGTCAACACAGAAGGGACAAACTGAAGGTCGTGTTCCTCGGCATAGAAAGGAAAATACCAAAGTCATCTTCCCCAGTGACAAGACCGTCGCTGCAACCAAACAACCAAATTCAAAGACCGATTAATATTCCTCAAAAATTAGAAATTGCATACAGAATTTCAGAACATGGCTTACTGTATAAGAACTCGTCCTTGAGCCGTAATATGACCAGCTGAATAACCTCAAGATTCGCGACGCAGATGGACTTGTCATCGGCCATGGCAGTCTAGTCCTGGATCGTGGTGATGAGGTCGTCGATCGAGTCAAGAGTGACGCGGAATCAACAGAGTCGGACCAGTTTGGGTGGTCAGCAGCCGAGTTAAGCCCATCATCTTCTCTGATCTGGAGCTTCACAATCTTCGTATTCTCTGATGGTGAGGTGATTTTGTGAGTCGTGACTTGTTTGGTGGGCCTGGTGGATGTTGTGATGTCGACGCAGTCGAGGGGTGGGAAGGAGAAGAGAAAGAGAACGGTGAAAGAAAGTGGGATAATCTAGGAGTAGGGTAAGGGGACTGAAAAAGTAAAGCAATTGTTATGGTAGAACAGGTTGTTTCGGGGCCCAGGGATTCTCAAATTATGAAATCTCCCCGCCCTATAAATACCATATCCCCGCCCCATCCCGCCCTGTTTTGTCTCTACCAAATTTGGCCTCGCCTCGAACCCACCCGAAATCGACAATACCCGCCTCGACCTGCGGGTCCTGTACCCGTTTGCCCAGCCCTAGTAATATGGTGGCAAACAAAAATATGACACTCGAGAAAATAAAGATGACTCAACAAGCACTCGAGATGGAATTGAGGTGTTCTTTGAGGTGGGCTCAAGTTACGAGTGGGTCCCGAGCTCATGAGCAATGAGAATTAGACAAATGATTTGTTGTAGTAATGCCAATATCATTTGGAATTAAACATAACGTTAAGATAATTCTGTAACTTTGGAGTGTAACTTTGAATGACTAGGGTGTAATAACCTTATCTTAGAACTCACCACTTTTCACAATGAAGGTGCCGATGAACGTTTTCGTTGCTTAAACTGTTAGGCGACGAAAATTCTTTGTCGCTACAATGGTTCTTTTTTGTAGTGCCTTGTATGGTGACGTCATGTTGTAACATGATGAAGTACAAAAACTTACCTTTATAATATATTAGAACCTCCACAATGTAACTACCAACCTTGTTATTGTAATAATCACGTCATTCTTTGTGATTAACTTGAACCTTATCATAATTATGTAACTTTGGAGTGTAATTTTGAACCATCATAGTATATCTCAAATGATACCGATACCTTATTGTTTTTAATAAGGTACCGTATAATCTCCGACATATTCAGTTTGGAATTCTGCTTTATGTTTTCTTTGGTATGTGGAAGGAAATACAAGTTGGCCAGCTAACAGTATATTTCTTGGGACAAATCAGACATTCAAAATTGGAATGTTCTCTTCACCAAAAAAAAAAAAATGGAATGTTCTAAGGGATTGAAAAGCTTAGCTAGAAGAGGCTTCCCAAAAGGGTCTGGCCAAAGGGAAACAAAGACATAGAATTATATGAGTTCTGTTGATATTCTTAATTGGCCATTTTACAAATTGTTTGCTTGTTCCAAAGGCTAGCTAGCTAGAAGCCTAAAACAAATTTCGGATGCTTGCTAATTAAGAGAAAGAATAGGCTTTCTTAGTCGCTGAGTGCTCCTTGAAGCTGAATAATGCCTCGGATTCTTCTTAAAGCAACCTCCATCATGTTTATATCTTTCGAATGTGGGGTACGGAGAAGGAAAGATTGGTGAAAGGAAACCAAAATGTCCAGTGGCATATATACATATATGGTTACTAATGCTACCTTTCTGATAAAAAAAAAGGTTACTAATTCTACCTACTATTTGCTAAAGATTCAAGACAACATAACTAATCTCATTGGAGAAAATTTTACGTATAGTTTGGAGGGTGCGGAAAAATTTGTACAACACTCGTCATGTAATACTTATCCAATCATTCTGGTAGAAGTGAGATTAACTACAATGTAGACATCCAATTAAGTTAATGATATGCTTTATTTAACAACTCATAAATGTGATGTTGGGGGATTCCGATGATGATTAATTTAGCACCCAAGGCTCTTCACGTCACATTGGTTAATTCGTACAACCATGCAAATCCATGTATGAGTGGCCAAACCACCCACTATTTAACTATTTAACTTTTATTGGGACAACATATGAGCATCCCTTTTTGGGCACACTACCTCTTAATTACAAAGTCCTTTTCTGATCACTAGAACAATTAAAGTTGAAACTAAAGTTTTGAAAAAAAAAATGAGAGCTTACTTATTACATTTTAAGAAAAAATTGAGAGCCAAGCAATATTTCCATGGTGCTATCAAAAAAGTTATAATTTCCACGATTAAATTTAAGTTGAAGCATGAATGGTAAAATATATTTGTAGATCATATTGTTCATTATTGGAGTTTAGGGTTTTGGGTGGGGGTTACTTGGCAAACCCTATCCCTTCTTTTTTCTGTTTTCCATGGATTTTTGCTTTACCAAAAAAAGGAAATGGAAAATTGTTTGAGCACTACCAGAGATTGTGATAAGCTAACTAGGACCATATGATGCATCATACTGTCAAGCAGTGCCACATGCAAGTATGCAAAGACTTTACGCAGCACACAGACCCACTGCAAACATGCCATATCATGAGCAAGTTAATGGATGATGTGCAGGCTAAATACATGAATGTATAAGGAGCTAGTATATAACATGTTTTGACCTATTTCTATTGGATTACTTATGCCTGGAGAATTTAGTGGGATCCATGCAAGTCAATAAACGGAAAGAAAACAATGAGATATTTTTAGGTACAATGTTCTGTACAATTATACCTTGTACATGTATGTGGTGCTTTGGTGGTCACTATCTACTCCCATTTTTAATGATAAAGAAATTTAAAAAGTATCTACCTATTTTGGAATTTCAGATTTCTCTTGAATGGAGACAGACATAATTATACGGCCCAAAATCTTAATCCAGATTCAGATATTACTCAAATACAAGCACACCAAGACATGCCCAAAATTAAGTCGAACTGTTTTGCTAACTAACTAGGCTGTGCAATGCCCAATTTCAGCTAAACCCCAATGATGTAGGGTTAAGTTCGTTGTTTTCGGCCTTGGCTTCACATGTACCCCAAAAAACGACACTTGTTGGATCCCAAATCACTAGCACAGATGTTCAAGCCCAATTCACATTTTTTACAAGTTTAATCCAATTTAAATTAATAATTCAATCAAATCATATACGTCAAAGTTATTTAGTATTACAGTTTAGTGATATTTATTTTCACTTGTAAGTGAGAGGTCTTAAGTTCGATTTTTGCCAAAGAGGAATTTGAACCACTTTATTGCTAGCTCATTGTGAGGTTAAACCCACTCCCCCACCCGTTTCGTTCAAATAATATCGTTTGTTAAAAATAAAAAAAAATCATATACCTCAAAATGAGGCTTATTTCCAAATGGTTTATAAGTTTAGTAAAGTATTACTTTTCTTTTCAATTCAACGTTAGAAAAGTTTTAGTTCAAAATGTGCATCACCCGTTTATCAATAAGGTAAAGAAAAAAAAATATTAACGTCATTGACACTGTAGCTCAATTAAAAGGAAAGTTTTATGTAATCTATCGTGCATGTAATGTAAGCATATTAGAAAGGTAGAGAGTTTGGTGTCTCAAGGCTTCACCAAAAAATTTTGGACTAAAAAACCCTCCAAACAAAAAAAATCAAAACTGACAGAAAAAAAAAATACATATAAAAATCCAAAGGGTAATTTTGTCAGAAACAGAATTTTATACTTCATGTTTTTTAGAAAATTTTATTAGAAAAACAAGGAGATAAAATTTAAAAGAACAAACGTGGAAGACACAAATTCAACCACGTTCGACGCAAATCAGTTTTCAAAGAAAAGGAAAAAGAATTTAACCCAACCAACCAACACCACTCCTCCTCCATTTTAGGAGAGCGAGAGCAATTAATATCTCACAGAAATAAAAAAAGGAAAATACAAAATAAAACAGTCATAGTATTGTAACAAAAAACAGAAACTTAAAATTGTTTTTTATTGAAAAAATGAAAAGAAAAAAAAGAAAAAAAAAAGACGTGGCCAACTCCACTCCTCCATTTTCGAAGGGAGAGAGGGACTAATATCTCATAATAATATTGTTAAAAAAAAAAACAGAAACTTAAAGTTTGTTTTATTGAAAAATGAAAAAAAAAAAAAAAAAGACGTGACCAACTCCACTCCTCCTCCATTTTCGAAGGGAGAGAGGGACTAATATCTCATCCTAATATTGTTAAAAAAAAAAAAAAAACAGAAACTTAAAATTTGTTTTATTGAAAAATGAAAAGAAAAAAAAGACGTGACCAACTCCACTCCTCCCTCTCTCTCCTCTCCGTTCGTTCAATGGTGCAGAGGTCAGTATCAAAGAGAAAGAGAAAATTATAATGAGTTAATTACTCATTATAAATAAAATCGTCATGGTGTAGCCTAAAATAAAGTAGCATTTTGTTTCTTTTTTTTTTCGAGATGCACTCATAGCGAAGTATTTACCTATTTATTTTGCTACTTTCATTATAATGAGTTAATAAGAGGTCAATATCTTTAAATGAAAGAATTCTATAGAGAAAGAGTTTCAATAGCTAATTAACTCCATTTCGGGGATAGAGGGGGACTAATATCTCATAGAAATATTGTTAAAAAAAAAAAACAGAAACTTAAAATTGGTTTTATTGAAAATGAAAAAAAAAGGGTATATTAAAATTTGTTAAAACATGAACGCATCTCCTCCATTTTAGGAGGAGATATTAATATCTAACAAAATTATATTTAAAAAATAATATATATATATATATATATATGAAACAACGTGGGAGAAAAAAGGTAGAAGTTGTCGTCAGTTTTTTTAAAACGGTGAAGTTCTCCCACTACCAAGCAGTAACTTCTCAGTTCCCACGTACATTCCCATTTTTTCCATTTTGGCTACAATATTATTATATGTACTCCCCATCTCCTCCGCTTATGTGGCCGAATCTTATACTCCCCATTTTTTTGCTCTGCCTTCTTCGCATGCAATGCTATTTGAATTAATTTGGTGAGATTCTTGACTCAAAAGGCTTTTGCCAACCATTCATACCCATCTTATGTGAAATCTTGGTGCTTTTTATTTCAATTTTCTTATTATTTCTCTCTCCTTTTTGTTATAGGGTCAAGAAGATTCTATTAGGCTCCAAAGTTCAAATGTTTGAGTAAATTTGGGTAAATCTCAATCTAAATTTGCCTTTTCAGTTTCTAGGTTTAGGTGATGAATTTGATGCAGCTTTGAGGATGTATATATGAGTTTGTATTTAGTATTTCTAAGTCAATTTTAGTTTTTTTAATTTCTTCCTTTGAAATCTTCATTGCGCGTTTTTTAAATTTTGATCCATTTCTTTCTTTGAAATTTTTCTTCACTGTTACTCCACCCTCGTCTGCCGCCATAATTTTTTGGGTTTTTTTTTTCATGGCAATAAAATGCCGATTTCACCCTTTGGAGTCTCGAAAATTCCCGACTTTGTACTCGAGATGGTGACCCAAGTCTTCGTTTTTAGCATTTGGGGTGGGTTTTGTTGTATAAGTAAGATTTTATCAGTTTGCGGACTTAAAATTTGGGTCTTTGATTTTCCCTTTTTTACTGTGAAGTTTTTTGGGTAACTTCGGAAGTTAAAAAAGAGGAAATTTAGAGGAAATTGAAGTAATTTTTTACTATTTTGAATTTGGTCAGATTATGAGTTTCAATTTTGATTATCTTAATGTGTCATCATGTGCTATGGTAATTAAAAAAATTATTTGTTTTCATTCTCAAGATATTTACAAGAATACCCACAAAAAATGAAGAAGGAACTTCATATTGATAAGATCCCAGACAGACGTGTCACTATTTTTACACCTGATTGGGAGATATCTATCGGAGTAAAAACTACTGATCTAAGCCAACTGATTCTCAAAGAGTGGAAAAAGAAGAAGCATGAGCAGTATGTATTCTAAATTCTTTATTAAATTTGTTACAAGAAATTCTAACATTATATATACCTTCAATATATAGGTGGCGCATGAAAAATGATGTAGAAGAATTAAAACCTTCAACAACTCCTCAACTCCTCACATCATACGTATTTGGAATAAAATCCAACAAATTAGGTACAACACCATTTCTTACATATTTATTTTTAATAGCATTCTCTATATCATTCCACAAATTAATTATCTCAATTATAATGAAAAAATTAAATAAATTTCATCTATACAGAAGAAAAAATAGAAATTTTCAAGCAAAGAAAAGCAAAGTGCTTCTCATTATAATGAATTTTAAACAAAGTAGCAAAATCTGTGAAAAAAAACAATTCATACGCAAATAAAATTAAAGATACCTTATTATAATGAAAGTAGCAAAATAAATAGGTAAATTAACCTCTGACATAGAAAACGAATTTTAAGTTTCTGTTTTGTGATTGAACAGAGAGAGGGGGGCTAATAAAATAAAATTTGTTAAAAAAAAATAGGTAAATACTTCATTTTATTTGCGTATGAATTGTTTTTTTTTTCCCAGGTTTTGCTACTTTGTTTAATTTTGCTACTGTGTTTAAAATTCATTATAATGAGAAGTACTTTGCTTTTCTCTGCTTGAAAATTTCTATTTTTTCTTCTGTATAGATGAATTTTATTTTATTTTTTCATTAAAAGAAACTCATTAATGAGTATCTACAAATTAATTATCTCAAATTATAAAAAATAAAAAAAATAAAATTATGAGTGTAGGAAAAAGATTAATAGTGACCAAACAACTTTTATAAATACAGTAAGTCTTCTCTTATTTTCATACGGAAGTATACTATAAATTCAAATTGTAACATCCCACATCATCCAGGGGAGTGGATCTTCTAAGCTTTATATGTATATTCCCATCTTTACCTAGCACAAGACCTTTTAGGAGCTCATTGACTTCGGGTTTCATCGTAACTTTGAAGTTAAGCGAGTTCGCGCGAGAGTAATCCCATGATGGGTGACCCATTAGGAAGTTCTCGTGTGAGTTCCCAGAAACAAAATCATGAGGGAGTGGTCGGGGCCCAAAGCGGACAATATCGTGCTACGGCGGAGTCGAGCCAGGGATGTGGTGAGGGCCAAGGCCGGGATGTGACAATTTGGTATCAGAGCCAATCCCTGGCCGGAAGTGTGTCGACGAGGACGTCGGGCCCCTGAGGGGGGTGGATTGTAACATCCCACATCGCTCAGGGGAGAGGATCATGTAAGCCTTATATGTATATTCACATCTCTACCTAGCACGAGGCTTTTTAGGAGCTCACTGGCTTCTAGTTCCATCGGAACTCCGAAGTTAAGCGAGTTCGCACGAGAGCAATCCCAGGATGGATGACCCACTGGGAAGTTTTCATGTGAGTTCCCAGAAACAAAACCGTGAGGGTGTGGTCGGGGCCCAAAGCGGACAATATCGTGCTACGGTGGAGTCGAGCCCGAGATGTGGTGGGGGCTCGGGCCGGGATGTGACACAAATTGCATTCAATTTTCAAATAGAAATAAAATTGCATTTTTTGTCAGTTTTACAAGCATCACAACCGTCTCAAAGTACAAAGGTTGAAGTACAAGATTAAGGTAACATTTCTTACTATTTAATTTTGTAAACATGATAACAATTTGTTACCTCAAACTTGACAAAGTATTTATCTTTCGGTATTCTAACACTCTGTTTGGATACGGTAAAATAAAACAGAATTTCACTTAAACTAGGGAATTTGGGATGGGAAAGCAGTTTTCCCTCGTTTGGGAACCTTGCAGCGCGAGAAACGCCAATTTCTACGGGAAAAAAAGGGAAATTGGGGATGAAGAATACCGGCTTTAATTTCTGTCTAAATAGGTGGAATTTCACAATTCCAACAACGGAGAAAATCCCAAATCCATTGGATGGAAATCTTGCAAGCGCCAAATTTCATGATTAGGGCGCCAAACAGGGATGATTAGGGTCAAAATTCACAAAAAAAAGGGCTTCACTCTGTCACTAATCTTCGAAGGGATTCTTGGTCGTGCTTCATCTTCTTCCTTCATTCTAGGTCAGCCTCTTTTCTTTTCTTTCTTGAATTATTTTAAGCTATTTGGGTATACTCTTTATAGCAATTGTGAATTTTGCTGATAGTCATATGCTTGGTGTGCTTATTAATTTTTTTATCCCATTTTAAATTAAGATGATCTCTCCAACCTGGGTTGTAGAAATTTGAATACGGGTCATATCTGGGATGCTGGAAATTGTTAAATGCATTAACCTGCTTTGCTGTAAAATCTGGACAAACATCTTTATGTGGGCAGCTCATAAAATCATGAGTTATCATGTTGCAAATGATGTAGGCAGCTTGTAAAGGCTGCTGTATAGCAACCTGTGAACCTGGTATTCTTTGTAATAACATGTCAAATTTTGCATCAAGCATTTTCTCCATTTTTTCAATTTGTGCTATAACATACGGAGAACTGTTAGACATCTCAAAAACAGACCTAGATTGTGGCTGCTCAACCGCCCACTGTTGTGTATCTGCTGCCATTTTTTCAAATAACAAACAAGCCTCTTGTGCATTTTTATCTTTGTACGAACCTCCGCATGAAGCGTTGACAAGGGTTTTTGTAGTCATATTTAACCCTCTGAAAAATATATGCATTTGATCCGTAGTGTTAATACCCGAATGTGGACATTTTCTAATCAACTCCTTGAACCGCTCCCATGCCTCATGAAACTCTTCATTAGGTTTTTGGGCAAAAGATAAAATCTGAGTTCTCATGTCAAGTGTCTTAGAAGCCGGATAATATTTGTTTAAAAAAATTTCACTGAGTTGGGCCCAAGTACTAATGCTACCAGATGGGAGTGTGAGGAGCCATCTTCTTGCTTGATCTTTTAGAGTGTATGGAAACAAACGCGGCTTAATAGATTCGGCTGAGAATCCCCTCACCAAAATATTTTTGCATCCCATTAAAAATTATGCAATATGCATGTTTGGATCGTCAGATGATAACCCATGAAATGTAGGTAGAATATTCAACATGTGCTGCTTTATTTCAAATGTAGACCCTTCCTCCACTGCCGGATAAGTAATGCAACTTGGTATATTTGTGGTATAGGCTGTTAAAGAATCACCCAAAGGCTGACCCGTCTCTGGAATACCGAATGCCATTTTTCCTTTACTGTGCAGATTCCCAGAAGTTGAAGACTGCAGAAAAGTCCCCTGCAGAGGAGGAACCCACTGCAAAGTTTTCTCCTTGCGTCTTTTCCGTACAGTTTGCTCAAGTTCTGGATCAAATGGAATCAACTTCTGCACTGTTGAACGGGTGCTGACCATGCACAAATTATCTTTGTAATCTGCATTGTACTACTGTAATCTGTGAAAAATAAAATTAAATTGAAAATTAATTTGTTTTATATTATATGTATAAACAGCAATAACTAATTGAAAATCTGATTAGTAGGGATTATTTTAAATAATCCCCGGCAACGGCGCCATTTTCTTGATAGGGATTTTACTACTCATGTGAATGAGATAAAAACTCCTATAATACTTGCAAGAATCACAAGGTTGTTGTAGTATAAACGGATCTCGCAATGTCATTCTCCACAGGGATTATTAAATAATTCAAAGCAAACCAAATTTCAATTAGTTATTGTAAAGTAGAAATTGAGGTGATTGATTTTATAACCTACTAAAAATAAAAACGAAATTAATTAATTAAAATAAACAATCTGAAATATTAGAAGTGGGGGAAAAATAAAACAGTTTTGGAATAATCAAATTAAGAAAGCACTAGGGTTCCACCATCACCTAGCAATCCTATGAACTTTTACCAATTACTTATGATCTATACATGCCACTTTGAAGGTTAGATTTTCCTAATTCATATTCTACTTGGAACCTCCAATATAGAACGTATATCTAACATGCAATCCGTCCGGACGTTCGGATCAAATCTGAACATGAAAGACTCATTATGCTTTATGAAAATCTTTTGAAAAACCATGCAATCCTTAAGACGTGGTATTCATCCTAAGTGAAATTACAATTATTAATCACAAGAAGCCAGCGTCAATTTCATGGAACCTTCCGACCAAAATTGCATCAAATTACTTTTCTAAATATCCTAATGGTGATCAGGCATTAAGATAATTAGATAGTTTTTATCCCGGTGATTAACAATTCAAAGTATGCATGCAATCAATCATAAACAATTAAATAAAAATCACATATTCATGCTAAGGCTCAAAGCTTCGCCCTAGCAATAGAAATTAGTTACGCATATTCATAATTGAAATCATAGAAAATATTATTAAGAAAATGATTGAAAACACCTTAAAGTAGAGAATCTCCAAGAACCCTAGCAATTCTCTCTGTCTCCAAAATTGCATAAAATCAGCGTTCTCTAAAAACTGTAGACGGCCAAGCAATATATCTGCTAAGCCCCCCACACAAACCCTAGGAAACTAAAATTAATAAAAACCAATAAAATAGGAAACATAACCCTAAATTAAATGGTAAAATTCGCCTAAAATCTGAACAGCCACATTTTGGACCCATAAGCTGCTCCAAAACTGGCCCATTATATCTGGATTTAATGTTTGGAATATTCTGAACACTTCTCCATAAGGCCACGAACCCATCCGATGTCATCTTGGGCTCCAAAAACGTCATTTTCCAACACTGCGCATCGCTCCTTTATTTTATCGCCAGAAAATAACCGCTTGGTGGAAAAATCCCAAATTTTGATACGATCAAGTTAAGTGACTCATGAACGTCCTCCAACTGAAATTACTGAAAAAATCGTCCATTTGATGTTGTTTTGCTCCAGATGAAGTTGAAAGTCCTATATTGAAAATACAATTCAAAGTATCAAAATTCTTCCAAAATATTAACCAAAATATACTAAGATTAGGGTAAAATATATAATATAAAATATACTCATCAATTTCGATATGCTAGAATTAACTAACTGCAATTTTAAGGTCTGCAGTAGACATACTGATCTCAAAGAAATCTTCAAACTCATTGGTGATGCCTTCTTTAGCGCTTGAATAGTTGAAGTTAGCCAATCATCCGCCATGTTTGTAGCCTCCTCATCCTCCTTTAATAGCAAATCATAGGTATGGTTAAGTAAAGTATACATGTTCAATCTACAAGTATAACACGAGCCAAAGAGTAGTGAACGCTAATTCTATGAAATTTATCCGATTGAATTGTGATATCAAACTGCAATTTCCTTGATTTTGATGATTTTGGTGTTAATTTAGAAAGTTCCTTGATTTACAGAAGCAGTAATTGAAAGATTGAAAATGATGATTTTGATGGCCTTTGGTGTTAATTTAGAAAATTCCTTGATTTGAATGTGACTTGTATGGCTACTTTTTTTTTTTCTGTTCACTTTTGCCTCATTTGTTTTAAAACAGAAAGTTGCATATCCCATAACTATTGTTGCATGTCACAATATATCTTTGTTCATATATTCAAACAGGTATAGAAAATATTGATGTTGTAGACATGCTAACGAGGTTAAAGCGAAAACGTGCTATAAATGAAGAGGAAAACAGGAAAAAAAAAAAGAAAATTATTGTTAGTACAATTATATATATTATTGTCATGGTTATGCATTGGTGTAGTATGAGTGTTCTTCTCAAAGAACCTTCAAAAGATTGGGATCAAGAAAGACAATCTTTCCTCGGCTGATTGTTCGATGGAAAAGATTAAACTTGCATTGAACAATTACGAGTTAGCAAGAGTGCATTTAAGCAGTTATGTGAAATGTTACAAGGGATTGGTGGATTAGTTCGAACGAGAAATGTGTCCATTGAAGAATTTGTTGCAATTTTTTTTAATATAATTGCCCACAACTTGAAGTTTAGAGTCATCAGTTTTCATTATTATCATTCCAAGGAAACAATTAGTCGGCAATTTCACAATGTGTTGCATGCAATGATGAAAATAAGTCAAGAATATGTGAAATATCAGCCATGTGTTATTGGCAATTCTGAAAGAGAGAAGTGGCGGTGGTTTGAGGTAATCAATCAACAACTATACCAAAAAAATGTCTTCGTTTGATATCTTCATTAGCTTTTTAGACTTAGCTTTCTTTTTTTTCATTTGTATGACATGTATACTTAGAATTGTCTTGGAGCACTTGATGGAACTCTCATACCAGTAACAATAACGGCTGAGGAAAGACCAAGATATGGAGATATAAAGGGTGATATATCCACTAATATGTTAGGAGTTTGTGGTCCAGATTTAAGATTTTTTTATGTGTTACCTGGATGGGAATGCTCTGCATCTGTTCAAGCTACAGTCGAATGGACATCGTTTCGTGATACATTGGCATTGCAGATGTTCCACGATAATCAAGCTCAGAGAGCTGCCAATAATTCCTAATGGAAAATTAGTTGCTTTTAGTTTGTATTGTCATAGTGAATTTGGATTTCATATGAATACTATGGCTTTATGTGTTTCTTGAACATGTTCTGTTTGATTTATAATGCTATTTTGAATTACTTTTAAAAGCTACAGTTTCTGTTTGATTAAGAAGAGCGATAATAAAAAGCTAAAAAATTAGTCAAACTAAAATTAATTTGTCTGTTCTTATTGCTTGTGGGATTGTCTATAATATCTATTTTTAAGGTAACAAAAATGTATTGAGTTGTGCATTCTCTTTCATTTGTGTCCACAGATTCCCGAATTGGATTTTGAGATTCCTCCGGAGTCTCAGCGTGGATCTCTGTCAACGGTATTGTTTTACTTCCCCCTCTTCTCTAGTAGAGTTTATAAATTGCTGCTTAGTGGATTAGCTCCATTCACCTGGATTCCTTTTTCTTTTTTGGTAATTTTGTGGTCGGTAGTGATATCTTAATTTTTTACTTGTATGACTTGTGAAGTTGTAATGATACCAGTGCAGATTGTACGTTGTAGCATTTTGAGTTTAATAGATTTCTTTAACTTTTCTGTTTTCTTCAGTCAAGGCAATCATTTTCTTTTATCCCCTTTTGGGACTTGCGGACCGTTTATGTAATAGCTGGAAACAGCTTTGTTGAGAACCTGTAAGAGATTCTAAATTTTGAAAAGAGAAAAAGGTTCGAATTTGAGAAATAGGTGTTTCTGTAATAGCTGGAAACAGCTTATGCCTGATGGTTTTTTTTTTCAGAATCTGTGTTTTTAACTCATGTTCTTCAAGAAAAAAACAAATTTTTTATGCTTCTGTCGTGCCAAATTGCCAATTCTATTTACTTGTGAAATCATGAACTGCAGGTTATTAGAAAGAGTCAATTTTCGGGTGCAGATTTAGCTTGCTCTATGTGAATTATAAGAATGCAGGATAATTCCCTGTTATTCGGAAAATACTGAGATATGTTTCTGCATTTTACATGTAAATCTCAGTTTTTAGTACCCTATAAGTAACACATAATTTCTTGTTTATGCATTTTACATATAAATCTCAGATTTAGCTTGCTCTATGTGAATTATATGAATGTATAAATATGAGTTGATACTCGGATTGTTACTATGAATGTGTCTATGAGTGACTTAACGTCTGAATAATATATTTTTTATGTTAGGAGCAATGGAAGGATCTCATAGAAAACCAGTATGCAAACAAAAACCAAGGAGAAAGAAAGAGGACCAAGAAATTGAAAATGAAGGAGAGGAAAATAATTATTTAGATGGAATGTAGATATGGAACGTGCTTTGGCTGACATTCTTCGCGAAGAACGAAGATTGGGAAACAAAGGAGATGGTGGTTGGAAGACAACTGCTTATAATTCTGCTGCAGCCATATTATCTGCTCAATGTGATATTCATATAACTGCTGATAACATTCGAAATCGTGTGAAGTCTTGGAAATTTTTTTATGCAATAGTGAGTGATATACTAAGTCAAAGTGGATTTAATTGGGATGCAACCAAGAAGATGATAAGTGTAGATGAAGACCTTGCCTGGCAAGAGTACGTGAAGGTAACAAATTCATTATTTTTCTTTTGTGTGTGTGAAATTCTTTTAATTGTTCTTATACTTATGTTTTGCTTTTTGATCTTTTATGTTTTGATTGGTAGTCACATGTTGGTGCTAAAATCTTTCGTTGGAAGGTCATTCCAAAATGGGATGATATAGTGGATTTATGTGGCAAAGATAGAGCCACGGGTGAGGGTGCTGAAACAGGTGTAGAAGCCGTTGAGATTATAACTCATCCACATAATGAACATGATCATATAGATTTGTTTGGTGATGCACAAGGTTTAGAAGATATTGAAATTATTAATGAGATTTCACTTACTTCAGCCAATGGTCAAAAGACTCAAAGCAAGACAAAGGCAGCAAGTTTTGTTGATGTGCCTCATACAAAAAGAAAATCAACCACCCCTATAGATGTGATTGCAGATTCACTTGCCAAGATGACTTCATCCTTTCAAGACTATATTTTTACAGACACAAAGAAATTTGATCCAAAAGAGGTAAATGATGAAGTAAATGCAATTCCAGATCTCAGCGAAGAAGAACAAATCAAACCATGTGCTTGGTTGATCGAAAATGACAAGCAATCTCTCATGTTGAAGACTCCCAATTGAGAAGAAAAAGAATATGGTATTATTGCTTACTTCACGAGGCGCATAAGATTGTTTTCATTATGTTACTCATTTTAGTGTTTTTCAGTAAGACATTAGTTAGAATAAAAGTCTTGCATGTCACGAATGTTGGTTGACATTTGCAAGTGAACATTGATGACTTTGTTACCCTTTAGTGCAGGTTTGGCAGCCCCAATCTTAGGGGTTTGATGACTTTGTTACCAGTTGAAGATTTTTCTTTTTTTCAAATTTGTATTCTTCTATGGAATACAAATTCTAGGGAATATCCAAAAAATGAAATTTGTAATTCCCTTCATTTTGCAATTTCCATGTATCCAACATCCAAACAATGAAATTTCAATTAACAGGATTTCAATTACTGGGAATTGTAATTCCCGTCATTTAAAATTCTCTGAAAATTTAGAAATTCTCCATCCAAACATAGTGTAAAAGTAACTGGAGTAAAAGTATTGCCATGAGAAAATTGTCAAGGTTAAAGGTATTTAGGTTAAATTACTTACAACCTTTATATTTGGGATTGCGCATTATAGTTAGACTTCTTATTTTATCCTCATTGTTTGCAGATTAACCATGAAAATCTAAAGTATCAAGTCCAAGCTAATGGGTGACAAGCATGGCTTTGATTTCACACGTAGATGCTATGTTTACATATGTACATGTTGTCCATATTTTGCTTTGCTTCATATATTAGGAGTTCATCCCTAGCTAGCCTATAACTTTTATTGAAAACTTATGAATCTAAAAATTTTGATTTAAGGACATTAAATGTTATCAGCATGTATTTAGAAATGAAATTACATGTCATATTTTCTTATTTTTTTTAATAGTTTATGTTTTCCCATTTTATCTTCGTTGTTGTTTTAAGGGAAAAATAGTAAATATTGTATGAGAGATTACTCATATATGTGCAAATTGGAAGGAATATATGCTGCTAAATTCTTCAACGAACGTGGCAATATGACAATATGGCATGCATAACGATAACACCATTATCATAGTAAACAAAAATGAAGTCCACCATTTTTAATCCCTTATTGACTAAGGAACCCAACTCTTGATTTTAAGGAACCTAACTCTTGAATTTCTTCATGTGCAATATATAAGGGTAAAACGATGCTGATGGATATAAGAGCATTCTAACTACACTGATTAACTTAATTTTTTTTTTGTTAATCAATAATTGCCAAAGTGATAATAATGACCAAGCATGGTTTAGTTCGTGAAACCAAATTCTATCAGCCAAACAAAAAAATGACACCATAATAATCAACAAGCAAAAAAAATATGGAATGGTTAGTGTGCAATTTATAAATTTCATTTTTCCTGTACAATGGGTGGGTGCAAAAAATACTAAGTTAGATGATTGAAAATATTAAGAAATTGTTGTGATGGACACACCCCCACAATTTATAAAATAATCACTTAAGAAATATAAGAATATCTAAAACAACACATTTTTAGGGCGCATAGCGCCCGTGATGCAAAAATGCCTCTCGTACGCACGTTAGTGTGTGCAGAGAGGCTAGTGTAATGTAAGCATAAGAAAATTACAAGCCATCCATTTCATAATGCAAGAAGCTAAATGAGAAATGATAAACCCTAATGCGAGCTGTACTATCTTAAGGTAATGTTGTTTACATGATCGAAAAGGATAATAAATTTGTGTCTCGAAGCAAACACAATTTGTCCTTTTTTTCTTTCAAGAAAATCTCTGTAACTCAACATCGAAGATCAAATAAAGTACCTATGTCTATGTGCATGTCACTCGATGCATGCGCATCCTCATATGGGTGATGAGGTTTTGTCTTTGTTTAAAAAATTAAATTATTATAATTAAATTATTTATTTGAATGAAAATGCACCACCAGAAAAATTCCATTTGCCCAATAAATCACATTTTGTCGGGTCAAGTGACTTTACCCAAAAAAAAAAGACATTTGTAGGGAAAATCTGGTTAACATTTAGGTTTTGTCATGAGTATGGTTCACGTAATGATGCATCCATCATATGAGGCAAAGGTTGTTGAGCTGCTGCATAATCATTGAATGTATCCAATTGAGAGGTAATCTTGTCAATACGTTTGTTAATATTCTTTATCTAGCGATTGAAATTAAAATTTGTCCTAATGTTAATATTTTTCAGGCTACTGGGCGGCTACAAGCGGTTCGTCCACAACAGGGCGCAACCCTAAGGATCCATAACATAGGCGATCGATTACAAGAATCGTTTACTTTTTGTGCGAGGTACGTCCAGAATGTTGAAACTTTCTTCAACAAGCAGCCGCAAAAAATTTTAGGGGGTGAGCGGGTAAAAAAACTATACGTCTTTGCTCAACTTGCATGTTCATTCATCGAAGGGTCTTTGTCTGAACCATTCAAAGAAGACGACTTGGAGGTGACTTATAGGTCCATATTAAACAACTATGATGAAAGTAGCCATTCCACAAACAACATAAGGCATTGATAAAGATCCAATATCCTTCAAATTGGGTTGAAATGGACAGACAATTATTTCCACATTGGTTTGCCCATCATGTATTGTTTTTTAAATTAATTTGATTTTGTCTATTGAAAAACTTACATATACAATGGTATTTGGAAATTACTAGATGCGACAGTTAAGAGAAGACAAATCGTGCTCCTTGGTTGAAGAAGAATTATTGCAAATGGCATGTTGTCCAGTTATAACCGAAATGAACTCTGGTTGTCAAGTGAACGGAGTTAAAATTTTGACAGCTTAATGAGACTATAAATTGTGCACTCAAAATAGTGGTGTTTCCCAAAGGTAAATGCGAATAGTTTTTTCTTCAACAAACTTATAAGTGTGGTTCAATTGTTATACATAAACTGCAAGGAAATGTCATTGGTATGATACAAACTCAGACAACATGCAGTGTCATTTGAGATATGTACTTGTTATTTGTTAACACAAACACCCGTTGTTTTGAGGATGATCCTTACGTCCTGGCCAATA
Organism: Malus fusca; assembly: GCA_035220775.1. Lineage (NCBI taxonomy): Eukaryota > Viridiplantae > Streptophyta > Magnoliopsida > Rosales > Rosaceae > Malus > Malus fusca. The sequence goes on along the minus strand of CM069059.1, from coordinate 20,903,972 downwards.
CTGCGAAACAAGTATTCTACCTCGATGATCCAAAGGCGAGGGGTGGTTTGAAAGTAGTTCAATTTATACAATATAAAAATAGTTGGGACTTGCCAAACCCATGACGATGACCAAAATGTTTACCGAGAAAATTCGAGAAGTCAATTGTTCCCCATTTGAAATATATGCAATATCTATTGACATCGGGTCCCTACCACCAATTCAGCTGAATTCCTTGCTTAATGATAGCACCAATGACTCAAATTATGAAAGCGATATCAAAGAGGATAGGAAAAGGAAGAGTATACCAATAGTGATTGAAGGTTCACTGTTATAACATTATGTGCAATCCATTGTGATGAAAATTGTGTGTTGAATATGTTGGGTTTTATGGCTCAAAATTAGGATGATGCAATAAATTAAGTTTGTGTTACCTATTTGGTTTTGGTGTCCTATTATTTGGGTTTGGTTTTTGACTTCTTAGTTGGTTTCCTTGATGGAGAGATTTTGTTAAATACCTATTTGATTAGGATTTGGATTTACTTCCTATTAGGATTCTTATTGTAACCTAAGTCATATGCACTATAAATAGGATCTTAGGGTTAGTGTATTTGGTGTGGCTCATTCGTGTGACAATTTGGTGAGAGTCAATTTGTGAGTTAGAGAGCAATTTGGGAGAATCTTCTCCGTTAGGTTTGGATTCTCTACTCGTTTGGTTTAGGGTTTGTAATTTGTGGGATTTGGGTTGTGAGAGTTTAAACACTCTTTTGTAATCTCCGTTTGTTTAGTGAAATTCCTCGCCGTGCTTCGCCCGTGGAGTAGGCTTTACTCCGAACCACGTAAATCTCTTGTGTCAGTTTGAGATTGTTTGTTTTAGCTTTCACCTACGACATTGATATTTGGTACTTTGTTATAATTCGCTTCCGTTTGCGCATAAAAGTACAACAGAATAAAGAATTCTAATAATTTTATTTAAGTTCACAATGGTTCATTCATCTTCATGTTTTAAAATGAAAATTTTAAACGTTTCGTCTCATAGAACAGCGATAGTTTCGTCAGGTTAATCCTCATTGTCTTATGGATCTGTGCGAAATATTCATCGAGCAAATCTTTATTTTATTATTTGAAGTTTAGGGTTTAGGGTTTGTTCGGCAAAGTTTATAAATTCGTCGGGCAAGGGTTTAGGACATTTTCACATATCCAATTCCTTCAAGAATTTTTGCAGCCGGCGAAATTAATTTGAACAATCTAACCATCAACGTATTGTGTATATACTACGAGATTGCGTACGCTAAAAATCGACAAAACAAACTTTCATGGAGTAGGTAACGAGAAGAAATCTTTCGACTGTTAAAATAGTATAATCACGATTTAACGATTATTTTAGCTTTGATTTGATTATATTTTACAACTACATTCCTTGACCCGATCATCAATTTACAACATTTACAATTGTGGTTACCACAAAATGATACATTATACTTAATAGAAGTATAAAATAAACTACAAGTGTTTGTTAAATCTATTGTTTTGACGGGATACGCAGTTTATGAAACTAAGTTCCACAGTCAAGCAATCAAACTTATTTGAATATAGAACGACATTGCATACGCCAAAAACCACCAAAAGCAAACTTTGAGGGATTAGGGAACCCTATTTTCATTTGCAGGATTTTTTAATCAAAGACTTGCCCTACTAACCGGTTCGTCGGGCAAACCTCTACTATTAACGTGTAAAAATTAAAAACCCTTGTCCGACGAAATGGTTTGTTGGGCAAAGGCCTGCTACTTTATATCAGGTCAAGTTTTTCTTCTTCCTACAACAGCTTTCATTCTATCTCTCTCTCCAAAATCCCTTACTGCAAACTCGTCTCTCCCCTTAGCTCTCACACTCACCATCTATTTGGACCTCTCTCCAACTCCCAAACTCTCACAAAGGTATGATTTCCCCACTTATTTTGAATTAAAATTTGTTATATAAATTTTTTTCATGTTTAAATTTGTGAATTTGTGATTTATTTGTGAAGTATTGTGATATATATATATATATATATATATATGAATTTTTACGGGGAAGGGGATTGAAAATATTAGGATGGGGGATGGACAATGTGGAAGTGTTGGAATGGTGGGTGGGACGGGTCTGGGAAGGTGGGGGAAGAAGGGCTTGGCTCTAATGGGGAGGAACGGGTTGGGGGATAAAATAAATATACGTAATTTTACATAAATAAAATTAGAATCCCCTGCAATTTTTGTATATCATTTAAATTAAACATCTGTGACTTTTTCAGATTTGATTAAAGTGCTTTGACCAATAATCACCATAACATTCTCTCTTAAGTTAAATTACATGTCATTGGTGTATTTTCTTTAAATTAAAATAATTTTTGAATTTATCCTTTTACGTACTTGATGTACTTTTCCTCATTTAGTGGAGATATTAGTGATTAAACTGTTGTAGGCCTAATTTGCTGAACTGTATTTAGAACAAGAGAGGGAGAGGGCCGGCAATAAGAGAGAGAGAATAGAGAGATGTACTTATGAGGTGTGTGTTGTATCACCTCATTGTGTCTTCATTTATAGTAGTAGGATATGTTAAATCTTTACCCTAATATGATTACAACTCTAATAGGAATTTAACTACTAAAGGGAATATACAAAGATACTCCTAGATACACTAGGATTTACACAATCACATTCCTAATCTAATAGGGCTGCAACACTCCCCCTTGAGTGTGTAAATACTTAAACAAAACATCGTATCAGATCTTCAACAAATAAGGTAGAACAGTTGATGAAGTCGTCGGCACAACGGGTGAATGCGAGTCTCAAATTTAAAGTATGCATAGGCTGTAAAACTCATAAAACCTCGCTACGGTAAAACATGAGGTAAGTGAAAACCCATAGACTAAGGAAAAAAGTGAGAAGTATACATAATGTCTAAAATAAACGTCAAACAGTGATAGGAGCATATTTATGCGACTTAGTTAGCTTGTTTTCTTGCATTTTCATAGTTTGTTTGTGTTTATTATATGTTTTAAGCTATTTTCGTGTGTTTGTAGGTCCATATGACAAAGTTGGAAAGAAAGTGCAATTTGGAGCATTTTGAGGCAGTTTTGGGCACCAAATGGATAGTTTATGAATGGAGCAAGATGGATGGACGAATTTGAAGTTCAAGAGGCTAGGAATGAGCTGAAAAGAGTGAAGAAATAAATCCAAGTCAAGGAAGATAAGAAATCAGCTCAAAAGAAGGAACTTTATCCAAAACCTTATCCAATCTTATCTTATCTTATCCTTGTCTAACCTAACCTTATCTTATCCTATCTTATCCAAATCAATTTGTGCCTTTATTCTAGCTATTTCTAAGGGATAATTATGTATTTAAACTATATATTTCAGATTCTAGAACCCTTATCCTTCTAGAACTCCTAAATGGGTGCTAAAACATCTTTTCTAGAAGCACCTAAAAATCTGGCGTTTTTCCCCTTTTCTATAAGCTCTAGAACCTGAAATCTCAATCCTTTTCCCTCTTGATTTAGGCCAAATGTATCCCTTTCCTTGTAGGAATTAGTGCCGCACCTTATTGACCTAATCCCCTTTGGTTTTCTGATTGATTTAACCCATTCCACTTGGGATTTGGTTACATAATCCTTGTTCTACTTTAATTTCAGAAACTTATCCAAATCCTTAGGGATTTTGACATGAATTCCAGCCTATAAATACCAACCCTTGCCGCATAAATCATTCACCACCCTCTACCATAAATCACCTACATCCATCCACCACAATCCTCTTGTGCCGCAGCTAAGGAAGGAGAAGAATGAGCCATTTGGAGCGTTTCTAGGTGTTTTCCATCTTTTATTTCAATGTTTAATTCAAGTTATCTTTGTTTATTTGCGAACATGAGGAACTAATTTCTTTATAGTTAGAGGTGAATTCGAAGCCATGATTATATGTTTTATATGAATTGATTTCATCCAATTATTGTGTCATGAATTGTGGATGTGGTTTACTTATCGGTTTTATTAAGAACTTGTTCTTGTGTGTTAGTTAGGGATGCATACTTAGTTTGCATGCATGAATTTGATGCTAGAGTATAAGGGAATTTCACCTAATCGTTATGAACTTATATTCATGAGTAATAAAAGTCGCTAGTCACGATTGTGTTAAGTAAATCCTAGGCAAGAGTAACATGATGTTCATAGTTATGAATGCCTCGTCAATGCTTATGGTTTCCATTGAACTTAATGATCTTTGTTAAGTGTTTCTATCATGCGTATTCCATAGTTAGGGAACTTGATAAAGAATAACTTGGTTGTGATGCGTTATCCATTCAATTCAATGAATCTAGGGAAATCTGAGAATTAATTAGTTCAATACAATTAATTTGGGGCGTTGTCATTCATGGTTTGCCGAAAGAATAATTGGAAATCGATTCGTATGCATATGTCATGTGTGGAGAGGGAATCCTCTAACTAGCCTTTCACCATTCTATTTCATCCAAAATCGTTTTTCTTAAGTTTGTTTTCAAAGTTTCTGTTTTAAATTTCAATTTCGTCAAAATAAAACCCCTTTGTTTTAAGTCTTGTTTTTAGACTCAAAACCTGTTTTCTTTTAGTTGTTTGAGTCTTTTAAGTTCTATTTTAGTCCAAATCACTTGTTAGGTCTAGAATTGAGTCTTTTTTTATTGTTTCTTGCTGTTTTGAGTATTTTAAGTTAGTTTTGAGTCTATAGAGTCTAGTTTAGTGTTTTTGAGTCTTATTTGTGTTGATTAGCATCCCTAGTTAATCCCCGGTCTAGAACGATCCCTACTTGCTTAATACTGCAATTGTCATCAATAGGGTTTAATTTGTGTGTTGAGTTAATTTTCACATCAAACATGATGAAAGTAGTGAACTCAACGGAGTATGATCATCTCATAATGGGTGCCTCATCAAAACCTCGTTAGGTAGCAAAAACCTAGTAGGAAAAATGCTCATAATCGTAGGAAAAATAGTACATTAAGATCAAGTGTATGTTTCACGATACTCCCCCTGAGTTAGACATAACTTCCAAATAAGAGAACTACAAGCAATTCAACTCAGATAATTTACGCATGCTGATTCCTTGGACGAGCTTCTGAAAAGTAAACTTGCGCAATGACTTGGTGAAGAAATCGGCTAGGTTGTCCTGGGAATGGATTTGCTTGACTGCAATGTTCTGATGTTGTTGTTACTGGTAAGAATAAAAGAACTTCGGCGCTATGTGCTTGGTGTTGTCTCCTTTGATATATCCCTTCTTTAACTGTTCGATACATGCTGTATTGTCTTCAAAGATCGTCATAGGAAAGTCAACGACAAAAGTAAAACCACTAGTGCTTCGAAAATGTTCCATGATTGCTCTCAACCAAAAGCACTCACGCAATGCTTCATGTAGGGCGATAATCTCAGCTTGGTTCGAAGAAGTCGCAACTAGCGTTTGCTTGGTAGACCTTCAAGATATAACGGTGTCTCCAATGGTTAAGACATAACCCATTTGAGAACATGCCCTATACAGGTCAGACAGATAACCAGCATCTGTGTAACCAATGAGGTAAGAATCAACCCAATGACTGAGATGGGCGGCGGCTCCTCTCGAGGATTCATGAGTGTAGAACAAGCCCAAATCTGTCAGACCTTTGAGGTAGCAGAAAATGTCTTTAACACTATTCCAGTGTCTGCGTGTAGGCGCATTGTTGTATCTAGCTAAAAGATTAACAGCGAAAAAAATGATGGGTGTAGTGCATTGAGCCAAGTACAATAAAGCACCAATTGCACTTAGGTATGGAACTTTAGGCTCCAAAATCTCTTCCTCATCCTCCTTGCGATGAAAAGGATCTCGTTTAGCATCTAGAGTCAGAACGACCATAAAAGTACTCGAAGGCTTCGCTTTATCCTCATTAAAACATCATAACACCTTTTAGGTGTAGTTCGATTGATGTACTAGGATTCCATCCGAACAATGCTTAATCTCCAGGCCGAGAGTTTTCCCAAGATCTTTCATCTGATATTCCAATTTCAAGTGAACGACAATTTCCTCAAGCTCTACGGCAGTTCCGATGAGGTTCATATCGTCGACATAAACTGCAACGATAAAAAATCTGAAATGTGACTTATTGATGAACATGCATGGGCATAGTTCGTTGTTCACATAACCGTGACTTGTCAAATATTCATTCAGACGATTATACCACATTCACTCGGATTGTTTCAATTCGTAGAGTGATCTCTTCAATCTAATAGAGAGGGTGTTCTGTGGTCTAGAACTATTTAAACCAGTCAATGGAAGTCTTTCTGGAACTTTTATGTAGATTTCTATATCTAGATCCTCATAAAGATACGTGGTTACCATATCCATAAGCTACATATTCTGTTTTTCAGAAACTACCAGGTAGCGGAACGTTATGACATCCATTACGGGGGAATACATCTCCTCGTAATCAATCCCATGATGTTGAGAGAAGCCTTACGCTACAAGGCGTGCTTTGTATCACACTATTTCATTCTTCCCATTACGCTTCCTCACGAAAACCCACTTGTAGCCCACGGGCTTCACATGTGGTGGAGTAGGAGTTACATGCCCAAACACCTTACATTTCGTAAGCGAATTGAGTTTGACCTGGATTGCTTATTTCCAATTTGACCAATCTGTTCGACGTTGACATTCATTAACATAACATGGTTTAATGTCATCGTTAAGCATGATGTCGGAAGCAACTGTATACGTGAATGCATCATCGACAATCATCTCATTCTGATTCCAAACCTCATCCAATACTGTGTAATGGACCGAAATCTGACGATTCTTGGGAGGCCGGTATGTCTCATCTAAGACATCACCGTAATCTAGAATAACCTCATGCGTTGGAATATATGGGTAAGCAATGGTAGGATTCAGACTAGGGTTACTAGTTTGTGCTATTTTCCTTTTACGGAGTTATGAATCCTTTGAACCAGGGGGTCTGCCACGTTTTAGGGTAGGAGCAAATGATTGGTTATCCGCCAATGTACCGAGCCACGTGGGAGGTGCTGCTGCCTCACCCTCGGGGACGGTTTGGCCTTCAGAGGTGGAGATACGGTGTACGTTGAGTACGTCCATCCTTTGCAGGTCTGTTTGCAACCGGTATATGTGATCTCGTCACCTTTGCTATAAAGATCTAGAATACGTCGCACATCAGTTTCAGACTGAAGGGTGTGAAATGAAACATAGTGGGAATAATCCTGACAATTCGCGATGTTCTACATGAACGTTAGTGATCTTATCTCCTCCTAATGACGGGAAGACTATCTCATCAAAGTGACAATCCGCAAAACGTGCAATAAAGAGATCTCATGTCAAGGGCTCCAAGTAGCGAATAATGGATGGCGAATCATAACCGACATAGATTCCCATTTTTCTCTAAGGATCCATTTTGGTACGTAGTGGTGACGCTATTGGCACATAAATTGTGCACCCAAACACACGTAAATGCGAGACGTCAGGCTCGTATCTAGTAACTAACTGTAACAGTCAATGAGGTTGGTTAGCGGTGGGCCTCAGGCGGACCAACATAGTTGCGAGCAATATTGCATAGCCTCAGGCAGATACCGGCAAGTTGGTTCGCATAATCAAAGTCCGAGCTATCGTTTGAATGTGCTTTATGAAATCTTATGCCAAACCATTTTTGGTGTGAACATGGGGTACATGATGTTTAACTTTAATCCTAACAGACATGCAATAATCGTCAAAGGTTTGTGACGTAAATTCTCCAACATTATCCAGTCAAATTGACTTGATCGGATAATCAGGGAGGTGAGCCCTAAGCTTAATAATTTATGCTAGGAGTTTCGCAAATGCAGCATTGTGTGTGGACAATAAGCAAACATATGACCATCATATCGATGCATCAACCAACACCATGAAGTATCTAAATGGTCTGCATGTTGGTTGGATAGGTCCACAAATATCCCATTGAATCCTCTGAAGAAACTTAGGAAGGTCGTGAATAATCGTTGTAAGGGAGGGTTGAAACTTCAACTTCCCAGAGAGCATGCTTTGCAAAGCGGATGGCTGAGATAAGATTTCAAGTGAAGCCTATGTGATACTTTGAGGATACAACGCATCATATCTCATCCGGGGTGTCCCATTCGATCATGCCAAAGCAGAAGAGTGCTCTGGAACCCAACCATATGGCCGGCCACGTGATGGGTCTCCACGGATCGAATGGTTGTTATGTACAACCCACTTTGGAGACATTCCAGTTTTTCGTGAATACGCTTCTAGCCATATTCGTAAGAAGTGATACAAAGAAATTCATAACCATTATCTTCAGTGGTTTCAACATGATATTGATTATCTCGACTATCTCTAAAACTCAGCAACGTTTTGCCGAAACGTGGAAAATAGAGTGCCTCTTTAATGGTTAATTTAGTACCATTGGACAACATTATACTGGCCTTTCCGTATCCTTGGATAGGCCTGAGAGCAATTCCACCCCTAAAAAATGCGCTAGCACCCAGCCCATTTAATCCACTCAAATAAATAGTAATTGACCCCAATGAACAGTAATTGGCCAAATGCATCTACACCCCTTAAAAATGCACTGGCCCAAAGTCTAGTTAATTCGTGTTAAATATTATTAAATAGTAATTGTCCAAGTGCATAAATATAATTCTATTCATTCAATTAATCAATTCGAGAAATAATATCCATAAATAATTATCCATAATTCAAAACAAACCAAAACCAAACAAATAATTCCAAAAACTTAGAAAAATTGTCCAAAAATTAAACCATAAACCGAAAATTTAGGGCAGGGATTCAGCCACTAGGGGTGTAAAATGCCCTAACATGTCTTAGAAAATAAAACTTTATTCTTCCATGGGAGCGGATGTTTCCTGAAAATCTGAAACCTCCAGAGTTGTAGTAATATCTTCGGGATGTTCTACATGGGTAAAGTTAGACCCACGACAGGAATGATACTTGGCAATAGCCTCGGGGATAGCTCGGCATACGCATGATCAATGATCTTTTGATCCACAGTGATAGCTGATGCGAAAATTAACTAACGCACAAATTAAACCCTCTTTTTGACAATTGTAGTATAGATGTAAGTAGGGTATCGTTCTAGACCGGGGATTAGGAGGGATTGCTAATCTATTCTAAATTAAATTAAAAACGTAAAAACAAAAATTTAAAATACGAAACTAAAATTAAAACACTTAACTAGAATTACTCAAAATAAAACTAACAAATAAACTAAAATAAATCACAAGACTCAAAATAATTCAAGACTCTAGAAAATATAAACTAAATTTAATTCTAACAATTTTAACACTTTAAAATAAACGGGGATTGATTTTTAAGAAATTGATTTTAAAACAGAAATTTAAAAACAAACTTCAATGAAAATATATTTTTTTTTCTTTTAGAATTAAAATAAAATGATGAAACGTTAGTTAGAGGGTTCCTTATCCACACATGAATAAATGCATATAATTTGATTCCCAGTTATGATTTCAACAAACGAATAAATGACAACGCCCCAAGTTAATTAGGTCCGCTTAAATTAACCTTCAGATTTCCCTAAATTCATTGAATTGGACGGGATACGCATCACAACCAAATTATTTTTATCAAGCTCTCTAACTATGGAATACGCATGATAGAGAGACATATCAAAAATCATTAAGTTCAATGGAAATCATAAGCATCGACTAGGCATTCATAACTATGGAATACGCATGTTAATCCAACCTAGGGTTTACTAAACACAATCGTGACTAGCGATTTTTACTACTCATGGATATAAGTTCATAACGATTAGGTGAAATTCCCTTATATCCTAGCATCAAGTCTAAGCATGCAAATTAAGTGTCGACCCTTAACCCACATACATAAACAAGTTATTAATCAACACAGAAAAATAAACCACATCCAACGATCAAGAATTCATAACTGGAGTAAATCAAATCATAATAAACATTTATCCATGGTTTCAAATTCACCTCTAACTAAACAGAAATTAATTACACATGTTTAATATAATTGGAAAGCAAATTAAATTAAACATGAGTTTTAGAAAAATAAAACCAAATTAGGAAGCTTGCTGTGCTGTGCTTAAGCTCGAGGCAGCTGTCTTTCTTTGTTGCCCGTGGATCCTGCACAGTTTGTTTCTCAGTGAGAGCAGCTCCTGTCTTCTGCACGAGGCAGCTTTTGCTGCTGCCTTCCTCCCCTGGTTTCCGCGTGTCCTGCCTTTCCTGCTTATTTCAGCACAGTGGCTGCAAAGGGCAGCGTCACTCCTTCTCTCCTCTGCGTCACCTCGCTCCTGCTGTCTTGACCGCCCACGTGCAGCCTTGCTGCCCGCCAGCCTTCCGCGCGAGACCTTCCCGCGCTTCACTCCTTCCGCCACGCGTCTCTCCTGGGCAGCTCCCTGCCTTATTCTATTTTTCTCGCTGACTGCTGCTAATCCTCGCTGCCTCAAGGCAGCTTTACTGCTTTCTCTTTTGCCAAGATGCTGTCTCACGTTGCCAAAGCTTTTCTTTACTCTTTTGATTCTTTTTTTTTTTATATTCTTTTCTTTACAAAACAAACCATGATGATGTTTCAAACATCATCATGAATTATTATTATATATATATATATATATTAATTAATTTAAAAGCTAATCTACATCGACAGTTTTGACGAATTTATTACATAAAATCACACTTATGCTATTTTTATTTTCTTAGCTAGATAAATTCTATAAAACACCAAAACAAAGTAAATAGCACAAAAATATGAGAAACTAACTAAGAAAAGACGAGAGAATTTGATGTAAAATATGTATAAATATGAGCTTATCAAATACCCCCACACTTAACTTTTGCTAGTCCTCGAGCAAAACAGACGAAAACAGAAAAAATAATAACATGAAAATTATTAGCTTCCCCCTATGTGACCCTCATAAAACTTCATTCGAGAACACAATCATCAAGAACCATAGCTAACACCAACAAGCAATTCAAGTTCATTTTCCTTACTCAAATATTAGCAGTAATCTTTGAATCATCCTTGAAGTGTAGTGTGTGAGATAGCCATGAAAATGCAATTTCAAATTTTTAAAATCACCATATGCAAACTAGCGACCTTCTCACGGGATATGCACTCAATCACACATGTGTTTAGTTTTAATGTGTTTCTCTCAAAGAATCAAATGTGAAAGTTCTACCATAAGCTTGCATAAAGATCACTTCTCCACAATCATAATTACAAAACTTAAATCAAGAGGACTTTTATTGGACGTAATGAGGTTTAGGGCGAGGGTTATTGAAACGAAAGAATAGGAAAACACAAGTTCCAAGCTACATTGCAAGCAATTCTTTCTTTAGATTTATAAGAACTCAACATTTCCAGCTATTCTACAAGTCACCTCCAACCACAACTTTAAACTGAAACTTTAAACACTTTTTATTTTCTTTGTAAACAAACTTTCTTTCTTTTCTTCTTTTTTTTTTTTTTTTTTTTTTTTTTTTTTAATACAAACATGAAATACCCCCACACTTATTCTTTTGCCAAACACCTTCAAAGTACTTCACAAACGTTTCACATAAGACAATCTTGCATTGCTCGCTTGGAAAGGGTAAGGAAAAATATTTATTTCAGGTATAAGGGTAGACATATCTGGTGATAAGAAATAAAAGGCTCACAAATACGGCTCAAATTGGCAATCTAATGATATCATTTTTCTTTGGGAAACAAGGTTATTTGGGCCATGGTGGTAAACCTAATGCCTCTATCATTTTCAAGTTCATGCAATTAATGACAAATATTTCGAAAGATCGTTATGCAAGTTCTAGAGAAGTATCTCACATAAGTTCATCACACATGAAAGAATAAGAGTGTATGAAAAATGCACACACTTTCAATAGGCTCAAAAACTCACATAGGATGTATATGGTCACTAAATTCACATATGGAGCTTTAAATCATGCTTTAGTTTCACATCAACAAGGCTATGTGCATTTAGTTTTTCAAAGATGATCAAATATGTACAAACTAACAAGAGAGTTAGGAATTTCACACAACACATGTTAACTAAGTTCTTGATAATCATGGTTCACATTTTATCCAATTATATCATTGGGTCGGGAAACTAACAAAAATCTAAATCAAAACAGTAAGGAAAACAAGGAAATATTTTTGGATTTTTTTTTTTTTTTTTTTTTTTTTTTTTTTTTTTTAATAAAACAAAACTAATTAAGAAAACAAAGCAATAACATGGAAACAAATGAAACCAGTTCAAAGTCGAAGGTACAAAAATTTTCAATTTGGTCATTTTTACTCTTTACCCCCACACTTAAACTAGACATTGTCCCCAATGTCAGAAAATATAATAAAATGCAAATAAAAATAAAATAAATAAATATAAAGAAACAAAATAAAACAATAGGACTGAAAACTTCCCTAATTTGCAGAAAATCAAGCGATGACCCCCCAAGCTAAAATTTTGCAATCAACTTCAAGGGTGGAAATAACCAAAAGTTCCTGCAAAGAAAAGAAATAAGTCAGTTAAGCACGCAAGAAAATATAAAAAATGCAAGCAAAAAAATTGAAAATGAAAATAAAAGACAATGAAAAGAACTAATAGGTGATCATTGGTCTTGTTTGGTGACATTCCACAGCTTTGAACTTGAACTGGCCTCGGAACTTCTTAGCAAGGAAAATGAGACTTGATTGGTGGTGTTGTTGAGGCTTCTCGAGCTCTTGGTTTCAACTCAGACTCCTTCTGCCGGGTTGATTGAGTCTGCAGGCTACATTCTTCTCTTTTTGTTCTTCTGCATGGCAGGTAGGCACGAGGAATAGGTGGTGGTCTGCTTCTTTGTTCAATCTGTCCAAGTGCCGACCGATTGCCTTTCTTCCACCTTGCCCCGTAGCCAAGAGCAAGGGTAAAGGAAAAGCATGCCATGAGAAATCTTTGCCTCTGACTCTGATGATATGGGATACTTTTGCTTTTGAAGAAGTATCGTTCCACAGGTGTATGCTTGAACTGGGCTGGGGAACTTCTTAGCAAGGAAAATGAGACTTGATCTTGAAGATGAAGCAGCACCTTGTCTCCACATGCTTCAAGTAACATTTTCACTTGCCTTGGCTGTTCTCCAGGCAGATGTGGCGACTTCTTCGGAGGTACATCAGCGGTTGAAGATGAGCACTCGAGAGCAATGCTAGGTAAGCAATGCTAGGTAAGCAATCAGGAAGGATTTCCAGGCAGTCGGTTCTTAGATTGGAAGATTGACACCGAGTGCTGGCTGATTGCCCGCTTTCTCCTTATCACAAAGACAAGGACAAGGACAGGGAGAAAGCGTGATATGAGATACTCTTGCTTTCAACCTTCATGATATGAAATACTCTAGCTCTAGATGACTTGTTTGTAAAGGTATCCCAGGGAATGAGAAACACAGAGAAACTCGAGAGGGTTTGATGGAAAGGCATTTTCGGAGATGAAAAATTTCGGAGATGAAGAAGTGTTGAGAGAGTTTGCCTTTGCTGTTGAAGGCGAAGGCAGACGTTTATAGAATTTTTTCTTCACAACCGAAACTATTCCTTTACCCCTGTCGGCAGCCGGTGGATGGATGAACAGTACAAGTTACGCGCTTTCTGAAAAAGCCACCCGTAATTTGCGCAAAGCTGACAGCGCGCGTGACGAGTGACGACAAAAATGGAAAAGCTGCACGCCTCGTGATTCCTGACTGCTCCGGCTTTTGAGAGAGACGCCCGACTTTTGAGAGAGCGGCGTCCGACTTTTGAGAAAGGAACCGACTTTTGAGACGGAGTCCGACTTTTGAGAACGGCGACGTCGCTTTTGAGAAAAGAGTCCGGCTTTTGAGAAAGGAGCCCGGCTCTTCGATTTGCGAGAAGGCGCCTCTTCGACTGCTGAGTGATGCCTCAACGATTTCTTCTTCTTATAAGAACGCTCATTTTTGTTCCACAACACACTTAAGCTCCCCCTGTAAACACTTCCTCCTTGCATTTCTTTTAATCTTGATCATTCTGACTCTTCATTCTCAACACCTTCAAATATGTCTTGCCCTTCTGACCGTCGCCTTAACTTGAATGTTGGGGAAGATAGTGATATATCTTCTCCAACCAACATTTGGCAGCCGTCCTTCATATCCCCGAATGGTCCTCTTACAGTTGGGGATTCCATGATGATGAATGAAACAACCGCATCGGTGGTGGCCAGAAATCTGCTCACTCCTAGAGACACTAGGATACTTTCTAGGCGGTCCGACGAACTAGCTGTCCAGGACTCTATGGCCTACAGCGTCCGATGCGCAGGCTCAGTATCAAACATGGGCCAGCGCCTTCTTGCACGAACCCGTCAGGTGGAGTCGTTGATGGCTGAAGTGGCTAGTCTTCGGCAGGAGGTCAGAGTGCTCAGGCATGAGAACAGGGATTTGCACATGCTCGCAACCAATTACTCCACAAGCATGAAGAGGAAGCTTGATCAGCTGCAGGAGTCCGAAGTGCGGATTCAGAGTGATCATCAACGGTTTATGACGTTACTCCCGAGGTTTGTGTTGCCTTCGTCCTCGGGAGTAGCACCAAATATTGAGACTCCGAATGATCCAGCTCTGGCGCTTCGTCTTTCAGGGGCTCCATCGACCTCCGAGGCACCACCTACCAATGACCAATGAAAACTATTAGTTTAATTTATTGTAAAATATTTATGCTTTAAAATTTATTTAATTATAAATATAAATATAAGTATTTCTGTTTTGTTTTGTTTTTTTTTTTTTTTTTTATTTTTTTTTATTTTTTTTTATTTATTTATTTATTTATTTTTTTTTTTATTTTGTTTTTTTTGTATTTTTTTTTATTTTATTTTATTTTTTTTGTATTTTTATTTATATGAATGTTTATGTTTTTTTTTTTTTTTTTTTTTTTAAAGCAAGAAAAAAAAATAAAAATAAAAATATCAATGTAAAAATATGTAAATCAAATTAAAAAGACTATTTTTAATCTCTCAAACAAATATCACAACTAAATAAACAAAACAAAATGAAAGCAGTAAAGAGAAGGGATTAGGAATGCAAATCTGATTGTGGGTGATTCCTAGGCCTCCCTTCATTATTCAAATGCATGGGCTTATCATTGAATGGACGGTGGTACTTGAAATGATCCGACAACGGTCTAAGTTCTAATGACGGTGCCTGAATCATCAAAATTAAATTGTTAGTATAACATAAAATTAAAAATGGAGAAGATGGCTTACTTTCTCGTTCAAACTCAATGACAAACACCACATTTTTGAACATTTCCGGGACTTTGAACTTAGCCAGGTTTACTATGATGGTTATGGCTTGTCCCGTGTCCTCAGTCTTAACTCCTTTGGGCTTGATTGTCTCATGCACAGCCTCCTGGATGTATTCTTGAAATTCTTCGGCCACCTCATTTTCTGGAATAATTCTTCTTGGTGTGCAAGTCTCTTTGAACGTTTCAATACCATCGGGAACTTGATTTGGTACACCAAGAATTTGGATATCACTTTGCACCTTGGGAAGATCTTTCACAACGTATTTTTCATTCACTTCTTCCTTGGGATTTAAAAACCTGCAAGGAAAAAGGACATTTGGTGGAACGATGTTAGAATGAATTGAACTTAGAACCTCCTCACCTGAGTTGGATGACATAAGGACTTGGGGGGTTTGCGATAAGAATTCTTCTAAACTGCCCAAGTCGTCATCCTCATCTTCTTCTTGAATTGGCAATTCATCCATGTTCGGGCTCTGTTTTGATGGTTCTGGGACAACTTCATCCTCCATGTCACCTTGATCTCGAATCTGTGCCATGAATTCCATAATCTGCCCAACTTGCTCCTCCAAAGCATCCACCTTGTTGGCTTTATTTTGCATCTCCATGTTTCGATTTTCTACGTCCTGGGTCAAAGAGGTTAGTAACTTATTCAAAATGTCATTATCCGAGGACGTACCTGAATTTGGTTGGGGAGATTGTGGTGGAGGCTGTGGTGGTTCATATGGCCATTGATAGTACTCCTCCGATGGCTGCCAATATTCTGCTTGGTGAGTCTCCTCAGCTTGATTTTGTGAACCCTGCGCCAAAGAAATGAGTCCATCAAGAATTTCATTATAATTAATGGGCATACTTGAATTCGATTGAAATTGCTGTGGGGGATGCTGTGGTGGCTGCATAGGTCTTGAATAGAACTCGTCTTGCTGCCAATATCCACCTTGTTGAAATTGTTGAGGTTCATCCCACATATACTCTGAATTACTTCTCCAATCCGAATTATAAGCGTTGGAAAACATGTTGCCCCTTGATTGGTTATGGCCTTGATATCCCCAAACATCTTCATTTGCAGAAAATTGGGGATATTGATGAGTTTGATATCCTTGCCCATAGGGCACATCAAGTGTAGGGACACTTGGCATTGTGGTCCGTTCGGCATTATGAGTCAATTGAGCAGTGAGTTGTGCCAATTGAGCTTGAATGGATTTGAGTGCCATGTCTCGCTCCATTGTACCTAAAATCAAAGAAAACTAAATCAAATATCAAAAGTTAAAAAAAAACATAACAAACAAAAACAAATAAAATAAAATAAAATAAACACAAATAAAATAAAATAAAATAAAAAGTAAAACACAAACAAAAACATAAACAAGGGATTAGCAAATTTGCTAATCCCCGGCAACGGCGCCAAAAATTTGATGCGAAAATTAACTAACGCACAAATTAAACCCTCTTTTTGACAATTGTAGTATAGATGTAAGTAGGGTATCGTTCTAGACCGGGGATTAGGAGGGATTGCTAATCTATTCTAAATTAAATTAAAAACGTAAAAACAAAAATTTAAAATACGAAACTAAAATTAAAACACTTAACTAGAATTACTCAAAATAAAACTAACAAATAAACTAAAATAAATCACAAGACTCAAAATAATTCAAGACTCTAGAAAATATAAACTAAATTTAATTCTAACAATTTTAACACTTTAAAATAAACGGGGATTGATTTTTAAGAAATTGATTTTAAAACAGAAATTTAAAAACAAACTTCAATGAAAATATATTTTTTTTTCTTTTAGAATTAAAATAAAATGATGAAACGTTAGTTAGAGGGTTCCTTATCCACACATGAATAAATGCATATAATTTGATTCCCAGTTATGACTTCAACAAACGAATAAATGACAACGCCCCAAGTTAATTAGGTCCGCTTAAATTAACCTTCAGATTTCCCTAAATTCATTGAATTGGACGGGATACGCATCACAACCAAATTATTTTTATCAAGCTCTCTAACTATGGAATACGCATGATAGAGAGACATATCAAAAATCATTAAGTTCAATGGAAATCATAAGCATCGACTAGGCATTCATAACTATGGAATACGCATGTTAATCCAACCTAGGGTTTACTAAACACAATCGTGACTAGCGATTTTTACTACTCATGGATATAAGTTCATAACGATTAGGTGAAATTCCCTTATATCCTAGCATCAAGTCTAAGCATGCAAATTAAGTGTCGACCCTTAACCCACATACATAAACAAGTTATTAATCAACACAGAAAAATAAACCACATCCAACGATCAAGAATTCATAACTGGAGTAAATCAAATCATAATAAACATTTATCCATGGTTTCAAATTCACCTCTAACTAAACAGAAATTAATTACACATGTTTAATATAATTGGAAAGCAAATTAAATTAAACATGAGTTTTAGAAAAATAAAACCAAATTAGGAAGCTTGCTGTGCTGTGCTTAAGCTCGAGGCAGCTGTCTTTCTTTGTTGCCCGTGGATCCTGCACAGTTTGTTTCTCAGTGAGAGCAGCTCCTGTCTTCTGCACGAGGCAGCTTTTGCTGCTGCCTTCCTCCCCTGGTTTCCGCGTGTCCTGCCTTTCCTGCTTATTTCAGCACAGTGGCTGCAAAGGGCAGCGTCACTCCTTCTCTCCTCTGCGTCACCTCGCTCCTGCTGTCTTGACCGCCCACGTGCAGCCTTGCTGCCCGCCAGCCTTCCGCGCGAGACCTTCCCGCGCTTCACTCCTTCCGCCACGCGTCTCTCCTGGGCAGCTCCCTGCCTTATTCTATTTTTCTCGCTGACTGCTGCTAATCCTCGCTGCCTCAAGGCAGCTTTACTGCTTTCTCTTTTGCCAAGATGCTGTCTCACGTTGCCAAAGCTTTTCTTTACTCTTTTGATTCTTTTTTTTTTTATATTCTTTTCTTTACAAAACAAACCATGATGATGTTTCAAACATCATCATGAATTATTATTATATATATATATATATATTAATTAATTTAAAAGCTAATCTACATCGACAGTTTTGACGAATTTATTACATAAAATCACACTTATGCTATTTTTATTTTCTTAGCTAGATAAATTCTATAAAACACCAAAACAAAGTAAATAGCACAAAAATATGAGAAACTAACTAAGAAAAGACGAGAGAATTTGATGTAAAATATGTATAAATATGAGCTTATCAATAGCATATGTCCAGTTCAGTGGAAGCTAATTGAACGGTAGTTTTTCCCTTGTTCTTGAAGTTTGGGGCCTTTGGGGCAAAGGGTTGGTGCTTCTAGGTCAAATTTTCTCCCTTGGGTGGGCCTCTGTTTTGTTGACCTTGGACCCGTGGTGGGGCTTGCCGCCCATTTCCACGGCCACGACGTTCAAGCCAGTGGGTCGAGCTTGATAATTAATCATCAAAAGCTGGTTTTTCTTTTTGGCGAGAAGTAAAACAAATATCAAATCCAAAAATTTGGTGAACTTATGTGCCCTATATTGTTGTTGCAGGACAATATTGGTGGCATTGAAGGTCGAATATGTTTTCTCCAGGAGATCTTGTTCGGTTAAGTCCTCTTTACAGAACTTAAGTAGTGGTCAGATTCTATAAACTTTAGAGTTATATTCATTCAAAGACTTAAAGTCTTGGAAGCGTAAATACTGCCAGTCGTGTCTTACTTCAGGTAAGTAAATGTCTTTTTGGTGATCGAATCGGTCGGCCAGAGTGAGCCAGATGGTGCGTGGATCCTCTTCTGTGAGGTACTCGGTTTGCAGTGCATCGTGGATGTGTCTGTGGATAAAGATCATAACAGTAGCTTTCTAAGCTTCGTTGACGGGTTCATCGTCAGTAGGTTGCTTCGATAGTAACTCTAAGACTCTTTGCAGTAATATGGAGCTTCACATCTTGAACCCACTTTAGGCAGTTTTTTTCCAGAGACTTCCAAAGCGGTGAAATTGAGCTTGTTCAAGTTTGACATGTCCCTAAAACGGAGGGTACAACAAAACGTGGTTAGTGGTATGGAAAGCCATGGACATATATCGTAGAACATGCAGGTTCTATAGACATGTGCTGGTTTAATTTAAGCATGAAAGCTACAAGTTTCATGTGGTAAGTTTTGAATGAAAACTGCGAGTTTCAAAGGCACTAAATTTGAAACTACAGGTTCGATTTAGTTATGAACGTTCAATTCATATATAGGGGTACCTGCAAGAACACAGAAGAAAATATACAATAAAGTGTAGTGAATTTGTGGATTGCTTCAGGAACCCAAGTGTGAGTGCATCGGGACTACGAAAGATTGTCAACGGTTCAAAGAAACGAAATAATTTATTGAATCGTTAATTGCCAAAAAGTGAACTTCAGGCTAATAATTTTGGATTAATTGTCAGATTAATGGACTGCTGGTCACTTTAATTAATTCAATAGATCGTAACCATTCAGGTTTAATCGTAGAAGCAAAAAAAATAATAACATTCGGATTAAAATTATAAAGAATGCCAAAAAATAGCATTGGATTTGAAAAACCATAGCCCAATATCGGTGGGCTTGGCCCTAAAAGCGTTTAGTGGGCCATGGGTTGGCTATGGAGTAACCTAATCATGGTTGCAGGCCACATGCCCAGGTTTTGGGATAGGCCTAGCAGCGCGGGGGAACACGGGCCCAGCTCAGAAACTGGCCAGAGGTGTGCACGCGAAGCCTAGCCGCGGGCTGGCTTCGGTTTGGGCTTGGGTGCCAAAAGCCCAGCCAAAAACTTGGCTTTGGATCGCATGCCGGGGCTAGGACAAACCCAGGCCATGCTATGCAGTGGCGTCGAAACGACGCCGTCCTGGTGATGGCGTGGCTGGAAGCTAGCCACGTTGGCTCGGCGGGGTAGCGTGGAGCCGCGACTCAATTCTAAACAAAAAAAAAATTCGAATTCTAGGTTAAAACCCCTAATTGCTTCTAAATTAATTTCGATGCTTTGACTCACAAATTCCACATAGCATAATTGCGTATTGCATGAACAAATATATATATATATATATATATTGACAAAATATATGAATACATCTGTGTTGCCCTTTTATATATCAAATTTCACGAAGCAGCCTCTTTATATATGCTCATCCTCGACGAGATTAAAAAAATTTAAACCACCGATTATATCTGTGTTGCCCCCTTATTTTCTTATGCATCGGCCTAGAAAGCCGAAAGGTTAAAAAAATAATTTATTCAATATTTTTTTTTTAACAAAAGAAAATGAAAACAGCCGAAACATAATCAGGGGGAGGCCAGCGATGCTTGGTTCCAAGCCGAGATCTTTTAAAACCATCATAGCCAATCAAACTTTGCACTGAGCCGAATAAAAAATGATCTCCATATATTTTTGACTTGGAGAAATATTTTTCATTTTCGGCCGCCGAATGTGTTGAACAATTATTATGCCCCTCGGGCATAATAATTTCACCAATTTCTGCTTTGAACTCGAGCAACTTAGCCAAACGGGATTTCTCTATATCGGCTTTATGACCAATAATCATATTGATTGGCATGGTTTTGGCGTCTAAGACCATATCTCCAATTACCATATCAATTGATGTGGTTTTTTCATCTGAAGCCGTGTATCGGTCTTGTTCATCATTAGAACACTCCTCTGACGAATCATTTTCTGAGTCGATTTTTGGCTCAGGAATTTGAACCTTTTCTTCTAGGCCTACTACACTTTCAGTCTCGACCGAAAAAATAAGTGGCCTAAGTTCTTCTTCGTTCGTTTCAACAATGTTCTGAGGCCGAATCTTGACTGTGGCCGGAGCGAAAAATTGTCCCCCGGCCTTTGGACCTAACCATTTTTCAAATGGAATTGATCTGTAAAACGTAAGGAAAATTTTCTTCATCTAGCCAGGCATTAAATCGAGCCCTGTCTTCATTTACCCATTGGCCTTGCAGGGTAACAGGAGCTTTTATTCTCAATATGCAAGCGAATGACTTTTGCATCTCTCTATGGCCACGAAGAACTTTTTCTGCTTCTAAAGATTTTTTACATTCCTCATTATGTTTTTTCAATTCTTCCAGGAGCTCATACAATCGGCTATGTTGAGCCAGATTGGAATCTTGACATATCATATGAACTTCGCAGTATTAGCACTGGGTCTCACTGGGCGTGCCAAAATGTTGACCCTAAAAACTACCAAGCCTACGTGGCGCGTAGGCCGAGTAATCTATGAGCTAACTACGTCATTCGGTTGAATGCAGGGCGTGCCAACTCATCGGCCGAGGAGTAAAATTTGTTGATGTTGCATTGAGTGCGCGGCTGACTTCTGCGTCTTGCGATTACGACCGAGGAAGGAACACGTCTCGGCCTCTTGGGTTCTCGAACCTGAAGACAAGGCTACTATTCTTACGAAGTTCACAAATCGTCGTCGTCGGATTCGGCCACAGTGATGGTATTCGTCAGAGTAAACTCTCGCAGAATCGACACCAAAGTGTATGGGCACAAATACTCAAAGCAGATATGTGTCTTAACAATAAATGTGGTTCGGCCGTCGGAATGCCGAACTCTAAATCTCACTCGATAGTATCCAATCATAAACCAACTCGGCATGCAATGTGCCGAGCCTAATAAACTGTAACACCTCACCTCGTCGAGAAGGCTAATGAGATGACCTCGACCAATAAGGATTTGGAAATCCTTCTCGACCGAGACTTGGATAGGTAACCAACCGTCCTCGCCACAATGTTGTTGATGCCAACGAAAGATGCTGCGAGATCGGGTGATTCTACGGCGACAGAGCTATCTATGCCAACTGAAGATATCACCGGTTGCTTTCACAGTGTTGTTGATGCCAACGGAAGATGTGTCAGAGAAAAGAGAAAATAAAAAATCTCAAGTTGTTGAGAGAGTTTGAGCAGGGCAGTTGTGTGTTGAATTGGAGGGGGTCTTGAATGTTGCACAATCACTCATATTTATAGAGACATGCATGCTTGACGTGGCTTAATCTCCAAAGAATTGTATTTGACCTTTGGCATGACTTGTGCAGATTAATCTCCCACTAGTCCTTATCTTAAATTAGGTCAATACCAATTTGATGGGATCAGAACCATCATAATTGTACGCAGTTATCCAACCGAATCAAACCATGCTTTATTCAAAATCTCCACATCCTTGGCCGTAGGATTTGATGGAATCAAACCATCAATTTGCATCAAAATCTCCGCATCATCTTGGCCGTAGGATTTGATGGAATCAAACCATCAATGCATGCGTGTTTATCCCCTGAAGACTATGCTAATTATTAGCATATAATTCTTATGGCAACAATTATCTCAATCTAGGATACGTGTGGCTCCATTATTTTTTGTGGTTATCAGGGATTTCACCTTGGTATTATCCCGCGCATAGAAGAAGACCATGCACCTCGACAATTCTAGTCACACCCATCACGCTACTCCAATCTGATAACAAGAATTCCAAGTCTATTCGAACTATACTGCTTGTTTGGAGATAATTATTTTCATAAGAAAATGTCGAGATAAACCATTATTAAAAAATAAATATTATGATAAAAAAACCATAACATTATCCTTTAATAACAAAACTATCCTCACTTCTCCATCCAACGGTCGGGAACCATGCTCACTTAACGGCCTCGATCGCTTGGGCCGATGGTGTAAAATTGGGTCCAAACACACTTATTTTGTCTTTAACTTAAATTATCTGAACAAATAAAGGGTGCTATTGGTTTTGGTTTGAAAAATCTTTCCATGTTTCTTATTTCTACATTACACAATTGATAAAAAAAAACACAAAATATTTACCAATTAACCAATAAACAAAAATTCCATCTAAATTCCAATAATCACATGAGTATACAAACATAAAACATATCAATAATCATATCAAATAATTGACTATACACCTCCATCAATATCTAATATAATTTAATTGAGATTAGATTAGAATACCAAAAAACTTGCATGAATTTTGAACTAAATGGTGGTGGTGTGGAGATTTGAAACAAATTGAGGTATGATATTGTAAAATTTAAATATGGGATCGGGTAGGATTTAGAATTTTAGGGTTTTGAAAATTAGGGAATTGGGGATTGGATGAATATGTGAAAATCAGGGCAATGGGATGAGGGAATGGATGGGGAAGAGTGGGACTTGGGGGACGTGCTAGCTGGGAAATTAAAACAAAATATACACTAACGACTGCGTTTTGTATAATTTTTAATTAAAAAAATTAAAACAGTTGGCCAAAATGAGCGTTTTGGGCCAACACTTAAAAAAGAAAACTTCTTCACACGGTCGTCTTCTTCGAAGATGCCGTTGCAGTTTGCATACATAGGCCTTCGTCCTTGAGTGTGAGGGGTCCCTAAAAAATTTCAAGCAACGATTCAGGGTTGCCAAGGGGTCTTGGGACCTCCCAGGTCCCTCTATGGGTCTGCCACTGATTATTAGGTACAATACGTAATGTATATATTATTTGCAGGTACGTTTGAATTTGTAAAAATCATTTATTGGTACGTTTATTTACAATTTTAGTACGTTTGAGTTGGTACATATTGTTGACATTAGTACATTTTTTTATTTTGGTACGTTTGATTTCGTTCCCTTTGTGTATTGGTATGTTTATGTTGTTATCAATCCTATTTTCTCTCAATGTACTAAAACAAAATTCTATTTTGTTACGTTTGATTTTGTGGGATTTAAAAATTATTTTAAACTATTTTGAAAAGTAAAAAAAATCTTAAATCGTACATAATCATTGCTAAATTGTAGCATTATTGTCAAAGTAAATTGAAACTAACCAACTTTTTTTTTTTTTTTTTTGCAATTATCTCTAACGCAATAGAGTATAATCATAAGGCTAGATTATAGGAAATTTGTTTCAATATGATGTGCATATTTTTTGGTGTCATATTTTAGTAAAGATAGGTAATGGCATGTCATGTAATTTTGGTAAAGAAAATTATTATTCTGATACATATAGCATCAAAATTATGACAAAAAAAGTTTAATTGAATCACTAAAAAGGCATGGATGTTTAATCTAGAAAATTCAAAATTGACGCGCCTATATCAAAAGATCCCAGTGTTAAGGTAATTGGAATTGATAGGAATACGAACACTAACACAACTGATAGGAATTGATAGCGTTGTGGTATTTATAAAAGGGCAACAGCCCGTTTTATTATCAAAGCAAAGGCATTGATCAACATCCTTCAGTCACACACACGCACCCACCACCAAAGAGTGGAAGGCTGACCATGAAGAAGAATCAGAACCCATTCCCTCTTTTTTCCAACACTCACATCACGATTCACGGCCTCATTTTTATTCTTATATCACTATAAATTATATCCATATAACCCTAATATATTCAAAACACAAAAGCATAGTGTTTGACGCTTGAATTTAATAATATTTTTTATCACCTCTCACCATTTTCTCGCTCTGTGTCTCTAACTGTGACGGCCATTAGCATGGTGGCTCTTGGCCTCAAACCCTTCCTCAGTGGGCTTCCTGGAGAAAGTTAGGTGGACCCCAGGATCATGCTGAGTGAGAGAACCGTTGTACACAATCGAGTTGTTGATTCCTTGAACATTGCTGTTCGTGAAAGTACTAGTAGGCTTTGATGCTGCAGCTTTCCAAGCTCTGTGACTTTTATCCTTGCTTTTGTGCTTGCCTTCCTCGCCGCCACTGTCGCTGCTGCTGCTTTGGCTGCCCTGATCAGATTGAGTCCCCATTAAGGTTTTTCCATTTTCTGTCTTATGAAGGTAATGAGAATGCTCCTCACTTCCATGTTTCTTTGGGGATTTTATGAGTTCCATGAAAGCTCCTCTATTTTCCCCTGCAATGGTGATAACCCTCATACCAGCTGCCTCATGATCGGAACTAGGTGGCGACTTCTTCCGAGATATGAGTCTCTCTTTTGTTTCTCCTTCATGCTTTGCGTTGTGGGAGTTGCTGATAGGCTTTGGGGACTCGTGAAAGTCTGCACCTTTTGAGTTTCCGGAGGTGAAGCTGCCAAACCATGAATTGGGTT
Organism: Malus fusca; assembly: GCA_035220775.1. Lineage (NCBI taxonomy): Eukaryota > Viridiplantae > Streptophyta > Magnoliopsida > Rosales > Rosaceae > Malus > Malus fusca. Next base: position 20,878,667 of record CM069059.1, on the reverse strand, counting down.
TTTGTTGATCAATGGTTTTCTGTTGGACCAGCACTGTCTTCTGCTCTGCCTCAATGGGAAACTTGGGTTGGTCAGTTTGATTATCTGAAGTGTTTGGCCTTAGCTGAGATGGTGGAAGAGTGAGAGGAGAGGGCGGTGGGGCGGTTGGTTTGAGTTTTGGTGACTGAGGTGGGGTTTGAGTCACGGCGGGCCTGATGGTTTTGGGAGATTGGTGGTTGTAATTATTAGCCTCCCTAGCAGTGGATGAAATGCTGGTGGGTTTTGGTGGAGAATAAGTTTGTGGTGGCAGTGGTTTAGATGATGAAGGAGAAATTGCAGCGGCTGAGATGACGGGTTTTGGCGGAGAGGTGGTGGTAGTTTGTGGTTTGTAGGCTGGAGAATGTGACACCGAATCAGTAGTAGAAGAAGTAGTGGCCTTGGTTCTACTGGGAGAAGGTGCCCCTGAATATGATGGGGCTGCAGAAACTCTGGATGCAGGAGATGATGGTACGGAAGAAGATGCAGCTTTCTTAACTGGTGATGATGGAACTGATGCAGTAGTCACAGGAGGAGGAGGTGATTTTGTGGCTGCAGGTGGTGGTGGTGGAGCAGTGGTGACAGGTGGTGGTGCCACCGTGGCAGGACGAGGTGGTGGTGCCACTGTGGCAAGACGAGGTTGTGGTGCCATCGTGGCAGGACGAGGTGGTGGTGCCACTGCAGCAGGAGGAGGCGGTGGTGGTGCCACCACGGAAGGAGGAGGTGTTGGTGGTGTCACTGCAGCAGGAGGAGACGGTGGTGGTGCCACCGCGGGAGGAGGAGGTGGTGATGGCAGAGCAGTGGTGGTGGGCGGTGGAGGTGGTGGGGGAGTAGGCTCAGGAGGAGGAACCATTGGCCTCATTGTAGGTATAACCATTGGGGCGGGGGGGGGAGCAGGGGCGGGGGTTGGGATTGGGGCTGGGGCTGGTCGGACAATGGAGCCTAGCCGGAACCATGGACGAGAAGGCTGGGATGCCATAGGTGATGACAAGGAAAATCAATTGGAGGGAGTTGTATTTCTAATTGTAGTTCTAGTTTAGTAATATATAACACAAAGAAAATTGAACTTAGAACAAAGGAAGAAACATAGGAATTGGAAACGATGAGACATAGGTTGATAGGTGTGTTGCTATTTATAGTTTGGACAAGTTTTAAGTACAAGAAACTTTAGGGTTTGACACAAAATGTTAGGGGAGAAGTCTGAAATAAAAAAAGAAGGAAGTCGTGAGAAACATGCTGAGAGAAGAAAGAAAAGCATCAGATGCAGAAAAGCACTTGAAGTTGAGCTATTTGGGGGAGGGACAAAGTACCAAAAATTAAATTTGACAATGCAAGATTGGTATCAAATGGTGTAAATTAGAAGAGTGATATTTTTTTGTGTTGGATGACCGCCTTCTTTGTTATTGGGGGATTCTTTGAACTAAAGGCAATATCTGCAACAATGTTAGTAGACAATTTTAATAGAGAAACTATTGATACACTACTTGATAACAATATTAATAGACAGCTAATTGGAAACATAAATTACCCCATCAATTTCTATTATGTTCTTCTCTTCTTGGGATACATGTCTTCAGTGCTTGAGTCTCTTTCAGTCCAACCATTTTATTTTTTAATTATTTGTTTGTCTAAGGTCATATACATTTTCATTTTTAATTTGGAATACAAAGAGGAATGCTAGCTATTTTTTTCTTTTGTCTTTTTTTTTTTCCGACCTTCCCCATTTTTCTATCTAGAGACGCATAGGGGATTAAAACTAGTTTTAGTTCATCAAATCCAGGTTTTCTCATTGGAGATGTTCTAACATGCAATATTGTTCAATAAAGTACTATAATTGCATTCCTCAAACACCTTGTGCATTTCTCTAGGAGAATGCAAATAACACTATTACGTGGAGTTCACGCGCTCTTCTGTTTCAATATTAGCAATGCTCATGAGAAACTCTTATTTTCACTTTAAAAAAAACTATCACACGCTCCTCCTGTTAAAGAATAAAAGAGTGAATCTAATTTTGAACATGATTATATCATTTTCTAAATAAAATAAAAGTAGCTTCTTAATCTGTATAACATCAATATAATCTAATATATTTATCATGTTGATCAGTACCCTAAATTTATAATCAGATACGCATTCTGACAATATAAATCTGGCCTTCTAATGTCAACCTCAATTATCATTTTCATAGACGTAGCTTGTCGAATTTACAAATTGGCGGCTCACTTTGTTGCTTATACTGTAAAATTGGCTGGCTAGCAATTGAAGTAGCATATGATGCGGTTCTTCTGAGTTTACTATGTTAGCTAACAGTATAAAGAAACACTAGGTGCTAGTTGTTGGGATTCTTCCACATTCTTAACGATCACAAAACAAACTAAAACATTACTACTATTCTCACCTCTCACTGTAATTTGATTCTTCAAATCGTCTGAGGATTTAATGTCCCATGCACTAATTAACGTACGTTTGCGGCTTGCTCTTGACTTTGCTTGTGATGCTATTGTTAGCTGCTTTTACTTTCACTTTTCATCTATCTTCAGGTCCATCAGATTCTTCAACTCATCAAGGGGCCTTCATCACTGTATGGATGACCGCTTTGGTTAATTTCCTTGAGCGGAAAGTACGAGGCATCTTATTTTCTTGTTTAGAGTCATTTTTGCTTACCTACAAATCATAGTTTAACACGTGTGTTGAACTTTTAGTTTCGTATCTTTATTTAGTCATTTTTACACACGTGTTAGACTGTTATTTTGATATAAACGAAATTGACTCATTAACTGTAAGGACCTCCACAATTTTCTTTTTTAACTATAGACTGTGGAGCATGGGGGAAGATGAAGAAAGGCGGCAATCTTGTTGTTCCAAAAGCAAAAATCAATGAGTGACTGATTCTCGAGAGTAATGCTAGGGAAACTAAATTTTGGAAACTAAAGGACATAGATGTTGATGATTGGTTTATTACTTAAGCGTTGATAGACATACTTATTTCTATTTGTGACACATCATTTAATTTGCAATTTCAGTCTTTAAATTTAGTCTCCCTGGCATTACTCGATTCCCAATATCGAAAAAGTAGGGAGCAACAAATAAAGGTTGAGATGTGGCCCTAAGAATATCTGCCTTTTCCTTCCTTTTTCTTTTAACTGGTACTTTGGAAGACAATTATATCAAGCTCCATTGTCTAATTAGATGAGGAAAACACTCAGTGAGACAATCACAATGCAATGCACCATGCTCTTCATATGAGACAGTCACAATGTAATGCACCATGCTCTTCATATGAGACAGTCACAATGCAATGCACCCTGCCCTTCATAGAAATGGAATATAAGACCTACAAATTCGAACTGATACTGTGGCTAAAGTTTGATCAAATAATAAGAGTATTTTAAGCCAATATTCGTTAGGAACTTCTCAGATACTGCATTGTTTTGGAAATTCGGAATATGACATCATATCCTTGCCTTGGATCTGAGGGAAAGCACAAAGTTCATGTGCATGCTAGGAATACCTTGTACGTTATACCCCAATACCTTTAGCCTACTCATTTATGTATCCGGTAAACCTACTTGAAGAAACGCCGAAGTTCAGATGTCATATTTCCATATCTCTAGCTATTTGTTGCTCTTACGTTGCAAGATTATAAACTCTCGTTCATAAACATTCATAGCCTAGTTATTGAAGGTAGAAAAAAAGATGTAAATATGCTCATAATTGAAAACTATTTCAAGCAATAAGAGTAAAACTGATTACCAATATGCTACTACGGAATCAGTTTGGACTCGATTGATAGCAGATTCAGCTGTGCCGACTTTTGTGACTTATGAGGATTGATGTGCATTGATATTATCTTATGTGATTTAGCTAGAACAAGAAGCGTGTCTGGTGGAAATGAAGTGAACTATGAACATCAATGCAGAAAACTACATTGGTTCCGGAATTTCTTTGGATACTAGGAAGAAACAAGGACGTAAACAATTGCATGACAAAGACCAACTTTAAGTCTTTAAGCCATTCCCAATGCTGCAGATATTAAAGGAAACACACTACACGTTCATTTGATCGTTGATGATTTCAAATGAGGGTTGAACATAAATAAATCGAAAAGAAGAATAATGTTGTTACGGTAGTCAGCCAATGCTCTCCAACATAAATCGGTACTAGGCAAAGGAAATATATCTTAGTATGTATTTTCTGGCACTGTACAGCATAGAATTAAATTCTCTTTAACATATACAAATATTTAACTGGAATGGACAAAGCATCCGATGCTTAAAAGTAATTCTTAGCACTTAATGAAGATAATTTTGGGTACAAGGCTATCAAAATTAGCAGAGGAAAAAAGGGAAAGAACATAGGTTTGAAATTGCAGATGGTAGCTAAACTAATATCCTCACCCTTTGGAATGTCTGCAATTCAAGGCCATTTAGTGAACTCGAACACTTTCAGAACTATCTCCCATCCAGTAGGTATTTGCCACACGAAAAGAAGAACGTTTATCACATTCAGCGCAATGTGCAGGTTTCTGGCTGTCTCACTTCCCTTTTGCATTGCAGGCGTAAGAGCTGCTGCTGCTGCCCATAGCACCGTGATAGCTGCTCAGAATAAGAAAAATCAACTCAATTCAATTAAGGCTTCACTAGCATCTATTTTATGTTATTTTGTTTTAATTTCAAACTGAAATCCAAACTTTACCTGCCCCGGCAAACAAATGGGGACCTGGAAATAGCTTTCCTGTCCTCAACCATGTGTTAAGTCCTCCACCAACTGACTCAAAAACTCCGAAAGCTAACAATATTGATCCTGCATTGTAATGTTTATCCCGGTAAGATCCTTTCACCAACTCCTTCCTTTCCTGATAAGGAAACACTGATACATCAGAAACTTTAATGGAGTAAAACATGTCATGATATATAGCAATAAATTTTGTAGAAACACAAATTTTGCTTTACACAAAAATGAATGCCACACACATAATAGTTGAAGTTAATTTACAATTATGTATTAAGTATTATACTCAGTTTTCTTCAACTTTGATCTCATTTGTTGACTGGTTGATTGTTTTAGGGTAAAACAATCACTTAGAGCTTATCCTATATGTTCTTGTCTCTAGCTGGTTCATTGCTTAGATTTAGGTTAAACCGCCCTAATTTGATACTTTCAAATCTAAAATTGAAGCCCTACGGGTCCATTTTGTACACTAAATTATCAAACTATGACACTAAATGGGAGCAAAGTTCAAGAAAATTGAGCGGAAGTGAGATTTTCTCAAAGCGTCCCAATTATAAAAAAGATAAGACGTCCTACACAAAGAATTTATGTGTGACCTAAACAAGTATAACAATAGTGTATCTTTTCCAATCCACAAGAAGGAGGCCAATTTCATTCAGGGAATACTTAAAGGAAGCATACATGGCATTCAGCACATATTTTGGGTTAGAAGACAACCTCAGTGAGCTGCTGAATTTTGAGTGCAAAAGGGGATGGGGGAGCTTCCACTGGAGTCCCCTCAGGTGTGACAGGGGTAGGCTTCACCTGCTTCTTGAGCTCATTAATTTCTTCCTGTATTGTCCTCACTCTCCTCCATTGCCAACCCAAGTAACCTGCCCACAATGTGTACACAAACAGCCCTCCCATCACAATTGGGTGTATCAGAGCAAATGTCCTTCCCTCAAATATCCCAAACTCCCCACCTGCAGCAAGTGCATCCTAATCCACACACATAAAATCAGAAGAAAAAAGAATAGTAAATTGGAAAAAATCATTCCAACAACTACAAGTTTTATACAAAAGCACGGCAAGAGTTCACTATGGGGAAAAACTCTTCCATCTATCCACGTGACATGCTCTAATTGATTCTTAGTTGGAAATATTTTGGTGTACATCTAAAGTCGGGTTTATATCTAGTATTAGGTTTGAAGCGTTTTTCTTTTAAATACAATGTTATCATCCACTTACATGTGAAACAGTGGAAAAGAAAAACCCAAAATCTATACCTTATATATGATCAAACATTGGTAAAGTAGTGATTCTTGATATGAATGCTGCAGAAAATAGCGAGTGAGATTAATGAAATTAATTGCTAAATTGTACTTGCCTTGGTGTCCAGCAAAAATGGCAATGTGAGAGCTGTGAGAGGGAGAGAAGTTGGCTTAAGGCGGTCGATGGTGGTTATGAGGACTTTAGTTGAGTCCTTGCCATTGCTGGGTTTTGTTGGGATTGATGAACTTTGTTGGATTTTTGAGAGACAATGAGTGGGCTTTTGGGGAAGCGCGGGGAGTCTGAGGAGGCTGAGTGTGGCTGCCATGCTTCTTCTCTGATTACTGGGCAGAGTGAGGACACCAGGGTTCTAAAGTGTTGCGGGGTGGGAAGATAAGGAAGTGAGATTGCAAGATGGGGATTGTGTCCATTTGGTTTGCTGTGCTTTGCAGATTGTGTAGAATGGGGCCCTCTTTCACTTTTATAGAAGGAACGAGTATGATCGATCCACAGCCTAAGGAAGAAAAATTTAACTGGGATGTGTTCTTGGCATTATTAACTCCCAAGTTCCTATTTTGTTTACTTTTTACATGTGTGGTTATAATCGACTTTCATCTCCATCTTCTTGGCTACAAATTTTGAGCTATGACTAGTTGGTCTAGTAGCATTTGGTCTTAACTGTTAGAAAAAGTTTCAAGTTCGACTAGCATTACAACATATGTTTGTTGTGAGTAACTTGAGGTTTGGAACAGTAACAGTATTGTAATTATATTTCAATTTGATAACATCGACAACTGTTTTTTCATAAAATCATACTTATATATTCATAGGTCGCAAAATATGTGAGAGGGACAGAATCAAGAACCCAATGAAATTGAACAAGGCTATATTGGGCCACCTTGATGGGTTGAAAAGCCTAGGGACCAAGCAGTGTGAGGCTTGAAAATGCAGGACCAACCCTTCTTACTTTCCAACTCTAGGTCTGCAATGACCAACAAAAATTCTTCACCAGAAAGAAAAACAAAATGAAAATCCAAGATTATACTAACTGAGAATGTCAGAAATACACTACTACAATATTAGCTTTAGGTGGCGGAGGATGGTGGCGGATATTAGAAAAATCATGTCGGATAAATTATATCCGACACATCATTTAATTAGTGGCGGATATTAGAAAAATCTTGTCGGTTATATCCGACATAAATTCCTGGCAGATATCAAAAACATCATGTCGGTTATAACCGACAGTATTTTTGAATCTTTTTTTTAAAATATTTTTTACAGATTCTGGCGGTTTTTAAGTTAATGGTGGCGATTATAACCGATAGAAATTGACTATTTTATTATTTTACTTTCTGGTGGTTATTATTTTAGTATTCTGGCGGTTATAACCGACAGAAATGAAAAATTTTATTATTTTAAAATTTTATATTGATTAAAAATAAATAATAAACACATATTTTAAATATATTTTTTTCACTTCTGACCCTAAAGTCTAATGAACCCAATTCCCACGAGCCATAAATTTTCTGAGAGAATAATAACAACAGACTACAATCTGAAGCTCTATCATTTTTGTAATAAGGATTATGCTCCCTCACTGGCAAGCAACAAGATACAAAGAAATTCAAACAATTTTTTTCAATGCGTCACAAAGCACATTGTCTGGCACATAAACACATATGAACATCTGGTGTACTCTATCATGTCTGATTTTATTATTTTAAAATGTTATATTGATTAAAAATAAATAAATAAACACATGTTTTAAATATATTTTTTTCACTCATGGCCCTGTCGGATATAACCGACACGAACAAAGTAAAATTTTGGACGGCCTCCAGAATAATCTCTGAAGGTTTTTTTTTTTTTGCAATTTTTTACACATGCTATCTCGGAGTATATACAAACATATTTGACGGTTGGATCGTTGAAACTAGTTTCGTAGAATGCATATCCTATCAAATTGATAGATTTAACAAACACTTAAGAGTTAATGTTATATTTTCATTAAGTATAAAATAAGATTTATCCACTAGTGTAAATATTTTAAATTGAAGATCGAATTCATTCATTGCATTCTTATAGGATCGAGGAGTGTAGCTACAAAAAATCATCAAAATCGGAGCTAAAATAACCGTTAAATAGTGATTTTTCGTTTATAACCATCGAAAACTTTTATTCCGTTAACTAATCTCTAAATGTTTGTTTTTTGCGATTTTTTACGTATGCGATCTTGGAGTGTGTACAAACATGTTTGACGGTTGGATCGTTGAAAAACGTTTCGTAGAATGCGTATCGCATCAAAACGGTAGATTAAACCAACACTTAGAGTTAATGTTATACTTCCCCATCAAGTATAAAATAAAATTTTGTGGTATCCACTAGTGTAAATATTTTTTTATTGAAGATCGAATTCGTTCATTGCATTCTTATAGGGTCGAGGAGTGTAGTTGTAAAAAAATCATCAAAACCGGAGCTAAAATAACCGTTAAATTGTGATTTTTCGTTTATAACCGTCGAAAACTTTTGTTATGTTACCTAATCTTTGAATGTTGTTCTTTTTGCGATTTTTTACGTATGCGATCTTGTAGTATCTACAAACAAGTTTGACGGTTAGATCATTAAAACTAGTTTTGTAGAATGTATATCTCCGTTAAATTTGCCTAAATTTTGAAGTGTGAAAAGTAATTTGTGCTAAATTTTTATTTATGTTTTTCAAGTATTGATTAGACAATATTTAGTTTGTGTGATGACATTTTGATTGTACAATTATCTTTTTGTTTCTTTATTGCATATTTTACATGGGTTATTATCTATTAAACCAAACAATTATTTATTTTCGTCAAAAAAATAATATTTATTTAATTTTTAAAAACGTATTCTATTTAAATACATATTATTTATTTATTTATTAAACCAAATAATTATTATTTTATTTTTTAAAATCGTAACAAAAATTTGGAGGGGAATTTAAAATTTTGGGGGAATTTTTCAGCCATTTTTTTTCTGTCGGTTTATATTTTAAAAAAAATGTTTCTGTCGGTTTTAACCGACAGTAATGAAATTTTTCCAGCATAATACCACTCCATCTCTTCCTTGTGCCGGTGCCTTCTTCCTTTCCCCTTCCTTCCCCCTTTTATCCTCTCCGCATTTCCTTCTCTTCTCTTCTCCCCTCATTTCCTTATCCCTTCCCCCTTTCCCCTTCCTCATTCCTTCCCCCTTTTCTCCCCTCCCCTCATTCTGATGGGTTCAACACTTTTAACCCGACATGAGTTCAAGCACAGTTGTCACACCGCCAAATTCAATTGGGAGGCTGAAGCTCTTGCGCTACCTCGATTTATCCTCTTTTTGTCTGATTTTATTTTCTCGGCAACCAAACAAGCATGTGAATGTTTGATATACCAAAGTCAGGTCTGTGTGAAATTACAGGTATGGTACTTTGTATTATAGGTATGATAGTTTGAAATTTCAGGTCGAAAATTTCTGGTCGAATCTAAGTGATTCATTATTTGGAAAGCAAACATGTGGAATAAAACACTGAAATCAATTTCTAATTAGTTTATTTCCTCAGCTGCTTTCTTACTGGTCTAATTCTTGCTGATGTGAAACAGTTCTAGCAATCTGATCTTCTTCATCCCCTCATTGTTTTCATCGTTAATTGAAAAAATGATCCTATATTTGGCAGACGAAGGCCTGGTTCCAGACCAAAGTGCCCCGAAGAGCTTGACAATGTATCCGGTGAAATTACGGAAGAGGTTAAAATAGGGAATGGTGAGCATAAATCTTGTTTTCCACCGTCTACTGAAGTAAAAGATGCTTCATTCAACAAGGATCAAGTTCCATCTTCTCAGTTAGTGCCACCATCTGGAATTATCACAATGGTGTGCTCTTTCTCCACCCCCTCTCTCACACAATTTCTATATTAAGTCTTCTTTTTTTTCTTTTTCTTTTTTTTATCACTTTGACTCCTTTCTTATGCTATCTCTCCCTCTGACAGCCTGACAATCCCAAACACCCTCGAGAGAATGGTGCTACTTACGTCGCTAGTGAACCACCCAGTAATGGGGGAGACAAGGAAAATATTAATTATTCACCTGGAGTTGATTCAAATCATACTGTCAGTAATGTAGGAGAAGGCTCTACTAGATCAGCTTTCGACTCAAGATTTAGTTTCTCAGGTACTCTCCATGCTTTTGAAGATAGTGATGATGACGATACACGATCTATTATTTCATCAGCGCTGCAGTTCTTTCCCTGGCTATCTCGTGGGATAGGATCTCCATACTCACCATGGCTCAGGGAGCTAAAATCTGAGGAGAGAGGTTTATGCCTGATCCAACTTCTTTACACCTGTGCTAGCCATGTCGCATCGGGTAGCATCGAAAATGTAAATATGGAAAATGTAGTGAATGTAAGGGATATGGAAAATGCATAAAGTGCAATGAATATGGAGAAAGTGGTTGTTTATATTTTTTTTTATTACTATATTTTCTGTCGGTTTTAACCGACAAGAATGCTTTTATTTATTTTATTAATAAATTCTTTGTCGGTTAAAACCGACAAGACTTCTGTCGGATTTAGTATTTTCTGTCGGTTTTAGCCGACATAAATGCTCTTATTTATTCATTATTAATATATTCTCTGTTGGTTATATCCGACACAATTTATGTCGGTTTATAGTATTTTCAGTCGGAAAATTCATTTCCTGACGCTGGCAATTCTGTCGCTTATTATATCCACCACTGCATCCATTTTCAGTCAGATTTTGCTTAAAATCCGACAGTAATATACGTTTCTTGGCGATTATCATAGCGACACTAATAAATAGTTTTGTAGTAGTGATAGATTTTTTTTTCTCGTAGAAAACACGTATGGTTGTTCGTTCATGAAGCCTGCAATGTGATTGCTTCAGCACGAAACCTTTACACTATGTTTGGATGAAGAAATTTAAGATTACTAAGGAATTTTAAAATGACGGAAATTGAAATGAAGGGATTTTATTTTCTAGAATTTGTGAATTTTGTTGTTTAGTTAACTTAAAAGAACAATGGAATTGAAAACGAAATTTGTTAATTTTAAACTCTCAATCATAGAAATTGGGAAATGACACATATTTACATGGAATTTAAACTTGGAAATTGGAGGCCCCAAATTCCAATTTTTTTTTTCCACGCGGAAATTCTAAATTTCTCTGTTATAAATCCAAACAAAGGAATTTGTGCATGTCAATTTATAAATTCTGACTTTTATCCAAATTCCAAGTTTATTTCTCTCATCCAAACATAGTGTAAGCCACCAAATTGTGTGTTCCTCGTTACATATACGTGGTAGGTATATATACAACCTAAAACTTAATATACAAGAAATAAAATCATCTTTGATTTGTATTTATATGTTGTTTCTTTCTTGTTTCTGTTTCTTTGTTCCTAAATTCTAATGGTTAGATGGTAGGTGATCATTCCACAGCCACAACCACTGGAAAGCGACAAGCTTACTCCCTCCATCTGCACCCTTTCACTCCCTTTCAGCATATATTATAACAAGATGCCAAGTTCAGAACATATGATTTGTTTTTCGTGGAGTATGTGATTAACTAACTACCCTAATATCGGCTCAATTAATTAATTTTCATGAATTCGTCCAATAATGCAAGTGTTCAAGACGCTTCGAAAGTCCATCTCCAACCTAATACTCAAGACTAAATCACACTATCTTTAGTACCCGCTATTTAAATATATCTCTTATACAACATTGTATGTAAGAGTTTTGTATTGGTGTGTACTGGAAGTTATATATACGTGAAGGTGGAGAAAATTCTTTGTATTTGCATAACTTATCATGCGGACCTATATTCCCTTATAAGATAAATTTTCTAGAGAAATTATAGGACAAACTGTCACATAAAAGTGACTTACATGTCACACACAGTACTATTGTCTGTATTAACACCAACAATCACAAAAAATAGGTCAATAATTCGACAACTAAAGTAGGAGAACAGTTGTGTTTGAAAAATAAGGTAAAACAAAAAGTATAGTTTACCAAAACAAAAAAAAAGGGGGAACCTTAAAAGTATAGGAAGTTGACAAACAAGGAGTATTGATATTCAAATTACATTCAAAGTCAAATGCCGTAAAGATATAGGTGTTTGCAATTTTTTGCGCAGAAAGCTTGTGCCTTGTTTGTACCCCATGAACAACGTCTTGACGGTTCTTAAGGGAGAGCCAAACAAATATCTGCTAAACCTAAACCCGTGTCTAATCCGCGTCTAATTAAGATAATCAATGAAATGCACTAATCAACGCTCTATCAAGTCGGGCCCTACTCCTAGCTTTGAAAAATAGAGCTCATGCTTAGTTGTTTAAGCATATGTCGGTCTAAATAATATATCTCCTTAGTCATATGCCATGTCAGTCTAAATTACACAAAACTACCTTAATTATAGGTCGAACTACAATCTCATACTTCATGTTTTAAAAATTATAATATCATACATCATCTTACGAATTTGTTACAATGTCATACCTCTGTCAATTTTTTTGTCAATTTTTTTGTTAAATGCAGGCGTGGCTTAAGGAGGAGCCCAGTCCCTAATCCAATTGGATTAAAAAAAATTAAAAATACAATTATTTAAATATTTTTATTTTTTAAATGTGGGACCCACCCTACAAACCCTCACCTTCTTCCTATCCTACCCATCTCCCCCCACCCTTCCTCCTTTTACTCCAAAACCAAAACTCATCTCCACCTCCCTCCCAATGGCGCTCCTTCTCTTCTCTAGCAACCTTAGAACAGGTGATGCTCCACCGCGACATGGGCCTTTTTATAGGCAACCTTAGAAAAGCTATCCTTTTGAAATTGGTTTCTGATTTTGAAAAAAGAAAATATATGGTTTTTCATTAAATGGGGTTTACCATTGATTGCAATACTATGCATTTCAATTTGGGGAATTTCAAATGTGGATTTTTTCCTAGATTTTCTTGAACGAAATCAGTTTTTCGGGCTCGAGATCCTAACTCGAATGGTAAGATCCCACATCACCCAGGGGAGTGATCCTTATATGTATATTCTCATCCCTACCTAGCACGAGGCCTTTTGGGAGCTCACTGTCTTCGGGTTCCATCGGAACTCCGAAGTTAAGCGAGTTTGCGCAAGAGCAATCCTATGATGGGTGACCCACTGGGAAGTTCTCGTGTGAGTTCCCAGAAACAAAACCGTGAGGGTGTGGTCGGGGCCCAAAGCGGACAATATCGTGCTACGGTGGTGGAGCGGGCCCGGGATGTGACAATTTGGTATCAGAGCCTAACCCTGGCCGTGGTGTGCCGACGAGGTTGTCGGGCCCCTAGGGGGTGGATTATAAGATCCCACATCACCCAGGGGAGTGATCCTTATATGTATATTCTCATCCCTACCTAGCACGAGGCCTTTTGGGAACTCATTGGCTTCGGGTTCCATCGGAACTCCAAAGTTAAACGAGTTCGCGCGAGAGCAATCCTATGATGGGTGACCCACTGGGAAGTTCTTGTGTGAGTTCCCAGAAACAAAACCATGAGGTTGTGGTCGGGGCCCAAAGCGGACAATATCGTGCTACGGTGGTGGAGCAGGCCCAGGATGTGGTGCACCCTGAGCCAGGATGTGACACGAATTCTGCCTCTTCTTGCCGTCGTCAGATTTTATATTCTTCCTCTGCCCGTCCTCACCTTCCACAAGCCTCAAGAAGGTCCTTGAAATACCCAAATCCTACAAATGGTTTCAGATTGCAAGCAAGGGTTTTTGGGGTGGTGCTCACGAAGGTCCTTGACGGAATTGACGTGTGCGACTGCTTGCTTGAGAAGAAGGAGGTGCCCCTTTTTAATATTTTAACTTGGGCGGTTTGATGATAACTTGGTGGCGGAGATGGAGGAGGAGAGGACGGCGATGGGGGAGTGGTTCTAGTTTTGGTGGTGAAGGAGGGAGGTGGGGGGACAGGTAGGTTGGGTTTGTAAGGGTGGGTTCCACTTTTCTTTTGTAAAAATGTTTAATTAATTTTTTATTCTAGTTGGATTAGGGAGTGGGCTCCGCCTCAAGCCACGTCAGCATTTAACAGAGAAATTGATAGAAAATTTGACAGATGTATGACATTGTAACAAATTCGTAAGATGAGGTATGCCATTGTAATTTTTAAAACATGAAATATGAGATTGTGGTTCAACCCATAATTGAGGTAGTTTTGTGTAATTTACCCAAAAAAGTAATACACTGTCAAAATTATTTTACTATATGGTGTCGAACTTGTGGAGTTATGTAAATAGTTTTTTTTTTTTCTCTCTCTTTTTTCTTTAAAAAAAAAGAAGAGAAAATTTGATGTTTTGCCACGACAGTCCATTTTTTTTTTTTGGTCGAAAAAACTCACAGAGACATTTCAACCTCTCCTGGGCACCATCGTGTGATTCATGAGCATCAAGAATCGAACCGAAGATGTGCCATGTGGAATACCAGCTTAAAATTCGTTCTCAAACTTTCATAAAACAAACAAGGTAGAGTCAAATTTTTGTCGTAATGATTTGTTTTTCCTTATAGTGTCAAATGACAAGAGGGACCGTGATCAAACTCAATTAAAAATATTAATCCTTGAACATTTTCACGCATAAAAAGCTCAAGGAGGAGTTTTTCTTTACGTAAGGAGAAATGAGAACACCATACCAGCAAGTATTTCAACAGCATCCCGCCAATAGAAGAGAGTTCTTTTAGGGTTTGATGTCATAATAATTTTCACGAGTCGTAAAACTTGCACTGGCTTTTGATTTTGGTCATGTTGGGGTCAAATATATAAATAAAATTATGGGAAAATTGTGTTAATTAAGGTATCCGTTAATAAATAAATAAAAGCCAGACAACACCTATATCTAATAGAATATACTGGAACAATACTCTACTTTGCTAACAATACTCTACTTTGCTACTCAAAAGAATGAGTAAGACATTCTATTCAAAACTCTTCACATCAATTCACAGAACTTTATATTTATGATTCTATGATTCTAACATAATATGACACAATATCTTTGTCTTACTGAATTAGGGTTCCAAGATTCTAAGATTCTTACTCTATTAGGATAAAACAATAACATGCATGCAAAGTAACTTGACTTGAGAAGCAAGATCTAAAAGGTAAGCAATTGATATTCGCAATGAGTTTTACATTATCTACTTACTATAATTGATTAACTAAACAATTTTAGTTTGAATTGATTGTTTTGCAATGATTATCCTTATAGTATTGATAAAATGATTAGTTCTGATCATAAGCAAAAAGTCCTGTGAATTGGCCACGAAGAGTAGTACCAACTCCTATTCGTCATTGAATAGCCAAGTCCCGGACCATTTTATAAAGGGAACTTTAACGAAAAGCTGCCGGTATTGTTCACTTTAACGAAAAACCACATTTTTACACTAAAAAGTCAATCATGGTACTATTCATTTTACCCTTTATTTTGTCCTTATCATTAAAACTCAAAGTTTTCAGGCATTTTTCATTAGTTTTCCTTTTTATAAATCACTCTACAAAAATCATTTCTTTGGTTTTTGAGTTAGGTGATTTTTAAAGACAATATTTTAGAGAATACTTAAAAGAGAGATTGATAGATCGTTAAAATACAATTGAAATAGTCCCTGCAAAGGTGCCTCTCAAATAAGATTATGAGATTCTTCAACTGAAGCTCAATATATATATATATATATATATAAGAAGAAGAAGAAGAAGAAAAATTACGCAAAATGAACAGGAAAGTTGGGCTAAATTGGCTTTTGGAACGCTTCAAAGTGGGTAAGTGATGACGCTCGTTTGACTCCGAAAGTTGAAATTGCAAGAGTAGGAAGGTGCGTAGAACTTAAAAGAAGATACATTTTTGTGTGTCATTGTTTTATTTGAATCTGTCACTTAGACAACGTACACGTAAGAGTTTCAAAGCTGATGGATTTTTTTGGCGTTGAAAATAATAAAGCCATCAAATCGAAATAAAAACTCGTGAAGGAAAGCTAGTCGGCTAATTGGTTTGCCCTTCCATATGGAGAGAAAATTAGGGCCAATTGACGACCATTAGCAGTTAGATACTTGTTTGTTTGTTGGTGACTTGGTACGTCACTTACACATTACAAGTAGCTATCGACGGACACTTGGCTGATGCTTTGCATAGTATGAATCGATTAACCCAAAAAAACAAAATTCAAAGGTGGCATAAGTACGTTAGATAATGTGGTTAGCTGGTAAAAGAACAAGATTCAATACCACGTAACACTAACGGCTAAATGTGATTTAGCTGCTAGATTTGATTTTTACAAAAACATAAAAAAAAATATAAAGAAAAATGTGAACTTTGTAGTACTAAAATATCTTTAGCCGTTAGATTTTCATTTTCCTTTCTTTGTTTATGTAGATAAAGAGCAGCGTAATATATTACTCACTACTATCGAGTACTAAAATATCTCTTTTGTCGTTTTATGTTGAACAACGACGATTGCCCTGTTATTACCCACTAAGGCCACGTTTGTTTGACAGGATTCGCTGGGACTGGACTGGACTAGACTATAGTCCGGTGTTTGGTGGGCACCAGGATTAGCTTTAATGAGCTTAGGTGGGATTCGCTAGGACTAAGGGGGGGCTTAGCCGTTCTTCACGAGGGATCCCAATTTCGGGCAGACTCGTAAGCCAGAGAAACCATCGACATATTTTATGCGTCTTCCCACATCCCACATCCCACATCGTCCTCATCTCTGCGTCTGCCCTCGTCGTCGTCCTTGTCGTGCTCCCACATCGTCCTCATGCTCATCGTCGTCCTTACAGCATCTGGTCGCTGTCATCTGCCTCAAGTTGGTAAGCTTCGAATCTTCGATTTTTTCGTCGATTTGTGTGGATTTGTTTGTGATATTAACTGAGGTTTATTTGATTTTGTTGTTTTGGGTTTGAGAAATTCATAATATACAAGTGGATTTGCAATTGAACAAATTAGGGTTTTGATATTTAGGTGAAATTGAGATTAGAATTTGGGGTTTTCATAAGATGAAATTGAGATTAGTCTCAGGTGTGTGCTCTCTGTGTGTGTGTTTGTGTGTACTGTGTGTAATTTGTCTGTGTGTTTGTGTGTGTGTGAGTGTGTTTGTGTGTGTGTGTGTGTGTGTGTGTGTGTGTGTAATCTGTGTGTAACCTGTGTAATCTCTGTGTGTGTGTGTGTGAGTTGTGTGTGTAACCTGTGTGTGAGTTGTGTGTGTAAAATGTGTGTGTAATCTATCCGTGTGCGTGTGTGTAAAATGTGTGTGTAATCTGTCCGTGTGTGTGTGTGTGTGTAATCTGTGTTTGTGTGTATGTGTGTGAGTTGTGTGTGTAACCTGTGTGTGTAAAATATGTGTGTGTGAGTTGTGTGTGTAAAATGTGTGTGTGAGTGTGTGTGTGTAATATGTCCGTGTATGTGTGTGTAATCTGTGTTTGTGTGTGTACGTGTGTGTGTGTGTGTGTGTGTGTGTGAGTGTGTTTGTGTGTGTGTAACCTGTGTGGGTGTGAGTGTGTAACCTGTGTGAGTGTGAGTGTGAGTGTATGAGTGTGTTGCACTCTGTCTCTGTGTGTGTGTGTGTGTGACTGTGTTTGTGTGTGAGTATAAAAACGGAGTGTGTGTGTGAGGGTAAGAGTGTGTTGCACTCTGTCCCCGTGTGTGTGTGTGTGACTGTGTTTGTGTATGAGTGTGAGTGTAAGTGTGAGTGTGAGTGTGTGTGTGTGTGTGTGTGTGTGTGTGAGTGTAAAAACGGAGTGTGTGTGTGAGTGTATGAGTGTGTTGCACTCTGTCCCCGTGTGTGTGTGTGTGTGATTGTGTTTGTGTGTGTGAGTGTGTGTGTGTGTGTGAGAGTATAAAAACGGAGTGTGTGTGTAAGGGTAAGAGTGTGTTGCATTCTGTCCCCGTGTGTGTGTGTGTGTGTGTGTGTGAGTATAAAAACGGAGTGTGTGTGTGAGGGTAAGAGTGTGTTGCACTCTGTCCCCGTGTGTGTGTGTGTGACTGTGTTTGTGTGTGAGTGTGAGTGTAAGTGTGAGTGTGAGTGTGTGTGAGTGTGAGTGTGTGTAAGTGTGTGTGTATGTGTGTGTGTGTGTGTGTATGAGTGTGTTGCACTCTGTCCCCGTGTGTATGTGTGTGTGACTGTGTTTGTGTGTGTGAGTGTGTGTGTGTGTGATTGTGTTTGTGTGTGTGAGTGTGTGTGTGTGTGTGTGAGTATAAAAACGGAGTGTGTGTGTGATGGTAAGAGTGTGTTGCATTCTGTCCCCGTGTGTGTGTGTGTGTGTGAGTATAAAAACGGAGTGTGTGTGTGAGGGTAAGAGTGTGTTGCACTCTGTCCCCGTGTGTGTGTGTGTGACTGTGTTTGTGTGTGAGTGTGAGTGTGAGTGTGTACTGCCTGTGTGTGTGTGTGTGTGAGTATAAAAACGGAGTGTGTGTGTGAGGGTAAGAGTGTGTTGCACTCTGTCCCCGTGTGTGTGTGTGTGACTGTGTTTGTGTGTGAGTGTAAGTGTAAGTGTGAGTGTGAGTGTGTACTGCCTGTGTGTGTGTGTCTAATTTCTGTGTATGTGTGTGTGTGTGTGAACTCTGTGTGTGTGTTTGTGTACTGCACTGGAAGTGTGTGTGTGTGTGTGTTTGTGTACTGCACTGGAAGTGTGTGTGTGTGTACTCTGTGTGTGTGTGTGTTTGTGTGTACTCATTAACGTGGGGGGTGTGTGTGTGTGTGTTTGTGTACTGCGTGTGTGTGTGTGTACTGTGTGTGTGTGTTTGTGTACTGTATGTGTGTGTGTGTATGTGTGTACTCATTAACGTGGGGGGGGAGCGAGAGAGGGTGAGGCAGGGAAAGGGGTAGGGTTGGTCTAGAATTTTTGTTCCAACTAGAAGTTCTCCCTGCAACAATCTCTCTGCTTATATTCTAATGTTGCGGTTGAGTTTCACTCAAAAGATTAGTGTCCGGTTTGAACTATTTTGTTTATCCTTACTTAATTGCTCATCTTTTGATCTTGAACTAGAACGGATGTTTTTTTTTGTGGTCTGTGAGTTTAGTTGGTGTGTTTAGTTGGTGTGTTTCTATGTGTGTGTATCTTTAGTTGGTCTGTGAGTGTGTGTGTGTGTGTGTGTGTGTGTGTGTGTGTATCTTTAGTTGGTGTGTGTGTGTGTGTGTGTGTGTGTATTCTGCACTGGAAGTGTGTGTGTGTGCTCTGTAAGTGTGTGTGTGTGTATTTAGTTTATAACCATGATATTACAATGTGAATGTTTTGTATGCTGAACTGCAATATTCTGTGGTTGTTGGTTGCAGAGAAGAAGAGCATAAACGGAAGGATAAGGCTAAGGCTACTGCATTAGAGGTGTCCTTTAATTTCTTGGGCATTTCTTGGGCATTAGAGGTGTCCATTAATGTTAACTAGGATTTTGTAAATTATAGACATCTACTTTGGAATGCTATAGTTCACTGGCATTTTGTAAAATATCCTGGATGAAAGTTTAGTGAATGATGTTTTAAGAGTCAATCAATGGCAAAGATTGACTTGTCACAAATATCTTCTTATGTACTTGTATTTGTTGAAGTTGCATGTATTGGGCACTATTCTTTTTCTTCTTTTGGGTGATAGAGTTTAAACCAAGCTACATTTGCAAATTAAACTCAACTATTTATAAATAGTATGCCCTAACTATAGTATGTCTCAATTCTATTAGCAAGTAATAGAAACAAAACAATTGTCCTCTTTTTTTAAGATTCATAATATACATGGCAAAAATATGCTCCAATTAACCCATATCATGAGTTTTGTAGCATTACTCTATTACACAATGGCAAAAATTTGTAGTCCTACTCTAAGCAAACACAAATCTGGTGAACAGTACTTTTTTTATTATCCTGCTTCTTAGTCCGAGACAGCACCAAACGATTCACTAAGTTAGTCCAGCTTAGTCTAGTCTAAGCCAGTCCAGCTTAGTCCCTGCAGCTAGTCCAGTCCAAGACAGTCCGGCGCAACAAACGCACCCTAAGAGTTTGCATCGCATGGCTTTAGGGTTGTGCGTGCAAATTGGAATGCAGTTCGATTTCACCATTAAAATTTTCAATCGAAACCTGAGAATTTCTGAATCCAAATACATTTGAAAACTTAGAATGAAACTGGCATGCCTTTATAGATTACAAATTTCCGTTTCAAATTTTTCCAAACTTATTCCAATAAAAACATATTCCGAAAAGTATCGATTTTTATAGTTATTTACTAAAATTACCATTTATTAATTGAAATCATTGTTGGTTGAAAACTTGGGTAAGTAGCAATAATGTCTCTCCTTTTCAAGTAAAGATGAGTATGAAATGAGAGATAAGAAAGGAAAGAAGTGAGAAAGAGATATGCGACAATTATACACAAATCAAAATTAAAAATAAAGACTAAGTATTCCAATTAAATTGCCTAGAAGATGAGAAAAATCATTATATTATCATTAAGACTTTTTCTTTAGGGGTGATTAGCATCTCAAATCATTTTTTTTAATTACAAATCGAATCCGAATAAGATGTTGTATTATTCAGTACATAGTCTGAGTTGGAATTTAATAAATTTGTGGACTAATAAAAGTTATTCTCTATATCTATATATATAAAGGAAGAAGGTACAAAAGATAAAGCTTTTATAATACCCAAATTATCCATCTCCCAGTAAAATTTCAAAAAAATTAAAAACAAACATATAAGGTGGTTAGTAAGTTCATTATTTTCAAAATATATTTTAATAAAAAAAAAAAATCTAAAATAAATAAAATTAAAACAATATAAAAATACGTGTGTGGCAATAGGCTATTATAATAGAGAGAGATTGTGGTTTCATTGCTGGTACTAAATACATGGTAGAGACGAGAGAGATCCACACCCGCACATTATTACAAAAATGAAAATTTTAAATCAAATTTGTGTGTGTGTGTGTGTATTGAGATAAAAATCAAATTTGTATTAAAAAACAAATTTAAAATAAATGATTAAATAAAAAAACAAAAAAGTCACATTAAGCTAATAAAAAAAGGGCCATAAAACACATCAGCAATGGGCTGGACAGCAGCTAACAAATGACGGAGAAATAAAAGAAAAATAATTAAAATGAATTAAAATCTCAATATTCCATCTATTTATTTATTATTTTTAGTGAAATTTTTTATTTTATTTTTATTTTATGAAATCCAAAATTCAAACATAACACAGCTTTTGCCTTTAACTTGGCTTAATTTGCTTCGCTCTTGGCTTTTGACCCATCGAAACTCGCCAGCAAGTAGCCGTCTCCTAATTAAATACTCACTTCAAAAATCAATCCTCGTAGGCTCCTCCTCCCTCTGATTTCTCTCTTATCTATAAATCATTTTCTCATCTTTTTCTTCTTCTTCTTCTTATTTTCCAACATCCAACTCTCTGCACTTGTACCCAACCCGCCATGATTTTCCCTTCGAAAAGAAGTAAGAGACCCATCAAAATCCCCTTTCCACCTAAAAAATCCCATCTCTAATCTCCAAATTCCACGACTTTTTGGGGAAATCGAATTGGGTTTTTCCCCAAATATCCAAATTATGATTCTTTCCAGTCCAATCTTTCTTGTAGTTGTAACAATCTGTATATTTGTAGCAATCCGCGTGGCGCTGTACAGAACTGGGCTGGTTTACATCGTGAAAAAATGGTGGCGGCGGTTCGAGGATTGCTTCCATGTCTACCAATCGTTCAAAGTCCCCGAATACAACGAGAGCATGCAGGAGAATCAGCTCTACGGCCGAGTCACCGACTATCTCAACTCGCTCACCTCTGTTGAAGATTCGGACTTCACCAATCTCGTCACCGGAAAAAAACCCAACGAAATTGTTCTCCAGCTCGACCCCAATCAGATCATCGAGGACAATTTCCTCGGTGCTAAGGTGATTTGGCAAGCAGAGGGCGGCGGCGGCGGGAGTAGGAGCTTGGTGTTGAAGGTTCGGAAAGCTGATAAGCGGCGGATTCTGCGGCCGTATTTGCAGCACATCCACGTCGTCGCCGACGAGCTCGAGCAGAAGAAACGGGAGTTGAAGCTTTACATGAACGTCGACGCGCCGGACAGAGCGTGGAAGCCAGTCCCCTTCACTCACCCGTCGACCTTCGAAACCATATCAATGGAGTCCGATCTCAAATCGAAAGTCAAATCAGATTTGGAGTCATTTCTCAAGGCGAAACAGTACTATCACCGACTAGGTCGGGTCTGGAAACGGAGCTTTCTGCTATACGGGCCGTCGGGTACAGGAAAATCGAGCTTCGTCGCCGCCATGGCCAATTTCCTCGGGTACGACGTGTACGATCTGGACCTCTCGCGGGTCAAAGACGATTCGGAGCTGAAGATTCTTCTGTTGCAGACGACGAAAAAATCGGTCATTGTAATCGAGGATTTGGACCGATATTTAGCCGAGAAACCCGCGGGTCTGAGCTTTTCGGGTATATCGAATTTCATGGACGGGCTGCTGAATTCGTGCTGCGCCGAGGAGAGAGTCATGGTGTTCACGATGAATTCGAAGGACCACGTTGACCCGGCCTTCCTCCGACCGGGTCGGATCGACGTCCACATCCACTTTCCGCTCTGCGATTTCGGAGCATTCAAACATCTCGCGACGAGTTATCTCGGGGTGAAGGAGCACAAGCTCTTCTCGCAGGTGGAGGAGATTTTCCTGAGCGGGTCGAGTTTGAGTCCGGCAGAGATCGGCGAGTTGATGATCGCGAACCGGAACTCGCCGAGTCGGGCAATTAAATCGGTCATCACGGCTCTCCAGACGGACGGCGATAGGAGGGGCGCGGGAGTGTGCGGAAGGCGGGTTGGGTTTGATGTCGGGTCGAGAAAGTCCGAATCGGGTGAACCCGGCGGGATGTTTTGTGGGGAAGGCGGTGTTCCTGCGGTTAGGGATATTAGGAAGTTGTACGGGTTCTTGAGGATGAAAAGCAGCAGGCACTCCTCTCATTCTCAGTCGTTCGATGAGGGTTCGCCGCACACCGAAGGTTGATCGGACGGCTGGGAAAAGTGAAATGTACGGGGGCATTACGTGGTGAAATGGGATTGGGGGAACATTGTCGTTTTTCTTTTGCTCCAAAAGGAAACGCTGCCGTTTTAGTCTCTGGAAAAACAGAGAAAATGCATTAGCATACAGCATATAATTGAATAGGGAAACCAATTTGTAATTTGATTTGATAATTTAGATATATTTGTTAGTTGGGATTGGATGCTTTGTGGATAGATTGATTGACAATTGGGAATGTGATTCCTTCTTTTGTTCCCTTTTTATGCTCTGATTTTTGTTAATACACAATGTGGAAATTCTTTGCTATACCTCCTGTAACTCAAGTTTAACCTCGTTTTTCCCTTGAAACAAAAAAATATCACTATTTTGCACCTTGGAACTCAATATTTGCTCTGTTTTGTTGAATTCGGTCTATCTATTATGTTAAATTTGCTTATTTGGCATGAATCGAACCCATTCATAGGCAATTTGAAGGCATTGATGGAGGTCATTCGGCCTGCGGCCACTCGAGTGGGCTGACGAGCATGTTCGAATTGCGTACTTGACCTTTGATGAGAATGATACTCTTAACTATTTGAGCTATAAGTTTCTTGCAGTAAGTAACGTTTTTAATATATTAATTATATATTATTTTCTTATATGACTGATGTGGAATCATATTCTCCAACATTCGATCTCAACGATTATAAAATGAATCAGCTACTATTTTCTATAATTCTGATTATAGGTTAGTAAACGCGCTTCGATGCTTTCGAAAATGGTAACACTATAATCTTATTCTGCAAATAGAAAAGAAATAAAAGATTCACAGAAAAATATACATGGATCTACTGCAAGTGACAAACCCATAAACCTCAATCCGTGTCTATGATGTCACACTGTATTTACTGTTTGGTATCTAACCAAATTGGTATTCCAATTTTTTGTGTAGCTAATTTAAAAATCTGAGCAACCGCGGCGCCCACATTTTCCTGCTCTCATCATTGGTCATGATTTTTTCATCTTACCCTCCTTTTCATGTCGTTTTTGTCTTTACCCGCAGGATGAGCCAAAATTAATTGGCTGCGTTTTTTCCTCATTAAATAATCGTAGCTAATACGCGTTTGCTTGTCAATTTTTGAAGATATGATGCTTCAAATCACCGATAAGTGGCTGCAAATTTGTAATGTTGGAAATTCTGAATTTATTGGGGCAATTTTTGTCTGGACAAATGGTTATTTTAAGTGGTTTTTATATATTCTACCCCAACAATATGATTTTAGACACACAAAGGTGTCTGATGAATATGAGTAGTAATTGATAAGATATTTGAAGTTCAAAAGTTCGAAACTCTGTGTTGTAACTAAAAAATTGTGTGCCATATGTGCTATCAAAACGCTAACTTTTGATTCTTATGAATGAGTCGTTGCATGTTTACCAATTTTTCATTCCGCAGATAGACATTATATGTTATGTATTAATTATCTTTAGAGGAATCAAACATTAATGATCCATCCTAATTCTAAATTAGTACTCACTTTTTTCTCGTCACTTGGACGAACTTCAACGAAGTATCATGACATATGTTAAGATTATTTCTAAATGTGTAATTATGTATATAGTCATGATTTTTCGTTTCTTAAAAACATAGTAGGAAGAAAGTCCTTCCCTCCGTGAATGGCTCTAGGGTTAATTTAGAGAGTTGGAGGTCTTTTCGTCCCTGAGGTTTCGCTATAGGGTTTTGGCTCTCTCCATTGCTCTCGTTTTCAATTTCTTAGGTTTACCTACAAATCTTCTTGCATACTACCTTAATCTCAATTCTAACCCACCATTCTACTCCCTTGGGGGTAAGATATTTGTGTTTATATAGTTCATTTGATTTAGTGTCACGTATGTAGATTATAATTGTTAGAAGAAGTCTCGAGTTTAAAGCTTATATACGACACTTGCAAATAAAAATGAAGTCCTACGACTTACTATGACCATTATAATTTGCAGCACCGTGAATTTCAAACCAATAGTTACTTACTATTCTCTTTACAAAAGTTCTCCCGATTGATTTTTTTTTTCTCAGGATTGATTTGTTTTTGTTATACTATATATATTTCAATTGTAGCTGGTATGTTCTTGTGAGTCAGTCCAGCTGGTTCCTTTATCATGATTTTTTTTTTAGTTGGGTGCCTCCTTGGGGGTATGTCTGATATGGACGTGGATCAAACTGCCTATTCCTCCAGGCAGATTCTCTGCCCTTCCATTTTCTGTGTCCTCCTGTGTTCTTCTGTTTTGTGTGTTCACAGTTAAACCATTTCCACATTTTATATTTTTTTATAAAGATAATAAGACAAAAATAAATAGTAATATAAAATGTTGACGTGACTTAACCGTGACTACATAAACAAGAGGGCACGAAAATTGGAAGGGCAGATAATCTGCCTCACCCCCCCCCGCCCCCAAGACATCATGATCAACCCTATTCCTTTTGCCACCTGGACACTCTCACAACACCCAATTAAAAGAGCTTTTTGAAACTATTTGGACATAATCATGTAAGTATATGGTAATAATTTCTCTTAGGAATCAATAAAAGTTGTAGGGTGATTTATTCACATATTTTTTTTTAACTTCTCACATATTTTTTTTATCTCTCACACATCTTCTGTTATTCTCTATAATTTGATCATCTAATTCATTCGATTTGACGACAAAAAATTGGAAAGCGTGTGTAAAAGGTGAAAATGAGTGTTTCACCCAATCTATATAGTTAGACACTAAAAAGACTATCCATTACACGAAAAGTTTGTTTGTGCAATTCTAATCAACAAGATATATAGTTATAGGCAAACAGAATTTTAGCTTTAACGATTCTCATTCATAATCTAATAACATAAATTTGAAGTTGTTCGATAAATTTTACAATGGTATTGTTAAATGAAAGTTCTGTAGCAGTAGAAGGGTGATTTATTCACATATTTT
The DNA here is from genome assembly GCA_035220775.1 of Malus fusca. Classification (NCBI taxonomy): domain Eukaryota; kingdom Viridiplantae; phylum Streptophyta; class Magnoliopsida; order Rosales; family Rosaceae; genus Malus; species Malus fusca. The sequence continues at coordinate 20,852,673 of CM069059.1, read as the reverse complement.
TTTTTAACTTCTCACATATTTTTTTTATCTCTCACACATCTTCTGTTATTCTCTATAATTTGATCATCTAATTCATTCGATTTGACGACAAAAAATTGGAAAGCGTGTGTAAAAGGTGAAAATGAGTGTTTCACCCAATCTATATAGTTAGACACTAAAAAGACTATCCATTACACGAAAAGTTTGTTTGTGCTATTCTAATCAACAAGATATATAGTTATAGGCAAACAGAATTTTAGCTTTAACGATTCTCATTCATAATCTAATAACATAAATTTGAAGTTGTTCGATAAATTTTACAATGGTATTGTTAAATGAAAGTTCTGTAGCAGTAGACAAATAAAAAGTTATGATTAGGCATCGATCATAAACTATTTGCACAAGCTTTTCCATTTGTTCAGCTCTTACCTTATGATTGATAATCATATAACTCTTAGAACGATATATGCTGCTTTTTTTTTAATGTCGAGAGAGCTTTTAAATTTGAATATCTTTTTTTCAATGACAAAAGAAAACTAAACTCTTACGATTATAAGTAAAAATTGATAATTATTGTTGAAGCATGGCGGTGGTTGGGATATAATGAAAGGCAAAGCTAAGCAAGGGTTATATGATATATGTTAGGCAACCTAATCTCTCTTTTTTTTTTTTTTTTTTTTTTTTTTGAGAGTTGCTACCCGCAACCTAACTCATGATTGTCTGATGCTGTTTTGGAACTGATGGATAGATGGGGCTAGTCCAACAAAATTCTACTTTGCCATCATAAAGAAAGAAACAAAAAGGAAGTTTTTAATAGAAAGGATGTTTGATGGGGAGCACATATTTCCTATACCAACCAACACTGCCTTGAGCTTGGGGCATACCTATTCTTATGAGAAAAATATTAGTTTCGTAACACTGATTTTTTATTTTATTTTAAAAAGAGATAAGCTTGGCTTGATTCCTTCTCAAATTGCTTAATTGCTTCGTGTTCGACTCACAAAACTTAATTTTAATGGTTGGAATTGCTTATATTATAAAGCACTTTGTAGAGATTATCTCTATAAAAAAATTAATCAAAACTAAGATCATTTAGTTAATCAACTGTAACAAATAGATCGACAGTTCATAATGATTTTCCCGAAGTCGTCCATATGTTTTTGTACAGTTTGATGACTAAATGATCTCATATTTTATTGGTTTTTAGTAGAGGTGACCTTTATAGTGTGAATTATAACCGTTCCGATCATAAATCCTGAGTTTCGTGAATCAGTCACAAAATGAATTGAGGAGAAACATTGAGGAGGCAAGTTAATTCCAAAAAAAAATTAAACAGTAATGTCAAAATTCACCTCAACATTGCTATCACACGAAGACATTGTGAATATATTGATCAACATAAAATAAAATAAAAAGGTACAATAAGTTAGGGTACATGGAAACATAAAATGAAATGGAAGAGGTAGAAATGATGACCTCTACTCAAACCAACAAGGCAACAACGAAACTTAGATCTATAAGGTGAGAAATTCATTAAAGCAACTCTTAAAAGAAGTGAATGTTTAGTAGCCCTAAAAGATCATTGTAGATGCAAATTTCATACCTAGTTAGTTGAATTGATGAAATTTCACCTACAAACAAGAAACACTATTAGCCTAATTGACGAACACCTAGAAAAGAAGGGAGGGTATCCGCCAAAGGGCCTCTAATGCCTAAGTCATAAAAGTGGTTCGAGAGAAATAAGAACTTGAGAGTTATGAGTAGTAAGTGGCAATTATCGTTTTTCTTATTTAACTTGGCTATATATAACATAAACCCTAACATGCGATAGGGTTGAGAGGTTGTAGGCCATACTAGGCAGATCTTAACGTTCTGTTGGTGATGGTGTAGACCATTCTTCGCAATTTTTCTAGTAAGTAGTCATGAAGGTTCATGCTGGTAAGAGCGAAGGTGTGCCAGACACTCAAAGATGAGGCTCTGAATAGTCGATTTCTTGCCACCATTTAGCCAAGTATGGCCTGATAACAAGAGATATCATGGGCCCGAAACACTCTTGATACGTTGATGACCCAAAAGTCCAATACTCACAAGACAAACAGGTGCCATGGTTTGCACACTCGGACCCAAAGTCACTAGAAACCCCAAGAACAAAAGCTACAAATTAAAAAAAAAATTAAAAAATTAAAAAAATGAAAGGGGATGAAAATAAAATTATTCTTATAAAAAAACTCATAATTCTTTACAAGGCTAAAAAAATAAATTAATAAACTGCTAGCTTTGTATCTAATCTGATCTCATTCCGCCCACCCTTCTGATTGTTTAGTTCGTAAACCTGCATAAACAATGAGGGGTGAGCTCCAGCAGGGCAGTATAGACATATCATTTACCACAATAAATTGACAATACTAAATTAAGTATCATCTAATCATATATTTCATTCATGATCAATTAGAAACAATATGGTTCCATGATGATACATGAATACATACTCTAAAACACATAGCTTTACCGTGCTTTGGCCTCGAGTGTCTTGTTATATGAATTACCACCCATAACATATTCGTGCACCTATCATTGTTATCTCAAAAGACAATGTACATCTCTTGGTCGTCAAGCCATCCCTCACATAAAGATCGCCTTTACAGCCGATCAATTATGCTTACTAGAAAGCCTGGTCTCTGGGTTGGATCCAATATTTCCAGTACACCAAACTATTCCAATTTCACCATGACCCGAACCCATGTAACTCACACGACTTATGCCTCTCATTATTGCAATGCATGATATGAATTTCACCTGATATATGCATGCCATAATCAATAACCAATAAACATCCAACTGAAGCAATAATTAATACAATAACATCCAACCACGTTTATCAATCAATGAGACCAACAATTATATAGCACTTCACGAAATTTAATAAAATTAATATTCCTAATGGTCTGCCCGAATTCCCTTAAACATTGCTCTGAAATACAAACACAAGAATCCACTTTGAGCAACTCCTATTCACAAGAGTAAGATATCACTAAATGCATGACGTCAATTCTAATCCTAATTGAATTAGAATCACTAATTTAACACCACTCAATCAATAAGTCATTTGGGTTGATCTAAAATAACCTGGTCATTTTCCCTTGTAAGAAACCTCTTGAATATAAATCGCTTTAGTAGACAAGTGAAGATATCCTTTTACAGTTGTATAAAAGCTTTGTATAATATTCGATACCAACATGCTGCTTTCTTTGGGGTAAGGATGCTCTCTGGATCAATTTACTCCCGATCCCCCAGATCCTTGGGCTTTCTACTCGTCAAAGCCGATTTTGTAACCTTCATCCTCATGGCCAGCAGGCCTGTCTTCCTCTCGCTGCCACCGGCGATGACAGTGGCAGGGATCAGATCGGCCACCAGCAGGCCCGTCTTTATCCGTTTGTTCGGAGTGGAGCGGTGGTGGTGGTTTTCCTTTGAGTCGACTCGGATGCTTCGATGAATTCCCACTGTGTGAGACCTAAGAATTCTTCCCTTTTTTCAATTTCCAAGATTCTGACTGCATGATTTGTATCAAACGACCAAGATAACTTGGTCCACAGAACCCAGAGGAGACAGATTCGAAGAGGATCCTTACTCCTCTTTGAGATAATTAAAACAATATATAAATATAGGGTAAAAGACTGTTTACTACCCTAATGTTTCGTGGTTTTCAACATTTAGTACATCAAGTTTTTTTCGTCTAAGAGTCATACATAAAGTGTAAATTTTGGGACAGTCTCATACATCTGTTAGTCAAACTGTTAAGTTTTTCGTTAACTGTGACGTGGCGCACTTTTTTTTTTCTTTCTTCTTCTTCCTTCTTCCTTCCCCTTCTTCCTTCTTCTTCCTTCTCCTTCTTCTTCTTCCTCCGAAATCTGGGGAAGTTTGTTTTTTTTTTGTTTTTTGTTTTTTTTGCTTCTTCCTTCTCCTTCTTCCTTCCTTCCTCCTTCCTCCTTCCTTTCCCTTTCTTCTCCTTCTTCCTTCTTCTTCCTTCTCATTCTCCTTCTTCTTCCTCCGAATCTGGGGAAGTTTGTTTTTTTTTTTTTTTCCTTCTTCTTCCTTCTTCCTTCCCCTTCATCCTTCTTCTTCATTCTCCTTCTTCCTCCGAAATCTGGGGAAGTTTTTTTTTTTTTTTTTTTTTTTCCTTTCTTTCTTCTTCTTCCTTCTTCTTCCTTCTTCCTTCTTCTTCTTCTTCTTCTTCCTCCGACTGCAATTTTTTCTTCCTCCTTCTCCTTCTTCCTTCTTCCTTCCCCTTCTTCCTCCTTCTTCTTCTTCTTCTTCCTCAAAAAAAAAAAAAAAAAAACACTTTCATCTTCCCCCAAATTCGGAGGAAGAAGAAGAAGAACGAAGAAGGGGAAGGAAGAAGGAGAAGAAGGAGGAAGAAAAAAGAAAAAAAAAACTGAATCTGGGCAGATTCGGAGGAAGAAGAAGAAGAAGAGAAAAAAATAAAAAAAAAGCTTCCCCAGATTCGGGATGAAGAAGGAGAATGAGAAGGAAGAAGAATGAAGAAAGGGAAGGAAGGAGGAAGGAAGGAAGAAGGAGAAGGAAGAAAGAAGGAAGAAAAAAAAAAAAAGTTGCAGTCGGAGGAAGAAGAAGAAGAAGAAGGAAGAAGAAAAGAAAAGAAAGAAAAAAGAAAAAAAAAACGTGGGTGACACGTGGCGCCCAGTCAGTGCGACACGTCACAGTTAACGAAAAACTTAACAGTTTGACTAACGGATGTATGAGACTGTCCCAAAATTTACACTTTAGGTATGACTCTTAGACGAAAAAAACTTGATGTACTAAATGTTGAAAACCACGAAACATGAGGGTAGTAAACAGTCTTTTACCCATAAATATAATAGCTATACAATATATATAATAGGATGAACTGACAATTTAGTCCATGAATTATCACCTCAGTGAAAATTAGGTCGCTAAATTATTTTTTTCAGAAAAATCAGTCATTAAATTATAAAAATCTGTCAATTACATCTCTAATATTATATTCGAAGCTACTATATTCAATTTTCCATCAATTTATGTCATGTTATTTGCAGGCGATACACATTGGAGGGTAGATTGTTAGTTTTTCTTAACGAAATAGTGTATGAAGTTAACTTTGAAGGGTAAATTGATAGTTTGTCACAAGAAATAGTGTAAGTTAAACTTCGGATGGTAAATTAAACGTTAGATTCGCAACCATATGAAATGTTAAGGGCTTATAGGCGAGAAAATAACAATATATGTCACAGCCCGTCCCGAGATTTTCTTATTAAGGACGTGAAAGGACGAAAGTACCCTTGACGTTATTAAGGTATGTGTGTGTGGCATATTATTGGGCTAAATATATTCCTAAGTTTTTGGAAAATATTTTAAGTTGGGTTAAAATTAGGTTATATTTTTGTGTGGTTAGGGATTAAAAAAGAAATGGATGGTGATGGGGTATGTTGGACCACACACACACAGTCCATCCTTCTTTCTCCCTTCCCCGTGCCTCTCTCTCTCTCTCCTCTCGATTTTTCTGCTTCACGTGCACTGTGCACGTACGGTCCAGCTAGGAACCTCCCATTTCTTCACGGATCGAAGGTTCTAAGGTAAGATTTGAACTCCTAGTAACCTTGTGAGTTCATTGGTGCAATTTTTAGGACGTGAAACCTTCGAAATCACGTGAAACCCGAACCCCAATTTTATGTCACTATTCATGCATTCGTGATGTGTTGATTTTCAGGGAATTCTAAGCTTATAGTGAGCTTAGTGAGGTCCTAAGGAAGCTCGGGGACGTTCGTTTGGAAGTTTTGGACGTTGGGATCGTGTAGTTCGAAGTTGGCCGGTTTTCTTGGAAATTCTCCGGTGAGATTTCGTGATTTTTAGAGCCTTAAAATAGTATAGCGTGAAACTACATGTTGAGGGCTTCAAATTGATATAAAATGCGTGAAAAATGGTTGAGAAACGAAGGAGAACAAGGAGTTTGAAAATTGCCCAGTTTCCGGCCACCGGAAAAACCAGTCCGGCGACTGGTTGAGGAAGATGATGCGAGTGAGGAGCGTAGGTCCGTGCCCCTCCCGGCGCGTGGGGGTGCGTGCGGCCTCAAAAAAAATTTCTAAAAATTTCACGACGTCCGTGACGTCGAGTAGGTCACTGTGGTATGTTCATATACCCAAATTGAGCACCGTATGAGAAGTTATTAAGAATTGTTGGTTATATGCTTTAAAATAACGTTTTTATAGTTATTTCGCATATAGGTGATACCTATCCCGAGGACGAGTGCATCCAGGGACGTCACGGGGGCTACGACCCTTCGACTTATCAGTGAGTGGGCAGTACTTTCTATTTATACCTATATACTATGAATTTTCACAGAAATTGAGTTTTAATGAAAGTATGTTTCTAAAATGCCATGCATGAATGATATGAACGATATGAGATATATGAATTGATAATTGATGCATATATATATATGTGAATTGGTGATGTGGACGCACATGTGAGTATCAGGTGAGTTTTATGTTATTCATGTGCATTGTTGATGATGTATATTATGTGGATAGCTCATAACCTGCAATCATGGTGTTAGTGCTTATATTATTCACCCGCACCGCACGCTCACCTTGGATCCAAGTAGGTGCATGTCGTACAGACCATGAGAGGGTTCCGACATACTAGTCTTACAGACCACCGAGGTGGTTCCGACTAGTAGGTGACTTTAGATTATGTGCACAGATGATTGATGAGATAAGCACTAGAGCGTATTATTACACCATTCTTGTCGTACAGACTACTTCAGGTAGTTCCGACTTATGTGCAGAGTAGCGTCGTACAGGTCACCGTGGTGACTCCGGTTGGATTGGATATTGAGCTATAGAATTAACCGTACAGGACCAACTGCAGGGTCTCCGGTTAATTCATTATGTCATATGTTACATTGATGCATCATTCATTCTGTTTTCGACATTATAGCATGGCATACTTTCGAGTTTTTAAGAAAGATTGATGATTTGAGATATTTGAAAAGTTATATGCTATTATGCTATTTTCTGGGAAAGTATACAGGTTTTACAGCGAGGGGTTAGAAATGTTTTAAATGAAAGGTTTTCGAAAAGTTTCGTTTTACTGACCCACTCAATTTTGTTTTGCGCCCTTCCAGGTTCTAGTTAGCAGTTGGTGGCTCACGAGGTTTTTCTTCGGCGTTCTGACAGACTTCCTGCATGTAGGACTCACATGCGGGTGTTGTAATTTGATTATAGTCCTACTTGACTGCACCTAGTTCTTAAGCTCTGTTTATGTGTGTGTCCACACTTTAACTCACTCTAGCATGCTATTTGGTTATTATTGCTAGTAGTTGGTTTTGATTCCTTCGTAATTCTCTTATCTTTGCTTCCGCACCGCACTTATGGTTATGTCACGCTCACGTGACGGCCAGCACGCCTTGATTCTAGGATCGGGGTGTGTCAGTATAACACTCTAAAGTGTGTCAAGTGACTTAAATTAACGAAAAATTGGATAAAATAGCTTTGAATATAATAGTAAAAATGAAATTAGCAATTTTAATGAATTTAGGGACTTATTTTATTGAAAAAATAATTCATGGACCTAATTTTCACTAAGGTGATAGTTCAGGGACCAAATTGACACTTCACCCTATACAATATATATAGTTTGAAAAACAGCTTGGCTTAGATCAAGCATATACATATATAAATAGTATGATCATTAAAAATTAATTCCATATTTTTATCAAATCAACATAATTTGGATACTATAAAATAGTTTGAGAAAATATCAAACTCTCATGTACTAGTTATCAAACTGTTTAAAATATGAGGTATGAGATTGCAGTTCAACTCATAGTTGAAATAATTTTGTGTTATTTACTCTTAATAATATGTAATATAAGACCAAATAAAAAGTAAAAATACTACCGTATAAATCATTTGACCTAATTGGATCCCAATGATCAATTAATTAGAGTAGGAAATTAAATAAAAATAATTGACAAATTATCAACTGAAAAGATTAAGGGAACTTTAACGAAAAGCTCCCGATATTGTTCATTTTAACGAAAAATCACATTTTTACACTAAAATGTCAATCCTGGTACTATTCATTTTACCCTTTATTTTGTCATTTTCGTTAAAACTAGTTTTCAAATCATTTTCATTAGTTTTCCTAAGATTAAATGAATAATAATACAAAGCTAAATGAAATTAATCGCGCCACTTAACATATAAGTATTTTTGAAAATACAGGTCTTTCACACCGTCCGTCATGGAGGGCAGACAAATGTCACATTCTTTGAACTGGTTTGTGGTCTGCTCATGATGCTAAGGGCAAAATTGTCATAGCGAGCATACAATCCACGTGTCATTATTCTATTTGATAAAGTTAGTTTATGTTTCCCACAAGCATAAGCAAAAGTTGTAATAGCACGCGAAGGACCAAAATTTCACCAATGACCTCAACATGTTGAATTCCGAAGTTTGCTAAACAATCAATCATCTTATTATCTTTGCGATAGATATGAGACATCTGAATTTAATTTACATAAAAGATAGAATGGTGTAAGAGTTAGACCAATCAACGGATAAACATCAAACCACTTGACACGATCTATTAGAAAGTAAAATGCACTGTCAAAGCAATCACACAATCAAAAGAATGTAAACCCATCTCCAAAGCCATACTTACAACATGAATAATGCCTTAAGCCATGCCTTGGAGGCAGGGCCCAAATATGGTCCATGCTACCTACTGCCAAAGATCCACATTTGATTATCTGACTACATAGGGACTTTCTCTTTAATGATCCAACCAACCGAACCAAGTATAGACTTTTTGTTTATATATAGCCGTCTTTAAGATTTCAGAAGCTCTATACGAAATTTGAAAGATGATCTTTCCTTGAGATAGCTTTTTTTTTTTTTTTTTAATTTTTATAAACAATGTATTGATGTTAGAAAACAGTCACTTAAATCAAAACAATTTTAACCCTCACTGATTGCTAGTCTACAAATGTCATTAATTATAAGTAAAAAGAGTTACAAACATAACATTCACTAAAATAATTAAAAGCAGTTCATTCTTAATTAAACAACCAAACATGAAAAACAAAAAAAACAAAAAACTCTAACTTTGAATTTTCACTTGAACATATAATATTATTATATATATCGTTTTTCGGGTGTTATTACTAGCATACAAAATATATCATTGTACTCCAAATTTTTATATTTAGAAAGGAAAAGAGGTGCACAAAGAGATTTTAAAGTACTAACAAAAACAATTTTTTTTTAATATAGAACTTATTACATAATATTAGATGACAAAAATTTTGGGGTCCCTCCAAATTTGGGACCCTATGCGACCGCACATTTCGCTTCTCCTCAACGCCCCCTTCGTATCACGCAAAGTAGAGAACAACTTATGTAAAATGAGTTCACGATTATTATAATTTTTTAGTCCAATAATATAATGTTATATAAAGAAATTATTACATATAAAATTATATTATTAACAGCAACGTCACGATCTATGTGAAGTTATTCTATATAAGTTCTTTCATCCAAAGGTGCGATTAAGGAGCCGACGTCCACATTGGTTGTCTTTTCGCATTACATTAGGAACGGGAAGAGATCCCATCCGGATCTCTCCCACCAAATTCTAGGGATCCAAAGATCCGGATTCTTGAAATTTGATCTAACGGTTACAATTATTATAACTTTTAAAATGATATCTGTTTGTAACCGTTTGATCAAATTTCAAAAGTTCAGATCTCCAGATTCCTAGGATTTGGTGGGATAGATCCAGAGAGGATCTCTTCCCATTAGGAACAAACCCAAAACCTACTCTACAATTTTCGCTGGTAAAGTCGTATACCATAAGTCGTTGCAATAATGTTTGACATTTTTGCCTTGGGACATATTTGCTTCTAGACTCTTAGTTTTAGTGGTGTGATTTGAGTGGTAGCTCGATACGGGTTTAAAATTATTTGTGTTTTGTGCAAATTATTTCCAGATCAAGAAATTAGGCATCGGATAATATGTACCCATCTAACACTCTTGTAATTAGTTATTCTTGGTAATGAAACTCTATCACTTATGTTTAAAAAAAAATAAAAAATAAAAAACTTGATATTTGTTAAGCTCTTATAACATTTGGGTTCAATAATCATATCATAGTAACTATAATCACAACGCCAATCGTAAATACTTACGTAGCTCAAGTGATAAAGTACTTACCTCGTCCAAGAGAACTTCCCTCCTTTACTTTTACACATTTTCCTTAGCTACCCAAAACAAAACAAATAAAAGAAACATAAACACCAATGGCTTACAAACCCAAAAGAATAACGAGACCTCTGCATTTGCTTCTTGCAATTGGAATTTAACAAGAGCAAGCAGACAATTTCTTCATCTCACTAATTTCCAATTCCGAACCAGAAATAACATCAATTTTTGCCCCTTTAAGATCAACCCCATTGGATTTTATCTCATTGCCACATTCCAATGCCTTCTTAGACACCACACCATATATTTCCTCAAGAACCCTAAAGAATGCAGAGTCCACATTGTCACCACTGAAGGCTGATGTCTCTGAGAAGAACAGCCCCTGCTCCTCAGCAAACTCAACTGCATCTTCTGTCGGCACTGCCCTCTGGTCCCCCAGATCGGCCTTGTTCCCGATCAGCATGATCACGATCGAACTGTCAGAATGGGCCCGCAGCTCCTCAACCCATCTAGCTACATGATCGAAGGTCTGCCTCTTGGTGATATCGTACACCAGCATTGCCCCTAATGCACCTCTGTAGTATGCACTTGTAACCGCCCTATACCTACAAGGAAAAACAACAAATGCATCTTCAATTTTTCACAATTCTTGTCCAAATTTAATTTTTTTTAAAAAAAACCATGGATTTTGTCCCACAGAACTCATATTTCTGTTGGGAATATTATTTTTTTTCGGAAATTAAATCTATCAGTAAAATTTTGAATGTATTGTTGCAGTTCATTAATGGTGCAGCTGATACATAAATACAGCATCAGCATAAAATCAGCATTCTTTAATATTTATGCAGATCCCTTTGCTGCCTTCCACATGCACGTCTGTCATGCAGGGCAAAAACAGAAAGAGAAGAAGAACCTGTATTTCTGTAAACACTGGGTATTATCAATTGTCTATTTTTAGCATGTTTCTAAATTAACCTGGTCTCCTTCTTCATTTGGCACAGTTCCACTAGCTAGATCCCAAATCTCAAATAGTTAAGGCTTCTTGTCAAGTTATTGCACATTTGAGTGCCTCTGCATACACTAATTTTATTCGTCAAATTACGTGACAGTGTTTAATTATTTTTTAAATTTAAGTTTACTTTGTCCTAATCTATTGTTAAAAGTAAAGTAATCACACATACCCTAAACCATGATTACTGTGAATATGTATTCAAGTTTCATATACTTTATACCTTATGCATCTATTTAGTCGCATTGGAAGGAATTGAATCATAGACCTATCTAAAACCTAACCAAATACTCCATCGGTCATCCTCCCTCACTACTTGAACTAAAAGATTTCGACTTTTTTGTGATAAAACCATTCACATGCTGTTATAGCAGGAAGTAAGTGGTTAAGTTAAGAACAATATCGATCGGTACTGGATCAATTAGCAGTGGACTGTTAAACCCTCTCTGAAATCTTTACAAATAGTTCTTAAGCCTCCATTACCATTTGAGTTCAAGACATACATAAACATGAAAATTCATTCCTAGAGTTTGAAAAATAAACGAAAACAAAAAGTAAGAGAGAATGATATAAACTAACCAACCTTTCTTGGCCAGCAGTATCCCAGATCTGAGCCTTGATGAGTTTTCCTTGAATGGTGAGAGTCCTGGTCTGGAACTCAACCCCAATTGTGGACTTGGAGTCAAAGCAGAACTCGTTCTTTGTAAACCTCGACAGAATCTGAGTCTTCCCAACTGCCGAGTCTCCAATCACCACCACCTTGAACACATAATCTATCTTTTCATGTCCATTCATAACACTCATCTCCCTCCTCACCCTCTCTCTCTCCGCCCTCTCCGCCGCCGTCGCCTCCGCATCCACCCCATTCATTTCTTGGTTCATTTTCTTCTGAAAAATCGGAGTTGAGAACTTGGCCTTTGTTTTGGTTTAGTTTAGGAAGTCAGTGGGAGTAAGTGAAAACAACAGAAAAAGGAAAGATAGAGAAAATAATGGTGCAGTCCTTGTCAGTCTTTTAAAAGCAGCAATAGTGGACGTATCCAGCTGCATTATTAAATCATATGGTATAATGGTCTGTGACATGCATAATTTGGGCTAATACTGTTACTCGTAAGCTGTACAAGTTTGGTTTAGTAGGTTTTTAATTGGGATTTGGTTCCTATCAATTATACTGATCCAGTAAAGCAGCATATAAACTCTCTTCTCTGGACAAAACGACATTTTAAACGACTCTAACTTGTAGAATTTAGATTTGAGTTTGGGTGCAACAGAAGCTTCATTTATACTTTTGAATTTGTTTATTCCATAATGTTGGTGTTAATTTCTTACAAAAAAAAAAAAAAAAGAGACTAGCTAGTAACTTCACCTTGTCAGCTTAACCTTTCGGGAGTAATAATAACAGCCTGACAGGGTTTCATAATTATAAAAGTTGATTTCATCATGAAAACACAAAGCAACCAACTCATTTGAGGCCATGATGTCTGTGTACTTATTGACTCTAAATAGATATATTGGGTTGGGTTAGTTATAAAGTTAGATTCCAACATTTCAATTTTCTAGCAAAAATGAAGGGAGAAATGTAGTCAAATCTTAGACATGTTAACGACTATTAATCTGTTTATTTATTTATTTTATTTTCAGGTTTTAACTACCCAAGTGGATTCAGATTTGGACATTGCTCGAGCAGAACTCAAGCGACTATATTTCTAAATCTTCAATTACAAAAATAAAATTCGATTCACTACGAAGTATGAACCATTAGTTTGAAACATTATACTTATATGAACATGATCACACACACACACACACACACACACATATATATATATATATATTGCGAAAATATAACGTATCAGACATCTAATAATATAACCTTTTTTTTAAGGATATCTACTAATTGAATTATAGACAAAGACATTGAGCAAATTAATATCCCATAGGGAGGTTGGGCAGTTAAGCCAGCTCGAACATGATCACACACACACATACATATATATATATTGCGAAAATATAATGTATCAGACATCTAATAATATAACTTTTTTTTAAGGATATCTACTAATTGAATTATTGACAAAGACATTGAGCAAATTAATATCCCATAGGGAGGTTGGGCAGTTAAGCCAGCTCTACGTCAACAAAATAACTTGAGTTTCATGCACCATTCATAAATAAATATCTCATAGCCAAAATCTCACTAAATTATTCTATGTACTTCTTAACATAGCGAAAACATATAAGTTATTTAATTTATACCCAAAACTTTTTTTATGGTATTAGAGCATGTTGTTTCACGTGTGGATCTCAATAGCCACATGCGCTCCACGTCATCCTGTTTGTATTGTTCATTTGAAAATTCGTCACACGTAAGAGGGCGTTGAAAATGAATCTCACATTAATAGGAGGATGTACCTTACATGGATTGATAAGTATAAAATTTTCTAACTTGTCGCATACAAACTTAAAACAACAGTGTATAAACTATACTGTATTGTCATTTGTCATATACTTTTATTCCCACATTTCATATTTGTGACCTATTGAAATTCCAACATATGAAATCTTCTTCATCCTTTTCTGTCTGCACAGCAACTACTGTACAGTGAGTGACCTTAATTTGTGATGTTTGCACCGACAAAATGTTTGGTGCACCTACATTTTGTAAGAAATAATAATGATGACATTGAAGGGAATTTTTTTTTGTAGGAATGAGAAATGTTAAGGGTGCTCTTTAAAAGTGCGATTATCTTCTTGTTTTTAGTATAATACTTTATAATTTTAACATAAAATTTAACATTAAACTATAAATTGATAGACAGCTGACGAAGAGTTTCATTTTTAATAAAATTCCCCTTACTATTTATCGTGAGAAATATATAAAGTGGAGGAGGGAACATTGACCAATGCTTGAAGTTATTGCTGCATGGTCAGTACTTAAAAAAAAAAAAAGTTATTGCTTTACGTATAATTTGGAAAGGCCTACAAAGGCAAACAAGGTGGACCCCAATACATATGTATGACAATAATTCGTTCAGGACACGGCGGAAGAAGTAATGAGCGTGATCAAATATTCTCTCAAATCAATTTAATTTCTAGTTTTTCAAAACCCCATACCACATATGTAGACGCCGGTTTCTAGCTTGGTGAGTGGTTTATTCTTAACTGGACTACATTCACTTTGTATGCAGTTGTATTTGATTATATGAGGGGTGTATACTCTTTTACATACAGAGCTTTTAGGCTTAGGAGCATTTTACAAGAAGAATCAAGAACTGGAGAGAGATGGAGAGAGTGATTCTATGACGAGCTTCTCTCTTCTTGTTGTTCGTCGTAGTAAATAAGACAATGAGGTCAACTCAAATCGGCGATGATATGACTAGTAAATGATAAATATGATAGTTAATGGTTAGTAGTAAAACAGAAATTACGACCGTATTACCATTTTCTATTGATTTTTATTATTATTTATAATTAGTGGTGTTTGGCACAAACATAAAAAAAAATTAAAGCGTTTATACACTTATAATGCTTAAATGGAGAAGCACTAATCCAGTGCTTCCTTGTAAAGTGTTTTCTATTGCATTTTAAGAAAACACTAGAATTCTACATAATTTGTTGTGCTTATAAGTTATAACAAAACGTCTATATATTAAAAGCGATTACGAACATAGTCGCTTTTTACAAAAGCATGTCCCAAACCCAAACCTAGTGGGCTATGTTTAATGGCCCCGTGAGTCCAATTCAAACCTAGTGGGCTTTCGGCTAGAAATTTGGAGTGGACTGGCCGACATTTTTCTTAACATAACTCCTGGTTATTACTCTTGCAACGTTTACATTTCCAAGTGAATTTTGAATCACAAATAAAATTCAGACCCTAAAAACAAGGGAGCTGCTTTCATAGATATTACCCAATATTCATTTACTGACATTTATCCTCATCATCTCCTTCTCCTCCATGGATACCTTCTCAAGCTCTGTGTCAACCCTCAATGTCTCCACTCTCCATTCCACCACATCGTCTCGCGAGCTCCACCACTTCAATCCTCAAAGTCCCAGAAAAACTCACAAACTTCCTCCGCAACCACAGCCGCCCAACCTCCTCCACAGCCTCCACTCCACCACCACCAAACCCAGCAGCTTCATCTCCACCAAGACCCCATCTTTTCTTCAAAAGCCTCCCCCTTTATCTTCCACCCCTTCGTTCTCCAACCCCATCCGCCTCTCCTCTCCGCCGTCTCCGAACCTCCACGGAAACCCGGCAGCTGGGTACGCCGCGGCTCTCCTGGACATATCCCAATGCTACGGTTCTGTTCATTTGGTGGAGCAGGACATCCGGAGGTTCTTAAAATTACTCCACAACCGGCAGGTGGAAGCTGTTTTGGCCAATCCCTTTGTGGGTTTGGAAGAGAAGGGACAGGTGGTGAAGTTGGTGGCCGAGAAAGGCGGATTCAGCAAGCATTTGGTGGGCTTGGTGAAGATGTTGGTGGGGAAGAAGAAGGTGGGGATTGTGAGGGAAGTTTTGGAGGAGTTTCAGAGGATTTACAGTGACTTGTGTGGGGCTGTGAAGGTGAAGAAGGTGAGGAATTCCTTTGCTGTATGATTTCTGTAAGAAATGTAAAGATTGCAAATGCTGCAAAAACGACTGTTTGTAGTTTTTTTATATTTTAATTTGAATGCAGAAATCCCAATTCGGGATTTCCATGGTTGCTGCTGAAACGATCATCATCTTCTTCTTCCTCAATCTCTCTCTTTGTTGGTGATTCTCTTCTTCCACACCATAGCAGGTAATAAAGCTCTATAGCAAACGCCAACATAAGGCACCCAAAAACCATGCTCAACCTAATTCTCAATCCACTGAAACATATCATCTTAATTTTCTCTGGACCCATGCTTAATCGGTTACATACAAAACTAGGTCATTTCTCAAACGATATAAAACTTTTACATGAAAGATAAAAAGAAGTGCGAAAAAATAAAAAAGACATGCGAAAATCACTTCATGTATTTGTGTCAATAACAGTTGCTGACACCAAATGGCTTTTTGAGGACAAACAACAAGGATAACGATCCTCTCTAGATCTTCTTTGTGAGGATCTCAATAATCCTTCAATCATATACATTCATCGTACATCGTGCCGTTAGTTTTCGTCAAGTACTATTTATGTTTAATTTTAAATAAAATAATTTAAAATAATTTATGACCGCACGATATATACGATAAACGGATATGATTGGAGGATCTCTGGAATCCTTACAAAAAGAATCCGAAGAGGATCCTCATTCAAAATACAAAAGTATTAAACACAACAGTTGATCGTATCTGATTTGCATAATAGGATCCCATTCGGATCCTCTTTGTGAGGATCTCAGGAATCACTTCATCGTGTCTGTTCATCGGTCATACTGCGGCTATAATTCATTTTTAATTTTTTTATTTAAAGTTGAACACAAACAGTACCTGACGAAAACTAATCGCATGATGTACGATGAACAAACACGATGAAGTAATCCCTGAGATCCTCATCCCCAATTTGCTACCCAGCCAACTCAATTCATGATAAAAACTAAATGAATGGGACGGATAAATGAACTGTCTGAACTCAATCGGAAGAATGCCTTGAAAATTGAAATCCCCTGTTCTTGACTTAACAGTTGGAGAAATTCTTTGTTTCGAACACTCGCACCACGCTAGTCATCCGATTAACAGAAATGCAATTTGTGTGATCTCACCCTATCTTGCGTTTTTTTCTACCCCTTGAATTTGTTGCTGTTTTAGTCATTTGATTAACAAAAACACTATTTGTGTGGTCTCACCCTATCTCGCTTTTTTTTTTTTTTTTTTTTTTCTACCTCTTAAATTTGTTGCTTAATACAAACGTCCACACACAAATTCACTTCCAAATAGTTAGACCATCTCCAAACAAATGATCCAGGGCCAAAAAACACCCAAAAATCGTCTCCAACCGAGGGCTAGGCCAAATGGCTCGTGGGCCCCACGAAATTTAAAAGGGCCAAAGGGCTGGCCTAATCCAGCCAGCTAAGCCAGCCTCATCCTGGCCAGAAATCTCACCAGTTCTGTCGGATATAACCGACAAGAATATATATGTCGGTTATATCTGACAGGAATTCTAAGCCAAATTTCAAATGCAATGACTAGCTGACGTCAGCTAGCCGTTAGTTACCATTGGAATTTTTTTTTTGGGCCAAATTTTTTTTTTAAAATTCTTAAAAATTCTCATTTTTTTTTCCTATAAATACCTAAGCCATTCATTCACCATTCTTCACAAATTTTTCACCATTTCAATTCTCATATTTTCTTACCTCTTTCAAAAATATTTCCTTCAATTCTTTCAATAATCTTTAAATGGCCTCATCTGCAATGAAAGGTAGGGCTTGGACCCGAAAAGAAGATGAAGTTGTTTGCAGGGCTTATAGATGGGTGTCGGAAGATAGTGTGAGGGGAGTTCTCAAACAAGTGAAGGTGTTTGGACTCGTGTGTCCAAAAAATACTTAGATTTCTATGAAGGCACCACTCCACTGAATATCCGAAACCATGAGAGTTGTTCTTCAAGATGGAAGAAACATCTTCACCCAAGTTTGAACAAATGACATCAAGCATTGTTAGCAGCCGCAAGTAGACATGAAAGCAGCGCTAACTACTATAACGAAGTAAGTGTTTTCACAATTTATTTTAAATATTTAATTATATTACATTTAATTTCATTTAATTTCATGAATTACTTTCCTTTAATTTTTGTAAATACATTTAATTATATTACATTTAATTTCATAAATTAATTTCCTTTAATTTTTGTAATTATATTTTCTAGGTACGCCAAGCGGAGGAATTGTATATGGAGGGTAGCTTGAAACCCTTTCAGTTTCACGGTTGTTCGGAAATTTGTAAAGATTGGGTGTTATTTGAAGATCCACCTCAACATAGAGTAGCTCCTACACTGGTGTTCAGAACTGCATCCTCAGCTGCAAATATGGATGAAGATAGATCTCCTACCATTCAACAAATAAGGGTAGAAAATCCGTCTTTGGGTGAAGGTTCCATACCTAGGGCTATGAGACGAAACAAGGCCCGAAGGTTGAAGGAAAATGGTAAGGCAAATGATGATTACGCCGCTCAACAGGAAGTGGCAGCCTCATTGCAATTAATGACGGAGCAAAATGTCATTGCCGTGGAAGAAAGAAACCGTAGGCATGAAGAACGGGCCAAACAAATACAAGAAGAGATGGATGATAATAATATGGAAAAGAACACTTCAAATTACACTCCAATGAGTAAGGTCTATTTTGATAAGAAAAAAAGAAGATATTATGACCCGGCGGCAGTTGTTTACCTCTGACTATACTCCTACAATGGCGGATGATGAAGATAATGTTGATTATGAATATTAAATTTAAGTTGTTGTAGTTTTAAATTTAAGTTAATATTGTTTTTAAATTTAATTTGTAGTTTTTAAATATAAGTTGTTGTTGCTTTTAAATTTAAGTTGTTATAGTTTTTAAATTTAAATAATAAATTATGTGTGGCCCTATGGCCTTTTGGCCCTCGGTTGGAGACAATTTTTTTGTGATAGGGCTAAAACAAGCCCTATAGCCCTTTGGTTATCGATTGGAGATGGAGGCAAATATGGTCATCTATTGTTCATTAAAATATTAATATCTTGGAAGACTAGAGGGCTAAAACGAGCCATTTGACCCTCGTTCGGTTGGAGATGGTCTTACACCATAAGTTTGCAGGAGGGTGTTCACAAAAAAAAGTTTGTTTTCTAAATGTTAAAAATACAAGAGGTGCTTTTGGTACTTTGCTGAGTGTTTGGCTGCCAACATAAGTGCTTTTAGGACCAGAATATCATAATTACAAGACATTCCAAGCTCCATAATTCTTTATCGATTAAACATTGTTAAGTAAAATTCCACAAATGTGAAAAATGTGGGATAATGGAGATCAAAATTTCTCTTGTTTTTGTGGAAAAAGAAAAGAAACAAAGTAATGAACAATGCTATTCTTACCACATTAATATATCACATTAGTATACCACATTATGTGGCATCTGATGTGGCTGTCCACATCATCTAAATTAATTATAATTTAATTTAAATTAAAAACTATTTAATAAACTAATAATAAATAAAAAATCTGAAATTAAATGTTAATTGGCATAGGAAGAGTCTTCTGATTGCCTAAAAACCCGTAGAATTCACACGTCTACTTCATCTCATTCGCCACGCCGTCAATCTCAAATTGCTCCAACCTAATCGAGTAGTCGAACTCGTCGTCAGCCTCCACAATCTTGACGTCGGCGGCTGGCTGTCTCGTTCTTCCAGGTCGAGTCTTGCACGCAGTGGCAGTGTCTCGAGCAGAGCCTCCACAATCTTGACGTCGGCGGCTGGCTGTCTCGTTCTTCCAGGTCGAGTCTCGCACGCAGCGGTAGTGTCTCGAGCAGAGCCTCCTGAAGAACAATGACACTGGCGGTTGAAGACGAACCTGAAAAATTGGAGGACACTAACCACGTAATGATTATTAGCAGCCCCGTATACGAAGGTAATTATTTTTATTATTTATTGGCATTTAGGTTCTACGTATCTGTTAATTTGATTCAAGAAATTGAAGTTTTAGTTTCATTTTTCTTTTATGAAAAGCTTGGAAAATTTGTATATACCATTTACTGGAGGTCTGTAATTCTGAGATTAATAAAGTAAACATAACGGTTTGAATGAAGCCCACTCGATATAAATGTATATACCCCATGCATACAAACAAGCACATACATATTTTTATAGCTCTAAAAACTTCAACGAAGTGGGATATAACTTTTAAAAACTTTTAAGAAGTGCAATATTTATAAATTTGTAAGCAATTGAGATTTCCTTTTTTTGTTTTTTTCTGCTACTCGGTCATATTGTCATCTTGTTGTGCAACTCTTTCAAAATCTTGGTATCTAATTATCTGATCTTTGTGTTCCATTGCCTGTGTTTAAATTCTTCTTTTCCTTGAAATTTCTACTGCATAATAATTTTAAGCAAGTTACAATTTTTTCTATGTCTTATGAGATATTAGTCTATACCTATAGGCTGTTAATTAGCTTATCCAATGCCCTCCTTAGTGATTGTCAACAAAGATCCATGAATTCTGTATTCGCCTCGTTGATCAGCATACGCTCAGCTATTTGGTACTCCAAAATTGCATTATCAGTTTCAACTGAAACCCTGTCACAATACATTATACTTGTCAATTCCTTTTGGAACTCCTTGAATTTTGAAATCGTGTAAACAACTTGAACTTGCTTTTCCATGTCATAATGAGTTGCACAACGAACATTTGAAGAGAAAGAATCAGAATCTGCAGAGGCCTCTTTTAGCACCTTACTCCTTAATGCATTCTCATATTGCTCCACAAATTGTTTTAAAGTAGTCTTTGAGTTCACGTGGCCATCAAAAAATGCATTCATGCTCTCACTTCTTTGTGTCGTTGACATTCCAGCCCAAAATTTATTTTTCACATACACAAGCACCCAATGATGTCTCTCTGCATACAAGCTTCTTAACCATTTACGTGCTTGCTTTTTAAACTTATATTTTCCAATCATCTCAACCCAACGTTCTTCGAAATCTTCAGAAGTCATTGAGTCATAAACAATGTTGCCTAACGAAGAGCTCATGGACTCATATTCCTTATAACTTTTGAGCTTATCAGGAACCTTTTTCATTATATGCCACAAGCACAACCGATGTCGAGTATTTGGAAAAACAACTTCAATCGCTTTTTTCATAGCTTTGTCTTGATCTGTAATTATTCCACATGGAGCATGACCAGACATACAAGCAAGCCAGGTCTTAAACAACCAAATAAAGGAGTCAGTATCTTCCCTTGAAATCAATCCACATCCCAATAAAATTGATTGCCCGTGATGATTAACTCCCACAAATGGAGCAAATGGCATATCGTACTTATTAGTCAAGTACGTTGTGTCAAATGTTACAACATCACCGAATTCTTCATATGCTGCCCTACTCCTTGCATCTGCCCAAAATACATTTCTTAAACGACCATTTTTGTCTAAATCAATTGCATAGAAGAAATTTGCATTCTGAGCTTGCATGCTTACAAAGTAGTTTTGAACTGCAGTGGCATCCCCTTCTCCAAGTCGTAAGCGCCTTACCTTTTCAATATAATTTCTACAGTCTTTTTCTAAACACTTCATGTTCTCATGCCCCCCAACTTCAACCACCACTGAATTATAACTTTTGTTGACCCTTATTCCAGCTTTATCATTCACTTCAAGCTTCTTTTTTACAGAAGAACTAACTTCCCGAAAATACTTCCAATAACGAGTTTTTGTTGGACTCAACCCATGATTATGATCAAGCTTTACAGAATTCACTCGCCACTTCTCACCCAAGTATAAACCTGCCCTTAGTTGAGCCTTGCAATCATTCTTTATACTTGGATATGGCTTAAGAGGATTACTTGAAGTACTTTTTGATGTACCTGATCGAGCGCAACACATAGTAATATACCTCAATTCTCCATGATCTCCCTTTGTTGATGATCTCTTTATCACTGGAAATCCTGATTGTCTCCCATATTCCTTGTAATATGTAGCCACTTGATCTGCGTTGTCAAAGATCATTCCAACTTGAGGCTCTTGGACCTTTTCTTCCACATTCATTGTGTTCTCCATGTTAGTCCCATTATTTTCAATTGCATGAACCCCATTGCTTTCCGCTTCAGTCGCATCAGAAGTTGGTTCAATTACATCATCTTTTTCACTACTTTCATTAGAAGTTTCTATTGTATGAACCCCATCGCTTTCTGTTTCATTACAAGAGCTCACTTCAGCTACATCATCTTCTTCAGTAAATTCATTAGAAGAACTCCCTGTTCCTAAAACATAAAACATAATTATACAAGTTTATATATTACACCATACTATCAATGTAAATACACTAGCCATATGTGCAAGTCTCTTAATTCTAGTGTATGCACTGCAATGGCTGAAAAAACAAACCTCACAACAAAATTAAGTGTTTTAGATAGAAAAATTAAATTATACAAAACTAGAAAGTGAAAAGTCCTTGTCGTAGGAGTTCGACGGTGCACCGAATCAAGCAAAGAGAGTAGCTAAAACAGAAAGTTTCCATGCGGAAAAATAAAATGAGGAGAAGTTTGTACGAGGCGAATACAGAATTCATGGATCTTTGTTGACAATCACTAAGGAGGGCATTGGATAAGCTAATTAACAGCCTATAGGTATAGACTAATATCTCATAAGACATAGAAAAAATTGTAACTTGCTTAAAATTATTATGCAGTAGAAATTTCAAGGAAAAGAAGAATTTAAACACAGGCAATGGAACACAAAGATCAGATAATTAGATACCAAGATTTTGAAAGAGTTGCACAACAAGATGACAATATGACCGAGTAGCAGAAAAAAAACAAAAAAAGGAAATCTCAATTGCTTACAAATTTATAAATATTGCACTTCTTAAAAGTTTTTAAAAGTTATATCCCACTTCGTTGAAGTTTTTAGAGCTATAAAAATATGTATGTGCTTGTTTGTATGCATGGGGTATATACATTTATATCGAGTGGGCTTCATTCAAACCGTTATGTTTACTCTATTAATCTCAGAATTACAGACCTCCAGTAAATGGTATATACAAATTTTCCAAGCTTTTCATAAAAGAAAAATGAAACTAAAACTCCAATTTCTTGAATCAAATTAACAGATACGTAGAACCTAAATGCCAATAAATAATAAAAATAATTACCTTCGTATACGGGGCTGCTAATAATCATTACGTGGTTAGTGTCCTCCAACTTTTCAGGTTCGTCTTCAACCGCCAGTGTCATTGTTCTTCAGGAGGCTCTGCTCGAGACACTACCGCTGCGTGCGAGACTCGACCTGGAAGAACGAGACAGCCAGCCGCCGACGTCAAGATTGTGGAGGCTCTGCTCGAGACACTGCCGCTGCGTGCAAGACTCGACCTGGAAGAACGAGACAGCCAGCCGCCGACGTCAAGATTGTGGAGGCTGACGACGAGTTCGACTACTCGATTAGGTTGGAGCAATTTGAGATTGACGGTGTGGCGAAGGAGATGAAGTAGACGTGTGAATTCTACGGGTTTTTAGGCAATCAGAAGACTCTTCCTATGCCAATTAACATTTAATTTCAGATTTTTTATTTATTATTAGTTTATTAAATAGTTTTTAATTTAAATTAAATTATAATTAATTTAGATGATGTGGACAGCCACATCAGATGCCACATAATGTGGTATACTAATGTGGTATATTAATGTGGTAAGAATAGCATTGTTCCAAAGTAATTGACTATTGAGACGGAAATGGGCCCCGCAACCAATACGTGTTTAAGAACTTCATACTTTTCAAAGACGGATGATGGCTCATGGCAATGCCTATGTTATTGACTTTTCCAATCTTGAATTAATTTTCTTCTTTTTTTTCCATATGTTTTTTTTAGGGCTAATTACATTTTCCATCCGTCCCGTCAGATTTAAAAAGATTTTCAAAATTTAATTTTTTCGCATTACATCTTGAAGTTTTGAAATTGTATCAATTTACAATTTTTGTTCTTTTGAATATATAATCTCTATCAATTTACATTTTAATATCTTATGGTGTAAAATGAGAAAATATGCAAATAACCCAGAATTCCAAAGATCCCATTTAGCTTCTTACACATTTATTTATTTATTTTTAGTCATCAAATTGAATTAATTAAACGTAAAAAAAACTTAATAAGTGTGTGAGAGAAGCTAAAAATGATGAATCACCACATGATTGCTTAGTGGTTGAGAACGAATTATAAGCCCGTATTTTACACAGCACGTCCTGAATTAGATTCATGGAACCGGTGAATCACAGGATGATGGTCGGGGAAGGCTGAAATGTTTTTTCGACCTCCGAAAAGGGTAGACTGCAATGGCAAAACCACCAGCTAATTTTTTAATTTTTTTTTCAGAAAAAAAAAAGAAAAAGAAAAAAAAAAGGCAGAAAAGGATGTCGTTTAAACTTCAATTTTGATTATATTTTCTTTGGGTCCACAGTTTTGATGCTACTTCAGTCAACGATTGCTGAAGCTGCCTTGCCGAGCTGAATGTGAAAACTCCATAAGGGATCAAAGCAAAGACCCAGAAAGAAAAGATGGTTTCTTTTTTTAATTTTCCCACTTTATCTTTTGCTGCTATAAAAATTTACCTCAGAAATTAAGGAACGGGTCTTTTGATGTTTTTTCAATCAGGCCCTTCAAAGAAAGAGTCAAGAGTGGGGGAAAGTGGGAGTCTTCAGTCTCCCCACAAGCTTAAAAGACAACTTATTTCTCAGATTACAACTTTCCAAATTACCCAAAAGAGATCAAAAGAGAAAGGAAATCCCTTTTATTCCTCTACTTTTGAAATATTCTGTGTATTTTTGACAGGGTTTCTTGGGTGCGTATCCCTGGAAAATTGTGGGGAGAAGAGTGATGGTGCTGTGAGTTTTGGTGGGCATGAGCTTTTTCTCAGGTATGTCTCTTGAACTTTATCTTCTTCAATCAGTGAAGACTTTTGTGTTGACTAAATGGGGTCTTTGGAATTCTGGGTTATTTGCATATTTGATGTTTAATGGGGGTCCTTCTGGATTGCAATTTGAGCCCAAAATTGAAGAAAGAAGGTGGAAAATGAAGCATTATTAATTTCAGATTTTTGAATTAGGACTAGAATTTACTAGTATTTGTGCTTTCTAATTCTCTGTGTTGCAAATGCATGATATTTGTCGCTAGGGTATGCCAGAAGTAATTGTTTTCGGGTTCGCTAGTCGTTTCTTCTGGGATTGTAGCGTCTAGGATAGTTCTGTTAATTCCGTTGTTGAGAGAAATAGGAAAAGAAGAACTAGTTTTGGTAAATTACAAAATTTTCATAATTTTTTTAATGAAACAAGGGACCTATACTTCATTAGATTCGGGACATTGAGCAGAAGCGGAACCCTCAATGTGTCGAATTAAAGAGAATACAAGACTTAATTCTCAGCAACCAAACAGAAAATTTATAAGCAGTTTTCAGTTTCGTGTGATTTTTATTTGGCGCTCTTAATGCAGAGTTGGTCCATATGTATATGAGGGAATACATTCAAGTGTAGCATTACTAAAACTACGAAAATACTGTGATATTTCAGATTGAAAGGTATATAGAGAAAAATGGAAGGTAAAGCAGGCATGAAAACTATTTCGGATCAGAACCTCGAGGTTGTTGTCCTGCAAGGCTTCTGCTTTTTTTGTCAGTTGTGCAATCAAATGGAAATTGAGGATCTTACTTCCTAGTGTTGGTGAGTTTCAAAATGTTGGCAGTAGACTTGGTTTCAAATGCTGCATCTGCTCCGGCTTCAGAAATCATTTCTCAAATAGTGGAGGCCATTTTCGAAATTTCAGCTGCTGCCAGGGACGTCCTTGTTAAGAAGGAAACGTTTAAAGAGCTTTCAACTTATCTGGAAAGGATAGTCCCCATCTTAAAGGAGTTGAACAAGAAAGCTGTTCTTCATTCTGAGAGCTTAAGCAATGTTATGGCCATTCTTAACCGAGAAATCAGAGGTGCAAAGCAACTGACACTTGAGTGCAGGAAGAGAAACAAAGTGTATCTCTTAATGCATTGCCGAACAATAGTTAAGCGCCTAGGAGACATTATGAAAGAGATCAGTCGGGCTTTAGGTCTTCTTCCCCTTACTTCACTAGATCTTTCATCTGGCATAGTTGAAGAAATTGAAAAGCTTTGTGATAATATGCAGCGAGCTGAGTTCAGGGCAGCAATAGCAGAAGAAGAGATTTTGGACAAAATCGAGTCTGGAATCCAGGAGAGAAACGTTGATCGTTCTTATGCAAATAACTTGGTGGTTCTCATAGCAGGGGCAATCGGAATCTCAACTGAGAGGTCAGTCTTCAAGAAGGAATTAGAGGAATTCAGGAATGAGATAGAAAATGCTCGGCTGAGGAAAGACCAGGCTGAAGCTATACAGATGGAACAGATAATTGCTTTATTAGAAGGGGCTGATGCGGCTTCATCTTCTAAGGAGAAAGAAATGAAATATATGATTAAGCGGAATTCTTTAGGGTCTCAACCATTGGAACCACTTCAATCATTTTGTTGTCCAATCACCAGGGATGTTATGATGGACCCTGTGGAAACTTCTTCTGGACAGACATTTGAGAGAAGTGCTATAGAGAAGTGGTTTGCTGATGGGAACAAATCATGCCCCCTGACCATGACTTCTTTGGACACATCAATTTTGCGGCCCAATAAAACTCTCCGACAATCCATAGAAGAATGGAAGGATAGAAATACGATGATTATGATTGGTTCCTTGAAATCAAAACTCCAATCTGAAGAAGAAGAAGTGCTTGATTGCCTGGGTGATTTACTAGATCTCTGTAAACAAAGAGAATTGCATAAGGAATGGATCATACTGGAGAACTACATACCTATTCTCATTCAACTTCTTGGTGTTAAAACTCCTGAGATAAGGAACAATGCTCTTCTCATCCTTTGCATTTTGGTGAAGGATAGTGATGATGCGAAGGTAATACTTTGTTTACTGTAACTATATCGTGTGCTCTTCTCTCTCTCTCTCTCCCCGTCTCTCTCTCTGCTGTGATATTCTTTTGATGAACAATGTTGTTCTTCATTTTCCTACACATTTGATTTTCTTAAATCCTTCCTGTATGGCTAACTTTGAAAATATTGTTGCAGGAAAGAATTGCCATAGTTGATAGTGGCATTGAATCTATTGTTCGTTCACTTGGGCGCCGTGTTGAGGAAAGGAAGTTAGCAGTTGCATTACTTTTGGAGTTATCAAAAAGTAATTTGATAAGAGAATGCATTGGGAAGGTTCAAGGTTGCATACTCCTATTAGTTACCATGTCCAACAGTGATGATAATCGGGCAGCCAGAGATGCACAAGAGCTACTGGAGAATCTGTCATTCTCTGATGAGAATGTTATACAGATGGCAAAGGCAAACTATTTTAAACATTTGCTGCAGCGTCTCACTACAGGTTCTCTTATATTCTTTCATCTTGATTTCTCATAAATGCCTTATACAGGACCTTTTCTTTGTTTTCTGGTTGTACACTCATACAGACTGTAAAATACCAAAATAGATATTTTGAAGCTAAAGTTCCAACCTTTAGTCAACCTACAATTGCGAGGTTCAATTTTCAATTTTTTTTTTTTTTTTTTTTTTTTGCAACCTTTAGTAATATATCGAACTGGTACCTTCTGATTTTTCATATTGTTTGTAGTCACAAGTTTAGCAATTTAAATTTTATCAGTACAATTTATTCTTTAGCGATCTGATTTTTCACCAAATCCAATTGAATTCCATTAGTTTACATTTTTGCATACTTGGATATGATTATGTAAAATTCAATTTATACATTAATATGTCTTTTAGTTTAGTTTATGAAAGCTTAAACGTGTTCTATCTATTGTATGTTTATACTTAAGATAGCCTTAGGTATGCAATGGATTTTCAGTTTGTATTTGGCACATTTTATGTGTCTTAAGGGTTCATCTATTGAGTAAAGAAAGTTATTTGCTATAACTTTTGTCATTTCTTTTATTCAGGACTGGAGGATGTAAAAACAGTCATGGCATCAAATTTGGCGGAGATGGAGTTGACCGACCACAATAAAGAATCTTTGGTTGAAGGAGGAGTAATGAGTCCGCTTCTTTACATGGTCTCACATGGTGACATTCCAATTAAAATGGTGGCTGTTAGAGCTCTTAGAAACCTCTCAAGCTTACCTAAAAATGGTCTACAGATGATTCGAGAAGGTGCAGAACGCCCATTACTTGACCTTCTTTTCAATCTTAGTCCGTCATTATCAAGTTTGCGTGAATATATAGCAGCCACGATTATGCAACTCTCCATGTCAATGGCGTCTCAAGAATCCAACCAGACACCCGTTTCATTTTTGGAATCAGATGAAGATATTGTCAAGCTTTTCTCTTTGATTAGCTTGATGGGGCCTAATGTACAGCAAAGCATCATTCGGACCTTCCACACCTTATGTCAATCCCCTTCTGCTACAAGTATCAAGAGCAAGTTGATGCAGGTGTGCATCTTATTTTACAAGAGATTTTAATTTCAATAAAAATTGCTTTCCTGCACACACAAATCTACTATTAGAATATTAACAGGATTTAGAGGTTCGAATATAAATGTGGCTAGTCTCATAAGAACTTGGGACGTAGGCGAAGGTTCAAAGGGATATCAACTGAAATTATATGAAGTGAAGCTTCAACTGACAGGCCTTTTTCTTTCCTTCTAAGAAAATGCAATGGGATTTATCATGTTTTGCAATTAGTAGTCATCATCACTCAACTTTCCTCCATTACCCTCTTGCGCTAACGACTGGGGTAGTGTATGCACAATTTGGATTTGTGATGCACATCCAAATTCCCATACAAATAATATATGCAAAAAGAAATAGAAATTAATTGAAGCTTTACTAAGAGAAGGTTGTATTTATAGAATTTGTTGATATATTTTGAGTTATCGTCTCCTTTATGGATATACCATGTTCTTCTGGGTTGATTGAAATGTGAAGTTAGGAAATGTTAAATCAGAGGTAGCCTTTCATTGAATTTCAGAGTTTAATTCCCAGTTCTTTTTCTACAATTTATCTCATAACCTGACATAATAACATCTTTACCAGATGCTAACTTGATTTAATCTGCTTCTGCTGGACAAGCGTTGTATAAGCTTTCACTGATTTTGTTACTTTTACAGTCCTCGGTTTTACAAGTATTGGTTCAGTTGTGCGGGAATGATGACCTAAACCTACGAGCAAATGCTGTAAAGCTGTTCTCTTGCTTAGTAGAACGCAGCAGTGAAGTCACCACTATCCTGGAGCATGTGAATCAGAAGTGCATTGAGACTATACTCAAGATCATCAAAACTTCTGATGACGAAGAAGAGATTGCTTCTGCAATGGGCATTATCTCTAACATTCCGGAAAACCCTGAGATCACACAGTGGCTTATGGATGATGGGGCATTACCTGTCATACTCAATTTTCTCCAGAATGGTTCCCATAGAAATCAGTTGATAGAGAATGCGGTCGGAGCCATTTGTCGTTTCACTGCTCCAACAAACTTGGAATGGCAAAAGAGTGCAGCTGAAGCTGGCATTATCCCGTTGTTCGTACAATTGCTGGAGTCTGGAACCTCATTGACAAAGGAACGTGCAGCCATATCTCTTTCTCTATTTTCAAAGAGTTCACCACGGTTGAGCAGGTCTTCACCTAACCGCAAAGGATTCTGCTGCTTCTCGGCCCCACCAGAAACCAGATGCCCTGTTCATGGTGGAATCTGTGGCATTGTTTCATCATTTTGCCTTGTGGAGGCTGGTGCAGTGGGCCCACTGGTTAGGATTCTTGGGGAACCTGATCCTGGAGCTTGTGAGGCTTCTTTAGATGCACTATTAACTTTAATCGAAGGTGAGAGACTGCAGACGGGTAGTAAGGTGCTCACAGATGCGAATGCCATCCCACCTATAATAAAATTTCTTGTTCAACCATACCCTCGTTTGCAAGAGAAGGCCTTAAATGCTCTAGAAAGAATGTTCCGGCTGCTGGAGTTTAAACAGAAGTTTGGAGGCTCCGCTCAGACGCCTTTAGTCGACATAACTCAGCGTGGAAGCGGTAGTGTAAAATCTATGGCAGCCAGAATACTTGCTCACTTGAACGTGCTTCACGATCAGTCTTCTTATTTCTGAAGGAGCTTCATAGATTCAGCTACGAGTCATTGATTTGAAGGTCAAGCATAAACTCACCCTTGTGCTTAAACTTCGCAACGATTACTAAACACGGGGACTGGCCATGTAAAGCTAGACAAGAGAGAGCCCTTCATATTTTTATAAGAAGGTGAAGCATGGTTCTCTGTCCAGTATGCCCATCATCTGGTTTTTGGCGACATGGGATCGGAGGGACGCAATTGAATTTGTCTTGACACGGAGTAGCAGCTTCCAGACTGAAACTGACAATTTAAATTGTGCTGCTCTTACATAGAAATGAGGTGTCGCAGGAACTTGGTTTCCGCTTGTATATTTGAAGCTTGATTTGTACGTTGGTGTAAGGAGAAGAGATCATTGCAAAGCCACCAGTGGTAGCCTGGTAAGGAAAGCTGAGATTATTTTTCGACGAAAATTAAATTCTTTTTCTACTATAGGATGTGGATTCTTTGTGCATACATAGGAAACGTTCAAAAAATTCACGATAAATTTTTCGAGTAAGTTGTGTCGTTTATATCCTTTCATATGAATCATATTCTCTTTTAATTCAATCTTCCAGTTCTATTTTCATTAAGCAATGAATTTGTTTTCCTACTGATCATAACCTTAGATTGTATCATGCTGTCTTCTCTTTCTTTCTTCTCATTTTTCTCCTCCTCCCTATTAACTTAAGAACCTCATCGACGAGTATCACCGGTGCGGAGATCAAAATTATGAGGAGCCACTCGTTCGGACTCAATGGAACAACACCGAACACGTCTGCGAGAAACGGACATGGCAACCAGAAGCAGCTCCGAGTTGGTTTCTTCATTATACGAATGTCAGCTGGGTTAAAACCGAGGGCTGTTGCTGGGGGTCCATCGGTAGCCAGATTTACTCACAGAAGCTGCACAGGTATCATGCATTCGGGTATTCCCAACGCAGCAGTCAAGTTATGGATATGACCTCTCCGACATTTGAAGATATCATGTACCTGCAAATGGACGGTGAAATAGGGAGGATGATGAATAAAGAGATGTACCGGATAAAAGCTTTCCTGATAGTGTAAATGGCCCGGCCTTCTGCGACAGCGGAAGCATTAGTACTGAGATTATCATCTGCCAAAACCATATCCGAAGCTTCTTCCGCAACCTGAGGTATGTAGCATGAAGGCTTAGAAGTCATACCGCAAGGCCCAAAGTTGATAGCGGCTTATATATGCTCCACTCCCGTCACCAATGTTTCATGTGGGCAACAATGGTTGCCCCGTGCGCCTAGGCCCGCCTCGTTTTGTGTGCCTATTTTTTTTTTTTTTTTTTTTGGTATGTGCGTGCGCGCTGAGCTTCCCTCATTTTGCATGCACGGAACTCGCTACATTTTGTGTGCCAGAAGCCTGGCTCGTTTTCTGTACCTTGTTTTTCGTGGCACTTAGCCAACCTCGTCTTGTGGGCCTAATTTTTCGTGCACCGAGATCGTCTCGTTTAGCGTGACAGAAGCTCGTCTTGTTTTTGTGAGCGGAGCCTGCCTCATTTTCAGTGCGCCCAAATTTGCCTCGTTTTGCATGCATGGAGTTCGTCTCATTTTGCATGTCGCATTTTTCGTGCATCGAGCCTTCCTCGTTTTGCGTGCACAGAGCCAGCCTTGTTTTTCGAGCACCTGAGTTCACCTCATTCTGTGTGTGCGGAGTCCGTCTCGTTTTACATGTTTTTTATGCACCAAGCCAACCTCGTTTTACGAGCCTAAAGCCCGCCTCGTTTTATGTGCATTCGAGTTTGCCTCATTTTGCATGCACGAAGACTACCTCGTTTTGCATGCACAAAGATTGCATCTTTTTGCACCCACTAAGCAGGGCGTTAGAGAAATATTTTACGTGGGAGTTAACGAAAATGTTGCCAGACCTTTGGATGTGATCCTAATGTTTATTAGGTCCCTAAACTATTTTTTTATTGATTTTTAAAATTCAAGATAGAAAAAATAATAAAAATTAGTAGTGGGGCCCCAAAGAGATTTGTAGGTGTAAAAAATCTTGGGAATGTCCTAAATTAATTGTATTAAAGGTGTGATGCAACTAGAATGACTCAAATTTTCAGTTATATTGAATCTTGTAAAAATCCTTAAAATTCATTAGAAAACGTGGATAACTCATAGTTGTTGTGAATTTTTTTTTTCAATTTTTAGTTTTAGGAAATATTTTGCATATGAGTTAACGAAAATGTTGCAAAACCTTTGGATGTAAGCCTACCGTTTATTAGGTCACGGAAGTATTTTTTATTGGTTTTTAAAGTTGAACAAATAGAAAAATAATATAAACTAATAGCGAGGCCCCCAAAGCGATTTGTAGGTGTCGAAAATCTTTGGAATGTCCTAAATTAATTTTACAAAACATGTGGTGCGACTAGAATAACTCAAATTTTGGCTTATAATGAATCTTATAAAATTCTCAAAACTGCTTGGAAAACGTGGGTAACTCACAGTTTTTGTTAAAAAAATCGAAATTTTTAGTTTTAAGTAATATTTTGCGTGGGAATTAATGAAAATTCTGCAAGACCCTTGGATTTGATTTTATCCTTTATTAGATCCCAAAACTATTTTTCATTGATTTTTATAAGTTGAAAACTAGAAAAAAATAATGAAAACTAATAGCGGAGCCCCCAAAGAGATTTGTAGCTGTCCAAAATCTTGGGAATGTCCTAAATTAATTTTAGGAACCATGTGGTGCAAGTAGAATGACTCTAACTTTGGCTTATAACGAATGTTGTAAAAGTTCTCAAAATCAATGGAAAACTGTGGGAACTCACAGTTTATGTGAAAAAAATTGAAATTTTTAGTTGTAGGAAATATTTTGCATCGGAGTTAAGGAAAATATTGCAAGACCTTTGGATGCGATCTTACTGTTTATTAAGTTCCGAAGTAGTGATAAAAAATATTCTGATATTTGTCTAGAATCTTATGGAATCGAGTTGATGAAAGTGAAATTCATTCTCAATGTAAATTTAACATATCCAAGTAATTACGAGTATTCTTCTTAAAAAAAAAAAAAAAAAAAAAAAAAAAAAGTGATTTCGTGTATTTAATCATGAATACAAAATCCTGTGTTTCATTTTCACATACTCTAATATTTATTTCTCTTTAATGATTTATATACGGTTTATAGCCGATTTAGTTTGTCCAGCATATCAATCTTACAAGTCAAAAGGCTAAAGTTTGGGATAGGGGTCCAAAGGGTAGAGTGACTGCTGAACCACCAAAAGTAATTTGTGTGGCATTTGCGCTAGAAAATTTCATGTAACTAAAGACGTCACATGACAAATATCTATAGAACCATTGGTGCAACAAACGACAAACATACATTGAACTGGAGACGCCATTGGAACTGTGTATTAGTCGCAAAAGAGAATCTCTCCATTTGCATGTGATGGAAGAACTGCTCAGAATGCAACGAAGCTTCCTCTGAGTGACCGAGTCATGTCCCTCAAATGGGGGACCGATAGCGTTTTCGTGATAGAAAACCAAATCAAGTGTTGCAACTCATACGCATAGCATTTCGACTTTCCAAAAACTGAACTAAATATTAACCAAATCCAAACATTTCTCCATACGGGGGGGATAAATTACAGATGCGAGAAGAGTCAAGACAATGTGTTCCAGCAGAAACCTAGCCACATTCTTAATTGTTTCCAACCCTAGAGAGCACAACTCGAACGCGATAACGACAGCAAATTTTGGAATCCAAATACCTATCATAACCATAAACTAAGTACTATCACAATACGTTTCATCCTCTACAAATGTACCTAAAAGCTATATAGCAAAACCACCGAAGATAACGATGAGCTCACTACTGCATCAGATGACTTCAAGTTCTTGATCTTCGGATAGGCGAGCGACTGCATACAGTAAATGATAAATCACAAACTGAAATGGTATAACATCAACCTCACAAGCAATTGAAATCTCTATATATAGTAAATTGAACAGCGTAGTATAAAAGCATACCTGCGGTATCTGCCGTATTCAGGACTCTCATTCCTTCCATATTCAGGACTCCTGCGCCTGTCATACACTGGACCGTTGTACCTGTCATAAACTGGGCTGCGGGGACGACCGTAATCAGGACTGGGGCGCCTACGATAACCAGGACTTGGCGATCTCCCATAAGGACTATCACCACGCCTACCATAACTGCCCCTTCTAGGAGGGCTATCACGATAGCGATCACCTCTCTCAACATCACCTCTCTCACTATCATCTCTCAGGGCGTACTCCACAGAGACAACCCTGTCTAGGATCTTGCTGCAAGAATGATATAATTTTGCCTCACTTTCTCAGCGTTTTAGTCAAAAGAGTTAACCAAGTAAGAAAACAAACATATTACTAACCTCAAATGTGTAGCCTGAAGAGCTTTGGTAGCTTCTTCCTGTGTGTCAAACTGCACAAATGCAAAGTTCCGACGAATTCTGACATGAAGCACCTTCCCATAAGGCTCAAAGTGTCTTTCAATATCACGAACCTTGGTGTGAACAGGATCAAAGTTGATAACAAACAAAGTTTTAGTGGGCCTCTGGTTTGCCAGTGATTTAGACCCATCATGATGGCGACCACGTTCACCCTAATAATTAAATTGTTAATATGTTAAGAGGTTAAGAACTTAAGAGTCAAGACCCAGAATATATACTACAAAAACTACAATGCATGACTTGTGAGACGACAGAAAAAAAAAAAATCCACAATGAGAGCTTCTAAACAGAAAAGCTATCGTACCTTAGCCCATTCCACAGACAGCCTGCGCCTGTCATAACCAAATGGCCTATTATCAAGGTGATGGATAGCTTCTTCAGCATCCCGCTCATCCTCAAAATAGACAAAGGCAAAACCTGAAACAGAGAGGAAAAAATCAGAAACAGAAAAGAACAAAGGTAGCATCTGCATATAACCTTTCCCCCTGCCATACATCAGCCTCATATATATTTCCCCTGTCACAAACTAAAGTAAATACAACAACACCTGCATTTACGTGAGGGGCTTGATGAACATAAGACGGTAGAGGCGTTGCATGAAGAACTAAATCATGATGGTAGCATACTAAAGGTTTTAATCCAAAGTTTCAAGTCTGAATCATTGGTAAGCATGTTTCGCCATTCAGAGAGCACAAGTTCAGTAATGGAAGGCATGGCATGACAGAATCAAAGATCCCCTATTATCATTTGGAGAGCACGAGTGCAGTAATGGAAGGCATGGCATGCAGAATCAAAGATCCCCTATTATCAGTGATTGAAGGCATGGCCAGATTTCATTTAATCCCCTATGAACAGTGGTGGACTTGTGGTAGGCATGGCAAAATAAATGATCCGGCAATGACAATTCTTGTGAAATGGCAACGTTATGCGATGAAGTGGGTGAGTAACGGATGATCGAGTGAAGAAAATGCAGAATGTTGCTATCTGTGAATGGAGTGTAGAGAAGCAGGCAACCAGGACGGTTTCCTTAATTAAAAATTTGGCATGATGTTGGCTAGCCCAGATAGAAGCTCAGATCAATTTCCATTAGTAGACAAGTTCCTGCGCCAAAAGAAACACTTAAAAACCTGGTCCAAAGAAATTGCAAACTTGCGGCTGCCACTTCCTTTCCTCCAGGAAAAGAGGCAAAGTAGTCACACATCCATAACCAACAAGCTCGAGTTCTACACCGAACTCGTTCTTTATCAAAACAAATGATTAAATATACACATGCCAGGTAGATGGAGCACTGGCAACTAAACTTAGCCTTAGCCCCCGAAACCAACAGACACAGCTGAACATTCTAGGGTGCTGATTCTATGAATCAGAGAATGAAAAAAAGGGTAAAGAAAACAACGAAAGGTGGCAAGCAAATGCAGGATCAAATTAAACCAAACACACCCGTAAAACCACGACACGAGAAGTTCATTTCGTAAATTTTCATTCACATATCAGACTCTTCAATGATCCACAACCAGCAGACTCACAATCCTAGACGACAAAATCACGAACTCGACAAATACCAAGATAATCATCTGAATTATAGTGGGCAATTAAACAAATCAACCCCAACAAAAAAGATTGAAGCTTTGACATAAATCCTTAAATTCTGCATTAAAAACAAATCAAACCAATCAATGATGTCGTACCAGACTTCATATCGACACGCTCGATCCTCCCGTATTTAGAGAACAACCGATCCAGCTCCGATTGCCGAGTTTCGTACTCGAAGTTGCCGACGAAAACTGGCCTCATTGTTGCTATTTTCCTGCAAATTGCACCCAAAAAAAAAAAAAAGCCTGAAAATTTCCCAAATAATACAGGTACTGATAAGAACACGGAACAGTTCTTTGCTGATTAAGAAAAACTAAGGATCGATTAGGTTAAATTTTAGAGAAGCAAAATACCTGAAAAGGCGAAAACAGAGAGAAGCAAACCCTAGGAATTGCAGAGGAAAAATTGGGGAAAAAGAGGGTAAGGTTGGGCCTTTTATATTCCTATCTGGCCGAGGACCAGGCGTTTACTCGCATAAGGACCGTCCGATTATCCGACTTTTGTGATGTGTTAATTGGGCTGCTGGTTTACCAAAAAATTATAATAATACTTGGGCTACTGAAGTTTTATTTGCGGCCTGCTGAGGTTTGATTTGGGCTACTAACCAAATAAATAAGGTTATTGAATTAAAACTTCATAGGGTTTTATCGTTGTTTTTCATAGGGGTGGGTTCAAAAAACCGAAAACCGAAAAAAACCGAAAACCAAACCGAACCGAAACCGAAAAAACCGAACCGAACGAAAAAACCGAACCGAATTGAAAAAACCGAACCGAACCGAATTAATTAAATTAATTTTTTTATTTAATTATTTGTTTTGGGTATTATTTTCTAAACCCAATTTGTAAGTTAAAATGTGCTAAACCCAATGTGTTGCCAAACTTTAGGCTCAAAATATTTAAAAAATGCCTATAAAAACTCTAAACCCTAATCTATTATTTATCCCCCATATAAGGTTCCGGAACCAAACCTCCTCCTGAAGTACCTACATCCATCTCCATAGCACTGTCTACTTCTGCCCCAGCTTTCTTTTCCAAATCTACTCTCATATAACATGTAACAGAATCCATAAACATTTATTTCGGGTAGATTACTTGGGTAATTTGTGATGGAAAAGAATCCAACACACACTAAATAAATCCACCAACGCATTACTTTTACTAATCAAGTTATCAACATGCAGTTACAAGCAAACAACCTTGATCTTTGAACAACATCATACAATTTAACTTTTCTAAGTCATTTGTACAATTTTTGTGTTGTGAGGTTGTTAGTTTGGACTTTGGAAGACTTGATTGATGATTTTAGTTCAACTTTAAATGTTTATTTTCATTGTCTTTGATTCTAGTTAGAATGCTTATGTTATGATTGTGTTGGATATGTTAAAATTTAAAATTTCAATGTTTTTCATTTTTTTGAAAGAAAAAAAAAACAAAAAACCGAAACCGAACCGGAAAAAACGAACCGAAAAAAAAACGAACCGAAAAAAACCGAACCGAAAAAAAACCGAACCGAAAAAAACCGAAAAAAAAATGAACCGAACCGAAATTTTGGTTTGGTTTCGGTTTTGGCAAAAAACCGAACCCACCCCTAGTTTCAAACGTGAGTGAGTTTTATAAAAACACTATAAACTTCAGTATAGGATTCAATCCTATTGAACTCAAGCTTTTTGATTGCTAGGTGAGTTTAATTCCTATATTATAGAGAGCGTCAACAATAATGTTAGCCTTGTATATTTAAATACCGTTACTTAACAAAAATAACAAAGTGTTGGTTTTTTTTACTTCCATTATGATCCATTTAGTTCAAATTTTACTTCTTTGTCTTGGTTTTTTTTTTCTTTCTATACAAGCGAAATTGGACGAGAGGAATTGAGCTCATGACCTGAGTGCGGGATGAATGTTCTTGATTAACTGAGCTACGAGTAACTTGCAAGTCTTTTCGTTGTTGGGTTTTGTAGATAATTTAATTTTATGGCCCAAGTTCACATTTTTAGTTCAAGCCTGCTTCATAGAATTTAATTTTTTTTCTATCTTTTTTGTTGTTTTGCGATAATTGGCAGATGTTACTGTGGTGTGTAAGTTTTTAACTGCTTTGGTCTTGTTTTTTCTGTTTTTTTTCCTTCTTTTTAATGTTAACTTGTGTCATTAATTTACTCCAGTTTCCGTTTCTATTCCCTTAACTTGTTTGCAGACCAGTCCTCCCTCCCTCTCTCTCTCTCTCTCTCTCTCTCTCTCTCTCTCTCTAAACTATTCCTCTGTGGTACTTCAGTTATCAACAGAAAATTGGCTAAAATGATCTGAAATTAAGTTTCAGTCTTTTAACTGATCGAAATTATATAGCGACAACATATTAATCGACAAAATGATCAAATATCGACGACATATTAAAAATCGTATCATTTCAGCAATCGAGATTTAAAAAACAATCATTTTGACCAATTTTTTCATAACAAGAGCCACCGCAATTATTCTACAACATCAAAGTTG
This sequence comes from Malus fusca, assembly GCA_035220775.1. Classification (NCBI taxonomy): domain Eukaryota; kingdom Viridiplantae; phylum Streptophyta; class Magnoliopsida; order Rosales; family Rosaceae; genus Malus; species Malus fusca. The sequence continues at coordinate 20,814,130 of CM069059.1, read as the reverse complement.
ATCAGATGACTTGTTGGATTCTTGATCAAGTGCTTTTTCAAGCCATGTCTCAGCATCTTCCATAATCCCAGGACTAAGCCTCACCATCAGTATACAAAACTCAGTCTCACTGAGCGCACCATCTCCATCAAGATCTCCTTCCCTAACCATACCTTCAGCATCCTCCTTGCTCATCCCCTCCATCCCGAGAAGCGCCGAATTCTTCTTCAGGCTCTCCGACGTGATCAAACCCCGCTCGGGGTCCGCCAGAAGCCGGAAACCTCCACATAGTTCGGACACGAAAGTCTCCACGTCCAGCTTCTCTGCCATGACTGGCAGCAAGTCTTGGTATTCAGTTGCTGCTGCGGACTTCCTAGTGGTGGTGCCATTGTTTTCCATGGTTTATATTTCTAATGTGGTTATAGCTAGTGGAAAATGTGATGCAACAACAAATAGCAGTAGGACTTTGTAGAACTGTGAAGGTTGAAAGCATATATAATGCTTTGGCTTAATGCCTTTTATAAGCAATGGAAAGTCTCTTTGCTTTTTACGTAGCAGTTAAAATCAACATATCATTTGTGTGTGGAATTTAGTGATATGGTAGATTCCTAGGCTATGAGTTCATCCCCTATTAATAAAAATTGGAAGAAAAAAAAATTTCAGGTGTAACCGTAACACTGTCATGTGATGTTGCTAATTCATTTGTTATAATATAGACAATAAGTTTATCATATTTTAAAATATTAAATGACTGTTAGTCTGTAATACAACCCGACAATGTAACAGTCACATAGAAGAACGTTTGCAACCTATGCTGTTGAAAGTAGATCAAATGGACGCTTGATTCAACAAGTAACAAGACATGTGAACGGCCTAAAACTATTTGAAATTCCGAAGTCAATTGTGGTGCAACATCTTGATATCCATTGTGATCATCTCATCTTGATTTCTATTTTTATTTTTATTTTTTGAGGTCTATACTTTTTTTCCTCGAATTTTCTAGGAAGGTTCTTTGTAGTGGGGGAAGAGGGACCTTTGTGGCTAAAACGTAATCTTCAAAAATAGTCGTGAGCCATTTTTTTATTTTTTATTTTTGGTGAAATTGTCCGTGAGCTTTGGCTTGCTTCTATGAAGCTTCCTTTACTCTCTTATAAATTTGATTTGTTTTGGATTCTTCTACTTTGATCTGTCAATAACAAATATCTGCCGTCCAATTATTTATTTCTTTTGATCTTCTCACTAGCGAAAGTCAACAGAGAGAATAAAGTAAAAGCATTAAGCACAACCCCATAGGTCGGTAAGAGTGACAAACTTGGAACGGTAGGAGGTGAACAAGTGTTTTTTGGTCAATCGAAATATAGGTACCGTTTGGTACGTGGGACGGGACGGAACAGAGTGGGACGAAGCGTTCCATCCCACGTTTGGTGCGCCTAAAACGGATGGAACACTCTGTTCCACGGGACGAATTTTGGATGAATTTTCGTTCCACCTCACCCTCCTGGAACGACTTGTTCCACATCCGTGGAACACAAAATTATAACCTCTCCGTCTCCTTCTTCTTCCTCCTTGTTTCCATCCGAGGGCATCTTTGCTCCCTCTCCGTTCCTTCCCGTCCTGTCCCGTCCTGTCCCTTCCCATTCCGTTCCGTCTCATCCCGTCTGCATACCAAACGATAAGGAACCGGATCCCCTCTTGATCCATATATACTGAGTCTGCTGAGCAAGTGATCTGTGCCGTTGAAATTTGATCCAACGACTACAATTATTATAACTTTTAGAGGGCCCCTTGTTTGTAGTCGTTTGATCAAATTTCAACTGTCTGGATCGCCTGCTCAGCAGGCTCAATTTTATTGGATCCGGAGGGGATCCGGTTCCGAAGTATAGTGCGAAAGTCGAACTCTAAATACGAATGTAAAATATAAAGTGTTCAATCGTTAAAGTTAGGAAAGGGATCATCTCCGGATCCCTTCCTTCTAATCCACCAAGTTCGGGGATCCGAACCATTGAAATTTGATCAAATCGCTACAAGCAAGACCTCACTTTAAAATTTATAATAACTTTAGCCGTTTGATTAAATTTAAATGGTCCGAATCCCCGAACTTGATGGATCAAGAGGAATGATCCCTTTCCATGAACTTTGTTATTATATGTATTTTATTAGGCTTTAATGAAAATAAAGCCCAACCATACATAAGCTTGAGCTTGTTTAAAGAATGAAGTGAGCAAAGCAAATCAAAAGCTAATATTTATATGGAAAATTTGAAATAGGTCCAATTTTATAGGCTTACTTTTGAAATAGGTTCAATTTTTAGTGACTTTTGACTTTTGAAATAGGTCTAATTTTTAGTTACTTTGGACTCATATCAAAATACCCCTTATTTATAAGGGCGTATTCAATTGGAATCTTGAAAGGACTTTAATTATTTTAATGAATCTAGGGTATTCAATTAGAGTTTTAAGTGATTATTTGAAATTCAATGTGTATTCAATCAAAATTTTAAAATAGTTTATTAAAATCTTTAAAAATCTGAATGTATTCAATTAAGATTTTAAAGAAGTTTGTAATATTCCAGGTGTATTCAAGTAGAATTTGATTTTAAAGAATTTGAAAAAAGTTGAGAAATTAGAGGGAATTGGAGATGGAGATATTTCAAAGTGTATTTTAAGTATCCACAAATCTCACATCTACAAATCAATTAAACTCTTTAAAAATCCATGGATTATAAATTCATTGAGATCTCTCAAATTCCCAATTGAATGCACCTTAGTTAGTTTACAAACAACCCGGTCGAGCTTGAAAAAGTTATTCGAGCCGAGCTTGAGCTTGGAGTTATGAGTTTTTTCCGAGCTTGTGCACGAATAACATTATTTGAGCTGAGCTTAAGTACCGTGATAATTTGTTTGGCTTGACTCATTTACACCCCTACAAAAAAAATCAAAACCATTATAAGTTGTTTTCACTTTCAAGATTTTGTTTTTATTCATTCTCTTCATTTCTTTTTCCCTTTCCCACCACCATTTTTCATTCCTCATTTCACTCCATACGTGTTTTCTATATCTCAAATATATGAAAACTATAAACTAAAAATAAAATGATTATCAAACTAACTCTGAAGTTATTAAAGATGTTCATAATAAAGTGAGAATTGATTACTTGATTAGAAGACACTCCAATAGACAAACTACTCAGTTAATAGACATTTTGAATTTAATATCAATCCATAAGTAACACCATCTCCTTTAATTTCATATACCTAAAGGGAGGGGGAAAGTTAATAAGAATGGACAAAGGCTAAGTCACCATCTTCTCGTCCCCATCAAGAACCAAAGCACCTAGCACCACCCCTTTGATTGGGAGGCAATAAGATGAACTTCCTAATTTTCTTCTTGTCAACTTCTCATGGATCAAGTCCATATCAATGTCAAATTCTCCAACTCTCAAATGGTTTGTTTGTACGTAATACCTAACTTGAATCGAAAACTAACATATTATATTGTCACACTCTGAATAAAATCTTTTCACATTGATACAATCATTAAAACGGACTTATGGCTCTGACTCAGAATCTGAAAGATTGAAACATTATATGCCGAACCGTCTGACAAAAGGATACCACCATCCAAATGGACAATCAAGAGTTTCTTTGTACACGATGAATAGAACTTATGAACAATCAATCAAAACGAATTCGACAACGCAAACTGAGTATCTATGCTACCAATTGATCTTAACAATCTTAAATTTTTCAAGAACAAATTTTCCTTCTTTGTATTTCTGCAATTCCTCATAAGCTTTGACATATTTCCAGCCTAACACCTCCCCACAATCACAGCAGTGTACATCAGCAACCGTGTGGAGGCCTGTGATCAGATGCCGATCCTCCTTAGGCCCTACAACCACGTTCACTGCATGGGAGAACAGAAAACCCCTGCCACGGCTTGCCTAACATAACAAAGCAAAGCATATCATATATATGACACAATGATCTTCAAATATTTGCAAACTACTCAATATATATATGGTATTTAAATTATATGAGATAACTCCTAACCTAATCTAGCCAATTCGTAACTTATTTCCCCACCCACCCTCATCACTTGGTCTAACCTAGAAGGCTTATCCATCTATTAGGACTTGCCTACAATTTGGTTATCATTGCGGTGGTATCTTAAGACAGTCATGCATTGTTGTCATGCGTTTTAACTTACATGGTAGTGTGTAATTGGTTTAAGATACAGTCGCAATGATCCATGTTGTAGGTAAGTTTCTCTCTTTGAACCGTGCATTTATTTAGAATTCACTAATCCACGAGATGCATTTAACTAATAATTCATCTACTCATTGGTAGCCTGAAAACATTGACATTATAGAAACCCAAATATCTTTTCTCTGTAGGTTAACATAACATAGTAGAATATTTCTGACAAATAAACATTTCTACAACTGAAATCCATGATCTGTGGACTCAAATGTAAAACTCCAGACCAAATTTTCAATGCAATGACTGAATGACACACTATTCAATCTGATGCAATAACCTAATTGCCACAACAGTTGCCATAAACTGCATAAGAGTATAGAGGTATGGAGGAGAAAGCACATGCGTTTGGATCACCTGAAATGCTTTAGAGACAATATCATCATGACAGCAAACATGAGTCTGGCACTTGTAGCAGCCATACAGCCTTGGCCCAGATAAATCACCCATTGATTGGAGGATTAATTTGCTTAATACCAACGAATTAAAGTTTAACTGCAGCAAGAAAGTTACAAAACAGAAAGAAATTAAAGTCAAATCTAATTAAGCTTGATATTAACCATCAAGAAAGCTGATCATCTTGATCTGCATGCAACAGAAAATTAAGCAATCACCCAATTGAACAAAACCATTGAAGCCCAGGCATCAATTATTGAGATGATAAATAATATAAAACTATCAAATGAGGAGATATTGCATAAACAAATGGGGATGATTAAGACAGGATTCTAATTAAGTAGGCTTTTAAGATGTGTTGTGTCCCAATCCACCCCTAATTAAAAGGAAGAATCTGGAAGAAATAATTCATATCAGTAAAGCATTGTTGCTTCTTACCTGCCTGTCCAGTGCCCATCCACCCAAAAACTGCAAAAAGCAAAAGATTATTTCATTTTTCTCCTCCAAACAATATTATTTGAGAGAAAGAAGAGAGAGAGAGAGAGGGGGGGGGTTTGATTAGTACCTTGGTCAAAGGTGAGGTAGGGTTTTGGGGTTTTGACTTTTGAGCGATCAAGTCACGATTATTCTCATGAGACACGCCAAGTGGATTGGATTAAACAAAGATTTTTTTTAATTTTAATTTTTATAAAATTATTTAACATTTTATTAATGTTTTTTAAAATCGTAAATAATTTTTATTTGTTTGATCTACTTGGCACAATATCGTTGGTTGTATGGTTTCACATGTGTCACATTATAAAATTAACAGACAATTTAACAGAATCAGAAGGCAGGGACCAAATTGTTGTGCAATGGCCAAATTTAACAATCACGTTGATCGGTTTTTAAATTGAATGACTAAAATGATGAATTTGATCAATCTCAGAGACCATTTATAATAAAAATAATTAAAATTATTTAATGATATTATATGGTATGATAAAGATTTTAACAATTTTCTTATATAATGAACAAAAATTATGTTAAAATCCAATATAAGAAAATAATAGCATTAAAGAATAGAAAAATCCAGAATGAATAAAATCATCATATTAGCTTATAAGGGTAGATTTGTAATTGAAGGGAGTCCTTGATACGTTACCCCTTTCCCTCTGCTGCGCGCCTTCGTACCAAATCGCTCTCCCGCTACCGTATTTACCTTACACTGCCACTCTCTCTCAGTCTTACAGAGCAACACCAGCAAAACCCTAGCAGCCCCAATTCCCCTCTCTCGCTTGCAAAGTCGGATTCTTTAAGCTTCTCCCTCAACTGTACGTCTCCAAATCCTAATCCCACTATTTCTCGTATGGTAATTTATAATATTTCGTTTAATTTAAATTTTATTTTCCTAGGGTTTTGAGCCCTAAAATTGGGTTTTCTCTCTATCTGATTCGGTGGGTCTTTGACACATTGTCGTTGGGTGATTGAGCTGTTTCTCTTTTTCCCAATTTTGATTTTGTTTGGATTTTTGATGAAAAGTGGGTACCTTTTGATTTTTGTTATTCTTAATTCAAAATAACGTAATGGTAATTACTGTTTAATTGTGTTTTTAGTTTTCTGTATGTTAATGTGATTTGTTGATGGTAGTTTATAAGCACACACAATGTAATGACATCTCGAAATCGAAAATAATTTCAGAGAAAGGGGGAGATTTGTGGTTAGAGGCTTTAGGAAATGGAGTTCTGCCCAGGTTGTGGTAACATGCTGCAGTATGAACTGCCGAATATGCACGATGCGAGATTCTTCTGTCCAACTTGTCCCTATGTAGCATACGTTGATAGGAAGGTACAGCTGAAGATATACATCTTTTTTTGGTGATCTGAATTATATCCTAAGTTCTCTTTCTTGCCTTTTGAAGGGTATGCGTAATGTGATAGCTGGTTTTCGTATTGCGCTTGCAGGTGAAGATTAAAAGAAGGCAGCATCTAGTTAAAAAAGAGATACAGCCCATCTTTACCCTGGACGACTACAAGAATGCGCCCAAAACTGAAGGTTTGTTTCATTTTTCCCGCCCAAGGGGTTTCATGTTTTTCTCTTTCTTTTGGTTCTAGTAATTATCAAAGTAGGAATATTTGTTACAAGTAGTGAGAAACATACTCTATTCGTTTCGTTTCTTGATTCACAGTTGAGTACTATTAATGAGGTTGCAGTACTGCAGTGTACTCGTAGTATGCTCATTCTTTTTCTAGTGTTTTACTTTGTTCTTCTGTGGTCTATAAATCCTGCCATTTGTTTACGTTTCTTGGTGCCTCTCTGGAATTCACTGTGTGGTCTCAAAGCTATGTCAACCTTGTGAAATGATGCCATTGGTTGAATGGGGTTTGGTATTTTTGCTAGAATAGAATAATTGCGTATATATCAGACACCGGATAGGATTTGTCTGTAAACTTATTGGTTAGGCTACCTAATTTTCCTTTGTTGTTTTTCTTGGTCACGTTGTCCTGTTTCCTTAAGCACTTGAGGGGGATTGTTGAGGTCTTAGCTTCTGAATTGGGTGGAGCACCCAGTTCTCCAGGTTATGCTTTCACTAGAAAGCGAAGGTGAGTGAGGTTTTGTTACAGTTAGCTGTGAGGTTTTGATTGGACAAGGTTCATCATCGGAGGGAGTTCATACTCTATAGAGGTATCCGTGAGACTGAGATTCTTGTCTCATGAAAGGCTTAGTTTTTCCCAGAATGTATCCTAATTTTTGGCCAAATTCTTCTTCTGATGATCGATTCAACCTCTGATAAAAAAAGATATACCTTAGTTATCTTAGTAAGCATTAAAATACTTTTTACTCATCTTGAGTGCCCCGTTTTATGTTCTGAACAAAGTTATTGGTCGGGTTTATAACTGGTATGGAAGGTTATAAGCATTCATGACTAAAGAGCTAAAGGTTACAACCTCTGATTCAGTTTGGAAACTAATGGGACGTATCTTTTGTGCCTTGAGGTTGAAGGGAAGTTGTTAGAATGCTGCACTTGTTTCTTCATCAAGTTAAATGAAAGTCGACTTTCAACTTTGTGTCAGGTTATGTCTCTTAACCTGATTGGTGATGACTGGAGAGAAATCCTAGATTTAGAAGCTGATGTTTCTATAAAAACGAAATAACCGTGATTGAGGACACAAATGATGAGAGATATTGACGAGAGATACAATTGCAAAATCAGTCATTCCATAATCTTCTAAAAGGTTTGAGCTAGCACAATTAGTGGATGTCAAACACAGTTGTAGGTGTGGGAATTGATGTCAAAATTTGTTTTGTGTGTGACAATTGATTCAGTGAAAATATTCTTTGTTAAATTAGTTTACTGGATTTAGGTTTAGGTTATCGTGAACTTTGCATGGTAAAGCTAAACATTTTTTCTCCAACTGGAATGAGGTACTGTTCTTGGCTGTACTACACATCTGCTGTGGTTGTCTTTTGTCATGACGTTTGTATCAATCTGGATTGAATCATTGAACTTTACGATAAGTGTCGAACATAAATTACACATGCCCAAGTAAAATTTGGATGTCGAAGCATAAGACACTGTTATTCTTGACTTCATTTTGTTGTTCTCCAGTTGATGCTAATGTCCTGTAAAATATTGTTGTACAATTGCAAATATCTCATGAGATGAGGTCTGACTTCTTTTTGTTCTCTGTTTTCTTCTCTTCTCTGGCAGAACCGTGCCCAAGATGCGGGTTTCCTGAGGCGGCTTACAGGACACAGCAAACACGATCTGCCGATGAACCAGAAACAAGATTCTACAGGTGTATGAACAACAATTGCGGACACACATGGGTTGATTACACTTAGTCTGAGAATTTTGTGTTCTTTGAGTTGCTGATCCCTTTTAATTGCTCCATTTTTGAGTTTTGGCCAACTGTGGCGTGATATTGTGAACTGCTTCAACGCATGGAAATTATACTTCGATGTTCATTCGTACATTCTTCTGTTTTATCTTTTGCTGCAACGACCATTCGTTCATCAATTTTATCAAAGTATTCAATGACTTAATGTGCCACCGAGTTTGCAAGCTCGTACCTGCGTAATCAAGAAGGTCGAGCTGACAAACCCGAAGCATTATGTTTTCGGTTCTGATTATCGATCTGCAAAAATGAAGTTGAGCATGCATTAACAAATCCGGTATACCATTCATACTCAACAAACAAAAGTAACAGGATATCAGCACAAAATTTAGTTCGGAGAAGGTTCAGTATTAGTGAACAGCCACTTTCTTTTTATCCATCCATCTCTTTCTGGTCGTTTCCAATGCTTTCTCCCTCATCCTTGAAAGTTCCTGGAACCACCGCTGGTACTGTGCCTCAATCGTTTCGAGTTCCAACTTTAAATCGGCATCCAGATCATTATCTGCCAAAGATAGTGAAGAACAGCTGCTTGTCAGGCTCATATCTTTCGATAAATCATGTTCATGCAATGGAAATTCCAAGTTCTTTATGATTCCATTCACTGGGAAGCCTCCTCCATTGCTAGAGTAATCGCTCTGTAACTTGCTGTCAACTAAATATGAATACCTCAGCTCGAGTTCAGAAGTATTGCAATTGACAGATTCAACTGCTTGGTCGTTTTTGGTGGAACCATCATCAACCATTACCTCAGAGTGAACCAATACTTTTGAATGTTCAACGGCAAAATCAGCAAAGCTTGGATAAGAGGTAATGCCACCGTTAAAATTGATTGTATCAGGTTTATCACTAAAATTGATTGTATCAGGTTTATCACAGGAGCTACCATCTTGCTCTACCATCAAACCAGCAGGAGCACCAGATAGCACTGAACCCCACAGGCTTGACAATGAGGGTTTTCCATTTCTATAGACTGGGGATCCGCCACAAAGACTCGTTGGTCCACTTGAGGAATAATCAATTGAGGGCTTCCAACCGGGTAGAAGTTTCATTATCAAGTAGTCAATAAACTCAGCAATGAAGGCCACATCGTGATTTGTTAATTCCAGTTGTTCAACCATCTCGCTCGCCACAGACACTGCTGTATCACTAGCAATGTAAAAGAGAAAATGTATATTCCTTGCCTTACCTGTAAGATACAGAAAAGTCATGCTATTACATTCCTGACAGGAATAACAATACTAAACATAAATTTGGATATCCACTCTCCCAGTTTGCTTACTCACCACATGCATCAGCTATACGCAAGGTTAATGATACTGAATCGTCATCATTTTTTATCCCACTTAACCTGAACTCGTTGTTCTTATGTGTCCTTTGAAATTCCAGAACCTGTGGACTCCCATTGTTGCTTTCTGCACATGTGCTTATAGATAGCTGCTTGTAGTCAGTATCTATGTCCATGGAAAGAGGCCCGGACTTTGGTAAATTTGTCGCTTTCAGACTCTGGTTAGGTAACTGGAAGGGATCGCGGATTGATTCCTTTGGATTGTCAACTTGAAGGAATGCATCTTTGAGCAGCTCTTTCGCCGAAAGCCTCTCAGATGCTGGAACCAGACATTTCTCAATAAACCTTTTGATTTGGGGGTCATTCACCTTACCAAGGGCAGCAGGTTTAACGCCCTGCAAAAGAACATACAAGAAATAAGATTCCTGAGTGGTTCTACTTTATACAGCCAGCAGAAGAAATGATGATAATTCTGATGACTCCTCAACTTACAGAGGTAACCTTCTTAAATATTTGAGCAGGACTTTTGCATTCACAATATGGATACTCAAAGGTAACCATCTCTAACATGCACATTCCGAAGGAGTATACATCAACAAGTTCATTATATTCCTCCTCATAGAGCTCTGGAGCCATAAATTCGGGAGTCCCTGACGTAAAAAAAGGAACAGTTTCAGTACTTGTTTAGTCGGTTAAATCAAGAGAGAACATCTGGTTTCATAGATTTCTTACCAATCACACTGCGAGCAGTAGGCTGCTGCATAACAGTTGCCAATCCAAGGTCTCCGATTTTAACTTCTCCAAGATTTCCATTAATGAAAATATTATCACATTTTAAGTCTCTATGAATGATAGGGGGGTTATGACTGTGGAGAAAGACTAAACCTCCGAGAATCTGCCTTGCCCAGTTCCTTATGGCCTTCATATCAACATTCTTATGCTTCTTACGATATCTATAACCAAAAGATGCGCAATTAGTTTGATTTCATATAATGTAGTCAAGCAATCCAAAGACAATGAGAAGGAATCAATAGAACATACCGCCTTAGGCTTCCAGATGTGAAGAGCTCCGTAATCATGTTAATCGTATTTTTCTGATCATCCACCCATGAATTGTAGAACTTAATAATATTGTCATGTTTCACCGATTTCAGCAGATGGACTTCAGAATACAATTTCTCCAAATCTTCTGGCGATCGCAAGACAGCATCAATCTTCACTTGGTTCCATGCCACTTCTATTCCATCAACTTCATCAAATGCCTTGTAGCTGCAAAAAATATGAGGTACCCAAAATTTAAAAATAATAAAATAATAATTCTTGAATTTAACCAAATTTCTTCCTAAAAGTAACGAAATCCGGAAAACAAGAAGGAAGAGAGAAAAAACTGAAGAGAAAAGGTCTCAGAACCATACACAGTCTTGAAGGCACCCTTACCCAAGATTTCATTGTACTGTTACCAAGAAAATAAGAAGAAAAAAAAAATTAAAGGAGAATTATATGACTAAATGAAAGGGGAAACACAATCTTCTCATATCTAACAAAAAATAACAATTCATTTATTTCCTATAAAATCGGCTCGAAAACAAGCTGCTCAATCTGATGAAGAATCTTGCAATCACAGATACAATCTGATACCAGTTCATTTGAAACAACAAAACTAATTATTCAACCAAACAAAAGCAACAAATTTACAAAATGTACAATCTATTCAACATAAATTAAACCTTTGTATCAAAATGTGACCACTTACTACACGAATTTCAACGTATCGAAATCATATGAAGATATCGAAAACAAACAAGAACTAAAATTGCAGCTTGAACACAATCATTCTTCCACATTCCATTAGCATTTCCAATCCAAATTGCAAGTGCAAGTTGTGATATTTACCCGAACATATCGATTGCTTGGGTCCTTCTCTATAAAATCAGCCTCTTCATCAGGGAGCTTCACCACCGGCAACTTCCCATTACTTGCTGGCGATACTAATCGGACCTCTGAATTCATTTCCTGCCAAGAACCAAACAACTACCAGAAAGATAAGGACTTTTTTATTTTTTATTTTTTATTTATATATATAACTTTTTTTCTCTTAATATATAATTTAGTGGGTCAAAATTTTTAATTAGAAAAATGTATTTTTCTCTCGTTCAGCTGAAGAGAGCAATCGCCGTTGATCGGGCCAAAAAACGACGACGCAACAGCAGCTCATAGAAAGCTTCGGAGGCGATGCAGAAGGAATCGAATGCCGATTGGAAGCGGAATCGGCATTCGATGGCGGCGGACGGAGACAATGAACCGGCTGAGTTCAAAACCCCAAGTTCCATGCAATGCGATTTTTTCATTCTCTACGCGAATCCCGTCGCGACCCACTTCGCGAAAGCCATCCCTGAAGCGAACCCAAGTGGCGGAGAGGCGGGGTCAGAATCGGCGGTGGAGATCGGGCATTGGGATTGACCAGACGGAGGAGACGAAAGTGGCGGTGAGAAATTCAACCGTTTGGGTGGGGTGTTGAGAGATGGGGGACCGCAAAATCTGAACCGAGGAAAAATGGGAGAAGAGAGTGAGAAGAAAATGGGGTTGGAATTTGAGAGAGAGAGAGAGAACGCGCGCGGACGTGCGAAATTCAAGCTCAAGCACACACTTGATACTTGTGTGGTTTTTATTTTTGCATTTTATTTCTTTTATTTTAGAAAAAAAAAAACCTGATTGCATTTTTTTTAACAAACGAGATGTCAAAATTGCTACGAAGACATACAACAGTAAAAAAATGCAGCAAACTTTCTCCAATCGAGCTTTTAATTTCTTACGTGGCGCTGAGTCAATTGAATTCAAAGCCTTTTGCTGTCAAATTTGACAGCAGTAAATATCAAAGTTATTAAATGTTTATTAATAGATTAATATAATATTTGATAAATATTGTTGTGTTTGTCGAAGAGGGATCTGACACCTAATTATCCTCATCAAACAATCCGGGTCCTTAAAATTTGATCCAACGATTAAAGTTATTTTTAACCGTTAGATCAAATTTTAAGGACCCGAATTGTTTGATGAGGAGGATTAGGTGGAATATATCCGAAGAGGATCTCTTTCCGTGTTTGTCAAGTATGTGATTGTTTTGCCTCAATCATTGGGCCTCACAAAAAGATAAAAGAATTATTAAATGACATTATTATTTAACATATGGGATGGAACAAAATATTTTACAACATGTCAAATTCAACATAAGCCATCAAATATCATTTTGATGTTTAAAACTTGACACCTTATTTGGCATGCTTTAAACCTTTAGTTAGCAATAATGTAGTTCAAATTCACATTTGAAGTGAATCCAATTTAAAACCTTGCAATCACAAGTGAAGAGAAATTGATCATAAAACTGATTGCATTTTTGTGCCATTAGTTTCACTTTGTTACTTGATCCCATCAAAGATAGATTTCAATAGTAGAAAATATATAAATTGAACAAAACAATCAAAATGGTTTCGTGGTGTAGTTGGTTATCACGTCAGTCTAACACACTGAAGGTCTCCGGTTCGAACCCGGGCGAAGCCAATTGTTTTTGTTTCTGAAACTCATCCAACATTTTTTTTTTCTCCTATATAATTATGATTTCTTATATCGTTTCTGCTTCTTGGTTTCACTGCAGATGACTTGTCGTTCTTACATTTTGGAACTTCAAGTGAGGTTTTGGATCATCTTAGTCGAGCTGCCTCGGGACTGGTCGATCGAAGACACCAGTGTTCTATCCCAGCAAGCACTCTATCTGACATTGCAGCATCCGCTGTTCTTCTTTCTAGCAAAATTGCACCTGCTGTCTCGATCGGGGAAGATTCTCTTATATATGATTCAACTATTCCAAGTGGAATGCAAGTTGGTTCTCTGTCCGTAGTTGTTGGTATTAATGTTCCAGAAGTAAATAGTAGTGATGCTGAAGATTCATTTAGGTTCATACTTCCGGATCGCCATTGTCTTTGGGAGATTCCTCTACTCGGACGCACTGGAAGAGTCATAGTATATTGCGGCCTTCACGATAACCCCAAAGTTTCACTCCCCTAAGATGGAACTTTTTGTGGGAAACCTTGGAGGAAGGTCTTGGAAGATTCAGGAATCCACGAAAATGATATATGGAGCTTAACGAGTACTCATGGAAAGTGTTTATGGAATGCAAAAATATTTCCTGTTCTTTCTTACTTTGAGATGCTAAATTTGGCATCATGGTTGATGAGCTTGGACGATCAAAATTCTGAACATCCCTATGAGGCTCCCATTGATATATGTACTTCATCCCATAAGAACAATGATTTTGATGCCTCTGCGAATCATTCATTCCATCCCAGAATGGTGAAGGTTGAATTACCAGTTCGTGTGGATTTTGTTGGGGGTTGGAGTGACACTCCTCCATGGAGCTTGGAGCGTGCTGGTTGCGTTCTGAACATGGCAATAAGTTTGGAAGGTTCTCTACCAATTGGCACCAACATAGAGAAGGCAAAATCAACTGGTGTCTTTATTAGTGATGATGCTGGGAATGAGTTACACATTGAAGACCTAACCTCAATTGCTACTCCATTTGATGACAACGATCCATTTCGCCTTGTCAAATCTGCACTGCTTGTGACTGGCATTATTCATGACAACGTTCTTGCATCCAAGGGTCTGCAGATCAGGATATGGGCCCGTGTACCTCGTGGCAGTGGCTTAGGGACTTCTAGCATCTTAGCAGCTGTAGTTGTGAAATGACTCATCCAGATTACCGATGGAGATGAAAGTAATGAAAATGTTGCAAGACTTGTTCTTGTATTAAATGTACTTCAAGTTTTCCTGGAATTCCATTGCGACTACAAGTCGTCCCACTCTTGGCTTCTCCCCCGTTAATTTCAGAGTTGCAGCAACACTTGCTTGTGCTTTTTACTGGTCAAGCACGCCTTTCCTTTTCCAGTTTGGATATGCATTCTAAGACTCTTCTTGCATGATTGCATTATACAATCATATTGTCAATCGTGAAAAGCATAGAAGTGTCACCCCCGATCCGCAAATAAAGACTATCCACGGGATAGGGTGTGAGCCATATATTAGCTATAGAAATAAATTCTACAACTAAGATATGGTGGAAAATAAAATAAAATTATAACAATTACACCATTCATCAACAAAATCTTACATAAAAAATTATTGAATACGCAGCGGAATAACTAGTGCACTATAACAAATCTTACATAATAAAAACTTGAGTTTACCACATATAATCTATTGAATAAGCAGCGGAAATAAAATATTAGTATACAAAATTAATTCATAACAAAAGTACCAACTAAAAATAACAATTGAAATGAGTAGCTCTTGCAAATACATAAAATGTATGCAATGAGATACATGAATGTACTCACTCCCTTCTAATTCTGTCAACACATACCTAAGGTACCCAAGCCTATACCACTTGGCTCCGGATACGTTAGAGTACGAGTTAACTCCCTTTCATCCCTTAAACCCAGTTTTTGTAATTAAATTCTCAATTTCCACTTTATTATACTTCCACTTTTCCCAATGCCCAATTATATATTCAAGCCCTGCACCCTACGCCTGACATATACAAGATTTCATCATTTTATAATCAACCAATTTGTATACTCAACCCCTGCACCCTACGCTTGACATATACACGGTTCATTATTATTCAAGACAAACTTCAGCCCTTGAATATCCTCACAACTTAAACACTTTACACAAGTGAGCACTTGACACAACACAACTCTTTTTCTAGCTTTGCAATGCATATGTATATGTCATGTTCACATAGATATCAATACTCACATTTTATCTAACAAGCCTGCAAGCTTCAACATAAAACAAATTGATTAGTAACAAGGGTAATATAATCATAATATTAACAAAATAATAATCTATAATCCATCATATAAAATGTTGCTCGTTGACCACTCCATATATATCTGTTCATCGTCTCGTCCATCTTGGTCGGGCAACCTGTTTTTATTAGAAAAGAATAGACATCCATGTTAGAGAAAATAATTGTTAGAGTGAAATATATATCTCAAAAGCCACAAGGCATGGAATCATGTTTCTAGCATTTCCCTTTCCATACATCATCTTTTATTTTTATTTTAGTCCACCACTTCTACTTCTTCTTCTTTAATATAGCTGAACTATCAGCTGTTCGAACTGGGATATAAGTCAGCACATACATTAGATTGTCGTGGTTTTTGGATATGTTATAGAGGAGATGATAAGGAACAACTTTTGTTAAGAAAGTGTTTCAATCGGAGCTACGAAAAATGGGGTTTTGGTACTCATAACGTGACTGTCCAGTTTTCTGCGGGATTAGAGACTGAGTTGGTATTTTAAACATATTGGAAGATCGCAACGTTGGAATTTCCTGAAATTTTGATATATCATGGTAGAGAGACAGACGAACAACTTTCATGAAGAAAATACTATAATATAATCTATGGATATTGGTAATTTTGGTCTGTTAAATAGGCTGGACGAATTTCTAGTTTTTGGATATCTTTCTTTTGATAGATGAAAATGATGGTAGTTTAATGGAGAGATTTGTTGGATAAGGTCTCATGTATTTTCTGGGATTTGTCTCACACTTTTTGTACATCATTCTCAAGGGAAAATAAATGGATATTTCTGATGGTTTGGTGGGAGTGTTCTTATGGCAATGATCTCCAAAATATAAATGCATAAACAACACACGATTTAAATGGTTCACCAATTTGGCTACGTCCATTAGGGTTGTGTTTGTATTTGTATTTCACTAGGTAATGAGAATTTATGAATATATGACAATGGCTAAGCAGCCATAACAAAATATGAAAAAAAACAATGATATGAGAAGGACATTTGTTGCTCCCCTTTTCTTTCTTCTCTCCGTGCTCTCTCCTCCTCCTTTAAATAATGAGTGTTTATATTCATTCCCTTGAATTCCCTCTCTTTGAAGCTCTATACGTATAGATTGACCTTATTTTGCTTCTTTTCTTCATGATTCATGGCACATGTGTTCCAATAGCAAATCACCAAATGTAGTTCCATGATATGTGTTCCAATACCAAGTCACCAAGTGTTGTTCTCATCATTAACAATGAAATGTGGTCCAATAGACAAACAACAAATGTTAAGCAAAACTTTAGCTCTAATATGTGTTCCAATATAAACACACCAAATGTTAAGGTAATCATTGATGATTGTATGTGTTCAAATGGCAAAGAGACATGTGTGAAGTTAATCAATATTATGCAAGGTGGATACAAGCATCCAAGGCCACGTTCATCTCTAAGGAATATGAATCCCACCTCTTCAAACTTTGGAGGAATGAATCATCACCAAACATTTAACTCTTAGATTCCTAATGAATACAAACTTGCCAACTCACCCTTAAGTAAACTTCCACCTTCACATTTAGAGTGGAGAGTAATCACCAAATCATTAACTCCAATGTTACAAACACTCCACCTCATCTTTGAGAGAAAATAACAAAACAAAACTACTCATTTAGTCCAACCTCAAACTCTCGGCCCTTTGTGAGGAAAATCAAACCAAACTCATTTAATCTCCCTCCTCCAATTCAAACTAAAAATATCTCTAATTACATATGAACATGAAATACTACTAACTAGGTTTTGAAATAATTTATAGGAAAAAAGGATTTTACATTGAAACTATTTTATATACCGAGAATAGGTTCTTGCATAAAAATAAATCAAATAAAATCATTATGTAAAAATAATTACCCAACATACACCCATATATATATAACCTTTTTTTTTAAATACGGGGTATTACAAGAAGTTTGCTCCGTTGCTTGTTAAGGCGAAAATTTAGAGTCTTGTTCTACACACGCACACTTTAGTTACTAGACCTTAACTTGATATTGCTTTATTCCTTGTGTCCAATCTCACGTCGCTCTCACTTTCCCATTGAAAACATGTCCGTATTCCCATGTATCTGAAAGGATGTAAATGTGATTTGGTGCAAGTTCGACTTGCGCACCAAGTCTTGCAAAAGGTGGTAATCCGCTACCTCCGAAGCCAAAGGGACAACCTTCTGTTGGAATTTAACTCCATATACTTAACTGAAACACCTAATCACTAACATGAATCATTAGAGTGATACCTGAAGAAAATATGGTTAGTTGCTCCAGGAATCATTTCACAGACCAAGCATACTAGATCACGATTTGAAATTAGATAAGAAAGACTTACCTGGTGCAAGCTGTGGTTACTGTTAACACATAAGAATTATTTTACTCACTCTAGACCTTATGTTCCAATGGTGATATAACCCTGATTACAGAACCTATTCTTTGTGAGCAGAGAACTCCTATATATAAAGAAACAATGATAGCCAACTTCCATCTATCGTGGGGTGTTGGTTATCCCACTGTATCAAATTCAGCTGTAATGGGTTAGTGGAGGACAGAGTTACATCCCACACAACGGGTTAGTGGAAAACAGGTGCATCCCCAACAAATGGTTAGTGGAAAACATATGCATCTCCAACATTCTGAATGTGTTTCCATAACTATAAGACGTTAGTTTTCCATGTATCAAACTCTTATTGAAGTTGTATTATCCACATGTAATTTTGTATTATCCACATGTAATTTCACCTTTATCACAAGTAGTTGAGTCCACATAGGATTCCTTCATTCTCCCACATGGACGCTAACTAGTTGTCGTTTCGAAATTTCATGTACTACATAACTTCATTCCTTAATGATCACTTGAGTTTTACACAGCTAGCATCTTATACACATTGACCAGTAATCATTTGGAGTTCGAATCTCAGGAAATAATACATACAATAATGTTGCATTCACCCTAAAACCACAATCCACAAATTCATACCGTATAATGCTAATGAAGACATACATTTATACACATTCTAAACATGGTTCTTGATGCATACCCCCCGGTTTACCTTTATTGATTGAAAGTGGTTTGCCATCTTCAATCACTGGATTTCTTTTCCATTTTCATTTCTTACTCCCACATTTCAGCAGACTCCAAGGAATCATGCACTCCCATCTTCCTTCATAGACAAATCTTTCATGTCCATCATTCATGCATGTTTATGTTCCACCTTTGGGCAAGAAACATAAACAACCACTATTTGATATGTAACCTTATTCAAATCTTTCATGTCCATAATTCATGCATGTTTATGTTCCACCTTTGGGCAAGAAACATAAACAACCACTATTTGATATGTAACCTTATTGTATAACAACCATGTAAGAGATTAAGAAAACAACCAAAATTTCAAGTCTTTGGACAAGAAAACAGTCAACTTAATTCTCCTAAAAATGTTATACCCTGAAAACATCTCAAACCATTCATACATTCCTCTCACATGAAACAATATCAAAGTACGATAGAATCAGATTCGATCATTTATCAAACTCCAATGAGTTTGCCTAATGCTTCCAACGAAGCCTTAATTATGCTTTATGCAGATAAACTAGTTATTCAGTGAATACCCATGACATGCAATTTTATGTAACACCTTTGCGTAAGTGACATAAAATATCAATTATGCAATCTTAATCATGCATCCTTATTTTCATAGCCATTTCACAAAAATTTCAAGTTACAACTCAAATCATGTGTTGGACAATGGAACAAAGTTGGCTTAAAACTTTTATAAAATACTATACACCGTATCACAGTTCAAGTCATTCACTATTTCTCTCTTTTGAAAGATCGGTCTCATCCTTTCATGCAATGAATTGTCACTCACAAAATTCAATTAAGAATCCCTTGAACAAAATTTACTAATAATTCCCACTTTGGTGAAGATTTATTCAAACATTTGTTCAAAGTATAGAGATTATTAGTGTTGATATCCTGCATAAAACTTTAGTTTCAATAATCTTACATATATATATATTTTATTTATTTTTATTTTGTACCAATAACCTTTTTACCTTGCTTTAACATACACACACAACATCGAGTTCAAACTGAAGTTAATAAACAAAGCCACATCAAGAAGATAATCTAATAAAAGCATCACTTACTTCCTGAATGGTTTCGACACAAGCATGCAATATAGTCTCTTCCACCAGCCTATATGTTGCCAAACAGAGAACAACACACATACCAAAATTTCCATAAAATCCTACTTTGGTGAAGATTCAATAAACATTTGTCCAATGGTTATAATAGCATGATTATTTGTCTAGTAAGACATGTTGCAGCCTTGACATCATTCTTGTTGGAGTTTGATTCCTTTTTCTCTCTGCCTTTTTGTGTCATCTCTGCTTCTCTTGAAATTCCACCGAAAGGAAAGCTCCAACAATTCTTGAATAAGACTCACCAAGAAAAGCATTAAAATGAACAATTATAATTAAAAAATAATTATAATCTAAACCAAAGAAGCTTTTAACCAGAAAACCATTAAAGCCATGTATATTAGTCCACCAAGCTTGTGCTATTCGTGATATCATAGGCACCCCAGCAATCTTTCAGACCAATATCCTCACATTTTTTTTAAATTTATTTTATTTTATTTCGGCCTGAGAACTAACATATTAATTCTTTCTACATTATTATAAGAGACATCAAAAATTCATTTGCATTCTCAATTTCATTCTTTAAACACAAATATATCCTAGTCTTCAAAAGCAGCCATAATCCACTTTAATTTGCAAGCTTTTGCACGTAGATAAATATTAGTGCTCAATTTCTATTATTTTGTAAGTTCCGTATGTAGAAAATCCTTGTAGCTTTCTGCTTAAACCTTTTTGCCAAACTTCTACTAAACAACAAAGCCAGCTATATAACTATTATGCCCATCCCAACTTTACATACTTTTCTTTTCAAGTAACAATACATGAGTATCCTGTTAGGTTTATTGTATAGACACGGCTCCCTTTTTTAGAAACGACACATGCATGAGTGCAATAAAGGGCCGCTTAATACCAAGGTTCTAAAAAACGCTAGGCGATAGTCGGGCGGCGGGCTAGCGCCTAGCGCCTAGGCGGCTAGGCGGGGTCTAGACGGGCGCCTAGGCGGCCTAGGCGGATTTAGGTAAATTTATTGTATATCTTGTAAATAAGTGCATATTGACACTTACAAAAAATTATACTTGTATGAAATTCATGGATAAGATAATAAAATAATGATAAAATGCAAAAAGAGTATCCAACAATGTCTCTTCAATAAATAAGATTTTTTTTTTAATGAATTAGATGGTATAAGATGAAAGTTCATATGATGATAAGTATGTATTACTTAATAAATATTTTTTAAAAATTATTTATTATATAGTGAATGAACTTAAAAAAAAAATAAAGGGGTAAACGTGGTTTGTAGTCTGTAAAAAGGAAGGTGGGGGGACAGTTACTGCACCAAAAAGGGGTGTGGGGCACACCAAACAATATTGAATGTATTATCTAACAATTGATTAGAAGTTGATGAATTTAAAAAACATAAATCAACGTGGGGAGGTGGGAAAAGAGAGAAACTCCTTTATATCCTCTTCTTCCCTTCGACTTCTTCTTCTTCCTTTCGTCTTCTGGAAACACAGAAGACAGAACCAGAACAAGAACCCGGCTCTCTACAACGACAAAACGTCTAAAACGCCCAGACCGCCTAGGTCATCAAGTCGCCCGCCTAGGCCGCCCAAGCACCGCCTAAGCTGCCTCCACGCCCACCTAATCCTCTAGCCGATTTTTCTCCTGATTATGGGCTAATCGGAGCGGTTGGCCACCTTGTAGCGCCTAGGCGCCGCCTAGGCCGATTTTTAGAACACTGCTTAATACAGATGCAATTGAAAAGTTGCATTTCAGGCATTAGATGAGTTGTTGATACATATGAATTGTAGAAGCAACCAAGATTAAATAGTGATATCTTGTCTAGATAAAGTTTGCATGCATACCACTAATAACGCATATAACATGAACTCCTCCACCACTTCCCCTTTAAGCTAGAAGCTTCCAGCGGTTCCGAGGTATGTCTAGTTTGTACTTGGCCACATCATTTACTTTATATTAGAACATGACACCAGAAAAATGGATACCAAAGCATGACAACATACTAATAAAGGAATCAAGAAGCAGAGAGAGAAACTTGCAATTGGAACAATGGTGGCGATCCAGGGGTACATATACCACCCCAGCCTTCGGGGACCAGATTGAAGTCGGTGAAGTGAGGCTTTCCCTTGAGCGTGACGGATTTAACGTCCGGGAACCGCCTGATCACCATCCCAGGGCTGACGGCGTAGAAGTTCATGTTGAAAATCTGTCGCATGCACCATTTCATACCACTATCGAGAGCACGTGCTCCAGCACCTCATCGGAAAACGAATTCACCATTTTCGGCATAGTAGTTCCGCGCTGACGTCAGCCTTCTGTCATGTTGCCTTCAGGTTCTCGGGTTGGCAACTCGTGCCGGTCCTTTCCCTCGGGCCCGCTCGGGCTCCATCGCTAGCACACGCTGAACCATCTCCATCGGGCTATCTAACCCTGTTCCAAAGCTAGTCTACCGGGCAATAGCCCACGGTGGAACTGCTTTTAGGTGAGTGTTGTCTTTGTTCATAATTTAAAATGAGTACCTGTGTTTTCAGCCATATATTACATATGCAAATGACTGTTATAAAATCAATATGATCAGTAAGAACGTCATATTCTCTTGAACAACAACATTCATACTTCAAAATGAGTTTCGCTTTACTCATCAAAGTGAAAACAGAAAAAAGTTATAGTCTAGAAAATTAGTATAGTACACTAAACTAATCCAAGTGAGTTTTCTTCTTCAGGGCCAGAATGACAATGACAGGTAGGCGTCCATTTAGTGCGGTGTTTTCTTTTCCTTATATATATTATTACATTTATTTGCTCCTTTAAGGAATTTAATTGCACCAATGTTAGTGTAAATACTGCTCCTTTTTTTTTGTCTTACATACTTTCATAACATAAAAAAAAAATTGCAATAAAGACGAGACAGTTTCTCGAAACAGACACAGAACATAGGAAGGACTTCAATATTTTCCATTGTTTGCGAAAAGAAGCTGTAGAGATTGCTCAATCATCCCATCATAATCCGTAAGACACCATAAAACACATACCTACATATATTAGTAGTGATAAATCTCAAGGTTGAGGTCGAAGAAGAGTTTTTTTCGGAGAATAATTGAGGTCCTGTTACAAGTTTATGCATATTGGTTGCTACATGAATATCAAATAGATATCAAGAAACTGATTTCAGATACCTATCATCATTTGTGAAACTGAAGCAACCTTGACTACCAATTCTAGAATGATAAAAACGCAATGCTTACAGTGGTCTAATCTCCAAACCATATATTTATTTTCCTGTAGTGAATAAAACTTTGGCAGCAACATATGGCATTAGAACAATTAATCATGCTATAGAAAAACTGCAGCAATCATCATACGAATTTTATACATGCTTAAAGCATTAGGATTTCTTATCATAATAAACAAATAGTACATGTTCATAACCGAGGTATTCCATGAAGAAGACATGGAAACATTAAAATCGTTCAAACGCATGCTTATATAATACATTTAGGTAAAACTATAAGTAGCCATTCATTCTTTATTGTACACCTACCATTACAGGATCTTTTCATGCAATTATATCAAGTATATGGCCTGATCAATATGATGTTACACACTGATCAATACTTTAACAATTCATACATTCTTTCTTTGGACAAGAATGTTGACATTCAATAAGTTTTCATCACCAGCTACATCAAGAAAATTTTAAAAGAACATGAGATGTTTGATCTCACAACAACATAGTACGAGAAACACAAATAAGATTAGGAGCAGTTAAGTCTGCTCTGATACCAAATGTTGGAATTTAACTCCATATACTTAACTAAAATACCTAATCACTAACATGAATCATTAGAGTGATACCTGAAGAAAACATGGTTAGTTGCTCCAGGAATCCTTTCACAGACCAAGCATACTAGATCACGATTTGAAATTAGATAAGAAAGACTTACCTGGTGCAGGATGTGGTTACTGTTAACACATAAGAATTCTTCTACTCACTCAAGAACTTATGTTCCAATGGTGATAGAACCCTGATTACAGAACCTATTCTCTGTGAGCAGAGAACTCTTATATATAAAGAAACAATGACAGCCAACTCCCATCTATTGTGGGGTGTTGGTTATCCCACTGTATCAAATTCAGTTGTAATGGGTTAGTGAAGGACAGAGTTGCATCCCACACAAAGGGTTAATGAAAAACAGATGCATCCCCAACAAAGGGTTAATGGAAAATCGATGCATCCCCAACATTTTGAATGTGTTTCCATAACTATAAGAAGTTAGTTTTCCACGTATCAAACTCTTATTGAAGTTGTACTATCCACATTTAATTTTACCTTTATCACAAGTAGTTAAGTCCACATAGGATTCCTACACCTTCTTGTATCCAACATCAAGTACCTCGCTGAACTGGCCAAGAGGCTTGGAGATAATGCTAGAGGCTTGGAGGTTGCATCAAGAACTCGACCCTTACTGCAGTGACGAGTTTATGGATCAACTCTTTATATTCACTCACCCGTACTGCACCGGCTACAAGCTTGTGGGTGATAGGGGTGGAGGCTTTGCCTTGTTGCTTGCCAGGGATGCTAAGCAGGCAAAGGAACTAAGGCATTTGCTGGAACAAGATTCAAAATTTGACGTCAAAGTATACAACTGGAACATCTTATTTGATAATTAATTAGGAGGTGTGTTATAATGCTTTAGATTGGTTCTTTAATGTATACTATGATACCAAACTGACACAACCCGACCCAAAGTGTCTACCTAGACATCCGAATCATGATGTGCTAGCCGACATCAAGAGGGTAACGAAGCCATAAAGTGTAGTGATGTGGAAAATGTGAATAAATTAAAACCTAAAAGTGCCTAATTTAGAATGCGCAAGTGAGCGGGGATTGAACTCATATCACACAAGTGATGTCGGGGCATAGATAAAATGCAGTAAAAGAAGAGTAATGACATTTATACCAAAAGGAGAAGTCTCCTACATAGCAGCTTTTTCCAACAATCCTCGTAGTCACGAAACCTCTGCCATTAAAATCCTGGAGAGGTGAAAAACAAGGGTGAGTGGGCATGAAAATAAAGTTTTGTAAAACCTTTTCGAAAAGTGTAACCCTTCGCTGTACTGGATTGTTGTCTTCCTCTACAACACATGCTAAAAAGCCTTCACAACTTTTCTCGATAAATGTTTTGCCTTTACAACGGGGATTAATTTGTGCTTCAGATTCTGTTGTTTGCTAGTGGGGCTAACATAGGGATGACAGGTTGTCGAGAAATGACTACGTTCGGTCCATGCTCCACCAAAGGAATAATAATAATGTAGTCGATCCATCTCTTGGATTACGTGGAATTCCACGATATCCAACAAAATAAGATTAACTGGCATTATCAGATTGGTAATGGAAACGGTGTAATCACTGCACTCACATTGGCATAACAGACTTGCCTTGTGGCATTGGAATTGTCGAGACGTACCCGACTAAGGTACCATGTGATGAAGTATTTGAATAAACCAGGGTAAGATGACTGACTGGTGGTTTAGGTCGTTGACATGACTATGAGTTTGTTGTTCTCCTAAATGGCTTGCTTGTAAGTTTCTATGATTGTGGTTCCGTTGGCTCTAATTGTCTTGATAAGTGTGTATGTTAGCGGTGCCGCTACCTAACGTTTCTATGGTATTCTAGTAATGCCTGCCTCCATGGAATAGTGAATCGGTGTCCTGGCAATGGTATGATATCCATATATCGCACTGCACTTTCAATATAAAGATATCATACCGCCTGGATACAGGTTCATAACTCCCAGATACATGATAGTCTTGTTATGGTGACAATTAGCTTCACCTAGGCTGGTTAACTCCTAGATACAGGATAGTCTTGTTATGGTGACAATTAGCGTCACCTAGGCTGGTTACTACCTAAGGGATGGTCAGAAGGGTAAGTAAGATTTTCTAGGAAGACTGCTCCTGTGGGATGATTTTGTCGCTTTTGGGAACACTGACTACTGCTTTTGGTATGTAATTATGGAAACTAGTGTTTGTGAAACTACCCTAAGCTCGAGAATGGGAATTGTGGTTAACTTTCCCTTAGAATGGGATTTATCGAAATTCGATCTTCCTCCTGAAGATCCGAAATCATAACTACTATGTTTGAAAGATTGACGTTGTCGGGGACTAAATGTGACTATCCCCCATATGTTTTTCCGTTAACTGCAACCACATCAACACTAACATAGTCACTCGAGACATTTTCGGGAGCATCAAGGTGAAGCAAAACCTTGAGGAAATTTTGGAAGGTGGCACAAAAAATCAGGATTACCAAGGATAGGAGCGCTTGTGATTTCCTAACAAAGAAAGGTGGTACCGATGGTTGTTCGTACATGAAGTCCAGGGTCAAATTCTCTTATATCCATCCGGATATAAGGAGTGACTGTAACAACTCAAACGATTTGTTTCTTCCATTGCCGTCATCAATACCACAATCTGCAACCTACAATACCGACAACCGACTGCTGGCTCGATAAATAAGTAATGGAACTACGAGAGTACAAAATTACCATTTTGCCCCTCATTGGGAAAAGTGCATACATCGTGCGATTTACACCTCATATAGAACACGTACCACCTAGAATGACGTGAAAATGAACAAAGAGTAATAAGAACTCAGATGTACACGCTTGAAATCCGCGTAGGATTTCCACTTAGCCAGTCAAGGGAGTTTTGAAATTTTCCAGCGTTAGGGAATAAAATAAAAATAAATGTGGGACAGGATTCTGCCAATTGGTCTAGAGGGTGAAATTCCTCATAGCCTTTCCGGGCCAAGAAGGGCGGGAGTCTGCTTGACTGTGGCCACAGGCAGGATGAACTTCTCCATAGACTTTGCGAGCTAGGAAGACATGGATAACTATGACTTGTCACCCATTGTCCTTCTTTTTGAAAAAAAATAATATATTAATTTAAAATTACGTACAATAATTACTGGATATAAGTTTCAGGTGGTGTATTAGTTTGAAAATAATTCCCATTTGTATTTGCATGGAAATAAATAAAATAAATTCATGATTTGATTCACTTAAAAATCGTAATATCACAATGCATTTAATCCTTTTAAAATACATTGTATTTTCTTTTTAATTTAAGGTTATCAAGTGGCAAAAGAGAAAAGGAAAAAAAGGGAAAAATATGGGAAAAGAGAGAACAAAAGAAAGCCAAGTGGCAAAATCAAATCATGAACATGAAACACGTACAACGTGGAACCGTGGCAAAGAATCCAAAGCGTTCGACATTCTTTGCTTTTTTCCCGTAAATTGCGTTGGAACAAAATAAAAACACGAGAAACTATTGAGTCTGACCGTTACGAGATTAAATGCTTTGTTTTTATTATGTGTGTGTTGTTTTGTGGTCGTTATCATTAAACGACATATGTTTAGTTTATGATAACAAAGTTAAGAAAAATTAAATATATTAATACATGTCAATCAATGATAAAAGTCAAAGAGAAACCACATACAAAATGAATATAGAAGATTTGAATTCGACGATTACATTATGTTAAGATAATGAAAATTCAACTTAAATAACTATAAATATATATTTTTACACGTAAGTGGAGCCACAATAACACGTAACAATGTGACTGTCACACCCAAAAATAAAATAAATAAATCACCAAACTATAAGAATTTGATTGTTGATAGGTGACACAAGAAAAAGAGAATGACAAGAACAAAATTATGAAGTGGAGCCACCACAAGTCCTTTTTTTATTCTATTGCAATTTCCACTTGTTTCTCTAAAGACCCAAAGACCCAAAAGACCCAACTCCTAACACACAAATACTAAGAGAAGGAAATAAAAAGGGGGTCATCATCCTCCATCTCAAATTTGCAAGTGATCATTTATCACAGTTGTGGAAAAGTACTGAGTATTTGCATGATGATATGAGTTTGAATTATGTCGATGGTTAATTTAATATCTAATTTAACAAAATTTATCATTTGACAAAAAATACAATCCTTCATCTCAAATTCATCATCAAAGTTGGTCATGATTATTCATGACCCAGAAAATTAAAATCCAAAAATGTGTTATATTGATGTTGTATAAATTTTAAGAAAATTGGTAAAAAGGTCGTTTAACCGCTGCTTTGGTGAGCCAATCCTTTTGGGAAATTTGGAAAAGTAACCATATTTTAGATCCCATATAGAATTATAACCATTATTTTAGTTTTATGATAATCTAACCAAAACTTGATGTAAAAGTACTAATATACCCTTAATGACAAAAAAATCCCCATTGCTCTTAACCATGAAAAAACAACAATTAATTGCGATCTTGAAGCATAAAAGAGGTAGCCTCTTGAATACTACCCAGTACCCCTACTATTGAACCCCTCCATTTCCTACACTCTTTTTTAATCAATATATATATATATATATATATATATATATAGAGTAGATATTGATATTCAAATGTAATTAGAGAACATGAAAAATGAAGATAACCTAGTAAACTAAACCATGAGAAAAGGTGAGAAACTAGATGGTTGCGAGAGAGTTTAAAGGAGAGTTTGTTTTTGTTGTGAGAAACCCTAATATTAATGGTATATTAGTACTTTTACATCAAGTTTTGGTTATAATTATCATAAAACTAAAATAATTGCTATAATTATATTTATATATAGGGTATAAAATATGGCCCTGTTTTTCCAAATTTCCCAATCCTGCGGCACCCATTAATTTTAAATTTATTTTTATTTAGATTCTCATCTTTTAGCATTTCATTTGTGCGTCAGTCCAGTCAGACATTTTTTATACACGCAAGCGGTTTGCTTTTGCTTATGGTGTAATTGCAGAAGACCAGAAGACGAAGCAGTCTAGAGAGAGAAAGTGAGGAGTAAGAGAGAGATGGGTCTGCTGACGAACAGAGTGGAGAGAAATGAGGTCAAGCCAGGAGACCACATCTACACCTACAGAGCCGTCTTTGCCTACTCTCACCACGGTTCTCTCCCTCTCTCTCGTTTTGTTATTTTATTTTAATTTAATTTGTGGGTATATATATATATATATATATATATGCGCTTTTTGAAGGATTACTTAATGTGGGTTCATGGAGTGATGGGATTTCTGGGTTTTTGGCATTTCTTTCATTTGTTTGTTTAATTCTACTTTTGGGGTTCAATTGTCAGCTGAATTATTGCATTTTTTTCATTGAATTTTAAGTTTCTTTGCTTGCAAGTTTATGGTTGTGGATTCCTTGATTAATGCCTCCCACCAGTCCAAAAAACAAATAGTTGTTGACTTATTGACAGTGAAAATAAAAAATGAAAATTTGTTACTGTTCAGATGGTAGTAATTTCTTCAAATCGATGCAATCGGATTATCGTTTTGTGATGTGATGTGACTGAATTTTCTACCCTTGACTGCTACTGATTGATTTCGGCATGATGATGAAAGCTGACTTAGTAATTTCTTCAAAGTTCCCTTCTTTTTCTTTAACCTTGTTTGCTCATCGATTGGAGCTAACGGAAGATTTGGTGTAAAACGGAATGCAGTGGCGTTCTAGGATTCATACAACTGACCCCATTTAGTGGGATAATGCTTTGTTGTTGTTGTCTTGTTTGTTCATTGAATTTGCTTTTGGGAGGTTTCTAAGCACCAACTGCTGTTTCAAAGATTATTTGTTGAATGGTTTGTAATTGTGTGGCTCAACAAAGGAAATTATAAATCGACAGAACTATTTGTTCCTTTCCTTTTCAGGGATTAGAATGTGTTTCTCCTTCCTTTTTTCTTGTTGTTCATAACCTGTTAACCTTTGCTGACTAACAATATTCATTCGCAACTTGGACTCGAAAACAGAATTCTCAAATCAATGTTGTCATTCAAGTTCCCTGACCGCTAGGTAGCAGAATAGCACATGAATTCTTCTGAATTAACTACGATGCCTCTTCACGAATTACATATACTGCGGATTTGCAAAATGCACTTGGACATATTGTATGCAGAATGTGTCTACATCTCTGTCATGAGTTTCACATTTAGGAGGTTTGATTTGACCTATGTAACGGAAGGTAGAAGAATATGGTTCCTATTTCAACATAAAGTTTTTTTCTCATCTTCATCATCATCATCATCATCGTCATCATCTTATTTAACCTGATTTTGTTCTTCCCATTTCAATTTTCAATTGTGTTCATTCTGTCTAATATAGTACGATTTTTCAATGTCAAATCTGTAGCTCAAATAAATCATCCAGTGCTTAGTTCATTTGAACTTATTTCTGTCTTTCGTTACTATTGTGTTCGGATCAAGTTTAATCAAGAGCTGTATTGAATATCACATCACACAGGTATTTATCTGGGCGGAAGCAAGGTGGTCCATTTTAGACCCAAAATAAACTTGAACTCGAGCACTGAATCATCATCTGATGTTTATGATTCAATGTCCTGTCCCACCACTCCTGACTGTGGATTCCGGCAACCCAACAGTGGCGTTGTCCTCTCATGCCTGGACTGCTTCCTAAAAAATGGATCCCTTTACTGCTTCAAATATGGGGTTAGCCCTTCGGTTTTCCTTGCAAAAGTACGGGGTGGCACATGCACAACTGCAGCATCCGACCCATCAGAAACGGTTGTCCACCGCGCGATGTATCTTCTTCAAAATGGATTTGGCAACTACGATATATTTCAAAATAACTGCGAGGACTTTGCTATGTATTGCAAAACCGGTCTCTTGATAATAGACAAGGAAGGCGTGGGAAGAAGTGGTCAAGCTTCTTCTGTTATTGGTGCCCCATTGGCAGCCATTCTTTCTTCTCCTCTGAAGTTGTTGATGCCCAGCCCGGTTGGTGTGGCTACCGTAACTGCTGGGATGTACTGTATGAGCAGGTATGCAACTGACATTGGCGTTCGAACTGATGTGATCAAGGTGGCCGTGGAGGATTTGGCCGTGAACTTGGGTTGGGGCAGCGACCATGAGGAGGAAGTGACCGAGGACGATGATTCCGATTCCCCTATTACACAGATTACCAGGTGATGTGAACATGGTTCTTGTGCAAGTCAAGTGCCGTGGAATTGCATATATAAAGTGGTAGTCAGTGTTGAATAAGCATTTCTCGACGTTAATGACTGAAGTACTGATGTGGGTTTTACAACTCATTTGTAACCGTCACATAATCGTGTTTTCTAATTCATGCATGGAAGGAATGAAAACAGTACTTATCTGGTGTTCGTAATCGTTGGTTCTATCCAATTTTTCACTTCAAAATAGTCATCTTGCACTCTTCCTTCCGTTGTATTTTTAAATTGGAAAAGAAAGAAAATAAATTTCAACCAAATTGAGAATGTTTCAAATTAGGTGCGCATTGTTGGTAAATCGCAAAATCAACTGTTCATACAGACTTGTTTTCTGTACATACAAATTTGACAGAAGCAGAACTCTGCACATACGAATACAGACTTGTCTTCTGTTGCCTTCGAATCGAGCACAAATTTTTGCCCTTTGATATGCTTAGTAGAACAATTGTCTTCAGTCACAGCTTCATTCTCTTTGAAGTACTCCAACACATCCTGCTATAGATCAAACAGTGGAGCTGCTGACCAGCCCAGTTAGGATAAAAGTGTCTATGGTAAGTTAACTCGGACAATTCTTCAACGCGATACCCGGAAATCGAAACTAAGCTGAAGGTGAGGATGAAGATGAGAGCACCATAATGGAATCGTGATTTAACAGACAGGATGAACCGAGAAAAGGTTGTTGCTGAAGCTGCAAAAATGAACTCCAAGTATTGTTTTAAAATGCAAATTAAGCTCAAGCGAAACACCAACGAAATGATTATGAATCCGAAATTTAGAACAAGGAGGCTCACATCTTGGAGGAAAACTGAGGCTCCAATAAATATGGGCTCAAAGTTTTTCCTGCCTTGCAAGAACTCCAGTGGACACCCAAGCCAAGTGATCCAGCAAGAGAAGTTCCCGCTGCTCTATTTATGCTTTTATAGAGTGTAGCACCTGCAATGAAATGGCCAATTGGTTACTTTTATTCACTTTAACTTGATACTGTGGAAAACTTTGTGCGGGAAAGGGAAGTGATTTCCGCATATCTCTTTTCTCCTGCTGCACACCTCTTTTTCTTTTTGGCCTTTGAATTAAACAAATCAAAGGACAATCGAAGGACAGAAATAAAGAGAGGTGGACGGAACATCAGTTTCCATTTGGTAATCAACAAATTTGGTTTTTTTGACAGTTTTAATCAGCTACTGTTGATTCGAAAACTACCACAACAGTCATATAACAGCCCACATTGCATTCCCTCCTAGACCTTCATGTAGTAAAAAAGTAACACAACTGAAATAGCCAACCCTACTTTGAGAACATGGATCACCTTTCTGAGCTCAGCAACTCCCAACTTCCATGCCTTCACTTTCAACCCTAGCAACGTCGCCGTATCGACTAGTCCCGATGTATTTTTCGTCCCATCAGCTACATTAATACTCCACTCCACATTCCCTAACTCATCCTTTTCACTTACCATGTTGGCCAAGGCTCACAAGAACAACGATATTAGGGCAGTTTGGATCGGACTAATCGAAGCTCTTAGCCAAGTGGTTTGCCTCAATGTACGTGTTAAGCTTCATGTGCCTTATATATTTATTCACCAGAAATTTCAATTCCTTGAGCAGACAGATTAATGCTCTAAGAGAAAGCACTGAAAACACAACAATGGCCTAAATTTTGGTAAGCATTTGCTAATATCGTCATCTCCGTTAAGCTTAACTTAATGGTTTCGAATTAACAATGTTCGGTGCTGTTATCTTGTTAGACAAGTCATAAGTGGATAATATGTTTAAGCTCTTAAATTGAGGAGATGCACATGCACTTAATCATTAGGGTTTGGATCATCATAACCTAAATCCCTAAAAAACATGACCTACTTGTGCACGTACTATTACAGGATTAATATTTTAGTTGGTCCATTACATCATAAGACGCATTACCAAAGGGAACCAAGGTACATATAATTTTTCATATCTTCAGCTTTTAGATTGTTTAAGAAATAGAGGCCAAGAGCAATGCATGTCATCTTTGATTCAAGTATTCATATAGCTTTTTTTTTATATGTTTGAATCGTCTTTAATCAACTAATTCTTAGCCTAATAGTACTTCATCTCTTAGTACTAAAAGAGGTATCACGTTCAGTTCCATCACCCGATAAAGAATTAAAATATAGAATTTTCTATATGTTAGTGCTACATCAACGTGCCAAAATGTCGTGGCATTCAACTTTAATTTGTTGCCACAATCTCCATGGGCTGTAATATTATTCCACATGTTAAGTACTTTTCCCTCTTCCTTTTCATCTAGTAAGAAAACTATTATGTTCATGCAACAGAGACAGAGACAGTTTGGTTGACGTGAAATTTTACTGAAATACGTATTTATGGAGTGAAAGTTATACTATTACTTGTTGGTTAAGAAATATTAGTCAATGGAACAGAATCAATTCCAAAGGTCAACTCACAAAACAATATTTTCCTCCCAAAAATGTTCCTACCTACTTATACCAATAGACACGATGAACTAAAATTCAAAACTAAAGTATAACAAACCGGCTGAAATGTTGTACTTGTCAAAGTCATGAATCATGCCTGAACTGCCCAATTGATAATGGGTGGAAATGTGCGGCACGTACAATGAGATTTGTATCTACATCACATGGGCTAATGGGAGGTTTGAACTGACCATTTGATTCGACTGGTTAGACTGTTTTTACTCAAGTTTTTCTCTTCATGTTAAAAGAGCTTTATATCTACTTGGTTGAATAACCTTAAACCTGAAATGCATTTTGGTTTGTAATACTACGCACTTAATGACCATATTGGCGGAGACGGGAGCATTCCACCTCCACCCTAATAGCCGAGTTCGCGGAGATAGCCGGGATAGAAGAAAACTTGACATCCCTACTTGTTAGCTGCCTTTGGTTGAAAATTTGAAATGGTCCTTCACCTTGGGCTGCACTTTGGTTGGTAATACTATGTACTTGTTAATAGTATGTACCTGGATTGAAGCTAAACTGTATACTTGCCAAGCAAAAAAGTAGAAGGAAAATTATGAATTCCATACACAAAAGGCTGAGCCAACCACAACCGACCCATGCCTAATATCCACTTTGAATCAAGGGAGTTTTAACGAAAAGCCAACGACACTGTTCACTTTAACGAAAAATCACATTTTTACACTAAAAAATCAAATCTGTTACTATTCACTTTACCCTTTATTTTGTACTTATCATTAAAACTCAAAGTTTTCAAGCTCTTTTCATTAGTTTTCATTTGAATATCAAACCCTAGTTAATTGGCTTGAGCTGAGCCTTAGCCCTCGTCTTTATCAATTATTAATATTATTTGGACAACACTTTCATGATTTGATTGTGAGTCTGTGACACAGACTTCACATTAGCCAACTTCCAACAAACTCTCTGGATTGTGAAAGTTACAGAGCTCGTTTTTAAGGACAGCGCTGGATTCTTTTTGTGAAGATCCAAAAAATCTTCCAATTATATTCGTTTATCGTACATCGTGCGGTCAGTTTTTGTCAGATACTGTTTATATTCAATTTTAAATAAAAAAATTTACAATGATTTCTAACCGCACGTTGTACAATGAACGAATGTGATTTGAAGATTTCTGAGATCCTCATAAAGAGGATCCGGCGAGGATCCTCACTCGTTTTTAAGTGTATTGATCTGGAATATGTATGGTGATTATGGTTGGCTTGGCTTACCATTTCTTTCATTAGTGTATTCTTGATTTGAGGAGCCGACGTATATCATTAATATTTCATTGTTGTATCAAAATTATTGTTCAATAGTTTAACTGTAACTTAGTGATTTTTTTTTTCAAATTTTATTATCTAAAATTAAACAGTTTGGATCGTGAAAAAACATTGTGTAGTGATTAGCGTTTTATTAACCATTGAGAGCTATTGTGTTCTGATTTTTTTTGGAATTTACAGAAATTTTACCATGGCAGCCATTAGTAAATAAAAAAATTCAATGATTTTTTCATCTCGAGCCTACTAAAGATACATGGTCTAATTTAGTAAAGAAATTTGTAAATTCAAAATAAATCAACTTAACTAGTAAACAAATTTAAAAGAGGATCCCAAAAAATATATATTTTCTTCTTATCAAGCACAAAAATTTAGTAGCTGCCTTATGTGATTCACCCGAACGGCGTCGTTTAGCCCTGTAAATATCAGTATTCCCCTCCATTTTGTAATAATCCTCCGTCAATAAAAACCAAATCAGAGTGCTCTGGTTTTCGGGTTTTGGATTTTCGAAACCATCAAGCACCCAAAAAACGACCAAATTTCAATCCAATACGCAGATTCAAATCCAGCTTATCCCCAAATCAAAACCCACCAAATTCCACAAGTTTTCGGCCAGAAGGGTCGCCGAATCAAAACCCAGAATCCGAAATTTTGGATGGCGAGTCTGTATGTGAAAGCTGTGCCACCTGCGGATCTGAATAGGAACACAGAGTGGTTCATGTACCCTGGTGTTTGGACCACCTATATCCTCATCCTCTTCTTCTCTTGGCTTCTCGTGCTCTCAATCTTTGGCTGCTCTCCCGGCATGGCTTGGACCATAGTCAATCTCTCTCATTTTGCGGTATCTTTCTCTCTCTCCACTCTTTCTCTCTCCATGTGATTTTTGGTGTGCAGGTGTGGTTTTTGCTGGTTTGTCTTTGTGGGTTTGATTGATTGGTATTGTTTTCAATTGGGTTTGTGGAATATTTTATGTTTGTTGATTAGAGGCTGTTGGATTTGATGCTTATTCATTCAAGTAATTGCATTTAGTTGAATTTTGTACGAAAGTATGAAACCCATGTTGTAATTATTCAGCTCAATGATGATACTTTGTGTTTCCACATGTGTGATTAGGTGCAGCTTTCATAATTCTACATGGGCTATATATTTCGATGTTTAATGGGGGCGTTTCATGTAGTTATCTGTTCATGTGAGATATTCTGTAGAGCGGGGGACCTAGTTTGTGAATTTCTTGATTTAAGATAGGATTTGCTTCAGTTTATATCCTGTAATAGAGGGTATGAGCTGGATGTTGGAGTTGTCGTTGGTTTAGCTTAGAAAACGAGGTTAATCATGTGAAGCCTTATGGCGGGGATATAATAATTCACTATTTAACTTGGTTGCTACTGTAATCTTAAGGAAAGTAGGTGGATAACATTTGAATATTACAATCATTTTGGTTTAGAGATGCAAATATTACCTTAACTGAACTAAGCAATGTTTTGAGGTCGGTCAGTTGTTAAGTTTTGGAAGACAATGACATGAAAGGATTCCAAACTTCGCCTAGTTGTGTGCCCTGTCAATATATTTTCTTGTCCATACACTTTGTTCACAACTTGGGGGGATTGTCATTGTAATTCATAACGAAACCCATTCTTTGTTCTATTTTCAACAGTACTCATTATAGGAAAAAGAATTAGGTATGTCCCCATAGATTGCATGGAAATAGAAAATTCTCCAATTTTGTGGTGCTATAGTTATAACTCATAATGGTTCATATCCAATTAATGCACATAACTGGTAGTTGTATTTTTAGAATTGTACGCTTTGTTGGAAACAACTTTGAGGTCTCTTTTTGTTCCCTAGTTTTGATATGATGTTTCTGTGTTTAATCATTCGACATTCTTTCCTGAATTATCCATTTATCTAAAGGCTTTGGCCCAAATAACATTTTGATTTATAATTTCTAAGCATTGTGTTCAGTCTTCTGCTTTGTTAGTCTGACCTCTTAACTCTAGGTTAGTCTCATTCACATTTCCGTGTACCGTATTTGAAGAGTCTGATTCTTCTTCAGATCACATATCACTTCTTCCATTGGAAGAAAGGAACTCCCTTTGCTGAAGACCAGGGGATCTACAATGGACTGACATGGTGGGAGCAGATGGATAGTGGAAAGCAGCTCACTCGCAACAGGAAGTTCTTAACCGTTGTTCCTGTGGTGCTGTAAGTTGATTTTTTTGGCTGTAAGATTAGCATTTTTCAGTTCTTTACACTAATTTTAAATATTGTTGAACCTTTTGGCTGTTCAAGATTTTATTTAAATTAACCCGCCCAACTCCAGAAGCCCGTTCAAACCTTTCCAACCATGTGTTTGTTGCACATACACATTTGTTGAACTGTTCCAAACATACTACACCAAAATTTACGGGTCCAATTTAAAGCTAAGTCTGTACATGGGTTGCAGCTCTGTACCAGACTCATTCAGATGGCCAACTACAATAAAGAGGACATAAAGAGGACGCCGGGTTACTTCATTGCTTATTTAGCACTTAGAAGTTAAAAAAAATGAAAAACTTGTGATAGTACATTTAGAATATTAAGAATTTCTGGTTCTGGCCTATTGGCTCTTTGGGATTACCCTGAGTACGATCTGTTTATTGATTTGGTTGAGTGTTTTCAGTTTATAACACTCCACCCGCAGTTCAGGCTAGATTTTTAGCTATTCACATATCACAATTGGTTTGTTTGTGGTTGCCCAAGGCAGCCAGATTTTAGTAAAATCTACCATACTTTTTTTGGATAAGAGTATGAGACCTCAATTTGAGATGTATTCGTGTCCATGGAGCAGTTCATGAATTCATAATCCTAGGTATGAGTTCAGTCGTATCCTCTTGCTGTTTTCAACCTTTTTATGTACCATCCGGAACTTCAGTATGAGCTTAGGGCCTGTTTTCACCATCAAATAATTCACATAATTGGCTTCCTAACTTACAAGGATAGCGTTTGTAGACCAACCCCGTATACCAGGAGTGAGAATTTGTCTTGGTGCAGCTGGAGATCTTGGTAGTTTTGGGAGTCAGTTGCTCAGTCTTGGTCAGAAGTATTGCCCATGTTTTGTTTAATACGTTATTACTAAGGCATTGGAAATAAATAGAAATTTCTGAAGCTCTGATTGTGATAGGATTTGTATGAACCTGCTGACAGATACCACTCCTAAGGATTATAATTTTACTCTAGGATTATGTATTGAAAGCTTGGTTCGAACAAAAAATCATGTTAGTTCTCATTTTTGTCTTCCTTCTTTCCTGCCAGGTACTTGATAGCCTCGCACACAACTGACTACCAGCATCCGATGCTGTTTTTCAACAGTCTTGCAGTCATCGTGCTCGTCATTGCAAAATTCCCCAACATGCACAAAGTCCGAATCTTTGGAATCAATGGAGAAGATAAGTGAGTTGCGCTTACATTTGGGTTGACATGTTCAAAAGTCAGAACATCATTATCTTATTCGGATGAAGAGCTATATCGTTGTATAGAAGTTGGAACTGGAGGTATTTAGAAAATATAATGTTTTTTCTCTGTGCTTACGGCTTTTCAAGGTGCCTCCCAGATGATGAAGGAATGATTGTATTATCTTTGTACAGTAGAGAAATTTTATGTTCGTGGAGAGTCACTGTGCTATACGAGTATATCACATATTTTGACTCTTTTTTTTACTTCATAACTTCCATCTACTTGATAATTTTTCCACCCTGAAAACAGTTTTATGCCTGAAACAGAGAAAAATATGTGGATATAGATTCAGTTATCGACGACATGACCTTGATAACTTCATTG
Organism: Malus fusca; assembly: GCA_035220775.1. Lineage (NCBI taxonomy): Eukaryota > Viridiplantae > Streptophyta > Magnoliopsida > Rosales > Rosaceae > Malus > Malus fusca. The sequence goes on along the minus strand of CM069059.1, from coordinate 20,775,641 downwards.
AAACTTTGACAGGCTCTAGAGTTGGTTACTGATGTATTGTAGTGACATGGAGATGAATCACTAAATGCAATATGCCGTTGGATCAAATTTAGTGGTCAAATATGTGTCCAGTGCATGTTGGCGCTCGAGAAAAATCGAGTGAAAATTAAAAATCTAAACTTAAGTACATCTTGGAAAATCACTGCAAATATGTACTTGGCACTAGGGATTTTCTCTAGTCTAAGGTAAAGATCTCAAGACTCACGTGAATACCCCATGTGGGTTACTTTCCTTCTGTCTCGAGTTATGGAGTTTGAGTATTTTATGGTCCTTAAATGGTTTAGTGACCCAGAAAGAAAATGTGTTATATGATTATCTATCACAGTTCACAGATGGCGGCACCCATGAGAGATAATTTGGTTGCTCCATATCAGCGTCTAAACTCAGTCTGCATATATTATATTATAACATGTGGATTGGTAACAATACTATATAACAGTATTGAGTCGTAGATTTTTCTTTACGAGCTAAGCTAGTAAACAGAAATGGGAGACCGTTAACTAGTGTTGCTAATGGGAAGTTGTTTTCATTTCTTTGTTTTGGTTAAATTGAAAGGGATCAAATTCTTATTCTATCATAATGTTAACTCACTTTTTTGAAAATTCTCCTCAGAATCGCCAACTGCACTGAGAGTGGTAAACTAATAAAATTAGGGGAACTTTAACGAAAAGCTCCCGGTACTATTCATTTTAACGAAAAACTACATTTTTACATCAAAAAGTCAATCCTAGTACTATTCACTTTACCTTTTATATTGTCATTTTCGTTAAAACTTAAAGTTTTCAAGTCTTTTTCATTAGTTTTCCCTAAAATTAGTCAATCCAAGGTAAATTGGATTTCGGATTTTCCAGTCCAATTGAATCCGACTTGATATATCCAATTTCTATTGGATTTGATTGGTTTTTTTTTTTTTTAAACAAACGATATTATCTACACTAACGGAGTGGGATATTATGCTAAGCCTTATATTGGGCTAGCAATAGTGTGGTTCAAATTTGCCTTTGGCGATAATCCAATCTAACAACTCTCACTTACAAGTGAAGAACAATACAACTAGACTATAGTACTAAATGGTATTTGATCAGTTTTTTCATAATGTAATTTTTTTTTTTGGTCAAACAATAGTAAATTTACTAACTACGAATCAAAATATTTGAAGTATGATCTTATGTTAAATCTAATCCAATGGCATTTTAATTGATGCAAATGTTAAAAATAAAATAATTTTGTTTCAAGGAAACGACATGTTTCATTATAACAAGGGAAAAATATTACAATCATATGAAGAATATGATCTCAAGAGGAAAATCCTTGCAAGAAAAAAAAAATCTGAAAACAAAATAATAAATATAAATGTTGTAAGAACATGTGAGATATTTAAACTCTTAAAATAATTAGTCCTGAGAAAGGAAACGCCATGCTTCTCTTTGGACACTATAAAGAAATACATTGCGACTCCAAATGATCACAAAAACACCATTAATATTGAATCCAACATGTTCAAACAATGCATCTTTGGTACATCGGTATTATTTACCAGGTTGATCTCACAACGATCAAACTGTTAGGATATGAAGGTTTAAGTAATGACAGGTGTTGAGTGATCAGTGTGCCATATGGCTGAATGTCATTAGTCCAAGTCTTGAGTTAGTTATAGCTGTGTATTTATAAGACAAAGTCATTGCCTTGTAATTATTATCCAAATATAATGAAAAGTTTGCTTTAGCAAATTCTCTTTCTACTTCTTTGATATCTTTGCTTTCTTCATCTTCGTTATCATGGTATCTTCACCGGTCGAGTCTCGCGCCGTCGATTGACGATCTTCTTTGCTTCTGCTCATCTAGCTTCTGTGTTGTTGGTTGGTTCACATCTTGCTTCAGCTCCGGTGCTATGATTTGCTTGGCGGTGTTTACTCCGGTGTTGATTGTCGGTGAAGTTGGTGGATTCGTTGGTCGTTCATTTAAACCCTAGCATTTGGGGTTTTCATGCGTGTTGATCCATTCTTTTGCTCTAAGAAGGTGATATTCTTCTGTTTTGTTTGCCTGTTGATTGTCGCCTATTGATTGTTGGAGGATTGTTGATTGTCTTGATTCTTAATCATATAAACCCTAGATTTTGGGAATTCTTGATCGATTGTGTAGTTATTTTCGATTTTGTGTTGTGTGAAAAGTTCTTGTTTGTGCTTACATATTCAAAATGGTGACTCAGGCGCAATTAGTCCTCACTCAATCGCCGATTGCTTCCCTGATTCCAGGTGTGGGCAATACAATCACTGTGAAATTAGATGATTGTAACTACGTAACCTGTAATTTTCAAATGGAGTTGTTATTAGATGGCAATGGAATCCGTGGTTTTGTTGATGGATCCCTTGCTTGCCCTACCAAGTTTGTTGAGACTGATTCTAAAGACGAAGTTGATGATAATACATTGGTGATTTTTGATGCATACAAGGTGTGGAAAATTCATGATAAAGCATTAATGACCCTTCTTACTACTACATTGTCACCTGCTACCTTGTTTTGTGTGATTGGCTGTCAAAGTTCTCAAGAAATGTGGCTTAATCTTCGAGAACGTTTTGCAAATATGACTAGAACAAGTATTGTTTAGATGAAGATTGATTGCAAATTATCAAGAAAGGGCATGAAACCATTGATGAGTATCTTCAAAGTATTAAGAATACAAGGGATCAACTTGCTGCAGTTGGGGTTGTGATGTCTGATGAGGACATTGTAGCTGTTGCTCTTCGTGGTTTGCCTCCTGAATATAACACAATTAAATCAGTGATTCGTGGCAGAGAAAACCTTGTGTTATTGAAATAGTTAAGGTCACAACTTAGAGCTGAGGAGTCTACCTTAGAAGAAGTGACAAAGCAAATTCCCTTAATGTCTGCTATGCTTGCTCAATCTTCAAGTTCTGGAATTCATATGGGTAGTTCTTCCAGTGTGCCTCAGTTTCAACAATTGCCTTTCCCAGCTCAGTTTTCACAAATGAATGTTCTTGGTCCTTTGGCATTTGTGTCTCAAACTGGATCAGGGTCTTATAATAATTTCAGGGGGAATAATTACAAGAACAAAGGCAAAGGCAAAAAGTTTTTCTTAGGGCCTCAACCTCAGTATTCTCAGTCTCAATTCTCTGGAGGAAACCATTTTCATCAACAGTTTCAACCTGTGTCTCAGTCTTCAGGACATCAAATGTTAACATCTCAATCCAATCAGCCCTAACAGAAGTGTCAAATATGTGATAGGAAAGGCCATTATGCTCTAAATTGTTATCAAAATGGGTGTCAAATATGTCATTGAGTTGGTCACCAACTGCTACATGTTTTGATAGGACTAACAACACTCCTCAGTCTTTCATTCCACCACAAGGATATCATTCATATTCACAAGGGTTTGCTGTTCCACATGCTTCTGGTGCTCAACATATTCCACCCTTCTGGTATTCCATCTTAATACCAATCTTCTGCTGGTTTTCCTACACATCAGTATCCTTCTTCAAGTGAGATTGCTCAGTCCTACTCCCATGTTGCCATAAGTGCTACAACCACTGGATCTCCTTTAGCTCCATAATAAGAATATTGGTTACTTGACTCTGAGGCAACTAATCATATGACCTCTGAGCTCTCAAATCTTCAAGTGGCTGCACCTTATTCTTCTACATAAACTGTGACTGGTGCAAATGGTGAAGGTTTACCTATTGCACACTTTGGCAATTCTATGCTTTATACTAAGTCTCATAGTTTTAAATTGAACTCAGTACTGCATGTTCCTCAGTTATCACAACATTTGCTGTCCATGAATCAACTATGTCGAGATAATCATTGTACATGTATTATTAACGAGTCTTCTATTTGTGTGCAGGACAAGGTCACCTGGAAAGTTCTATTCCAAGGGCTGAGTAACAATGCAGTTTATCCTATACCTATGTTCATATCTAGACAAAGCATACTTAGGTCAAAAGGTTTCCTCTTCCTTGTGGCATTGCAGGTTGGGTCATCCAACCAATTCCATTGTTGAACTAGCTCTTAATAAGTCTTCTATACCCTTTCAATGTAATTCTCAACCTCACACTTGTACAACTTGCTTGCAAGGTAAGTTTACTCATCTTCCTTTTCCTTCTAATGCACCCAAGTCTGTAATTCCATTTGAGGTTATTCATTCGGATGTATGGAGGTCTGCACCTCAAATGTCTTTAGAAGGGTATAGGTATTATATGTCTTTTATAGATGAATGTACTTGATATACTTGGATTTTTCCACTAATCAATAAAGCTACCATGTTTGGAGTATTTGTGCAATTTCATGCCCTTTTTTTTCATAATTGTTTCCACTCCAAATTAAGATTTTTCAAAGTAATGGAGGTGGGGAGTACGTTAGTCACCAGTTTCAAAATTTTCTCCACACCAAGGGTATTGTTCACCAAAAGTCATGTCCCTATACACCAGCCCAAAATGGCTTAGCTGAGAGAAAAAATAGACATGTGGTTGAGAGTGCAATTACTTTACTTCAACAAGCTTCTTTGTCTCCTCAATTTTGGTATCATAGGTGTGCTACTACTACTTACTTAATCAATTGGATGCCTACACCTACTATGGGTATGAAATCTCCTTTTGAATCTTTGTTTCATGTGCCTCCTCAGTTGGATAATTTAAGGGTTTTTGGGTGTGCTTGTTACCCTTCTATGAAGCCTTATCGATCTCACAAACTTGAACCTAAGACCACTGAGTGTATTTTCTTGGGATATGCAGCTCAATACAAGGGTTACATTTGCTACTCAGTCAAAGATCACAAGTTAATTCTCTCTAGACATGTGCTATTTGATGAAGATACTTTCCAACTTTATCACCATATACTTTACCTCAACCTAAGTCATCTATGTCTTCACTTATGGCTCATCCCAATACTTTTAAGTCTCCACCAATGGTTCCTATACCTTTACTAGTTGTCTTTGAACATAGTCAAACTGAAACTCCTAGTGTTAATCAGGCTCATACAAGCAATATTGGTGATCTTGTCCTCCCTGCTTCATCCTCTACCTCGAGCTCCACTTTTGGGGTCCCTACTTCAGGGCTACCTGCACCATCTATTATCAATGGTGTTGTTGATTCAGAATTACATCCACTAACTACTATTTCCCAGGTGTCAGAATTGCAGCACATATCTATTTCTTCTCATAATACACATCATATGCAAACTAGGTCCAAGTCTAGAATTTTTAAGAAGAAAAAAGCTTTTGCTGCTCAAATACAGTCCCATCTTGATATAGAACCCAGTCTTACAATGTTGCTTCCAAGTCTACACATTGGCAAACTCCAATGGATGAGGAAATGTCTGCTCTAATTCAGTAACACACTTGGCAACTTGTTCCCTTACCTTCTAATAAGAATTTGGTAGGGTGTAAGTGGATATACAAAATCAAGAGGAACTATGATGGGTCGATTGCAAGATATAAGGCTAGGTCAGTGGCTAAAGGGTTTTCTCAAGAAGCGAGACTTGATTATTATGAGACTTTCAGTCCTATTGTGAAGCCCACAACTGTGAGATTAATAATGTCATTAGCTGCAACAAAAGGTTGGAAGTTGAAACAACTTGATGTAAAAAATGTTTTTTTACATGGGGTGCTTGAGGAGGAAGTATACATGGCTCAACCCCAAGGGTACATTGATAAAGCACATCTTCACCATGTTTGCAAGTTGCAGAGGTCTTTGTATAGTCTCAAACAAGCTCTAAGAGTTTGGAATGACATGTTCACAAAGTTCTTATTCTCTTTGGGGTTTAAATCCTCCTATGCTGATCCATCTTTATTTGTTAAACATGATTGCACATCCATAGTTATCTTGCTATGTGAACCAAGTTTGTCAGTTTATGCATTCACCTTTGGACTCTCACTTTGTTGTTGTTAAGAGAATTCTTAGATATCTCAAAGGCACGTTGGATTAGGGTATGTGTTTTTGACCTGGTTCTTTGTCTTTAAAGGCCTATACAGATGTTGATTGGGTTGGGGATCCCAATGATCGTCGAAGTACTACTGGCTTTGTTATTTTCTTGGGATACAATCATATCTCTTGGTGTTCCAAGAAGCAGCATACTGTTAGCCGGTTTTCTACTGAGGTCGAATATAAGGCAATGGCAATTACTACTGCAGAAATTGTTTGGTTGTAGCAACTACTCAAAGACTTACATATTGATAGTTCTATTCCTCCTTTATTGCACTGTGATAATATTTCAGCCATGGCTTTAGCAACTAATCATGTTTTGCACTCCAAAGCAAAACACATTGAGATTGACTGCCATTTTGTGAGGGAGCGTGTTCAGCAACGTTGCATTTCTTTGCCGTTTGTTGCATCTGTGGAACCATATGCAGACATTCTCACCAAGGGTTTATGTTCACCTTTATACTGCGCATTGTTCCAATCTTATGCTTGGTAAATCACAACATAAGCTTGATGAGGAATGTTAGGATATGAAGGTTTAAGTAATGACAAGTGTTGAGTGATTAGTGTGCCATGTGGCTGAATGTCATTAGTCCAAGTCTTGAGTTAGTTATAGCTGTGTATTTATAAGACAAAGTCATTGCCTTGTAATTATTATCCAAATATAATGAAAAGTCTGCTTTAGCAAATTCTCTCTCTACTTCTTTGATATCTTTGCTTTCTTCATCTTTGTTATCACAAACTAGCATATAGCGGGACTATAAAACTCATCTAACCCGAGACTGCAAAACACAAACGAACTTTCTTTGAGTTTGTGTAATTGTTCCAAATATAAACTAAAGCTGACAAGATCCACCAATCTGCTCCACCTCCATAACGTAAAGTTGGCCAGTCAAAGCACCATCGACAACTTCACCACTCCGAGACAGAGCGACAACAACCTCGTGCTAACCAGGGCGAATCCACCACAGATCTAAAAAGGCAATGATGCCTAACCATAGATCTAATCAAGGAAGACATATCCACCATGGAGCCAAATCAGATGAGATAGATGTAATCGAAACAAACAAACAGACTTTGTCAAAAGACAGGAAAACACAAATCTGGTACAAGAACGACTAGGATAAATAAACATTTGCATCAAGATTCCATGGAATCCCTCAATAACTTATCTTCTCATGCTCTCTTTAGTTTTTTTTCCTTCCACTTGCAGCTAATGTCTAATAAAATTTAAATGCCAAAGAAAAGAGTTTTGGCTTTATTATATATTATAAACATATATAGTTATTCATAGTTTGTTCAAGTCCATATGCTTGTATGGAAGAAGATTTAAAAACAAAAGAAAAAGGAAAGGAACTAAATTTGGATTATAATAAGTAATTCAATTGTTTAGTTTGGAGTTTAGGGTTCCAATCAAATTTGCCAAAATTGATCAAAATTGGATAGAATTGGACTAAAATCGGTCAATTTGGATGGATTTAAACGGAACTATCACTTAGACCAATAATTTCGGTTTTAGATGGAATCGGACATTTTGGATGAATTTAATTGGATTTTGAGCAACCCCTAAATTGAGGTACAATTACAACGCAATGACTTCAAGTCTTCAACAGGAACTTTTGTTTTTCTTTCTTTGAAACATTGATACATTTAAAGTAATAGATGAGAGATTAATCAAGCCACACAGTGATCCGTTATAATAATTTGATGTTGAGTCGGTTGCCGAATTTAAATTTCTCACTTACAATTAAAAAAAAAATCACTAATCCATAATAAAATAGATCAATAATCATGCACACTTAAATTCCTAGTGCGTAGTGGATGCATCTAGGTTGAGCAGCCTCTATAGCCATCGTTGTTGTTACAAATGGCACCTCCATTTAGATAAGCTAGTGGACACTTGAAAGAATGGAGAGTAGCTAGGGGAGCCTAAATATAAACCAGTGAGGTTTAGATGCCTTAAACCTTAATTAGGTCATTAGATAGGGTGAGTGGGTTTGACTTCAGTGATCACTTCAGAGTCATAGGGTGGTGAACCTTCTTTCTCTACTTATTAGTTTGCTAATCAGATATTCTTACTCGCATCATATGTAACACCAACAATATTTACCTAAAACAGAATTAATTCCTAACACGGTTAACATTCGAAAACACCAAATTAAGATGCTAAATGGACTGAGAGTTGGTGGAGAAAATAGTTTATCGACACGCTTTTTCTGAACCCACTAAACCAGAAGGAATGTTTGAGTGGTCCCATTTTGCGTACCCTAAAACCAAAATATATAAGAGATGATGGGTGGGCTTTGTGGGGATTTTCCTTTTGATTTTATCAATGTTTTTTTTATAGAAAGGCATGATGATCTTTCATGGAAGGAGTCTTCTAAAACCGATCAGCGGCCAGGTGTGTGTGTCAACAAATTGATTAGGTTTGCTTTTGGTTGAGGCAGGTAATTATTTTAAAATTGTTAATCTTTGTAGTTTATTGCTTATTAGTTTGGTGGTGTTGTGTGACTTGTGTCTAAGAAACCCTAAAGTAAGAACATATACTACTGTGCAAAAGAATGTGTATTGGGTTTATCGCCACTATACTAGTGCTCGATCGGTTCTAATACTTTAATAATTGAATTAGATCAAATTAGTGAGTTTAATTGTTAATAGAATAATATTGATATATTATTTGTTTGCTTTAAAGTTTAAAGGTAATATTAAAGGTAGGCCTTCATCATTTTAATTTGTTATCTTTCATAGCTGGAAGAATCTCAGTTGTGTAAAAGATAAGACGTCAACCTTGATACCTCATGCCTGCCTTATTCTTGTGTGCATGGAGAAAAATATGTGTGGAGTTGCTCTTGCTCCTCACGAAATAGACCAATCCATTTGAAACATAGTATGTGTTTAAGAAATATTCTTGATTTTGGGCACATTTATGTCCACATTGTTACGTAACAAACAATTTTTTATAAAAGGAGCTCAGTACATAATGCTAATCAGCATTATCACATGACAAAAATAACCTCAAACAAATTTTTATAAAAAGATGGAGAATTGAGTAAACTATTCAACATTATTACGTAACAAAAACAATCTCAAGAAAATATGAAAAGAAAAAGTTTTAATTCAATTTAGTTCATAGACAAAAGGGGAAACAAGTGAGCAAACAAGAGATCAACAAGTCTATAAAATCATACAACAAGTGCATCAAATGCATGTCCTCGATTTGATAGAAGAATGCATGAATGCATGTCATGTTTCCAAGAGCCTTACATTCATTTATTCTTCTATCCCCTACTCAGTATCAAGTACTGAATTTACAAAAGCCTCTTGTAGAAAGCCAATCCAAAGTAAGAAAAGAGAGGAATAATATATATATATATATATATATATATATATATATATATAGATATATATAATTAGAAACCACATTTTATCCTATATGTTAGTTCTGAACAACTTCAAATAAGTAACCCAACTTTTAAATGGCAAAGAAAAAAAAAAGGAAGAAGTTAAAAGTGAAAAATACACTCTCTTTCTTTCTTCTTGTCTTTTCCCTCTTCTGATCCTTCACTTGTTTAATCATCACCATGAGCCTCCACCTAATAAACCATTCCAATACCCAGTTGGATTCCCTTGCCCCTTGTTCTGATGATGATCAAGTACTTCATGATGACCTGCAGTGCTTGAAATCTGTTTCAAATGATGATCCCCAAATGGAAACAAGATCCTTCCACCATTAACATTCCCATGATCATCCCCCCCATACCTATTTCCAAGCCCATCAACACAAAAACCAAGGTTTGTTGGTTTGTATTCTTGTAGTGAGAACCCAGCTGATGATGGTGGATAGAGTGTGTTTGAATGATGATCAGGCATATTCTGGGTTGGTATGTATGAATTCACACCTCTAGAAGCAATGCCAGTCCTAAGAAGCTCCATAGCTGAAAGATTAGGAGCTGATGAGGAATTAGTACTATTGTTGTTTTCCATTGTAGTACCATGGTAATGTGCATCTATAGCATTAAAACCTAGGTTAAGATCTTGGCCTTCATGGGTAACCCTAGGGTTTTGGTGAGATGATGAAAAGTGTGAAAGAGTTGTTGGTGGGTTAAGATCAGGAATAGTAATCTTTGACGATACCGATGAGGATGTAGATTTCTTGTTCTTCCTTGAACCTCCTCCAACTGGGACATTTCTGAGAGTTCCACCTTCAGTCCAATACCTTCTGCATGTCTTGCAAAAGTACCTTGGTTGAGTGAGGCTGTAGTTGTTGTAGTAACAAAACTTGGTGTTGGTTGAATTGCACCTTGGACAATTCAATTGCTCTTGAGGTCTTGCCCTTTTCTCCAACACTGACCTTGTGCATCCATTGGATCCCATATCATGATCTTCCATGGGCTTCTCCGGTTCTCCACTTCCCTAATTATAATCAAAATTAAGAGCCCTAATTCATTTTAATGAAAAATTAAGCAAAACGATCAATATATCCTACAAATGCACACAGATCTAGAAATCTAAATAAACAGATTAAAGAGATAGATCATCATAATAAGTAGCTACCTATATCAGCTTTTTTAGTAGTTGGGGAAGAATCATATTGAAAAAATAAATAAAAATTAAAAACAAAAACTACAAATAATAGCAACAAGTACTGCCTTTTTAATTCCTTTATCGGTTATCACATGTGAAAGAAAGAAAAAAGTTGAGCTTTCATGTACAAAGAACAAAATAACCTTTTATCTTTGGATAAAAGAAATCCAAGTATCATGAAACTTTCAGTTGCCTTGATGAACATCGTCTCATATATAGCTAGAAGTAAGAAATTATGAATTAAAGTACCCCACACAGTAATTATATATATGTTTCAAACACTTAGGAGCTTGATCTATGTTTGGCCTTGAATCTAACCTAGATTAATAAATTTTGGGCTCATAGAACTAATACATTAAAGAAAGGAAAAAGAATACATGAAATGAAAAATTATAAACCCACCCACCTGCAGCCATTGAGCAGTATCCATGAATTCAGAAGAGAAAAGGGGAAGAAAGGAAGCTGATGACTTCAGAGAGAGAGAGAGAGAAAAGGAGAAAGTGTTCACCTTCCTTGTCTGCAGCTGCTCTTAGTGGAAGAAAGAATGTTTTAGATTGTCTTTTAGATCGTGTGTGTGCTTATTGCTTTATGCATTGGCTTACTTTATGACTCTGACGATGAGGGGAAAAATAAAGAAATGTCCTTGTTTTGACTATACCCCCTAAAATGTCACTGCATTAGTGCTGTTTGTGTTATTCTATGTGGGATTTTTGTCTGGTTTTGCTTAGAAAATTCGGTTTTATTCATCTTTTGTGGAATCATGAGTGTACGTAGTGATAGTGGGTTTCTCTTTATTGACCTCATAATGCCAAAGTCTTGATTCTTGCTCTTCAGCTCTTTTATGATGTTTTCAAAGGAACATACATGAACAGAGATTACTGGTTCTTTTGGTTCATCCAAAGTTTTGAATTAAATTGCTTAAAACCTCCCCGGTATGATTAAATATATATGTCAAGATTTTTCTCGTAGTCGACTTTGATCCCTATAGAATGTCCCCAGGAATAATTACCTACCAAGAACCATATGCATTCATTAGTAATTTAGATGATTAAGCCGACTCTTCTCAACCTTTTTCCTGTTCAAAAACAGAAAAAGGAACAAATTAACTTCTTCTTTTTTGATCAAGCATCTTTTTTTACGTAAATCTGATGGAGGTTCAGACCAATTAAATATTCTCATTACGTTAATTTATGTATCGGGTGATGTTATCCACATACCTATTTTTACCCCTCATACACTTCTTAATTTCCGACCGTTAGGTCAAATGAATTAAAAAAGATCAATGGACAAAAATTAACAAGGGTGTGTGAATAGCTACTATGAATAGTTACTACCCTATGTATAAATTTATCGAATAAAATTAATCATTTAAACCTCTATTAGTTAAGTCGATTTAGGCGTGCTCAAAAACCCTATAGCTGAGCAGTAAGTGAGATATATGACGAGTGGTGCTCATAAAACCCGCATATTCTCATTCAAATAAACAATTAGTCGTAGTTGAGTAATTAAAGTAAAATAATTATGAACTTCCTTGGCTAAACAGATAATTATCAACTTTGGAGACTAATTAATTAAATGGAAAATGAAAATTTTGAAAGAGTAAGGAGGAAGGAATGAAAGATTAGGAGAGCCGACAATAGGCGACAAAAGGGACAATGAGCGGGACCCAAATAGTGCGCGGTAGAAAAAGAAAATTTGAATACATGATAACAGAGAGTAAGTCTTGGTGTGGGTGTGGGCATTTCTTTTACGTGATGGAGACACGCAGTGACATGCAGTCTGATATTTGAATGTGTTCGAAACAGCCAAACCCAAAGGACTCAAATTCCCACTGCCTCTTGCTTTTTCAGATTTCAGATTGCCACAAATGGGCGCTCTCTTCAGTCTTTTCCTTCCTATTAGGTCCAGTCCAACCCAACCAAGGTTAATATCCCACTGCGTCCTCAACTAGGTTTATGAACAAAACCATGCATCTAGGGTTTGTATGGTGTGTTTTATACAATATTAACTCTCTTGAAACTAATATTTTGTCCAGGTACACCTTGATAGTACAAAAAATTATTATGTATTCAAATAGTACACTATTCGTATGTTAGAAGCTGACGTCTAGTGTCACTAACGATAAAAAAGAATCTCTCGTTTCATATGTTACTTTTTAGTTTTTACTTAATAATAGTGTACTATAAATAATTGTTCATTCATAAAACAAGATATAATACTTTTTGTCGGATGATGTTCGAATCTAATATATCATCGGCAGTAGCCGATCAATTAACAATTGCTTTCACGGTAGTAATAAGGTTGATATACAGGCCATAAATAAAGTAGAGTAAGATCGTATGCTCAAATTTTCTTTGTTGATTTCACCAAAACAATATACATCGAGAATTTAAAATTTTGAGATATATTTGTTTTGTTTGTATCATATATTTTATCATTCTCGAGATTATCGAGCACTAGTCAATTTTATACTTTCAAATACCTATTGTATCTGTATTGAGACAGTCATGCCGAAATACAAGAGTTTCTCTCCAACAGGAGACCAATCATAACGTGACATGTGTCAACATCAAATAAAGCTCCTAAAGTCTCTTCCTAACCGCGGACGGAAGCATGCGACTCTCCTTAACTATAAAAGGCGACCATTCTCCTCCAATTAAACTCTAACGACATTATTATACTTAATTCATTATTAGAACTTACTAATAATGATTATGCTTGAACCTTTGTATTATGTAAACAATACATTACTAATGATAACTTCTCTACTTTTGTGGACATAGCCCAACTTAAAGTGAACTACGTACCTCTTGTATTTGCCTCTATATCTTTGTCTCTTTACATAATACTTACACTTCGTGACTAAAACAATTTTACGAAGATTATATTTTAACACTTTACGTACGTTGTTTCAAAGTCGAATTAGCTTATTTTTGTTGTTCCTGTTTTAAACTTGTAGTTCTGAAGTGCAGCGACAATGCGTCAAAGATAATTATTGAATTGGAACCCACTTTCTTTCTTTCAGTTTTTAGAATGAGATGTAATTATGAGCTTGAATAGTGTTATAGCTACCGTATCAAAGAGCATCTCTAAAAAACTAGCTAAATGAGCTTGTTTGGCTACTTTAACACAAAATCAAAATGTAGCAAAAACCGACGAACACTAAGTCCAACAGACTAACTACTATAACAGAAATTTCAGCGATGAACAGGGACTAGCTAGATGTAACGAGAACTTAAGTCCGACAGACTAACTACTTTAACAGAAATTTCAGCAATGGACAGGGACTAGCTAGATGTAACGAGAACTTAAGTCCAACAGACTAACTACTTTAACAGAAATTTTAGCGATGAACAGCGACTAGCTAGATGTAACGAGGATAGAGAAAGTAAAGTACCGCTAAACATTAAAAGTTATAAATTCAATGTTTTCTCTCTCCTTCTGCATGTTTGCTACCGTGGTGGGGTGATTGTAGAAGCGATGACGGGCATGCAGCAACACGGGTCTGGGATGAAATTATGCGAGGATGGGTCTCGAAGCCGGAGTTGGTGAGGAATAGGTTGTCGTCTGGCAAGACCGTATTTGGAACTCGTTTGGCGCGGCGCTCTGGCGTCTGTGATGGAGAATCAGGGAGAAAGAGATCGAGAGATCATAAGGAAGAAGGCGAAAAAGGGCGAGGCAAGGAAAGGAAAGAGAAAGGGAGAAGGGAAGAGAGAGAAGAACCAGTGGTTCTAGAAATTGGTAGAACCGGTGGTTTTTTCTTTTTTTTATTGGTCAAATTAATAAAATATTAAGGGGTTGAATTTTTAAATAACTGTTGTGGCTTATATTTAACTGATAGGAAAAGTGGGCCGGCAGCACAGAGAAAATATAGAGAGAGATGCGTTTGTAAGATTGTGTAAATGATATGTTATTCCCCCTACGCAATGCTTTTATTTATAGTAATAAGGGACGAAAAAAAGGAGGGAAGAAATCATTATTCTCTAAGAAATACAAGTCATAATTGGAAAAAATAACTAGAATCAATCTAACATAAGATTTACACAATCATACTTAAATAACAAGTTATAACAATAACAAAATATTATAGTGATTTTTTAGATACATAAGTTAATTTGGCGCTAAATTAGTTTTAATTACTATTAACTAGCATTTGCCTACACACTTTGTGTGTATGAACACATTTTTTTAGAAAATGAGAAGGAGAGAGGGAGAGAGAGAACGTGGGGGAAGTGAGAGGATTTTATTTTTGGTTTTTATTTTTTTATATTTATATTTATATTTTAATATTGAAGGTATTTTAACATCACCTATAGGTGATGCTTCAATAAAAAATAGTAAAATTTGGACCTGTGAAATTACATTATTGCCCATCATTTTTTTTTTGTGTGATAGAAGACTAATTTATCTTTTCACTCTCCTTTGGTTGACAAAGAAGATTTAATTAATTAGTAGAGATTAACAAATTCGTAATTGGCACATTTTTTTTATTTTTTATTTTTTATTTTTGTCAAAGTAATTGGTACATTTGAAGATGCTCTAACATGAACCTAATTATTAGTAGAGATTAACAAATTCGTAATTGGCACATTTTTTTATTTTTTATTTTTTATTTTTGTCAAAGTAATTGGTACATTTGAAGATGCTCTAACATGAACCTAATTATTACGCCTTTTAAAGTTTATCTTTTCTTGTAGAAAATGGGAGGTCATGATTGATGGGGATCGGATCAATAACATATCCTAATCAATTTCACAAATCAAAGAAAAAAAAGAAGATAATATAAATTAACATTTTTTTTACATGCGCGGGTTGGGTAATTCTTGTTCAAGGAAAATATAAATTTTAGGAAACCAGTTAAAATTTAATATATATACCTACCATAAATATGTTATCATCAGTCTTTGTGCGTATGTGAATAATTTTAAAATAGAGATTATTGTATGATCTACATACATTTTATTAATGGTAAAAACTCACTCGTATTCGCCACTTAGTATTACGGTTTAGTGGCATTTCTTTTTACTTGTAAGTGAGAGGTTTTATGTTACATCCCACATTGCCCAGGGGAGTGGATCATGTAAGCCTTATATGTATATTCTCATCTCTACCTAGCACGAGGCCTTTTGGGAGCTCACTGGCTTCGGGTTCCATTGGAACTCCGAAATTAAGCGAGTTCGTGTGAGAGCAATCACATGATGGGTGACCCACTGGGAAGTTCTCGTGTGAGTTCTCAGAAACAAAACAGTGAGGGCGTGGTCGGGGCCCAAAGCGGACAATATAGTGCTACGGTGGAGTCGAGCCCAGGATGTGGTGGGGGCCCGGGCTGTGATGTGACAATGTGGTATCAAAGCCAATCCTTGGCCGGATGTGTGCCGACGAGGACGTTGGGTCCCTAAGGGGGGTGGATTGTTACATCCCACATCGCCCAGGGAGTGGATCCTGTAAACCTTATATGTATATTCTCATCTCTACCTAGTACGAGGCCTTTTGGGAGCTCACTGGCTTCGGGTTCCATCGGAACTTCGAAGTTAAGCGAGTTCGCGCGAGAACAATCTCATGATGGGTGACCCATTGGGAAGTTCTCGTGTGAGTTCTCAGAAACAAAATCGTGAGGGCGTGGTCGGGGCCCAAAGCGGACAAATATCGTGCTACGATGAAGTTGAGCCCGAGATGTGGTGGGGGCCCGGGTCGGGTGTGACATTTTAGATTTGATTTTCGTCAAATGTGAATTTGAACTACATTAGTGATAACACATTATGAGGCTAAGCCCACTCCCTTCTTTTAGTGTAGATAATATCGTTTGTTCAAAAAAAAAAAAAAAACTCATTTGTATTCATGTGCATAATTGAACTTAGCAGAAGCGAATGTTACAATATAGAGTTTTTTAAATGTGCGATGAATGAGACAAATTTGTGTGGAGCTTTACCTGCCACTTGATTTTGCACACTATAATCCAATCAAAACTGATTATGCACACTATGATCCAATCAAAACTGATTTTGCACACTATAATCCAATCAAAACTTGTCACGTAGTAAGTCTTAAATATTACCTTTTATCATTCTTTTATATATAAAATTCTCATATTATTGTACTAAAAAAAAAACTCTTATATTATTTTTCCTACTAATTAATATACACCATGAGACTAATTTAATGTTTTTTTTCTTCTTTCCCCCTTTTTTCTTTACTTCCCAATTTTCCATGCGGTACGTTTATGTTTTGCCGTAGGAGTCTTCAGTTTCTTATCTTTCCCACTTCTGCCATCATGTTAAAAATGGATAATCAAGCTGTCAAGTGCAAATAGATTGCACTTGTGAAAGTATTGTACTTCAACAAAATAAAGTGAAGGATAACCAATAGATTGTGAAAGGATCAACTCAATAGTATGGAGTAGTCTGCAAGTTTGTATTTAGAGTTTGCTACAAAATTTTCTAATCCTTTATAGGAGAAACATAAATACACAAATTACAACTCAAAGATATATAAAACAGGATGAGCTGCTGGGCAATGAAATTTTGCCCATACCTAAAAAATAATAAACAACTTTTATAAAAATAAAAAATAAAATAAAAAAATAATAAAAAAGAAGAAGTATGTGTTTGGATTTTTATTTTTTTTCATTTCATGATAGTTGGAGAAGATGACTTAATTGTTTTTGCCCCATATTCTTATGAAAAAAAAAGAAAACAAAGAAGGGGAAGAAGATTGCACACGGCAGAGAAAACTGGAGAAGAAAAATGAGAGAGATGAAAAAAAAAAGAAAAAAAAGAGGAACAGACAAATTTTATTACACATGAAGTCTGTGTTAGAATATATATATATATATATATATATATATATATATGAGAAGAGGGAAAAAAAATAAAAAAGAGGAACAGACAAATTTTGTTCTATGTTAGAATATATACATATATATATGTTCCTCTTTTTCATTTTTTTTTCCTCTTATATATACCCATTATTCTTATGAATGAAGGAAAGGCACAGAGTGGGGAAGAAGCCGGCAGAGAAAATTTGGGAAGAAAAAGGCAAGAGAGATTAGAGGAAAATGAAATCTTAAATTAATCTTATGGTGTATATCAATTAATAGGAAATATAATTATGAGAGTTTTAAATATAAAAGAATAATAAAAGATAATATCTAAGATTTGCCACGTTACGAATTTTGATTGGATTGTAGTGTCACTCAACAAAGTCCATGGCAAGCAAAGCCTCCCACAAAATTTTTCGTAATTAACACGGTTGGGTATTTTAAGTATAATAATATAATTGGTTGAAAACTTAAAAAAAAAATTCAACCAATTATATTACAATACTTGATGTACTAGACCATGTTTTCGAAACACACAAAAATTTCTCATTACGATAAATCTTGTAGAAGTTGACACAATTATTCTTGCAATCATCCTTTTGTTCCTTTATTTGTCTGGACTCTCTCAATTGCGCAGAGCATTAAAGATATGTGATATTATCGTATGAGTATATTGTCGACCATTGTGAGTCCTTTGATTTTGTAAACTAGAGCTTGTCCAACTGCATATGTGTGTATATATACTATGTTTATGCTAATTGCCTTAATTTAGTCTTTTTTGTTTGTGATGAAGATGGTCCTATGGCTAATTAGATATATATATATATATATATATATATATATATGGGAAATTTTATTTAAACTCATCTAACATCTTTCTACACCCAACTTAAATTTTAAATATTAATTGTTTATTTTACCCTATTGCATAATTACTATTAAGTACAAAATGAAATTAATAATAAAAATCAAATTTATCAATACACCCACATACTATAACTAAACCCTAGCATCACATTCTCTTGGCAAATTCAAGTCTATGGACTGATCTCTTGGATCCCAAGTCCATGGATGGGTTGTGGTATCAGAAAGAAAAAAAGAAGCCATGGAAATGCTAGTCCTATACGGTAGATGCAATTATAGGGGCGCAAAGGACGTCTCTTTGAAAAAAAATGCTTGCATGTGATGTTTTGTGCATGCACACATTCATCAGACATACATCCATTTTATGTTAGGTAGTCATACAAATTTAATTCTTGGATTGCTGGTTTTTGTTTCTTCATTCGTGTGTGGTTTACTGAGCTAGTATGTTCATTTTGTAGATCTAACCATTGCAAGAAATTATTCTCCAGACGTGAGTTTGACCCCATTAAAACTAGACCTGTTATAATGGGTTGTACGCATTGTTGTTTGATGCTCTAACCCTTTACCGATTGTCATTTGATTGTCTTGACCTTTTTCCAATTGCATTTTAGGTGAAGAGTTTGACAGAATCACCAGGAATTGCAAATTCAGCCGTGTGAAATCTTTTGTTGTCCATGCCTACAACTTTTTTTATAAAGAGAATGGATGTAAAGATAATTTTACATTTTGAATTGGGTTTGAGAGGATAGTTTAGGTAATAAATTTGGGTTTAAAGAGATATTAATTCTTTAATAAAATACAATATGGGTGAAGAGAGTAAGTTGGGTGTAGAAAGAGGTTAAATGAGTTCAAATAAAATTTCCCTATATGTATATATGTATAGAGGTTGCTTGATGCCATATCTTTTCTATTAACTATCATGCAAAAGAAGAAGAAAGACGAACCATCCTTTCCTTAATAAAAGAAAAGTGATGTTAGACCCACCCCATTGTCCTATTTTCCCACCCACCTTATTATCACACCCACCATAAAAAATTAAAAACTTAACATTTTATTTCCCCACCCACTGTTATTCCTAAAATAACATTTAAACACCACACCTCCAAGAACTAACTTTGCACCAAAATCAAGATTGTAAATCTTTGAACAAACCCAGCAATTAACTTATCTTGTGAAAAATTAAAAAGGGTGAAAATTTACAACCTTGAGAGCCACATAGTCATTGGTTTTGTTGGAGTCAGATGCGAATACAACCAATCTTGTTTTATTCAAATAAAAATGAACCCTAGCTCAAAAATTGATTAATTCCAAAACTAATTCGAATACAAAATTGACAATGGAAGCAAATAGAAATCATAAATAGACAAAGAGGTTAAAAAGGGATATTGGGTGAGGAGAGGTTCTGCTTTTTCAGTGATGCAATTTGGATTGTAGGTGACATAAGATTTGGGTTGGGGAAGAGAGAGGGAGGTCGAAAGAGAGGGATAGATTCGAATGATTTGAGACTGGTTTCCGAGATAGAGACGGGAAGAAACAATGTAACAGTTGGTGGATAAGCCAAGAAGAGAGAGAATGGAGAAGGGAGAGGCGGTGGAGGAGATAAACATGTAGGGATTTATAAGTCTTTTCCTAAAATGATATACATGTCTTTGAAATTTTTATTAAAATGTGGGTGGAAAAATAGGACAATGGGGTGAGTTTAGTAACTTTCTAAAAGAAAGGGGGAAAACAATAGAAAATAAGAAATGTGTAGAGTCAGTTTCATGAATGGATAATTTTGAACTACATTCCAAACAGGAGAAGGAGATTTGGATGGTTTGGTTGGTGGTTGGAGGTGACAACAAACATCAAAGACAAAGTTGATGGATAAATTAAATTAGTGGCAACGTGAAAAGCATGGAATGGAACTGACGGGGACTTGCAATAAGAGTTAGGATTCTCTCTCTTTTCATTTCACCGTCTATGTATCTGTCGAGTGAAAAAGAACAGCATTATTTTTAGGAAATTTTGTCATCTTTATTGCGAACCAATTTATTTTATTCCCTAGCTACTATTGGTTTTCTTCTTCTTTAATTCTTTCTTTATTTATTTGTTACCTGACTCAGGACCTCAGGTTAAAGCCAACTCTTGGCCTCTTGATTCCCACCAAAGTTCTAGTTTTTCCTTCCTAATTATTTCTATATTCGTATAAATAAAAGATATAATATGGCATGTGTTAATAGTTTGTGCACAATCTTTTCAGGTACACTTACATGCATGCATCTGGATCTAGTTGAATTATATTCAATCCCCTGAAGTATCGAAATATAATAAATAATTAGCTCAAATTCTCTCCTTTTTAGAAAATGCCACTCTTTGTAAGAAATCAAAGGGGTACAAATAGATCTTCCAATAAAGAAAATTATAACCAGAAGTCTCAACAAAAATTACTACATCACAACACGTGCAAAACCAATGTTCTAAAAGACGATAGGTGCTAGTCAGGCGGCGGATTAGGGTCTAAGCGGATTTAATTAAATTTATTATATTTCGTGTAACAAGTGTATGTTTATACTTAAAATATATATAATTTCATCATAAACTACAAAATAGAATGACATATCTATTATGAGCTATTGGAATATAATGAAAATGTGGGAACAAGCTTATAATGTGTGTTCATTTAAGTATTCAACAAGTCTCTTATAATTTATTGAAAAAATAAAATGCAAAATGAAAGTTATCTATTTACTGTCTAAGTGAGTCGCAACCTAAGCAGGTGTCTAGACGGGCTAGACGGGTGCCTAAGCGGTCTAGATGGGCGCGTTAGTAGGTCTAGGCCCCCTTTCTTAATTTTCAAACGTCTAGGCATTAATCGGGACGGTGGACAACCGTCTAGCGCCTAGGCGGGGATTTTTAGAATAATGTGCAAAACATGTTTTCCTAGCTTATGAGCCACATTTGTGTATTCTTTGTGCAACTTTTGCAACTTTTCTTTAAATTTTATCTCTTTTAATATTTCCTTTATTCAACGAAGCTTATGTTTGAAAAATAAAATAAAATAAAGGATAATATTAGGGAGATCAAAATTTTAAACCAAATTTGCAAATCAAATGATGTGTCACCAGTAGAAAATAAACACGTTAATCAATACTTAAGTAATAATCCAATCATCAATAACACATCATTTGGTTTAAAAATTTGGTATCCCTAAAATTATCCTACTGTTATAAACTTATTGTTTAAGTGTGATTGTGTAAATCCTAGATTATATTTGATTCTAGTTATTCTTCCCTATTAGGACTTGTATTCCTTGGAGGTCTCTCTCTTATTACTATAAATAAAGGCACTGCGTAGGAGGAATAACACACATCCTCTACACAATCCTACAAACACAGCTCTCTCTATATTTTCTCTTTGTGCCGCCGGCCCCCTTCCCATGTCAGTTAAATATAGGCCATAACATGTTATTAGCACACTTCTACCACTGCGCTTAGGAATCTGACGTGGAAGCTTTCTACATTAAACCAGTTCACCAATATTATCACGCAATCAGGTTCTTCCAAAACAACGGCTTTTATCTCGATATTTTTGTAGCCCTGATAGCATGATCATTCATCATAATGCATGACCCAACTTTACGTTTTTCGAATTTTAGATTCTACATAAATTGTGTTTGCATTATATCCATAATTGTTGAATTATGTGAATTTGATATTGCCATGAATTGCATCAAATATATGTTCATTCATTAAAATTATATATGCCTTGAATTAATTGAAAAACAAAATAAATTTTTTTAGGGTTCCTCGAACCAATGACCCGAGCTGCAAAACCCGAGTCGCTAGCCCATGCCTGCAGCCTGTGTGGTTGAGCTGAGCCGCGTGACCACGAAGTCGGAGCCATTGGCTCCTGGTTTGAAACCCAGAAACAAACCTGATGCCTTCCATGGCGTCTTCTCCCTCATAGGTGGGCATGCAGCCCAACCTTAACCTTAGGTCACCATCCCGATGGCTTGAAGCTCGTCCACCGACATAGGTTGACCGAGATTCCTTCGAATCTCGTCGGATTTTTCAATTTTCCGATTCGAATTTCTAAGGTTTTGGTCAAAACGTTAAGATTTCTCCATCTCTGTTCTTATTCGTGATCTCCGTTAACTCACGAACTCGCCCCGAGGTTTTTGTCCCAAAACATGAACGCCTAAAGCGGCTGCGCTAGTCATAATCTTCGGCGAATGAACCCAGCAGCGGCTAGGATGTTTCTTTGGACACCTATGGCCAATTGGGCCAACCCAATTACCTCGGCCCAACTATGCAAATCTGAAAAGAAACAAATTTTTTTGCTGGGATCGCCTGCAGCGGCCCACTACCTTGGCTCGGCCCAACTTGCGACAACAACCCATGTGGCTTCGGTGTCCCCGTGCACGACGTCGCACCAAATCATAGCCTGCATCTGAAGAATCAGTGCACGGCACCGCGTACCACCTGATCCACACCTATCTTGGGCCTTTGGTATTTCGGGCCCGAAGCCCTCTTAGCCTGATCAGCCTATTCCAGCCCATTTTTTAGGCCTGGGTCATATGGATTTAATCTGCTCAGCCCACCCGTGGGTTTTGGCCCATGATTTTAGGCCCCGAGCTTAATTGTTTATTTTTTTAGACAATTTGGGTTTTATAAATTTTTCATTCGCACTTTAAATTTGGCCCAAAGTCCAAATAATTAATTCAATTATAGTTATTGACCTGAAGTTCTATTTGCATATTTCCTCGTTGCATATTTCTGTATATATATTTGTGTTTGGCTACAGGAACATATGAACCTGAAGTTCAACATGCCTTAACCTGAAATTTTCCTTAAAAACATCACCCATTAAAACCTGAAATTTTTTCTTGCGAATTTAAACCAATATATGTTTATTAGAACCTGAATGTTCTACTCTTATGTGAATGGATTGATATTTTTTTTCTCCATTACACTAATCACATCTTGTCCATTTATTTTGTGATATGAACATGTTGAATTTGAATAAACTCGACTTTACCGCTTTGGAGGTCTCTGGAGGGAACTACCTCAAGTGGGTCTAAGATGTGAAGCTCCACCTCACTGCAAAGAATTTGCGTCCTACCATTGAAGATGAGACAGACAACCCGGTTGGCGAAGCTAAGAAAGCCACTGTCATGATCTTCATCCAAAGACATATTCATGACTCACTGCAGATCAAGTACCTTGCTGAGAATGATCCACGAGCACTTTGGATCGCTTTGGTCACCAAAAGGATATCTTCTTGCTTGAAGCAAGACATGATTGGCAGCATTTGCACTTCCAAGACTTTAAGTCTGTAAATGAATATAATTTTGAAGTTTGTCAAATCCAATCATTTCTCATGTTCTGTAACGAGACCTTGATAGAAAAGGAACTCCTGGAGAATTCCTATTCGACCTTCTCTGGTGCTAATATTGTCTTGCAACAACAATATAGGGCTCAGAAGTTCACTAAGTTCTCAGATTTGATCTCTATTTTACTTATCGCTGAAAAGTAGAATCAGTTGTTGATGAAAAATCATCAAGCTCGACCTATTGGGACGACTGCTGTGCCTAAAGCATATTATAGCACAAACAAACGCCTAAAACGCCAAAATAGGCGTGGTAGTGGCGGACAAAAGCCAGCCCGTCAAGGTCAACAGAGCTAAGGCCCATCCAAGGGAGGAAAATGAGCCTAGAAGCGCCCTAACCTCGCATTCATGGCCTCAAACTTCAAGAATAAGGGCAACGCACCTGAAACCATAGATGCAGACATGTGATATCGCTATGGTTCCAAGGACCATTGGTCCCGTGTTTGCCGAGCTCCCCAAAATGTTATAGCTGATTATCATTCTCGTCGTAAGAAGTTTGAATCAAACTTTGTGCAAGTGGATGAACCGGAGAGTACCAAGATGAAGGTTTTTGACTTTCAAGATGATACCACCCCTATGGAAGATTAGAATCTTAGACATAAACTATTTTTCCAGTTGAAATTTAGACAATGGGGCCGAATTCCACCTAGTGGCTGAACCCCCCTTGTTTTTTGTTTAATTTTTAAACAATTTTTCTTTATGTTTGGATATTAAGTTTTTATTAATTACCATCCTTGAATACTTAAATTATTTTGAATGGATACTTGTTTTTAGAACTTTTATGCAAGTGATCGATTCAAATCGATTCAAATTAATTTTTATTCTAGGTATGACTAGTGGGAAAGTTAGTTGTCTGGCCGATAGTGAAACCACGTACACCATTTTGCATGAACGCATCTATTTTACTAACTTCATACCTAAAAATGCACCTCTAACAACCCTCTTAAGCCCATCCAACCTGATCGAAGGATACAATAAGGCACATATAAGGTTATCCAAGGTAGAATTTTGACCATTGATGAGGCACCTTATTCTCCACGTTCCAGAAGAACGTTGTTGAGTTTCAAGGACATTAGAGATAATAATTACCACGCTTAAACCTATGTAGAAGATGAAGTTGGATTTTTGTGCATAACTTCCTATGAATATGGCCAGATTCGTATTCTACAGAAGATGAAGCGTATCCCGAGTGGTCTGTATACTACGACCATATGCCCCATAGAAAGCTACTATGTGGTCGGTCCTACCTTTGGGACCACGCACGAAATTACACTTTGGCATGATCATTTGTGACACTTTGGATGAATAGCGATGCGCCGTATCCTCAAATCATCGCATGGGCATCCACTAACCTGAAGTTTAGGTTCAATTCAAGGAATCGCATGTCAAACCTATTCCACGAGAAAACTTATTATTAAGCCTTCTTATGACAAGATTCGTTCGAATTCTCGTATTTTTCTACAAAGGATTCAAGGGGACATTTGTGGACTGATTCACCCTCCATGCGGACTATTTAGATATTTTATGGTTTTCGTTGACACCTCCACAAGTTGGTCACATGAGTGCTTATTGTCCATAAAGAACACTGCATTCTCTAAATTGTTGGCTCAGGTTAATAAGCTCCAAGCTCACCACCCTAATTATCTAATGAAATCTATTCGATTGGATAATGCTGGATAATTCACATCTAAAATTTTTTATGACTATTGCATGTCGATTGGGGTTGAAGTTGAACATCCAGTACCCCATGTTCACACCCAGAACAGTCTGGCAGAGACATTCATTGAGTGCTTACAAATGATTGCTCGATCGTTGGTCATACGTACCAAGCTCCTGATCATTGCTTGGGGCCATGCAATATTGCACGCAGCCATGTTGGTCTGCCCGAGGCTTGTTGCGACCCAACCATATAACACCCTTTAGTTGGTTACCGGATACGAACCTGACATATCGCATCTGCGCATTTTTGGTTGTGCGATCTATGAGCCGATTTTGCCGCCCTTATATACAAAAATGGGGTCTCAACGAATAATTGGAATCTATGTCAGATATGATTCTCCTTCGATTATTTGTTACTTAGAACCTTTGACAGACAATTTGTTTACCGCTTGTTTTGCGAATTGTCACTTCTATGAAACAGTCTTCCTGTCGTTAGGGAGAGACAAAAATGTCAATGTTCCTGATGAGTGATGTGAATTATCGTGGACGACACCCATTTTGTCTCATTTCGATCCCCGTACTGCTCAGTCTGAAACTGAAGTGCAGCGCATATTAAATCTTCAGAGCGTAGCTCATAGCATGCCAGATGCTTTCACCGATCTAGCGTGAGTGACAAGATCACATATTCCAGCTGTGAATATGCCTGCAAAGATGGATGTACCAAATGTACGATGAACTTCCCTCTTGGAGGCCTAGGACGCAACTTTGGCCGATCTAAGTACATTAGCGGCTAGCTAATCATCGGCCCCTACACATAAGCGTGGTAGACCACTTGGTTCAAAGGATTGGCACCCTCGGAAGAGGAAACCCACGGCACAGGCACCTAAAGAGCCTACCGTGAATCCGACTATCGCCTACTAATTTTATCCAACTCATGAGGAAATTCTAAATTACAGAAGCGTCCTTGAAAAGACGAATCCACTTCCCTAAAATCGTGAGATTTTGGTCCATTATGCTAGCTTGGATGATGTTTGGTGTAGAAATGAGATGATCGTCGACGATGCATTAGCATATGCAGTAGCTACTGAGATCATGTTGAGCGATGACATTGAACCTCATTCCGTTGATGAATGTCGACGTAGAACCAATTGGTTAAACTGGAAACAAGCAATTTAAGTCGAACTCAATTCACTTGCGAAACGTAATGTATTTGAACCTGTAGTTCATAATTATCCACATGTGAAGCACGTTGGCTACAAGTGGGTTTTCGTTCGGAAGCGTAACGAAAAGAACGAAATTGTGCGTTACAAAGCTCATCTTGTTACGCAAGGCTTCTCACAACGCCTATGGATTGACTATGACGTAACTTATCCACCCATTATGGATGTGATTACTTTTCGCTACCTTACTAGTTTGGTAGTTTCAAAAAAACTGAGTATGCAGCTGATGGACGTAGTCACTGCGTATCTATATGGGGATCTTGATACGAAAATTTATATGAAAGTTCCCAAAGGACTTACATTAACTGGATCAAATATTTCCAAACCCCAGAACAAGCTCTCAATTCGGTTGAGGCATTACTCTACGGTTTGAAGCAATCTGGAAGAATGTGGTATAACCGTCTGAGTGAGTATTTGACTAGTAAGGGATATGTGAACAACGAACTATGCCCTTGTGGGTCCATTAAGAAGTCACATTCCGATTTTGCGATAGTTTCAGTATATGTCGATGACATGAACCTTATCGGAACTTTTGAAGAGCTCGTGAGAACTGCTGCGCACTTGAAGTCGGAATTTGAGATGAAAGAACTAGGAAAGACTCGATACTGTCTCGGTCTCGAGATAGAGCACCGTTTGGATGGAATCTTAGTACATCAATCGAACTAGACCCAGAAGGTGTTGCGCCACTTTAACGAGGATAAAACAAAGCCTTCGAGTACTCATATGGTCGCTCGATCGCTAGATGCAAAACAAGATCCCTTTCGTCTGGAGGGGGATGATGAAGAGATTTTGGAGCCTGAAGTTCCTTATCTAAGTGCGATATGCGCTTTATTGTACTTACCCTAATGCACTAGACCCGACATCTCATTTGCTGTTAATCTTTTGGCAAGATACAGTAATGCACCAACACGCAGACATTGGACTGGTGTTAAAGACATTTTTCGCTACCTTAAGGGTACTACGGATTTGGGCTTGTTCTATCCCTATGAATCCTCGAGTGATGTCGCACCCTCTTATCTCAAGTCGATTCACGCCTTATTGGTTATGCCGACGTAGGATACTTATCTAATCCGCTCAAGGCGCACTTTCAAACGAGTTATGTCTTTACCATTGGAGGCACCGCAATCTCTTAAAGGTCAACTAAACAAACCTTAGTTGACACTTCGTCTAACCATGATGAAATTCTCACCATACATGAAGCAACTCGAGAATGCTTTTGGTTGAGAACAGTTGTGGGCAATATTCGAAGCTCCTGCGATCTTTACCACATCGTTGATGTCCCGATGACGATCTATGAAGACAACGCAACATGCATCGAACAACTCAAGAAAGGTTACATCAAAGGAGACAACACCAAGCACATTGTGCCGAAGTTCTTCTTCTCACATCAATAACAAGTGCATCAGAAGATTGAAGTCACGCAAATCCGTTCACAAGACAATCTGGCAGACCTCTTCACCAAATCACTACCGAATGCGATGTTTCAGAAGCTTGTTCAAGGAATTGGTATGCGTAAACTTTTTGAGTTGTAACATTGCTAGTTCTCTTTGGAATTGTATCAAACTCAAGGGGAGTATCCTAAAGTATACTTGCTTGATCTTAATGTATTCTTTTTCCTATGATTAGGAGCATTTTTCCCATTGGGTTTTTGCTACCTAACGAGGTTTTGACGAGGCACCCACCTTGGGTTAATCATATCCTTGATGACGTCCCGTAGACGTTTCACTTGACTTTGCATTACTCACGCATTTTTCCTTAGACTACAGGTTTTGTCCCTACTCGGGTTTTGCATTACTAAACAAATATATGTCCTCTACATGATGCCGAATCTACTTGAGTATTTACACACTCAAGGGGGAGTGTTATAAACTTCTTATTTAAGTGTGATTGTGTAAATCCTAGATTAGATTTGATTCTAGTTATTCTTCCCTATTATGACTTGTATTCATTGGAGGAGAAAGATTTCTTCTCTCGCTTATTACTATAAATAAAGGCACTATGTAAGGGAAATAATACACATCCTCTACACAACCCTACAAACACATATCTCTCTATATTTTCTTTCTATGCCGCCGACTAGACCTGGCATTCGTGTCGTGTTTTCCATGTTCGTGTCGTTTTCGTGTCATACCCGATATCTTAACGGGTCGTGTCGTGTAACACCCGTTAAAATAAACGGGTAAAATGACCCGACCCGAAATCGACCCGATAATATTAATAGGTAATATGATCCGACCCGTTACCCGTTAAGGAAAATATATTTTAAACCAATAAATAATCAAATGAAAAACATAATACTAAATAAGTATATACATACCATATTGTCACATCCAAAACATAAAAATGCATTTTTCTTTTAAGTATATTTTCACTTACCTAAAGTCTTTAATAGTTTTTTAATTAATGTAGAAGTGTAAAAAAATATAGAAACAAATATAGAAACACTCGTAATGACAAGTTTTACAACTTTCATGAAGAGCTTAACTTCGAAATTCGCTACTATAATCATATAAATCATAGAACAAAATTTAACCGTTGATTGTTGTTTACATTTACGCTTCATTGTTCTCATCAAATTTTGTTTTTTCAGATTTTCTTTTTTGAAAACTTGATCTATTAGAGGATGCAGGAAGATGAACGGTTTGGATCGTTGATATTATATTCAGAGTTTTACGGTTAGTGAAAATATTGCTTGATGTTTATAAAGTTTCTACAAACTATATGACATCGACTCATATTTCAGTTAACCGTAAATATCGAAACGTGATATCAAAGATCTGAACCGTTCATCTATCCGCCAGATGATCATGTTTTCAAAAAAGAAAATTTTAAAAATGAAATTCAGTAAGAAAAATAAAGCGTAAATGACAATCGATGGTTAAATATAAATTTAAGGTTTATGAATTATAGTGTTGGATTTCGAAGCTGGCCCCTTCATGAAAGTTGTAATCACTATGAGTGATTGTATATTTTTTTTTTACATTTTTTACCATTCTACAATAATTATTATTAATTTTATTAATTTTGCCCTCAAATAAAAAACATTATTCATGAAGGTTTAAAATTATCAAAATAAATTTTTACATTATTAATTTTGCCCTCAATTAAACTTTAAAATTATCAAAATAATTTTTTTCTTAACGGGTAGAAACGGGTTACCCACTTGTTACCCGTGTGTATACCCGTTATTAACGGGTTCTTAATGGGTCACCCGATAAGTTATCGTGTTGACCCGAAACCCGTTATTTTCGTATCGTTTTCGTGTCGTGTCACCCTGTCATGTCAGAAACTGCCGGGTCTACCGCCGACCCCCCTTCCCCTGTCAATTAAATATAGGCCACAACACCTACTCAAAATTAAAACTCATGAGCCATATTATTCAACTATCCTTAGAATATAAGAGCACTAAAGATGAATGATCCTCCTCCTCTTTTGTCAACTGATTAATGACAAATAGAGCATCTGATTCCTCTATGGTGGAAGACAATCCAGCGTCCAACAACATTTTCAATCTGAAGAAAAAGTCCGAAATTAGCTCAAATTCTTGTCTAGCTTTATTCAGATGTGAGATTTGGATTTGCATTTTTCTATGGATGGTGCTATCAACGTATTTATGTTTACCCCTCACACGTTATTTTAAATTTTAGCAGTCTGAATGAATAGAATAAAATCAACAAATAAAATTAATAAAAATGCGTGAAATAAAAATGAGTGTATGAAAAACACTAATTTTTTTATGAGAGGATTTGTATACTTCTCTTCTGGCACATTCTTAAAATACACATACTATTTACACGTTTAAATAAGAACCGGTAGAGTGACATGGACGGATGAGATAACCCTATGGCTTAAGTTACAACCGGGTTAACCAAATCCGAATTACAAACCCGGTATTTCTCTATCTTCCACTTCAGCGTCTGTCACTCTCCACCTCCCTTCCCTCAACCCTTTCCAGACCTGGGAGTACTGCTACCATCGCCAACTACTCATTTGGTTTCCGACACATCGCAACTGAAGCAATAAAATCTCTTCAACCAAATAAACCTTATAATTTCTTTCAATTACTCAATTGGCAGTTTATGTATTTGAAGTGTTCATGCTGCAGCTTTTCTAGTTGTGGAGTTGAATAAGTCTAATAACAATGAGGATCATAGCAAATCAAAGAAATAAATGCTGAATTTGACTAATGCTCGGAGGTGGGGTGCCTTGTTTTTTTATAATAATTAAAACTCCAAAATGAATTTGTAAATTGAAATCTGCTTCTCTCTTTGATGGCTGACTCGTTTTGCTTGGAGAAAAGGAAGCCATGGGTCATGGGTGTGTTGCAGAACCAGGGAGATGAATTAGACGATGGGTTACGTGGCTGTGTTGATAATTTTGTAGGGAAACAGAGATTGGTGGAGGTCGGAGAGGGGACTGAGGGTTATATTCCATGGGTGGAGGTGTTTGGGCAGTGGTGGTGCTATGGCAAAGGAAGGTGGAGAAAGGTATGGGAGGCGCCAACGTAGAAGAAAAAGGAAAAGCTAACTTTCGGGTTTCAAAGTTTCTGTTGGCTCATAAAAGATCCGGTTGTAAAATAAATTAAATTTTGAACAGCGGCCGCTAAGATTGTCTAATGGTTGATAAATAAATGTGTAAATAACATGTGTACTAGAGAAGCTCCCCTTATTTTCTTATGGTCGGGCAATTTGGGTTGGGCTTAACGTGGCCGAATAATCTCTATATATGAAATCAGCAGTCTAATTTGGTGAACATTTGATTATTCATTATTTGATAGAAAAGAACAATAAACAACTATCCAAATAAAATAAAATAAAATCAAAATTGTGATATCATACAATTCACAAATTAAAAAAAAAAAATTAGAAAAAGAAAAGAAATTCAAACGTAAAGGAGATAAACTCCACCACATATTCGACACAACGCTGTTCCTCTCAAACAACGGCTTCCACTGTTTCTCAAATCTCAATGATCATTCTGCAGTATACCTCACGCGGTTTCTCTCAAACTCTTCTGTAAAAGAATTTTTCATTTTTTTTAGATGATGAAATTTAAGATTACAAAGAAATTTTAAAATGATGGAACTTTATTTTCTAAAATTTGTGAATTTTTTTATTTGGTTAACCTAAAAGAATAATAGAATTTGAATACATAATTTGTTTTTAATTTAACTCCCACTCATAAAAATTTGGAGATAACACCTGTGTATCTGGAATTTAAATTTGGGAATTGGAAGTCCCAAATTCTAAAAAAAATTTCCACGCGGAAATTCTAAATTTCTATGTTTATGAATCCAAACGAGGAAATTGATGCATGTCAATTTATAAATTTTGACTTTTGTCAAAATTTCAAGTTTATTTCCCTCGTTCAAACATAGTATTATAGTTTGGGGTTGAAGAATAAAATGAGTGCAACCTTAAATAGTTTCTTCTTTGGATTTTTCCATTTTCTCTTTTTCTGGCTTTTGGTTTATTCCGTGATCGTTTTACGCAATTCTACAGTGTATGAGTCTAATCCCACTCCTAACATGTACTTTTCACTCTCTCTCTCTCTCTCTCTCTCTCTCTCTCTCTCTCTCTCTCTCTCTCTCTTATGAATTTTTTTTCATTTGTTTTCTAAATCCTTTAATTGCAGCACAAAATTGTGCACCTAGAGTTTTTTTTTCTTTTCTTTATAATCTTACCACTTTGAATTTGCTATTTGGTCTTAACCAGATTGGAATATATATATATATATATATATATATATATATATATGTCTTTTATTTATGAATTTGTTTCTAAATGGTAGGGAAATGAGGAGAGTCTGGCAAATGTCAAACGCTTGTGATAGTTTGATTTTTTTTTTCTCTCAGAAGAAACAATCAACAAGGAACACAGTGCAAACATTGAAGGGATGAGTTTGTTAACCTTTATCAATCTTAATTTTACCTTTCAACACCATCTCACCTCTCTCTTTGTTAGCATCTAATTGGGTAATTTTTTAACTTTTGTAGTAATTTTTCAGTTCCAACAGGTAATTCTTCATTTAATTACTTAATCTTTCAATTGCCACAAATATGTTATCTTTTGAGCATTCTAGCTTTTTCTTATGACCATAGCCCTTAATTATTGTTAAAAATTAAAATGCAATGGTATTTACATAAAGTATTGAAGACTGTGATGAAGATTTTTCTTAGTGGTCAGGATGGTAAAGGTTTACATATGTATAATTTTATTCATGTATGTTTTTTTTGTTTTTTTCATTTGTTCTTCTTTTTCAAGTGTAGAACAGTAGAAGCAAATGTACATGTATAGGCATGGTATGTGTTTTTTCTTTCTTTTTTTCTTTCTTTTATTGTTAACTTAAAATTTAAATTGTACCAATTTCAGTGCTTCATAACATTTCAAGAACACTCCTAAAGTCGGGAATGTAACTTGGATTTATATCTCAATTTGTTGAGAAAAAACTTATATACACTAAACATATACAGATCATGGTTTGATATTACATTGATTCGCCAAATTGTTGTACCATTTTCTCATTCATGCATATTCGGTTTTCTCACATTTATCGCGAAGGGAATCAGGTGGCGGGTTTAGCAAACTTTTTGTGTTGATAATGACACACCCCGACCCGGGATGTCCACTTGAACTCCGAATCGAGCTGTGGTGGCTGACACCATGAAGGTGACGAAGCCATAAAGTGTAGTGATGTGGAAAATGTGAATAAATTTAAACCTTCCTAAATGTAAGAATGCGCATGTGAGCAGGAATGAACATATTTCACACGTGATGTCAGAGCATAAGTAAAGTACAATAAAGGTAAAAGAGGAATTATACTGTCGGTAGTATACCCACAACAACAATTTGCTAGAAATCCTCGTCGACAAGATAGCTCAGCCACTAAAACCTGGAGGGGCGAAAAATAAGGGTGAGTGAGCCTGAAAATAAAGCTTTGTAAAAACCTTTTTGAAAACATAATAACCCATCACCGTAAAACAAATATAGTTTCCAAAATATACATATATACGTATAGTATGAAAATACTTACCAGAGCCAGCAGTATCTCAAGAATGCAATACATCACTACTTTCGAAAATAAACACATAACGTCCATAATCACCTATTCTCGCATAAATAAATATATCATATCGAGTGCTCATCGACATATGTTGACACACGAGTTCATGCAGACGTATTCTGACGTGAACATGACTGGGTGAAATAATGATTTACGCTCTAGTACTACAATCACGTTAAGACTGACGCTATGCGCATCACATACGAGTCCTAATTGCCTATAGCAATCTAGGACATGACTGGCACCTACAATGGATCCAAGGTGAGCATACGGTGCAATGTAAACATACACGTGAAAGACTGGCCTTGGCTCGGGCAAGTACTAACACCAGTGCAGCAAACGATGAGCAGATAACATAAATATAGTCATGCCACATTGATTCAATAATTCTAGTCTACATAATATTATTCATAGTCGTAAATCTAATTAAGGCATCCCGTGGGATTTATAATGGTTTCCTAATTCTCATTGTTACGTCATTTCCTATAAACATCAATTTAATTACGGCAGTCGCATAGAATATTCATTATTAAATGTATATATGGAAACTAAACAAATATATGTATATATCAAAGAAAAGACCCATCACAAATCATGTTGTCAGGTCGAACCCGCCTCGCGGGCATTGAAGATCCTTGCTATGCATTTCACCTAGAAACGAAACCATCTACATAAATATGTAACGTACTAACATAAAAACACATTTTTGTACAAAGTACGGCTAATAAAGGAACTATTTTAAAATGGTCGAATTTTAGAAAACGGACGACGGATTCGGCACATCAAGAAACCTAAGGAAGGACCTCGGGTTCCTCCATGCACCGACGCACGCGCTGGACGCGCCACCCGCGGTGGCTCCCACGCGTGCCTACGCGCCTGTGAGTACGATAGTACTCGCCTTCCTCACGAGTTCCTGCAATTTTGCAGGTTGCAGAGCCATTTTTCGAGCTCCATTCGAGCTCATTTCTCACTCATTTTCAAAGTTCTATATATGGATTTGAAACTAGGAATGAGGGGGAAAGAAATATACCAGTTTGAGGTCTAAATGAGGTATACGAAGATTGGAAAAATGGCCTCGAAATGGCCTGATGGCCACAATTCGATTTCCAGAAATCTAGAGAAAAACTCCCCCGAGGTATTTCTTGATCGGGGTATTGAGAAATCTTGCTGGAGTTGGCTTAGTTAGGTGGCTATGCACTGTTTCTTTCTCCATACCAATGGAGGTAAAAGGGACGAGAAAGAGACTGAGAGTTTAGGAGAAAGGTTTAAGAGGAACAAGGATGTGGTGGTGGTCGGGTGAAACATCGTCATCGGGGCTCCGTTTTTTGGGAAGACCTTCTCGACCTCTCTACGTGTGCGGAGAAAAAGGGAGTCTGAGAGGGATGAAGATAAGAGAGAAGGGAGTAAAAAGAGATAATTAGAAGATAAAGAAAGAGAGAGATATAGAGAGAGAGAGAGAAAGAATGAATGAGGCGTCAAATAGAGTTGGAAGACACGAGAGTCAGGGAGGAGTATGGGGTGTGGGCCCCACGTGGTACACAGCCCAAGGCCAAAAACAAAATCAAATTATCTCCCGTAAACGTGAAATTACTAAAATGCCATTTACGATTGTAGTTCCGTAAAATTTTAACCATAACTCCGATTTCGATTCCATTTGCGCCTACGCGTTCGTACCATCGAGTACTTCGAGAATACGGTAAAATAGTAGCTCGTACGTGTCACGAAATGACAGTCAACAAAAGTCAACACTCTTGTCACTAAGGGCATTTCCATCAATTCACTCTTTTAAAATTAATAAAAGCATAAAATTAGGGACGGGTTGCTACAAATGATGTTGAAGTTCATTGGTGGGATTCTTGTCTACCATGTATAGCTGCATCTTTTGCTCATAATCTTTTGGGGCTTCCAAATTTTCGTTTCTTAGGAATGTCTTGGTTAATTTATGTTTCTAATAGTTTTCTACAACTTTTTAGGGTAAGGCTTCATATCCCCTCTAACTTATTGTATCTTTATTTTGTTCTTCTTAATTGTATGATAGCAATGCTAGAGTGAAAGAGATATGTTGTTTTAATTAAACTAAAAAAGAAAAAAAAACTATCATTACCAAACATAAAAACTTTCTTTTCAAATTTTTATTCATAAAAATCTTAATAGACTATTATTAACACTTCAAAAAAATTATATATGATGCATTTCTTTCTAATGAAGAAAAATAAAAAAGGAGTGTAATGACCACCCAAAACCTTTTTTTTTTTTTCATTTTGTGAACCAAGTTCTATGGATTGAGAATTTATCTCCAGAATTTGGATCTTATTTGAACTAAAAAAGGATTTCAATGGTACGTTTTTGGGTCCAACGGTGCGTTTGGCGACAATGCTTGATGAAGGGCTCCAAGACTAGTGGATCAGACATGAATAGGACCATTCATGCACAACTGATCTGCAAAAAACGTACGTAATTGTACCAATTGGTTTCTTAAATGGATCTGAATTCTCTCAACTCCTGTTCTCCTTCCCTCCTTTCTTTTTCCAGCTGTTCATTCCATTGCCAATATGATTCAAAGCTCAAGAATATGCCACGTCACATACAAGAACACTCATACTTCTACAACACGAGAATAACCCAAAACGACGGAGTAATGTTGATAATTTCCTTCCGAGCGGTGGAGCTTTAATTTGATGCAAAGCGAAGAACCAAATCTTTAAGATAAATCAGTGCAATTTTTTCACAAGTAAAGCTTTGAGATCTATTTCATATTTTTTTAATCATATAGAGTATAATTTTATATGTAAGACAATATTATTCACATACTCATTTTTATCTCTCACACGCTCTTGTTAATTTTTGTCTTTTGATTTTTTTTCAATTCTTTCGATCCGACGGCCAAAATTTAAAAAAGATATGTGAGAGGTAACAAAAGGCGTGTGGATAGTTACACCTTATTTGTATCCTTCAAAAATGTAAGCGGTGAACAATGAAAATGGAGAGAGGAAGCCGACTTCTTCAGTTCTTGTTATTGCAGAAGCATCTAATCTATGCCATGCAAATTATCACAATTTGAAGCTCATAGAAAACAAAACTTAACAACATAGTGTATCAATCCAACTGGAAGTTTGTATTCAGTTCTTGTTATTGCAGAAGCATCTAATCTAAACCCTAATTTAATTACCATGGAAGCGTTTCACAAAATCGCAGCGAGAGGAGCGAATCGCAGAAGGCAGCGGAAAAGGCTGCGTAGAGAAGACGCCGTACGTCGACTTTCTTGTAGGTTCGTTTGGGTTTAAAGGGTGAGAATTGTTGTTAGTGGCATGGCATTATCTGAAGCATTGAATCACATTGAATGGAATGAATGAGAGATTTTTCAACCAGTCGAAAGACGAGCATATACCATAAGTCATTGTACAAGTAAAGAAATACTTGAAAAGAATAATTTCTTTATGTTCGTATATTAACATATAACATATATACCCGTGTTTCGAGCACTTGAAATATTTCTCTAAATGAACAGCTAAAATGAAAGGAGGAGAAGAAAAAAAAAACTAGAAGAAAGTGAATCTGAATCTATCTTTTTTAAATAGAAACTTTAATGAAAAACTTCCGGTATTGTTCACTTTAACGAAAACCTACATTTTTACACTAAAAAAATCAATCATAATACTATTCACTTTACATTTTATTTTGTCATTATCATTGAAACTCAAAGTTTTCAAATCATTTTTTTAAGTTTTTCTTTTTTAAATACGAATCCTTGTCCCTTGATCCAATAGAAATCGAGCAAACAAAAGTACTTGTTTTGCTTTAATCGGAGTATTGAATCTCACAACTTGTACTGAAATTGATATGATTTGATTTACAGATCAATGTTCTAAAGATTCCCTCTCAATTTTAACCATTTGAATTAGGGAAATGGATCATCTCCGAATTCATTTCTCCTAATTTACCAAATTAGGGAATTCATGCTGTTGAAATTTGATAAAATAGCTACAAACAGGGGCCCACTTTAAAAGTTATAATAACTTCGACTGTTGAATCAAATTTTAACGGCACAAATTCCCTGATTTGATAGATTAGAAGGAAGGGATTCGGAGAGGGTCTCTTCCCCAAATTTAGTATTGAGTAAATGGAAGCATCTCCTCAAACTTGGCCAGATCCTTTTCATGGGGATCATAGGGATCTTATGATCGTGACCGTTCATCGTACATCGTGCGATCAGAAATCATTTCAAAATTTAAAATTTAAATATAAATAGTACATAACGAAAACTGACCACGTGATGTACGATGAACGGTCACGATCACGGGATTCCTAGGATCCCCAGAAAAAAGATCCTGTGAGGATCCTTTCCCTCAAACTTAATCACTTGAATTTTTTTACTGGTGACCAAGTTATGCGTGAAGAAGCCATGTTCTTCCAATAAGTTGCAGGAATTCAATTATTTAGATTAAATTTTGTAATTATATGACATGTTGTTGATAATTAAATTATTATTTAAGTATTCATTAATATTTTTATTTTCTATAATAAAAAATTACATAATTTGTAAATTTGCTTTAAAAAGTTAATTTACTTAGTATTATTTCTTTTATTTTTCTTTGGTTGATACACCAATCCCAATGTTTTTTTTTTTTTTTTTTTTTTTTTTTTTTCCATTTACCAGTACATAGGTACTCTGAATTTTTTATTTGTTTCTAGATACAAAGGTGACTTTGAAACTAATACACAATTTTACAGAGTTTTAGTGGAACTAGCCTTCATGCACGCGTGTAAGCGCGTGCAGAAGGCATTTTTTAAATCACGGCATGCTACACGCGACTTACACGTTTTAAATGTATTTATATGCGTAAATTGACAAAAGGAAAGTCAAATATTTGAAGTAAATGAATAATCTTAGATCATGCTAGAAAAAAACCTCTCACAAACCAATTAAAGCAGCTAAAGTCACATAATAAAATCGATATTTCAATTTCTATCTACATTCTATTGAATTTACATTAAGAATCAAGAAAATAATAAACAACTGATTGAATCACATTATTACTAGCCCATTGTGAGGCTAAACCCACCCATTTCCCCTTAGTGTAGATAATATTGTTTGTTAAAAAAAAAAAACAATCATTTGACTGTTGCAGTCATATTTAGAATTGGAATGTGATTGTGTAAATCTTAGTGTATCTAGGGATATCTTTGAATATTCCCCTTAGTAATTAATATCATATTAAAGTTGTAATCATAAAAGGGTAAGGATTTAACCTATCATACTACTATAAATAAGGGCACAATGGGGCGATGCAACACACACCTCACAATTAAATCTCTTTATACTCTCTCTTATTACCGTCGTCATTCCCTCTCTATTCCTTTATAATAGTTTAGTTAAATAGGTCTACAACACATCATCAGTACGCTCTTCCCATAAGCTAAGGAACTGAAGGATCGTAGGAGGGGGCTCTCTTCTACAAAATTCAAAGGCTTTTATTTGTTTTCTGACAATCAGGTACACTTAAAATAAAGTAAGATATTTGAAACGACCATGAAGCATGAAAATATTCCCCATGATGCATGAACACCCCTATGTTTATATATATATATATATATATATATATTTCATATATTTGTCAATATATATATATATATATATGTATATATATGTTTTATGTATTACGCAATTATATTGCTATGTGGAATTTGTGAGTCAAAGCATATAAATAAATTAGAATAAATTTAGGGTTTTTCAAACCCTAGTTATGTCGGAAAAAAAAATTGGGAACCGTTCGGCACGGCTGCCGCACGACCTTGGCACCTCCGCTAAACCATCACCGCTAGCCTGAAGCCCAACCGCATGGAGCATATCATGGAATGGTGTCGTTTTGACACATTTAGACCACACGGCAGCAGCTTTTGGGCTTTACTGCGCTGACCCAGACACCCCAACCAAGAAAGTCTGCAGCCTTCTTAGCCTGTTGTCCCGCGCGTCCCTGGCACATCTCCAGCAGCTCACTAGGCTTCAGCCCAGTCTTTAGCCCACTCACCCGTAGCCTTTGCTGCTAGGCTTGACCTACCCCAACCCAAAAACTCGAAACCCAACTACGGTTGGACTTCCCCATACCAACCCGCAAGCCAGCCCTGGGCTGGGCTTAACCCGTGCTTGGTTTTTAGGCCCAAACCAGCAGCTTTTTGCTGCTGGGCTCCCTAAACCACACGACGCAGAGGCCTGCAGCTCTTCCGTGACCCAATAGGCCTACAACCGCATTGCAGGGCCTATCCCAGTGATACCTTTTTCGACCCAATGCCAATTTTTGGCATCTCCGCATTATAAATCATGCCCAAATAATTTTTTGCGGTACTTTGGTTTACGCTAATTAATTCGGATTTAATTATCACTTGGTTTTTCACCAACTGAAGCTAATATGACCCGTTTTTCATTATTTTGCTTCCATGATCGATCCCGTTTAGTCACGATCTATTGAATTAATTAAAAGTGACCTACAGTCCATTAATCTGATAATTAATCCAAAATTATTGACCTGAATATCACTTTTGGACATTAACGATTCAATCATTTATTTTTATACTTTGAATCGTTGACATCATTTCGTAGTCCCGAAGCTCTCACACTTGAGTTCCCGAAGCAACTTAAATCTACTACACTTAAATCAGCATATTGTATTATGTGTTCTTGCAGGAACCTCTCCTTTATGAACTAATCATTCATAAAACTAAATTGAACATATAGTTTCATATTTAGTGTCTTTGAAACCCGAAGTTTTCATTCAAAATTTACCATATGAAACCCGTAGTTTTCATGCATAAATTAAACCAATACATGTCTATAGAACCCAAATGTTCTACGATGTATGTTTATGGATTACCATCTGACTAACCAAGTTTTTGTTGTACCCTCCGTTTTAGGGACATGTCGAACTTGAACAAGCTCGATTTCACTGCTCTGGAAGTATCCGGAAGAAACTACCTGAAGTGGGTCCAAGACGTGAAGCTTCATCTTACTGCAGGGGGTATTAGAGCCACCTACCGATGACAAACTAATCGACGAAGCTCAAAAAGCTAGTGCAATGATCTTCATTCGAAGACACATCTATGATGCACTGCAGACCGAGTACCTTGCTGAGAATGACCCACGCACCATCTGGCTTGTTCTGGCTGACCGTTTCGAACACCAGAAAGACATTTACTTGCTTGAAGCAAGACATATCTTTGCTTCCAAGACTTTAAGTTCGTGAATGAATACAACTCTGAAGTTTGTAGATTCCGATCACTGCTTAAGTTCTATAAAGTAGAATTAACCGAATCATATCTCCTAGAGAATACCTATTTGACCTTCCATGCCACCAATATTGATCTCGATTTTACTTCTCGCTGAAAAGCAAAACCAGCTTTTGATGAAAATTCATCAAGCTCGACCTACTGGCTCGAACGCCGCGCCTGAAGCGCATGCGACCAATTCTAGTAGCCATAAATAACGCATAAATCGTCGTGGCATTGATAATGGGCGGCAAGCCCCACAGCGAGCCCAAGGTCAATAGAATCAAGGCCCACCCAAGGGGGGAATTTACCCAGAAGCGCCAACCCCTTGCCTCTAAGGCCCCAAACTTCAAGAATAAGGGAAAAGCTACCGTTCAATCAGCTTTCACTAAAATGGACATGTGCTACCGTTGTGGATCAAATGATCATTGGTCACGTGTATGTAGAGCTACCCATAAGGCCATTGTTAAGTATCATTCCCGTCTTGAGTCTAACTTTGTGCATGTGGATCAACCTGAAGATGCTACTACATCTATGGAGATATCAGATTTTCAGAAGGCATCAGCTCCTATGGACGAATAAGTGTTATTCTTATAGACATGTTTTTAAGGTGTTTTACCCCTAGTGGCCGAACCCACTAAGAGTGGCCAGACCCCCTTAATTTATAGGTTTATGGTTTAATTTTTGGACAATTTTTCTTAGTATTTAGAATAATTTGCTTGGTTTTGGTTTGTTTTGAATTATGGATATTATTTCTCGAGTTGATTAATTGAATGAATGGAATT
The DNA here is from genome assembly GCA_035220775.1 of Malus fusca. Lineage (NCBI taxonomy): Eukaryota > Viridiplantae > Streptophyta > Magnoliopsida > Rosales > Rosaceae > Malus > Malus fusca. Next base: position 20,734,050 of record CM069059.1, on the reverse strand, counting down.
ATATTTATGATGTGACCAATTCAATCAATTTATTTCTAGGTATGTCTAGTGGAGAAGTTAGTTGTCTGGCTGATAATGCTACCACTCACACCATATTGCGTGAGCGACACTATTTTACTAACTTTGTACCTAAGAAAGCACCTCTGACAACTCTTTCAGGCCAATCTAACCAGATTAAAGGATACGGAAAAGCCCGTATCATGTTGTCTAATAGTACCGTCTTAACCCTTAAAGAGGCCTTCTATTCTCTACGTTCCGGAAGAATGTCGCTAAGTTTTAGAGATATTCGAGATAATCAATATCATATTGAAACCATTGAAGATAATGGATTTGAATTTCTTTGTATCATTTTTTACGAGTATGGCCAAAAACGTATTCATGAGAAGTTGGAACGTCTCCCGAGTGGGTTGTACATCACAACCATTCGCGGCATAGAAGCCCAACATGTGGCCGACCCTGTGCCTAAGTTCCAGAGCAATTTGCTACTTTGGCATGACCGTATAGGACATCCCGGATGTGACATGATGTGCCGTATCCTCAAATCATCATATGGGCATCATTTAGCTCCTTACGTTGGATTCCCGCCATGCAAAGCGTGTTCTTTAGGGAAGTTGAATCCTCAACCCTCGATTACAAAGATTATTCACAACCCTCATAAGTTTCTTCAGAGGATTCAAGGGGATATTTGTGGATCTATCTAACCAACATGCAGACCATTTAGATACTTTATGGTGTTCGTTGACGCATCGACACAATGGTCACATGTTTGCCTGTTGTCCACACGCAACGCTGCATTTGCGAAATTCCTAGCATAAATTATTAAGCTAATGGCTCACCACCCTGATTATCCGATCAAGTCGATTCGATTGGATAACACTGGAGAGTTTATGTCACAAACTTTTGACGATTATTGCATGTCAGTAAGGATTGAAGTGGAACATCCTGTACCCCATGCTCACACCCAAAACACCCTAGCAGAAGCTTTCATAAAGCGCCTTCAATTGATAGTTCGAACTTTGGTTATGTGAACCAAACTGCCAGTATCTGCTTGGGGTTATGCAATATTGCACGCAGCTATGCTGGTCCGCCTAAGGCCCACCGTTACCTAACCTCATTCACTGTTACAATTGGTTACTGGATACGAGTCTGACGTTTCACATTTATGTGTGTTTGGGTGTGCAGTCTATGTGCCAATAGCACCGCTACTACATACCAAAATGGGTCATTCGAGAAAAATGATAATCTATATCGGTTATGATTCACTATGTAGAGCCCTTGTCAGGAGATCTCTTTACCGCATGCTTTACGGATTGTCACTTTGATGAGACAGTCCTCTCATCGTTAGGAGAAGATAAGCATGCTAACATTCCTAGAAAACGTCGCGAATTGTCGTCGTATGCTCCTATTATGTCTCATCTAAATCCCCGCACTGCCCAGTCTGAAACTGGGGTGCAACAAATTATAAATCTTCATAGAGTTGCTCAGAGCATGCTAGATGTTTTTGCTGATCCAGCTTAGGTGACAAGATCACATACCTACTGCAAACGCACTTACAAGGATATATGTACCCTGCCTACGTCATAATCCCCCCTAGGAAGGCTGGACTATCCCTGAATGTGGGGAGGCTGCACCTTCCACGCGACCCAGTACATTGGTGGCTAGCCAATCATCTGCTTCGACCTTGAAGCGTGGCAGACCCCTTGGTTCAAAGGATTCACAACCCCGGAAGAGGAAATTAGTACCAACTAGTGACCTTTGTTTGAATTCGACCATTACTTACTCATCTGTTCCAACGCATGAGGTTATTCTAGATTAATGTGATGTCTTAGACGAGACAACCCGCCATCCCGAGAATCATAAGATTTTGGTCCGCTACGCAGTATTGGATAAGGTTTGGAATCGGAATGAGATGATCATCGACGATGCATTTACGTACACAGTAGCTACTGACATTATGCTTAGCGATGACATTGAACCAAGTTCCGTTGATGAATGTCGTGTAGAACAAATTGGTCAAACTGGAAACAAGTAATCCAAGTCGAACTCGATTCGCTTACGAAATGTAAGGTGTTTTGACTTATAGCTCATACTCCACCACATGTGAAGCCTGTGGGCTACAAGTGGGTTTTCGTGAAGAAGCGTAATGAGAAGAATGAAATAGTGCGATACAAAGCACGCTTCATAGTGCAAGGCTTTTCTCAGTGCCCTGGGATTGATTACGAAGAGACATATTCCCCCGCAATTGTGGTTATAACATTCTGCTACCTAATCAGTTTGGTAGTTTCTGAAAAACTGAATATGCAGCTTATAGGCGTGGTAACTGCGTATCTCTATGGGGATCTAGATACAAAAATATATATGAAAGTTCCAGAAGGACTTCCATTGACTTGTTCAAATAATTCTAGACCTTGGAACACTCTCTATATTATATTGAGGAAATCACTCTGCGGATTGAAACAATTCGGGCAGATGTGGGATAATCGTCTGAGTGAATATTTGACAAGCCAGGATTATGTGAACAACGAATGATGCCCATGCGTGTTCATAAAGAAGTCACATTCTGGATTTACAATCGTTGCAGTTTATGTCAACGACATGAACCTTATCGGAACTCCAACAGACCTTGAGGAAATTGTCGTTCACTTTAAATCAGAATTTGAGATGAAAGATCTTGGGAAAACTCGATATTGCCTCGGCCTGGAGATCAAACATTGTTCGGATGGAATCCTAGTACATCAATCGAACTACACCCAAAATGTGTTGCGACGTTTTAATGAGGATAAAGCAAAGCCTCTCCTATGGTCATTCGGACTCTAGATGCTAAACGAGATCCCTTCCGTCCAAATAAGGATGGGGATGAGATTTTGGAACCCGAAGTTTCATACCTAAGTGCAATTGGGGCTTTATTGTACTTGGCTCAATGCACTAGACCAGACATCTCTTTCACTGTTAATCTATTGACTAGATACAACAATGTGCCCACACGCAGACACTAGAATGGTGTTAAAGACATTTTCCGATACCTCAAGGGTATGATGGATTTAGGCTTGTTCTACACTCATGAATCCTCCAGAGTTACCGCACCCCTCGGTTCTCGGGTTGATTCCCGCCTCGTCTATTACGTAGATGTTGGATATCTGTCTGACCCACATAGGACACGTTCTCAAACGGGCTATGTCTCTACTGTTAGAAACACCACTATATCTTGGAGGTCTACCAAGCAAACGCTAGTTAAGACTTCTTCGAACCATGCTGAGATTCTCGCCCTGCATGAAGCATCGCATGAGTGCCTTTGGTTAAGAGCAGTCATGGAACATATTCAAAGCACTAGTGGTCTTACTTCTTTCGTTGACCTTCCTACGATGATATTTGAAGACAATGCAGCATGTATCAAACAATTAAAGAATGGATTCATCAAATGAGACAACACCAAGCACATAGCGCCAAAGTTCTTTTATTCTCATCAGCAACAACAACATCAGAACATTGAAGTCAAGCAAATTTGTTCCCAAGATAACCTGGCCGATCTTTTCACCAAGTCATTGCCCAAGTCTACTTTTCAGAAGCTCGTCCAAGGAATTGGTATGCGTAAATTATCTGAGTTGAATCACTTGTAGTTCTCTTATTTGGAAGTTATGTCTAACTCAGGGGGAGTATCCTGAAGCATACTCACTTGATCTTAATGTACTTTTTTTTCCTACGATTAGGAGCATTTTTCCCACTGGGTTTTTGTTACCTAACGAGGTTTTAACAAGGCACCCATCCTGGGATGATCATACTCTGTTGAGTTCACTACTTTCATCATGTTTGACATTTGTTTTAGACATTATTCATGCGTATCACTTTCTTTTACCATAGCGAGGTTTTGTGAGTTTTACTACCAATGCATACTTTCTTTTAAATTTGAGACTCACATTCGCCCGTTGTGAGACTTCATCAATTGTTCTACTTTATCTGCTGAAGATCTGATGCAATGTTTTGTTGAGTATTTACACACTTAAGAGGGAGTGTTGCAGTCATATTTAAAATAGGAATGTGATTGTGTAAATCCTAGTGTATCTAGGGATATATTTGAATATTCCCTTTAGTAGCTAATATCATATTAGAGTTGTAATCATAAAGGGGTAAGGATTTAACATATCCTACTACTATAAATAAAGGCACAATTGGGTGATACAACACACACCTCATAATTAAATCTCTATCTACTCTCTCATATTGCAACCAGCCTCCCCTCTTTATTCCTTTAAAATAGTTCAGTTAAATAGGCCTACAACATTGACAACTAATTTAATCACATTATTATCCGTGTGCGAAAGACTTTTTTTATAACCAACATTACACGCCTCTTAAGATGCTTTGAACGTGTTAAAACAATAATATTTAATGAACAACTGATTGAATCACATTATTAATAGCCTATTGTGACGTACTAATAAAAAAATTTAAAAAAATTGTACAAAAATAATTAATTATTAAAAATACATTGTTAAAATGACAAAAATACCCCTGTATTATTTGGTGCATTATTTTGGATTGCTTTTGAAATTTTTTGTTTTAGGGGCATTTTTGTCCAAAACTTTTTGGTGAAGCTTGTGACCCCAAAAGGGGTTGTTGGCTTTATTTTTTATTTTTTTGGACAAACAAAGTAAATTTCATGTAATGAGAAAGCTAATACAAGGTAAGGATACCTCCAAAAGAGAGTCCAAAATGGCCAAGCAAAAACCCAACTCCATGAACGAAAACTACAATGAGAATGGCCCAAAGTAAGCAGTAAGCAGCCCATAGCAGCAACCAAACCGAAAAACCTAGACAGCCACATTCACCAAAACAGTCGCACCACCATCGTAGATCTGTCTCCACCACCCGGTAAAAGGACCAAATAACCAAATGGATGAACGGAAAATAGGGGTAGGCAAGTTACCCGCGCTGGGAGCGCTCCCATAATCCTACCAAATAGTGCAAAATGCACTTTAAATGCTATGAACCACCAAAGTGTGCCTCCAGATGAGATCTTAGAAGAAGACACCCAATGAAACGAGCAGCAAGGGTAGATGGTAGAAGATTCACAGTAAGGAGCGATGTTTGGAGAGGAACAAGGCAAAGAAAATAGATATGAGATAAACTCAGGAACGACTGAGACCAAGCTCAGAACAACTTGAGACACAAAATGCTCAGAAAGAAAACAATAGAAAGCTAAATGCAAAAACAGATAATCTAAATCTCCAACCATGGTGGCTTGGAGAGGGAAAAACTGTGGTGGAGTAGGAGGAAAAGGGAGAGATGGGGAAGTCGGGAGGAAAGAAAGGGAGAGAAGGGAACAAAGTAAGAAAACAATGGTGGAAAAAAGGAAAAGATGAAGAATGGCGAAAATCAGGGAGAGATGGGAGATAAAGATGAAATAAATGATGGACGAAAGAGGAAGAGGAAGGAGGGTGAGGAAGGAAGGGCTAGGCTGCCGCCGACCCCAAGCCAGAGCAAGAGGCCGATGGCAGAGAGGGTTTCAGAGGTTTAGGCACCTTGGAGGAGGGAGAGGGCACAAAGTCATAGACAGGACTCTTAAGCCTAACTCTTCAACTCATCTATTCCATTTTGTTGGCTTTATATATAAAGATGTTAGCTTTTTTTTTTAATTTGTCTTTCTTCACTTGTCTTCCTTAATTAATTTATGCCATGTGGAATCAACTTACACTTATGTCTATGTATTTAACGTGTGAGAATTTCATTTTTCTCCCTTCTAATATTCCCCTAATTAATGTTCCAAATTTTACCAAACAACTATTATTTCTCTTTTTGAGTAAAATATTACTTTTTAATCATTTCTAACTTGTTATGGTTCTTAAGCTCTCGGTGGAGTTGTCTTTTTCTCTTGCGTTGTCTGTTTCTAGAAACATTCTCCAATAAAAACAAGGGGTCTTTTGATATGGGTCCAAAGTAACTAAAAATTGAACATATTTCAAAAGTCAAAAGTCACTAAAAATTGGACCTATTTCAAAAGTAGGCCTATAAAATTGGACCTATTTCAAATTTTCCCTAAAAAGACATAGGAGACTAAAGGTAAACGAGATGGTATAAGAATTATTTGGTTAAAATTTGGAACATTAATTAAAATAGAGAAGTCATAATTGTTTGGTTAAATTCTGAAACATTAATTATGGGGTTTTTTTAATAGAAGATATTATTTACACTAAGACAGTGGAGGATTGGGCTAAACCTCACAATGAGTAGCAATAATGTAGTTCAAATTCTCCTTTTGGCGAGATTGAACCTAAGATCTCTAGTTACAAGTGAAGAGAAATATCACTAGACCGTATTACTAGGTGGCTCTAAAAACGCACCTGCCGGGAAAAGAGAAGAATAATATTCTTTACACACTAATACATAAATGTAAGTGTAAGTTGATTCCACATGGCATAAATTGAGTGGGGAAGACAAGTGAGGAAAGGCAAATGGGAAAGATAGCTGGCATTCCTCTTATGTTATGCAGTGGCAATAACAATTTTCTTGTTCAAAAATTAAAAGCATAGTTGAAACTTGTATCAAAGGTTTATTATTGTTCAAAAACTAGAAAATAATACCTATTGGATATGCTTGGTAGAGCAAAAGGAAAACAAAGATAAGAGGATAAGTGTACCGATCGATGAGATGCTTTACCAAAAACAAAAGTGTACCTATATGATCATATATGTAGAAATGGAGGATAAGAATGAACAGAAGGCCACCTCTTGTTGCTTGCGTTGTAGACGACAACTAATTGGGGAAGAAGAATATCTAAAAAAACCTATATTTACATATCTAAACTCATTTGGCATAAATTACATTGAATTACTAAATTGTAGGAATCGATCGGTTGACATATTCAAAGCCGGCCCTGAAGGTAGCTGGAGTAGGTGCCTGCTTAGGGCCCCTAATTTTTTGGCGGAACTGGGCAGGTCTGGACGGAGATAGATGGGAGCTATGAGGGCTTATATGTAAACGCCGGAATATGAAAATCTTTTGTTGCAGGGTCGGCCTCACGCGAGAAAGAACACAACCCTATTCCCAACATCATTTTAATTGCAAGATTTTACTTAAGATGGTCCCACCACCTTTTTTTATAACTACATGTCTTCCCCCTTTTGAATAGTCCCCACCATCTTATTTTTACTTTTTTGCTTCTCTCTTAAATATCACTTTTATGTTTATTTTTATGAGGTTTTATTACCCTATTTTAAGATGACACCACATATATCTTTATTATGTACCTAAAAGGTTAAAACTCTCATCTTTTTGAAAAAATGACATTATTTAATGTTCAAATTAATTAGTTTATATAATATATATAATAAATTATTCAAAATCCGCCTCGTCCGCCTAGGTTCATATACGAAAATTACTATCCTCTTCACCTTAGTATTTTCCCTAGCTGTAAGATATCCAACCATTCATTCATTTATTGAATGTAATAAGTAACATTGTAACAATAGAAAAATGATTGGAATTTGGCGTACTGGGTAGGGACTTCTCTTTCGGTTTGAATTTGTTGAAAAATTAGATTATGTAAACTTAATAAGTGCATTTGCATCTAAAAACGCGAGACGGATAATATTTGAGTAATGTATGTATATCTTTCTTTTTATATATATATTAATTTTTAATGATATTTGATGTAAAAATAGATTTTTCATGTATTTAATGAATTTTTTTTACATACGTCAATATACAAAGGGTCAGAAGTTAGAAAACTCTAGAATCCCACTTCAAAAGCTCACCTACGACTCTCAAATTCTTAGAGCCGGCCCAGGACATATTGAATGGCACAATGGTACAATTGAGAGGAAAACTGGATTAGTAAACGTCGGTCGTTGGCTGACTTATCACCACAACAAGGAAGGTTTGTTTATTTGAAAAATTGGTCAAAGGTTTAGTTTTAAAATTTAAAATTTTATAAATTTTTCGTAAAATACTTTTGTACTTTTGGATTGATATCAACTTTTTGAGTATAGGTGTTTTATTTGTTATGACAAAAAAATCCAGCGTGCATTAATTTACATTTGTGCACGTAACTCAACGGCCCTTCTTGCTATCTGCCCTTCTTGCTATCCTTCCTCTTTTTATGAATTTGGCACTATGTCTATGTGTCACATCTTCTACTTATTTTGATGGGGTTTTTGAACATTAGTCCTTGCCAGTGGCGAAGCCAGGAATTATCGAGGGGAGGGGCGAACTTAGAAGAGTGCAAAGTTAAAAAAAATGGCAAACCAACGAGTGATAAAACATAGATTGTTGCTAAATTTTCTTGGCATGCGGATGATATGGGATTTAGGTTGGCAAGGTTTATTTTGGAGACAATGTCTACGAATTGTTTCACGATAATTAGGTGGATAATCAAGCATTCGACGTCACTAGGGTCTTATAGTATTGTTTCACGATACTAAGGTCTTATAGTATCGTTCTATTACGTAACTGTATAATGGGAAGAAAAAAAATCTTAGACTTTTAATCCTAGAGCAGACTACACTAATATGACTAATAACTAATCAAACTAACAATTCAATTAATCAAATGTCAAAAATTATACAACATTATTCAATAAACAAAAATTCAATTCAACTAACCAATATAAATAATCATATTATTCAATAATTCAATTAATCAATCAATAATCAATAATTCAATTTTCACCCTAAACAATAATTTCATTTGTCAATACCCAGAGAATTCATATCAATTATGAATAATCAATAACCATATTAGTATATTATCCTATATTCTAAATAAAAATAATCAATTAGGGTTTGAAATAATATATATTTCAGAAAATAAAAAATATACCTCAAATTTGGGAAGGGCCTGATGGCGTGGTATATGGAGTCTGGCGTGGTGGCTGGAATGGAAGGCCAACGGAATAGGGTTGGATGGCTTGCTGGGAGCCTGGGATTGGGCACACTTTTGAAAAGTGAAGGGATTTTTTCGTTTTGGGAAAAGAAGGTGTGGTGGGGGATGAATGGGAATCTGGAACCAATTGGATGGGAATGGGGACCAGTGGTCCCCAGCAATATTATTTTTTATATTCATAAAACAAGTAAAACGGCGCCGTTTAGTTTAAAAATTATATTTTTTTTTACCAGGACCAAAACGACGTCGTTTTGGCCTGGATTTAAAATTTAAAAACAAAACCCCTGCGCACTGGCTGGGGAGCAGCGCAGCAGCATGAACAGGAAGAACACCATGTTTTCCAGATTTCGGCCGAACCAGAGGGGCTTAGGACTCGCTCCTGGGCTTGTTTTCCGACGAGCGGAGGGGCGATCGCCCCTCCTCGCTCCTATGTAGCTTCGCCACTGGTCCTTGCAAAAGATTAAAATTTAAAAAAAAACTTGGTGCTAGATTACATATTCAATTTAATCTCTTGAAGTGTACTTTTATCAAAATTTATATTCAATTTTTGTTACTTAATGTGTATTTTTATTTAAGGAGAAATTAGTTTCTCATCCTTCCTTTTGCTACTCCATTGATTAAAATCATATTCCTTTTCAATTTTTGATCAAGGTTATTGGGTATTAATGTCACAGCCCGTCCCAAATATATAATTTTCGACAATGTAAAATGACAGTTTTATCCTTGGACGGGTGTAGTGTGTATGTGCGACATATTGAGATTTTGAGTTTATTGTGTGGTTTTGAGGATTGTGACCACGTGGACCACACACACACCACACTCACTCCCTCTCTCTTACTTCCCGTGCCCTCATCTCTCTCGGATTCACTCTCTCTCTCTTCTTCCTTGTACGGACCAAGCTCGAAGTGACCTTTCCAGTCGCAGATCGAAGATTCTAAAGGCACCATTGCATTCCTCGTGCCATTTCGAGTTGGTTGGTACCCATTTCAGGTAAGGATTCATTCGAAATCTCGAGAACCCGAAACTCATTTTTCATGCACTATTCATGTGGACGTAAAACCTTGTGTTTCAGAAGATTTCAAGCTCACAGGGAGCTTTAGGAGGTCCTAAGGAAGCTCGGGGTAGTTCGTTGGAAGAGTTTGGACGTCGGAGGGCCGAGATCGAAGGTTTTCAAAGTTGACCGGATTATCGAGCTTCCTCAGGTAAAATCTAGTATATTTCAAGGCTTAAAAATGGTATAACGTGATTCTACACGTTGTTAGCTTTCCAATGGTTCAAATTTCATGAAAAATGGTTGAGAAACGAGTGAGAATAGTGAATTTGAAGTTTTGCCCAGTTTCCTGCGCCGACGACGGCCGCCGGAGCTGGAGGTAGGAGGTGAAGGAATATTCCGTCAAGTATGACGGAATATTCTCACGCCGTCAGTTATGATTGACAGTTACCGTTAGGATTTAACGGAATATTCCGAGGAATATTCCTGACGCCGTTGTAGGATCCGTCAGAATCCCCTGCGCGTGGCCGCGCATATTGCCATGCCTTGGCCGGCGCGTGGCGGCGTGTACGGGGTCATAAAATTATTTTGAAAATTTGGGGATGATCATGAGGTTGTGTAGATCACTGTGGTATATTCATATACCCATTTTAAGCTATGTATGAGAAGTTATTAGCTAGTTTTGTCTATGTGCTTTAAAATAACGTTTTTATAGTTAATTCGCATATAGGTGAGACTTATCCCGAGGACGAGCATATCCACGGGCGACTCGGGGGCTACGACCCTTCGACATATCAGTGAGTGGGCTTTTGTTTCCAGTATATATTTATATACTCCATTTATTTCCCAGAAATGCATCTTAAAGAAAGTATGCTTGGAAATAAAATGCCAAATGCTTTAATATTTTGAATATGCATTCATGGTTGCATATATATATATATGTGGTGTTGTGGAGGCACAGGTAAGTTTAGTTAAGTTACGTTTGGTTATGTGAATCATCGATGGTGTGATATGTGATTAAATAATGTTGAGCTCATAAAACTGCACCTAGGGTGATTGTGATTTAGCCAGAGATGAAAAGTACATGCCTGTTTATTTACGTCACCTCCCGCACTATATGCTCATATTGGATCCAACTTAAGTGCACAGTCTTGTAGTACTGACCTTATTCATGATTCCGACTCGTAGGTGACTAGCGATTTATCACCCGGCTATTATGAGATAATAGAATTGAGCATAATTATATTACACCCAATCTTGTCGTACAAACCCCTTAATAGTGGTTCCGACTTATGTGCAGTATATTGTCGTATAGGTCATTGTAGTGACTCCGGCTAGATTGACTTGTGAGCTATGAATTCAGCCGTACAGACTATCTCAGGGGTTCCGGCTAACATATCATATTTCTATGAAATTATTCTTACCTGGATTGTTTACTTTGTTATATTTTGGCATGGCATACATATGAATATGATTATGTGAAGCATGAATTGAATTGTTATGATTTCAGATATATATATATATATATATATATATATATATATATATATATGCTTACATCTTGATTCTGGGAAAATTATACATGTTTTACAGCGAGGGGTTAGATATGTTGATAAATGAAATGGTTTTGTAAAACATTGGTTTTTGCGCACTCATGTTTTCTGTTTTGAGCCCCTCCAGGTTTTAAGTAAGATTATTGTTGGTGGGTCGAGGGTGTCGGCTGTTCTGACTTATCTAAATAATAGTAGGACGTTCCTGGTACTGTATAACTAGTATTTGTCCTACTGGACTGCACCTAGACTTTATGCTCTGAATAGGAGTGTTTACTGTTGTAACTAACTCCTATCACTCCCTGTTTAGTAGTGCACTCTAGTAAATTGGTTTTTAATTATTCGTATATTTCTTTTCATTATCGCTTCCGCACTGTGCACATGACTACGTCACTCTCATGTGATGGCCAGCATGCCTTGATCTCGGTCGGGGTGTGTCAGTTTGGTATGAGAGCCTAGGTTTAGCAGTCCTGTATAATTCTTGAATATTCTAATCATTGTGATGTCTTATGTCAGAACTATGCCGCCTCGTAGAGAGCCCCGTCAATCAGCTGAATCTAGTTTCCCTGATATTGCTTAATTAGGGGAAGCTATAGTTTCTGCCATTCAGACAGCATTTCGTACTTCTCAGATGACACCTCTTGAGACAGTTCATAATCTGAAGTGAACCCACTTTATGTGTAATGAAGGTCATGAGGGGGCAGAAAAATGGCTGAATCATGTGGAGAAGACCTTTCAGGTGATGCAGAGTCAAGGGAATCTTTCTTCTTATAGGTGGGTCGAGATGACTACCTGGTTTTTGGGAGAACAACATGCAGCCTAGTGGAGACAGGAGTCTTACCAGATGACCCCAGAAGAGATTGCGGACAGGGGAGTGTTTAATGAGCTGTTTCGGAAAAGGTTCATTCCTCTTGCGTATATCGATCTTAAGAAACAGAAGTTTACTCATCTGAGGCAAGGAAAATGTCCATTAATGAGTATTACAGGATGTTGACTGATCTGTCGAGATATGATCCGTAGGTTGCTGCTAATCCGGTAGAGATGCATCGCCATTTCAGTTTGGGTACTAAGAAAAAATGGCGTTCCATAGCGACATCGACTCATTGTGCCTCTTACCAGGAGTTTTATGAGATTCTACTGAGGATTGAGGCCTCAGAAAACATGCCTAGTGAGAGTGAGGATGAGGAAGGAAAGAATGGGGGCCATAGATGAGATGACAAAAGAAAAGGGCAAGCTTTTCAGGGACCCCGCAAGACTCAGAACTTTAAGAGGAGTGGTGGCAGTTCCAGCTCTTCTAGCGGAGGATTGAGTACTAATATGCAGGTGAGAGGTGGTAGATTCACTAGAGGCCCGAGGTTCCAGAGGCAGAGAGATTTTGGTGGTTCAGGTGGATCTGGTGCCCCCTTATGCCGCAGGTGTAATAATCGGCATTTTGGGGAGTGTAGGAGAGGCAGCAATGGATGTTTTACTTGTGGACAGATGGGTCATAGGGCTGCCCAATGCCCTCAGAGTCAGGAGAGACCCCAGCAGCTTTCCTTCCCACCACCTGCACCTACTGATAAGCTCATATTTATATATATTTTACATCAAATTCACTTCTCTTTTCTTAGTTAGTTCCTTATATTTTTGAGCTATTTACTTTGTTTTTGCGTTTTGTGGGATTTGTCAAGCAAATAAAAGAAAAATAGCACAAGTAGGATTTTTAGTAACAAATTCGTCAAAACTGCCTATGCAGATCAGCTGACTTTGGAAGCAAGTTTCAAACAGCTCAGAATGAATTAGAGAATGAGCCTTATATGCTTGGAAAGCTACGGATGTCTATTTTCTGGAACATTTCGCGGATTGTTAATATCATTTTTCTAGAAGAAGTTATGGCCGTTTTAACACTGAAAGGTTTCCAAGACGCTGAGCAGTTTGTAACTGCATTGAAGGCAATAAATCCAATAAAACTAGCAGCCAAAACTGATGCAGCCAAGAACAAGTCAGCTGACACCTATTCAAATATCAGATGAAATGGAATTAAAAATGAGGATTAAGAGGGAGTAATTGGCATAAAGGCTACCTAAAGTGTTACAATTGTTTTACCACATTTCCTCTCACTTATTGTCATCACTAAATGGCTATTAGTGGGTGAGTTAAGGAGAAGAAAATGATGCAGCAAGAATGAGTTTAAAAGCAGCATTGGGGAAGGAAGGAAGAGGGAGGAGGCCTCGGTCGATTTCTTTCGGTTCTATCTTCTCCAACTCATGTCTATCTTTTGTTTTAACTTAAGGATTGTGTGCAACTAAATTTTTAGTAGTTAGGGGCTGTTTTGAAGCCCCAAATATGATTGCAAGTTTGTTATGACATTTCGTTTGAATTACTTTTATGAATGGATGAAAATTGGTTCACTGCTTGTCTCATTGATGAATTCTTTATTTGTTTTCTATGGATGCATACGTAGTAAGCATATCTAGGATTCTAATGCTATGAATATGTGTGTGTCTGCCCTTGTCAAATGAGGACCTACATATATTCTAGAGTAGTACTTGTTAATTGCGATTAACATGTGAACCAATTTCTAGGATAAGTAAGACAACGCCAGTACTTACGATGCCTTGTGATGACTCAAACTTTTTTCGTTCTTAATGATTTCTACTTGTTAAATCTATGAACACGTCATTCTAGATTGCATGCTAGGGACTAAGTTAAGTTGAAAACGCCATTCTCTTAACATACTACGTAAGAAATAGTAATAGGTTGAGTTCTAACATTGAGCCAACTTGAGCATCTTCATCCGGAAATAAAAGGAATTTGAATGAAACATAACATGTTTGCATGATTATTTGGTGGTGGATAGCAATTCCCCTAACTCGTTTTTCTTAATTTATGAACTATTTAAAATCTGTTTCTGTCCTGTTTTTGTTTGATTTAATTTAAATAGCAAATCAACTCCAAAAATCCCAAACATTTGTGTGCGTGTAGCTCTGTGTGTCTAGCATCTGCATATAAAATTTCGTAGACTTTAGATAAGTATAAGTCGGTCTAATAATTCTTTTTCGGTGGCTGGTCAGTAGGGACAGCAACCCAGTTTTTGTGACATTTTAAGTAGTTAGATAAAACAATCTTCTGCGGGAAAGACCCTTATTTTCATATGCTACAATTGACAAATCTTAGTGTTAATAAGGAAAATCAATAGGACATTTGTGTGCTACTTTGTGGTGTGCTTTTAATCCTATCAGATGGGTCATAGGGCTGCCCAATGCCCTCAGAGTCAGCAGAGACCCCAGCAGCTTTCCTTCCCACCACCTGCACCTACCCAGCACGCTTCAGGATCTGGTGGTTATTCTCATACTGGACGAGGAAGTGCCTACTACTATCAGGGCGACGCCGCTCCCTACACCTCAGGACAACAGCAGTACTTTCAGGATCCTCAGTATCAAAGTGGGTATCCTCAGTATCAGGGAAGATCTATGTCTTATCAGCCTCATTCAGCCGGATGATCTCAGTGGTACCAAGGGGGACAGCCCCAGCAAAGAGAGATTGCTATTAGTAGTGCAGAATCTTCGAGGCAATCGGGTTAGCAGAGGTAGGGACGTGGTGAATGATAGCATAATCAGGGGCGTATCCACAACATGTCACTGCAAGATGCCCAGAATAATCCAGATTTAATCATGGGTACGTTAAATATTCTTGGTCATTTTGCTAGAGTATTAATTGATTGTGGTGCTACACATTCTGTTATTTCTCATACATTTGCTCAAGTGACACAACCACATCCTACACCTCTAGATATAATTTAGAATTTTCTATGCCTAGAGGGGATAAATGTTTTGTGGATCGGGTATATCTAGGATGTCCAGTGATAGTATAAGATGTTATTATGCCGGCTAATCTTATGCCGTTGGATATTATGGATTTTGATGTGATTTGGGCACTGATTGGTTGCACTATAATCGTGCCAAGATAGATTGTTATGGAAAAACAGTCACATTTCATTGTCCTGGATTACCAGGAGTTACATTTATAGGAGAGCCTAATGGGGTGAGACATGGTATTATTTCAGCCATGAAAGCAAAAAGGTTATTGTCGAAAGGTTGTCAGGGATATCTGGCTCATGTGGTGTTGAATGATGATGTTCCTAGTAGTGTGGATGATGTTCGGGTGGTCAGATATTTTTCGGATGTATTCCCTGAGGATTTTCCTGGATTGCCACCAGATAGAGAGGTGGAGTTTGTTATTGATCTGCTTCCATATACGAATCCTATATCATTAACTCCTTATAGAATGGCTCATGCTGAATTAAGAGAATTGAAAGTGCAGTTGCAAGAGTTAGTGGATAAATGTTTTATTCAGCCGAGTACTTCACCTTGGGGAGCTCCATTTTTATTTATGAGGAAGAAAGATGGAACTTTGAGGCTGTGCATTGATTACAGGCAATTGAATCGGGTAACCATTAAGAACCGTTATCCATTGCCTCATATAGACGATTTATTTGATCAACTCAGAGGTGCCTGTGTATTTCTAAGATTGACTTGAGGTCGGGATACTATCAGTTGAAGATTAAAAATGAAGATGTCCCTAAAATCGCATTTAGGACTCGATATGGTCATTATAAGTTTCTTGTGATGCCATTCGGGTTAACTAATGCACCAACAGCTTTTATGGATTTGATGAATCGAGTATTCCAGCCATATTTGGACAGGTTTGTTATTATCTTCATCGACGATATCCTGGTATACTCTAAGTCTAAGGCTGAGCATGCTAGACATCTGAAGTTGGTGTTAAGCAGTTTGAGGGAACACCAACTATTTGCTAAGTTTAGCAAATGTGAATTCTGGTTGAATCAAGTGGCATTTTTGGGACATGTCATTTCTGCTCAAGGCATTCAAGTGGATTCTCAAAAAGTGGCAGCTGTGGAGAATTGGGAGCAACCTCGAACCTTCACTGAGGTACGGAGTTTTCTTGGCTTAGCAGGCTATTATAGATGGTTCGTTAAGGATTTCAGTGATTGCTCTGCCATTGACGATGTTGACTCGAAAGGATGTTAAGTTTGAGTGGGATAATAAATGTGAGCAAAGTTTCCAGCAGTTGAAGTACTACCTCACTCACTCATGCACATGTTCTAGCTCTTCCCAATGATAGCGGCAATTATGAAGTTTATAGTGATGCTTCTTTGAATGGTTTGGGTTGCGTATTGATGCAACACGGTAGAGTAATTCCTTATGCTTCGAGACAGTTGAAACCTCATGAGAATAATTACCCTACACATGATTTGGAGTTAGCAGCTATCATCTTTGCTTTGAAGATTTGGAGGCATTATCTTTATGGTGAGAAATGTAAGATCTTTACAGATCATAAGACTCTTCAGTATTTGTTTACTCAGAGAGATCTTCTTAATCTTCGACAGCTGAGGTGGATTGAGTTACTTAGTGACTATGATTGCACGATCGAGTATCACCCTGGTCGTGCAAATGCAGTGGCGGACGCACTTAGTAGAAAAACTCCAGCCAGACTTAATGCTATCTATGATTGTCATGTTCCTCTATTAGCCGATTTGAGGTCCACTGGAATGGAACTATGAGTGGAAGATTGAGAAGAAGCCTTGATTGCTAATTTTTAGGTTAGGCCAGTTTTAATTGATCACGTGCTTGAGGCTCAGATGATTGATGATGAGACCCAGGAAATAAATCAAGCAAGGAACCAAGGCAAAAAGAAAGATTTTGAGATTCGAGAAACTGATGGCATGCTTATGCAGGAAAGCAGAATGTATGTGTCGGACAATGCAGAGTTAAAGAAAGAAATTTTGGATGAAGCATATATATCGGCATATGGGATGCATCCAGGAGGCACTAAGATGTATCATACCATTAGACCATTTTATTATTGGCCGGGTACGAAAAGAGAAATTGCCGAATATGTGAGTAGGTGTGCCATTTGCCAACAGGTTAAAGCTGAAAGAAAGAAACCGTTTGGGTTGATGCAGTCACTTCCCATTCCACAGTGGAAATGGGAAAATATTACTATGGATTTTGTGTACAAGCTTCCTCATACACAGAATGGTTATGACGGCATTTGGGTGGTAGTTGATCGGCTTACGAAGTCAGCACATTTTATTCCAATGAGGGAGAAGTATTCGTTAAGCCGATTAGCTAAGTTATTTATATCGCAAATTGTGAAGTATCATGGTATGCCAGTTAATATTATCTCGGATCGATATCCCAGATTTACTTCCAAGTTCTGGATAGCATTCCAGGAAGCTCTTGGTACGAGATTGCTTTATAGTACGACATATCATCCTCAAACAGATGGACAATCTGAGAGCACCATTCAGACATTAGAGGATATGTTGAGATATTATGTGCTGTAGTTTGGAGATAATTGGCATGATTGTTTGGATTTGATGGAGTTCGCCTACAACAACAGTTATCATTCGAGTATTGGTATGGCACAATTTGAGGCACTTTATGGGAAATCTTGTCGTACGCCTCTATGTGGTCAGAGGTTGGCGAAAGAGTTTTAGTGGGCCCTGAGATTGTGGATGTGACTACTCAAAATGTTCAGGTAATTAAGTCTAACCTGAAAGCGGTCCAAGATCGACAAAAGAGCTTAGCAAACAAACATGCCACTGATCGGAAGTATGATGTAGGTGATTGGGTATTTTTGAAGCTATCACCTTGGAAATGTGTTGTACGATTTGGAAAGAAAGGAAAGTTGAGTCCTAGGTACATTGGACCTGATAGGAGCATATTTATGTGACTTAGTTAGCTTGTTCTTGTGCATTTATTTATGTTGTTAGTTCCTAGTTATTTTAGTACTTTAAGCTATTTTCGTGTGTTTGTAGGTCCAAATGGCTAAAGGAGCAAGAAAGTGTATTTTGGAGCATTTTGGAGCAGTTTTGGGCTTGGAATGAATAACACATGCTTGGAGCTAAGTAGATGGACGAAATTGAAGATCAAAAGAGGCTAGGAATGAATAATGAGATGAAAGAAATGAAGAAATGAAAATGAAGAACAAAGAGTTCAAAATTGGAAGCCAAAGTTTCTAAAGTTGGAAGTTTCTATTCTTGGCTTGGAAGTTTCCTAATCCTTCCTCACCTATGTTCCATCCACAAAAGGGTTTCAAAACATGTTAGGTTGCCTAATTACATGTTTCTAGAAGTCCTAGAACCTGCCCTAGATATTGCCGCACCACTCCTTTGATTTCTTGTTCCTTGCTGCAGAAGACACAACCTTTCTTTCCTATTTTCTGCACCTAAACCACATTCCTGTTTTGTTTCATCCCTTGCCGCACAAGGGAGAGGTTCTCCTTCCTCTTTTATGTCCTAAAACACATTTCCTTTTCCCTAAAACCATATGCCGCACCAAATTCCACCTTTCCTCTTCTCTGCCACAATTATTTACCTTTTTTCCTTCGAATCTGCCAAATATTTTCCTTTCCTAAATTCATTGATTTCTGTTAGCTTTTCTTGGGGATTTGGAAAGCTAAATCCTTCCCTAAAACTACTTCAAAACCGTGCCCTTCTCCCATATAAAAATATAGACCACCCCTTCATTCATCACCATCCGCCATTCTACACAACCATTGACCATTCACATCCATCGACCACCATACATACTTAGAACCATTCTACCATACAAACCACCATTAAAACCTTCACCCAACCCTTGTGCCGCAACAAAGAGAAGAAAGAGAACCCTTGGAGTGCTTGCATTCAAGTTTGGATTGTTGGATCATTCTGAGGTGTTTTCAATCTTTGTTTTCAATGTCTAAATTTATGTATCTTTGTTTTGCGAACATGAGGAAGTAAACCCCTTTTAGCTAGGGGGAATTCGAAACCATGATCATATTTCCAATATAAATTGATTACTTCCAGTTGTGATTCTATGAATTGTGAGTTAATTTACTTAACTATTTGATTGATAACTTATTCTTGTTTGTGGATTAAGGATGCATACTTAGTTTGCATGCACGAATTTGATGCTAGAATTCAAGGGAGTTTCACCTAATCGTTATGAACTTGTATTCATAAGTAGTGGAGGTTGCTAGTCACAATCGCGTTAAGTAGATTCCTAGCAGGAGTATCATGTTCATCATGATTACGAATGCTTTGTCAATACTTATGATTTTCATAGAACTTAATGATCTTTGATTGTTTCTCTATTATGCGCTTTCATGTAGGGAACGTTTACAGAATAATTTGATTGCGATGCACTATTCCCATCCAATTCAATGACATAAGGAAAATCTGAAGATTAATTTAAGCGTACCTAATTAATCTGGGGTGTTGAGGTTCATGTTTTATTGAAAAGCAACTGGAAATCGTTTTGTATGCAAATGTGTCATGTGTGGAGAAGAACCCTCTAGCTAGCCCATCATCCATTTAATTAAACCAAATTCGTGCAAATCTGCCTAGTCTAGTTTCTTGTTTTGTTTCACTTTATTTTCGTCCAAAACCAAATCCCCCTTTACTTTAGAGTGTCTAATTAGTTAGAATATGTTTAGTTTGTGTTTCTAAGTGTTTTAAGTCAAGCCAAAACCCTAAATTCGTCCAAAGTTGTGTTTAGAGTAAAAAACTGCCTAGTTGGTGTTTTTAGGCAGTTTTGAGTGTTTTTAAGTTGTTCTGAGTCTTGTGAACCTGTTTTGAGCCCTTTGACATTCAAATGTTTTTAACTTTGTTTTTATGTTTTTGAGTTAGTTTAGAGGTTTTAGCAAGCCCTCCTAATCCCCGGTTTAGAACGATCCCTACTTATCCATACTATAATTGTCAACATGTGGGTTTAATTTGTGTGTTAAGTTAATTTTCACATCAAATTTTGTAGGTGATTGGGTATTTCTGAAGCTATCACCTTGGAAAGGTGTTGTACGATTTGGAAAGAAAGGAAAGTTGAGTCCTAGGTACATTGGACCATATATGATCACCGAGCGAATCGGTGAGGTTGCTTACAGGCTTGAGTTGCCTCCAGAGTTGTCCAAGGTGCACTATGTATTTCATGTTTCGATGCTCCGACATTATGTTTCGGATCCTTCACATGTGATTCATTCTCAACTCTTGGAAATCAATTCGGACTTGACTTATGATGAGGAACCAGTGACTCTGTTGGATTGGAAGGATAAAGAACTGAGGAACAAGACAGTTCATTTGGTAAAAGTGTTATGGAGAAATCATTCAGTGGAAGAAGCTACTTGGGAGACAGAGAATCGGATGAGAGAGATGTATCCACGTTTGTTTTATGATTATTAGTGGATGTAGTGGTTGTATGTAATTTCGAGGACGAAATTTTATAAGGTGGGGAGATTGTCACAGCCCGTCCCAAATATATAATTTTCGACGATGTAAAATGACAGTTTTATCCTTGGACGGGAAATTGTAGTGTGTATGTGTGACATATTGAGATTTTGAGTTTATTGTGTGGTTTTGAGGATTGTGACCACGTGGACCACACACACACCACACTCACTCCCTCTATCTTCCTTCACGTGCCCTCATCTCTCTCGGACTCACTCTCTCTCTCTTCTTCCTTGTACGGACCAAGCTCGAAGTGACCTTTCCAGTCGCAGATCGAAGATTCTAAAGGCACCATTGCATTCCTCGTGCCATTTCGAGTTGGTTGGTACCCATTTCAGGTAAGGATTCATTCGAAATCTCAAGAACCCGAAACTCATTTTTCATGCACTATTCATGTGGACATAAAACCTTGTGTTTCAGAAGATTTCAAGCTCACATGGAGCTTTAGGAGGTCCTAAGGAAGCTCGGGGTAGTTCGTTGGAAGAGTTTGGACGTCGGAGGGCCGAGATCGAAGGTTTTCAAAGTTGACCGGATTATCGAGCTTCTCAGGTAAAATCTAGTATATTTCAAGGCTTAAAAATGGTATAACGTGATCCTACACGTTGTTAGCTTTCCAATGGTTCAAATTTCATGAAAAATGGTTGAGAAACGAGTGAGAATAGTGAATTTGAAGTTTTACCCAGTTTCATGCGCCGACGACGGTCGCCGGAGCTGGAGGTAGGAGGTGAAGGAATATTCCGTCAAGTATGACGGAATATTCTCATGCCGTCAGTTACGATTGACGGTTACCGTTAGGATTTAACGGCATATTCCGAGGAATATTCCTGACGCCATTGTAAGATCCATCAGGATCCACTGCGCGTGGCGGCGCGTATTGCTGTGCCTTGGTCGGCGCGTGGCGGCTCGTGCGGGGTCAGAAAATTATTTTGAAAATTTAGGGATGATCCTGAGGTTGTGTAGATCACTATGGTATATTCATATACCCATTTTGAGCTATGTATGAGAAGTTATTAGCTAGTTTTGTCTATGTGCTTTAAAATAACGTTTTTATAGTTAATTCGCATA
The DNA here is from genome assembly GCA_035220775.1 of Malus fusca. Classification (NCBI taxonomy): domain Eukaryota; kingdom Viridiplantae; phylum Streptophyta; class Magnoliopsida; order Rosales; family Rosaceae; genus Malus; species Malus fusca. The sequence continues at coordinate 20,712,299 of CM069059.1, read as the reverse complement.
TAGGTGAGACTTATCCCGAGGACGAGCGTATCCACGGGCGACTCGGGGGCTACGACCCTTCGACATATCAGTGAGTGGCCTTTTGTTTTCAGTATATATTTATATACTTGATTTATTTCCCAGAATGCATTTTAAAGAAAGTATGCTTTGAAATAAAATGCCAAATGCTTTTATATTTTGAATATGCATTCATGGTTGCATATATATATATATATATATATATATATATATATATATATATATATATATATATATATATATATATATATATATATATATATATATATATATAAATGTGGTGCTGTGGAGGCACAGGTAAGTTCAGGTAAGTTACGTTTGGTTATGTGAATCATCGATGGTGTGATATGTGATTAAATAATGTTGAGCTCATAAAACTGCACCTAGGGTGATTGTGATTTAGCCAGAGATGAAAAGTACATGCCTATTTATTTACGTCACCTCCCGCACTATATGCTCATATTGGATCCAACTTAAGTGCACAGTCTTGTCGTACAGACCTTATTTATTGTTCTGACTCGTAGGTGACTAGCGATTTATTGCCCGGCTATTATGAGAGAATAGAATTGAGCATAATTATATTACAGCCAATCTTGTCATACAGACCCCTTAATAGTGGTTCCGACTTATGTGCAGTATATTGTTGTATAGGTCATTGTAGTGACTCCGGCTAGATTGACTTATGAGCTATGAATTCAGCCGTACAGACTATCTCAGGGGTTCCGGCTAACATATCATATTTCTATGAAATTATTCTTACCTGGATTGTTTTCTTTGTTATATTTTGGCATGGCATACATATGAATATGATTATGTGAAGCATGAATTGAATTGTTATGATTTCAGATATATATATATATATGTATATATATATATATGTATATATATATATGTATATATATATATATGTATATATATATATATGCTTACATCTTGATTCTGGGAAAATTATACATGTTTTACAGCGAGGGGTTAGATATGTTGATAAATGAAATGGTTTTGTAAAACATTGGTTTTTGCCCACTCACGTTTTCTGTTTTACGCCCCTCCAGGTTTTAAGTAAGATTGTTGTTGGTGGGTCGAGGGCGTCGACTGTTCTGACTTATCTAAATAATAGTATGACGTTCCTGGTACTGTATAACTAGTATTTGTCCTACGGGACTGCACCTATACTTTATGCTCTGAATAGGAGTGTTTACTGTTGTAACTAACTCCTATCACTCCCTGTTTAGTAGTGCACTCTAGTAAATTGGTTTTTAATTATTCGTATATTTCTTTTCATTATCGCTTCCGCACTGTGCACATGACTACGTCACTCTCACGTGATGGCCAGCATACCTTGATCTCGGTCGGGGTGTGTCAATTAATAACATCATTAATTATTTCAATAATAAAACATTTTTTATTTCTAAATATATTCATTTAATGTTAAAAATGTTTAGTATATTTATATTTATGACTAAATTTTTTATCATATATATTTAGTTTTAGTTTGTACCCAGTTTTAATTTGCAACCTTTTTTTAATTTGTACCAATTTTCTTTTCAGTTTTAATTTGTACCCATATATTAATTTCTTTTTGTGCCCATATTTTTTAAAGTTTTATTTGTATTTGTACCCTTTTTTTTTTTAAATTTATTTGTACCCAATTTTTATTTTGCCAAATGTACCCATTCATGTAATTTTTAATCTTAAAATGTACTCATTCTTAAATATACCAATTTGTTATATGTAAAATGTACCATTTTTTTTATATAAAATCTATTCATGAATATGTAAAATGTACCCATTCATGTAATTTTTTCAAATTTTTAATCTTAAAATGTACCCATTCTTAAATATACCAATTTGTTATATGTAAAATGTACCATTTTTTTTTATATAAAATCTATTCAATTTTTTTCTAATCTATTTTTAAACTTATATGGGTACATTCTTTTTTCTTTGATTTTAAAATGTATCCATGTCAAGTTTAATTGAAGAAATTTAATAATGTTATTAAGCCTAATATCTTTTTCTTTCTTTTTTTTGTGATTTTGAAGAATGTACACATGTTTTGATACAATAATTTTTTGCTTAATTTTGATGAATGTACCCATGTTTACACAAACACACACAATAGTATATTTATATTTCAATATTTTTAATCCCACAAAGTATGGTTTTTTATTTAAAATCTCATTTATATAAACAACAAAAAATTTTAATTTTTAATTTAAAAAATATAGTAACGTACATAGAAATAAATTATCACATGAATTTCAGGGACTTCGATCAAAAATTGAAAATCAAAAAGGTTTCAATCAAAGAATATTCATAGCTAGGGACCGCATCCAAAGTCTCCCTTTATTTAATCTCTCTGCATTAAATTTTAATTTTATTAATATGCACATATTTAGTTCTTTAATTATAAATGAACATAAATGAGAAAATATTAAAAGAAATTTGTGATACAAAAATATATAAATACATAACTGTACAGAAATAATTATGCTGAAATATATAAAATTAACTTTTTTGTACCGAAATATTTGTACCTACATGATTGTACTAAAATATATTATAATGAACCCAAATGCATGTACCGAAATGTATTATATTGAATTAATGTACTTAAATGTCAATACTGAAATGTATGTACGTATCGAAATGTATGTACCGTTAATGTACCTAAAAGTCAATACTCAAATGAGAGGTATTAGGTTCAAATCTCGTGGATGGCGAATTCGATATCAAATTAAGTTGTCCATTGTGTGGCTTAGCCGAACCCCCTCACCTTAGTGTAAAATATATCGGGGTAAATTACATAAAACTACCTCAACTATTGGGTCATTAACAGTTTCATACCTCGTCTTTAAAAAGTTTCAATGTCATACCTCTCGTCAGTTGTTTGTTAATTAATCTGTTAAATGCTGACGTGGCTTGAGATGGGGCCCATTTTCTATTAAAAATTTATTAAAATAATAATTTACCCTTAAAAAAAATACCCACATCCCTTCCCCGACCCCTTCCCCTTCCCTACAACCCAGATCCCTTCCTCTTCTCTGCAACCCCCAACCTCTTCCTCACCCACGCCAATGGCTCCAACCTTCCCCATATCCTCTCTCTGTCCTCCCCAAGACCCACATCTTCCTTCTCTGTATCACCATTCTTCCCTTGCCAGATTTCCCAAAATATCCATCTCTCTCTGGTTTTCTTCCATGGCTTCTTCTCTGCATTTTCTTCTTCTTTTCTTGTCACTTCTGTACAATTTCAACATATATCAGGCCAAACCCTTCAACCCAACAGATGGTCTCATTTTTCATGTGAAAAAAGATGTGTCCACCCTCAACCCACCAGATGGTCTCATTCTTCCATGGCTTCTTCTCTGCATTTTCATCTTATTCCTCCTCCCTCAGACCCACCTCTTCCTTCTCTGTATCGTTTTTGTCCGAATGTTCCGGGTCGAGATGGTGGGGTGATTTTTGGTGTTGGCTGGATTGGGATTGAGTTTTTTGGCGTTGGTCAAAGAACTCAGAATTCGGCGGAGTCGGAGGGTAGAAATTTTCCTAGCTCCACATGGAGGAGGCATGCGCCGGTGTTGGTGAGAGGCGGGGGCAGAGGAGGCAGAGAGGATGTGGGGAAGGTTGGAGATGTTGGCGTGGGTGGGGAAGGGGTCGAGGGTTGCAGGGAAGGGGAAGGGGAAGGGGAAGGGGAAGGGATCTGGGTTGTAGGGAAGGCGAAGGGGAAGGGATGTGGGGTTTTTTTTTTTTTTTTATAGGTAAATTATTATTTTAATAATATTTTATTAATTTTTTAATAGAAAATGGGTCCCGTCTTAAGCCACGTCAGCATTTAACAGATTAATTAACAGACAACTAACGCGAGCTACGACATTGCAACAAATTCGAAGATAAGGTATGACATTGAAACTTTTTAAAGACGAGGTATGAAACTGTTAATGACCCAATAGTTGAGGTAGTTTTATGTAATTTACCCAATATATCGTTGTACTAAAAAAAATAAAAAATAAAAAATAAAAACTCAAATGTCACTACTATGAGACCATTTATTAGTGTCACTATGATAACCAACAAGAAACGTATATTACTGTAGGATATTAAGCAAAATCCGACAGAAAATGGATGCAGTGGTGGATATAATAAGTGACAGAATTGTCAGCGTCAGGAAATGAATTTTCTGTATGTTAAGGCTCTAAAACTGACAGAACTTGTGTCAGATATATACAACAATAAATTCAAGTTTGGTATATCCTCATAGCAATTAGAGTGAAATATTTAATTAATTAACATAATATATACCTATATTACTAAATATTACCAATTTATGGTATATTAAATATTGTCAATTTAACATAAATATTTACAAATAATATTTATTTCAATTTCTTCATAACAATTTAAGTGAATAAAATAAACTAATTGAACACAAATATTCCTAATTTACCTTACTAATTAAATTAAAATCTCTAAATAAATAATCTTGTGTGTTAAACAAACAATTTAAACATCAAGAAGTTCAGTAATAAAACCTCAACTATTGAAGAATTTCGTCGTCGATCTGTTCTTTACGTAGTCGGCCAAGTAAAATAAAGCCCTGCGAAATCAAATCAAAAAATAAAAATCAGCCACGAAGTGCTTGATGAAGAAAGAAATAGAAGATGAAAAGTATGGAAGCAATAGAAATGAAAAACTTACGGTGAGGTGAAGAGAAGAAAAAGATTGAAGATGAAGAGAAGAAAAAGATTGAAGATGAAGATGAGCAAGAAGAAGAAATCTGAATGAACAACAAATTGCAAAGCTTTTGGCGTAAAAATAATAAAATAGTAAATTTCTATAAGTTATAACCGTCAGAATACTAAAATAATAAAATAGTCAATTTCTGTCAGTTATAACCGCAACCATTAACTTAAAAACCGCCAGAGTCTGTTAAAAATATATTTTTTTTAAAAGAATTCAAAAATACTAGCGGTTATAATAATTTTATGGTAAAATAATAACCGCCAGAATACCAAAATAATAAAATAGTCAATTTCTATCGATTATAACCACCACCATTAACTTAAAAACCGCCATAATTTGTTAAAAATATTTATAAAAAAAAGAATTCAAAAATACTTGAGAGTATAATAATTTTATGGCAGTTGTATCCGACACTAAATATCCGCCAGGAATTTATGTTGGATATAACCGACATGATTTCATTGTTATTCGACACTAACTGAATGATGTGTCAGATATCTTTTATCCGACATAATGGCTTATTAAACCGTTACCATCATCCGACACCTAAAGCTAATATTGTAGTAGTGTGAGTGTACCAAAATGTACGTACCGAAATACATGTATATGTTTGTATTGATGAATTAATGTACCTATATGTTTGTTAGGGGTGGGTTCGGTTTAAATCGGTTCGGTTTTTTGCCAAACATTCAAATGTATTAATGTACCTAAATGAAGAACATACAAAATTGTTATCGGACTATATATTATAAAAAAAATTAGTTGCCTAAATGTAGGAATTAAAATATATTATGATAAATGAAATGAAAATTAAATGAAAATTAAATTTAAATGTAATTAATACATTAAAATAGGAATAAAAAGTTAAATAAAACATCAAAATATAACTAATAAATGAGAGGATTTAATGTACTAGGGACTAAAATTGAATTTTACTCTTACATAATGTTATAGTCTAAAACTCATCTTTTAAAAAAAATTAAAATGAAGTCTTCTACTGATTTAACAAGATTCTTTCTTTCCATTTAAGCTTGGTATTCACCACAAAAAGATTAAGACCTTGAGATTGTCGGTTCGCAGTGAAAGGGTGAAGGAAGATGAAAATAGAAGATCGAAAAGGGCGTCCAAACTAATAGTAAATGATTTTTTTTTTATATATATATTCTTTCTATAGTGGGCCCAGATTAAATATGAACGAGTAATGTTAGAGAGATTAAATTTGTAGATAATTTTTTTTAAACTAAATGACAAGAAAGTAAAGTGTTGGATTATTATTTAAGCGTTGATAAACGTGTTCATTCCTATTAGTGACACATTATTAAGTTTGTAAATTTTTCTATAAATTGAGTATCTAGATCATTACCCGATAATACAAATGATGATACAACTAAATGGTAAGAATATCATTTCCGCATGAAAAATGTTAAGGAGACTTTTTCAAAAGTGGAACTCTCAATGGACTTTGCCATCTCACATTTTAAGATCATTTATATGCTAACATTATAAAATATTATGCCTAAAACATGAGGTGGCAAAGAATCCACGAAGAATCCAACTTTTGAGAGGGGCTCCTTAGCATTTTTTTGGTTCACATTGAACCGATATGTTTATTATTTTAATGCAACTTAACATTTATAAATGAGTATTGCTATGTAGACCAATTTTTTAGATCAAAAATTGCAAATCATATAATGTGACACCAATAAAAAATAAGCACGTTAATCAACACGTAAGTAATAATCTAATCGTCAATTTATGAACTTTAGTTTGAAAAGTTGGTCACCCTAACATTATACCCTTTATAAATCTCATTGGACGGATCCATATTAGATATTTTTTATCTTATATATTAGATAAAAATCAACTTGAACAATGATTTTGATTGTAGCCTAGTAACACAGTCACCTTATAATGTTTATGTTGCTTGGTAGATAGTAAGAGATTTACATTTTCCTATATGAAAATAACATCTATAAAATTATAATTTTTCTTAGAAGTCTCTATCTATTACTCCTTGACACACGTTAGCACCCCACAAATAAAAAGGGATACAAGGTGTAAGAATCCCTTGTGCTCTACAGAGCTTCAGAGCTCTCTTGTTTCCGGTGCTTTCTCTCTTAATTCCACACCACTTCTTATTATTTATATTCTTGAGAGAGAAAGATATCTAGCTGGATATATTCAGTCATGGGAAGGGCTCCTTGTTGTTCTAAGGTTGGTTTGAATAGAGGTCCATGGAGTAACAGAGAAGACACATTACTCACCCAATATATTGAAGCTCATGGTGAAGGCCAATGGAGATCCTTGCCAGAAAAAGCTGGTACACATAATTACTCTAATTGTTATTGTTCATTTTCCACATTATTATATTACTTCTTATGTATGAATTATTCTCCACATTGTTCTGTAATTTTTTTATTTTATTTGTTCTTACAGTTATTTTTATCCTACATTTTTCGGTCGAATTATTCTGTTATTAATTATTGTTTTCCATGGTTATTTAGGCCTCCTCAGGTGTGGAAAGAGTTGCAGGCTAAGGTGGATGAACTATCTAAAACCAGACATAAAGAGAGGCAACATAACCTCCGATGAAGATGACCTAATTATCAGACTACATTCATTACTTGGCAACCGTTGGTCTCTCATTGCCGGTAGGCTTCCAGGTCGAACTGACAACGAGATCAAGAACTACTGGAACACCCATCTTAGCAAAAGACTCATAAGTGAAGGAACCGACCCAAACACCCACAAAAAATTATCTGAGCCGATAGCCAAAGAAAATAAAAGGAGAGAGAACCAAAGTTGCAAGAACAGAAACAATAAGAAGGAAATGGTGAAGAAGATGGTGAAAAGCAAGACGAAAACAGGCCAACATGTGGAGCCACAAAAGCCTAAAGTTCATTTCCCAAAACCCACTAGGATTACTTCCTTTTTATCCCTACCAAGAAATGACAGTTTTACTAGCAGCACTACAGTTACTACTGCGTCTTCAATCCAAGATTTAAACGGAGGAGGAGGAGGAGCTTTCGGTGTTAACCCATGGTGTAATAATGGGGTTGTGCTTTGTGTTGGTGATCCAGATCAAGATCCTATTAATTCTTCAGCTGATGGCGGCGATGATCGCTCACTTGAAAATCTTTATGAAGAATATCTACAGGCGCTTCTGACAGACCATCATCACGATCATCAAAATCAACTTGAATTAGACTCATTTGCCGAGTCACTGTTAATCTGAAAAAGATAAACCCAATGAGTAAATTAAGTATTAGTATAAGATAGATAAATAAGTATGCTTGTCCCGCGCAAGGTTTTCATGTTAGGGTTTGAATTTTAGGTTTCACGTTCTTCCCGTGTAGTTTGTACCCATCTCTGTGTATGGACCTCTTTAATCTTTATTATATTTGTAATTATAATATTTGTTTGAGAGAAAAAAACAAATTTGTGTGAATATTTTATGTGATAGTGGCTTGGGCTTAATGTAAATTAGTTATTAACAATCGAACTCAAGTTGTGACCTATATTTAACTGACATGGAGAGGGGGCCAACGGCACAGAGAAAATATAGAAAGAGAAATATAGGATGTGTTATTTCCCCTACGCAGTGCCTTTATTTATAGTAATAAAAGATAGAAGGAATCCTTCTCTTCCAAGGAATCCTTCTCTAATAGGAAAGACTAACTAGAATCAAATCTAATCTAGGATTTACACAATCACACTTAAATAAGAAGTTTATAACACTCCCCCTTGAGTGTGTAAATACTCATGTAGATTCAGCATCATGTAGAGTTGAGGAAGTCAACTCGTCGGCACTGATTATGGGAACACACTATTCTCAAATAAGGTAGGAACTTGCATAAGGAACTAAGTCTCACAAAAGACCATATGGCTATGGTAAAAAAACCCGAGTAGAGACAAAATCCATAGTCTAAGGAAAAATGCATGAGAAATGCAAAGTCAAATGAAACGTCTACAGGATGTCATCAGGGATACGATCAAACCAAGGTGGGTGCCTCGTCAAAACCTCGTTAGGTAGAAAAAACCCAGTGGGAAAAATGCTCCTAATCGTAGGGAAAAGAGTACATTAAGATCAAGCAAGTATACTTCAGGATACTCCCCCTGAGTTTGACATAATTCCAAAGAGAACTAGCAATGTTACAACTCAGAAAGTTTACGCATACTAATTCCTTGAACAAGCTTCTGAAACGTCGCCTTCGATAGTGATTTGGTGAAGAGGTCAGCCAAATTGTCTTGTGAACGGATTTGCGTGACTTCAATCTTCTGATGCTCTTGTTTTTTATGTAAAAAGAAGAACTTTGGCGCAATGTGCTTAGTGTTGTCTCCTTTGGTGTAACCCTTCTTAAGTTGTTCGATGCATGTTGCGTTGTCTTCATAAATCGTCGCCGAAACATCAACGACGAGGTAAAGATTGCAGGAGTTTCGAATATGGCCCACAACTACTCTCAGCCAAAAACATTCCCGAGTTGCTTCGTGTAAGGCGAGAATTTCAGCATGGTTAGATGAAGTGGCAACTAAGGTCTGTTTAGTTGACCTTCAAGAGATTGCAGTGCCTCTAACGGTAAAGACATAACCGGTTTGAGAGCACGCCTTGTGCGGATCAGATAAGTATCCTGCGTCGGCATAACCAATAAGGCGAGAATCAACTCGAGATAATGGGGTATGGCATCACTCGAGGATCCGTAGGGATAAAACAAGTCAAATCCGTAATACCCTTAAGGTAACGGAAGATGTCTTAACACCAGTCCAATGTCTGCGTGTTGGTGCATTACTGTATCTTGCCAAAAGATGAACAGCAAATGAGATGTCAGGTCTAGTGCATTGAGCTAAGTACAATAAAGCACCTATCGCACTTAGATAAGGAACTTCAGGCTCCAAAATTTCTTGATCATCCTTATTCGGACGGAAGGGATCTCGTTTTCCATCTAGCGATCGAACGACCATAGAAGTACTCGAAGCTTCACTTTATCCTTGTTAAAACGGCGCAACACCTTCTGGGTGTAGTTCGATTAATGTACTAAGATTTCAACCTAATGGTGCTCTATCTCGAGACCGAGATAGTATCGAGTCTTTCCTAGATCTTTCATCTCAAATTCCGACTTCAGGCTACAGCAGTTCTTGCGAGCTCTTCAGGAGTTCCGATGAGATTCATGGCATCGACATATATTGCAACAATTACAAAACCGAAATGTGACTTCTTAATGAACACACAAGGTCATAATTTGTTGTTCACATATCCCTAACTAGTCAAATACTCACTCAGACGATTATACCACAATCTTCCAGATTGCTTCAAACCGTAGAGTAAACGCCTCAGCCGAATAGAGAGTATGTTCCAAGGTTTGGAAATATTTGATCCAGTCAATGTAAGTCCTTCAAGAACTTTCATATAAATTTCCATATCAAGATCCCTATAGAGATACGCAGTTACTACGTCCATCAGCTGCGTACTCAGTTTTTTGGAAACTACCAAACTGGTAAGGTAGCGAAAAGTAATCACATCTATAACGGGTGAATAAGTTTCGTCATAGTTAATCCCGAGGTGTTGTGAGAAGCCTTGCGCAACAAGGCGAGCTTTGTAACGCACAATTTCATTCTTCTCATTACGTTTCTGAACGAAAACCCATTTGTAGCCAACGGGCTTCACATGTGGAGAAGTATGAGCTACAGGTCCAAACACCTTACGTTTCGCAAGCGAATCGAGTTCGACTTAGATTGCTTGTTTCCAGTTTGACCAATCAGTTCTACATTGACATTCATCAACGAAACGAGGTTCAATGTCATCGCTCAACATGATCTCAGTAGCTACTACATATACTAATGCATCATCGACGATCATCTCATTTCTACACCAAACATCATCCAAGCTAGCATAATGGATCGAAATCTCATGATTCTCAGGAGGTGGATTCGTCTCTTCAAGGACATTTTCGTAATCTAGAATTTCCTCATGAGTTGAATAAAATGAGTAGGCAACAGTCGGATTCACGGTAGGCCATTCAGATGCCTGTGTTGTGGGTTTCCTCTTTTGAGGGTGTGAATCCTTTGAACCAAGTGGTCTGCCACGTTTTTGTGTATGGACAGATGATTGGCTAGCCGTTAATGTTCGTGGATCGGCCAAAATGGCATCCCATGCCTCCAGGAGGGAAGTCTATCTTACATTTGGTACATCCATCTTTGCAGGCACATTTGTAGCTGGAATATTTGATCTTGTCAGTCGCGCTAAATCAGTGAAAGCATTTGGCATACTCTGAGCTACACTCTGAATATCTAATATGCGATGCACTTCAGTTTCAGACTGAGCTGTGCAGGGATCTAAATGAGACAAAGTGGGAGTCGTCCACGATAATTCGCATCATTCTTCAGGAACATTGACGTTCTTATCTCTCCCTAACGACGGGAATACTGTCTCATAGAAGTGACAATCCACGAAATGAGCGGTGAATAGATCACCTGTCAAATGTTCTAAGTAACGAATAATTGAAGGAGAATTATATTCGACATAGATTCCCATCATTCGTTGAGGCCCCATTTTTGTACGTAAGGGCGGCAAAATCGACACATAGATCGCATAACCAAAAATACGCAAATGCAATATGTCGGGTTCGTATCTGGTAACCAACTGAAGGGCGCTATATAGTTGGGTGACAACAAGCCTCAGGCGGACCAACATTTGGGTGTTTAGTGCAAGAATGTGATTTTGTAGAAGAGGATTTCTAATGAGGAACACCAAGAGGCAGCTCAAAGCTTAAAAACAAGAGGCAGCTACAAGCTTGAAAACACTCTTGACAGAAAGTATGAATCTCCTAGCCACAAACTTAAAACAAAATCACAAAGACAATGCTACTCTAATATACAACGATTTGGGTGTTTAGTGCATGAATGTAATTTTGCAGGAAAAGGTTTCTAATGAGGAACACCAAGAGGCAGCTCAAAGCTTTAAGAACACTCTTGTGAAAAAATGTAGAATCCCTAACCAAAGAGGATGAAAACCTTAGCTGAGGTTATATAGACAATCTGTTTTTTGTACATCCAAAAAGGACAAAAACCACTTGTCAACCTAGCAAACAAACTGAGCAAATTAAGGGCCAAAAATGACCATCTGCAAAAAGGTGTCAGTCAACCTATGTGTGTTGTCTTCATTTATGTGCCCAGACAGCTGGAAATCAGCGCGCAAAACTGACAAGACAACCAAACTAGTCAGAATGTAACAAGAATATAGACATGAAATGCACATGCATGAACAAACCTTTTGAAGTAAGATGTGCCACATTCTTGAACATTTCTTCCCAGCAGGCACATCCCATAAACAAAGAATAGCCTAAAGCTAGATTGAGCATGTATGGTTCAATTACAATATTTGACAAGGAAAGCCAAACACTTAGCTCTAGACTTCACAAAAACAAATGTATTTTATGAAATAATGTCATGCTAAGAAATAATATTTGTCAATTACTATTTCTTCATTGTGTTATATTCTTTCATAAATGTCATTGTGGTTGACCACCAGTGGCAGCCGCTCTGTCTCCGCTTTGGGTCGGAGTGACCTGGCGACAAAGATACCTACCATCCACTGTTGAGTCAGTGGCCAGTCCCAAGTACACTAGTTGCATTAAGTCAGGTGCCCCAATCTGCCTAGCGTGTTCACAGTCGGAAACAGCAAGACGATGTGTCAGCCCCTTGTTGACGGCGAAGAGGGCAATGCCAATTTGATTGTCGTGCACCCAAAAAGAGATGGAAAACTCCCAACTAGGAAGAAGGTCAAAGTGCAGGGGATCTGTAAAGGATGGGCATCCAACCAAATTGTCAGCTTATAGTAAAACAAAATCGTAGTCGGTTACAGCGCACTCCATCAGCAAGTTAGAATGAAAGTCAACAGCTTTTTGACTCACAACATGGGTATCATCATCTGTACCAAGTGCCTCATGCTCACCTTTTCATGGAAGAAGCTTTCCCCCCAAGTGCATGAGGAGATGATGAGAGAGATTTCGATAAGTGGTTAATTTATTTATTTATTTTTACTTTTACTTATTTAATGTATTTTTTTTTAACTAATACACTTGTTATTTTTATCTATTTCAGACCAACTTCTCCATTAACATGCAGCACCTGGGTATGAAGGAAACATAAATTGGGTGTGGAATTAGCAGTACAAGGAGTGGAAATACAAGCTACACAAGTACTACAAGACTTGTGCATCTCCTGCTGAAGCTCCTATCGATCCACCTCCGAAGTTTGCAAAGAGGATTGACCAGTGTGAGTGGCTATGCAGTCATTTTCAAAGCATCGAATTTCTAGTTAATTATTTTAGTTTAATTTCAATTTTTTTTATTTTTTATTTAATTAATTTTTTTAATTTGCAACAAAAACCGATGACAAATAAGGCTAACTGAGCAGCAAAGCCGTACCTTCATCACTCTGATTATCGGCCCCTCACTTTCTGGGTTGAGGAACAGCGTGATAAAGGGTCGGTTTTCCTGGAAGTTGATGTTTGAGGATAAACATGCCAATTATGGAAACTATGTGGCTGACTACATTTATGTAAGTATTCCTTTCAAAATTTTAATTTCAAAATTCATTACACTTAAAATTTTTTAAATTATGATCGACAATCTTAATTGGTTTATCTTTTTTTTTTAGGCTTCTATGTTGCAGAAGAAAGACGAGTACATAGCCAACCTCTCACAGTAGCACCCAGACATGCCAATGGAGGAGTTGGGACCTGATTTAAAGGTGTTTCTAAAGTTGTTGATGGACAGGGTTGGGCAACGAAAAGGGAAGAACTCCGCAACCTAGGAGCAGGTCGGATTTAGGACCTCAAGTGATCTTCTTCAACTAGCTCTCAGCCTTCAAGATAGACGTCTTCCAAACTGTAGCAGTTGGAGATTGAGCTAGTGGACCTGGGACAGCGAAAAGAATAAGTTATGCGCCAATGAGTGAAGGTCGTTCTACGATATATTACTGGAATGACCCAAGCAATGGCAGCCTCTGGTATTTGCCTTCCCGACGAATAAATTTGGTTTGAAAAAGTGGTTTTTTTTTTTGTAGTGATTGTTTGCGAGGATCCTAGGGATCAATTCATTTTAGTCGTTCATCGTACATCATGCGGCTGACTTTTGTTAGGATCATCTTCTGTGATTGTTTAGTGCATTATGGATTAAATAACAAATAAAAAAAATCATGCTAGCCTACATTTGCTCTTGTCATACTCTTTGTGAGCATCTAAGGGATCCATTCATTAATCATCATGCGGCCAAAAATTATTTTATTTTTTTAATTTAAAGTTGAACACAAACAATATCTAACTAAAGTTGACCGCACGACGTACGATAAACAACTAAAATGTATTGATCCATGTGATCCTCTCTAAATTCTCTTTGTGAGGATCCGTACGAAACAGACCGTTAAAGTAGTTCTATTTAGTTTTTGTCATGCCATTTGCCACTCCTACATGCGAAAAAACTTATCCTCCTTTATGACATCATTCCTCTGCATGCAGACGAATACTTAACCAAACAAATTGGAAAGAAAGAAACGAAACTAATGATCATTAGACTGCCTAATGGTGTTAGGTTTGTTTTTATCAATATTTAATAGCTTTCCTCCGGCTTCCTTCTTGAAAATTCCAAAATATAATTATTTTGTTCATGCGGCATACAAATTATTGTTTATATTTCTTTACTAGGCCATTGGCCTAGCCCCTTTTTTCATAATTTTTTTATATATCTCTTTACTATTTTTTGGTGAGGTTTTTCTATTCAAGGTAGTTTCTCATGTTTCTTTAAACTAAGATGAGTTTGTGTCTCGAGTGATAAGAAGTATGTGTGATGGAAAGCATATATACTTTTGTTTTTGGTTTGTAAATGGGGCATAAAGCCGAAGCAACCACAACAGGAAAAAACTTAATTCCTAGAGCTACAAAACATCTCTCTCAGCGAAGACACTCCAACTCAACCATCCAAAACAAGGCTCCATGAAAGGATCCTCATAGAAACACAACTTAACTTTAAATAAAAAATGATTTTAGATCAGCCACTAGCAGAAATTAGTATTTGTCCGACGGACACATATTCGTCAGGCAAAGATACTTAACCCAACGAAATTGAAAATAAAATTACAAATTTTTTTTATAAAAAATTTAACGTTTGCTAGACGACCCATTTCTTCGGGCAAAATATTTATTTTTGTCGGACAAACGTGGCCAATGTGCTTTTCTCAAAGACACAATTTCGCCGGACAAAAGTTTGCGCAATAGATTTTGCACGACGACTTTTGCCTAACGAAATTCCATCATGCAAAAGCTTAAGCGACGAAAACTTACTTTGGCCTGACGAAATGATTTCATCTGAAAAGGGGTTTTTTTTTGTAGTGCACTAGCAGAAATTAGTATTTGTCCAACGGGCACATATTCGTCGGGTAAAGATACTTAACCTGACGAAATTGAAAATAAAATTACAAATTTTTTTTTTTATAAAAAATTTAACGTTTGCTAGACGAACCAATTCTTCGGGCAAAATATTTATTTTCGTCGGACAAACATGACCAATGCGCTTTTCTTGAAGACACAATTTCGCCGGACAAAAGTTTGCGCAATAGATTTTGCACGACGACTTTTGCTTGACGAAATTCCGTCATGCAAAAGCTTAAGCGACGAAAACTTACTTTGGCCTGACAAAATGATTTCGTCTGAAAAGGGGTTTTTTTTTTTTTTTTGTAGTGAACATGGTCAAATTGAGCTACTAGAGCCTTGCACGGGATCGACATGGTCAAAAAAAAAAATATATATATATATATATATGAAATGCCCCACGGGTTCCACAACTCAATATTTTGTTCGCTCTCTAGTTGCATTTTTGTCATGTTTGAATTTTCAATTTTTGGGTAGTGCAGGCATGCATGGTAGATGAACTCGTGGCCAACTTCTGTTCCCATGCAGGTAGATAGAAATATTTGCATGGGATAGTTTAGGTTGGCAAGGTTTAATTAGGGCTAACGGAAATCAACGGCCATCTATTTCTGTGACAATTTTAAAGGGTCCAACCTTGACCAATTGCTTAATCCCATTCATATCATTTTCCATTATTTCTATGTCTGCTCCACATCTATGGGTCTCTGGTGGGCGCTGTTCATTCCTTGCACGCAAAAACAAGCTCCATCTGGTATTTTGGTGTGGACGCATGTCGAACTTTTTTCCTACAAAAATGTGGACAAAATAATATATATCTAATAAGTGAATAATTTCTCACAATAATACGATAAGTAGAGTTCTCAAAACAGTAGTGACAGCAACGTTGTAACCTCTAAGTTTGTATAACATTAATATCGAATGACTTTTAAGCTTGCAAGTTGCAACCCATATATCCTTCCCGATTTTGAAAGAAAGAAAAGAAAAGAATCCGAATTTTGTTGTACCAAAACTAGAAGATCCCATTTTTACCAGTCAAGGTCCTTAATATTTTCCCCCTTTCTTTTATAACAAGAGCGTGAAGGTCGATGAAACTCTTACTAGGAATGTGAGGATATAATGTTTCACTACTAGCTAGCTAGTTCTCTCTCACTTCTGCTAAACGATTAACTTCAGTTGTATCAACCCTCATTTCACGGTTCTCAGGCCACGAATATCAGTACTTGAATTAATTCGTGAATGCTTTTAGGGTTTAGCAGCTAGGTTAAAGATGGAAGATTGGAACTTGCCAAAAGAAAAAATATATGGAAGATTGGAATGCATCTTAACTTTCAATCTCATAGTTAGAGAAATCTGTCTATATCTCATCACGTTAAGAACTGAGACTGAACCCCGACTTTGCAAAAATTAGCTATAGCGTACACCATGAGCATCTATGAGACTAGATTAGCTATACCCACATTATTTAGCTATTTTAATCCAAAATCTAAATAAAAAACTTTACTCCAAGAGATTAGCTATATCTCATGATAAAATAGCTATGTGAATAATTTGTTTGCTAAATTTAGTCAAGAGAAAGAGAACTTAAGAGAATATTAAACATTAAAATATAAGATATGATATGGACACCGCATTTGTGTACCATCTTATGTGATAATTAAATGATGTGTACATGTCATGTCAATTATAGGTGTAGGTATTATTTTTTATAATTCTAAAGTACTATGCAAGTATTATAGACGTTGATAAGTATTTTTTTTACGTTTAGTATATATTATTTTGACTCATTTTTCAATAAAACATATAAAATTCATGTTTCTATACATATTTTTAATCGATAAGAAAGAAATAAAAATATAAATTATTAAGAAAGAAATATAAGTAAATAAAATATTAATTAAAAAATGGTCGAGTTTTTTTGAAGTTTTTTTAGCAAAGTTGCCAAATTATACACGTAAGTATTTTTTACGTACTATATCCGTTATGTATAATAATTTCCGATTAAATACTTTTTATAGGGACGATCATTAAACAAAAATTAAGAAATTACACAATTTTGATCATGAAATTTTATGCCACTAAAATACATTGTTCGTAATGATAGAGATATGTGCATTATTTTCAATGGAATGCAATGGTAAAAATACCGACGACACTTACTATTTTTGTCATCAAGCACGCGATGTTCTGTTGGGCACTTTTGGAAAAAGGATAATGCTTGCATTCTTCTCTTGAGGTATGGCTTATTTCCTCATTTGTTGTAAATAACGTATTTTCATTATAAACTTTTCATAATTGGAACCTTTCAATATCTTAATCTTCATTTGAAGATTATTCCTACAAAAAAAACATTCGAACCGGAGATCGTTTAGGTATCCAAATGTATTAAATAAATCAACAATTTATCATGGATATGCTACTTGGTGCCTAAATCATTCTTTATTTGATGCATTTAGATGACAAAACGATATTCGATTCAAATGATTTTTTTGTAAGGATGATCTTCAAATAAAAATTAAGAGGTTGAATGGTTCCAATTATGAAAATTAAAAATTCTTAAGTGAAAATATGTTTTTTGTAAGTGAGAATGAGGTCATCCTGCAAAGGAGGAATGCAACTATTCGGGCCCTTTATTAAGCGGGATCCCCATTTCAGCTGAAAATGGCCACAAGAAAATTGGCTTCACAAAAGAAAATAGGACGACCAAGCCCATTTGTGCTTCTATCACACATGATCTCTGTAGAAAATCGGAGCTATGAAGCATACATCTCGTAAACAGTTATTCAACCTCCCCTTTGGTTTGACAAAAGTAGAAAGCCCAAAAACAATGGCCTGCAAGGAGGGCCTCTGTTCCCTTGGGTACCGTTTGGTACGTGGGACGGGACGGGACGGGACGGAACGGGACGAGCCGTTCCGTTCCACGTTTGGTGCGCCTAAAAATTGTGGAACGGGTTGTCCCATGGGACGAAATTTGGCTGATTTTTCGTTCCACCTCTTCCCCCTTGAACGACCCGTTCCACATCCGTGGAACACAAATTTATAACATTTTATGACAAAATTTCTCCTTATCTTTTTCAATATTTACATCATCTGTTCCGTTGGTGAAAATGCAAAATTTCCAAATCTTCTAGCATCCCACAGGCACACTAGCTTCCAAAAATCCAGAAAAGTGATATACCGAAGAACTTGTTCCTTCATGATCCTAATGCATACAATGCTGCTGAACAAAGACCCAAAATGTTCTCCGATTCATCTATTGTAGACCGTGATACATTCCGCATGTAGGTATCAACAAATTTTGTCTTGATCCCGTAATAATCTTGCTTCCTCGGATTAAGTAGCGAGGCATCAGACACATTGGCATCATCAACACAATATTGTATCAACTCTGCCAAACGTAAAGCTCATTGACCGTGAAACAATGATCTTCAAACAAAATGGCCCAAGTCTTGATATCATGAACAATTCCATTTGTTGCTGTCTCATCTAGCACGGTACGGGTTTGAGGCAGTCCAAAGTCCCATAATCGCTTGGTTATATATACTGTGGTCCAGCTGAACCCAACACTAGTCTTGCTGGAAGGTTATAAACATATGAAAAACACCATATAGTGCTGGGAAGACATGACCACGACTGGACGAGTAATGACTTTTCGAAATCCACCCTCTGTGCGATCAACATATCCAGCACTGCAAGTGTTCCCTTCCTTAGTGCAACATCGAACACTCTCATGGAAGGAAAATGTGCCCAGTGGTCTCAATCTGCAAGCAGTTGCAAGCCAAAATGATCAAGGGGAAGAAGATTTGCGTCGTTCGAGAGGCAGAGATTCAGAGCGACGGAGAAAGAGAGAGAAGAAACGTAACGAGTCGTGTTTAATTGCAACCGCACGATCTCATTGAAAGAGATCGGACGGCTCTCCGCATCATCCCATTTTTCAGCTAAAATGGGTCCCTCCTATTAAAGAGGCTGTGCAAGTATTGTACCTGGAAAAATCAACGAACGGGGAAACACAAAGAAGCAGAGATTAGCAGAGCAATGGGAACACTAACAGCGCCGGCGCCATGGAAGCAGCTCCTTCTCAGCGCAATGGAATCAAATTCCCACCTCAGGCACTCTTCCTACATTCAGCTAGTATGTCTCTCTCTCTCTCTCTCTCTCTCTCGTAATCAATTTTTTTCTGTTAAAGTTTGAATCTTTGATGGTTAATTGGTTATATAATAGGCTACGATCGGTTGTAACGGGAGACCTTCAAATCGGACCGTTGTTTTCAGGTACTGGCTCTCTCTCTCTCTCTCTCTCTCTCTCTCTAAAATCAAAGTTGAAGACTTTTCTGGGTAATTCTCAGGGGATTTCAAGAGGACAGTGATAAGATTCAAATCCACACCGATTGCAGAAGTCGTAAGGTGTTCATTCTCGCTCTACCCATTTTGTATTTTCCCCTAATTTACATGTTTCGTTAGATTTTAAGATGATATGATGTTTGAGTTTTGAAGGAATGGAAGTTGGAACTGACACTTCTGCATAAAAATTATTGCAGATTGAGGAGCTTAAGAATTGCCCTTTTGCTGAGGTAATTTATCTTTGAGGTACATTCCCCTTAATTTGTTAAGAAATGATCGGCTTTCTGTCTATATGCACTGCAAGTAATGCTTATTTTGTGCTCGGACTTAATTCTGCATGTTTTTAGATATGTTGGTACTTTACTGATTCGTGGGAGCAATTTCGGATCAATGGAACAGTTGACATGATTGATGGATCAAATCCCGACCCCGTAAAACTTCAGGTGATGTCAATATTCTTTTAATGTATGCATCTGCATCGTCATCTGAACTTATACTTTGGATATGGTGGTTTTGCTGTGGCAACTCCTACATCTGACTTTTGAGTCGGAACGTTTTAGGATGTAAGTGATACTGCAGAAATCCTAGTTTCCATGTTGGATGGCATGTTAAACATGTATTCATCAAATCCAGTTGATTCATCGAAGGGCTGCGGGTAGGAACTTCGAAGTTCAGTTTGAAATTTAGTCCCAACATGCTCTGGTGTTTTGTTGAGGAAAGTAAAGCCCGATGAGGCTTAATTTGACATCACTTATATAAGCATAAGTCTGGGATCTTCGTTGATCATCATGTCTATATGAAGTCCCATGCACATGTATTCGGTAGTCAATAAAATTCATACAAAGTTTACCGAATATTTTACATGTTTGCTTATAAGATTTCAGCTAGATTTTGCAATATATTTTGATTTATCATGTAATTTCTAGAAATCGACATGCTCTAGGCCAAAGATAGTAAAATTGGGCGAAGCTTGGTGCTGGACGGAAATTAGTTTTTGGCATGGTGCCACTTCGTCGACTTCCTTACTGAGCAAGGATGAAAGATACTGTGTTTTTGTCGAAAGAAAATCCCACAGTTGAGCATGTTGCCAAGATGTGGGGGTGGAAGGTATACGTAAGACGATTGAGTGATGTTGGACATCATATAGCAAAAACAAGTGTGTTTAACTAATGAGTTAGTCACGAGCATCGACCTCACACAGATGTTTAAAACTGTGGGTTTCTGTTTGTTCCTGATATTCCCCTCTAAAATTGCCTGGTGCAGCAAAGAGAGAAATCTTGGTTTTCCACTTCTCTGAGATCAAGACTGCAGTATTTGGGGCCGCATCCAGGACTTCCTGATCCGAGTGAAGAAACACCGGCGCAAGTGTTTCTTGACCCTTCTGCAGGCCCGGCTGCTGCATTTTGCGTGCTTGTTCTGGACCCTCAACAGGTTTAATAGCTTCTCCGGTCTTGCATTCACCTAAAAATTTGCTTAGTTTCATCCCTGCTTATTTTTCCTGCGTTTCATTCATTGCATTCGCAGGTTGATTTCTTGAATCTGAAGAGTAACCAGAGGGTAACATTTTCATCGACTCAAAGTCCCAATGGAGACAAGTGCTGGACTTCAGAAAGGGTTAACCCATAAACATCTGTTGTATGATTTTAGATTCAAACGATTTGCCATGTACTGCTAATTTATTCTCCTTCGTTTACATTTAAAAACGAATTGCCAAAGCCAGAGCTAGTATTTCAGCCTAGTGCCAGTTCTTCATCATCTGTGGCTAATGTTGGTGGTGGTGGTGGTGGTGCTTTATGTGCTCATGCTCCTCTTGCCCTCTGTAACGTGACATAATCGTTTGGTATGCAGACGGGACGGAACGGGACGGGACGGGACGGAACAGAGAGGGAACAAAGATGCCCTCAGATGGAAACAAGGAGGAAGAAGGAGACGGAGAGGTTATAATTTTGTGTTCCACGGATGTGGAACGAGTCGTTCCAAGGAGGTGAGGCGGAACGAAAATTCACCCAAAATTCGTCCCGTGGAACAGTGCGTTCCACCCGTTTTAGGCGCACCAAACATGGGACGGAACGCCTCGTCCCACTCCGTTCTGTCCCGTCCCACGTACCAAACGCTACCTAAAGACTCCTTCAACGACAACAGTAAATTAATTAAAATTTTAGAATAGTAGTTTGATCAAATCTCTTAAAGCCTTAAACGTTTGGTCAAAGAAATTCAAAACCAAACATCCAGATCAAAATGCCCATTAAGAAAAATATATTTTATAAAATTTACACATATACCACATTGTCGCATAAATGTATTTTACAGTATGCTTTTGTAGTAGTTTAAAATTATTATAACAATATTTTTCTAATTGTGTAACATGATACTCATGTGTATACCTAAACCGACCCATTATCTTAACAGATGCTTATTAAGTTACCAGATAACGACCCGAATTCATTAACATGTCGACCCAAAACCTGTTAATTTCATGTCGCTTCGTGTTGGGTTAACATGTCATGTAAGAAATTATTAGACCTACTTAGATTACCTTAGATTACAAGGAATTCCGTATACTTGAGGAGACCATGTATCGATTATATAGAAAGTTGAAGAATCTATCGAGATGCTCGAGTACCAATTTTTACCGGCCCAAACTAGCATATTATGCCATTATCCCGTAGCTGAAAAGAGGATTGTGCTCTGTAGAAGTTGAACGAAAACAAAAATGCATTTTTGAGTAAAAGAAAATCAATTTAAAAAATTAAATTATGTACACGTCAAAATTTGAGCTACCCATATTGTGTCTAATGCACGCCATGCCACGATACGATGCCTTCAAAACTACGCTGCATCACTGTGTGTCATGGTGCAAGGTTTCATATAGTAATTTGAGCATGCAAATGTTTCTAGGTTTTCTCCAATGCGGGATAGTAGCTGGATGTGAGTATTCGGTTGATCAAAATTACACAACTGACCAACCGGCCACTCACATCCTGCAAGTATCCCATAATGATTTGTCCCGCACTGGAGAAATTGTGTGTACGACCACTACTACTGCTACTACAATAGCAGCAAAAGCAGCATATGAGCTAAAGTTGGTGCAGAGAAGAATCTCCCATCTTCAGCTCTCTTGGGTGGCTTAAAAATATAAGATTCAAGCTCGCTGAAAGAAGTCAAAAGCACTTGTTCAAAAGTGCTTATGAGATGAGCATTATAGTCACCCAGGAGTTAAAAACAGTTGAGTCAACTGGTTGAACAGACAGCTACGCAGAAACTCCCCTCCCATGAAACTGCCACTGATGTGCAGAAAATGGTTTGAGTCCAGAAAATTGGGTTTTGGCTCCTTGCGGAACTCCCTAGGGAAGCCACATGCTCCAACCCCCAGAATTGCAACAAATTTACAGGAACTTGCTGCACTCGAAGACAAAATTTCGCAACCAACTTTTCGTAACCTCCCCACACTAAGCACTACTAAATGTGAGAGCAGTCAGTTTAAGTGTGAACAATCTCCAAAATACAAAGTTTAGGTTTTGATAGTTGGTTCAGAGACTCTCACAGGGATGGGGTGCATGCCTATTCCTCCGAGGACGGGGTGCAATGTTCGGGCTTCAAGGGGTAGAGTCTTGAAGGGGAAGCGAGCAAGGCTATACATAATCCAGCGCTGCATCTTGATGCTGATTTGCTGGAGAGAAGAAGATAAGTAGTGACTAGATTATTGGACTGAGCAAATATTGATCAATGTGTTTCATTAGTTGCATCTGAGCTATCTGCAAATAAGTAATGTAGATGATGAGCTGAATGAAAAATATTTCCTACCTTGGTTCTGCATATCCAAGCTGCTTTCGTTAATATTCCCCTGTTTTTCTTTCGATGATTTTTTGTGAATCGTTCTTTCTAGCCACTGTGCTGGTTAAGCAATCAATCCAAACCAAACGTGCCATTTTATGATGCAGCATCTTATTTTCAAACAGACAATAAAATCATACCTCTGAAAGCACCAAATTTGCGGCGAACACTTGGCACGTAGGACTTCTGGTACTCCTGAGATTTGAATCCCTTCCTCTTTAGTTATGTTTTGAATGCTCATGCTTGAAGAGGGATTCGTTGTTCAACGATGTTTGATTTCACCAGTAAAGGGAACATAATAAATTCATACCATATCTGGTAAAAAAGTCATTTGCATACAAAGGTGAAAATCGAAGACTTATTCATAGTGATGTGCAATACTCAGATCAATTACTAGACTCTGTCTGTGGTATCTTTCACAAAGACTGAGATGTGGCTCTTAAGGAAAGAAAGACAAACTTTAATACGCTTTAACGACTTTTGTCGCACATAGCGCCGAAGATCTTGCATTAACAGAAAGGTGAAGACCGTTGATGCTACATCTTATAGTTACGGAAACAGACACCATATCAGACCGTTAGTTCTAACTCGACAATCAATTTTGTCGTATGTTGCGACATAGACACGATCGCAATCATAAATCCAGCGAAAAGCTCTGAGTTTCGATAGACAATATGCATAAAAGAAAGGGAGAAAGAAGGAATTAAAGAACCCTAGTCAGCCATTTTTCTGTCTGCAAAGTCGCAAACTCAGTAACATGGCAAAGTACTTTCTTTCTAATCTTCTGGTCTCTAATTGTTCGCAAATGATCTATGGTCCCCAAAATGAACAATAACAACACACAAAAAGGCACACTAGTTCAATAAAATGAGAGCATCGTCCAAAATCTGAAAGGAAAGTCATCCATGAAAAGTTTGGCTCGTGATGCAAATTCCCGGTTCAAATGACCGGAAACATAAGAACAAACCAAGACAAACGCCAAAACGTTCCACATTTTCCAACCTAAACAATATAACACTTTGATAAACTAAGATGTAACCACCCATTACGCATATGAATTCAGGAACAAGTAAAACATCAAGCTCGAATCACTAATAGTCCGTAAAATATCGAATAAAATCCACCGACTGATGTGTGGGAGTGAGGACTTACCCACATATTTTTCAAGCTAAAGTGACATAAGCTAGTCTGACCAAACTACAACGTTACATAGAAAAACCATAACTGATGTTAGCATGAGAGAGAGAGAGAGAGAAAGAGAGAGAGAACGTATGTAGACATACAATTCCGATGCTATCATTCAATTGTTTTCTTTCCATATATAAAATTAAATCCATTTTTATTTATATTTCTCAGAAGAAAATGCTACTATCCAAGCTAAAACTGCTGCTTCCAGAGCACTCTAGATGCATACAGTGATTGTACCTTACGCATGTAAAGGTTGTACCTTGACACGGAAGCAACAACGTCAGCTCTGGAAATAGCATTTCCCCTTTCCCAAACTCATCATAATTGAAATTTTACAAAAATTCCCAATTTCATACAAAATCCGAACAGAATTCCAATTCGTACGAGACACAAATTAAATTACACATAAAAAGCAAAAGAAAGCATTGAAATTTCCTCGTCTAATATTCACCGTATGTGAGATCTGCTGCGAGTGAGTAGCCGTATTAAGCTGAAACGCCGTCGCTGAGGCGGTGGTGGGTGGCGGCGGCGGGGGGCTTGATGGGCTGATCGGGGCCGGCGATGGCCTGGTCTTGGTGGGACCCGGCGGTGGGCCTGGAGGAGCAGGAGGAGGAGAGGAAAAGAGGGCGGTCGTCGTTGGTGATGTTGTGATTGTCGTCGTCGAAATCGGCGGTGTTGAGATTGATGCAGGAGCAGCGTTCCAGTGAGGCGAAGAAGGCGGAGGCGACGTTGGTGCCCACACACGACAGCAAGGACATGCAGTTGGTCTCCATCGTTGGATCACGTTGATTGAGCGGTACAGATTGATCGAGTGCAGAGTCTCAGTGAAAGGGAGAGGAGCAGCTGAGCTGAGTTTTGGGGGAAGGAAGACAATGGAGTTTTTGGGAAATTGGAAGTTGGAATAAAGGGGTAATGGAAGTCTTCTTTTTCTTAATGCTACGTCGTGTGATTTGTCCGTTTCTTGTAAATTAATATTTGATTTTCAATTAAAAGTAAATGGTTTTGATTTTGTTAATAAAATTATATTGTTTTAGTACGATGGGATAATTGTATTTTTTTCTTTTACGTATAAATGAGAACTGTTATATTTAATTCTCGTTAAATGTGGAATTTAACTTATTTTTATATTTTTTATTATAGATAATATTATTTATTAAATTATTAGAAAATATATATATATAGTTTATTAAAAATAAAAATATTATATTATATTTTGTTACTTTCATTAGGGCTGTTGTCAGCTGATTATTTTAAGTTTCCTATTTTTCTCCTGATCAGCAGTAGATGGTTTCGCCAAATTTTGATCACGCCTTTGGCAAAGAACATGGATTAATTGTGATACTGGCCATTGAATTTCTCCCAAGTTTCACTTGTGGTCCTTCAATTTAGTTTTCAATTTCTATATGTCTCACTTTAGTTATTTTATCAATTTTATTTTAGTACATTTAAACTGTTTGTATCACTCTTTAAATATGCATGCAAATGAAATAAAGAGTAACAAAACGATGTGCGACGTAATTGAAGAACCATGGAATTTAAAAATTGAATTTAACAACTAAAGTGAAACACGGGTACAAATTCAAAGATTACTGAAATGATTAACCCAACATTCCCGATCACTAAAAACACAAATCAGAAGGGCAAAGCTATGAAACCAAAAAGAAATGAAGCCAAAAAATGGATGAACCACTTTGATAGGTTCATAGCCAATCCATGGCACAACAAAATCTCATAAACCACTTCCATGATGTCCAATTCAATCAAAAGTAGAATGGTAACTCGATCAGTTTAATCACCTGTTATGCACCTCCATGTAATCATGTGCCACTTCACTGTGGTCTTCTTATTCAGAAAGAAGCAGAGCGGGTAAGCCTTGGCTTGGCTATCTTCTTGTCCTCTTCAAGAGAGATGAGTGCAAGATTGGCCGGATTCTCGATCATCAACTTAGCAACCAGGTATCCGGAGATGCTCCAAGTCTGGTACTTTCTTGCTTGCTTCCCAATGTACCTCCCTGTCTTGCCGTCATAGTACTCGGGCCACCCGTCTTTCGAGAGTCGCTGCTCCACCAGCTCGATTGCTTTCTTCGCCATCTGAGGCCTCCCGGTCTTGATGCAAGCTGCGGTAAGCAGCCACAGCAGCGCTGCAAGAGAGGATGACACATTAACAATTGTCAAGCCACATTTGCATATTTGTTTTAGAACAAACACATGTGTCAGCATTCGATGAGCTACACTAAGTTACTAACAAACATCAAATATCATGTCAAATGAAGAACAACGGATTAGACACGCTACATAGCTGAAGATTTTGATTGGAAAAGTGGCGGAAACTGGTAATTGAAAGGTTTCAGTTGAATTATACTAAGAACTGTATACGCTTTGAAAAGAAAAATGGAACTGCAAATTGTCACATTATGCAAATAGATACAAGAGTCACTTGATCAGTACGTAAAAAACAAGCAACGAACAAAAACAGCCCGACAGCTTATTCAACGATTTAAACGAAAATCTTCACTACTTCAATGGCTAAAATGAGGATTAGAGGTTCTAAAATGGACAAGCATAACAACTGCAGTAGCAATTAGCAAACATATAAGAGCCAATGCAAATAACACAACATTTGATTAAACTTGTATTTTCATCTCCATAAAACTTACTTGGCCAAGAACCACCATTGTGATAACTCCATCGTGTGTTTTTCGGATCAAATCCCGTGACAATTCTCCACTCATGTCCCTCCAATGCAGGGTAAATAATTTTCAGAGGCATCTCCCCGATCAAGTCCTCCCATCTCTCCTCAATCAAGTCCATAATTGCTGTAGCTTGCACAGGTGTTACCAGCGAGCTGAGGATGGCAATACAATTCCCAACTAAAAACCACCTGAAGTCCATCCTAGCTGGGCTAACATTGCCGATCAGATATCCTCCTCGCAAGGGCATAAAATCGAAAACCCAGTCAGGGATAGACTCTGGAATGACATTAAACTTATTGACGGCAGTATGGGAATATTCCTCAGTTTTGTAGCGGTACACATTGTTTAGCTGTGTAAAATCAAGCCAGTAATACGTCTGGATGTGAAAGCTGAGAGCTGAGATGCGCTTATCTATCCGCTCAAGGAATTCCTTGCCACCATGTTCTGGATTCAACAGCTGCCGGGCACACCTCAATGCAAAGTAGAAGAGTGCTTGAATCTCAATTGGATAACCATACATCCCCTGTCCAAAAATCAAGCAAATGCATGAAATTTGGTTCACTTAATTATAAGGTATCCTTAGACTAGTTGGGAAAACTATGAATGCAAGTGACAATGTCAAACCACAGAAAATTAGATATCAAGTAATTTTCTTCAAAATCACTAAGAGATCGAAGTGAAAAACATGCGAGTTATGGCATTCTAACTTCTCTAGCAGGCAAACTATATTGCCACATAAACAACTCCTGTACTGAACCAAGATTCTTGTGTCTATTAGTACATATCATTTCAGCTAGTGAGGCCAATATTTAATAGGAGTTGGGAGAATCAACCAACCCAAAACTGATATGTAGTTTCAAGAATCCTACAAACAGAAAAGAAAAGACTCACCATCCTCCTGTCGATCATACTACACCCATCTGCACAGAGAAGTGTCGGGAATGTGTCAAACCCATCTGACAGGCAAAGATTGAGAATTAGCTTTATTCCCGTCTGCACCTCAGGAAGTTCTGCCAGTGAGTGATCACGAGTGCATTTGGTGTATGATCTCAGCAAAATGATCCACCAGAACCCAGAATCAATAGGCGCAACTCTTCCAATTGCGCTGCCACCAAAATCCGCAACTAAAGTTTCATTCTTACGATGTTGATCAAAGAGAACCTTAAAACTTGCCGGCAGAACACCTTCTCCAAGCGTAAAATTATCTATCCTCTTTTCCCAGCTTTGGAGGTGGAGGGTCTTGAGGAGAAAATTCT
Organism: Malus fusca; assembly: GCA_035220775.1. Lineage (NCBI taxonomy): Eukaryota > Viridiplantae > Streptophyta > Magnoliopsida > Rosales > Rosaceae > Malus > Malus fusca. Next base: position 20,683,809 of record CM069059.1, on the reverse strand, counting down.
TTACAACATCTCGTTGATCTGGATCTTTTTTCATCAGGCAGGCCAAACCACTAGGAACAAAATCTCTCACAAACACCTGCAGTTACATATCATTACTTGATTGGGATCATTCTTAATGCCTATTTCCAACCAATTCAAACAATATAAACAAAATAAATTGAATTTACCAATTCTCTTTCCCATATTTGTAGTATTCTGAATACTGGCATCTATCAGGTGAACACTACTATCAAATACAATGAAGAATAATACTTGCATTCCCCATTTTCAATGCCTAAATTTCCGAATTAGAGACACACAAACACTTGCAAATACTCCGTCTTCAATACCTAAACTTCAGAATTATAGACCAATTAATCAAGAAGCACTAATCCACAATTAGATGCACTAATCAACAGATAATCAAGAAGCATCAATCAGCAACTAATCAACAGTTGATCAAGAAGCACTAATCAGCAATTAATCAAGAAGCACTAATCAACAATTAAGTTATTAACAAGAAACATTCGGTATACCTGATTGTAATTCAAAGTCTCAGCCGTTGGATCCATAGCTGCAAGAGTGCCCACTGGCTTGCCTTTGAAGTAGACGTACGACTTCTTGAGTCTCTCCCAAGCCTCCTCCACCATTCCTGGGCTCCCTGCCGATTTAGTCTTTGGCGAACCTTCCTTCCAAGGATCCAAGTTCTCAATAAGGCTCGCTCCCACACTTGGAGACGGCAACAGTACCCCTGGCTTCGCCGCGCTCACACTCACTGGAACGTCGTCATTTCGCTGGAAGTTCGTCGTCTTCTTCGCCGGCGGTCTCTCGCACTCTTCCTTCCGTTTTGGCACCTCGCCAGCATCCATAGATTCCGTAAACTTCTCCGAGCTCGACTTCTCTGTCGGACTCGAATCAGAGGTTATTGCACTTTCTTCTACCGACTTTTTTGACTCAGCATTCCAATTCGTAATCATTTGGTGAATCTGATCGTAATCCAAAGCATCTGTCGATTTCAGACTCGATGTCGAGCCTTCATTCGTCAAAGAATTGGAATCTTTCTCCGACGGCCTTGCCTCAGGCTCTTCTTCATCGTTCGGAGAGCATGGAATCCTTTCCGGCGAGATGACATCATCGGAAGATTTCTCGACCGTCGCCGGCACCGGAGGCGGAGCAGCCTCCGCTTCTTTTGTTTCGGTGAGGAGATCATTGAGCGTTTTCGCCATTTCCTACGAGAAAGAGGATAAAATCGATACAGAGCTGTAAAATTAGTGAAGAAAATCGAAAATGCAGAAGAAGATTCTAGAGTGAGAAAGCTAAATCTCGAGGGAGAGAGAGAGAGAGACCTGAAGTTATATCTCGCAGCGCAGAGAGAGGGAGAGAGAGAGTGTAAGTGTGTGTCCGTACAGAAGTCAGAGAGAGAGAGAGTTATATAAAGGGGCGCGATTCTGGGTGGGGGAGTCCGAGTCAGGGAGGACGGGAAAGCATGGGTTCGTTTTGGCGGTTAGAAACGGAATTGAAGCAACAGGTCTGAGGAATTTCGTTTGGGCGGAGTTGGAAATATCTTCATTTCGTTGGGGGCATTTCCGGAACTCAACATCAATGACCGTTCGTCTGCGCGGGAAGGGAAGTGCTCATTATCTGGAAACGACACCGCATAAGGCACGAATGAATCAGTGACTCATACTAAAATCGAACCAAGAATTCTTTAGGCTCAAATTGCGATTTAAACTTGGGTCAATTTTACGAATACTCTCAAAGTTAATTTGGCCCATAAATTATGTTCTCCTGTCTCGTTTTACTCACAGTATCAATTCCGTAAAATAATCATACAATAAATATCTTAGTCGTTTATTTAAATAATATTCATTGATGGTGATCTAACAAAAGATTAAAGGTCTGTTTTCGGTATCCAACTCCAAACGCCCACCCCTACCTCCAACCAAAAACCTATTGGCATTCAAATAAACAAACAAAAAAACATGCAAGTCTAATGAGTTTAACATGATAAAAGTAGCTTCACTCCCCCATAATTTAGGGTAATGTGATTCTCTAACTACTAGCAAAAGATTTGAGAAAGAAGAAACACTATAAACATTGAACAAATAATTAACAAGCTAGATACCAAATGAATAGCAAGTGGGATTGTGGGTTGCAATACCATCAAACCACTCAAGCTCTTCAATTTTCTTTTCCAAGTTGCATTACCAACAAGGTTTAGGTGGTAAAGGCTCTTTGGTATTCAGCCTATTTCTTATACTTGGAATATTTGAAATTGCAAAAATCATCAGGGTACTGTGAGTTAAAAAGAATGCAAAACTTCCGCTAAAATTAGGATTAATTACACTAAGATTCTCTAACATTTATTGAGTTTTAACAAAATTCTTATCACATTTGAGACATTACACTAAGACCCCTCTGATTTTAATTCACTTTCAAATAACCCTTTAGTCAAAATTCTAATAATAAATATAAAACTCTATCCTTAGTAATTACTTGAAATTAATAACAAAAGATTTATAATTATATATAAAAAACTATGAAACATTAAACACTAAAAAAAATGACAAGACAAGACAACACGTCGCAACATCAACCCAAGGGTTTCGATATTGTAATTTTGGTTCTACTTTTGATTCCTTTGGCGTCCCAAGACGATGAAGCTATGAGTTGTCGTCTTAATTTTTCATTTGAGTGGATACAAAGCCAAATATCTTATTCTCAATTGTTCATAGAAATCCACACTATGGTTCATAAACATGATTGTTTTCCGCCACTGGAGTGTCTTCTGTTTCAATTTTTATTTTTTGTAGAAAGTAACTAGCTGAAGTATATATTCAATTCAAAAAAATAGAAATAAAAACTTAAATTACTCTTATACACAACAATATTAATCTAAAATCACTCTTGTTTATAATTTTTCTATGGAAGTCATAGCTAAGATTAGTTTTGATATGTATGGTTTTTTATTTTGGTATTTTTGAGTGGTCCAGAAAATCGACGGATATAGGAATCTATTTTGGTATTTGTCCATTGAATGCCATTTTGGGAAACCTATACTTAAAAAAAAATTTAAAAAAATTGTTTATGTTGTGCTTTTAAAATATGGAGTTTTAACGAAAAACCACATTTTTACACTAAAAAGTCAAACCTGGTACTATTCACTTTACCCTTTATTTTGTCCTTATCATTAAAACTCAAAGTTTTCAAGTTTTTCTTATTAGTTTTCCTTTTAAAATAATCAGTTGTAAAATAAAGGAATTGATAAACTGTATTTTTAAAAGTGTTGTGAGTATAAAAAACAATGCAAAAACGTTTGATAAACTTTAATGTAAAAGTAATATAATTGTATATAATTACAAAAACGGACATAATAATGATGGGTGGTGGCAACAACAGTGGCAAGGCTAGTGTTAGGGCTATGGCTACTACAATGGTGGGGTTATGATGTTTGCGCCAATAACAAGGTATGGTGTTTGGGTTGTAAAGGTAGCAATGGTGTTAAAGTCAATGGCAGCGGCGACAACGGTGGTTGTGGTGGTGGTGGCTGTAGATTATAGGCGTGACAATGCCAATGATGGTGGTGGTAATGGCCGTGGTGGCAGTTGTGGTGCCAGTGGCAACGATTGTGGTGGCGGTGATGCGATGGCGGTTGTAACATCCCACATCGCCCAGAGGAGTGGATCATGTAAGCCTTATATGTATATTCTCATCTCTACCTAGCACGAGGCCTTTTGGGAGCTCACTGACTTTGGGTTCCATCGGAACTCTGAAGTTAAGCGAGTTCGCGCGAGAGCATTCCCAGGATGGGTGACCCACTGGGAAGTTCTCGTGTGAGTTCCTAAAAACAAAACCGTGAGAGCGTGGTCAGGGCCCAAAGAGGACAATATCGTGCTACGGCGGAGTCGAACCAGGGATGTGGTGGGGGCCCGGGCCGGGATGTGACAGTGGTGATAGCAATTGTGACGATTATAGTGGGACGACAGTGGTGACAACAAGGATGGTGGTAATGATTTAAGGTTAATGGTTGTAGTGGTAGGTGGTGGTGGTCATTTGTTCTCTAATGGAGATAATGTGAATAGAAGGATAAATAATATAATTTTTTGAGGGTATATAACAATTAAAAATATTCATTAAACATCCAATTTTGTTTGTTTTATAAAAACAACTTATAGGAGCTGTCGTTTGGAGGATATTACTTTAAAATAAAAGAAAACTAATGAAAATGACTTCAAATGTTTACATTTTAATAATAATAAAACTAACTACTAACTTTATTTAATGATAGATTTTTTTTTTTTTTTTTTTGCTTAGAATAAGAAAAATACTTCAAATTGAATTACATTCTCTAGTTTTATTTTTGTGGTGTTGTTTCCCAATAGTAATTATGATGATGAGAAACTTTTCAACATGCCCGGAACACAGGGTGGTACACTCTATACAAGTTATGAGATTCTTGTGTTAAAAAATTAATAACATAAAAAAAAAAATTCACCACTTACATAATAACACGTGGTATACCATTTGTGTTACGGGCACATGAAAACATTTCTCCAATATGACACCCAAGCTCAAGAAATTGGATGGAGAGCTACATTTATTATTGTAGGTATGTAAAAAATATGACAAAATTTTAATTTGGTAATTGAAAATAGCTTTTTAAATATAATTACTGAAAACATAATCTTCGCAAGGTTTTGGTCTAAATAGTCACTTCTGGGTTCATCGTTTTTAGCCCAATGGGTGCTTTTACATGACAAAAAATGGTCTAAGTTTCAAACCTTATGAAACTGAACAAAGAATTAAACACTATTTATAAAACTTCACCAATAAGTAACATTATTCATGAAACTAAACCAATAAGTAGACAATATTTATGAAACTGGACCAATAAGTAGACACTATTTATAAAACGAAAACAAGAATTAGGCATTATTTCTAAAACTAAACCAATAGGTGAAAACTATTTATAAAACTGGACTATACACTATTTATGAAACTGGAGTAAGATGTCACAGCTCGTCCCGAGATTCTATTACTGAGGTTGTGAAATGACGAAAGTACCCTTGACGATTAATAAGGTGTGGGTGTGGCATGATATTTGTAATGCATATTTCCCTAAGTTTTGGAAAATTGAAATGGATTAAATTATATGAAATTTGTGTGGTTAGGGTTGTTTGGACCACACACCACATGTACTCTTCCTCTCATTTCCCGTGCTCTCTCTCTCTCTCCTCTTCTCAGTTTCTCTCTCTCTCTCTCTTTCGAACTCACATGGACAAGATCCAAAGAGCATCAAAACGTCGCAGATCGTCGTGTTTGAGACCACCATCATACTCCTGGAGACCACACGATCACACTGGTAGCCATTTCAGGTGAGGAATCATTCGATATCACGTCGAAATCACAACTCCGATTTTGATCACTATTCATGCAAACGTAAAATGTTGTGTTTTAAGGAAATCTAAGCTCATAGGGAGCTTAAGGAGGTCACAAGGAGGCTCGGAGTGATTCGTTGGAAGAAATTGGACGTCGGGATCGTGAAATTCAAAGTTGGCCGGTTTCTTGGATTTTTCCCGACGAAATCCCGTGGGTTTTGAAGCTTAGAAGAGGTATAATGTTATTCTACTCCTCTCCAGCTTTCTTTTGGTGCAAATTTCGTAGAAATTGGATGAAAAACGAGTGAGAAATCGAACTTAGAAAATTTACCCAGTTTCCGGCGACGGCGACGGTCGCCGGAGCTGAAGGAAGAAGAATGAGGAATATTCCGTTTAACTTAACGGAATATTCTAACGGCGTTAAGTTACGCCGTTAAGTTTTATTAAAGGACAAACGGAATATTCTCAGAATATACCTGACGGCGTTAACTGACGCCGTCAGTGTGCAGTGCACGTGGCCGCTAGTGGGGGGCGCGTTTGGCCGTGCGTGTGTCGGCGCGTGAGGGCGCGTGAACAGTCCAAATTTTTTTTTTAAAATTTGGGGATGACCGTGGAGTCGAGTAGGTCACTGTGGTATATTCATATACCCAATTTGAGCACCGTATAAGAAGTTATTAAGAATTGTTGGTTAGGTGCTTTATATAGCGTTTATAATTATTTCGCATATAGGTGAAAATGTGAATTGACGATCCGACCGTTGGATCGTCACCAAACTTTGATGCGTTGTAATACGCAATATTTGAGGATTATAGGAACTTACGGATTGGGAATCCGATTTACGGATCTTCCGGAATTGGAGTTGTAAGTCCATAAAATAGAATGTTAACCGTCACTTAGTTTTGGAAATTTACGGAGATCCGACCGTTGGATGGTAATGAAATTTTAGGATGTTGTCCTAGAAGTATATTGTGGACCTCTGGAAGTTATGGATTGGAAATCTGAGTTGCAGATCTTCCAGATCGAACTGCGTAGTGACGTGTTTTATATAAGTTATATATTCTATCGATATGAATTCTGAGGTTGGGTTGATTATTGTTTTAGGCGCCGATCGTCATGACGCCTTGGCGTATTGTGCTAGGGAGTTGTAGGGCGAACTCCAGGTGAGTGGGCAGTATTTTCTGTATTTACCTATATACTATTGAATTTCCCAGAAACTGAGTTTTTAATGAAAGTATGTTTCTAAAATGCCATGCTTGAATGAGATGCATGATATGAATGAAATGCCATGATAGAAATTATATGCATGTGATGAATGATATGAAAAACATGAATTGATATATGATGCATACATGTGCATGGTGCTGTGGAGGCACAGGTAAGTCAGGTGAGTTCATTATGCATTGAATTGTTTGATGTCGAGACGTTTAAGCTCATAACCTGCACCCTAGGTGTTAGTGCTTATATTATTCACCACACCGCACGCTCGTCTTGGATCCAAGTAGGTGAATGTCGTACAGACCATGTGAGGGTTCCGACATGCTAGTCGTACAGATCACTAGATGTGATTCCGACTAGTGGGTGACCTTAGTTATGCGCGCTGATGATTGATGAGAGAAGCACTAGAGCGTATTTATACACCTGTCATCGTACAGACTACTATATGTAGTTCCGAGTGACGTGCAGAGTTGGACCGTACAGGTCACCGAGGTGACTCCGGTTGGATTGGATGTTGAGCTTTAGAATCAGCCGTACAGGACCATTTCAGGGTCTCCGGTTGATTTATTTTCACCTGAATTATATTGATGCATCATTCTTTCGGTTTTTGAAAGTTTTTATAACATGACATACTTTCTGGGTTTTGAGAAAGAAAAATTGATGATTTGAGATTTATGAAAGCATCTATATTATGATTTTGGACACTTGGCATGACATATTTTTCTAAAAAGTGTTAAAGGATAGTGAATTGAGATATTTGCTTATATATATGCTATTTTCCGGGAAAGTATACAGGTTTTACAGCGAGGGGTTAGAAATGTTTTAAATGAAAGATTTTCGAAAAGCTTTGTTTTGCTGACCCACTCAATTTTGTTTTTCGCCCCTCCAGGTTTAAGTTAGCAGAGCTTTGGTGGCCACGAGGAACCCAACGGCGTTCTGACATAATTCACAAAAGTAGGACTCACCCTCGGGGGTTTCCTTTTAGTAATTGTATTTTAAGAACTTCCGAACTGTGTAAATGGTTACGTCACTCTCACGTGACGGCCAGCACGCCCTCCTTCGGGACGGGGTGTGTCATAAGAACTGACAATATTTATGAAACATGACAAAGAATTAGACACTATTTATGAAAGTGGACCAATAACCAATGTTCTAAAAAACGCTAGGTGCTAGTCGGGCGGTGGGCTGGCGCCTAGCGCCTAGGCGGGGTCTAGGCGGCCTAGACGAATTTAGGTAATTTTCTTGTATATCTTGTAAATAAGTGCATATTGACACTTACAAAAAATTATACTTGTATGAAATCCTTGAATAAGATAATAAAAAAATGATAAAATGCAAAAAGAGTATCCAACAAGTGCAAAATTTAAAAACACATTAAGCATATATGTCATATAACCATAGTGAGGAGTATTGTAGGATGACAAATGTACAACAAGTTCACAATTTTAAACAACTTAGACTTAGATAGGATTTTTTATTTTATTTTTTAATTTCATTAAAAAAAAAAACCGCCTAGCCCCGCCTAACCCGCCTACCCCGCCTAGAGCCAATCCGATTTTTCCAACCGATTTGCAAGAAAACGCCTCGGCTCACCACCGCCTAGCGCCTAGGCGGCCGCCTCGTTTTTTAGAACAGTGCCAATAACTAGACACTATTTATGAAATCGGACCAAGAAATAGACACTATTTATAAAATTGTACCAATTACTATACATTATTTATGAAACTGGATCCAATAACTAGGCATTATTTATGAAACATAACCAAGAAAGAACTAGACACTATTTATGAAAGTGGACAAAAACTAGGCTCTATTTATGAAATTGAACCAATAAATAGTATAATACCGTTCAGTTTCATAAATAGTGCAATTTTATAAATAGTGTTCAATTTCATAAATAGTGTTCAGTTTCATAAACAATGTACATGTCCCGTGCGTCAGTTTTTTTTTTCTTTTTTGAATTATGTCATTTTCATAAAAATTTAATTTTTTTTCATTAAATAAAGTTATAGCATGATTTTTTATTAAAATAAATTTAGTTCAAATCCTTTTTAAGAAAGTTCTTTTAAAAATAAGTAAAATATTTTACTTTGGGGTATGATATTCACACACTCCATTTTACTTTTCACACACCCTTCTAATTTTCGACCGTCGAATCGAATGAATTGAAGAAAATCAAAGAATAAAAATTAACAAAGGGTGTAAGAAGTAAAATAGAATGTGTGGATAACACACCCCTTTACTTTTTTTATCAAACTTTTTAACTTTAAAAATTAAACAGTAAAAACAATGTCAAACAAGGTGTGACTGAGACGTAACATTGTAACGGGACCTGAAAATAATCCAATAATTGCAGAACAGATACTCCGGGCCACGTTGTGGGCCGATACTTACAAAACAGCAGAAACCAGCCAGCTCCAGCCTTCTCTAACTCTCTCTCTCTCCTCTCTCTCTCTCTCTTCCAGTCAGCAGAGGAGAGGAACATTACAGACGAAGCAACGCATAGAAAGACAGCGCAGAAGGAAGTGAAAAAAAAAAAAAATTTGCTGCAATGGATTTCGTATCTCTGTTGGTCCCCTTTTTTGTTTTAAAGCTGATCATCAAATTAAAGCACTCCAACCCCAATTCCTCCATCATTAGGCGTCTCTTCCAAGCAACCCTCCATCCCCACCCCCATTAACTCTCTCTCTCTCTCTCTCTCTCCTCTGCACACTGAACCAAATTCAAGTTTTTACCAGCCACTTATCAGTTCCCTACTTCTTGTAATACAGAAACAGAAACCCAATTCTTCATTTCCGCAGCTATTTCTCACCACATTTGGTAAAATTTAGCTAAATTCAGTTGTGGGTATTTGAAATATATCAAATTTTAGCTTTAATTTATCTAATTTGATTCTGGGTACCTCAGCTTTTCAGCCATGCCGGGCTTAGTCTCACCCAAAAGCTCGCCTCTTGGAGCACCTTCGCCGCCAATTTTCGTACCCGACCAGGCCCGCAAAACAGAGCACTCCAATGGCGCCAAAACCCCATCGCCTTCGACCACTCGGGCCAGACCCGCCAAAAAACCAGCCTCAGAGAAGCTACCCATCGACGAGACCTCGCTCGACAACCCGGATCTGGGTCCCTTTTTGCTGAAGCTCGCCCGGGACACTATTGGGTCGGGTGAGAACCCGAATAAGGCCTTGGACTACGCCATTCGGGCATCCAAGTCATTCGAGCGCTGCTCGGGTCCTGGTCTTGACCTGGCTATGAGCTTGCACGTAGTGGCGGCGATATATTGTAATTTGGGCCGGTTTGAGGAGGCGGTTCGGATCTTGGAGAGGTCCATTGAGGTGTCGGATCTAGAAAATGGGTCGGATCATGCGCTAGCAAAGTTCTCAGGGTACATGCAGCTGGGTGACACGTATTCGATGCTGGGACAGCTTGAGCAGTCTATTTTATGTTACGGGTCGGGTTTGAAGATCCAAAAGGAGACTCTGGGTGAGTCGGATCCGAGAGTTGCAGAAACTTGCAGGTAAAGTAAAGCTCATCTCTTTATCTGTTTGTTCAGCTCTACAGGCTCATTTTAGCTAGTGATGCTGTAAAAATGCTACATTGCGCCATATGACTGCTTCGGTTAGTCTGCTCGCGCCAGAGAGTGACTCACAGCGGTTGATACATGTAGCCATGTGTGAACAACTCTCAACCGTTGATACACGCATCAACGTTTGGAGTTCGGCTATTGTTAACAATTGATTAATATTGTAGGATGTCGCATGAATCAACGGTTATCAACCACTTACATTGCGTTAAAACTTATCGATGTGGACAAAAATTTGTTTGTGTTATTTGTTTTGATAGGCTTATCCTCTTAGAACTTGCTGATGCAATGTAATTTCTTCACAATTACCTGTACTATGTTTTCCTATTATCCTTAGAATAACAAAAAAAAAAAAAATTGGAATTTAAGCACTGTAAAATGTGCTGGAAACACAAACATAAGACATTGGAAATGGCAGGTACCTAGCAGAAGCCCATGTCCAAGTAATGCAATTCGACGAGGCGGAGAACTACTGTAAGAAGACGCTTGAAATCCGCAGGAAGCATAACTCGCCAGCGTCTGTTGAAGAGGCTGCTGACCGGCGTCTCTTGGCTCTCATTTATGAGGCAAAGGGAGATTACGAATCTGCACTTGAGCACCTTGTCCTTGCAAGCATGATAATGATTGCCAATGGACAGGACAATGAGGTTGCCGCCATTGACATGGGCATTGGCGATAATTACTTGTCTCTTTGCCGCTTTGATGAGGCTGTTTTCTCCTACCAGAAAGCACTTACTGTCTTGAAATCCATGAGGGGCGAGAATCACCCTTCAGTAGCATCCGTCTTTATTCGCCTTGCTGACCTGTATTACAAGACGGGTAAGTTAAGAGAGTCTAAATCCTACTGTGAGAATGCTTTGAGGATATATGCAAAACCTTTGCCTGGAATCGTACCCGAGGAACTTGCTAGCGGGTTGACTGAAATCGCAGCCATCTATGAAGCTGTCAATGAGCCTGAGGAGGCACTGAATCTCTTGCAGAAGGCGATGAAGTTATTAGATGATACACCTGCACAGAGGAGCTCTATCGCAGGAATAGAAGCACAGATGGGCGTTATGTTCTACATGGTCGGGAGGTACAGGGACGCTTGGACGTCTTTTGAGAGTGCTATATCAAAGCTTAGGGCCAGCGGGGAGAGGAAATCTGCCTATTTTGGTGTTGTGTTGAACCAGAAGGGATTGGCTGGTGTGCAGTTGTACAAATTAGACGAGGCTGCTCAACTTTTTGAAGAAGCAAAGGAGATACTTGAGCAGGAGTGTGGCCTTTGTCACGCCGATACTCTTGGAGTGTATAGTAATCTTGCAGCAACATATGATGCCATGGGAAGGTAACTCATCTTTGACACATAGGCTACAAGGATTTCTTAAATTCTGTAAATAGTTTGTTTTCGCTGCTATTAGAATCTACACAGAAGCACTTAGGCGGCAGACGTCTATGCCCCATCGTTTATACTTATGATCACTTTTGTTTTGTTTTGTTTTATGCTGAATTATTGTTTATCAAAAATACTTTTGTTTGCAGTGAGCTTAGATGTCTAAGATATAGTGGAAGTATAGATAGTGAACAACTAAGCTTGTAGAGTTGATGCGGTCTAATATGGGAGGTCTGTCAAAAGTCACTTTAGTAAGGAGTCCTCGCATTTGCTTGAAGTCGTAATTAGTTGCTACTCCCTGGTACTCATGATGATCGTTCCTCTATTCTTTTGATCTTCCGTGGGTAATTGTCAGGCGGCTGATGTAAAGTGAAAGGTTGAAGGCTTGTATCAGAAAGTAGAGATGCTTGTCCATTTTGAAATCAATTACAATTTATACTTTGAGATCATAGAAAATTTTGCGTGTTTGCAGAATTGCTGAAATGCCGAGGTTCATATTAGGTTTTTTTGGATTATTCAGTCGTAAAACTTGTATAGGGATTTTACCATGATGTTTGAGTTCTGTAGCAAGTTCAGTTCGTTCTTTGAACATGAAATTATGTTATTTATTACAGAGTAGAAGCTGCAATTGAGATGTTGGAGCACGTCTTAAAGGTGAGGGAAGAGCAGCTTGGGACGGCAAATCCAGATTTTGACGACGAGAAGAAAAGGCTAGCTGATATTTTGAAAGAAGCAGGAAGGGCAAGGAACAGAAAAGGAAAATCGCTTGAAAATCTCTTCGAACCCAACTCCCAAAAGACAAAGAAGGAAGGATCGAAGAGGCGGTCTGGATTTGGATACAAAACTTGACAGAGAACGCCTCTCTCCCCGGCTCTTCTTCCCCTTGCTGCAAATTTTGTACATATCATGTTTAAGCTATTGAACTTCCACTTGGTTTCACTTCCTGTATTTCTTTTACTCTCGTTCACTCTATTCCTGGATGCTTCTCTTGTGAAATTTAAGTCGTGTTTGGACCTTTGTTGTACTGTTTTTTTTTTCTTTCCTATCTGGTTCCTTGCTTACTATCAAGGTTGTGTTGGTCACTGTGTAAGTTACCACTGCTCAAGAATCAAGACTCGAGAAAGACTCGGCTGTCACCCGGGATATAACCCACGTGATGAGTGTTATAGGAACACAGATATATCTCGGTTGTATGCAAGAGGCTCTTGATGATGTGGGGTTCGCTTCTAGGAGACTACCAACCAAACTAATGGACTAATAGCAGTCCAAAACCCTCAAATGGAAGTCATACAAGCCACCAAAAACACATGGAGATTGAGTCTTATAGTTGCTAAACTTACCAATATTTCAAATTCATAATATGACATTTGAAATCCTTAGTGTACACAGAAATAAAGCATCACATAAAGTTCTAAAGTTTAGGGTTAACGGGAGCTGACCAGTGCCTGAAGTTCGAACATATTGCCTTATCGGATTGAAAATCTTGATCCATATACTTATTTTTGGTCAATTAGTCAATATCCAAATAAATCCATTGAATCCAATCTTGGGAAGAAAAAAATCAATATAAAATGATACTATTCAACCTCAAACTCATTTGAATGTAGCAAGTAGCAACGTTATTGACATGCTTATCACATACATGCAAGTCAGATATACAAGTCATGTTTTCAAAGACAAACGAGGAGTAACGTATAAAAATCTAATAATTTTATCAAATACGATGAAAATTGAGTCTATTGTTATGTCTTAATTAGGGCAAATTGATTTTTCTTTTCAATTTTAATTTCGAGTAAATATTCGAATTTGGTACATTTTTTTGAATATTGTGAAAATAAAATATCACTTTACAACCTTGAGTTTGGATTCGAATTACACATGGAGATGGAGGCCATTTCAGTAATTTTGCCTTTGGTCTGATGCAAATATTTTTTAGTGTCGTTTCGCCTACACGACGTCGTCTCCTTGGCGCCACAATCAACGTCTGCTCCCTTCCTCCTTCCCTCTTCTTTCTATTTTCACTCACTCACCGTGTCACCAAACCCAAAACCCAATGCCGGACGCAGACGCACCCTCCGCTTCCCAAACATCTATATCCGCCGTGGGCCCCACCCACCACCTCCCTCTCCAAATCCTCAGATCCGACCCGACACCTCCTGCCCCGACCCGATCCGACCCACCGGGATCCACCATCGACTGGCTCCCCGACTTTCTGGAATTTTCATGGGTCGCCTACGGAGCCTCATCGCTACTAGTGATCTCCCACTTCCCCTCCCCACTCTCCGATACAGAAACACTCATCGGACCCATTTTCCGGCAGGTATTCGAGCTCTCCGGCGACCCCTCATCGGCCGTCGAAGCTGTTTCTTGGTCCCCTGCCATGCCCTCGATTGGCGAGCTTGCTGCCGCAGCTGAGAATTGCGTTTGGGTGTTCTCGCATGACTCGGCGACGTCCAAAGGTGCGTGATTGTTGGAGGTTGTTTTAGGGTTTGGTTACTGAGAAAATTGAGAGAGAAAATGAAAAGTGAATGTTAAGGTTTTGAATTGACAGCAGGACTTGAATGAATGTCTTGTAGCAGGTGTGTAAACTGTTTGCAGCAAAAAGGTTTCATATTTCCTGTTTGGTAGCTAGGAAATTTAGATAGAAGATGAGGTGAAATGTTGATATTTTGAATTGGCGACTGGACTTTGGGCATAGAATACAGAGAAGCGGTTAGATGTCGAATGTAGTTGTTTTCTGTTTGGTTTCTGAGAAAGCAAATCAGGAAAGGAAGTGATATTTGATTACAAATACATTGACATTCTTGTGATTTTCTGCATTCATGTGGTCCAAAATGGCAATATGATTAATGTGGCTTTTAGTTCCTAAAAGTTTAGTAATTTATTATAGGCAATAATTCTGGATTCTTTTGTTATTAATTTGGTTTGTATGTCTTAAATTTCAAATCTTTTTACTCATATTCAGGTTCTTTTTGTTGGAGCCAGAATGCAGTACTTGTACAGTCGACAAAGGTTAAGGCAATCAGATGGACGGGCTCAGGGGATGGAATTGTTTCCGGTGGAGTTGAGGTGGTTTTGTGGAAAAGAAATGGCAGGTTTTGGGAAATTGCTTGGAAGTTTAAAGCAGAGTTACCACAAAGTATGGTCACCGCAACTTGGTCTCTCAATGGACCATTTGCAACTGCAGCTTATCAGAGTAAATGGCAGACTGAAGGATTGTCAACTAATAAGGCTAGCAAATGTGTGTTAGTATGTCAAAGTGATGGAAAATCTGGATTTTTGAAATCCGAGCTACATCATCCTCATGCTGTCTCAATGATTCAATGGCGGCCATCTACCGGAAGGCATTTAAACAGAGATGCAAGACATCCACCAAGGCAAGTGTTGCTCACTTGTAGCACAGATGGAACTGTTAGGTTATGGTGTGAGGTTAATGATGGAAGGGGAAGAAAATTTGGTAAGGACATGAATGACCCCAAAACAATGAGATGCTCTTTTTCTGTAGCCGCTGTAATAGAGATAAACCAGGCTTTGAATGGACTTCTGGGCACTGATATATATGTGATGTGGGCTACAGAAATTGGGGGCGTATGTAAAACTGGTGAAGGATCTAAACAAATTTTCTCCACAAAAGGTTATCTGCAGGACCTGGCTGGTAATTGCGAGTGGTTGATTGGGTTTGGCCCTGGAATGTTGGTAAATTTCTGGGCTATACACTGTCTCGACGATGTCTCACCAATACGATTTCCGCGGGTTACTTTATGGAAGACACAGAAACTGCAAGGTCTGAAAGTGGGAAATTCTAATTGGACTGGACTTTCTAACTGTAAAGATGGAATACCTCTTAATAAAGTTGTTATCTCAAGGAACTGCTTGTCTGGTCCACCAACATTATGCTCTTTGGTTCAGTTATTACCTTGTAATTCCTTGGTTTGGTCACGAATACATACTCAGACGTCAAATAATATAGAGGATACACCCATTAATAAATCTGGTGCAGAGAACATCATATCATGTTCAGCTGGTGGACTCCTGAATTTGGATGGTCATGCTGGAAGAATCTTACAAGTAGATGTGCATCCTTATAGCTGTGAAGTTGAATTGGCTGTCTCTTTAGATTCTTGTGGATTACTTCTTTTTTGGTTCTTTTCTACCATTTCAAACTGCATCTTGGACCGTCCAACACTAATTCCAACATGGGAGCTTTGTGGGAAGCTTGCTACTCAAGGTTCATGCTCCAAATATACAAGCTTGAGGTGGGCACCATCAATCGGAAATGAAGCAGTTATTCTTCTTATGGGACATGCTGGAGGGATTGATTGCTTTGTTGTAAAAATTCATCACAATGAGGAAGAAAGTATAGAATGTCAGTACTTATGTACAATACCTTTTACAGGTCATGGTCCTTATGTGGATGGTCCTGCTAGTATCTTTTCAATTCCTTTGCCTTCAACTTGTCCTAAAACCCTAAAATCTAATAAACTTTTGCTTTTGGGTGTATGGATGAATGGGTTTCAGGCTCTTTCTTGGGAAATAACCTTGCATTCTTTTGATTTATCAAGAAGCTACTGTGAGTGCAATTTTGATGCAGGAAATGCGTCTGAAGGCAGTATGTGGGGATTTGAAACTACTTTTGCTGATAAAAGATATTGTCTTAATGTAAAACCTTGCTCATCACAGATCCCAGATCCTCACATGCATGATGAGGTTACAAGTTTTGCTGTGGTCTACCCGGGAAGAAAGATCTGTATGGAAAAGAATTTGGCTTCTATTATTGATCTATGCTATCCTCCATATATTATGGCTACAGGTTGCTCCGATGGTAGTTTGAAATTGTGGAGGAGTGACATGGATAAACCATCAACACCTCACATTCCATGGGAACTTGTGGGTAAGTTTCAGGCACATCAAGGACCTATTAGCCATGTATGCTTATCTGACTGTGGTCGTAAGATAGCAACCCTTTGGAAGGAGCTTTCTTCAAATACTGTTAGCACTCTTCATATATGGGACTCTGTACTCCTAGCAGGTGCAGGGTCTTTTATGCTAGAACATACAATATCCTTTGGTCAAGATCTTGTTGCTTTAAATTGGCTATCATTTGGAAATGGTCAGTTATTACTTGGAGTTTGCACAAAAAATCAGTTGCAAGTATATTCCCAGCAGCGTTGCGGTGGCCAGACTTTATTAAACTCTGAAAAATCATTGAAAAGGGATATATGGGTCTGCATGGCATCGACTCATACCTTCCCTCTCATTAATGATTTCTTTTGGGGCCCCAGAGCATCAGCTGTGTTTGTTCATAGTAGCTACTTTTGTGTAAATAGTCAGTGGTTATTCCTTGCAGATAAGAAACATCTTGTTAATGTTGATCCAAGTTACATCATGGAAAATTGCTTGGATTCTGTGGGTGGAATGGAAGAGGACATTAGTTCTGGAATTTTCATTGATTGTGGACTTGGTCAATTCAGTAAAATATTACTTGATGACAACAGAAGAGATTGCAAGTCTGATATTCCATTGGAGATTGATTTGAAAAAGGATTATCTTTCTAGCAGCTTGTATGTAGCAAGGGCTCAACTGAAGTGTAGTGGGGCTACTAAAGTAAGTATATGGACCATGCATGAAGTGGTCGAGCAGTTAAGTGGATCTCTGCCAGTTTATCACCCAGAGGCTCTCTTTATGAATATCTATTCAGGTATTAATATCACAGAAGTTCAAGTGAGTTGTGTGGTACTGGTTAAAATCTTCTATTCATCCCCCTCCCCCGCTCACTCTCACACCCTCTCCCTCCCTACCACTCTCTGCATGTCTCTTTTTGTCCCAATTTGAAGTTTCCAAATTGTCTTTTACTTCTAAAGAATCCTTTTTGAGTTCCTTGTTTTCCAAGTAAGTATTTTTGTAGTATTTAATTAGTTTAATAAACAAGGAATCTGTAATGTGTTTAGGAAATTGGAAGCGTGCTTACATTGCTCTGAGGCATCTTAATGAGTTTCTCTCTTCTAATTCTTCTCCTGAGAGGAAGTGTAGCCCTGCAAAGTCTAGCAATTGCATTCCGCAGCTTCCTTTGTCAAATTTCTTTGATGCACATATCTCAATAAATTCAAATGACAAAGGATTTCAGTGGAGTGGTGATGCCTCTGTATTTACGTCATCTTCTCCGTTTCAAAGAGGCTTTGGCCAATTTACCAACAGTTTGGACTCTTATGGTTCCAGTAATATGATCAATTCTTCCTCAACAAAATCTGAACTCAATGACTTTATTGAGCCTTTTGAGAAGTTGTACAAGTCAGCAGATATAAGTGACATAGAGAAGATTCAAATTCTTGCCATTATAGATCTTCTTACTGAATTGTGTAGTTCAAACTCTAGTTCTGCATACGAAAGTCTTGACAAACCTGGACGGAGGTATTTCTGACTTCTGTACCCCATTCTGAATTCTTTTATTTGAGTTATTTTTCTTGAATTTGATTAGAGGTACATTCACAGTGAACATCTAGCTAACATAAAACAAGAAAAACTGGAGTTTAGGTAACAACAGCCCCCCAATTTGCATAACTATAAAAGGGTAGGTCTGAAACCCAATAGAAACCCAAACCGACAACCATCCCACAAACCATCTGCACCCTCCCCTCTATAATTTTGAAGACTTATATTTTGTTCCATACGCACCATTCAAAACACAGCCAACACACACGGTCCACAAAGCCTCTTCTTTGCCCAACCAAATATACTCTTATTGGAAGTGTGTGGTGATGGCTATTTTCTGGATGATTTAAAGGGAGAGGAATAAAAGTATATTTGACAATGGGAGGGGTGAGGAGACATTTTTTAGCTGGAGAGGGTTCGCTTTTGGGCGTCTCTATGAGCCTTGTCTTTTCCAACTTTAGGGGTACTAATCTTTGACATTTTAGGGACATTTATAGTGAAAATATCTATGTTTCAGTTGGGTATATCCAAGCATAATAGGTTGAGCAGTGATGAACAATTTTTATCTAATAGTGTTGCATAAAACTATACTATTTTCTCATAACTTTTTTGAAGTTGTTTAGTTCTTGACAGTGATTCAAACAATGTTTTCACTTTTTCTAATTCTTCTATCTTATTCCGAACTGTCCATTCGTTGTAGGTTTTGGGTTGGATTGAGGTTTCAGCAACTACATTTTTTCCGAAAGTCTGGTAGATCGGCATCCGTGGAAGAGTTGGTAATTGACTCCAAGTTGATTGGATGGGCCTACCACTCTGATTGCCAGGAGAATTTATTTGGTTCGTTTCTACCTAATGATCCATCTTGGCAAGAAATGCGGAATTTGGGTGTAGGATTTTGGTTTACAAATACAGCACAGTTGCGTTCAAGGGTAATACTCTAATCTCTTATTCTTTGTATACTTTTATGCACTAAACTAGGGAAATGTCTCTTCTCAATCTTCTTACATCACCAGAAAAACCGGTTGTCTTCTTTCCAATTTCCCAAGCAGTTATCTAGAAGAAAAAAAAAGATTTAAAAAAAAAAAAAAAAGGTAGTAGCTAAACGTGTCTGTGATGTCCATATATTTTGGCAAAGATAAATATGCATTGTGTTGACCAAGTGTACCAAGGCAATAAATTGATCTCGCATAAGCAATGAACTTTAAGTATAAATAAAAAGAAAACAGTTTCAAAAGGCAGTTAATTTGTTTAGTTTTATTATTGTGCCGTAATATTAGTTTATCAAGTTATGGTCATGTTTAAGATGTTTAGTGACTTCATGCAGCTTCCTTATTGTGCTAGGAATATAGTGATTAAAATTCTCTTCATGATTTTATGCAGTTTTGACATGACTCAGTTTTTGTCTTTCACTATAGATGGAGAAACTGGCAAGATTGCAGTATCTGAAAAGGAAAGATCCTAAAGACTGTGCATTGCTGTACATTGCACTGAATAGAATTCAAGTTTTGTCTGGCCTTTTCAAAATAAGCAGGGATGAGAAGGATAAGCCCCTTGTTGGATTTCTTTCACGCAATTTTCAGGTACTTTTAAATTTATAGGCTGGTAATATATAATCACTTGTTTACAAGATTATAGAGAAGGCGTTCTATCAGAGGAAATGTTTCTTCTTGAGTTGAGGTCCTCCTTGTCCCATATTTTCTTCTGTTCATTTATTGGTGCCAGTATGGACTCTCTCTCTCTCTCTCACATTTTTTTCCTACTAACTATCAGTTGAACTTGACCAGTAGATTGTCTTAACAATATTCAATCTTAGGTTGTCTTAACAATATTCAATCTCAATTTTGCATCCACGTTTTATTCTTTCAGGAGGAGAAAAATAAGGCAGCGGCTTTGAAGAATGCATATGTCTTAATGGGGAGACATCAGCTGGAATTAGCAGTTGCTTTCTTTCTGCTTGGAGGTGATACTTCTTCTGCAGTCAATATTTGTGCAAAGAACCTTGGGGATGAACAGCTTGCATTAGTTATCTGTCGACTAGCTGAGGGTCGTGGTGGGCCACTAGAGAGACACTTAATTACGAAGTTCATGCTACCATCCGCAATTGAGAAGGGCGACTGTTGGTTGGGAAGCCTTTTGGAGGTGTGTTTATATAGTTTAACACAAGTATTTCTTGTTAAAGTGGACTCTGCCACTGTCTGTGATGTGCTGCAGCGCAGTTCTTTAGATGTCATACCTTACGGTGACTTTTCTTGATTTGCAGTGGGAGGTGGGAAATTACTATCAATCTTTTACATGCATGCTTGGTTTCCAAATAAATTCTGCAACTGAAAAGTATGCACTTTCGTCCAACGGTGCTCCTTTTTCAGACCCAAACGTTGGTCTGTATTGTCTAATGCTAGCAACCAATAATTGCATGAAAAATGCTGTTGGGGAGCAAAATAGTGCATTACTCGGAAGGTGGGCAATATTGACTACAGCTACTGCATTAAACAGATGCGGTCTTCCAGTAAGTTTACTGTTTGATCCATGCTGTTGTTTTGAATGATATATGCTGAATGCGAATGTAGTGTTTTAGGTGATTCTTCCATTTATGAAAGATTAATGACATTCTGAAATGTTGGCCATATTATTGTCTCATGCTAACCTGTTCATGAGTTCCATAATTTTGTAGCTCATAACCTGTTTCTATCAAAATACTGCCTGAGTTTTGACTATATAGTTTCACTGTCCAGTTTATACACCGAGATGCTATAATCTGTAGGACTTGCCTATACAAACTGGTTTCTTGTCTTTGTACTGGAATATGTTGATGCTTTTTTCTAGAGTAAGCGGATAGGTGTCATACTATGTGTACCATTTACATCCAGATCTCTGTCATGAAATTATCCAAAAGCGGAAAAGCTTCCCACCAATTTTACATAAAAACTCCATACGACTTTACATGTATTGAAAGGCATTCAAATTGGTTGTGCATATGGTTTTGCACTTCTTGTTACAACTGCTCCTCTAAGGTTCATACTGCTTTCTATTGTCTTATGGCTTGTCAAGTGTAATTGGATTTTATTGTATAGGTGTATGATTGGACAATTCTGATATGCAACTAATAAATCTCATACTTATTGTAAGCTTGAAGCTTTGGAGTACCTTTCGTCTTCACCAAACATTCCTGGGGATACAGATGAAAGGGGTA
This sequence comes from Malus fusca, assembly GCA_035220775.1. NCBI lineage: Eukaryota > Viridiplantae > Streptophyta > Magnoliopsida > Rosales > Rosaceae > Malus > Malus fusca. Next base: position 20,662,667 of record CM069059.1, on the reverse strand, counting down.
CGTCAGATCTTGGGCATTCTGAAAATCTGCGTGCAATTCTAAATCCTTCTCCCAGAAATTCTAGCAATTGGTTATCGAGTAATGTGGCTCTCCATCTGGAGTTCCAAGCCAAATCAGATTTGACACTTCAATACTTATCAAAGTTGGTAAGAGAGCATCCAAGCTGGGTGGATATTGTCTTTGGATCTTTTCAAGCTAGTACATGTGTAAAGGAGTGCAAAAATCAGGAATATGTAAAAGTTCTTGAATCTTTCCAACAGAAGTTATACACAACACTAAATCAGTTGGAGCAGAAGTTTTCAGTGGTTCCTTTCCATCTTGTTAGCATGGTACATTTTTAGCCTGTGATGTGATCAAATCTGTTAGTTTGTCTGACATTAAGTGATATTAGTTGTCCTAGATTGACCTTATTTTTTTCCTTTTCATTCTGCAGATTTTAATCTCGCTGTACGATTGTGGGCTGTGGTTTGTTGGATATGATATATTACATAGATACACTGCTCAAAATCAAGATCTAGCTAAAATCCAAACAGCTGACAAATTCCTATCATATGCTCTTATGCATAAGCCGCTTTTGAAGGCCACCAGAGAAACTTCCCTTTTGTTTTCACGCGTTATTGTTGCCTGCGGTATAACATGCTCTGTTCTGAAGTCGCATTATATTGAAGACAATGTGTCTGGTGATAGTAGATCTACAGGGTCAGATGCTTTGGAGTATTACTTTCAAGGTCTTATACTGTTATTGAGGAGTTTAACGGCTGCTTTGGGAACGACCTTTTGCTCCACCACGGAAGATCTCATAATGAAACCCCTTACAATCATTGATTTGATCGAGTATTATGTACATCTTGCATATGCTTGGCATCATAGAAACTCAAAAGTTCTCTTACTATTGGTGCAACCCCTTCTGATCACATTTACTAATGGGCATACACCTTATGAAGTTGATATGAAGAATATGAAGAAACTCCTCACCCAGATTCCAGAGGTGGCGGTTCAAAATAATGTGGGCCTTCATGTTTCTCAAGAGAGAAATATAACGCATTTGGTTCCAGAAGATGAAAGATGGCAAATCATAAGTGTTTGCTTATGGCAACACATATCCAGATTCATGCAACATAACTTAAACGTGTTGTCGTATAACCTTGATGATGATGGCTGTTTTGCTGGTGAACCCCATCGAAAATATTTTTCATGGGCACCTAGCTCTGCAAGTTTAGATTCTCATAGCAGCAGTCTGAAAGAACTGATTGGGCTGGTCTCATTGAGCTTAGTAAAGTTATTGAAGCCCACACTTTCACAGGTTGCCTCTTATCATGTAAAACAGCTAGCATCACTTCTACAGCACAAAATGGATAATGGATTGCGTGTAACGACTCTTGTTTGGTTAGAAGAATCTAACAAGTCTCAACCCGGAGCTCTCAATCAGCATCTAAATCAGGATAATGTCAAATTGGACACGATAGGTGAAAGACTTGAAGCTGATATGTTATGGGATGCCTGTGCTGACCCTAAAATAATATACGAAAGTTTTGCCAAGGAAAAAATAGACTTGTCTCACTCTCTTGATCATAAACCCTCTAATGGATGGGGTACCATAAACAGGGGCATAGGAGCTGCAGATGAAACTGAGGAAATTCACCATCATGAAGTTACACTCAATAGTAGTTCTCCCAATAGTGATGCTGGATCACCTGCTAAAAGTGTATTTCGCGGTGGGCATTCTTTCCTTAGTGCCTGGCAGAAAGACACAACCATTACAAAGGAAGTCACACCTTTTCTAAACCCAAAGGAGATTTATAAGAGAAACGGGGAGCTTTTGGAGGTACACATCTCTTCATTTCTTCCCTCTATAACTTTGGGCAATTTACAAATATTATATTGATCACTGCATGAAGATCTTTGTACTGAATTAGGGTTCTAAATCCTGAAAGAGAACATTTTTTGGCACTTTTGATGATATTTTTTAGTGATTTTCTTCTATCTGGATCAGGCATTGTGTCTCAACTCCATTGACCAGAGTCAAGCTGCACTTGCAAGCAACCGAAAGGTATGTTCCTTCACTTGAACCCAATCTGGGGAGAAATCCTTAAATTTATTTTCATACGACTAACCATCTTCTGTGTCTTACACTTCTTAAATGTTTGATTCTATTAGCTTGGGTGTGCACTAGATATAACCTCCTATATTTTTTTCCTCGAGAACTGCGATATGTACCTCATGTATTTAGGTCATCAAAAAGCCAAAAAAAAAAAAAAAAAACTAAAGAAGCAAAAAATTGTACTGAAATACATGCCATATAACCAATTAGTAGGTCCACAATGATGTTTAAATTATTGCATATATACTACTTACTCCCCAGAAATGTGTCCTGTGTATTTAAAATTGTTAAATTTCATCTTCCTTTGATTATGGAGTTCTCTATATACCTACATAAGCAAACAATTAAAATTGAAGTTGAAACTTCAGCTTAAGAAAACAATGAAAAATTTACTAAAACTGTATAAATTTATTGAAGTTGAAACTGCAGCTTAAGAAAACAATGAAAAATTTACTAAAACTGTAAATAAATCTATATTTAGTTATGATCTTTCCTACAATCAGTTTGCCTGCTTTCTTTATCGCAAGATCAGCTCTTCCAGAAATACATATATTGCAAATGATTTAAACTGATTTTTCAATTTTGACAAATGTCATTTTTTGTACTTTGCACCCCGTATGGGAGTTCATCTGAGAGTATTAATGTCAACTTCTTGTGATTCAGGGGATTATATTTTTTAATTGGAAGGATGATATGCCTTTCAGAGATCATTCAGATTATATTTGGTCACTGGCTGATTGGCCACCAAATGGGTGGGCTGGTTCTCAGTCAACCCCTGCTCCAACATGTGTTTCTCCTGGTGTTGGTCTTGGAAGCAAGAAAGGAGCACATCTTGGATTGGGTGGAGCAACTGTTGGTGTGGGTTCTTTTGCAAGGCCGGGAAGAGATTTGACGGGTGGTGGAGCATTTGGGGTTCCAGGTTATGCTGGTATGGGTGCATCTGGTTTAGGTTGGGAAACTCAAGAGGACTTTGAGGAGCTTGTTGACCCACCAGCTACTGTGGAGAATGCAAATACGAGGGCTTTTTCCAGTCACCCATCTAGACCTTTCTTCTTGGTTGGGTCTAGCAATACACACATCTACTTATGGGAGGTATGAAGCTTTGACAGTGAAGTTATTGGATTTGCTTCAAGATCCTGTAGATACTATTTGCAATCTGTTATCTGATATTTGCATTGGGTTTCCTTGAGTGGTTTTTGTGAAGATTCTTATAGATCTCAACAGAGCAGGATAGAATCTTAAGGAAAGACTTCTTATGAGGATATTTTAAATCATATTATCATATAGTATTTTGCTTGATGAGTCTTGTGGTCAAATCCAAAGTCTTTTGTTGGTTACAGTTAACTACAATAATTTGTTACTAGGGTGCATTCATGCAGTATTTTTTTATTTTCTTATTTTTTTAGACAGTCATAATTACCCAAGAAACATTATATCTTTGTCCCCTTTGTGGTAACTGGTAACTTATATTTTCAATTTTTCATGATATACTTGTATGTTATTCTACCCTGACCTCCAATCTATCCTGCGCACTTTTTGTAAAATATTTCTTCCTACAATGCACTGTGAAGAATGCACCGAAACTATGTTCAAATACAATCATAATAAGTGCTGTAAAGTGCAATCTTGTGAATATTTTGCCATTTCTGTATGTCACCTTTAAGGGCATATAATTATATGTAAATTTTATAAATGCAGTTTGGTAAGGACAAAACTACTGCAACTTATGGAGTGCTGCCTGCTGCAAATGTCCCTCCGCCTTATGCTCTTGCATCGATATCCGCTTTGCAGTTTGACCACTGTGGACACAGGTTTGCTACTGCGGCCTTAGATGGAACTGTGTGCACGTGGCAGCTGGAGGTCGGAGGAAGGAGTAACATTGGTCCTACGGAGTCATCTCTATGCTTTAACAGCCACGCATCGTATGTGCTATATAAATTTTAAAATTCATCACACAATTCCAATTGTTAAGCTCTTAACTACGTTTTGGAAAAAAAGTGTATCATCAGGAATTCTTTTGAGCATTACTGCAGTATGTGTTAAGATGAAGTAACAGTAACTTTTGCTTCAAGCTTTTTTCATTTTGGGATGGCTACTTCCCTCTTTATGATTTAATGCAATCACTCTATGGTGATAGCAGAAACCTGATATTATTGTAATACCCTCCTATAGTTCTGGACTTCATTGTGTTCAACAGTTTGTTGTTAACCTAAACTTTAACTGTTTAGGTGGATGTTGATCCATAGCAAATGACCATTCGTATTGAAGTGCTTATCTATTGACCTTGATTTATTATTGGTACCCTGTTTCAGCATGTTTACTCAATACATGTGTGTCATTTGGTTGTCTAGTATTGTTTGTCTGTATGTGCATGATTATGTTGTTGACCTGTGGTTAACACTCAATTTTAGTCTGATAATTTCTATCGTTTCCAACTGTAATTTCATTTGCAGCGATGTTGCTTATGTCACTTCAAGTGGATCAATCATTGCTGTGGCTGGATATAGCTCCAATAGTGTTAATGTGGTTATATGGGATACATTGGCTCCACCTACAACCTCACGAGCTTCTATTCTTTGTCATGAAGGTCTCTCTCTCTCTCTCTCTCTCTCTCTCTCTCTCTCTCGTCGGACATTGTTATTAACTTTCTTGTCCAGTTAATAATTTTTCTTCATCTTGTATATGCCTTGTTTTTTTCTGTGTGAAGGTGGTGCACGCTCTCTTGCAGTGTTTGATAATGACATAGGAAGTGGCTCTGTCTCCCCCCTTATTGTGACTGGTGGTAAAGGTGGTGATGTCGGACTTCATGATTTCCGGTACATTGCTACTGGAAGGAGTAAAAGGCATAGGCATTCGGATAAAGGTGAACAAGTCATCAAGACATCATCGAATAATGATACGCATTCTGAAAATGGCACCAAATTTGGGGAACAAAACCAAAATGGGATGCTTTGGTATATACCGAAGGCTCACTCAGGTATAACCTGATTAATTTTCAAGCAAGAGTAACTGTGAATAAAATTATTTGTTGGATCACTTATCATTTAACTTTTTACTGAATTAATCTGGGTGAAGGGAGTGTGACCAAGATATCCATAATCCCAAACACGAGTTTGTTCTTAACTGGAAGCAAAGATGGAGATGTTAAGCTTTGGGACGCCAAGAAAGCTAAGTTGGTACATCACTGGCCGAAGTTGCATGAAAGACACACATTTTTGCAACCAAGCACTCGAGGCTTTGGCGGAGTAGTCCAGGTAAGTCCTTTGTTCATCTTGTATCTGTATATGTATTGTAGTTAGACACAGTATGTGATTTCTGTTACCTCGTAAGATAAATTACATAAGGTGACACCACATTCCATGTCATAGGCTGCTGTCACGGATATAAAAGTCGTTTCACACGGTTTTCTTTCGTGCGGTGGAGACGGCACTGTAAAGTTAGTTCAACTCAAAGACCACATCTGAACTCATGGACAGTAAGACTGACTGCAGAAAACACGAAATTTTGCTTGAACTGTCCACAATTCAAAGTTGGTGATTGGTGAAAACGAGAGATACTTCCCACATTGCTCGACTGTTGCTTGTCACTAGCATATACCGTAGTCGACTCGAGGATGAAATGACAAAGAGATGCTCCCGGAATTTTTACGCATTTGGACAAGTGAAGGCAGTATGAACTGTATAACGTTTCTTGCTTGGAGGCGTCTTCCAGGACCATACAATAAGAAAAGAAATCGGATGGGAAGTTTATTGGTTTTTTCACTGTGATTTTCGAGCAACGTCGTTCGGAAAGCCGGCATTGTCGAGTGTCTTCCGTCGACTGCTCTGCCCTTCTCATGGCAGTATCGGCTTTCGAATTACTTAATGTGCATTATGTGCTGAAACAGAAAAATTACCCCTTATTTTTATCTACTTGTAGTATTTTGCATTAACTCAAACTGTTCCAAAAAGCTACTAGGAGAGAATGTAAAGTGAATCAATTTTTTTACCATTTTACGTTTTATTTTACTGAAAGTTTTTTACTGCCATTCCAGCCCACCGAGAGACAGTAAAAGATGTCAAGATATTCTCTGTGGTCTCGACTCTGATTGTCTGTGGGAAGAGAGGGTGAGTCTGTGGGCAGAAAGAGAGCACACGATAAACACGTGGCACTCCCGGTTTGCATTGCAAGCAACTACAAAAAAAAAAAAAAGTCAAAAGTACTTTTAGTCTGCTTTTGTTGGTAACTTTTACTGGAAGGAATGCTTCTACTTTGGTTCACAACTTTTGCCCTTTGGATAACTTAAATTCCCATCAATTAGTCCACTTAATTAGCCTTTATAGGTTGTCCATGCTTGGCCATAAATCAATGGGCACACCCTGAAAAATACCTCATACCTCTCTTGATCTCTCGTATTGAGTCGTGACGATGATGTTAAACGTGAGCATCAAATTCAAAACCTGCTAATACCAAATCTTTTGAAACACTTATGATATGCTTTTATTCTTTGATTTGAGATGCGAACGTGAGGATTCAGCTCTCAAATCAATTGGCAATGCGTGAAGTGGCACAAAACATTGGGTGGGCAGTGGCACACACTATATACTCATGGCTGCCTTGATGATCACTATGTTCAAGTAAAAACGAATCATATTCAATTTTGTACATAAATTATACTAGCATCAGTCATTCGTGATAGTGACACAATCGCTGATGATTATAATTCGCGAGGTATATCCAACGCACATCAACAACTATAATAACACCACGAGATCAACGCTAGCACAATCCAACGCACATCAACGATGACTATGATAGCACCACGAGATCAACGCTATCACAACTCTACATATCATAGTCACCCAATTCAAGCTAAATTCTTAGCCCTTATACACATAGGGTCCATCTCATCACTCTCACATGATCATGGGGCCCACCCTAGCTGCCAAATTCCGCTCCATATTATCAACGTATATCTATTACCTGGGAGAAACCGCAATGGTTGGTTGGTCTATTTGGACCCCAATCCCTAGAAAGATTTTTTAATATTCAAGCGGTATTCTATAAATAATATATTTCTATTTATTTTATGATACATCGAATAATTGCTTGAATACTGAGTACTTTAAAAAATTTCTGCCACCCCACCCATTTTCCTGATTTGGATCCTATTCGAATTTAAATTGTGAGAATTCTAGGAATCCTCATATCTTAGTTATTCATCGTGCATGATGCGGTAAAAAATCATTTGATATTTTTTATTTAAAATTAAACACAAATAGTATCTGATAAAAATTAGTTGCACGATGTAATATGTGGACCCATCTTGTACCCTTGGATCTCCCATCACTGCCACGTGTCACGAATCCACCAGCCGACTGCAATTTTACATCTGAGAGTGGATATCATACATCGGTATTTAACTTCAAACCCAAATTATGAAACATGGGCCCCCACACGACAAAGACAATGCTCGTATCGCCAATACGGCGTCGTAGGAGTCTCGAGGGGGTGTGTACAATATTTGGTTGCTGAATCGGGCTGTGCAAAACTGCAAACGGACAGCATAAAAGCAGGAAAGTGATAACTGAAAAGCGAAAGCTCTTCTCTGACATGGCTCATCATCTTCTCGCTTCCTCTTAGATTCCTTGTCTGAATTTCCGTCTTTGCAACCGCAAAACGGTTCGTTTCATTGAATGGTTTAGATCCAAGCCTAACGAGTTCCCACTTTTTCATTTACCTTAGAGGTTTGTTCTGCTTCTCTGTTTTTCTTCTTCTTCTTCTTCCTGTTTGATGGAATTGAATTGGTGGGTGCTTTTCTTTCTAAGTTTTTTATGGATTTTTTTTTTTGTTGGGTTTTGTTTTTCATCATGTTTGCTAATCTGGGTTCGTCTCATAAACTACGAGGAGGGGATTAGAACTTGAGTGCAGAGGCGGAGCACACTGCTCCTGTCTCTCGCTAACTTGGCTAAGTCCAAGCCTGCTAATTTTTTTATTATGTTAGTGGGGTTTGGTGCTTAAATTTGGCAGGATTATGTTTAAGGGTTAGTAAGGTCATTCAGAACCCTTTGGCATTTTGCATTGGGGTTTCTTATGAATGTTTGAGGGTTTGGTCTTTGCTTTTACTCATCCAGTGGAGGCAATGGCCCTTCAACATCTTAATTGGTATTAATGTTTTTAAAGCTTTCTATTTTTTTTCGTGATCTCGAATTTTTGTGCAGTTGCTAATTGTGTTATCCATTGGTTTTTGTTCTTCTTCTGATTGTGTTGGTGTTTTGATTCGTTTGAACTTCTGTTTTGTATTTGCTTTGAGCGATGCGGGATTAAGATTTGTTTTTTCATTGGCCTTGAAGAAAAGGAATGATGGTGATTGGGGTTGTTGATTCTCCTCGAGTGGGATTCTCATAAAGTCAAGCGAGCACGCAGCGAGCTTGATATAAAGGGAAGTAGGTTGTGGAGTTGGAATCTAGGAATTTCCACATCGATCGCAGTTGTGTGACTTGTAAGGAGATTCGGGTTTTGAATCAAGATCCTTTTTTATGGAAGAATTTGTCACCAGTCAAATTGGCTGGGTTGACAATGGTTGCAAAACCCGCCTGATCATGATATAAAGTATAGCAAGCTTTATAATCTGGTTTGTATCTTATAATTTTTCGGGTAATGAAGGATTTCAGCTAGTTCTAGTGTGTAAAATCGGGATATCCGGTGTCCCATTACATAACTTCGACTGACACCATGGACTTTTAACAGCTTCCATAAGTTGTCATTCTCCAAACGAAGTGTGAACTTGTCAAATATGTTGAAGACTTGCCATCGTCTTGATTTTAATTTTAGAACCTATCTTGGATTCTTCTAATGAATAATTGTTTTGTTTTTCTCTTGTTGCTTCTCGAGTGGGATTTCGGTAGTGAAATAGTACGACCCTTTCTGTTGGATTAAATTTCTGATGTGTTCTTTTTTTGTTAACAGTGTGTAGCGTATTTGCCTTCTACAAGGTAAAATGTGCAAAAGAATAGCAAGGTGATGGCAGCAGCAGAAGCAAGGGCTGTGTGGCAGAGAGCAGCTAATCGTTGTTTCGTCCAAGAGGATGCCAAAAGAGCTCCCAAGTTAGCTTGCTGCCAATCCTCTTCTTCCACAGCTAGGCAGGTTGATGCTGGGCCTGCAATTGGAGCAGAAGGGCCAGATCATCCTGCCGCTGGTTTCATGCCTGTCAACCGGAATCCATATTCTAGTCGACCCCCCGATACAAGATGGTGGCTGCAACCTAGCCATGGGTACCAAAAGGATTTTACATACGAACAGTTAAATGCATTGGAGGCTGACATGGAAACACTGAGAGCTGGGTTCGTGAAATCAACACCCAACACTAGCGAGGTCCACCAGCAAAAAGCAGAATTTTGTATGAAGACAGGCTACGAAGTGCAAAAGCAAGATGTTAGCACCAAATATTGTGAAAACATGCAGGAACTTCTCCAATACGAAATGAAGGGAAAATGTGAAATAATGGGGATGGATACCATTGATTGCCCAGTTTCCAGGAAACCCAAGGAATTTTGTTGTGATTATCCTTGGCTTGGAGGTGGGAGAGCTGAACCATGGTGGCGGACAACGGACAGAGATGAATTGGCTTCCTTGGTTGCTCAGAAGTCGCTTAACCATATTGAGAACTGCGACCTTCCCCCACCTCAGAAAATGTATCATAAGAGACATCCATATGCTGATATTGGTTGTTCTGACCCGAATGTGATATTGGGGACATCTTTAGATGCGAAGGCCCAAGCTAACTATCTTTCCAATATGACCACTCCTGCACATGGCTATCCTGAATCTGGAAAGGGAGAAGCATCCGGAGAAGGGCACTCCGACAAGTCATTCAGGTGGTTATTACATATTAGATTGACATTTCAGGTCCTCATGTTATTTACGAATTCTTTCAGATTTTTAGATTGTACTCCATCTAAAAAAAAAAATTGGGACTAGCAATCTGAGATCAGTTGTATTACTACTTGCAGAGACGTCATGGAGATTCAACAACCTTCTGAGGGTGAGCCTACAAAAGCTCAGCTAATGGAGGCACTCTGCCATTCTCAAACACGTGCAAGGGAAGCTGAGAAGGCAGCGAAGCAAGCTTATGCCGAGAAGGAGCACATCTTTAAGCTCTTCTTCAGGCAAGCCTCTGAACTCTTTGCCTATAAGCAGTGGTTCCGATTGCTGCAGCTGGAAAGCCTTTATCTCCAGATCAAAAACAATGACCAGCGTCCAAGCGCCACTGTTTTCCCGGAGGGACTTCCATGGATGCCATCCAAAGGCAAGAAACTGCGGAGGAGCCGGCGTAAGGGTGCCAAGGGTAAAGGAGGAAGGAGGGCCGAACCCAGACACGACATTACAACGTATGCTGTTGCTTTTGCATTGGGGTTCGGTCTCGTTGGTGCTGGGTTGCTGCTGGGATGGACTGTGGGGTGGATGTTACCCCATTTCTAGGCTGTGTAGTAGTTCTGAGTTCTGAGCATTTCATGCTTCTTGTAATGATTGTTCAAAAGGGAATAGGTATTTTGGGTTAGTTTCTTTTTCTGTGTATTTCGTCCAGGTTATTCGTAGTTTTCGTATGTAAATGTACCCCGATGTACGTGTATAAATACTGCAAGGACGGATGAGATTCTGCATAAATTTGGTTGGTTATTCTTCCACCTTATGTTTGTAAATTATAACAAGTCTTGCTTCCTTTTCCTTTTGTTTTCCGATGTAACTATATCAAGACCTTGAAAGCCAGTTTGGTGTTTAAATTTTGTGTGTTTTGACTTTGATGGTCTGATGATTTATGAGACTTGTGTGTAGCTTCAGAATATGGCATCACAGTCGGAAATTTTCCATCGATGAGAGAGAGAGGAATCAATCGGTGTTATTGTCACGTTACAATGTTGTGCTATTGTTAATTTATTCATGTTATAATACGTTCATCCACTTATAATGCTAAAACTCACTTAACCTTATGATTTACTCTTATTATATCACGTTGATAATATATTAACACATCGTGATCCTCAAACTCAAAAGAGAAGTCACTTTGACATAAGATAGTGTTACACATTAGAGCATCTTCAGTGGGTGGTGTATTACCTCCTTTTTAGCTCATGAAAAAGAATACCATATTTGAATGGACGTCTAACAGCAAAGAAGTCTTTCAATTTGAATACAATTATTTCTACAATTTGAAGGCATATGGTTTGCCGTGCGTCAAACTGTGTCAAGGAGGGGGCTAAAAATGCAAGTGGTCATTTACCACAGTGGTGGAAAAGTGCTGAGCTCTTGCATGACGGCGTGGATTTAAACCCCGTCCTTAGTTAATCTAACATCTAATCTAACAAAATCTATCGTTTGACATAAAAATAGACGGGAGGATATAAATATATTTCGTATAAAAAGTAGACACACGTCCATCTTAGCCCGAAAATGTGAATATTAATTAATATTTCCATTTTGCCCATGAGTGCAAGAGAAAATAACCCGAATATAAACTTGGGTCTCTCTATTGGAACCAAAATGGAAGCAAATGGACCATAATAGTCAGGACTGGATTAATGAGAAGCCCAAGTTTGAGCCCAAATTAAGTAGTGAACCCGATTCGTTAATGACCCGTCCCTTCACCCGGGTCTTCATGCGAAGCAGATCCGTTTCTGGTTCCTTCCATTTCCTTGCAGCTTTCTAGGTCGTAGCTCAGACGACGAAGAGGATCACTCACACGCACAAACTCGAAAGTACACACACCAGAGAGATGGCAGTGATGGAGAAGCTCAGGATGTTCGTCGCTCAGGAGCCTGTCGTCGCAGCTTCTTGCCTCATCGCCGGCGTTGGTACTCTCTCTCTCCCTCTAGTTAAATTTAGGATCCAATTGATGGGATTCAAATGCCCAGAATTGGAGCACTGATTTCAATTTTTATAAATTGAGTTTTGGTTTCGTGTTCAAAGTTACCGATTTGAGGGGGTTTTCTTCTCAAATTAGATGATGGGCAGTTGCCAATGCGTTTTCTTTTGAATGTTTGAGCAATGAAGGTGTAATTTAGAGCTGTTTGACGCCGAGGAAGTCTTGGTTTCTTTCCCTTTGAAGTGTGTGAAGTATTGCATACTTTAAAGCAGGAATTTGCATGCATGTTTCAAGGCAAAGTTTGAATCTTTTGGCTGAATTTCGTTATATCGTGATCTCTTACGATTTACAAGTTTAAGAATTCCATGTTTTGGAGCTGTTTGCATTCATTTATCGAAGAAAAACTCAGAAAAATAATTAGTTCTTAATGAATTAGAATTGCATTTTCCAATTGCAAAAGTATCCCTATAGAAATTGTATTAGATTCGGGTCAAATTTGGCTCCTAATGTTTTCAAGTTAATAAACCAAGCATTCTAAGAATCATCTAATCAGTATCTGTTAAGGTTTCAAGGGCATTCCTGTCGGGGTTATTGCCATCTTCAACTGACTCGTTATTGTGGATTGAATTTCAGGACTCTTCCTTCCCGCTGTAGTAAGGCCAATTCTAGATTCCTTTGAAGCTTCTAAGCAAGTCCCTCAGCCTGCTTTAAGTGATGTGAGTGTTAAATCACATGTTAATTTGAATTTTCATTCGTACCACCTAATTATGCACTTTACACCATTGGAGTACTTGGTATGTTGTTTTGCTCGTAGTGAAATGTTCACGGCTGATTCATGCTTTTCCAGATTAGAACATAATTTAACTTGGATAAAGCGACTGCTCAAAAGATCTAGCATTGATACTATGATGGTGTTCAACTTAGATCTTATCACTACTGAGCTGCTTTAATGAACCTATCCAACACGGTGTACTTCATCTTATAGTTAGAATGGTGGTCTTCATAGAATGCTTATGGACCCTCAGAACTTGCTTTCTCTCCCTTTACATAGGTCTACGTGGTTTGGTGCTCTTACACTTCAATGAGCATGTAACTTGGAAAGGATAGGAAAACAAGAACATAGAATAATCGGATCCTCTCAACTTGCCCTGTCCCTTACATACATTGACATGATTTGATTACGTGCTTTTACACGTCCACGAGTTGTGAACAATTTTTTCTCAAAAAAAAAAAAAAAGTTACAAATGATTTGATACCCTCACAACATTTCGACATGTTCTAACTTGTTTGTTTACTATCACTCCTTTTCTGAATTACCCGGGTATTTTTTGCAGGTGGTTGCAGGTATGACAGGTAAAAAATAGCGGTGATATGATTTATCGGTACAGGCAACAAAATTTTCCCTGTCATTTTTCCATTGTCTTGAGCATTGAAATAAGCATGACAAACTTGTATGGAGACAGTGATGCTGCATGTTGAATATTATCCTTTTTGTTACAAGCATATGATTGGTTTCCTGTCGCGTTAACTTTAACTAGCCGAAGCTTAATTTGAAGCCTAATCAATGCAGTTCTTGTTAGATTGAAGCATTTGAAGCTTAATGAATGCATGTTGGACACAAGTGTCTGCTGCTGTTTTATTCTTCATATGAATTCAAATTTCTTTCCATGGTCATGTATAAACTTTCGTTTGTCCCGATAAACATAATTTACAGGTTTGAATGCCTTTCTGATCCCCATGTTTTGCTCGGGTTTTCGATTTGGCCAATTTGGTCACGGAGTTTTACTCTGTTAACTATTTGGATCATTTCCGTCTCGTTTCGGTGTTAATGCACAGACACGGAGGCTCACACGACAGCGATTAACATCAAATTAGGCAAAATGTACTGAAATTGTTGACAGGATAAAGCACATCAAATTATGGTTAAATTTTACACAAACACATTACAAATTCATTTTACATTTTACATGTCCCTATGGGGACTGACCCTAAACCCTAACCCATAACAAAGTCCCCCACAATTCAGGACCATCCCGGTTTTCGGCACCGCCGGCGGGGGTGTTTCTGAAGTCTTTAGCTTGAGTATGGAGAAGAAGAGGTCATTTTCCATTGACATATAATATTACAGGACTAGAGAAGTTGACAGGTAACTGATTTGGATGCGCTCTACAGGTACACAGAGACAAGCCTAAATCATATAACAAACCCATCTTTCTTGAATTTTCTATTCTTCCATGGAACCGCCTGCTTCAAGCTCTGTTTAACTGTCGCCTGCAAACATGGAAGTAAGTTTTACTTCAATTACAAATAACTTCAACGTTCCCAAACGAAAATCTAAATGTCTGGTTGGAACTGCTTTTAGAATGCTTGAAAGCGCTTGCACATGGCGGAAAAAGATTAGAAATGACAACTGCAAAGATTGTATAAGCATTTGAAGGTGCTTCTCCAAAAAGCAATTCCAAATGCTTCTAGCTAAAATGCTTATGATCAAAAGTGCTTCTTCCAAAAGCATCTTAAAATGGGCCATAACGACTTTTCCTTAAGTCGTTACACTCGTTGCCTTGGCCAAACCAGCAACATAACATGTTCTCACACTCCCATTCCATTCCTCTGCCTACCCTACAAAGTACAAACCCCAATCTATCTTGTCCTACGTAGAGACCTGCTTAGTTGGGTACATATAGTATACCAGATGAATATGGCACGCACCGGATGAATAGAGGGTTGGATATGCGGCCAAGATTCTAAGGACTAGAGATCCCAGTGTGTATGTGCATACTATATACCGGTGCATACTAAAAGAACCCCTTTCTTTCTCTAGCAAAGAGCTTAGATCAATTCGCCCGCAGAAGAGGGGAACCTATCACACCCTTCCAATGCTTTGGACCAGTTTCTCAATGACATTAAAACCATCTAGAGTTCATACTTTCTCGGTCAAATTTTATACAAGCGATACTAAACAAAGGTGTAATGGAACTCGGGACGTCAGGTGCAAGGGTGAATGCGATGACAAAATATTAATGATATGTGAACGTGCCATAATATATAAAATCCATTTAAAATTAAAAACCAAAAGATGAGATAAATGAAAGAAATTATTTACCCAGAAGTGAGGTTTGGCATTAGAGAGACTAGAAAAGCTCCCAACCCTTGTAATCCTTGGCACCTTCTTCTTCAGCTTCATCCTCCCACTCTCTCCTCCCACACTGCCACCACCGTCACTCTCTCCGTCCACAGAAGATGGAAAGACATAACTAGCCCCACCAACGTCTCTTTTTCCCTTCAACACCCTCCTCCCCCATGAGTCAAACCACCCTCTCTCCTTCCCTTTCCTGCTCAGAACCAGAGCACCAAGCCCCCCTCCTCTCTCGGGGCTAAAACCGCCATAACACTCCATCCTGAATGAGGAAGACTGAAACTTTGGCCTGCCGACATAAGGACCCTCCAACACTGTGGTGGGAGAAAGCTGTTTGGCTTCCAAAAGCAGCCTTGGAGGGAGCTCTAAGCACTTTTGGGAAAAGTCAGTGGGGTTTTGAAAGGTGGCCAGGGCAGTGCAGGGCCTTGGCTTCCCGGGCTGTTCTTCCCAGCGGAATGGGACCGAGACTGAGGTGGGGTGGGGCGGGGTTAGGGTCCCTGATGGCTCGTGGGAGTGAAATGGTGGGGCAGAAAACAAGGGCAGCTGTGGTGGCTCGGCCTCATCAGATCCCAGCCCCATTGCTGTAAGAGTTTTTTGAGTGTGAAAAGGGAGAGACAATGGAGGAGGAGAAGAGAGAGAGGAAAGTCCCCAGAGGAAAATAAAAGGCAAAAGTCATATATACCTTTTAATCGAGGGTTGCTATGTTTGCTAAGCTCGTACTATTGCTGCTTGACAGGAAATCCCCACACATGGAAATTGATGGCGAGCAGTAATATCCAGTGCATCCACTTTTTTTGTTTTTTTTTAGAATTACTATTGAGGATTAAAAAACTATGTTTATTGGACTGACAAAGTGGTAATGATTGTATCAATTTGTGACTGTTCCTAATCATTTATGCTAATTCAACTCAAAAAGTAAGAAAGGCCATATCAGTTTCGCACGCGTTCTCAACCGATCCTAGTCATTCATGCTACTTGAGCTCACCAACTATGATCGGGCAAAATTAGTCTTACACCGTGCGATTGTTTTAGCAATTCCTCTTGGATGGTACTAAAAGCAAAGCAGGGTTCCGTTCAATGTGCGTTTGCGACTAATCCTACTATTCCTCTTGATAGGGATAGAGATTCACTCCGGATCTCACTGTCCGTAGCCCAAGGACCAGGCAATCCAGACATTTCAAATTGAATCTGATTATCCCCGTTAACTCATTTTCCTAGCCCACTTTACACAAATCAAGTGCTCCAATTTTTCTTTCACACAAACCAAAAGTTCCGGATTTCCCATCCTTAAGCTCGGGGCACTAAGGTCGGAAGAGGATCACAGAGGTAGTCCTGTGTACTATGCCAATCGAATGGGGCTTCTGGCATAAAGCATAGGAAGGAAGTTAGATATTCTGTACCAATTTCAAAGCCCCATGGTAGCATTTGGTGCACACGAGCATACCAGATTGGAACTGGAGTCATGAAAGCATAGGATGCCAACCTGTGATGTAGAATAAAACCCTTTTCAGAAGTCCTACCGAGCCTTTCTTTGAACTTTAGCAACTTAGTTGGTCAATCAAAGTTGCATCCAAAAAAGTCATCTCCTCTGTGCCACTAAACCCTAAAAACCTTCCCACCCTCTCAAGGCAACTGCAGATTGTCATGTCCTTGTAAGTCTAAAGCTTCAAAGCATGAGAAAACACATTCAACCAATCTAGTGCTAAAGAGTTGGATTCTGAAGGGTTGGCACTAAGAAGAAGATACCAGCTGGCTTTCGAAGGCCTAACAAAACCTGCCTCCACATTGACCATACATGTAAAATAGTAAAAGGGATTCCGTTACGCAACTAGTTGGACGTACTATTTTTTCTGTCTTTTTCATCACGTGATTAAGATGAAAAAGATGAATGATAGACCAATAGAGACATACTACTGATTGCACCCAAAAAAATTTCGTTATTGAGGAAATTATTCTATACGAATTCACATATAATGAGAAAGTTATTTGTCTCTAGATTGCCGAGTTCTTGATTAGGGTACTGATTAATCACAGTCCATTGACTTGCCTTGCCATTAACTAAGGATTAGTAGTAAAGATGCACCTAAGAATCCAAGCCTCATATAATAGGAACTTTTTTTATCAACTCTAATGAAATGATAGTCAATAATACTATACGAAATCTTAGTTGATTTGGAAGCAATCATAGGCATTGTGTGACATAGAGCAAGAAGTAATGTTTACGTATAACTTCAACTCATTCATTGATTTTTCAACATCAGTCGCTTCAGACCTCCACTTAGTTTCACTCAAGTTTCATCCAATCATGGATACTTGGATAGACCATTGACAAATGGGTAATTGCTCAAACAATTATCAATGACATTTTAATTAGGGTAGTGGTATTAGGAGTAATCGTGTGGCTAACCATCAGTGTTGTAGTTGGCGTGGTAAGAGTTGCTACTTGTCAATTGTCATCCAGGAGCAAAAGTCAAGGGGAAAAGCAGAAAGCAAGTCCTTTTTATAATCAAAGAATTAGCTTTGCTCAAAAGCAGATTTGTGATATCATAAAAGGAGATCGGAGTCCTTTTCTCTCCTATGACTTTATAGTATAGGCCTAATTGCAATCCATAACTTCAAAAGTACTTATATTTCTCTACCGACTTCGGAAGTACGTAACGAGGCTGTGTTTCTCATTGTGTCCATGTTACAACCAACTAACAATAACAAAACGTCATGTGATTGAGAAATGCTAGTAAAAGTCTTAGCTTGAGTAAAAGTAATTGAAATATATTGTATCATAAATCCGATCTATAAATTAGATTAGCATAATCGATGTTGATATAATTTGCTTTGTCTTGTTTGGCAAAAAATAATAAAAACTCACTAAACCCGTAATCATAGCGAAATTCGAATACGTAAGAAACTAAGGGTAATAATGATTAAAGTGTAACTATGTAGAAAGTAGAAAGCAAAAAAATGAAAAACACATGAAACAAACAAGTTTTTTTTTTCAAGGCTTATTAATTGATTTGTCTTATGAAACTCTCATTTAGCCTAAGTTTACCATCTAAAACTAGTTTTATCTCATTTTGCCCCATGAAACTGCCATTTCGATCTTATTTAGTCTCAGTTCATCCCATTTTCGTCAATTCCGTCAAATAAACGTTAAATTAAAGGGTAGTATGAACATTTTATTTTTGTCACAACTCTTTACCTCCAACTTGTTTGCTAAACAATTCCAATTCCATTTTTGATAACTGTAATTCATACCCCATCTGCCTTTCTTGCATATTGGTATGGAGCTGTAATTGCAACTGTTGGCAAAAGCAAATAATGAGTTGTGTGTTTAAAAGCAAATAATGAGTGGTCTTTCAAAATCTAATTTAAGCCACTCATTGAATCCAACTACTGCAGATACAACTAAGCATCAATCCGCAAGGGAGACAGAAGGGGGTTTGAACTAGAGTTATCAAGAATTGAATTGTGATTGTTTTATCATGCAAGTTGGAGGCAAAGAATTGTGTCAAAAATAAAAGGGATACTTTGGATGCGGTCTCTAATCCTTAACATTCTTTGACTAAAACCTTAATGATATTCAAAGTTTGATCAAAGTCCCTTGACTTTGTACACCTCATTATATTACAATTAATATTTATACTTTTATAGTACATTAATTGTTTGATATTTTATGAGATTTATAATCCTATAAATTTAAAATCTCTCATTATAATACTATCAGAAACGGTTACAATAAAAAAAATTCAAACATTTTGATTGAATAAATGGATAAAAACTATGTAAAAATAAGAAATAATAAATGGCAAAAGAATGTATCCATAGTGTTAAAAAAATTGGTACATTTCACATATAACAAAGTGGTACATTAATAAAGAAGAATGGGAACATTATAAATAAATTAGGGTACAGATAAAAGATTAAAAAATTATGAGTACAAATGAATTTTAAAAAAATATAGGCACTAAAAGAAATTAATACATGGGTACGAAATAAAACTAAAAAGAAAATACTACAAATTTAATAAAATGTTGCAAATTAAAAGTGGGTACAAACTAAAAATATAAATATATGATACAAAGTTTAGGCATAAAACATAAATATTCCATATGTAATTTTTCTATCATTGATTAAATATACAATGTCACGTGACGGTATACACATAGGTACAAACATAAATAAAACTTTAAAAAATATGGGCACAAAAAGAAACTAATATATGGGTACAAATTAAAAATGAAAAAAAAATTGGTACAAACTAAAAATAAAAATATATCATAAAAAATTTAGCCATAAATATAAATATACTAATTGTAACATTTTTAACACTAAAGGAATATATTTAAAAATAAAAATATTTTATTATTCAAATAATTAATGATGTTATTAATAGACAAGGACCTTGATAAAAAATTGAAAATGAATAGGATTTTAATCAATGGAGTAGCAAAAAGAATGATGTGAACCTAATTTCTCCAAAATAAAATGTCCATACTATCATTTAATTTAACATTTATTTGATGGAATTGATGAAAATGGGATGAACTGAGACTAAATGAGACGAAAATGATAATTTTATGAGATAAAGTGCGACAAAACCAGTTCCAGAAAGTAAAATGAGGCTAAATGATAGTTTCAATAGGAAATCAATCATTAAGCCTTTTGTCAATGAGAGAGAGTTTGGTGGTGGAAACAAACAACCTTCCCAAACCCATTAATCATTTAAGGGCTTCTTACCTTTGGGCTATTACTATTAAAAATCTTCATTTGTGCTTAGTAACATACAAAACCCATAAATTCATGGGCTTATTCTTTTGAGTTAGGCCGACCCTTTTGACTAAGATGACAAGAACATTTTAATTGTAGAGGTAGCAGATGCGAGTTACCTTTGGTGGTTAAGCTACTAGGTCGGGCTCTTGTATCCAAATTTGAACATTCAGTTCTAAAATTGAACATCCATATTATTTAATACTACGATTTAGTAATATATTTTTTTACTTGAAGTGGGAGGTTTTTAGTAGTAGCGGAAAGCAATAATACTTAGGTGGAGATTGAACCAACACTATAATGCATATCTCCCTCACCTCTAACATTTAACAATTTAACCTACTAACGCAATAGTTTTTCCTAAAAGAAAAAAAATGATGGTCTTAAGTTCGAATCTCGCGAATAACGAGTTCGAAATCTAATTATTATGACATTTGCCTAATGTATGATTAACTCAAATCTCTCACATTTAGTGTAAATGCATCTTTGTATAAAAAAATATATATACATAATGTCTTTGTATAAAAAACATCATCTCTCATGTCACATCCCGGCCCGGGGCGGACCACCTCCCGGGCCCGCTCCACCACCGTAGCACGTTATTGTCCGTTTTGGGCTTACCAAGCCCTCACGGTTTTGTTTTTGGGAACTCACACGAGCAACTTCCCAGTGGGTCACCCATCCTGGGAGTGCTCTGGCCTCTTTCTCGCTTAACTTCAGAGTTCCTACGGAACCCAAAGCCAGTGAGCTCCCAAAAAGCCTCGTGCTAGGTAGGGATGAGAATATACATTTAAGGATCACTCTCCTGGGCGATGTGGGATGTTACAATCCACCCCACTTAGGGGCCCGACGTCTTCGTCGGCACACTTCCGACCAGGGATTGGCTCTGATACCATTTGTCACATCCCAGCCCGGGGCGGACCACTTCCCGGGCCCGCTCCACCACCGTAGCACGATATTGTCCGCTTTGGGCTTACCATTCCCTCACGGTTTTGTTTTTGGGAACTCACGAGCAACTTCTCAGTGGGTCACCCATCCTGGGAGTGCTCTAGCCTCTTTCTCGCTTAACTTCAGAGTTCCTACGGAATCCGAAGCCAGTGAGCTCCCAAAAAGCCTCGTGCTAGGTAGGGATGAGAATATACATTTAAGGATCACTCCCCTGGGCGATGTGGGATCTTACATCTCACCTTTAGTGTAAATGCATCTTTGTATAAAAAAATATATATACAGAATGTCTTCGTATAAAAAACATCTTCTTTATATATAAAGCCAAGGACCCAATGAATAGTATTTCTTTGGTGTCACAAGCTTCACACAAAATAATTGGACAAAAATGCCCCTCAAACAAAAAACTTCAAAAGCAACCCAAAATAATGCATCAAATGTGACATCGGTACTTTCGTCATTTTAACATTTTTTTTTAATAATTAATTATTTTTGTACAATTTTTTTAATAATTAGTATCTCACAATAGGCTAGCAATAATGTGATTTAATCAATTGTTCATTAAATATTATTTTCTCTATTTTTAAACACATTCAAAAAATTTAAAAGGCGTGTAATGCCGGTTATAAAAAATGTATTTCGCACGCGGATAATAATGTGATTAAATAAGTTGTCAAATGATTTTTTTTTTTTTTGAACAAACAATATTATCTACACTAAGGGGGGAGGGTGGGCTTAGCCTCACAATGGGCTAGCAATAATATGATTCAATCAATTGTTTATTATTCTTAATATAAATTCAATAGAGACCGATTATGTGGATTTAGCTGCTTTAATTGGTTTATGAAGGGTTTCTTCTATCATGATCTAAGATTATTCATTTACTTCAAATATTTGACTTTTCTTTGTCAATTTACGCATATAAATACATTTAAAACATGTAAGTCGCACGTAGCACGCCGTAATTCAAAAAATGTCTTCTACAAACGCGTAAACGCGTGCATGAAGGCTAGTAAGAGATAAAGAAAACTTCTCTTTGTAAACATGATAAAAGTGAGCATAGATCTGGTAAACACTAGAAGCCATTCACCTCACTAATGGATGAATTTTGACATCATAGGTGGTTGACCAACTATAGTATTTTATGTTTTTAATAAGACGGTATATTTTAAATAACTTTAACTTGCAGGTGAGGAATATTCGAATTTAGATTAAGAGGCCACAAATTGTTTTAATTAACTAATTTAACATATTTTATTATTAGTTATATTTCACTTATCTCAACATATAACTCCTTATTGCAGTGGCGGAAAATAATAATGTTTATATACTTTAGTGCAAGTTTGATCCTCACAAATCCCCCTCTCTTAACATTTAACAAATTAACTTGCTAAACGATATGAATGGTAGGAGAATCTAGTAGACCTAGACATTGGGCAAAGAAGGAATTAAAGGGAACAAAGGGACTAGGTCAGAATAATTATATATATATATATATATATATATATATATATATATATTACATTTATTGGACTTTCATACGTACTCTTTTGTGAAACTGCCTTGAATAATATTGTAACAAAATTTTGTATGTTATGTGAAGACAATTGAATCTGCCTTTCATTTATATTTTCTAAAACATAATATAAACAAATTTGGAGCTGTCACGCAATCTTCCCCAACTCCATCTCCCCTAAAATAAGGCATATACAATATACTCTTTTATTAATAATAAACAAACAACTAACTTTGATTTTTTGAAAATTGCTGATCTCCGTCAACATCAAGCATTCAAACAAGAATTCATATGACCAATTAATGTTTTAATTACCAGTTTGATGATATAACAAGTTAATAAAAGAACATTTCCAACTTATGTGTAGCATGTATAACAAAAACACGTAAATTTTTCTTAGAAACAAGCTTTGGAAGAACCAAAAGAACAAATATTATTTTGTTTGATTCAACAAAGCAACAAATATTATGATATTAAGTGTCCCTCACTATGCCATGTTACATGAAAAATGTTCAACGAGTTTTGCACTTATTAGTATTTTGAAAGAGGATAGTCAGTCGTCAAAGGGTGCGGATTCAGTTTTAGGGCCACTAGTCTACGTTCATTAACAAATTGAATCCACACCCGTCGACTGCTAACAACTAATGTAAAGTTTAAAACCACCAATATCAGTAGTGGACAAAAGGGTCTCTTCTAGCCTTCTTGAAATATGTGGAAGTTCAAACTAATGTTTGGTGCATTTTTACCTTGCTTTTTCCTATATATGTTATCATTTTTAATTCTTAAGATCATTTTTCCTTTGAGTTTGAGCTTAAGTTGGAAATGTCTGCAACTGAAGGCAATGAGAAAATGCATGGAAAACCCACATCTTTTTACTTTCAATACAAGTGATAGACAGAGAGGGTAGAATTGAACTCGAGAACTCAAGCGTAAGAGTGAATGTTGTTAATCAAACTTTTAGTATCTTTATTTCTTAGTGAAAAGAGAGTTGGTGAAGGAAATTTTCAAAGATAAAATAATGATGCTAATCCCCTCATATCTTCCATGTCCTTGTCAAATGGATTTTACACATTTTGATGCTTCTTTTTCCACCCTTTCTCCACTTCCACTTTCCTCTCTATCTTCATGAAAACACCACCTGCCTCCACATTTCAGACATCTTAGACCAAAAGTTGCTGCCTCCCCCACTTGCTCCACACATCACACATTGCCATAGTCTTTTCTTTCTTTTTTTTCCTTTTTCCAACACCTTTTTTACGCGTTACGTTAATGTTCAACTGCACTGTAAAATTGAAGCGCTTGACAATGCGTGACTGGCTTAAAAATCATCTTCTTCAGTAGGTAAGTTTCTCCCAAAGGACTTTCCACACAATAAAACCAAAGGACTAAATTAAAAACCAAATGGCAAACATACATATATAAAACCAAAAGGACTAAATTGAAAACCAAATGGCAAACATACATATTATGTATTTTTACAGGCCGACTCATCCTAACCCACACCAAGTATTGACAGATTTCCATTTTCTAGTCCTGATTAAGAGTAGTTGCTTTGCTAACCCAGCACCAAAACAAAACCCCTAAATCCCACCTAGCCCCCTTCTGTTTTCCTACAGCATGCTCTAAAAATATGAGTAAAACAACTACCACCACAAGAAGCAAAAAGGGACGTTGAACTAATCATGTTCCAATCTACGCTCAGAATCCATGCTTACCGTCCCTTCACAATCTAAAGATGAACTCTGAAGCTTGAATCTGTTCATCTTCTGTACCTCGTCGCTTGAATATATAAATATCTTCTTCACCAGCTTACAGAAGTCTCTGCATTTGGAAAAAAAATTAATGTAGTTAGAACCCAGTTCATTTTGCAATGAAATGAAAGAGTGCAGTAGACCGAATCTTAGGTTACTAACAGCCATTGATCATCGCCCATAAGCATCATGTCATTTTCATCATCCGTGAAAACAACTGCCCATTTGTTCTGTGGACGAAGCTCTCCTTTGATCTCAAACATTTTCTCTAGCTCATCAATTAGATGATCGTAGCCTTTCAATGCAGTCAAGTCCACAGCACGACCAACAGCAACCCCTTGCATTTGCACCTTCTCAGTAGACAAAACAAATAGCTCGTCAGGAACAACTGCTTTTAACTAGTGGTGTGATAAAAACGGAACCAGCAATAGTCCACATTTTACCTTAGTGCGACTTCTCGTTGAAAGAGTCGATCCTTGCTTGCCCTGTGTTTCTTTTGGTGATGCCTCCAAGATTACTTGTTTCTGCTCTTTTGACAGCTTCGAAACATCCAGAATCTGATCGGATTCAAATGCATCAGCTGGAATAGGTCCTTTGGCACCAGACGGCATTGTTTTAAACACTGGCTCTATCTCTTGAGGACAAGTTGTTTTAGTGTTGTTTGTCAAATTGCAACCAAACAACCTAAAACCTGAAGTGTCAGATTTTTTCCCTTTTTCAACCTGGTCATGCATCGGGACATTATTTGGCTTTGAGGTAATTGGGGAGGCAAAGCTAGAGAGCACAGACCCCATAGTTACATTCTTGTTGCTTTCCTTTGAGTCTGGGAAAAGGCTCAAAGAAATATTCACATTCGGGGAAGAAGGCCAGATGCCATCTGAGCATACCCTTGCGCTAGAGTAACTGCTGCTATTGCTTTCTTTCTGCCTCATAGGCCAGACAATCTGACTACTAGAGCTTTGGACTTCCGGAACACCACCTAATTGGTTTAACTCTGCGGTCTGGGGTGAGCTATGATACCAAAAAGCTGAAGCAGCTGAATTGGTGGTAACTTCTACAATCCAATTTATGCAAACAAGAAAAGACATTCAGAACTTGGAATTTTTTTTTAGTAAGTAAATAATCCAGTGCGGTTATTTTTCATACCAGATGAAGCAATTTCTACAGGCCGAAGCCTTTTACTCTTTACCACTGGTTGAGCAAGATTTAAAGGAGCAGAAGCTACAAAAAGTTCTATATCCCATGGAGAAACCCTCTCTGGCCTTTGAACTGCAGCATGCTCATCCCATTGAACCTGCAAGAAATACAGCGAAAGATAAGTACATGAACAGGAGCAAATAAAACAGCATTTGATCTGTTACTTGTTAGAATCTTAACCTTCAACGATCGCCATTTAGACTCCGACCACTGAGGAGATAAATCCCCAACCTCAACTATTGTGCCTGTGAACCTGAGCAATTAAAATATGTAGAAATTTACAATCTAGTTGAGTATTAAGAAAACATTAATGACCAAAAATCCATTACAGACGCGGAGAACCTTCTTTCAGGAGATTCTTCTCCCTCAAATCGCATCCTGAAGCGCATCCCAAGCGAGAATTTATTGTTAATGGCCTCCAGATATTTGTTTAAGCAAACAATGAACTGGCTAGTCCTGAGAGAAAACAGGAAAAGGCTCCAGAATAAAAGGATTTCAAATTAATTGAAGAATCTTAAATCACAGACAAAATGAAACCATTGTCCAAACCTTGGCTTGGAATACACAACAAACAGTGTTTTGGTCATAAGAGCATGCGAAGCAGTTGCAAGCACTCCAAGATGCATGCTTTGGCTTGATATCACAGATGATGGCATCTGACTCTGTTGACGAGATAGACGCCGAACCCCAACCCGTAATTCCCCGTTGTCACCCCTACAAACATGTCCTTGTTAACAAAAATCCATGCTACCATGAATATGCATTCCTATTAATTGTGATCGAAGAATGATTACACCTCTCAAACGCAAATACCTCAAAAACACAAAGGCGTCACCAGCAACCAATCTTTTTGAAGTGACAAATGTACTCCATCCTGTGGTAAGTAAATGCCTCCGGGGTTGACCTAACATAAATTAGTGAGAAGTAAGCCCATCAATCATACACAAAAACAGGATAGTTTCTAGCATTCGACATGGCTAATAATATCAGTTCTTTCGATTAGTTTCTTTCAGCAGTCAAAGACAAAACCACATTCGCATTCATATTCCATCACAAACCAAGCTTTCGGTTGCAGAGAGGATACCTCTAAAGATGTGCTTAAATTTCCACTCATACCCATGAAGATCTTTGGCGATTAACTCCTGAGTTGGAGTTGCCTGGTTCATGTCCTAATGAAATAAAAATACAAGTACACGTGAAAATATGAAAAGAAAACGTTGACTGACCATTAGCATAGTAAAAAAACAACAAAAATGTATGTAAACGAGAGTAAATACCAACGGAGGTAAGCACTCGGTGGCATGCTTTCGAAGGACTGAGAACCCTCCATGGGTGCTTGTATCGGAAGCTGTCAAAATCTTGCAAAACCAGTGAACCGTTGGCTTTGGAGCTTCGGGTTTGCATGGATCAGGACTTGTAGGTTCACTTTGCTGTAATACCAGCCGAAAGAAGATGAGTACAAAGAAAGCGGAGAACCTTACACACGTTTCTCAGAGCTGGAACTTAAATTTTCTTTATCTAAACTGATTTAAAAAGACTTTAACATCAGTGAATTTATATTCTTTTCTCCTACTTCTAAGCAACCAAACAGAGGAAGATGAAACAAAACATTAAATAAGACCCAAAAATAAAAAATAAAACATGTTTCTCACATCTGCTTCTGGATGCAAAGTGATTTGAGCATAAACCTCATCTGTTTCTTGTTCTGCCTGTAAGCAAAAACAAACTTCAATTCCAAATAAAACCAACAAAAACCGCTCAAAACCGTGGATTTACATGAAAAACTACATTCCGAAACGCAATACCAGTAATCGAATATTGACCACACTACAAAGGATCTTTGAGGGAAGATTAAAGAGAGGGATTTGCTGGTTCAGTTCCTGATTTGTTGATGCTTCCAGCTACAAAAACAAAACAAAAACAAAAAAAACCAGAAAACATAAAATAAATAAATAAACAAATAAAAAACCCAGAAATTTAAACAAATTAAACAAAAAAGAAAACAGATTTTGATCCATTGAGAAACAATTAAAACAAGAAGGATAGAAGAAAGGATTGTACTTGTTCCATATGACCTTGAGGAAAGTAGAAGACCTTATCTCCAGGCCTTGGTACATCCACCAGAGGCCCTGCACACAACTTCCATAGCTCTGTATACAGATCATCACCTCCCAAACCTATCAAATAAAATGTACACCCATAAAAATTAAGAAAAATAATAAATAAATAAACAAATATATGGGTCTAAAAAAGAAAATCCAGAAATTAAAACAGGTTAAAGGTTAAAACTTTATAGCAAGTTAGAGCCTTCGGTGACTGCATTGTTGTGTTTGCTCAGAACCCAGAAACCAAAATTGCAAAATTTATAGCATTTTGCATTTCGTTTCCAATTTACCCAGCTCCGCTAAACTTACGAAGCAAACAAACCCACCTGTTTCCGCACGAGAAATCGAGGAGTCACACTCGAGGTGTGCCATTCAAGAGCTCAAACGAGGTCGTTCAGGGCAGCGGAGGAGCAGAGAGCAGAGGAATTGCAGCACTGAAACAAATCAAGAAGAAGAAGAAGGAAAGCTCAAAACAGCAGGGTCTTCAATGCTGAGGCAGTAATGGGTGAAATACCATAATAACGTACACCATTTACAAACAAGAGACCCAGAAGAAGGAGAGCAAAAAGGCTAAACAGACAGGACGGTTATGGAAGCGGCCATTATTGCTAGTGGCTCTGCTACTCTCCCTCCCTTTTCTTTTATCTTTTTTTACTTTTTCTCTGTAACGACTGTGAATTTTAATACTCTCTCTCTCTCTGAGGGTGTTTCAGTTACAAACCCGCCTTTTGCTTTGGCTTCTCAGCCCAAGCGAAAACAGCTCTCTCTCTTCTCCTCTCTCTCTCCCTCCCCTCTCTCCCCTCTCTCTCTCTCTCTAGGACTCTCTCTCTCTTCTCTCTCTGTGAGTGTATTCTGCTGGGTTTTGTTTAATCTGAATCGACGTTACCAAATCCCAAAACTGCTGCTTCTTTTTACAAGTCATGTTGTTATTATACTAAATTGCAAAATGCTTAAACGCCTAAATTTATTTATTTATTTATTTATTTTCAATTCTCTCATGTAATTGAGTGGAACTTGGGAGTGGGATCTATCTATCATATGCCCATTTGTTTATTTATTCTATTTTCTTTATAAATGAGTGGGATTTTATTGTATTATAACAGCCCATTTCACTGCACACAAAAAAAAATAGAAAAAAAATTAAATTAATTAATTAAGTAATTAATTGTACTTGATAATATTCCATTTCCATCTCATTATAGAGAGATTTTTCAATGTGCCGGAAACACAACTGACATAATTCAATTGGTTGAAATTTTGAAGAAAAAAAAATTCAAACATTTATATTATGACACTTGGTGAACTGAGCTATGTTTTCAGCTCATTGAAAAACTTCTTCCATTATGAATTGAGTATTTGATTTTTCAAAGACGAGAAGTGATTTTTGCACTCTTTTTTCCTCTACATACATTATTTTTAATTATTAAAACACATAAAGTTCGGAAAATCGAGTGACAAAAATTAGAAGTAAATCGAGTTGCAAAAATTATTTCTTTTTTATGTCACATATGATGACATGTTGTTAGAGTCTTGTAGTAGTGATGGTTCATGGTAGGCGATTAATCATCGTAATGGAAGCTTGGACCTTACAAATGTTTTTATACAACAAAAACTCAAATTGTATATTCAAAAAAGATTTCTTCAAAAAAAGATGGACCAATACCTATCATGAAAAAATGAAAAAAATGAAAACCCTAGACCAATAATTGGACCACCCCCTCTATTTGTGTGAGATACTGGGACTGCAATGTTAATTATCATAGCTAGTGTGTGGGTTGGTGACCCAACGAAAAAGAAAAGGAATAAAAGTATTCTACACATTTGAACTAATGTAGGCATTTATAAAAGAAAATCATTCGATTCTCGTCAAAGATAAATTTGAATCACATTATTGCTAACTTATTATGAGGCTAAGTTTACCCAATTTTCCTTATTGTAGATAATATCATTTGTTCAATAAAATAAATAAATAAATAAATTAGAGTATTAAATAATATTAATGTGTTGCATCTTCTTCTTTGTATTACACAATGAAATAAGAATTTACCTAATCATGATTAAGGTGGAGAGTTTGGCAATGTAGCATGCCTCCTGGCCAAAAATTCAATCCACAATTTAATTAGTAATTGTTATGGAAATATGGTATATTGTTAAAATTGGAATATGGTATGTTGTTTGTAAATTGGTAGCATACATTCAAGGAAAAATTCACTATTTTAATATTTCAAATTGGCAATTGTTAGCATAACTTGTCAAATTGTTCTGAAAAAAATCCTTAAGGTACCGTTTGGTACGTGGGACGGGACGGGACGGGACGGGACGGAACGGGACGAGCCGTTCCGTCCCACGTTTGGTGCGCCTAAAAACTGTGGAACGGGTTGTCCCATGGGACGAAATTTGGCTGATTTTCGTTCCACCTCTTCCCCCTGGAACGACCCGTTCCACATCCGTGGAACACAAATTTATAACATTTTATGACAAATTTTCTCCTTATCTTTTTCAATATTTACATCATCTGTTCCGTCCTGTTCCGTCCTGTCCCGTCCCGTCCTGTTCCGTCCCGTCCCGTCCCGTCCCGTCCCGTCCCGTCCCGTCTGCGTACCAAACGGTACCTAAATTTGTTCGCGAATTTCATGTAGTACCAAATTTGGTACATGACTTTTGTGAACAGTGGATTGCCCTAGTGAATAATGCATTTCTCTTCATCAACTCCGTTCCGAGTTTAAAAACTCTCCTTTCAAATAGTTTAGTGTAAATTCTCAATCGATTTTAAAACAAATGAAAAATGAGCTTACTCTAAAATTTAAGTAACATCTCTATTATATTCTAATTATTTAATCAAGAAAACTGAAATAATTTTTCTTTATATTACCCATTATATATGGGTGCTGTTCATATTCTACATTAAATTTATATTATTGCATTTTTGTAATTCTTTAATATCAATTAATATTCTACACTAACTTTTTTTTTCAGCCAAAACAATAGTGATTCATGATGGTGTTATCCATATTTTTTTTTTATCTCTTTCACACCTTCTGTTAATTGATTATTTTTAATTCATTCGATCCAACAACTAAAAATTGAAAAATATATATATAGCACCACCTTAATTGAAAAATATACGAAAGAAAAAAATTCAAACTTGAGTATCGAGAATAAAACTACTTTAGCTAATTGGACGAAACCTGTGCAACCTTTTCTTTGTTAAGTAAATGAGCTAGTGCTATTACTGTGCTAGCTAGTTTAGTACATGGTGGTACAGTAGGGCTCACGAGAATTCGAACCGGACAAGGATTGTCTGCCCTCCACTTTCGGTGCACTTCTCGTGCCCTCCTGTTTTGTGTGGTCACGGTTAAGCCACGTCAACATTTTATATTATTTTTTTATATATATAATAGGACAAAAATGAATAGTAGACGTGACTTAACCGTGATCACACAAATAGGAGGGCACGGAAAAAGCATCGGAAGTGGAGGGTAGACAATCCTTGTCCATTCGAACCTCAACCATCTGAAAACAACGGCGGAGCACTTAATGCCTCCGTCGTCATCACTGACCAAACGGAGTCTAACGCTACCCCGTTATACTTTGACGGCCTCCGTTACAGGATTTGCTTCGTCGCCGTTTTTGTCGCTGTCTGCGTCGTGTCGGGCAATCATATTGGCTCGTGTAAATCCGGCAAAGAATTTCCTTTTGATTTTTTTGTGTGTTTTTATTGATATTTTCTCGTTAGTTTTTGACCTCGTACAGCCAATCTTATTACGTAATTTGCCACTGCATCCGTTTATTTTGGTTAGTGCTTGGAACTTTGGATTCCGCGCGCCGTTGGCAACTGTAGGCCACGCGTTGCAACCATAACACAATTTCCAACTCATTAGCAATTAATTGGAGCAAGGTAAAATGATTAAATGTACATAGATGCTTTTTTTTTTTAAAACACCATATAATGTTAGAAAAAACCAAATATTCTCTTCTCATCCGCTTATATTTTGAAAATATTCCTAACAATTTTAAGTGGATGAGAAACAATCAAACATCACATATGACGAGAGCAGCTTCTTTTCTCTTTGCTGCTAGAAAAGTTATCTTCCTTTCTTTTTCTTCTTCTTTCTTTGTCTCTCTCTATCTCTCTCTCTCTTTCTCCCCTTTGCATAAGGTTAAATTTGTTACTAAATTTTTCATCCAAAAGTGGATGAGAAAATAAGAATGCAAGGGCATATCAGCACTCAGGTAAATATTGCTAACAGATTACTTGTTTTAATTACAATTATAAACCTCATTTATTATACCAAAATAAAATTTTATAGCTACACATATAATATTAGAGAAATGTTAAGGAGACTCTCTTAAAGTTGGACTCACCACGAACTCTCTGCACCTCACAGTTTAACGTTAATTTTCGTGCCAGCATTATAAAACATATGCCAAAAACATGAGGTGACAAAGAGTCCATGAAGAATCTCACTTTTGAGAGAGTCTTCTTAGCATTTATCATAATATTATGTATGAGAGTTTCATAATTAAATGGAGAACTTACTCTCGTAAATTAATGGCAACAATTGATAATGTGTTAAGTAATTTGATTAATCGTAAAAAATTAAGTGAGCTAAACTACACATCAAAACGTGATCAGTGGCTAGCTAAGCAACTTACTCTTCCCTCCCGCTCAGAATGAGAGATTTTTCAGTATGATCGGTACACGGGATGATACATCACGTGTCACGATACAAATGGTATGATATGTGTGTTAAAAAGTTAATAACTTAAAAAATAAAATTTTCTACCATTTATATAAAAACACGTAATGTACCTCTATTGTTCCGTTCATAATAAAAAATTTCTTGCTCAGAACAATTGAAAAGAACCAAACCCTTGACAGAATGCAGCCTTATTTCCTTACGAACACAACCAAGAAAACCCTCGAAAGGAACCAAAGTTTTAAATAAAATCGCAAGCATAAGGTGCGCGTGAACGCACTTGTTACGAAGAGAGCGTTGGCCGATGTGGCTTGGCTTATAGACAATATATCCTAGGGTTTATCAATAATCTATGTGACCACTCGGATCTATTTGGTGGTCCTGCTCCCACCGTACACGTCCTAATGCCAAGCTCATTAAGCTTAGCCACGTGGTCTGGTCGTTTTCGTGCCCACGTGTCGTGAGCCAACTAGTTTTTCCTCTCCGATGCAGGACATTCTGCTGCATACAAGTCATTGGACAAATAAAAAACCCAACAAATAATTTAGAGGAAAATATCAACTTTTTTCAAATAAAGAAAAAAAAACTTGAAAAATGAAAATAAAAATTGTTGAATAAACCCAACATACTTAATACACATCGCATTTACTATTTCCATTAAAAATTATTTTTACACACCCCATATACCTCTCCATAATACCCTCACACCCCCACATTCTCAAAACACATATTATATTTCTATATACACCCCAATTTCTTCAAACTTTATAATACTCATTTTTAATTTTGATGGATTGAATCTAGATACCCTGTTGTTTCCATGCTAATTACTTCTGTGATTGACTTGTTTTTCGTTTCCAGCTTGAGAGCGTATTATCATTAACCGATTTAGACGCTAACACTTATCTTAAATTTTTTTATCTTTGTGCAGATTGGAAAATCTTATGTCACTTCCAAACTCAAGAATTATCCAAACTCAAGATCTGATGTAACTTTTCTATAACAAAAGAAATAAAAAATTAAAAAGAATTATTGAAAGTTTCAAGCTGTTGGCATTGCAATTCACAGAGCTGGTTCAAAGGCATAAGTTCTGAAGTTTTTCGACATAGTAAATATCGGGATGTGATAAAATGAGTGGTTGGAGAGAAAATAATTTATTGCAGTCACAGTGATCAATAGCATCGACATATTCATAGACATTTTGTTAGGGTTTTCTCAATCAATGTGTTTGTAATTTCATTAGTTAGGATTTTGTTCAACAATGGAGGGTGGGAGGGTTTTGATAATTGAAGAAGATAAATAATATGTTAAAAGTGATGTGGGGTGTATTTGGAAATTTCTTATTTTTTTAAAAACTTATTAAGGTTGAAATTGTCATTGCATAGTAGAATAAATAAGTAATTTAATATTGAATTTTTTGTGGGATGCATTCAACAATATGTGGGGTGCTAATAAAAAAAGCCAATAAAAATTCAATTTTTAATATGATCAAAATATTGAATTTCAGCGTTATAGAATTTTTAGTTATGAAATTAGAGTTTTCACGTTATTAGCAAGGAATGAGATAATGTAGATTAAGGGATTAATCTTCGGTTACACGAATGCACGCATGTTATATTTGTAGCATATACAAATACATTAAAAAAAACATACATACGCACTTAATTAGCTCTAATTCAGTGGTAAGTTTGGTTTTTCCTGCGCACCACATGGATCAAGCTAGAATGAAAAAACTCTTGGACATGATTTGCTTAAATACTGGACACTTTATCGTAATAAAATCGACAATGTTCGATAACATACAGAGGTTGACAGGGTGATATATATATATATATATATATATATATATATATATATATATATATATATATATAATGTATTCGTATACAACTAATGTGCGAGTTATGTTGTCCCAAATCGCGGGGCATAATTTTTCTTCAATCGAACATTTCATTACCTTATTATTTTCGTTGCAAATCAAATATATACGCAATAATCAAGTGAAGTTGATACTGATAAACCAGTGGACCACATGCACTAAACTAAACTATTAATTTTGACCTCTTTTTTTCTACCTTCTTCTGATATGTATATTCTTTTGGCACCTTCAACAAAGATGAGAGAATCGATTAAGATAATAAAAACAAAGTAACACAAATTAACATGATACCCAAGAAAATAATAGTTTATTTCTTATAGGAGCAAAGATCAATTCAGAGATCATTAAAATGAAATACAAATGGCAAAAGAAGCATGAGGACCATATAAAGTTATATACCATTGAGCTTTTTCACAAGCTTTTTTTAGCTGACTTGCAGGAACATTTTATCTCATCGAATATTACTCATAATCTTGCTTTTTTTGTTTTCCTTCAAATAAAAAATGGTGGCGTTATTTACTTACTTTTTTTACTTTCCGCACACATTTCTTAATTTTCAGTTATCAATCAAATAAATTAAAGAAAATCAAAGTACATAAATTAGTAGGGGATGCATGAAAGGGAAAAATTAGTATAAATATTATAATCATGCTTTGTTGCTGAAAGAAGAGCATCAAGTACTGCTGGAAAACTAATCACAAATGGACATTGTGTCTGAGTAGTTGAAATTGAAAACTATGATTGGACACTTGTTCATTTGTGATTGGATTTCAACAGCACTTGTTATTCTTCTTTCAACAACGAAATATGGTTCTATATACTACGAAATGGCAATATATAGTTTTCGAATCTTCATAATATGTGATCTCAAACATTAGCAGGTGCCCTCACATTGATCATCCAACAACATACGCATTAGCGGTTCCGTACGAAGACTCATCAACTCAATAAAAGTACAGGAAAATTTAAAGAAAACAAGCTAGAACCTCTACAACAAGCGTGGTTCTTATGTCATGGGAACTAGATTCAGATACTTGTAAGATCTGATAGGTTAGTTTTACATGTAAATATTGAATGTTTGTGTTTGTTTTGCCCTTGAAATATTCTTTGACGGGACATGGGGGAGTGGAGGGGAGAGGAGCTGCGGAGGGGAATCGCTATTAGCTGCTTAATCATTATTTATTTAATGTAATTTTGAAGGTTAATGAGAACCGTTGCTTCCAAAGCAACCACTAACTATTTACAAATTATTATTCTATAGCATAATGTGCCGTGGTGGAGTAGGATCCAATTTATAGTCTATACGCTATAGTTTTATTATATATAGCACAAAATGATTCTTATATATTATGCTAATTATTGGCTCATTTGAAAAGTATTTTTAAAATTATTGAAAGTGTTTTTAGTAAAAGTGTTTTTGGGTTCCAAAAACACTTGAAATACTTTCTACAAGAAACACCAGTTATGTGTTTCTTGCTCCTGCACTTCAAGTGCTTTTTCAGGATTCACTTGCATTTTTACTAAAGATTGGTTCTAAAAGCACTTTCATCAAAAGCAATTTTAGTAATTTTGAAAGTACTTTCAGACGAGCTTTATATGTTTCACTAATCTTTGATTAGGGTGGGGCTTTTAGGTTTAGTTTTTTTTATTTTTTATTTTTTCTCCATCTCTTCTAATTTTAAAAGCCCGAAACGAAGAAAAATTATACCATAATGTGATGAGGTCAAGCGACTCCAACAATATCATCAACCATACAAAACATAACCCTTAAAATCGAATGAAAAAAAAAAACATAGTTGTTGCCATTCTTCTAGTTTAATTGGGAGGCATTTAAATTTGATCAACGATAAATGTTTTATTCCTTGGTTTTTATATGATTAAAGTGGTAAATTGTTTAGTTTACCTTATTGTTTAGAGAACAATTAGATGATAAGGAGAGGGTATGTCTTAAGAACCAACTTTAAATTAAAGCAACAGAAGAGGATTTGATTCTTGCTTTGCATATTTTTAAACATTAAGCAAGCATTTTGACTCATAATTTTCCTTCCTCCATCCCACTAATCCAAACAACAACAAAAAATTAAGGAAAAGTTTTAACTGTTCAAGAAGAACAGAGGCCAATAGGTAACAACTGTTAATTAATTTTTTTATCCTAATTATTGGAGACTAGGAGACCTCTATACTTTACAATATGATTTTTCTGATAAAAAAATTATAGTTAGGGTTAAAATAATGAAAATGGCTCTTCCCACCTCTTAAGGGTTAAGATCTCCTCCATTACTTATAACTACTCCAATAAAAATAGGTTTTTTAATTAAAATGGTCCCTGAGATGAGCGTTATTTCTCATTTTAGTCTATGAGATTTGAAATTGATAGAACTAGTCCCTGAGTTTGTCTACCGTCAATCATTTTGGTCATTCCACGGAAAATCTTTGTTAAATAAGGACCAAAATGATAAAAATACCCTCAATTTAATAATCAATGGACCAAAATGATTTGACAAAAAGTGAGTGCATTTTTGTCATTTTATCCTTATTTAACAGAGAATTGTCACAGAAGAACCAAAATGATTGATGGTGGAGAATTTTAGGGACCAATTCTGTCGATTTAAAATTTCATGAACCAAAGTGAGGAATTACGCCAATCTCATAAACAATTTTGGCTAAAAAGCCATAAAAATATAATATGTAAAGTGGGATTAACCCTAATCGAATAATATCATCCATCTGATTCCGATATGAAGATTCTATTTGGATTGGAGATTGGATCCCTCAAAATTTACAAACAAAATTATAACATGGACGATCCATTGGTGACTAATTCAAATAAAGATGGCTTCTTTTGTCGTTTTAACCTGACCTAAGCATCTCCTTTGCTTTCATTTGACACAAGTTTTCTGTACAAAGAGTTGGTATCTTGGCAGAATCTTCTGAATTGTTCCCATTACTTTATGTTAAAATTAAATAAATAATTAGCCTCTTCTTGTAGGGAGATCATGCTAAAAGTTATATGGCATGCTAAACTAGAGCCCTTTAGGTTAAGGGATGTGCCCTTGTTGCGAGACGTAAAATATTGAGAAGACAAAATGATTGGTGGGACAATTGATTTTGAATGCAAACCCCATGTGGAGACCAATTCAGTTTATGTTTCTTGGCTGCCCTAAACCTTCACACTTTGCCCTTTTTTTCCCACCTAGGTTTTCGTATTATTTGATGTAGGTGTACCCTACATTAAATGATTTAACTTAAAAGTAAATTGTAGCAATAATCCCTTAATTTTAACTCAATTGGAGCAATGATCCCTCAATTAAAAATCAATTATCATTGGTCTCTCAACTCATTAAAACGTGTAGCTATAGTCCCTCGACTAAAAATCCATTATCATTGGTCAACTTTAATCCAACTGGAGAAATGATCCATTAACTTTAACCCAATTCGAGTAATGGTCCCTCAACTTTAACCCAATTATAGCAATGGTCCTTCCAACATAACTCGTTTTGACAAAATTTTGACAAAGTTGACGAAAATGACCATAGCTACCCGTTTTGATGAGTTAAGGGACCCAAATTATAACAATGATCATTCCAACATAACTCATTTTGACAAAATTTTGATGAGTTGAGGGACCAATGGTAATGGATTTTTAGTTGAGGGACTTTTGCTCCAATTTGATTAAAGTTGAGGGACTATTGTTATAATTTACTTTTAACTCAATTCATCAAATTGCCAAAGATAACCAACCTGGATTGGTTTCATAGTTAGAAATGAATTTCATATTCATATTTCACACGACATGTCCTGAGTTCGATTTGTGGCGCTCGTAATCGCACGATGGTGGTCAAGAAAAAGCTGAAATGCCTCTGTAAGTCATCTTGATCCCCGTAATAATGGACTATCGTAACTAAGTCACTAGCTAGTTCTTTTTTTCTTAAACAAAAAAAAATTAAATAATCAAAGTGCCAAAGATGAAATTATAACCAGAATAGCATATGAGGTTAGGATTCATGTTACATGTGAAAATAATCACTGGTAACTAAATTACGGTGGACGGTGGAGTTAATTGTTTATGAATATATCTTTGTAATGCCTTTTGTCCAATAAATAAAATATAAATAAAGACGAATATGTGACACAATTTTTTTACATAATTTTTGGTACACATATTTTTATGGCCCATTTCGTAACGTATTTCAACGATCCGAATCGTCTATCTATCTTTTAGTTCTTCTTTCAAAGATTATGTCTACAAAAAATCAGCCAAATTTGAAATCATATATCGTTGGATTAAGAGTTTAGGGTTTCTTTGTAGAATCGTGTTTGTCAATTTTCTTCATTACAAATGAATGTCTTAATAATTTTGGATTTGTCTAATTTTTTGTAAGGACGATCTATGAATGATATTATAAAACATAGACAGCTCGAATCGTCAAAATATATTAATGACTCGACTTCATAAAACATTTATCACAAATTGTGTAAAAACAATGGTGTTACAAATCCGGCTCAACCAACGGCGGAGCTAGGTAGAGGGCTACACTGGGCTCCAGCCTAGGAGAGTTTTGATCTCTAATTCATTTTATCTCATGTAATTTTTCATTTTAATTCCAGTTTAGCCACCTCTAGCCCACCCATATTCACATTGAAAAGCTCAATGCCATTGATCATACAACAAACTTCCTTGATCCAAATGAGTCCAATGTTATATTTTTTTTGGTTTTTATTATCATAAGTTGGTTCAATACTGTTATTCTTTTTCTTTTTAAATTGCTTCCTAGTTGTTTTTCTCATGAATTGCACAACAATAACATCTCGTTTGATCATTCATTAGTCTCCTTATAGAATTTAACTTATGCAGTAAAAATAAATAAAAAATATTAGCCCATCCGATAAAAAATTCATGGCTCCGCCCTTTTATCTAGATCATGCAAAGAAGGACATCGCGGCTCCAAATTGCCTTACGACCATAAAACATCATTTAATAGTAGATCCAGCAAACTTAACCAGCTCACCTCTAATATTTTGGTGAACCACCATGCGGATAACGGGAGCATTTTTGCTCACCACCACAAACTATGGTGTATGCTTACCGTACACCTAATCAATTGACACGTGTCATTTTACTTAATATTGGTTAATTTTTTTCAAAATTGAAAAACTAACATTTAATGTGAAAGTGAACTAGAATTAAGTGAAATGACACGTGTTAATTGATTATGTGTATGATGAACATACACCATAATTTATGATGATGAGCAAAAATGCTCACGTGGATAACACAACAACCCAACTCGCTTATAGCGCAACTAAAACTACTATACTCTCTTACTACCGAGACTAGACAACTTATACTGAGTTTCCTGAGTAATTACAAACACAACACTTATATAAAGCAATAAAAACAAAAAATAACACATAAAATATATAAAAAATAAAAAATAAAAATTGATACCTTGCGAGAACTCACATCGAAGCAGATCGGATCTTCATTATTCACAAATTATATGAATAAAATATTATTTCCTTCATATCTGATCATCTCAGTGGCCGTACAAATTATGTTTCACTTTTGACCAAGTTTGAAACTCTGTGAGCCGTTGGATCAGTTTCTTAGGCCAAAGATCTTTGAGATCCATTGGACCTCGTATGCCTTCTCTGCCCTTTCCACCTTTTTATATGGAACGCAGATCCTCTCCGGATCTGTGCAACCGGAGCTCGGGGATTGATGGATCCGGATTATTGAAATTTGATCCAACGGCTACAAATAAAGGATCTTTCTAAAAGTTATAATAATTATAACCGTTGGATCAAATTTAAATGGCATGGATCCATTGATCCGTGGACTCCGGTTGCACAGATCCGAAGAGGATCTATGTTCTTTTATATGTACTTTTTGGTAAGAAAGGTGAGCCTTTGTAAAATGGAAGTGCTATCTACACATTTTTTTTTTACTTCTCACATACTTTTGTTAAATTTTGTTCATTGATATTTTTCAATTCAATCGATCAAACAGTCAGATATTGAAAGGAGTTTGTGAAAGGTAAAAATGAGTACGTGGATAACACAACTCTGGTAGAAATTGCCGTTAAATACAATGAGTTATCTAAACCAATTTAAATTTAATGTTGGGTAAATTACATTTTACCCCCTTAGGTTTGGAGTCGATTGCAACCTCATACAACATCTTTAAAACATTTCAATTTCATATATTTACTTATCATTTTATTTCAATTTCATACATCCGTTAGAAAATCTGTTAAGTAAGCCGTTAAGTGATAACGTGACAAATATGAGATCCACATTTGTACTGACGTGGATGCCAAATTTGTGCCACGTGGCAACATAATTAATTTTTTATGCATTTAAAAGATAATAATTTACCCTTAAAAAAAAAAAAACCTAAAACCCATCTTCCCTGACCCACTTCTCCCTCTCCTCCCCAGAAATCCACTCCTCCTTCTTCACCTCCCCGACCCACCTTATCCCTCTTATTCACTCTCTTCACCTCCGTATTCTCCCTAAAACCCAGCTCGTTGAACGACTTGGCCTATGGAAACTCCACCAAGGCTCGAACCCTAACCATATCGGAGATCCGTGGATTGCGACACAGTGACTCCGGAGATGAACACAGTCACCAGTCCCACCGTGCGCACTGTTCGACGCACGAGCTTTGCCATGCTCTGGGGCGTTGCTGAGACGAGTCAGGCCCAGGGCCAGATCTCTAATCAAGACCTTTGCATTGGTTCGTTTTCCGAAGCCAGAAGAAGCACAACGCTCAAAATCGGAGAGAGATTTGCAAGCTCGGCAAAGGTTCTCTGGCAATGAAAGTTCTTCATCCTTCCATTTGCCGAGAAGGTGAAGAACGAAGGTGAGAAATGAGAGATTGATGCAGGCTATGGCGACCCACTCTACTCGAAAACTGTCGAAGTGGTGGATGTGTTTTGGAGAACT
This sequence comes from Malus fusca, assembly GCA_035220775.1. NCBI lineage: Eukaryota > Viridiplantae > Streptophyta > Magnoliopsida > Rosales > Rosaceae > Malus > Malus fusca. The sequence goes on along the minus strand of CM069059.1, from coordinate 20,621,784 downwards.
CGGGGAGAAATCGGACCTCGGGGAACCAGCTGGACGGCGGCGGTGCAGTGGTGGATGTAGTTTGGCGGAACCAGCTAGACGGCGGTGGCGGGCTTGGGCTGGGCGTTCTAGGCCCGGGAGTGGTGGCGGGAGGTGAGGTAGACGGAGAGGAGGAAGAGGGTGATTGCCCAGATAACCTTTTCAAAATTTTTTTTGTTTTTTAATTATAATATAAATTAATTTTTTTATCAAATAAATCTTTTTTTATTATTTTTTATTTACATGATGCAAAGTTGACAGCCATTTCATCACAAATGTGGACCCTACATTTGCCACGTCATCACTTAACAAATTTTTTAACGGATGTATGAAACTGAAAAGTAAATATAACTAAATGTATGAAATTGAAATGTTTTAAAGATATTGTATGAGGTTGTAATTGACCCCATACTTGAGGGGGTAAAATGTAATTTACCCTTTAATGTTTGTTGACACAAGAAATAAATGTTATTTACAAAGAGTAAACTGTCGGTTTACCCCCTGAACTTTCACCTCACTTTCGATTTCCCCCCTGAACTTTTCTATTGGAAAATTAAGGACTCAAACTAATTTTTTTAGCCAATTTGCCCCCTACCGTTAGTTTTTCATATATTCCATCCATATTTCCGTTAAGTGAGACCATGTGCACAACATGTGAGGGTAGTTAAATCATTTCACTCTTAAAAATGATTAAAAAACTGAAAATAAAAAAAAACAAAACTTTCTCTCTATTTTTTCCCGCTAATTCATATCCTCGATTTTATTTTTCCCTCTCATTCCTATGCATGAGAAATGACATATGATGTTATTGTCTACCATTTTTATTTTCTCTAACAAATTAATAATTTGACAAATGATAATGGTGCTATTGTCTCCAAAGCAGTGCATTAATATAAGAAACCCTAGTCTTTTTTATGGACATGTTTCTTATATTAATGTACTGCTTTGGAGACAATAACACCATGAGCATTTGTCAAATTATTAATTTGTTAGAGAAAATAAAAATGGTAGTACATGCTTCAAGAAAAAAATTAACTTAGCTACTTATGAAGACAATAACACCATATGTCATTTCTCATGCATAGGAATGAGAGGGAAAAATAAAATTGAGGATAGGAATTAATGGGAAAAAATAGAGGGAAAATTATTATTATTATTTATTTTCAGTTTTTAATCATTTTTAAGAGTGAAATGACTTAACTATCCTCACATGTTGTGCACATTGTCTCACTTAACGGAAATATGGATTAAATATATGAAAAACTAACGGTAGGGGGCAAATTGGCTAAAAAAATTAGTTTGAGTCCTTAATTTTCCAATAGAAAAGTTCAGGGGGGAAATCGAAAGTGAGGTGAAAGTTCAGGGGGTAAATTGTCGGTTTACCCTATTTACAAATGTTGCCCAAATTGAAAGTAGAAGATAAATTAGTCATGAAGAAAACTTATTTCTATTCATTAACGTTATCTAAACCAATTCAATATTGGGCATCAAACGATGCCTATATGTATACATGCTATGCAATCCAAGTTCGTCGATGGTTAAAGATGTTTTAAGTTCATTCATTTACTCAACAATAAATATCAAATAAAAATCATATGACCTCCAATAAAATTAATTTAACAACTTCGTCCATGACTAATAGAAATTTGGTCTACTAAATATGTTCTCCGTATCATTTTCATTTTAGTAGTGAAGAAGTTGAGTTTCCGCCATAAAATCAATTGGTTATATGGAGAGTAACCCAATCTCTTATAAGCCCTTGGAAGGTTTCTCATTTCACCAATGTGAAACTCTTTTACTTTCACATTCTCATACGCTCTCTCATGTATGGTGAATTTTCAAGCCAAACATGTGGACAACACGAATTGGGTGACGTGGAGCACGTGTAGCCGTTGGACTTCACACGTGGGTCAACCTGCTCTGATATCATAAAGAAAGTTGAGGTTCCACCATAAAACCAATTGGCTATATGGGGATTAGCCCAACCTCTTATGAGCCATTGTAAAGTTTCTCCTTTCACCAATGTAAGACTCTTTTACCTTCACATTCGCACAAGTAATAATTTAATGGAGTAAATTGTCGGTTTACCCCCTGAACTTTCACCTCACTTTCGATTTCCCCCCTGAACTTTTCTATTGGAAAATTAAGGACTCAAACTAATTTTTTTAGCCAATTTGCCCCCTACCGTTAGTTTTTCATATATTCCATCTATATTTCCGTTAAGTGAGACCATGTGCACAACATGTGAGGGTAGTTAAGTCATTTCACTCTTAAAAATGATTAAAAAACTAAAAATAAAAAAAAAACAAAATTTTCCCTCTATTTTTTCCCGCTAATTCCTATCCTCGATTTTATTTTTCCCTCTCATTCCTATGCATGAGAAATGACATATGGTGTTATTGTCTACCATTTTTATTTTCTCTAACAAATTAATAATTTGACAAATGCTAATGGTGCTATTGTCTCCAAAGCAGTGCATTAATATAAGAAACCTTAGTTTTTTTTATGGACATGTTTCTTATATTAATGTACTGCTTTGGAGACAATAACACCATGAGCATTTGTCAAATTATTAATTTGTTAGAGAAAATAAAAATGGTAGACAATAACACCATATGTCATTTCTCATGCATAGGAATGAGAGGGAAAAATAAAATTGAGGATAAGAATTAGCGGGAAAAAATAGAGGGAAAATTTTTATTATTATTTATTTTCAGTTTTTAATCATTTTTAAGAGTGAAATGACTTAACTATCCTCACATGTTGTGCACATGGTCTCACTTAACGGAAATATGGATGGAATATATGAAAAACTAACGGTAGGGGGCAAATTGGCTAAAAAAAATTAGTTTGAGTCCTTAATTTTCCAATAGAAAAGTTCAGGGGGGAAATCGAAAGTGAGGTAAAAGTTCAGGGGGTAAACCGACAGTTTACCCAATTTAATTTGTGAGGTTGATGTACATTTTTGTTTTGTTTCCTAATAGCTTAAATGTTCAGAGTCTAATGATTCTCTAACACAATCTTTAACTTGATATGCATTGTTGTGTTGGTCTCCAACAGTTAAGTTTTGATTTTGGTCTAATTATAGTCTAACAATTTTAATTAAGGATAAATAAACAATAATTAGCTACTATCATCATATTTTGAGATATTGGGATATTTCTCTCTTATGAGGTCCAATGTGTCTTGTTTCCACCGTCAACAAAAATGCCTTGGAACATCACACTCACACAACCTTTTCATTGAAACAAGAGGAGGATAAGCCATCACACATAGATGGCAAAAGATTGGTCAAATTAGGTCCAGTCACCACCAAAGTAGATTAACAAAAAAAAAATACTAAAATGGAGTGGCTTCTTCTTATAGGCCATTGATCAATTGCCTTTGGACCATCAATTTAATGATGATAGTTATTTGCATTTTATGTGGGACCACTAGCCACATTCTTTGCCAACAGGATCATCTTCAGATTTTTTTTGTGTGAGGATCCTGGAGATCTGTAAATCGTGTTCGTTCATCGTATATCGTGCGATCACTTTTTATCAGGTACTGTTTATATTTAATTTATAAATATATATTTAAAATAATTTCTGATCGCAAGATATATGATGAACCGATATGATTCACGTATCTTCGAGATCCTCACAAAGAGAATCATAAAAGAATCCTCTTCCTATTCTTTGGACCATATGGTGGGGTTCACTCAATGACATGTCATTCATAATTTTCTTGGGGCCAATATTTAGATTGGAGAAGGCTTGCTGGTAAGAAACATCAGACAATTAATGAATGGGTAAATTACCGGATCTCTTCCACCAAGATCACCGGATCAAGTGATCCGGGTTTTTGAAATTTCATCAAACAGTCCACCTGTTTTGATTCTTTAAAAACTATAATAATTTTTTGCCGTTTGATGAAATTTCAAAGGTCCGGATCACTTGATCTGATGACATTGGTGGAAGAGATATGGAGATGATCTATTTCCGGAAAATTGTAGCTAAAATATAAGTTTTTGTATAATATAATTTACCCTTGATAAAGTTTGAAATAAACAAAAGATTAGAAGAAGAAAAAGTGTGTTTAGTGGATGTCAGTTAGGCAGCCCAGCAAAATTCATAGCATTGGTGATGACTGATTTAATATTACGTGCACTTTTTGTTAGACAATGCTTAGGGTTAACATCATTGTATATTACTATGTAAATGATTATTGGGATGTGCTTAGTTGATTTCTTTCTTTGGAGATGAACACATTCTCTTACTTGCAAATAACATGTCATTTCCGAAATTTTTATAACCATAACCGTTCAATCTCTTAATCTTTATTTGAAGATGATTCATACAAAAAAATTATTTGAATTTTAGATTGTTTAGTAATCCAATTGTATCAAATAAATCAACAGTTCATCATGAATATGTTACTTGGTACCTACACCGTTGATTTATTTTGATACATTTAAATGGAATTGTATCCGCTCTGGACTTTAGTATTTGGAGCCTAGGGATCAAATCATCTGGACCGCTGATTGGTGTGTAAAATAAATTAAAGTTGTTGGTTTTGTGTGGTGTGCCAGGAAAATGAGTTAATGGGGACCATTGGATTGAATTTGTACGGTCCAGATGAATAGATCCCTAGGCTCCGGACACTAAAATCTGGAGTAGATCCAATTCCCATTTAAATGATTAAAGAATCGCCGATTCAAATGATTTTTTTATAAGGAACTTTAACGAAAAGCTCCCGGTACTGTTTACTTTAACAAAAAACCACATTTTTATACTAAAAAGTCAATCATGGTACTATTCACTTTACCCTTTATTTTGTTATTTTCGTTAAAACTCAAAGTTTTCAAACCATTTTCATTATTTTTCATTTTTTTATAAGGACGATTTTTAAATGAAGATAAAACACGTTATTTACAAATAAAAAGAATGAGCTTGTTCCTCGGATGCAAGCATTATTATTATTTTCTGACAAAATGATACTCTATATATACAGTAAACTATGGAGAAATAGATTTAAACTCAAATGCAAAATGGAAAGCACTGTGATTTGGACAAATAAGCAACTGTCCATCATCTTAGTGATACGCATTTTGGGCTTAGTCCAACAAGATCATGAATTTGCATTTGCTTTCTCAACAGTCATCGGCCGAAGGGTTAAAAAAGTATGAACAAGTCTCAATTTTCACATCTACCTTCATTTATGTGTTTTTCATTTTTATGTTTTTTCTCTCCTATGGAATTCAAGAACAAGAAGTCTGTGTTGACGATTACACACAATGGTATATGATTGACACAAGACAGGAATACTTGGCTTAAGATTTTTATTACTCATTTTAACTTCTTACACCCCCCATTTTAATTAAGACCGTTAATTCTATTTAATTTATTCAATTCGATGATCATAAATAAAAAACGAAAAAATCATTTCCCTTTATACATTTCTATATCTTACACGGGCACGTCGTACGCATGATGTCAGTGGAATCATATTTGTTTAGTTAAATTAGGAAACCCAACAGGGGTTTGGTGCTCGATTATAACTAGGTCACTGTGTTTTAGCAAAAGACGACATTTTATATCAACATCAAACGTCGTATATACGAACAAACATGTTGCACAATTTATTGGGTACTCTCCATATATTATTAAAAAGTACATTGCACAAGAGCATGCGTCCATTAGAAACCTTCCTTCCTACGACACCGACAAAGTCGAAGAAAAGCTTCATCTTCTTCCTCAGACCTGAAAACTTCCGGTTTCCCCTCCCACCACAATAAAAACTTCATAGGGGAAATGCTAAAACCTTAATTCACTTAACCAACCAGGGATTTCACAAACTGAAATACCGACGACGCAACAATTCCTTTTTCTTCTTTTGGGAAAGACAATGGTGCAACAATATGCATACATGCAATGGTAATAGTCAACAAAAACAGACTTACACGACAACAATACAGATCTACTATAATTTAGACAAATGCATGCTGACACAGGACGGGATGCGGCAAAGGCGTATACATGATGACTTAGACATAGGACTGCAACACTAGAATCTAATTAACTGGGTGCTCACCGTCATGGTAGACAGACTCAGGACAAGTGTAACCAAAAATCCCACATCATTTCTGCACAAGATCGTAAATGCTGCAGAGATGAAGAGGACAATCATCAAAACCTGGAGACTGCAAGGCAGTATAGGTTGCTCACATATGCATGCTGACCAAGACTCGTTCAAACTTCATATGAAAAGCCCGCACCTTCATTGCCATGTGAAATCCTGCAAGTTTACACATGAAATTAGATGATTTCTTGAATGTCGTGGCATTAATCATATTCGGATTAGACGGAAACAAAATAAAATATAAAACAAAGATCTAAAGGGGGTAAACTGTAGGAAAATCTGAGCAGTTACTCGACTAACATAGGAGGTTAAGTTATACAGCAATATAACATACATGCCACTAACATGAAAATACGTGAGAGGATAAACAAAGGTATCATTACCAAAAAGTAGCAAATACAGTAGAATTAATAGTCAAAGGTAAGATATGCAAACAGGGAAGCTAGGAAATTCATAGATGCAAAATAGTGCTAACACTCACTCACAGGTTTGACATATAGTGCTAGCATGCTTTAGATTGAGAAATAGAAACGAATACAGCAAGAGCTTAAACCAACTAAACTTTCACTGTAACTTGAGGAAACCCCTTGAACATTGAACACACAAGGACTAAACATCAACTCTATAGACCCTCTAGTACAGAAAGAAAATCGAGACAATTCAGTTCAACAACTATTTTTTTTTACACTTTTAATCAATAAATGTTCCCAAACAAGTAATAACTTTTTTCTTACCATCCAACTTCTACTCTGTAGTTTACCAGTGGCAGTATTTTCAGCACGAATCAAATATTAAAGCTACTCATAACAATTCCCTAAACAAGATGTATTCCTAGGCCGTTATTTTAGCATTCCAATAGACAAAACATCTTTTAGATACAAAAAAATTATCCAAGGGAAGAAGAGCATATAATGACAGAGGATATGATTAGATAATTTCTTATCTAGCCCAATACATTTCGATCAAACTGCAAGATAAACTCATTGCTGAGTAACAAATAACTAGCCAACATCCTTTCTGTGTCAGAACATATGTACCCCACCCCACCAAAAAAAAAAAAATTGTGTATCACATCACCAACTATTGCCACAATATAAATATATCACAAACAATTCCAGATTGTAATTAAAACATGTGCATGCATATCCATAGAAAATAGTAGGGATGGTGCATAACTAAGAGAACAAGAATGTTTTATATGCATACTCACCACTCAAACAATCGGGCAATTATAAAATTCGCAGAGACGACGTAGTTCTGCCTGATTGGCTGGGTCAAGATACTGACTGATGATTTGAGGGTATCTGTTAGGGGAAAGTTTGGAAAACCCAGCCAATGAAGTTACCAAAAATTCTTTCGGATCCCTTATATCTTTCAGAGGGTCGTCCTCTCTCTTCCCAGCATTGTGAAGACGAACAAAGGTGGCAGAGTAACCTGTGTTTTCAGCAATATCAGGCATTTCTGGATCCTCTTCAACCCTGTCCTGTTCAGGCCGCGAAAGAAGGGTCAAAATGCTGTCCAGCATCTTCCCCCAGTGTTCAACAGCTGCGGCATCCAGAAGTGCTGGAGATTCACATAGAAGTCTGGTTGATGCAACAGCAGTCAACTTAGTCTCAATGACTCCTGTAATAAGCTTAAGATTGGATATCCAAAACTGCACCAAGATGACCTGAAATATGTTGCCCTGAACAGCATTCATTGTATCTGCAAGGTTTTGAGAGCCGTGTTTGACCAGAAAGAGTGACATAAAAATCAAGAGAGACTTAATAAACTTTCCTGTTTGCCTGGTTTGGAGCACCGTGAAAAGGGCACTCCAAATGCCACCAATGTAAGGCGCAATCACATTATACTCAAGGCTGTCGATAATAGTATTTAGCACATAGAAACCCTGTTCATCTGTGCTACGAGCTGAGACAAGCTTATTAAATATCACAAGCACTTGCTGCAACCTCCCCCCTTGGTTGAGCTCGTGGGGTGCCTTGTAAAGGAATGCTTGAAGCAAACGCACAAGAGCTGGAACATTAGACGCCTTTTTCCATAAATCAGGGGACAAAAGTATCTCAAAAATATGCATGTAAGACGGTGAGATTGGCGGGTTATTCAACTCAACTAGCTGAGCAAGCAGCTGAAATGCATAAGGAAAGAACTCGGTCACATCTTCCCCCAGTATCTTCTGGAGGCTGGGAAATAGGCTCGTCTCAAAAGGTGATATTAGAGAGGCATTCTTCCCACATGCACGCTTCACAAGAACAGCCACCGACTCAAAAAGATAGTGGTTAAATATTGGATTCTTGGGGTTTTCACAAGCTTTGTTGAGTATTAATGTTAACCCTTTAATGCAAGGATCAGCAATCTCAAACGCTATGTCAGCAACCCCGAGAACTCGCATAATACACTTCATTATGTATTGGTTTTCCTCAGATTCTGGAACCTTCAAGGCCTCAAAGAGATTGTTCATCAGTTGTGGTAGAACAGGAGAAATATCTGTTGAAGTATATCTTGCTCTTCCACCATCGTCCTTTACCATCAAAAGTTTCTCAATACAACTCGCAGCATAGGAGTGAACAACATTTGACTCTGCACGAAGGAACCGAATCAAATCTGGAAAAAATTGCAATGCCATAGGCTTTGGTATGTGATTCCTGAACATTGTGAAAAACTTCAGTGCACCGGCCTTGAGCATCGGAAACCCATTCACATCCTGACTCTGCAATTCTGGAGCAATTACCGTCCCAAAGAAGCTCTGAACATCAACAAGATCAGTCGAAACAGAAGTACCACCAGCCTTCTTAATAGCAAGTGATACAACCAAGTATATAGCACAGTCCTTATCCTTCCAATTCGCAACAGGGTTTGTAGCAAAAGAGCTTAGCAAACTCTGTATCTGTAGAGAAACCAAATTGGTAACCTGTTGTTTATAATTGCTAGCGATCCCTTTAAGAAGCTCACATGCAATCCTCCTCCTAGTATCGAGATCACTACCCTCCATATCCCTCCTGATGAACTCAATATAGTTCATTTCAAATAGTTCCTCATCCTCCTCCCTCAGTCTCACATTAGGGATCACAATGCCCTGACAAATCTGTGGTATCACACCCTCAGCAGCAAAAAGATTATGATGCACACTTGTGCTAACTGTGGTCAAGAACTTAATAGCTGTAACAGCCAACTGATCACGGCTCGACACTTGAGACACATTCACCAATAATTGCCAGACAGCGAGCGCAAAATCATTCAAGTACACCTGAAATTCTTCCTCATTCTTTTCCATGTAAAGGTTAATATTCTCGCAAACAGCTGCACGCAACCCATCGACCAGCGCAAGCCCATCAGCGCTACTCTCCAGCGCTGGATAACTAGTGGTTAAATATTTTTTCATCTCAGTCATCCACTCATTCATATGGTCCTCAAAAAACTCAGGCAACTCTTGAAAATTCAATGAGTAGAAAATCCTACAGCACAATCTCTGTGAGTCAAAAAGGGGCTTAAGCACCACGGCAGACCCTCCGGTATTAGCAGCAGACTCGATCAAGTTTGCAGTTTTCATGAAAATTTCCAAAAGGGGTGCGGCGAAATTATCCAAACAGTATTTCAAATCAAGCAAAAGATCATTGGTCTTGTACTGATAACGAAATTTCTTAAAAATGGAGTTGGCAGTGCCGAGAATACCGTTAATGGAGGCGTAGTCGCCAGCAAGCGAAGCCGCCCCAAGGCTGGAGATGAGCTCGGGGAGCAAAGCGGGCCACAACTTGGGGAAATCGTGCTTGCCAATGAGGACTAGGGCTTCGCTGAGCTGGCCCTGAATCTTGGGTGTCGCGGAGAGCATGAGGGAGACGATGAGGCCCTTGATCTGGTCCTTCTCGGCGTCGGGGATGGGGGTCTCGTCGGAAGAGGAGTTGGGAGCCCATCGCGCCTTGAGGTGGTTTTTGAAGTTGACGGAAGCGGCCTGCCGGATCTGGTCATCAACGGTGGGCTCGGCGACGAGGCGGAGGACGGCGAGGCCGTAATTGGGGTGGAGGGATGCCTCGGAGAGTGAAGCCTCGGCGCGGCGGCGAGGCTCCGGGGCCGGAGAGAGGGTGTGGAGGAAGCACTGAGAGAGGTGCTGTAGGGTTTCGGGATTCCATTCCATTGTTGGGATGGAGCTCTCGCAGTATCTAGATTTTGGTGGGGTGGGGTGGGTTTGGGGGACTAGGGTTTATGCAATGTGTGGAGATTTTGAATGCGAGCGAGCGAGAGAGAGAGAGAGAGAGAGAGAGAGAGAGAGAGAGCGAGGGAGGAGAGGGAAAATTGAGGAGTTGGGGGGATTTTTAACTTGAAGAAATTTAAGATTATAAGGAATTTTAAAATAACGGAAATTGAAATGACAATATTTTATTTTTTAGAATTTGTAAATTTTCTTGTTTGGTTAACCTAAAAGAACAATGAAATTGAATACGGAATTTGTTATTTTTAAACTCTCAATCATAGAAATTGGGAAATGACACATATTTACATAAAATTTGAACTTAGGAATTGGAGGTCCCAAATTCCAAGTTTTTTTTCCACGCAGAAATTCTAAATTTCTATGTTTATGAATCCAAATAAGGGAATTGGTGCATGTTAATTTATAAATTCTAACTTTTACCAAAATTCCAAGTTTATTTTCTTCGTCCAAACATAGTGTTACGGATTTTTGGTCTGCGAGTGAAACTGTGGAAAGCAGCAATGCTAGAAAAAGGTGGAGATGCTTTTCCGCACCCTGATTATTCCCCTCTAAACGGCGGCGTTTGGCGGCCCTCAGGGCCAAGGCAGTTAATTCATAAATTATATCAGAGGAAAGTATGTCTTGAAAGGGGAAGGGAAAAGATTTAGTGAAATTGTTTTCCTAATATATACGATTTTGGGAGGATGATATCAGTTTAAAATTTCTTTTGTTTCCTTTGCCAAAATAAAGAAAAGTAAATGAATAGAGGGAGGCCACCCCTTCCACGCCAAGGTATACCGAAAGTTCTTTTTAGGACTTATACCAACTGTAATGGTTGGGTTAAAACTCAAAATTTAAGTTTTAAACACGTCCAAAGTTTCTACAATCATTGGGCTAAAAAAATGTTTTGGGTCTTATTTCATATTTAGCCCATACAATGAGCCAAGATTAGTGTCTGAGACCCAATGTTGGGACCCAGTTGCTGACGTTGTCAACGGAGGAAAGGCCAACGACTATTTTTTTTTATCGGACGGCCCACGTGGTTGAATCGTCAACCAATGGTCAAATTCAATTTTTTTTTAAAAAAAATACCAAATTTGTAAATCCATTAAATTCAATAGTTGAGATCGAATATGCGTAAAAATAACAAGAGTGATAATTGAATTTCACCAACCTCATTTGTTTGAATGGGAGTTATAATTTGTATATGTTAGTTTAATTGAAACTTTATCGAAAATTTCAACCGATCGAAAGTAAAAGGAGTAGCCACACCTCAACACCTCCTCAACTATTTATTAATGAATGAAATGGCTATTTGTTTACCAAAGTGGGCTAATACCCTGCTGGGCTCTTATATAAAGGTCTGCGTTTGTAGCCCGTTTGGAAACAACAAACAAGCCCATTCCTGAAATTGGGCTTTAACATTTGCCAGTTATATTAACGGGCCTTTGCTAAAGCTGACCCCAATCAACCCCAACTGGAATAAGAGTACGGAGACCTAAACCTCCAAATTATGGATCCGACTAGGTTACATATAAGTATTGAATGTATTCAACATCTTGACCGTTAAATACATCCAACGATTGAGAAAAAGTGTTTTGGAAAATAAAGAACAGAGAGACCGCTTGCTACATGGTACAAACGATGCTGTCCGTCAACTCTTTTTCCTTCCTGTCTCTTTACCTCCTTTTGTCTCCTCCGCATCACCTATTCTCATAAACGAGAAACCAAAACGTTTTTTTAGCCAAGTTTTTGAGGTCCGCATAAATTTTTATTTTGGTCCCTAAGATTTGAAATCAATAGAAGTAGTCACTGAGTTTGTTCACCATCAATCATTTTGGTCATTCAATGAAAAATCTCCATTAAATAAGGCTAAAATAACAAAAATACTTTCAGTTTTTGTCAAATCATTTGGCCAATTGTTTATTAAATTGATGGTATTTTTGTCATTTTGGTCCTTATTTAATATATTTTTTTCAAGAAAATACCAAAATAATTGATGGTGAACAAACTCAGGGACCACTTCCATTGATTTCAAATCTCATGGACCATTTTAGCTAAAAAGCCAAACCAAAATGAATCAATTCCATCACTAGAAAGGACAAAACTCTACCCTCATGTCCGACGACCTTGACATGTAGTGATGGAATGACATTGTCCTACACTAGATGGTTGATGCCGTGGTGGTGGTGGTGGTTTGAGCCTATGAGCAACGGACATGGTTGCACGAAGAACATGACACATAATTGAGATACGACAATGACATCGTCCTACACTAAGACCATCTCATTCTTGGGTTAAAACCTAAAATAAGTTTGAGTTAAAACCAAAAATTTGAGCAAATTTAATCTGGAATTTAGGCCAAGGCAAAAAGGCAAGCCCACCAAAATTTATGGTTTAACAACTTTTGAAATTAAGAGTTGATATTAGCAAGGTTCTAAAAAACGCTAGGTGCTAGTAAAGCAGCGGGCTAGGAGGGCGCCTAGGCGGATTTAGGTAAATTTCTTGTATATCTTGTAAATAAGTGTATACTGACACTTACAAAAAATTATACTTGCATGAAATCCCTTAATAAAATAGTAAAAGAATAATAAAATGCGTATCTAACAAGTCCAAAAAATCAATAGCACTTGATGCTATGAACTAACAGCCTGACATTAATAGCACTTGATGCTATGGATGGACTGACAACCTTTTTAATTTCAGAAAAGTCAAGATGCTAGATGTCCAAACTTGAATGGATAGAAACAAAAAAAAAATTAAATTAAATAATTTGAAAGTGATGAAGGAAGAGAGAGAAACTAATTAAACTAATTTTCTCTCATCTTCTTCCTCTTCGCAAGAACACAGACCAGAAGCTTATGAAGTCCAGAAAAACTAGAACACAACTAATCTGCATTCATCATTTCTCAAGTTCAAACACAAAAAAAATTGAAATTCCCAGACCGCCTAGGCCGCTTAGGCTGCCTCAGCGCCCGCCTAATCTCTGTCCTGATTTTGCATTAATCCCGGTGGTTGGCCACCATCCAGCGCCCAGGCCGATTTGTAGAACACTGGATATAAGTGTTATAAGGTGATGAAGTTTAATTAAGTTATAAAATGCTTAGTAGTATGTAATCAAATTTGTGTTTTTGGATACCTTTTTATTAACAAAAGTAAGGTTTTCGATCCATAGGGAAGAAGACAATGTCTCAAGAGTTAAAAAGACTTGTTAGAAAAGAGGGGCTATTTCGTATCAAGGTTTGGAAGAGAGGCGACTCCTTGGCATAAGAACTAAGTGCTACTCCCTAATCTTATGATCAATCCGAACCTTCTAACTCCTCCTATCTTGTAGCTGCTTTTGCCATATCTAATGAAAGTAGGTGAATCAAATGATATCTCAGAGAAGCAAAGTCATTCTATGAGCACTTGTGCCATTTTGTGAATAAGTCCTTATACGTGGTTAGCAAAGTACTTATCTGGCGTTGCTGCCTATGAATTTTGTTTCAAAAGCTACTACCCGCGATCCTAAGCCTGTTTTAGAGACCATTTCACTAGACAGAAATAGAAAGATCTGACTTCCACAACTACAACTAAGACACGAACAACTATTTACATAGCGGGTTCTAAAATAAGCTGCTTCAACCATTTGCACAAACCTCTCAGACATCGTTCACTCTACTCGAAGCAATACAAAGCTTATGCCTTCCTGAATCAGAAAATGATGCTTGTGCTTTCACAGGGATTGGCACAAAAATACAAAGTTCTTTCACATTTCCATTATTTTAAGGAGAAAGAAGAAACAAGATTGAAAGGTTGAAGACTAGTGATGGAATTTGGTTAATGTAAGGAGGCTATCAATAACTTACATGTGGAATGCTTTACCTTTTTCTTGAGCTTAATTCCATGATTGTGGACTTACTTAAATTATTTATTGTCATTATTGAGCCGGTTGATTTGAGGTAAAAGCGTGAAATTAAACATGTTTTATTCTCTATTGGCCCACTCAAAGCCCTAGGATCTGATGGGCACCCTACTACTTTTTTCCACAACTGCCGGAAGGGAAGGGATCCGAAGCAAGAGATTCTCTTCGGATCCCTTCCTCCTAATCCATAAAGTTCGCTGATCCCCGGACTTGATAGATTAGAAGGAAGGATCCGGAGAGGATCCATTTCCCTGCCGGAATGATTGTAACTTATAAGGAGGACATTTAGCAATTTCCTAGATATTTCTCAAGGTACAATAAATTTACAATGAAATTTCTAAACTAAAGTATAAGAAAATTATATAACACGTGGAAGTACGTCAATGGGCCACCAAATGATGGGGCCTAATAGTGATATGTGACTGCTATTTTGATTTTATCTGATTTTTTTAAATAAAAAATAAATGTACTTAATGCTTACAAGTATGGTAACCAATTTCCCAAATTATATGATTTTTTTTTTTAAAGAACACTTAATCGTATATGGTCTCTGGGAAGAAATCACATAAGTCCTAGGCATCAAGATTCGGATATTTAAAATTTGATTCAACGATTATAATTATTATAACTTTTAGAGGAGCCTTATGTTTGTAGCCGTTTGATCAAATTTTAAGGACCCGAATCTCCGAATCCCTAGGATTTGGTGGGAGAGATCCGGATGGGATATCTTCAATAGTCTCTTGGCACCGGAACCTCCAAACTTTTGCGTTTTTGGCGAGAATTAAATCTAAGATCTCTTACTCAAGTAAAGAAGAATATCACTAGACCGTATTATTAAGTGGCAACAAACCTTTTTTTTTTCTCTCCTAAAATTCCAATTTTTGTCCCTCTCACTCTCCACCTGGCCAGAATACATTGGACCAAAATGTATAGCCCATCCATCCTAATCAGGCTCATTAATTATTTGGTATTCGGACATTGTTTAACTTTCCTTCTTTTTTTTGTTTTTGTTTTTGGAAACTACTTTCCTTCTTATCTAATGACAGGGTTATAATTATACACCAAAGTACTTACTCTCACATTCATCATAACAATTTTACAACATAGATAATGCAGCTTGTTTGGGTGAAATTTTTCCAAATTTTGTATTCTTTTTACTTTCTAGATTCAGTGTATACGTTTCTGTTTTGACTAATTTAATAATTTCGCATGATTTTTTTTATAGGAAAACTAATATTTTAGCCAAGTACTATTTTAGAAAATTTTCATTTTCTTGTATTCCTTTGAGAATCAGCAGAATTACAGACGTTGTTATTCTAACATTCTTCTTCATATGAGAATCAACATAATTGAGGAAGATTATGCTCATCCCGGTCAATTTTTATTTCGCCCTCTACGCGATACATCACTATACCTCCTTTAGACCAAACAAAAATACTGAAAAATGAACTAGTAAACAATCCCCTAGGCCCTATTGATGCATCAAATTAAAACAATCCTTTCCCCACCGGCGTTGGCATATATCTTTCTACAGCAAAATGGGGTCCTCTGTCTAATCTCAGTTGCGAAAAGGTTCAATCATATACCATTCAGGGCCATGCTTAAAATTAAAATTGTGACATAGACATATACCCCCTTATAATTTTCCTCCACATGCCATCGTTCTTCCAAAACATTTCTTCACGTGTTGCATACACTTGGGGTATCTACTTCTGTGGTCGAAATAACAACACATAAAGGTGCACCACTACGTACCCAACAAAGTCATTAATTTAGAACCACCCCCCCCCCCCTCCCCTTGGGGATTATGCCTTCTTGCATATACTTGCTCATTCACACAAAGTTCTAGGGCATCCCGGAGTCGAAGAATGGCTCAACCCCTGTCCAAAAGCATCGGTGTTTGAGTAGTTAGATTGAGATTGTCAACATTTGGTTATATAAATTTAGCCGTCCAATGCTCCAATGTATGTGTGTATTGTAAAAATTCTAAAGAAAACTAATGAAAATGACTTCAAAACTTTGAGTTTTAACAAAAAAATCATCCTATAATTTTATTTAATGATAAGGACAAGAGAAAGAAAACTAAAAACAAAAAACAAAAAAAAAACCTAACTAAAGGCTCGTGCAAAGAGCACCCAACCAATCATTCAGTTGCATAACTCTTTGACATAATCCAAACATATTTTATTCCTCTAAAATTAAAATTTCAAATTAAAGTCGGTTTTGTTCGATTCAGAACCACATCTGGGGCGGTATGGTTGGGAGGGAGTTGGTCAGGTGTGGGTTGCGATGGTTAGGGTTAGGGGTTGGCCAACATCATTGGAGTAATGGTATTGTGCTATTAGCCATGCATGACTTTAACGGCGTGGACGTTGATCACTATCATGTTTTTTTTTTAATCTTTTTTTTTGCATTTTGGTGAAAGAACTTGAAAATCTAGGATGAGCATCTATCATTAAATTTCATAAATAGTGTAGTATCGTTAAGTTTCATAAACAGTATCGTACCGTTAAGTTTCATAAACAGTGTAGTACCGTTAAGTTTCATAAACAGTTTGTGTGAGAAGCGTGTGGGTCCGTGTGTCAGTTTTTTTTAAAAAATATTAAAATTATGTCTTTTTCTTTAAAATTTAAGTTTTTTTGTCATTTTTATTAAAATTTAAGAGTTTTTCATTAAAATTTAAGTTTTTTTAATTAAATAAAGTTATAGCATGATTTTTTATTAAGATAAACTTAGTCCAAACTATTTTCATAAAAGTTCCCTTTTTAACCTTTAACTCTTGGGTTTTCTTTTCTCTTCATGTAGGATTACTGTTTCACTAGGTTAAAAAAATGAAAATTAGACTCTCTCCCTTATAACTCATTTAATTTCGGCTTCAACCCATCACATTTATTTTTCATGAGAAAAATCTATTAACTAGGCACCAACTAAGTAAGTTTCCTTTACTTGCTTGATGACTCAAATTATGTATCTTCCTTGATTTTATACAACGATCAGAACGGTTTGTTTTTTAAGAGTATCTCCAAAGGAAATGTAAAAGTTTAATGGATTTATAAACTCATAGATTTCATGGAGTTTAATTGATTTGTAGAGATTCAATATAAAATTTGGATTCAATTCCCTTGAAATCTTAGGGGCAGAGGTGATATTTGTGAATGCTTAAAATACATTACGAAATCTCTCCAATTCCCTCAAATTCCTCAACTTTTTAAAATTCTTTAGAATAAATTCATAATTGAATACACTTGATATGTTATAAACTTATTTAAAATCTTAATTGAATACTCTTGGATTCCTAATGACTTTAAAAAAACTATTTTAAAATCTTGATTGAATAGGTTGAATTTTAGAAAATCACTTGAAATCCTAATTGAATACCCCCTACATTCATTAAAAGAATTAAAATGCCTCAAAATCTCAATTGAATACACCCCCTAAATTTGACCGTCTATGTGACATTTTGAAATCTTTTAAAGTTTTGTTCTTCATTCGATATGTCAAATTAAATTATTATAAGAAATGTTTTAAAACAAAAACAAAAAACAAATAATAATAAAATGCATTTATAATCAATTAAAAAAAAGATTTGAAGCTGCTGTCAATTTCGGTTGAAAAATATCTTTATTGTCTTTTTTACTGTTAGTGCTAATTTGAACATTTTGACATCTCTTTTGAGATGCTGTAAAAAGTATTGTTTTTTCTTATCATACTTCGTAATTTTCTTGGGCTTGATGAGGGAGCTTTTTTAGTCGTAAATGTTCAATTAAATTATGCATACACCCTTAAAGCTGTAGAACCCCACCATCACAATCCAGTGATCAACAATCACTCGGCGCACACGTGTCATTGAAATAACCAGTCCATTGATCTATTATGCAAGGGCATAACTGACATTTCACAGGAAACTATAACTTATAAGGCCAAAAGCCTAGACAAAGTAACAAGTGCGAGTGACACTCCCCTTCAGAGGAGAGGGTTCTAATATTGTACATGGAACAACCACCATACACTGAAGATGACCAGAGCACCACCACCATCAACACCCAAAAAGCCGACTCGCAAGGCGGAGGCATCCGCCACCCGGTGTACCGAGGCGTCCGGAAGCGGAGGTGGGGGAAATGGGTGTCCGAAATTAGGGAACCGCGCAAGAAGTCACGCATTTGGCTAGGTTCTTTCCCCGTGCCCGAGATGGCAGCCAAGGCCTACGACGTCGCCGCCTACTGTCTCAAAGGCCGAAAAGCACAGCTGAACTTCCCCGAGGACGTCGACCACTTGCCCAGGCCCTCCACGAGTACGGCTAGGGACATTCAGGCAGCAGCAGCGCAAGCAGCACATAGAGTCATGAAGTCATCACACATCACCAAGAAAAATGACGACGACGACGATCATCACGGTGGATTGGACGGTGGCGATGATTTTTGGGGAGAGATTGAGTTGCCTGAGTTGATGAACAAAAGCGGGTGCTATTGGAATTCATGTGGCTGGAATATGACTGCGTTTTCAGGTGATGCAGCGGCGGTAGCATGGCCGGAGGGAGAGGCTTGCCTCTGATTAAGAAGTGTTGGGTGTGGTTGGTACGGCCATTTATGTGTACTAGTTAATTTTGTTAGGTAGATTAGATTGTTTTTGTGTGTGTCATTACTCTTATGTGCTTGTTTAGATCATCAGGTTTTCAATAAAACCACACTTAAAATCGAGCACAACTATCCCGTAAATATGTGAAAATTTGTATATGCATGCATGAATAGCTATTAAATTATAGTTAGTTGGTTTGATTATTTGAACTTTCTTTCAACAAGTTGAGTTTTTTTAAAAAAAATAAATAAATAAATAATAATAATGTATCCAAGTTTTTGACCCGGCTAGTTACCTAGGCTCCCAGCCTAACCCCACAATATTTGGGGCGCGAGAAATTCTAGCATTTGTTAGGTGAGTACCGTGGGGGAGAGTCAAACCTCAGACCACTTGAGAGCAAACCAAAGACCTCACCGTTGGACCAACACGTCTTAGGTGTTCAACAAGTTGATTGTCATAAAACCGTTTCATCATTCCACTCATCACTCATGAAGAGATTATTAATGATCTTTGATGCATGGATTTGTTCCTAATTTTTAAACTCGCCTAATCAAATTGATTTCAGGAAAAATTTAGTACCCTATAATATTGCAGTGTTTTGAGAAAATTTTGAATGACACAGGTGAAAGATGGGTTGACTGAAACATTATGTGGTGGAGAATACACCGAAAGAAAAGAAAAAGAATTGGTAACAGAGTAAATTAAAGATAAAGATCATGCATGACGTTCTAATGTTCCCTTACCGTTAATTTCATCCATCCGGCTTCATATGCATTGCTCTCTATATTATTACCAGTCAAAATAGAAGCAATTCTAATGACTTGAAATATAATGTTTATCTACTAATTTTGAATATAAATAAAATCACCATATATGTGAACGAAAATGATTTTTTTTTCCTACTTCTTGTAGGTTATAAATTTGGAATGATCTTACTATGTATTGTTTTTCATGCAAAATCACTTTGAATTAGGCCTGTAATTGGACCTAATTGGTACTTGCCACATCATTATTTAACTGCCAATTTAACAGATTGACTAACGGTTGTGTGACATTGAAATGAAATAATAAGTAAATATGGAATTGAAATGTTTTATAAAAAGGCTTTTTAGCCAAAATGGTCTTCGAGATTTACATAACTCCTCACTTTGGTCATTGAGATTTGAAATCAATAGAAGTGGTTTTTGAGTTTGTCCACCGTCAGTCATTTTAGTCATTCCATGAAAAATTCTATTAAATAAGAACTAAAATGACAAAAATATCCTCAATTTAATAAACAATGGGTTAAAATGATTTGATAAAAATTCCCACAGAGAAAGTTTGTAGACACTTGGAGGAGGTTACTAGTCTTTGCGAAGTGATTGTCAGCCCTTCCAAAGAACTTGAGGAAGCGAAGAGAAATGGCTAGCGTGGCAAAAAAAAAAAAAGACCTGCATCAATGGAGACAGATGGCTATCAGCTCCGCCAACAACCATGAAAACATTAATCTGGAACTGCCCAGGGCTTGGGAACCCTCGAAAAGTTCAGGTGCTACTAGATCTGGTCAAGCAGCAAGTTCTGACTTTGGTATTTCTGTCGGAGATGAAATGCAAGGTTTATGCACTCAACTTCATTAAGTTTCAATTGGGTTTTGGTAAAGACTTTGGAGTGAACTCAAATGGGCAATCTGGGGGTCTTTGCCTATTCTGGAATGATGATATTAATTTAAGAGTCGTAGGCTCCTCTGAGCACTTTATTGATGCTGAGGTTGGTGGTATTGAGGGTGCTGATTATTGGATATTCACGGGATTGTATGACCATCATTACTGAGAATCAAATTGTTACATCCCGGCCCGGGCCCCCACCACATCCCGGGCTCGACTGCACCGTAGCATGATATTGTCTGTTTTGGGCCCCGACCACATCCTCACGGTTTTGTTTCTGGGAACTCACACAAGAACTTCCCAGTGGGTCACCCATCATGGGATTGCTCTCTCCCGAACTCGCTTAACTTCGAAGTTCCGATGGAACCCGAAGCTAGTGAGCTTCCAAAAGGCCTCGTACTAGGTAGAAATGGGAATATACATATAAGGCTTACATGATCCACTCACATGGACGATGTAGGATCTTACAATCCACCCCCCTTAGAGGACCGACGTCCTCATCGGCACACTTTCGGCCAAGGATTGGCTCTGATACCAGATTGTCACATCCCGGCCCGGGCCCCCACCACATCCTAGGCTTAACTCAACCGTAGCACGATATTGTCTGCTTTGGGCCCCGACCACGTCCTCACGGTTTTGTTTCTGGGAACTCGCACGATAACTTCCCAATAGGTCACCCATAATGGGATTGCTCTCGCGCGAACTAGCTTAACTTCGAAGTTCCGATGGAACTCGAAGCTAGTGAGCTCCCAAAAGGCCTCGTGCTAGATAGAGATAGGAATATACATGTAAGGCTTACATGATCCACTCCCATGGACGATGTGGGATGTTACACAAATCTTGTCCGGGAACCTATTGAGGAATCTGGCAAATAAGGCATCTAGCATTTGGATGGTTGGAGGGCACTATAACGAACTAATTCACTTTCATGAAAAGTGGGCGGTCTCATATGCCCAATTAGACAAATTCAAGACTTCCAGGAAGCATTAAATGACTGTAAGCTTTTGAACATGGGTGTATCTGGTATTTCCTTTACTTAGGTAACCACTCATCATGGTGGCACCAAGGACAGGCTCGACAGGGCGGTAACTATTGCTGAATGGACGGATATTTCCCTAATTACTCGGTTATTCACCTTGATCCAAGTAAGTCAGACCACACCTGATCATCCTTTCCAACGACTGGTTCCCCGATCATCGCAAAAGAATACGTCATTTGTTTTCGTTTCAAGGAATTTTGAACCATAACTGATGCATATTTTGGAGCCTTTAAAGAAGCTTGAGAATGCCATATGATTAGAGTACCGATGTTCCAAGTGGTATAGAAGATCAAGGCTATGCGTGCGACGTTGATTAAATAGCATAACTGAGTGTTCAATTCCCATAAATTCGAAATGGCCCAATCGTAGTCTAAGCTCGGCTTCATCCTTGGCCAACCTTTATTCGAAGAATCGATTGTTGAAAGGTCTTCCTTAGAGCAATGACTTGATGCCTTGGTGAAGACTTGATGCTTTCCTTGGTGAGGAATGGAGCTACTGGCGACAATGATCTCGGTTACTTTGGATGAAAGAGGGTGACCGTAATACCTGATTCTTCCACCAACGTGCCAAGAGTCGGAAAACAAAAAATTTCATCAAGGGTATTAAAGACAAAAATAGAGTGTGGCTAGAGACAGAAATATGGTATTGAAATGGTGGTCCTGGAGTAATTCTAGGACTTATTCAATTCCACTTATAACGGCGGTGAGATGGAAGTGATTAAGGCTCTTGAACCCAAAGTTACCCATGAGATGGGCGCCCAACTTGATCGTAGTTTAACAGTTGAGGAAATTGATGAGGCTTTATTTCAATGCAACCATCAACTGATCGCATACCTCCTATCTTCTTCTTTTTTTCTAGAAATATTGGGCGGAATGGATCTGATTAAAAAAAAAAAAAAAAAAAAAGTCCACTGACTATCTTGGAACACACTCTGTCAACCTAAGTTTCAGAACTCATCAACGAAAATCACGTACTAGCAAGTTGAAGGCCTTCAACCCTGTCTATCTAAAAAAACTTTATTAGTTGAAGTTCACAACATTGGGTTATGCATCTATTTACACCCTATGCTGTATATGTTGTTCCCAAACGAATTATGGTTGTGATTTCTACAAACAAACAATCTCCGCGAGAGGACTTGCAACTAGTTCCATTCCATCACATCTATATCCGTCTCCAAGGAGTGGTGTACGATTATCACAAGGGCATATCAATACAATGACCAATCTACCCTTTCAAGCAAACATCATTATCAAATCCTCAAAATCCTCAAAAAGCTTAGCTATTGATTTTGGTTCCTATATCCTATTGGTTTTGGCCGATTTGCAAATCACATGGTGGATTAATCAGCACAGGATTTTGATGATTTTTCTAGCTTTTGTCCTTTTCTGTTATGTTTTTTTTTCTGGCACTTTTTAATATGGGATATTTTGCATGATAATTTGGTGGGTTTTAGTAGCTTTGGTGTGAGTTTTGACATAGACAATAGGCCCTTGGAAACTAGTAGAAATGCTCCCATCATGAAAAGGCGGTCCTCTAACTCACGATAAATTTTTCAATCCGTTGTGAATACGATAGGTACACTAAATAGACTAAGTTTACTATACAAGTAGTTAGATGTTTAAAAAAAAATCATATATATATATATATATTATAAAATTTGGTGTATCAAACTAAATACCGTCATCCTGAAAAATCTCTCATATTAATCTCGACATAAATAAAGAGTTTAATTGGGGACCACAATGTTAATTGCACTATGAAACTTCTAATCACAACTGCTTTATTTGATTACTTTTTTCATTAAATCATTATTTGATACATGTGTTGTCACAAAAAAAAAAGTTAAGACACGTGGATAGTGTAATATTCATATGATACTCAACCCTATTTAGTGATACTATAGTAGTTTGCCCTACAAGATGCTACTACTTTTATCGGACATTTTTATTCCATCTTTTCGGCTCTCATTCCTATTCTTTAATATGGCATAATGATCTCATTTATCAAAAGCGAACTATTATTATATTATTAGTACTTTAAAAATCTCATTTTACATTCCTGCATTTTTCATTTTACACTCCAAAAATCTCATTCTACACTTATTATCTTGATACATGGGGAAAACGTATAACGGTCTTGCTCCCCATAGTTAAGGGTTTTTTTTGTTGCTAAATTGTAAAATAAATTAATCTCATTTTTATTTCATGAATATTTCTTTTAAATTATTTCGCCCTAATATATGTTTTTTCATATTTATTTAGTGTTTAGGAGAGTGTTTAAAATATCAGTATATGGAATATACAAATTTATGAAAATATCAATAAATATATCGAAATCAATATCGGTTACTTTTGGTGACAATAATGGAAATTTAAAATGAAATTTTAGGAATTTTCAAACATTGGTTTGAACGAAATATCAGAGCTTCTTCCGTATTTAACAAATTTGTCTAAAAATTTGACAATATATGTCGATTTTAGCCTAAACTTAAGAGTTTCTCCGATATAAGGTGAACTTTAGACATTACCCCTTATTTTCATATTTTTCTATAATTTTTTGGATATTTCCATGAAAATATCGATTGGATTGAAGAAATTTTAAACCCTGGTTTAGGATGTTTTTATTGCATAAAGTAATGCTTTTAGAGTTGCATTAAGACATGCACTTCTTGTTGTTCGTGTGGACTACTCTTGTGTCACATCCCGGCTCGGGCCCCCACAACATCCCGGACTCGACTCCACCGTAGCACGATATTGTCCATTTTGGGCCCCGACCACGCCCTCACGGTTTTGTTTATGGGAACTCACACGAGAACTTCCCAGTGGGTCACCCATCTTGGGAATGCTTTCGCGCGAACTCGCTTAACTTCGGAGTTCTTACGGAACCCGAAGCCAGTGAGCTCCCAAAAGGCCTCGTGCTAATTGGAGGTGGGCATGTACATATAAGGCTTATAGGATCCTCACCCATGGGCGATGTGGGATCTTACAATCCACCCCCCTTAAGGGGCCCGACGTCCTCGTCGGCACACTTCCGGCCATGGATTGGCTCTGATACCAAATTGTCACATCTCGGCCCGGGCCCCCACCACATTCTGGGCTCGACTCCACCGTAGCACGATATTGTCCGCTTTGGGCCCCGACCACGCCTTCACGGTTTTGTTTCTGGGAACTCACACAAGAACTTCTCAGTGGGTCACCCATCTTGGGAATGCTTTCGCGTGAACTCGCTTAACTTCGGAGTTCCTACGGAACCCGAAGCCAATGAGCTCCTAAAAGGCTTCGTGCTAATTGGAGATGGGCATGTACATATAAGGCTTATAGGATCCTCACCCTTGGGTGATGTGAGATCTTACATCTTGTGTCATTGATGAAGTTGACCTAAAAATAATATTAACTGTATTAAAGGAAAATGCTCTATTCCATGCTATGTTCCTGGAAATAGTTTGTACTACATTAACATTGTATTTGAATGAGGAAATTTAAAATTATTTGAGAATTATAAAATAACGGAAATTGAAATGACATAATATTTTTTTTTTTTAAATTTGTGATTTTTCTTATTTGATTAACCTAAAAGAACAATAGAATTTAAATCTGAAGTTTAATGTGTGTATAGAGTCATTAAAATATAAATGAGAGAGAGTAGTTAGGAAATGTGCTAGTAATAGTGGTGGAGATGGTTGTAATGAAGGTGGCTGGTGATGACAGCATTGAGGACGGTGAGGATGGTGGGTGGTGGCGGATGGTATTAGAGGAGGAGACAACAATATGTGGTGGTGGCTATTAATGCAGGGTCATTTTCGACCCTGACAGGCCTAAAGGAAAGTCAAAACCCGATGAGCATGGAAAGGTGAGGCCGAACACTGCAAAGAGCCCAAGGCCTCCGAGTGTCTAGTTGGCAGTCATGCCGAGCACTTCCCGTAAAGCGTTTTCTAAGCACTGGATGGTAAGGTAGCCTCTGACAACTTTTAGGCATGGGGGCCTAGGAGCAGAGGAGGCAAGCTTGCTCAGATGTCAACTTTGGGCCACATGGTAACTAAAAGAGGAAACAAAAGACCTAAGAATGGGCATAACAACTAACATGTAGGGCACTCAGGTACAAACTCTCACCAGTTCTCGGGTTGAACAGGGTGCCCAACCGTTTCGTCCCAAGAAAAGATACAAGTGAATCTGCGCAGAGGTTACCTCGTCGCCATGTGTCGACCAAAGAAGGGAATGACAGCTAGCAAGTCATATCGGCACATTTGGCGCATTAAATGCAAAGGAAGTGATAGGTTCAAAAAAAAATGACTATAGACTCAGAGATAGGCCTATATGAGGAATAGGAGAACCCTTTAGAGGGGGTTAGACAAATTAAGAGAGAAAATATGTTATAGCATAGCGCTATTTGTAACTCGATCCTCCATTAATATAAAACATTTCAGTTGACGTAACCCAGATTTGAGGGGTGAATCACTTAAATGTGTTATTTCTATTCACTTGAGAAGCCCAAGTCCATCAAGGATCAACACTTGATCCATTCAACTTTTGCTAGCCTCACCATTTTTGAGTTCTAACAATGTCGGCATCCGTGATGCTGGTTGTGATGGTGGGTGGTGGTCGCTTATATTTGAGGTTTTTTGTATTTTTTATTTTTACTCTCATTCGTGAATATTTGGGTTGTACAACTATTACATGGAATTTAAATTTGGAGATCCCATATTCCAAGTTTTTCTTTTCATACAAGAATTCTAAATTTTTATGTTTATGATTTTAAACAAGAGAATTAGTGCATGCTAATTTATAAATACTCATTTTTGTCCAAATCCAAATTTATTTTCCTCATTCAAACATAATCTAAGAGAACATCATGCATTTGGCTTCTTTGTTTCAACTAGTTTAGCTTCACCATGTGAAGAAGAAAGCTAATTATGTAACTTGTTAAAGTTTCAAAGAGAGATCGCGAACCACCAATGCGTTGATATTGTTCCCACTTAATCATCCGTGCAATTAATAAGTGTAGGTTTTAATGCCAAAGTCTCACTGTAATTAGAAGTAGAACCATGTAATATATGTTGTGATTTGTTTTGTATGATGGCCAATGTGAGACCTTTTACTTTATTCAACGTATGAATTTGTTAACATATGTGATTACTAGTTATGCAAGAAACCTTGAATTCAAATTTTCGCCTATTAAGGTATCTTCTTAATCAAAAAAGGCTGGAGAGAGAAAATGTTTCCTTGTTTTTAAGTTTCTCCCGAGAGCAAATTGTTCCGGCTTTCAACCTTAACCGCTTAGAACTAGGTTGTGTTGGGTTTTTGGTTCAAAATTAGGATGATGCAAAGAATTACGTTTGTGTTACTTATTTGGTTTTGGTGTCCTATTTGGGTTTGGATTTTGACTTCTTAGTTGGTTTCCTTGGTGGAGAGATTTTGTTAATTACCTATTTGATTAGGATTTGGATTTACTTCCTATTAGGATTCTTATGGTAACCTAAGTCCTATGCACTATAAATAGGACCTTAGGGTTAGTGTATTTCGTGTGGCTCATTCGTGTGGCAATTTGGTGAGAGTCAATTTGTGAGTTTGTGAGTTAGAGAGCAATTTGGGAGAATCTTCTCCATTAGTTTTGAATTCTCTACTTGTTCGGTTTAGGGTTTGTAATTTGTGGGATTTGGGTTGTGATAGTTTAAACACTATTTTGTAATCTCCATTTATTTAGTGAAATTCCTTGCCGTGCTTAGCCCGTGGAGTAGGCTTTACGCTGAACCACGTTGTTGGTACCATATATTGGGCCTCGTCTTTGGGCTTCGTCTTTGGGCCTCATCCCTAAGCCCATGACAAATGTAAAAGGGGAGGAAGCGCTTATTCTATAAAAAGGACTCCCTCACCCTCATGAAAGAGGACTCACGTCCAGAAGATCCAAATAGTCTCATACTCAACCCCCACAACAATATAGAGGGCAATACCCTCTCAGCCAAACGGAGAGCAAAATGGCAAGGGCTGCATCCACATAGAGCTCTATTGCCGATCTATTGTAATTCATACATACATACGTAATCAACATCAGTGTGAACGTAGCCCAAACATTGGGGTGAACCACGATACATCTTTGTGTTCTTGAGCGTTTGTGTGAATCACGGCCAGATTTACGTTGGTCCAAGATACTCCAGATTTTGTGCATCAACATTTGGTGTCGTCTGTGGGAAACGACACGAAAAGCTATGTTGGTTCTCTTTCATTTTTTTTCATCAAACCTCCACCGTGAATCTGTAGAAACCCAGAACCTCCCCCCATTGGGCTTTTCCAGAAAAACCTTCGCATATCTCTCTCTCTCTCTCATCAGCCACTCTCCCTCTCTAGAAAATTCGAAAAGAGCTCCCAGTTCTCCAATCTCAAGCCCAGCGCCCATTTGTACAACCATCTATTTCATATCAACTAAATCCAAGCTCTGCATCTGTGTCTCTAATCCATCCATGGTGGAGCGAGCTGAAAAACTGCGTTGTTGTTCGTATGATGTTCCCCGAACATGCAAATCGGAGGAAAACAACAAGAGAAACCCTCCTGAGTTGCCAGCTTCGAGAGCGCAGATGGGTTTATGAGGGCATATCAGATTGATCTGAAGAGCTCGGGCAAGCAGCACATGCGTACTCTCTGCAAACTGCAACTGTCCAAGAGCGGACTACTTGAGCGATACCTGCTGTTTGTTTCCTGATAAAATAAGACAGGAAAGGAAAGTGAGAATTAAAGAGCGGAACAAATGGCCGTGGGTGGTTTCGTTGTCGATAGACCTCTGGCCGTCACTGGCATCGACGGGAAGATAACGGTTTCGGTGGTTATAAAGTGCATCGTCGCTGCGTCTTGCGGCCTCATATTTGGTTATGACATCGGAATTTCAGCTTGTTTTCGCAACAATCCGAAGTACTGGAGATCAAATGGAAGCGATATATTCCCCAGACTGAATGAGCTCCGTAGGTAGAGACCATGTAAAAGTATCCTAATGCGGGACCCAACGCCCAAGCCTTCTTCTTGGTCTTCCGTATCTCTGCACAATCCTCAACTGCATCATCATCATAGCCCTTGAGAATAATGGAGAAAAGCCGAGACAGGAAGTAGAAAGCATGGCTGTGAAAAGCATGGCTGCCCACCCATTCCATTGTCTGAAGAGATAATAACTTTATTATCAGGACCGATAGCTTTTGTCGACCAACAAAGAAGATGCCCACCAACAATGAAACTTTCATCAAGGGAGTGCATGTTCCCTGCCCATTTTCTGAAAAAAGCTACGGGAACAAGATAAGATTCTCCTTTTTATTTTATTTTATTATTTTATTACTTTATTATTATCTATTAACATGATAGCATATTAGTTAAATAATATAATTGTTCCTTTACATGTGATATCACATTGATCATTACCATAAAACGTGGCAAAGTCTGTACACTCACTACACCATTTACATTATATAATTATTTTATCACCTCATCTGACCAAATTGGATATCAACAACTTGAATGAAAATATAATATATATATATATATATATATATATATATATATATATATTATTTGTTGCCTAGTGACATATATTTAACCCAAGTACATGTGTAATATTTATTCATGGCCTAGAGTATTATGACTGCCATTAAACTATGTCACTAATACAACATGTGATTTACCACACGACTGAATAAATTATTTATTTATAGAAGGCACATAGTACAATATTTTGCCTTGACAAACTTTGTCAATTTGATTTATTCATTATACGGTCATACTTATACTGTCATTTATTGTCAGGAATTATTGAGCAACTAGATCCACTGATCAACATTGTTGCCGATTAAAGAAGTCTACCAACTTATAGACTGATGAGCCACGTGCTCATGGTGACAAAGATTCAGTCCGGACGGTGATCTCTTGTCTGACCGGACACCCACTTGCTCGGACATTCGCTTATTGGGACACCTATGTGCCTGGACCCAACTCGATGACCCTACAGATAGCCCCACCTCGATGACCCTACGTATGGCCCCGACTCAAATACCCGACTTGCGGACCCGATCCACGAATCCGACACATAGACCCAATATGCGAACCCGACAAGCGGACCCGAATCATGTCGAGAATCAACTCATACTGAGTGCATGTCGACATAAAGTAGATACTTGCAATGAGGAATACCACGAGCCGAGCCGCCTCACAGCGAGCATAGCCTCTAGCCGAGCAGCCTCGCAACGAGCATCACTTCCAGCCGAGCAACCGCCTCGCCGCGAGCATAGCCTCTAACCGAACAGCCTCGCAACGAGCATCGCCTCTAGCCGAGCAGTCTCGTAATGTGTGATACCTCTAGCCGAGTATTGCTTTATGTTGAGCATTGCCTTGGGTTGAGTACTGGTTCAAGACATCTAGCCACTTCGGCCCGTACATGGATTGGATTTGAAGTCTCCAACCAAAAGGCTCTCTTGACTGAAGACTTGGGGGACTCCTGTTGGTACCATATTTTGGGCCTCATCTTTGGGCCTCATCCCTAAGCCCATGACAAATGTAAAATGGGAGGGAGCCCTTATTCTATAAAAGGGACTCCCTCACCCTCATGAAAGATAACTCACATCCAGAAGATCCAAAGAGTCTCATACTCAACCCTCACAACAATATAGAGGGCAATACCCTCTCAGCCAAACGGAGAGCAAAATGGCAAGGGTTGCATCCACAGAGAGCTCCCTTACCGATTTATTGTAATCCATACATACATACATAATCAACATCAGTGTGGACGTAGCCCAAACATTGGGGTGAACCACGATACATCTTTGTGTGATTACGGCCGGATTTACGTTGGTCCAAGATCCTCTAGATTTTGTGCATCAACACACGTAAATCTCTTGTGTTAGTTTGAGATTGTTTGTTTTAGCTTTCACCTACGACGTTGATATTTGGTATTTTGTTATAATTCGCTTTTGTTTGCTCATAAAAGTACAACAGGTTGTTGTCGCGGCTTCTCCTTGTAACAATTAACCAAGTAACTTTCACTTCATTTTCTAGGGTAGGAAGGTAAGAGAGTAGTAGCTTGGAGACCACTCAAATTTCCAACTTGTTTCAACGTATCCATTAGAAAACAAAGTAAGAAAACGAAACATGAATTGGAAGGAAGTGCGAATCTCATGAGATTCATATGCAAAAGTGCAAACCAACAAAGAAAGGAACAAATAATATGCACTGGACAAATTAAGAAGAATCTTTAAGGTGAAAGGGTTCACATATCTACGTATAATTGTACATCCATGTTGGAAAATTCCTGCCACTAAAATCTTATCGGTGCTTTCGAAAGGATTTTTTTTTTTTTTTTTTTTTTTTTTTTTTTTGGAAATGATAATTCATTATCATAATTAAGGTAGATAAAATAGTTCAAATACAAAGTTCAGCACGAATAAAAGATATAGACCAGCCAAACAACAAAATAAATGGCTCAAAACAAGGATTTAGGCCCAAAATATAATAAATCCTACTGAAAATTTAACTTTCCCCCTCCAAACTCATTTTTATAGCCTCTAGCCCATCATATAATATTTATCCGAATAAAACCCAATGATTAGGATCCAACTAAGCAACTTACCAAATTAAGTTTGTGTGTCTGTTTTTATAATTTTTGGATCCCTAATATACCCCATCTAAGCAAGTATGGAAAGTTCTTGTAATTTTGTTTTAATTGATCACGTGCATTGAATTTGGCGAGGTCTTGTAGCCATGAAATATGGTTCTAGATGGAGGAATTAATTTGGAAATTTTTTTAGTTTTGACAGTAAATTTCAATTTGAATATACCTAATTTAGTGTTTATTTTCAACAATATCTATTGTTTAATTTTATGAAAATAATTCACCTACTATGAAAATTAATTTTATGAAAACAATATCTATTGTTTAATTTTATACCTACAGTATAATTACATGAAAATAGTTTACCTACTATGAAAATTAATTTTTTGAAAACAATATCTATTGTTTATTTTTATGAAAATAATTTACCTACAGTATAAATCCTATCCTAGGAAACCTAACTACTCTTCTGCCGGAAGAACCACCGCCCCCGCCATCAGCAACCGAGGAATACGTAAAGAGCAAGCATTGACAAGAGATCTGTGGAGGTTTGAGGTTGGCGCTTCGTACTCGATTCAACCTGCGTCATTCTCAATCGATCCGAGTAAGAGTCAAAGTTGACCTTCGATCCACCTAACCGACCACCATAGACTCAATGTCCACAAGTGTGGTAAGAGTAGGGATGAGCACCAACAACAATCTGAAGTAATGAGTGAGCAGAAATTGAAAATCTAAGGCATGAGATCTGAGATTTTTTTCCCCCTAAGTGAGGAGTTTTCGAACTAGAGATATTTTCAAAAGAAATGATAAACATACACCTTTTTTTTTCTCCTTCTTACACACTCTTGTTTAATTCTATTTCTTGTTTTCATTTAGTTTATTCACATCAATGACCATAAATAAGGAGAGATGTCTGTGAGCTAAAAAGAGTGAAAATCAGCTCCGTTTTTCAACACTGAGAAGCAAAATACCACTATATTATTTCTCCTAGATTAGTTACTAGCTTCTTATTATTATGGAAATCAATGAATTCAAACCAAGAACCTCGAGTTCCGAAGTAAATTTCTTAACGCTTGAGGTGAACTCCTTACACACATGTATATACACATTTGAAGTTATGTGTTATTATCAAAGAGGCTATGTGTATCAATCGTATTGGTATACCTGCTTTGTCAATCCCTTTAGGTATAATTTATGGTGCAGCTACCGACTAGTTTCTAAACCACACCATCAAGATAGAACTAGAAAAACATTCATAAATGTCACAATTAATTAATACATGAACTAATCAATTATTAAACAGAAGGTAGCTAGAAAAACAATAGACAATAGCTTTGTGGCTAGAGGCAGGTGTACATTGCGTGGATAACACTCTACAAATTCTATCGATATCACTCATCAAGTGTTCGACAAAATGCATTAGCGAATAAACTGAAAATTGTTTTTGCGAGCATCGCGCTCTGTTTCTATTTAAAAAAAATTAACCTTTAACACTAAGATCATCCAAGATTCAAATTCTAAATCAACCACTGCCTTCGGCCATCCACAAATTTGGTTACTTGATAACTGCTTCACTTATAAGAAAATGTGACGCTCCTAACTATGAAATGGTCCAGTTGTTGAAAGAGAAGAGTTTGGTTTCTTAACAACACGTCAGGACCGACCCTGCAAATTAAGATGTCGAACTATAATATGTTTTTATTATTATTTTTATTTATTATGCACGCGACTCTACCATTAAAATCGAACATAGAAAATACATCAAAAGGTAATTGCAAAAGAGTAAATGAAGTTGTTTCATGCATGGGTGTTCAATGCATTGAAAATTAGATATTATTATTGAGATTGAAATAGTCTTACTACGCATGCACTTAATACTATAGCTTAGCAGTATTCTGTTTTACTTGTAAATGAGATGTCTTAGATTGGAATTTCGAGAATAACGCTGTTGTAACCAATTTATTCCCTTACTGTAAATGATATCATTATAAAAAAAAGAGTTTTAATACGTAAAAAAGCTAAAGTTCGTATGTAATATAATTTTGAAGTTGGTGTATGGCCTTGGTAGTTACGGTCTTTTTATGCAATTATTTCATGGTGTGTGCTATACACACATATTTTTTTACTTCATACACACCTTCTTAATTTGCAGCCATTAAAACAACTGAATCAAAGAAGATTAAATGACAAAAATTAACAAAAATTATGTTAGAAGGAAAAAATGATCTTATTTCACTTCATCAAAGTACTGATCCAAGCCCATTCAAAACCCTATCAGGACCCTCCAAATGTGATTTTGTTGACACTCATCTCTGAGTATTGGGCCTAAATCATCATCGGCATAAAATATGTGGGTCAGATCACGTTGATATGGTTCAAGATAAAAAGAAGAGTGATGAGTAGATTTTATATTATATATTTTACCCTAATCTTAGTATATTTTGGTTAATAAATTGGAAGAATTTTGATACTTTGAATTGTATTTTCAATATAGGACTTTCGACTTCCTCTGGAGAAAAACAGGATCAAATGGACGAATTTTGGAGTAATTCCAGTTGGAGGACGTTCGTGAGTCACTTAGCTTGATCGTATAAAAATTTGGGATTTTTCCACCAAGCGGTTATTTTCTGGCGATAAAATAAAGAAGCAGTGCGCAGTGCTGGAAAATGGACGTTTTTGGGCTTAAATTGCGTTTTTGGAGCCCAAGATGACCTCGGATGGGTTCGTGGCCTTCTGGAGAAGTGTTCAGAATATTCCAAACATTAAATCCAGATATATTGGGCCAGTTTTGGAGCAGCTTATGGGTCCAAAACGTGGCTGTTCAGATTTTAGACGAATTTTACCAGTTAATTTAGGGTTATGTTTCCTAATTTATTGGGTTTTTATTAATTTTAGTTTCCTAGGGTTTAGGGGGAGGCTTGGCAGATATATTGCTTGGCCGTCTACCATATTTCGGTACGCTTTCTTTTATGCAATTTTGGAGACAGAGAGAATTATTAGGGTTTTGGAGACTTTTTACTTGAAGGTGCTTTCAATCATTTTCTGGAATATATTTTCTATGATTCCAATTATGAATATGCGGAACTAATTTCTTTTGCTAGGGCGAAGCCTTGAGCCTTAGCATGAATATGTGATTTTTATTTAATTGCTTATGATTGATTGCATGCATACTTTGAATTGTTAATCACCGGGATAAAAACTATCTAATTGTCTTAATGCCTGATCACCATTAGGATCTTTAGAAAAGTAATTTGATGCAATTTTGGTCGGAAGGTTCCCTGAAATTGACGCTGGCTTCTTGTGATTAATAATTGTAATTTCACTTAGGATGAATATCACATCTTAAGGATTGCATGGTTTTTCAAAGGATTTTCATAAAGCATAATGAGTCTTTCATGTTCAGATTTGATCCGAACGTCCGGACAGGTTGCATGTTAGATATACGTTCTATGTTGGAGGTTCCAAGTAGAATATGAATTAGGAAAATCTAACCTTCAAAGTGGCATGTGTAGATCGTAAGTAATTGGTAAAAATTCATAGGATTGCTAGGTGATGGTGGAACCCTAGTGCTTTCTTAATTTGATTCTCCTAAAACTGTTTTATTTTCTCACTGGCTCTAATATTGCAGATTGTTTATTTTAATTCATTAATTTCCTTTTTATTTTAATTAGGTTATAAAATCAATCACCTAAACTTCTACTTTACAATAATTAAATGGAATCTGATTAGTTTCGAATTATTTAATAGTCCATGTGGAGACGACCTTGCGAGATCCGTTTATACTACAACAACATTGTGATTCTTGCAAGTATAATATGAGTTTTTAGCTCGTTCACATGAGTAGTAAAATCCCTATCAAAGAGCAATAAATTAAGGAATAAGATAAAATTAATCGGCTCTAACTAAGATAATATACCATCATTTTGTTGTCTTAATGCCAATTCAATCCAAACAAAAATCTAAATTTTAGTCAAATTGCCATTGAGAGAATCGCATTAACAAGTGAGTATGTTTCATCTTATACGCGATACATTATTTCAAATAAAAAAGTTTGTGGTCGGATTCGAAGTACATACGAAATTTAAATACGAAACTACTAATGTATATACTTTGTTCGTATTGTCACTGCCACCGCCACTGCTCTTTTCTCATTGTTGTATGCACTTACATTATCGTTGTAGTTCTCGCGAAATGACAAGCAGGATTGTCATAGTAGGTTCATATCAAAACTCCAGCCTAAATGACAAGTTTGTACAGCTTACAAGATGTCACGTGTCAAAAAAATTTAGGTCAATTTGTTATTAGATCTTGTGTTTTGTCCTTAATTAACACAATTGGAAACATAAATATGCCCTAACGCAAATTATTAGACGACAACATGTCTACAATTTATTTAATTTTAATACTTTTGAAGTTCAGGTAGCTGGATCTGGATGTCACGTTTAGTTAGCAATTAACTAGTCTCGTGGACTAATAAAAAAAATTGAGCAAACGAAGGGTATCAATGTTACCTAATAAATATAAATAAATAAAACCAATCTATGAGAATTGAATTTACAAAAATGTCAAAATCTTATAACGGATTATACCCCGAAAAGAATCCATGAGTATGTTTCTTGAACTTGCCGCAATTTATAGTAACGTTTTTTTATTTGACAATTGTGTTTAACTCTCACTAAAATAAAGGGTTTGAAGAGCAAATAAAGAATAAAAGACCTAATAAATTGCTCGATATGATCGTTGATCAATATTGTGACAAATTGATAGATCAATACTGACGTATTTTTAATTCATATACTAGATCTCTAATTAGAAGTGTAAATCTATTGACTAATTTTTTTTATTTTTTTATTTTTTTATTTTTTTTTATGAATAAAATCTAAATATAGTTAGGCAGAGAGGGAGAGAGAGAGAAGCAGAATGTGGGGGATTCGCACGATGCATGTTGTAAACATGCGGACTTTTCAATTACGTTGTGATCATCACTTATATCAGGCACCTACCATCCACCTTCCACTGCATTCTATTAGGTGTGCATGAGTCCCATTGACCAAGCAAGGAGTTTGACCATTTCCTTGCACATGCAAACCACTAGGTACTTAGTAGATGGTTCGTACAAGTTTTTTAAGTGAGACTTTCTATGAATTCTCTGATAGTTTAACCTATATTTTCGTATCAATATTATAAAAAATTACGCTTAAAACATGAGGTTGCAAAGAGTTCATGAAAAATTTCATTTTTGAGAGAGTTTCCTTATTCGGATTGGTTCGATTTAGGTCACAACGATTTGAGAAGAAATAATTTCTTCTTCAATTACTATTGATGAAAAACAAATTACTATTGATCAGATAAGTAACTTAATACACTGATTCTTAGATTATTATTTAAACGTTGACAAACGTATTCATCTATATTAATGAACATTAGTTAGTTTGTAAATTTTGTCATTCTAACATTATTAATGAACATTTTTTGCCGCTTAGTACTACGGTCTAGTGATGTTACTCTTCACTTGTAAGTGAGATGTCGTAGGTTCGTTTTTTGACAAAGTCGAATTTGAATCACATTATTGATAACTCATTGTGAGGCTAAGTTCACCCCTTAGTGTAGATAATATCATTTGTTCAAAAAAAAAAAACATTCATTGTAATCTTAAGTTCGATTCTCGCTAAATAAGAATTCAAACTAGATAGAAATGTTTCTTTAGATTGTAATATATATAATATATGACCAATAGTAATTTTTTGTATCATGCAAGTGATCATTTACTATAGTGGTAGAAATGTGTTAAGTTCTTACATGATAGCGTAGGTTCAAACCCCTTTAATGATTAATCTAACATTTAATATAACAAAATTTATCGTTTGACAAAAAAAATTTAAATTACCAGACTTTTAAACTTAAATAGAACGACAGAGACAATATTCCAACTAACTTTACTAAAAGTCACTAAAACCCAAAAAAAAATTCTTGACTTTTATCGTCACAAGAGTTTGTTTTTTTTTTTTTTTTTTTTTTGTCAAAGAATAGAATTGTATTAATAATCAAATACGCCAAACACGTTATAACAAACACGCCAAACACGTTATAATAAACAGTTTCCTAAAAACCAAAATTATAATAAACGCGGTCACGTGCGTCTTACATGCATGACACGGACACCACCACCACCACCACCACCTTTTCCTCTTCTCGGTTCAAGATAATGTCACGTGCCCTTCACAAGCTCCGTCGCTGTTCCCCAGCGCCTACTTTATCACCAAAGCTTTTATCTGTTGTTCGATAAGACCGATGATCGATCGGATCAGGCCACGTGTTGTGCCGACATATATGTTGACACGTGCCGGGTATGCGATGGTTGGCGTTGCAGGCAAAACGCGTGAAAGGACGAGCTGGCTGGCGGTCTGCGTGTTTAATGAGTGAATTGAGATTCCCGTGAGAGATAATAACTCACGCGTGTGAGAGTGCGTGAAAGGTGTGAGTCCTGGAATGATGTGGCTGCGTGTGCACCACGCCCTTCGGATGCGGCACTGAGTGTTTTGTTTTCTCTTGGTCCCGTTGTTTTTTCTGGAGACAGATTGTCTGTCCTCCTGTTTAGGTGCCCTTTTCATTTTTTTTCTATTTATACGTTCACGGTTAAGTCACGTTAACATTTTATATTCTTATTATTTTTTGTCTTATTATCATTATAAAAAAATTAATAAAATGTTGACGTGGCTTAACTGTGACCGCACAAAATAGGAGGGGATTAGAAGGGCATCCAAACATGAGGGCATACAATCTGCCTCCGTTTTTTCTCTCGTGCCAAATAGCAGGACCACCTCAATTTATTTATTTTATGTTCGGTAGAACACTCATTTAGTGTTGTGGCCTATATTTAACAGACAGGGGAAAGCGGGTTGGCGACACAGAAAAAATATAGAAAGAGATGTTTTTGTAGGATTATGTAGAGAATGTGTTATTTTCTACCTTTATTTATAGTAATAAGTAGGGGTGGGCACGGTGCGGTTCCACCTCTAAACCAGAACCTTAAAATAGCAACGGTTTGGTTCGGTGTGGTTACGCTTAAATTTATTACTAGAGCTGTATGATTCGATCTACACCGGTTCCGATTCGGTTCTTGCCAGTTTACGGTTCCAAGTACTAAATTATTTGAATACCAAATCATCATGCATTCAAATACATTTTCTAAAACTGATTCTATAAAGTTGCACCAAATCCAACACCAGTGACCATTTGCAAGTTCCAACAGAACATACCTACAAGAAGTAATCGTTGGAACTGATATTTGCCCCAAGACGATAAGACCCAAAAGTGAAAATGACAGCATTTGCATCCTCCACCATCTGATCTGCTTAGCCTCTTTGACTTGTCAATTGCTTCACGTTCACCGAGCATTTCACAATCTACATAAAAATAAACTCAGTATTACCAATTACCTCATTGAATGAAAGTACCATCCAACCAAAGGGAAATGCAAGACTTCAAATATATGGAGTGTAAATGACGACAATAATGGTAAACATAAGCTAGGAGTCCCAAAGGAAGCGACTTATTTTATTTTAGGTTACAGTTACACATAATTGACAGTAAGCACAGAACAACACCACATTGATAATGCTTTAAACCGACCTGCCAATTGCGATAAAATTCTACGTCATTTCCAATATCATCAAATTACTGATTTTTCTCACAGCCGACAATAGAACAATGAACTATATATCTATACTTGATCAATGTGGCCAAGAACCTCTTATCTCTTCCCCGCCTCGTCTTTGTTCTCATAAAGCCCTGAATCAATCAAGAAATACCAAAATCAATACAAAACAATGAACTATATATCTAGAGAATTGGATACAAAAACAGTGAACTATATATATCTACCAAAATCATAAAGCCCTGAATCAATCAAGAACTACCAAGATCGATCGAGTCTAGAAACTTAGCATCATCAAACTTTGTCACAAGAGAATTGGACACTAATACATAACAGAAATTCCCAATTGATTTAACCTCTGATTCTGCTACATCACTTTAACTAACAAAACATATGAAGCTCGAAACAAAATAGCAGTCAGAAAACAACAAATTGCAAACAAGCAAGTTCGCAATCAAAAATAGGGAAACTTACGTAATCCAAGAAGGGAGGACGAATGACGAAGAGTCGTGAGCTGTCACGGATGAGGGATGACGATGGCTGTGGCAGAGAGCTGAATTTGTGGGCTGCCTGAGGAATCGCATAAATTCTGGATGAGAGGCCGTGAGTAGATGGTCGGCTGTGTGAAATTTTTTTTGGGGGGGGGTCTGATGTGAGGCCATGAGACGTGAGTGAGGTGAGGGTGAGGTGGGTGAACCCTAATTGGGATGCATCCCCTACTTTTCAATCTAGTGAAACTAATTTTTCAGCCTATTATACCATGACATGTGTATATATATAATTTATTTATTTATTATTAATAAAACGGTTCAGTTCGGTTTGGTTCGGTTCCGGTCGGTTCTTGTTCATTCAAAACCGGAACCAGAACCGGTTTGAATGGTCCGGTTCGGTTTTTGACTCAAAGTTAACTTTTTCGGTCAACACGGTTCCTTTCGGGTTTTTTTTTTCATACGGTTCGATGCAATTTTGCAGTTTTTATGCCCACCCCTAGTAATAAGAGAGAGAATAAATTATTCTCCTCCAAGAAATACAAGTCCTAATATGATAAAATAACTATAATAATATCTAATCTAGGATTTACACAATAGGATAGAATAACTACAATAAAATCTAATCTAGGATTTACATAATCACACTTAAATAAGAAGTTTATAACACTCCCCCTTGAGTGTGTAAATACTCAAGTAGATTCGGTATCATGTAGAGTTAAGAAAGTCGACTGGTCGGCACTGATTCTAAGAACACGCTATTCTCAAATAAGGTAGGAACTTGCACAAGAAACTAAGTCTCACAAAAAATCCTAAAGCTATGGTAAAAACCTGAGTATGGGAAAAAACCCATAGTTTAAGGAAAAATGTGTGAGTAATGTAAAGTCAAATGAAACATCTACGAGACATCATCAGGGATATGATCAACTCAAGGTGGGTGCCTCGTCAAAACCTCGTTAGGTAGCAAAAACCCACCCAAAATCGAAAACACAATCCTGATCCATCATGAAATATTGAAATTTCAGTTCAGGATTGGTCTTCAAATTCTCGTCCCGAAAATTTTTGGTTTGGGATTCGGATCCCATTTTCGGTTTGGGATCCCATACCGAACCACCCCTATTCAGGATACTCATCCTGAGTTTGACATAATTCCAAAGAGAACTAGCAATGTTACAACTCAGAAAATTTACGCATACCAATTCCTTGAACAAGCATCTGAAACATCGCCTTCGGGAGTGATTTGGTGAAGAGATCGGTCATATTGTCTTGTGAACGGATTTGCGTGATTTCAATCTTCTGATACTCTTCTTGTTGATGTGAGAAGAATAATTTCAGCGCTATGTGCTTGGTGTTGTCTACTTTGATGTAACCCTTCTTGAGTTGTTCAATGCATGCTGCGTTATCTTCATTGATCGTCGTCTGGACGTTAATGACGGGGTAAAGATTGCAAGAGCTTCGAATATGGTCCACAACTGCTCTCAACCAAAATCATTCCCGAGTTCCTTTGTGTAATGGGAGAATTTTAGCATGGTTAGACAAAGTGGCAACTAAGGTCTGTTTATTTGACATTCACGAGATTACGGTGCATTCAACGGTAAAGACATAATCCATTTGAGAACACGTCTTTGTACGGATGGGATAAGTATCATGCGTCGGCATAACCAACAAGGTGATAATTAACTCGAGATAAGAGGGTGCGACATTGCTCGAGGATCCGTAGGGATAGAACAAGCTCAGATCCGTAGTACCCTTAAGGTAACGGAATATGTCTTTAACACCAGTCCAATATATGTTTGTTGGTGCATTACTGTATCTTGCCAAAAGATTAACATCAAAAGAGATGTCAAGTCTAGTGCACTGAGCTAAGTATAGTAAAGCGCCTATCGCACTTAGATAAGGAACTTCAGCTCTAAAATCTCTTCATCATCCTCATTCGGACAGAAGGGATCTTGTTTTGCATCTAGCGATCGAAATACCATATGAGTACTCGAAGGCTTCATTTTATCCTCGTTAAAGCGGCGCAACACTTTTTGGGTGTAGTTCAATTGATGTACTAAGATTATATCTGAACGGTGCTCTATCTCGAGACTGAAACAGTATCGAGTCTTTCCTAGATCTTTTATATCAAATTATGACTTCACGCGAGCTCTTCAGGAGTTTCGATGAGATTCATGTCATCGTCATATACTGCAACAATCGCAAAACTAGAATGTGACTTCTTAATGAACACACAAGGGCATAATTCATTGTTCACATATCCCTAACTAGTCAAATACTCACTCAGACGGTTATACCACATTCTTCCTGACTGCTTCAAACCGTAGAGTGAACGCCCAGCCGAATTGAGAGCGTGGTCCGGGGTTTGGAAATATTTGATCCAGTCAATGTAGGTCATTCGGGAACTTTCATATAAATTTTCATATCAAGATCCCCACAGAGATACGCAGTTACTACGTCCATCAGTTGCATACTCAATTTTTCGGAAACTACCAAATTGATAAGGTAGCGAAAAGTAATCATATCCATAACGGGTGAATAAGTTTCGTCATAGTCAATTTTGGGGAGCTATGAGAAACCTTGCATAACAAGACGAGTTTTGTAATGCACAATTTCGTTCTTCTTATTACGTTTCCGAACGAAAACTCACTTGTAGCCAATGGGCTTCACATGTGGAGAAGTATGAGCTACAGGTCCAAACACCTTACGTTTTGCAAGCGAATCGAGTTCGACTTGGATTGCTTGTTTCCAGTTTGACCAATCAGTTCTACATCGACTTTCATTAATAGAACGGGGTTCAATGTCATCGCTCAACATGATCTCAGTAGCTACTGCATATGTTAATGCATCGTTGACAATCATTTCATTTCTACACCAAACATTAGCCAAGCTAGCATAATGGACCGAAATCTCACAATTCTAGGGAGGTGGATTTGTCTCTTCAATGATGCTTTTATAATCTAGAATTTCTTCTTGAGTTTGATAGAATGAGTATGCGACAGTCGGATTCACAGTAGGTTCTTCAGGGGCCTGTGTCGTGGGCTTCTTATTCCGGGGGTATGAATCATTTGAACCAAGTGGTCTTCTATGCTTATGTGTAGGGGCAGATGATTGGCTAGCCGCTAATGTATGTGGATCGGCCAAAGTGACGTCTTGGGCATCCATGAGGGATGTTCGTCGTACATTTGGTACATCTATCTTTGCAAGCACATTCGTAGCTGGAATATGTGATCTTGTCACTCGCGCTAGATTGGTGAAAGCATCTGGTATACTCTAAGCTACGCTCTGAATATCTAATTTGTGTTGCACTTCAATTTTAGACTGAGTAGTACATGGGTCTAAATGAGATAAAGTGGGAGTCGTCCACGATAATTCGCGTCGTTCTTCAGGAACGTTAACGTTCTTATCTCCCCTTAATAATGGAAAATTTTCTTATAGAAGTGACAACCCGCGAAACGAGCGGTAAACAGATTGCCTATCAAGGGTTCTAAGTAATGAATGATCGAATGAGAATTATATCCGACATAAATTCCCATCATTCGCTGAGGCCTCATTTTTTTACATAAGAGTGGCGAAATCGGCACATAGATAGCACAACAAAAAATGTGCAAATGTGATATGTCGAGTTCGTATCCGGTAACCAACTGATTGGCGTTATATGGTTGAGTCGCAACGGGCCTCAGGCGGACCAACATGGCTGCGTGGAATATTGCATGGCCCTAAGCAACAATCGAGATATTGATACGTATGACCAACGATCGAGCAATCATTTGTAAGCGGTTAATGAATGCCTCTGCCAAGTCGTTTTGGGTGTGAACATGGGGTACTGGATGTTTAACTTCAAAGCCCAACCGACATGCAATAGTCACCAAAAGTTTTAGATGTGAATTCTCCAACATTATCCAATCGAATAGATTTGATCGAATAATCAGGGTGGTGAGCCCTAAGCTTGATAACCTGAGCCATTAGTTAGGAGTGCAGAGTTCCTTGTGGACAACAAGCACATGTGTGACCAGCGTGTGGAAGCGTCAACCAAAACCATAAAATATCTAAATGGTCTGCATGGAGGGTGAATCGG
This sequence comes from Malus fusca, assembly GCA_035220775.1. Lineage (NCBI taxonomy): Eukaryota > Viridiplantae > Streptophyta > Magnoliopsida > Rosales > Rosaceae > Malus > Malus fusca. Next base: position 20,578,503 of record CM069059.1, on the reverse strand, counting down.
TCCACAAATGTCCCCCTAAATCATTTGTAGAAAAATAAGAGGATTCGAACGAATCTTGTCATAAGAAGGCTTAATAATAAGCTTTCCTATGAAGCAGGTTGACATGCGATTCCTTGAATCGAACCTAAATGTCGGGTTAGTGGATGTATGTGTGATGATTTGAGGATACGCCGCATTGCTGTTCGTCCAGGGTGTCTCAAACAAACATGCCAAAGTGTAATTTTGTGCGCGGTCCTAAAGGCCACATAGTGGCTTTCTATAGAATGTATGGTTGTAGTATACAGACCACTCAAGATACGTTATATCTTCTATAGAATACGTTTCTGGCTATATTCGTAGAAAGTGATGCATAGAAATTTAACTATGTTTTCTACATAGGTTTCAGTGTGGTAATTATTATCTCTAATATCCTTGAAACTCAACAACATTCTTCCGGAACGCCGAGAATAGATGCCTCATCAATGGTCAAGATTATACCATTGGACAACATTATACGTGTCTTACCATATCCTTCGATCAGGTTGGATAGTCCTAAGAGGGTTGTCAGAGGTGCATTCTTATGTATGAAGTTAGTGAAATAGATGCGTTCACACAAAACGGTGTGTGTGGTTGCACTATCTGCCGGACAACTAACTTTCCCACTAGTCATACCTAGAAATAAAAATTAATTTGAATCGGTCACATGAAAAGAAATCTTAAAACAAATATCCATTCAAAATAGTTTATATATTCAAGGATGGTAATTAAAAAAAAACTTATTATCCAAAAAACAAATCACCAACAAATAATCCAAACATAAAGGAAAACTGTTCAAAATTAAAAACAAGGGGGGTTCGGCTACTATATGGAATTCGGCCCCATTATTCTAAAATTTAACTAGAAATAGTTCATGTCTAATATTCTAACCTTCCATAGGGGTGGTATCTTCCTAAAAGTCAAAAACCTCCATCTTAGTACTTTTCGGTTCATCCACTTGCACAAAGTTTGATTCAAACTTCTTACGACGAGAATGATATTCAGCGACAACCTTCTGAGGAGTTCGGCAAACACAGGACCAATGGTCCTTTGAACCACAACGGTAACACATGTCTGCATCCATGGTTTCAGGTACTTTGCCCTTATTCTTGAAGTTTGGGGTTTTGAGAGCGAACTTAGGCTGCTTATAGGCTCGATTTCCTCCCTTAGATGGGCATTGGCTCTGTTGACCTTGACAGGGTGGCTTCTGGCCACCCCTACCACGCCTATGTTGGCGTTTTGAGCGTTGGTTTGTGCTATAATGTGCTTCAAGCACATCAGTCGCCCCAGCAGGTTGAGCTTGATGATTTTTCATCAACAACTAATTCTGTTTTCCAGTGAAAAGTAAACAGAGATCAAATCCGAAAACTTAGTGAACTTTTGAGCCCTATAATGTTGTTGCAGGACAATATTAGTAGCATAAAAGGTCGAATAGGTATTCTCCAAGAGATCATCTTCGATCAAGGTCTTGTTATAGAACTTGAGAAGTGATCGGATTTGACAAACTTCATAATTATATTCATTCATAGAATTTTAAAGTCTTGGAAGCATAAATGTTGTCAGTCATGTCTTGCTTCATGCAAGAAGATATCCTTTTGGTGATCAAAATGATTAGCCAAAGCGACCCAGAATGCTTATGGATCTTCGTTAGCAAGGTACTCGGTTTGCAGTGCATCATGAATGTGTCTTTGGATGAAGATCATAGCAATGGCTTTCTCAGCTTCACCAACCGGGTTGTCCGTCTCATCTTCAATGGCAGGACGTAAATTCTTTGCAGTGAGGTGAAGCTTCACATCTTGAACCCACATGAGGTAGTTTCTTCTAGAGACCTCTAAAGCGGTGAAGTCGAGTTTCTTCAAATTCGACATGTTCCTATCACAAAATAAATGGACAAGATGTGGTTAGTGTATTGAAGAAGAAAAAATCAGTCCATTCACATATGAGTAGAACATTCAGGTTCAAATAGACATGTATTGGTTTAAATTTACATGAAAAAGCTTCGGGTTTTCATGCGTGATGTTTTTAAGGAAAACTTCATGTTTTCAAACAAGGCATGTTTCTAGAAACTTCAGGTTTCAAAATAATTATGAAATTCAGGTTCATATGTTCTTGCAGACAAACACAAATATATATACAGAAAAATGCAACAAGAAAATATGCAAATAAAACTTCAGGTCTAGAATTATAATTGAATAATTATTTGGACTTCGGGCCAGATTTAAAGTGTGGGGGAAAAATTCTAAAACCCATAGGGCCTAAATAATAATTAGGCAATTAAATTCGGGGCCCAAAATAAGGGGCCAAAGCCCATGATTGGGCTAATCAAATTTGTATTGTGGTCTAGGGCCAAAATTGGGTTTAGATAGACGCTGGTTGATTAGGCCCCAAACAGAATTTGGGTTGCAAGCCCAGTAGCAGCAAACGGGTTGCAAGAACCGGGTCCAAAAAACAGAGGCCCAAATGGGCGCTGATCAGAAGCAGCGCGGTGCAAGTGCACTGATGCACCAACTGCAGGCTGGGATTATGTGTACATGGAGGTGCATTGCGGGCGCAGAGTCACCATAGCCCTACGGTTGGTGTCGCGCTTTGGGTTAAGTCGTGGACTTAGGCTGTATCATGTGAGTCTAGTCTGAACAAATTTCCATTGCAGGCTGAGAAGGCCACCTCAATTGGGCTTGGGTTTCAGCGAAAAGAACACCTTAACTTCACTGGGTGTGGTCACCAGGGACAAAGGCCGACGTCGCCGTTTTAGGCGGCCATGTTCTGGTCAAAAGAACTCGGTGCGAGTTAAGGGTTTGACATGGAATTCGATGGTGTGACGGAGAAAAAAGGGAAATCTCGACGTCCATAAACCAAAAAACCCTCAGATTCAAATTTGGGGTTTTCAAATCCATGGAGATTTATACGAATCTCAGCCAAAATCAAAGTCGGCGACGATTGCAGGTCGTCAGGGATGGCAGCATGCCATGCGTGGGATGCCATGAAGGGCGTAAGAGTTTGGCAGGTGGACGACGTCGAAACGACATTGTGGATTTGGGTTCCAAAGGCGTGGAGCTTTTAGCTCCGGTGTAGGCTCGGGTCATGGGTTCGAATAACCCTAAAAAAAATTTTGATTTTTTTTTTCAATTAATTCAATGTATATTTAATTAAATAATTTAATGAATGAACATATATAGGATGCAATTCATGGCAATATAATTCAACAATTATGGATATAATGCATACACAGTTTATGTAGAATCTAAAATTTGAAAAACGTAAAGTTGGGTCATGCATTATGATGAATGTTCAGGCTATCAGGGCTGCAGAAATATCGAGATAAAAACTGTTGTTTTGAAAGAACCTAATTGCATGATGATATTGGTGAACTGGTTTGCTGTAGAAAACTTCCACGTTAGATCCTAAGCGCAGCGGTATGAACGTGCTGATAACATATTGTGGCCTATATTTAACTGACATGGGAGAGGGGGTCGGTGACATAGAGAAAATATAGAGAGAGATGTGTTTGTAGGGTTGTGTAGAGAATGTGTTATTCCATGTACCCAGTGCCTTTATTCATAGTAATAAGAGAGAAATCATTCTCCTCCAAGGAATACAAGTCCTAATAGGGTAGAATAACTAGAATCAAATATAATATAGAATTTACACAATCACACTTCAATAAAAAGTTTATAACATTTAGTTTCTTTTTTATTTAATTATGTTTTATCCAAAAGTTTATTCGATACTACTTGAGAATAATGCGGAAATGAATAAGTAGGATTCAAAACAAAAGATTTAAAGCAAGTGGCCATTTATCACAGTGGTAGAAATGTGTTAAGTCCTTACATGACGGTGTGGGTTTAAATTCCGTCGATGACTAATCTAACATTTAATATAACAAAATCTATTTTTTGACATAAAAAAAACAAAAACAAAAGTTTTTTAAACAATTATGATACTCAAGACTTAATATAACAAAATTTATCTTTTGACAACAAAAAAAAAAAAAAAAAAAAAAAGATTTAAGCAATTATGAAACTCAAAACTTAACAGCTAAAACACTCAGTATTTAATTACCTACAACATTTGCATATATTAGATACAATTATTATTTGATGGTCATATATAATTTTTGTGAATATATATATTTAGTTAATTATTTGACCGTCAAGATGATAAGTATATTAAATACATAATAATGTAGTCAAACCTTACGTGGCATTAAAAACACACCTATTTTATTCATGGACTTTTGAATTAAAACTCATTTAACTCTTATATGTGGTTGAATATCCTAGTAAAGAGTGTTCGATTTTTGCCTATGCATCATGGATTCGAAACTCCTCATCTTCTAATATAATAGTTTCAAAGCCTTCCCCCTTTTGTAATAATAATAAATTTTTTAAATAAAAAAACTCGTTTAACCCTAATAAGCTAATTAATTGTCTCTAGTTCACATGATATTATGCCGAATCAAGTAAAGTAAGATTGTAACTAAGTGATTGGTTGTATGGTTGAGTTTTGGCTCTAAGCCTACAAGGCAAACCCTAGCCACCATGGTTCGATAGCAAAAATTCATAGTACAGTAATACTCATGCTCTCTCCTTTAATTGTTTGGTACACCCTAATAAATTCCTCTACACTACATTAAGATGCATTTGTATTAGAACCATAAAGAATGTGGAATTGATTTTAGAGTAAATTGTAGCAATGGTCCCTGAACTTTACTCAAATTGGAGCAATGGTCCCTCAACTAAAAATCCATTACCACCATTGGTCCCTCAACTTATCAAAATGTGTAGCTATAGTCATTTTCATTAATTTCTTCAAAATTTTGTCAAAATATGTTATGTTGGAATAACCATTTACTTAATTAGGGTCCCTCAACTCATCAAAGTGTGTAATTATGGTCATTTTCGTCAACTACGTAAATTTTTTTGTCAAAACGAGTTATGTTTGAAGGACCATAGCTACAATTGGGATAAAGTTAAGGGACCATTTCTCCAGTTGAATTAAAATTGAGGGACCAAAGGTAATGAATTTTTAGTTGAGGGACCATAGCTGCGCGTTTTAATGAGTTGAAGGACCAATGGTAATGAATTTTTAGTTGAAGGACCATTGCTCAAATTTGAGTAAAGTTCAGGGACCATAGCTACAATTTACTCTTGATTTTAAGTGTGACTTTGGAGTAAGAACCGTATAATCGACTTTTGTAAATTACATGTTTGATATCAAATTATTATAATTGATACCATTGTGTAAAAAGAAAAAGAGAAACAGTGACAATAAACCCACCATTAAGGATATTTAGTTAAGAATCGCTTTCAATTTTCATCTTCCTTTGATTCTACTCAATTAAGGCCCACCATCGTGATTATTGTGCCTCCTAATCTTAATAAATCTTCTAACCTCAAAAGAATGAGGATCCTCTTCGGATTCTTTTTGTGAGGATTTCAGAGATTTTTTAATCATATCCGTTCATTGTATATCAAGTAGTTAGAAATCATTGTAAAATTTTTTATTTAAAATTAAACATAAACAATACCTAATGAAAACTGGTCGCACGATGTACAATAAACGGATGTAATTGGAGTATCTTCGGAATCCTCACAAAGAGGATCCGGAGATGATCCTCATTCACCTCAAACATATAAAAAAAATCATTATGAATATCTAATGCCCAATCATGAAACACAATCCAATGATTTTGTTTTTAGTAAAAATAATATTTGATCTTGACATAACTTCTCACTTTGATTTTTGAGATTGAAAGTCGATACAAATGGTTATTGAATGTTCATCGACAACTATTTTGGTCCCTCCGTTTAAAATCTTCGTTAATTGATTGTATCTTTGTCTAATCAAACCCTCCACTTGCATTTCCATTTAATGAAGATTTTTATAAACAAAATGATTGATAACGAACAAACTCAAGAACCACTTCACTAAAGTAATTTTTTTTTTTCAATCTCAGAGATCATTTTGGTTAAAAAGCCAATGGTTTTTCCACTGTTGGATTGTGTTTTCTTTTGGTAATGAGAAATGTTAATGAGACTCTCTTAATAGTGGGACTCTCCATGACATCTCTATCACTTCATGTTTTTTACAAAATATTATATAATGTCACACGAGAATTGGCGTAAATAATAAGGTGGCAGAGAATCCATTAGGAAGTTTTAATTTAAAAGAATCTCCTTCGTCGGTAATTTTCTTGTGTTGTTCGTGTCTTGGGGGACCTACACGCGTCAACCTCGTTTTACTTTCTTGATGGACCCCACTAAGAACTGTTAAGCACATGAGTGAAGATAATTTAATCGCATTGGAGGAGACAACATAGTCATCACACACCACACTTTTTTCCTTAAAAATAGTTTACCTATGATATTAAAGAATGTTGAGGTTTCATACCTAATTACTTATAAACTTATGTAATGTTTTTATTTTCTTCGTTATGGAATTGATTTTCTCAACAAGCCTCTCATGTGTGCGAACTTTCAAGCCTAGTACGTGGACAACACAAATTGAGTGTTTTGGAGTATGTGTGGTCATTGAGCTTCATACACGGGACAACCTGCTCTGATACTATGAAGAATAACACAATTACTTATAAGTACATACAATATCACTCTCCTTTCAATTTGTGCCATTGATATTCTCAACATGTACTTACATCAATTAATTTCAAAGTCAAAAATGATAATACCTTTTCGTTCTATTTTGTCGCTCTTCATTACATCTTAAAATATTACACGATAATTAAACTGTCTATTCGATCTCAAGTCCGAAATCTTTAACTATTATCTAGGTTAAATTTAGTTTTGTAACTTATATGTCTACAAATTTTAATGAGTATCTCTAATAATTTATTTGTTTTGATAATGTAGACACGTCTATGTTAAGCTAAAGGACGTAAGGACTTTCAACATGATGAATTTATTCATTTATGTTTTATGAAAAAAAAGAAAAGCATGATGTTACTTAGACAAAGACTCCTAATGCGATTGAAACTTTCCACCCTATTCGTTTCATATCTGCAGAAATATTTTAAACAATAAATTTTTTATTTCCCAATTTTAAATTAATAACGGAAGGTGACCAAATTTTTATACCACAATCACCTTTCCCAACCTCCAAAAATGTTTTTCCAATCATTAGTTTAAAACTAACCACGACAATTGACTCGGTATAAAAGTGTGAACAACAGCTTTTTAAAAGGAAAAACATGAGGTGTGGGTTTGATATTTTGTAAGTCGGGAATCTGCTTGATCGTGATCACATGTACGGTGCAATTCCCAACTTGTCTTATTCAAACTCAGAAGAGATAGATAATCGTGGTTCACCAGTTGTTTTTTTTTTTTTTTCCAAATAGAGTAAATTGTAGCAATGGTCTCTTAACTTTAACTCAATTGGAGCAATGATCACTCAACTAAAAATCCATTATCATTGATCCCTCAACTCATCAAAACATGCAGCTATGATTCCTTAACTAAAAATATGTTACCACCATTGGTCCCTCAACTTTAATCTAACTGGAGAAATGGTCCCTCAACTTGTAGCAATGGTCATTCCAACATAACTCATTTTGACAAAATTCTGACAAAGTTGACGAAAAAGACCATAGTTACACGTTTTGATGAGTTAACTGTTGAGATATCCCAATTGTAGCAATGGTCCTTCCAACATAACTTATTTTAACAAAATTTTGACTAAGTTGACGAAAATGACAATAGTTACACATTTTGATGAGTTGAGGGACCAATAGTAATAGCTTTTTAATTGAGGGACCATTACTCCAATTTGATTAAAGTTGATAGACCATTGCTACAATTTATTCTTTCAAATAATAATAATAATAATAATAATAATTTTTGAAAACTAATGTTTAATCTATGATATAAATTAAACCTATTGCTATTGGCATATTGGTAAGTACCTAAAAGTCAGTAAATCCTGAATTACAAGATTGACAATGGTAAAACAACCAAATTAATATGGAAAATAAGTTTCGATTCAGGTTTATCTAAACCGTTGGATCACGAAGTCACGTCTATAAAATTTCATGAGATATTATATTCACACACCCCAAATTACTTCATCCACACCTTTTTACTTTTTTAATATTTTCTACACACCACTAACACTTGATAGAAAAATATTAAAAAATTTAAAGGGTGTGAGAGAAGTAAATTGGGATGTGTGAATATAATCTTCCAATTTCATAACGGTGCACTACAAGGTAAGAATATCAAATAATAAATGAACAAATATATAATAAATTATAGGGGAAACTTGATATAAGTCCAATTTTTTAAGTCAATAGTAGGAATAATCCAATTTATTAAAATAAGTCCAATTCCTTAAATTTAATTATTTAATTATCATTAATTATCTCTTCAATGAAAACAATTATTGTAAAAATCAAATTTCTTCCTAATTATCTCTTTGAATATTTCTTTGTATTTTATTTTTTTTGTTATTTCTTGTTCTTCCTCTGCTTTATCCTATTTATATATTTTATTTTAATTTTTATAATCAACCTATATTACAGGTTAATTGTCTTTATCTACCTATATGACATATTTTTTTTCATAATCAACCTGTCACAGATTAATGTGTCTTGCTTGTAGGTATATTATGTTTTTTCTACCTTTTAGTTAGGTTTCATATCTCACTTATAGGTATAATATACATTCATAAATTTGCTAATTGAGTTAGGTAGAATGTTTTGCAGATACATTTATGTTAGTATATGACACACCTCGACCGAGATCAAGGCATGCTGGCCGTCACGTAAGAGTGACGTAGCCATGTGCACTAGGGGTGGGTTCGGTTTAATTCGGTTCGGTTTTTTTCCAAAACCGAAACCGAACCGAAATTTCGGTTCGGTTCGGTTCGGTTCAATTTTTTTTCGGTTTTTTTCGGTTCGGTTTTTTTTCGGTTCGGTTTTTTTCGGTTCGGTTTCGGTTTTTTTTTCAAAAAATGAAAAATTTTGAAATCTTAAATTTTAACATATACAACACAATCATAACATAAATATTCCGACTAGATTTAAAGATAATGAAAATAAACATTTAAAGTTCAACTAGAATTATAACATAAATGTTTTTTTAAAATATTTTGGGTTTAAAGTTTAACTGTAAATAGATTTCTTTTTAGACGATGATGATGGAGTACGACCTTATTCATTCCTCTCTTTCTCTCAATCTATCTCTCTCTCTCTATATACATGTATTCTTCATTAGCAATAAGATAAACATTCTATAATATACTATTTATTTTGATTATTGTCTAGGTAACAATTTTTTATATTTTCTTTATCTTTATGGTCCAAATTTTTTTTTATCCATATATGTGGTTACATAATATAATTTTTACATTCTGTGTTTAGCTTCTACCACCAGCAAATTTTGAAGAGGTGTTCATCAATATTTTTGAATTACTTTTCAAAATTGTTAGGCCACGGAATCTACTATACTTGGCCATAGGTGAGAAAGTTTGAATTTTGTTTTTGATCTCGTAGTGTTTAATAAACTCATGAGACTTTTATACGCTGTTTGCTTTCCCTAATCAACTGCAGTGCAGTTGAGATATGTGTTCTTATATATGTGTTGCACTTAATGATATAAACTAGAAATATTGCATGTAATAGTATAAGTTCTAATTTTTGTTGTAGATGGAGAAGCTGAGAAGACAAATTGAATTGGAAAGCAAACAAGTTCTACCAAAGCAGCAGTCCAAGTATCATATTCTAATATAATAAAATCAAATAATTAAATAAATAAAATTAAAAAAATATTAATTTAATTATTTCGGTTCGGTTCGGTTTGATTCGGTTTCTAGACCACCAAAACCGAACCAAACCAAAAGAGTTCGGTTCGGTTCGGTTTTTTCAATTCGGTTCGGTTTTTTCGTTCGGTTCGGTTTTTTCGGTTTCGGTTCGGTTCGGTTTTCGGTTTTTTTCGGTTTTCGGTTTTTTGAACCCACCCCTAATGTGCACAGTGCGGAAGCAATAGTGATAAGAAATATACGAATAATTAAAAACCAAATTACTAGAGTGCACTACTAAACAAGAAGTGATAGGAGTTAGTTACAAAAGTAAACACTCATAATCAGAGCATAATAAGTCTAGGTGCAGTCCAGTAGGACAAGTACTAGTTATACAGTACCAGGAATGTCCTACTATTATTTAGATAGGTCAGAACTGCCAACGTCCTCAAGCCACCAACAGCAAGCTTATTTAAAACCTAGAGGGGTGCAAAACAGAAAACATGAGTGGGCAAAAACAAATGTTTTACAAAACCATTTCATTTAACAACATATCTAACCCCTCGCTGTAAAACATGTATAATTTTTCCCAAAATCAAGATATAAGCATATACATAAATATATATGAAATCATATCAATTCAATTCATACTTCACATAATCATTTTCATATGTATGCCATGCTAAGATATAATAGAGTAAGCAATTCAGGTAAGAATAATTTCATAGAAATATAACATGTGAGCCGGAACCCCTATGGTAGTCTGTACGGCTGAATTCATAGCTCAAAAGTCACTATAGCCGGAGTCACTACTATGACCTATACGACAATATACTGCACAAGAGTCGGAACCAAACAAAAAGGTCTATACGACAATAATGGGTGTAATACAATCATGTTCAATAGTACTCTCACATAATAGCTGGGCGATAAATCGCTAGTCACCTACGAGTCGGAACCATAAATAAGGTATGTACGACAAGACTGTGCACCTAAATTGGATCCAATATGAGCATATGGTGCGGGAGGTGACATAATAAACAAGCTTGTGCCATATCTATGGCTAAATCACAATCACCCTAAGTGCAGTTTTATGAGCTCAACATTATTCAATCACATATCGCATCATCGATGATTCAAATAACCAAACACAACTTACCTGAGCTTACCTGCGCGTCCACAGCACCACATTTATATATATAAAGCATCACATACCAATTCATGTATGAATTATAAACTTATATGCATGACATTTATGGCATACTAGTATTTAAACACATATTTCTGGGAAAATATCAAGTATATATATATATATATATATATATTGAAAACCAAAAGCCCACTCACTGATAAGTCAAAGGGTCGTAGCCCCTGAGTCGCCCTTGGATACGCTCGTCCTCGGAATAAGTCTCACATATATGCGAATTAACTATAAAAACGTTATTTTAAAGCACATAGGCAAAACTAGCTAATAACTTCTCATACATAGCTCAAAATGGGTATATGAATATACCACAGTGACCTACACAACATCAGGATCATTCCCAAATTTTTAGAAATTTTTTTGGAAGCTTCACGCGCCTCCACGCGCCGGCGAGTGCACGGCAAGACGCGCTGCCACGCGCAGGGAATCCTGACGGATTCCCTAACTGCCGTTAGGAATATTCCCCGGAATATTCCGTTAAAACCCAACGGTAACCGTTAACCCTAACTGACGGCGTTTTCCGTCAAAACTGACGGAATATTCCCCTTTCTTCTCTGGTGAGTCGCCGGTTTCTGGGTAAAACTTTAAAACCACTATTCTCCTTCGTTTCTTCACCATTTTTCACGAAATTGGTACCAAAATGAAGCTAATGACATGAAGAATCACGTTATACAAGTTTCAAGGCTTAAATTCTACTAGATTTTCCCCGAGAAAGGTCGATAGCTCGGCTTACCTAGAAACACGTCGATCTCAGTCCTCCGACGTCCAAATCCTTCCAACGAAGTACCCCGAGACTCGTAAGGACCTCCTTAAGCTTCTTATGTCCTTAGAATTCCCTGAAACACAAGGTTTTACGTGTACATGAACAGTGCACAAAATCGCGGTTAGGGTTTCTCAGGTTTTCGAAGCATTCACGTCCAAACAAGGGTACCAATATACTTAGGAGGTTACAATGAGCAAGAACCTTACCTTTAAAGCTTCGATCCGTGCCTGAAAGGGGGGTTCGAAGCTTGTCCGTACGAAAGAGGGAAGAGATAGTCCGAGAGATGAGAGAGAGGGCACAGGAAAAAGAGAGAAGGTAGGTGGGTATGTGTGGTCCAAAAGCCACCAATCACAACTAAGAGAACACTTAGTTCTAATTGGGTCCAATAATAAAGGAATATAGCTAATTGGTCCACACTCTTAAGTCTAAACCACAACATCCATAATAATTCTCAACGTCCAAGGGTATTTAGGTAATTTCACGCCGTCGATAAATAAATAGTACACAACTCCGGGACGGGCTGTGACAGTATATTAGTTTTTTTGTTATAAGATATTAATTAGATATTTTGGAGTTGGAAAATGCATAATATTAAAATATTTTAATTGATTTTTAATATTTTTAGAAAACATTAAATGAGTACTGGACTCACTCCTAAAAACACTCTATGATTTTGGACTTGGATCTAAAAACCCCTAAATTATAAGCCCAAACGTCTTAATTCAACATACATATTGGTTTGTCCAATATGTCGTTGATTACTTGTTTTTTGTTAGTCCTATTGCAGTGGATTACGAGGCAAGAATATCAATCGTAAAACAACAAATATAGGATAAGTAGTAAGCTCAAATGTCTTTGTTTTGTACATGAATTTATTTCATATATAATGAAATAAGAATATCACTAGTAAATAACTACGGGGTGTGCTATCCACACACCTCATTTTACTTCTCACACACCCCTTGATAATTTCTATCCGTTGATCTTCTTCAATTCATCAAATCCGACGGCCGAAAATTAAAAAGGTATGTGAGAAGTAAAATGAGATGTGTAAATATCACACCCCAATAACTAATATAATATAAGTAGTAAGTTCAAACGTCTTTCTTTTGCGCTTGAATCTGTCTCGTATGTATATATTGTCAGTAATCACATGTGCAAACACTATCACGAAAATAAATCACGAGATATAAATATCAATAGTAAAACAACAAATATAAAATAAGCAGTAAGCTCAAACGTCTTCCTCTCACGTCTTATCTCATATAATAATAATAAAACAATATATGTAGATTATTAGAAAGCTCAAACATTTTCCTTTCGAAAGCTCAATCATTTCTATCGTGTTTTTACCTTTGGACCAAGAAATTAAAAGCTGTTACTAACTAAACTTACCATAATTAATTACATGAGATAATTGTAAATATAAATAGATTAGCTTTAAGTCCTTTAATTATAAACAAAATGAATAATTTTTTGTTAAAAACGATCTATTATTAGACCAAAACGCAAATAAGTATAATAAGCTTGTTTTTGTAAATTGGGAATATAACCAAAATTTGAACATCATATAAAAATATAGCCACACTTTTTAAGTTTTTGATATTAATAACTAAAAGTTGATTAAAAAAAAAGGGAGTTTTAACAAAACACTCCCGGTACTGTTCACTTTTAACGAAAAAACCACATTTATACATTTCCCTGGTACTATTCATTATACCTTTAAAAATGGTTTTTCATTAAAAGGGAAGTTTTTTTGGATTTTTCGTTAGTTTTCCTTGAAAAAAAAGTTTTAATATACCCTCAAAGTTCAAAATGGATAAATCGAAAGTTGATATGAAGTCGCCACTTGCAATTATCATTTACACATCTAATTTCCAAACGATCCTTAGTCGATCTATCCACTTTGAATTCATAATTCTTCCTTATTGCAATCATACCTAATAATTGCAAGTGACAATTTCGTGTATTAGTACTTTTAAAATTATATCAGTAATTTCATATCAATTTTTAATTATAATTAGGCTAAATTGGATTAATGGTCCATGTGATGAGAGGGTAATCGGAAGATAGCCTCGTGGTGAAAAAATTCGGATTTAAGCCCAAAATTAACATTCTCCTCATCTGTCTGTTAACCCATTCAACCTTCATAACCAAAAGAAAAAACTCATTCATCCAAGGCTATGAATTCGTTGATCCATGCTTCGATTCCTTTCAAATACTGAAAAACAAAATATTGGGTTGTGAAAACTGACTTACATGTTGAGAATGGTGTGGTTGGAGCCTCTCTTGTAACATCTCACATCGCCCAGGGGAGTGATCCTTAGATATATATTTTCATCTCTACCTAGCACGAGGCCTATTGGGAGCTCACTGGCTTCGGGTTCCATAGGAACTCCGAAGTTAAGCGAGAAGGAGGCCATATCACTCTCCGGATGGGTGACCCACTGAGAAGTTGCTCGTGAGTTCCAAAAAACAAAACCGTGAGGGAATGGTAAGCCCAAAGCGGACAATATAGTGCTACGGTGGTGGAACGAGCCCGGGATGTGGTAGACCTGGGCCGGGATGTGACAAATGGTATCAGAGCCAATCCCTGGCCGGAAGTGTGCAGACGAGGACGTCAGGCCCCTAAGGGGGGTGGATTGTAACATCCCACATCGCCCAATGGAGTGATCCTTAAATGTATATTCCCATCTCTACATAGCACGAGGCATTTTGGGAGCTCACTGACTTCGGGTTCCGTAGAAACTCCGAAGTTAAGCAAGAAGGAGGCCAGAGCACTCTCAGGATGGGTGACCCACTGAGAAGTTGCTCGTGAGTTCCCAAAAACAAAACCGTGAGAGAATGGTAAGCCCAAAGCGGACAATATCGTGCTACGGTGGTGGAACGGGCCCGGGATGTGGTGGACCCGGGCCGGGATGTGAGACATCTCTGCAATAAAAGAAGCTTCAGGATTTGTAAAAATAAGAAAGAACCGCAATTTGGGGGGTAAATATAAACTTACTCAAACTTTACAAAATCTAAAGTTTAATAAATTACAAGGGATTGGAGCCAAAAGCTTGAAACTTCACAATCCAGATCAAATCTCAGCCGCATATGCCACCTAAGAGTGAAAACAATCTCATTTTTTTGGTTTTACCGTAAAGAAAGCTCATTTTTTTCTTCTGGGTATCATACTCAGAGAACGAGCTGAAATTTAAAAACTCGCTCTGATTGAATTAACCCAAAGAACACAAAAAGTGACATTGCTTTGGACCAGAAAATTTAAAATCCAATGATGATCTTTCACGTTTATACATTTTGTATTTAACAATTTTATTATGTTTTTGTTTTTATTTTTTATTTTTTGCTAGTCTCACCCAAAGAGTCAAGGTGTTCGCAAAGAGACATTTGCAGACTACGAAGATTTGATGATTGTTTTTTGTGATGGAACAACTAAAGGAAATAACTCAATTAGATTGGGCGATGATACTGATGCCACAACATATAGAGTTGAAGAAAGTAGGCCAATCAATGTTAGCTTGTGCAGGGTTGCACAACTTTCTTTGCAAGGAGTGTCGTTCTGATGAATTTCCAATTGAACTAGAAGACGATGAATCTGAAGATGAAGAAAATTATGATGAACTAGGTAATCAAACTCAAGAGCAACAATGACAAATTGCTAATGCATGGAGAGCTGGCATAGCTACAAATATGTGGATAGATGATGTGAGTGATAGCATTCAAAGATGAGAAATAGATAATTAATTATTTTTACGAATTGGAGTATGCAATTTGTGTTTTTAAAAACTTTGATAGCTAGTTTATTTTGTAAGCCTTAACTTTCAAGATTTTGGATGCCAATGTTAATTTCACTTTGATAGCTACTTGAAAACATTGTGATTTGGGTCCTAAGGCCAATTGTTGAGATTAATAGAATAAAATTGATTTTGGCTTGTAAAGGGAAGGAAATTGTTGATCAAATTCTCTGAAATTCTCTAACCCTATGTAAAGAATTCTCTTACAATTCACGTGAATTCTCTTAAAGTTATAATTAATTCACTCAAAATCTATGGGAATTCATTTTTTTTTTCTCTCAAACTCTCTCAAATTTCATAGATTTAAATTTCCTGAAACTCTCTCAAAATCCTAATTGAATACACCCTCCGAAATCTTTGGGGGAAGGGTAGGATTGTTAATTTTGGGTTAATAGAGAGTTCACATAAATGTTAATTTTGGACTTAAATCATAACGGAGTTCAGAGTCTAAATCCGAATTTTTCTATCACGGGGCTATCTTCCGATTATCCTCTCACCATGGGGATTATTAATCCAATTTAACCTTATAATTAATACAACTTAAAAGCGTGACTTTAATTCTACATGGAATCTTAATTTTTAATTATTTTCAAATTTCCCATTCTTTTACATGTGCTTCTCATTTGTCAAACATACATACACAAGAATCTCTGCCGACTACTTCTCAAACCCTGAAACCGAAAGCTTCAACCACGGTTCAAAATTAACCCCAAATCGGAGCTTTTAACCACGGTTCACTCGTGCTGTTAGGATTTAGGAGGAAGAGAGTCCAACAACAAAGAAAACAGAAGACAAACGTTACAAAACCCAGTTTCTAATTCTCTCTCTCTCTCTCTCTCTCTCTCTCTCTCTCTAACCACCACACTTTTGCTTTTACACAAACCAAAGGCCGAACCTTTTTTTATGGTATTTTTTCTGGGCTGTCGTTATTGTTCGTGACATCGCTGCCTGTTTGGTTTCCGGGAAAATTTTTGTTTTTTCTCACTTTCCGGGAATGGTTGCTGTGCCCAACACTCTTCTTTCTTCGCTGCCTTGCGCAATCATCTCCTCATGATCTCATTTGTTTTGCCGAAGCTGGTGTGTGTAATTTTTTCCTAACCCTTTGTGTTTTCTGGATTTATTTTGTTGTATTTTTTCTGGGTTTTGGTTTTTCTTAGAATTATCGGCTTTTGAGATCTGAAATTGTAGTCCTGGTGGGAGTGTTTGATTTGGTTGAATGTATAAAGTTTTTGTTTTAGTAAAAAAAGTTGGGATTTTTCATTTTTTAGGGGGTATTTGGGGCTGAGATTTGATCTGGGGTTTGAAATTTTTAGCTCAATTTTTGTAGGGTGGTTGATTTTTCTGGATTTTGGAGATGAAGATTGAGATGGGTTTAGGAGGAGGGGTTTGGGATGATGAAGATAAAGCCATGGTTGCTGCAGTTTTAGGAACCAGAGCTTTCGATTACTTGATTTCGAGCGCGGTTTCCTCGAATGAGAATTCATGTATGGGTATAGGGACTGATGAGAATTTGCACAACAAGCTCTCGGATCTCGTGGAGCGTCCGAATGCATCGAATTTTAGCTGGAATTATGCCATTTTCTGGCAGATTTCTAGGTCCAAGTCTGGGGATTGGGTTTTGTGTTGGGGTGATGGTTCTTGTAGAGAGCCTAAGGAAGGTGAAGAGTCCGAAACCAGGAGGATTCTCGGTCTTAGGCTTGAGGATGGGACCCAGCAGAGGATGAGGAAGATAGTGCTGCAAAAGTTACACAATTTGTTTGGGAGCTCAGATGAGTATAATGGTGCTCTTGGATTAGACCGGGTCACCGATATGGAGATGTTCTTGCTTGCGTCCATGTATTTTTCGTTTCCAAGAGGAGAGGAGGGTCCTGGCAAGTGCTTTGCATCTGGGGAGCATGTCTGGCTCTTGGACTTGTTGAAATCAGGGTCGGAGTATTGCGTTCGATCGTTTCTTGCTAAGTCTGCTGGAATTCAGACCATTGTTTTAGTCCCAACAGATGTTGGTGTAGTTGAATTGGGTTCAGTGAGATGCATAGGGGAGCGTTTAGAGTTGTTGCAGTCCATAAGGTCACTGTTCTCTACACAGTCCTCGCACATGAGGGCTAAGCCAGTGGCAGGTGTGCCGATGATTGGAAGGAGGAGAGATGAAAATGTCCAACTAACGAATCTGAGCCCTGTGGAGAGAGGGGAAGTAGTTCCCAAGATTTTCGGGCATGATTTGAACTCAGGAAACTCAGTTCGGCCTCGTTATAGAGAAAAACTTGCTGTTAGAAAGTTGGAGGAGAGGCCCTGGGATGTGTACTCAAATGGGAATAGGATTGCATTTTCAAGCCCTCCAAATGGTATTCATGGTTCAAGTTGGCCGCACATTCATGATGTGAAACAGGGGAGCCCAACTGAGATGTATGCTTCTCAAAGTCCGGTGAATAATTTACAGGAGCTTGTCAATGGGGTCAGGGATGATTTTCGTCATAACCAATATCAACCACAGAAGCAGGTGCCGATGCAAATCGACTTTTCAGGGGCCACTTCAAGGCCTTCTGTGGCTCCCCGGCCCATTGGTGTGGATTCTGAAAATTCAGATGCTGAAGCTCCATGCAAGGAAGACCAGCCAGGCACAGCCGATGAAAGGAGGCCACGGAAAAGGGGTAGGAAGCCTGCAAATGGAAGAGAAGAACCGCTCAATCATGTGGAGGCAGAGAGGCAGCGGCGGGAGAAGCTAAACCAGCGGTTTTATGCTTTAAGAGCTGTTGTGCCCAATATATCCAAGATGGACAAAGCATCCTTGTTGGGAGATGCCATTGCTTACATCAACGAGCTCCAGGCGAAGCTTAAAGTCATGGAAGCAGAGAGGGAGAATCTCGGGGGCACTTCAAGAGATGCTTCAGCCTTGGGGGCTAGCTCAGGAATGGAAATTCAGAACCAGGCACCTGATGTGGATATTCAAGCTGTTAATGACGAGGTTATTGTAAGGGTGAGCTGCCCTTTGGATTCACACCCTGCATCAAGAGTCATCGAAGCATTCAAAGAAGCACAGATCACGGTTGTTGAGTCAAAACTTGCATCAGCAGACGACACTGTGCTCCATACATTTGTTGTCAAGTCTCGAGGATCGGAGCGGTTGACGAAGGAGAAGTTGATTGCAGCATTTTCCCGGGAATCCAACTCATTACATTCATTGTCATCAGTCGGGTAGTGCGAGCACTGCAGTTAACATAGTCCATAGGTATAGTACTGAAAGAACCCATTTAAAAGTTTCTTCAGATGTTTTTGGTATACAGCAGGGAATCCGAAAAGGAATAGCATTGCTAGCTAGAATTAGAGACAAATAACTACTTCATGACCAAGTAGGGGAGCAAAATCTCTGTGATTATTTTATAGCATACATAGTTTGTGATAAGTATTCTTGCAAGGTCGATTACATTTGTAAGTTCAACCGACCCTCAAATTGTTGGTTATGAAGAAACTGATAGATTTATTTTGTTTCTTAAATCTTAGTTTCATTGTTTTCTCTCCATTCGCTTTCTTACCATCCATCATCACTACTGTTTTTTTTACTGGATGATATCGTCGATATAAATATGTATATGTAGTATATTCTTCTGTTGTCAGAGGAGGATTAGATGAATTCTTACCCAGATTCGACATTTGAATTCAGTTATCTTGTTAAGGCTTTTGGCCCTCTCCTTCATTTTCCTTTCCTTTTTGAATTGTGAATCGATACGATGAATAACTGTGATAGAAAGTTTTGAGGGCTTCTCCATAAAATTCTTGGTTGAATGCATCTGAAACTTAGAACTAGTTTATTTTCTTCTTGCTCTTCTTCCAAATTTTGGGTTCCCTTGTTATCTCTGTGGGGATTGTAACCATGGTATAAAATATCGATGATATCGGAAATATCGGTAGTCCAAAAACATGGAAATTTCGGGATATTATTGATATCGATAAAAATTGAATAAAAATCACGGAAATTGTAAGAAAAATTTGGAAAATTTTATTGAAACTTTGGAGAATGTTTATTTAGTCAATTATTTATTAGTTTATCAAAAAAAATTAGAATGAAATGCATTACATGATGAATTTAACTTATTTAAGTTGATTATACAGCGAGCTGGCAAACATTGTGAGGGTAAAAAATATGTAGTAATTAATGAAAAAAAGATTAAACACACCATAATCATTTATATATAATGATTTACTACAATATTTTACATTTTATACATTGCATGGTAAGATACATGAGTGATTTAGTACCACATAAAGTTCCTATGAGGTTCAAAATTTTCACTATCTTCATCATCTCTATGTGTAGAGTAAGTTTATTGTGAAGAGTATTCATCAAATGATAAATCCCCAAAATAGTTTTGCATGTAATTGTTAACATGTCACTCATATAAATATAAATATTTTAGTATATTATCACTAAAACATAAGTGATATATGGTGGTTACAGTGTTGGAGGAGTAAAATGGGAGGGGTTCAAATCTCCTTTGTGTTTTTTTTTCCTCCCTTTTTTCCCTTTTTGCGAAATTATCGACATCGATATTTTCCGATATTATCGTCGATATTTGTACGATATGTACATGGATATGTTCTGAAATATCTGTGATTCGAAAAAACCGAAATATCCTCAATATTTCGTCGATATTTCAGACTATGATTGTAACCCATTATCTACCCCCTCTCAGTATCTCTCACGAGATATTATCGTCGATATTTGTATATGTACATGGATATGTTCTGAAATATCCGTGATTCGAAAAAACCGAAATATCCTCAATATTTCGTCGATATTATCGATATTTCAGACTATGATTGTAACCCATTATCTACCCCCTCTCAGTATCTCTCACATCTCGTGATGAGTTGACAAATAACCTGATTTGAGAGATACAGAAAGGGAGATAAATATCCGGTTACACCTCAGATTTTTGCCGTTTCCTCGAGGGCGGGGTTGATTTTTGGAGATTTTTCAACAGGAAAAAAAAATAGACGCATGTTCCCTAGTGCCATGTAATTGCCAATTTTTCAATATGGAGAAAAAAGTCGTCAAATTAGAAATATCAATTGGTGGGGATGTGACAATACGTGGGACGTCTTATGGTTCAGGGACAAGAGCAGAGGTCGACTTTTGGTATGCAGATGTTTCGTGCTCGTCGCATAATTGAGGTAACATGCATTGGTGTGGTGCCTTCACAGCCCTTGTCCACATTTTCCTTGTTTGTTCCTGCAATTGTAACTGCTGTCACGGGTAGGGTACCTCAACATGCTTTTCACAAGGTGCAGCTACTCACAACTGTTTTTGTACTTATTTTCAGCTTTTTATTTATGTAGTTTTTAATATCTGGCCGACCAACGTTGGGAGAATGGTGCGCCAATTTGAACACAGAATTTCCGGTGCAGAGATGAACCCTAGCTCGCGCTTAAGCCGCTTTTAGTTTGGTTGTTGTGATGACAGTCGTTTTGATTTGTATTTCGCAAATTGAAACTACTGGATGCAACTGCATTAACCAAATGTAGCAACATTCTTAGATTTAGTTTCTCATCTTTTTCTCACTTTCCTTGGTGGGGATTTTTTAGTATGCTTCTGAGTTTATTATACACTGAGATTTTTTATTGGTAAACCTTGATTTAGAATCCAATATCAAAGATTTTAACTGCTAAATACATCGAAACATGATAGAATTCTGATGTCGGCAAGTCGAAGTGAGATTTGCATAAATGCACATGAAAATGAGCAAAGGAATAGATCCTGTCCTCCAAATTTAGGCCATCCCTTTTCACACTTCTACTTTCTATAAAGAAATTGAGGTGTCTAAAACTTTACCATAAAAGAATTTGAGGAGAAAAAAAGCAAGAAAATTGAGGCCAAGGATCCAACAAATCAGCGTACATAATTAGCAAAAAAACTTATAAGAGTAAAAGAATAAAAGTCAATTGGGCCTCAAGAGTAATAGAGGAATGTGGTCCAAATGGTACCTGAATTCTACAATTGGCTTGACCAGTGACCAGTGAAGCAGATTTTGACCGAAGGCAGGTGCTCCGTGTGTGCTGAAAAAAAGGCCAAGGACTATGAAGAGTTAAAAGAAAACTTAGAGAGAAAAAGCAATGACAATGACATCAAGGGGAATTTTTTGTGTGAAGTAGTTTGTGTAGGGACAGGCTTATGCATGCAACTCCCTTATGTATCACTCACATCACGTGATGAGGACCGGGGGAGGGGAGTTGCATGAACTTGTGAAAACTTACGTGAAACGATTCATACAACTTATCTATCTATCGATCTTATAATGTCGAAGTTGCACTGATCTTCTCGCTATTACTCTCTATCGCTATCATCACGTGAGTAGAAAGAACGATTAGGAGTTTCAGAAACCCGTAAATGGCAAGTTTTCCTCCTAATTATGTGGTTCCACTTGACAAAAACAAATGGAACCTTACTCAATTCCATCATATGTGTCCTGGATAGTCGTAGATTATATTCACATGAGAACTTTGTAGCTTGAATTCAATAGTCAAATGCATGCATGCCTACCACTGGTCCACAAGGCGATTGGTTGAGAGGAATAAAGAAAGGGCTACCAAATATTTCAGAGATATTGAAGATTTTGACTGATTTCATCCAGACTTTTACTTGGCAACTAAGTTGATACTTGACAAGCAAGTTTCATTCTTTAACTTATCTGCCCCGTTAGCGTGTTTGAACTGTTTCCACAGTCTGAAAAATAAAAAAATATCATTATCTTGATGCTAATTATACTTAAAATACTAAACACTTAAATACAAAATGGAAAATACCAATTTTCTTTCAAACTAAACAAGGATAAAATTGACCCCAAAAAAATACGCATTTTGAGTTCTCTCATAAGGAGGACACATTAGCATCTCGTGCGATGCTATAATCTCGTGCGATACTATAATGTTGTATTATTGATAGGTCGAAACATCATTATAACAAACATCACGATAATAGTATACACGAACCATAGAAATTACTCTCTTTGGTAAGAGTTACGACCTTATTAAGATTAGAATAGGCCGAGCTTTCGAATTTCAAAGAGTTGGTCAAGTAGAAAGCGACAAAAGTTTGGAACCATGAAGAGAATGTTCGAACGACCATTACATTTTCTAAACTCAACTGACCACCCATGAAGAAGCTATGAGCCTGTAAAATGCTTTGGGCCCAACTATAAGATTAGAAGCTATGGGCCTATAAAATGCTTTGGGACTGCCTGTGGCGTCCCTTTCCTTACCCGACCCTAAACCTTTTGGCCCTAAGAGTAAAATTGGCCAGGCCGGACTGACCCTTTATGAAATATGTAAAGCCCAAGTTTAGCTGAAGGCCCGATTCAACTCGGGCCTATGAGGCCGACCCATGGCTCAATATGCAGTCTAGGCCCTACCCATTTTGAAAATGGTCAAACAAAGTCTGGCCCAATCATAGGGTAGGGCCCATAAACATTCGGAGACAAATGTTGCAATTAGTTATGACATGATTAAAGGAGTTGAAAATAAACTTATATTTGGAGATTTTTTTATTTTTTAACAAACGATATTATCTATATTAAGGATATTTTTTTGGGGGGGGGGATAGTCTCACAATGGGCTAGTAATAATATGATTCATATTCGTTTTTGGCGATAATCGAACCTAAAACCTCTCACTTACAAGTGAAGAGGATTATCACTAAACCGTAGTACTAAGTGACTATATTCGGAGATTCTTGAATAGGCCAAAATTTTAAACTACACAATGGGAGACAACACTGCGAGTTGAAATACCGTAACAAACGCTGGAACGACAAGTAAAATAAAAGATGGCTAAATTGTGAAAACAGAGTTTTAAGGGAAACAATAAAAGCATTGTGGGAACAATTGTGATGCAATTAAGTGTTCTATCATTGTCTTATACTTATTTTGATTTTAGAATCTCATTTATTACAGAGCTTTATTTTGATTTTAGAATCTCATTTATTACAGAGCTTTTAAGTTTTGCTCGCGCGTTTAAACTCCATCAAAACTCAAAAGTTAATTAATGATACTTGTTCGAAGCAAACCCTCCTAACCACACTTATTCTCACATTAATAAGCTCTAATGATCACTAAATTCCCAGGAGGATCCTCGCCAGATCCTCTTATGATCCTCCAATTACATTCGTTCATCGTATATCGCGAGGATCCTCTCTCACTAATTTCATTGATTTGAGCGTTTTAATCTCTGACATGATCTTGCAGCAATGGATGCGTTGATTTTTCTGGATCAGTCTGTCTCTGTTAGCATTGTTTACAGACCTTTGTCTGCAAGTATTTTTTCTTTAAAATAATGCTCTTCGTCTTTATGAATATTGTGTGTGTTGCTTTTCATGAATACTAAACCCTAAACTATTTTTTGAAAGCACCAAACCCTAAACTGTTCTCCTAAAAAAACATAAAATAAAATAAAAATAAAAAAAGCCAAATGTTGAAGGAAATTTGAAAATATATAAATTGTGGGAGGAAGTACAAAATTCACAACGTACTTATATGACAGAGAGCCGCTCTCAGTCAGCTTCTACGCCGCCGGCATGTATAAACCGAACCACCAGGTTATATCTCTGCCACATTTTGTTTCTCTTATTTCCCATTTCTCCACTGCTTTCACTCTTGAAGCTTGCTGCAGCACAAACTCTCCATTTTTACTGTGAACTGAAGTAAAAGATGTAGTTTTTGGATTTTTAATTGCCCAGAATGTTTCACTATAATTTTAAGCTATAAATTGGTCTCGGGTAGAAAAGTTTTCTGGGTATTTGCCAGTTTGAAACATAAATGTGCATAGAGTTCCAAATTTTGGGATTGAGTAATGCTTAATTGTACCATCATTCTGATAGAGAGAGGGTCCGCCAACGCATATGTAGGTCCCTTCTTGATCAGAGAACTGGTACAACTAGATGGTAAGAGTAACATTTTTGTTTGGGATTCGTTTATTTGACTGATTTTGTTATCTTTTGGAAAATGTAAGGTGATTTATTTACATGGTGTGTAAACCCAGATAAAATTTGGAATGTAATAGCAGAAATATTGCCTGATTGCATGGGTTTTGGTTTAAATATATAAAAAAATAATTGGAATATTGGTGAGCAAATGGAAGGTGAATATGTCACCGTCTAATGGTCAGATATGATATTCTCTCTTTTTGGTTGCATATATGACCGTTAAATGGTAAATGTATTAAATAAATGCCAAATCCGAAAGGTAGCATAGTGTAAGAATGTGGCAATGTAATGTGAATTTGTGATATGTAAAGTTGTGTGTATATATATATATGTGTTACTGATCCTTGAGTTTGAGTCGTCGTTGGATATGCACAAGTGATTGCTGCAAACGTCTGCTATATGGTCAGCAAATGGAAGGTAAATATATACATTCACCATCTAACGGTCAAATATGGTTAGATATGATACTCTCTCGTTTTGGTTGCATATATGACCGTTAGATGGTAAATGTATTAAACAAATGCCAAGTTTGGAAGGTAGCATGGTGTAAGAATGTGGCATTGTAATGTGAATTTGTGATATGTAAAGTTGTGTACTTATTTACTGATCCTCGAGTTTGAGTCGTTGTTGGAAAAGCACAAATGATTGCTGCAAACTTCTGCTATATGCT
The DNA here is from genome assembly GCA_035220775.1 of Malus fusca. Classification (NCBI taxonomy): domain Eukaryota; kingdom Viridiplantae; phylum Streptophyta; class Magnoliopsida; order Rosales; family Rosaceae; genus Malus; species Malus fusca. The sequence goes on along the minus strand of CM069059.1, from coordinate 20,553,336 downwards.
GAATCGATAACAACCAATTTCTCATTAGTTCAATTTAACAAATTCTTCAGAATAATCTAGAAATCAAGCGGCACGAGGATAATATTAAGTTCCTTCAGAATGAGATAAACCGGTTAGGTGAATCTATGCTGGAATTGCAAGGTAAACCCCCTCCCTCCCCTTCTACTTATCCATCCAAATCGCATTTTGAAGTATGATGCTTTCGGGTAGGGCTATTCTTTCTTATTTTATCAAAAGGTTGAAGTTTTGTCACGTTGAGTATGTTAAACTAGCAGGACATTACTGTGTTGTACAAAATTCTTCTGTTCTTTTATGTCTAGTATGTTCTAGATATGACACTACCAAACCTCGCATGTCTTTCCAGGTAGTCTTGCTAAGCATCAGTCTGCCAATGGTATTGTAATAACAAATGAAAATGGTCCTACTGCTGAGGAGGATGACCAAATATTGCGGCACGAAAAATCTGCGGCTGGTTTATTGTGCAGGCTGAAACTGTTAGAATCACAGCATGCAACTCAGGCTTTGAATTTGGCTCTGACAAAGGATGTGCTGGGTATTGTTGGCATTGTTGCCACACTTGGCAGAGTCGACAATGACAACCTTAGCAGGTCACATTTTCTTATTATCCATTCCTTTCTCCTGGTAATATTATTAAACAGAATGTTTTCGCTGGATGATGTCAAAATTTCTTCAGATCACATTTCTTGATTGGCTTTAATGATCATCCAAATTAAAGGGTTCATGAGAACGGGTTAGAAGGTTGTGTTGTTGAGTTTATTCCTGCATATAATTTCTGATTTAAAAAAACCACTGGTCTTGTTTAGAACAGACAAATTATATGCCAAACTAGTATGTGGGGGTGCATATGAGGCCTCTTGAAGACTAATGGCCTGCTTTTATGATTAATCTTTGACCCATAAAGGCCATTATTTACAATGTTGTCTGACATGTACTTCCCTGTAACTTTGAATTAGGCTTCTCTCGGAATACTTGGGACAGCAAACTATGCTAGCAATTGTATGCAGGACAAATGAAGCTGTTATGGTTCTAGAGAAGTATGATGGGGATGGGACAATACTCACCAGCGCCGGCATACATGGTCTAGGAGCTTCTATTGGGAAGAGCATAAAAGGGCGCTTTCTGGTCATATGTCTAGATGAATTGAGGCAAGAAACCTGTTCAATGTTTTCTTTCAAGTTGCTATTACTTATTACATTGTAACCGTTGTTTGTTTTTAGTCTATATGTTGGGGGGTTTGTAGCTGATGATCCACAAAGGAAGCTTGATATTCCCAAACCACAGCTACCAAATGGGGAGTGTCCGCATGGCTTTCTTGATTATGCAGTGAACGCGATCAATCTGGATAGCAATAACTTAGTTAGTGCCACCAGCAGCGGGCATGGTCTCAGAGAGACACTATTCTATAGTCTCCTTTCTCGCCTCCAAATATACAGAACCAGAGCGGAGATGCTTCTTGCTCTCCCATGCATAAATCATGGAGCACTGTCTTTAGATGGCGGGATTATCAAAAAGAGTGGCGTGTTCATCCTGGGAAGCAGGTTAGTTTGGAATTAAAATAGAGCTCTCAAAAATTTTGTCTAATGGTAAATACTGATATTTCTTATTAAAACGTTATCTACTCTCAGTAGAGATATAGAGATCAAGTTCCTTGCAAAATCTGGAGAACCTAGTATGACTGTAAACTACGACAAAACTGAGGATATGATCAAGAAGCTGAAATTGAAGCGAACGCATGTTACCGAGGATATGCAAAGAGAACAAGAATTGTTGGACTTCGCTTAAGTCAAACTTGGCACGAAAAGTGTGATTCCGAGAATTTTCCTTTTCGCAGGTACCACCCAAAGGATCTCTTGAGAACTGTAAAATAATCCATGGGCTTCTGTCGTTGCAAATTTATCCATTTATACCACCATGATTGGTGTCCTGAACTTGCCATTATAGACTGAATGTTACTTTTTCTTGTATTGGTTATAACAGATGCATGCTGGCCAAGATGGCAGGCATCGGCAGATTGGTCGGTTTTTAGGCCACGATGGGGGCGTCAGCAGATCAGCTGGATTGTTTTCTGTGTTGATTTTCTCCGTCTGTCGCATATCGGTTGGCTTGAGCCTGTGCTGTTTTCATCCTCAAGCCATGTTTTGTTTGTGTTGTAATCTTAGAAATTTTAGCATGAAGAATAAATACGTTCAGGAAGGTCGGTATTTTTCGCCTGATTGGATGCATCTCAAACCCTCTGTACATTTTCGTAACTCCATTTTTTTGGTTGAAGCTCCAACTTTTACCTTCTTTTTCCTTCAGTATCATAAAAATCACTCGCATGACAGAAGACGAGTTCTTATTAGAGAAGCACTGTGTAAACAATGTGTGTATAAGAATTTACAACATCAAACCTAGATGAATCGCAAGCACCTGAATCGACAATCTTTTCGGAAAGGATGGTATGAATTTACAATAATTTGAAAGAGAAAGAACGTGCGGTACAAAATTACGATCGATTTCAAAGCCTTGCTCACAAGAAGAGCATGTACTCTAAAGCAGACTTGGACCTTGTATCAAATTCAACAGAACATGACCCTCAATGGCCGTCTTTGGAACCATAACACACTTTGTACTTGCCAACTCTATAAAAGGTAATAATGCTGTTAGTGAAAATGAGATGGGAGGGGAGCTCTACGGAAACTAGCTATTCCGCTGCCCTCTCAGACACGTTGAACTCCGCTTGTAGGCATAGATCCATTTCCATCGTGCTGCTTCTCATTAGCTTCCTGTCATCTGCCTTCTCAGACATGTTGACCTCCACTTGCAGGCAAAGATCCATTTCCCTCGTGCTTCTTATCATTAGCTTCCCAGTCATCCTTCCTGCTACGATAACGACAATGCAGAGCGATGTGCCCTTTCTTGCCACAAGCATGGCAAATAACTCTGCCATTTGTCTCCATTTCTGGCCTCTTCCATTGCATGCTTCTTGGCTTCATATCTCTTCGCCTCGGTACAGATTTCCCTGGCAGATCGCTCGTCAGGTTAAACGGTACTCTCTGGTTACCCCCAATACGGGACTCTTCTTCAACCTTCAAACGATCCATTAGCATTGAAAACTGTAGATGCTCCTCGCGCAACAACTTAATGTACACATCCTTCCAAGATGGGGGGAGTTTGGAGATGATGACACTGACATGAAATTTTTCCTCAATTGTCATCCCAGAATTTACAATGGAATCGGCAATTCTATTAAATTCCATAACTTGCTCCAAAATTGGTCTTCCTTCGAGCATCTCAAATTCGATGTACTTTTTAACTAGAGTTCTATCTGTTCCAAACTGCTCATAGAGATACATATGTTTTAGATCTTCCCACAGTTCTCTAGCAGTCATAGTTTTCTTTGAGTAAAGATAAAACAGATCATCAGATAGAGCATTTAAGATTCTGCGACGACAAACTAAATCATCATTCACCCATTTCTGTTCAGCAGCCTTTGAATGAGCAATTTCTTCACTAGTTGCTTCCAGGCCAAGCATACTGCTTGGGCGTTGCTGAAATAGCACGTATTTAACCTTTAATTGCTTCAACAGAAGCTCCATCTGTTGCGCCCAGAATGGGTAGTTTTTCCCATCATAACGGCTAGTCTCAACGGTAGCAAGTTCTTGAGGAGCAATATCATTCAATGAATTAGACGTGTCTTCAGCTTGCTTACCATGTTCAGTTTGTTTACTCTCAAGTTCAGATCTGCATTTGTATTATTAGAAGTCAGTCAACCATTTTACAGAGGCAAAATAGTTATCGAGGAGAAGCCTACAAATCCACTTGCTCAAGATAAAGCAGAATATGAGAAGAGGTTTATTAAAATGGATTTAACATTTATTCAATTTATCAACAGTTTACTCTCACCTTAACTTTGACTCCAACTTTTTAATGGCTTCCTCTATTGCAGGGACGCTCTTTTTGAACATTGCCCATTGTTCGACCGGCAAACTAATTCCTGAAAAGATATTATCAATACTCACTACCGAAACAAAAGCATTGGAAATAGAAAAAGATACAAGGCATTAATTCCAACCCAAATCTAATAGCTTTTGCAATGTGTGCACATTTGTGACGTGCAGAGAGAAGTATGGAGAATGGATTTCAACACAGAACATACGTGTGTGCGATCTAGCAAAGCAGCGGATGTTGTTAGGACAATAATCAACTCAATACTTAAAAAACTTATCTCTTATCAATAACAAGGAGACCGATGCAAATGATGAATTGTTTCAATGAGACCAGGGAAGAAATGTAAAGCAGTTTCACCGTAGCTAAATTAGATGCAACATTTGGCTGAAGGGTGGTCACCTCTGGGAGTAAGAATTTGCTTTCCATCTTTTTGATAAAAATCTCTAATTGACACGTAAGTTTTCTCTTTGAAATCGTTAATCACCACACTTCTCCTGCTGGACAGCTAATCAAACAAAAAACTTCAGATCAGAAATCGAAACAGACAGACACACGATATGATGAAAATACAAGAAAACACACAGCTCGGAATTATCTTAATCCAATGAATGTACCCACTTCAAAAACTCAATTTCTCTTGCCTGTTGGCCTGCATATTTCCATAAACCTTACCAGAATCTAGTGTTCTAAACCTAAACAAATGTTTTCAAAGATGAATCAAATGTAGATGGCGGTTAGGCCGGTAGATCACGGTAGAGTGTGAAACCCTAAACCCTATCCAATTAGAGTAGTTTAGAATATCGCCTCGTAAAAAGAGAAATGAATCAAATACTTATCAAGAAAACACTAAATTTCAATCCTTTATTCACATTTGAGAGTAAAAATCTGTAAATCCTCAAACCAACTAAGCCAAATAGTTACATTCACCTCACTTTACTAAAAACTCACCTAAATGCTAAAACTGATTAATAAAGATTCAAACTTTTCCCACACTTTCTCAGTAACCAAACACAAAAATTGGGGTTTTACCTTACAAATTAGACGGCCTCCGTCCTCACTCGCCTCCCTCTTCAACCTCGCGCCCTGCTCTTCTCGCACATTCGTCTCCATGGGCTCCTGCCCAGCGTTCCCCTCGGGCTCCGTGCCCGACAGCAGAAAACTTTCGATCACGCTTCTCACGAAGCTCTTGTGCTCAGTATCCGATAGCTCAATTCCGAGTTGCTCCGAGGTCATCTCTCGGACTTTGAACTCGGTCATCTCCTCCAAATTCGTTTTCTTCAGTATACACAAAACCGTTTCTTCGACTTTCCGTCGAGTGTCGGAATCCATTTTTGCTTGCTAATTTTCTCGGGAAAATTTTTGCTGAGAAAATGAGAGGAAGGAGTTTTGATTTTTGAGGTTAAGTTGGGGAGTGGAGGTGGAGAGTTCAGACTCCGATAGACGGGCCAGGCGGCGTCAAACGACTCCGTTGGGCCTTAAAATATGAGAAGGGTAGGGTATTATTCCTCCCTTATTTTCTTCTGACACTCTTTTTAAGTTTTTGATCGTCGGATATAATTAATTGAAAAATATTAATGATAAAAAATTAATAAAGATGTGTGAAAAATAAAAATAGATGTGTGAATATCAATATTCTTATTCTTTTTGGTATAATTTTTTGGGCTCGGTTGGGATAGAAAGCTTTCGTCATAAGCGATTTTGTTACAAATGTTTTTTTTATTACACATTGAAGTCACTTTAGACCACAGTATAATGATATTACACTAATATCTTCATAAGCAATCTCGTAAAAATTGTGTTTTGATAAACAATTTTATGTGATTATAAACACCTAATATCTTCATAAGCAATCTCACATAAACTGTGTTTTGATAAACAATTTTATGTGATTATAACTATGTTATGACATATAAGACTCGTTTGGAAATGTTTTTAAAGTGATTAAAAGCTTTTTAGATTACAATATTTTTTAAACTAATCCTTAGAAAATTGCACATGAATCTTGCAAGATGCACCTGTGTTTCTTGCAGAAACTACTTCAAGTGTTTTTCGAACCCAATAACATTTTTTAATATCTAAAATCGCTTTCAATCATTTTAAAAGTATTTCCAAACAAGTTCACGTAGTTACAAAATGTACAAGATCACTTGAATTAAAACTTGTACATGCACAAATTAGTTTAAATATATTTCACTCAAAATGTCATGTGGTGTATATTCGTTATGGTTATAATTTTAGAGTATAAGTAGTAAGTTCGTAAGTGAATTCGTAACACATCGGCATATCACATTATATTACCGTCAATACACAAACAATTGGTAGGGTAGGATGAGTGCTTTTGTTTGATAACCAACTCACTTGCAGAGTTAAACCAAAAACAAAACATGAAAATATACTCATGCTTGACGACCTTAAGACATAAGTTTGCCGACCTCGTACCTAAATGAAAGAATAATCAGGTATCGGAAAGTTAAGAAACATGCAAAGGTTTATGAGTTATGTCTTATCGTATCGGAACATATTACTTCACGTGTGAAGACCAATGACCACACATTCTCCAAATTGCCCAGTTAAAAATTTTCACATATTACGCTTAAAATTTCATTACGCGTGATGATGCATGTAAAGATATAAAAAGGTGTTCCACATCAAGAAAGTTTAAGTTACCAATACACTCCCTAATTAGTCCTAAACTCCTAATTTTTCACCTAATTTAAAGGCTCATATTCTTGGCACTCTTGTTTTCTACCTCTAATCTACTACCAACATATACGCATGTAAAGAGCATGCTTTGACCTAAAATATTTTGTTCTCCAACATTTTCCCTTCCCATTGATTCCTTCCTTATATATATACAAACTATAATCTCAAGTTTTTTTCATATGTCAATTTCCTAGATGGATTTCCAAACCTTTATTTTTGCATCTATTTTTACCAGCATCATATACCAATGGCTAAAATGCAGATTTGCACCCAAGACCAGAAACCTTCTTCCTCCGGGCCCACCAAGATGGCCCATCTTAGGCAATCTTCTTCAATTGGGCACACTGCCCCACAGGGACCTGGCGTCTCTGTGCAACAAGTATGGACCTTTGGTATACCTTAAACTTGGGAGCATTGATGCAATCACAACCAACGATCCAGATATAATCCGAGAAATACTTCTCAAACAAGATGAGGTCTTTGCATCAAGGCCAAGAACCCTAGCTGCTGTTCATCTAGCCTATGGATGCGGTGATGTGGCACTCGCCCCGTTGGGCCCGCAATGGAAGCGAATGAGGCGGATATGCATGGAGCACTTGTTGACGACGAAGCGGCTTGAGTCGTTCGCGAAGCACCGGGCCGAGGAGGCCCAACATCTAGTTCGGGATGTCTTGGTCGCATCCCGGACAGGTAAGGCTGTGAACTTAAGGGAGGTGTTGGGTGGGTTTTCTATGAACAATGTGACTAGGATGTTGCTTGGGAAGCAATATTTTGGTGCTGGGTCAGCAGGCCCACAAGAGGCCTTGGAGTTCATGCACATAACCCATGAGTTGTTTTGGCTTTTGGGGGTGATATATTTGGGGGATTATTTGCCAATTTGGAGGTGGGTGGACCCATATGGGTGTGAGAAGAAAATGAGGGAGGTGGAGAAAAGAGTGGATGATTTTCACACCAAGATTATTGAAGAACATAAGAGGAAGGGAAATGAGGAGAATGGGAGGGGAAATGGAGAGCAAGATGGAGGAGAAATGGACTTTGTTGATGTCTTATTGTCTTTGCCTGGTGAGGATGGGAAACAACACATGGATGATGTGGAAATCAAAGCTCTAATTCAGGTAATACATCACAAATTGTCGAAAGAATTTTGTTAATATCAATCGTGCCAGAGCAATTTATGCCTACTGATAAAATATGGGTCCCACATAGTTAGCAGTTGTTCGTGCAAGTGAGTGACTGATGATAGCACACTTTGTAGTAATATTTTTTTTATTTTTTTATTGCCTTAGTTTTAATTGAAAATGTATTGTTGGGTTTGTTAGGATATGATAGCCGCTGCCACTGACACGTCAGCCGTGACCAACGAATGGGCAATGGCGGAGGTGATCAAGCATCCACGTGTACTTCGTAAGATTCAAGAAGAGCTCGATTCCGTTGTTGGTCAAAATCGAATGGTCAACGAATCGGACCTCCCCCACCTTAACTACCTACGTTGCGTTGTACGCGAAACCTTTCGCATGCACCCAGCGGGCCCCTTCCTCATCCCGCACGAATCCCTTCGCGCCACATGGATCAACGGTTACTACATACCCGCCAAGACACGTGTCTTCATCAACACTCATGGGCTGGGCCGGAACACCAAGATATGGGACAACGTGGACGAGTTTAGGCCCGAGAGGCATTGTCTGGCTGACGGGAGCCGAGTCGAGATTAGCCACGGAGCCGACTTTAAGATCTTGCCTTTTAGTGCCGGGAAGAGGAAGTGCCCCGGCGCGCCGCTGGGAGTGACTCTGGTTTTGATGGCTTTGGCTCGGCTTTTCCATTGTTTTGATTGGTCACCGCCGGAAGGGTTGAGGCCTGGAGATATTGATACCCAGGAGGTTTATGGTATGACGATGCCCAAGGCCTGCCCTTTGATGGCCATTGCTACGCCTCGCTTGCCCAGCCATATGTACCATTAAATAGTAATGCAATATTTCATGTCTCACTTGTGTAGTATAAGTTTAATTAAGGGAAGGGTTTGTTGCCCAAACAAATAATAATTAAGGGAATGGTTAAGGACTTAGGAACCCTAATCGATTGTTTACTAATTTGTGATCAAAATGAGAGGAATTGAATTGAGAAAGAGTTGGAATGGGAATGAGTTCGAATTAGATTTCTGTTGTAACTGTTTACTTAAATTTTCTGGAATCGGAGAAAAAAAAGTACTTATTCTATATAAGTGTTTACTAATTCACTAGTGACTCGTTTACTAATCCGTAATCTCTACTAATTAATAAAACACTCATTGTCAACCAAAATCCTATGAAATTACTAGTTTAACCCTCTAATTAAAATAGAACATGAATAAGAAATATGAGGCAGAAATGTAATTTCACACAACCAAATTTACTGTTTTTTTTTCAAAGTCTTACCTACATGCAATCCTAACATATCTCTAATTAAAAAAAAAAAATTTCCCACTCCCACATTCTCTATCCCTCTCTTCCTCTCTCATTCTATTTCAAAAACAAAAATAAAAATTTTTCTCACACACTTTGTGTGTGCCCATATGCTAGTTAGAATGAGAGGAATTGAATTGAGGATGAATTGAAATGGGGACCAGCTAGTGGCTTCGCTAATGCAGTCCACTTTTTCGAGAGGCCGCCACCTTTCTGGTGGCGAGAAAGACTCACAGAGGCATTTTAGTTTTTTTATAGCCACTATCGTACGATCTACTAGCACTACTAATCAAAACCGAAATGTGTCATCTAAAATACAAACCTGTTATTCATCATCAACTAGACCACCCCGTGGTGGTTGTTTGTCTTCTTTTGTTCAATAGGATATGAAAAGATAAAAATCCATTTTCCTTATAAAGAAAACGGAAAAAATGCAAAATGAAAGGGTAACTTTTATGGCCCTTTTGGAACACGTGGCATGCTGTGCGATTAGAACACGTGTTACAGCTTACACGTGACTTGGTGATATATGTAGCGGCAAAGCATCGCAAAAATCCTCCAACCCTTCGCATTTCGGGCATTTCCTACCCAACCGGGAAAAATCTGACGCTCAGCACAGTTGCGTTCCGTACCTCCCAGACCAATCACAGCCGTCGATTTCCCATCGAGATAATTCCTTCGTCCATGGAACCGCCGGGCCGCTGCAAACGCAACGACGGCCAGAAGTGGCGGTGCAGCGAGACGGCGGCGGAGGGGAAGTCGTATTGTCAAAAGCACTACGATCAGAAGAGAAACAATGCTATGAATAAGAAAACCAAGACGGGAAAGTCAGATGGAAACAGCGGTTCCGATAATCTAACGAAGAATCGTCGATCCAAGGAGGTGAAACATCCAAAATTTAAACTTTTTTTCTTCTTCTGAAATATTCAAAATTTAATTGCTTGGAATCAAAGGCATTGAGGCTTCTCGATTCTGCGTTTTACAGGACAAATCTGGCAAAAAATCGGAGCAGCGTGCTTGCTCGAAGTTGCAGGAAAAACCTAGTAAACAATCTGAGGATCGTGCGAGCTCGAAGCTGCAGGATAAGTCATGCAAGAAATCGGAGCAGCGTGCGAGCTTGAAGCTGCAGGAAAAACATAGCAAACTATCGGAGGAGCGTTCAAGCTCGAAGATGCAGGATAAGTCTAGCAAGAAATCGGAGCAGCGCGTATGCTTGAAGTTGCAGGAAAAATCCAGCAGAAAATCGGATCGGCGAGTGGGCTTGAAGTTGCAAAAAAATCCTGGCAAACAATCTGAGGAGCACGTGGGCTTGAAGGTGCCGGAAAAGTCTAGCAAAAAATCTGAGGAGCGGGAGAGCTTGAAGTTGCAGGAAAAGCCTGGCAAAAATTCGGAGCAGCGCGTGTCCTTGATGTGCCACCAGTGTCAGCGGAACGACAAGAGTGGCGTTCTCTTCTGTTCTAATTGTACAAAGCGATTTTGCTTTGAGTGCATTGAAAGATGGTAAGTACAAATTTAGAATGGTTGAAAACTTTAATTTCAGTGAGTTCATTGTTTTTTGGTAATTTTGTCTAATTTCGATTCGTACCCATTTCTAAAATTTAGCTCTGCATGTGTTGAATAATTGCGATTGTTGTGATTTGTTGATGTATTTGCTTCAAATTTTCAAATGATAAGGATTTTCGTTAGTACCTGGTTCCGAAATTTTGCATTTGTACCCAGTTCTAAAACTGAATTCTGCATGTGTTGTATAATTGTAAGTTTTGTATTTGTTGATGTATTGGTTTCAAATGATTGGATTTTCGTTAGTACCCAGTTCTAAATTTTGCATCTTTACCAAGTTTTCAAATTTCTCTCCACGTTTTGTGTAATTGCAAAATGTTTTTATATCTTGGTGTATTGGTTTCAAATGATAAGGATGTTCATTGGTTTTTTCATTGTTCAATGTTGAGATAGGTACCCGGGGAAGACGAGAGAGGAAATTGGGAAGAAATGCCCGTTTTGTTGTCACAACTGCAACTGCAAAGCTTGCTTGCGTGCGTTTATTGAGAAAGTTGGTTCTTTTTTCCTTTGTCTCTTTGTACTTTAATCTGAAACTAGCAAGTTTCTAGTCTAACGTCTCTCTCCGTTTTCTCCATATGGTATAATTGTTTTGGCAGCCTCACACTAGAAAAGTTGAACCCAGTGTCAAATTACAGCGGCTCAAGTACTTGCTCTATAAAACTTTGCCTGTTCTGAGGTATATTCATAAGGAGCAGAGCTCTGAACTAGAGATTGAGTCCAAAATACGAGGTGAACTATTACGATATTCTAATAAATGCAGTTTATTTTTTCCTTCCTTGGCAAGGCCGCAAGGGGACTGTTTGTAATCTCATTATATGGCTTTTTCGTTGGTAGGTGTTCAACTGACTGAAGGGGGGATACAAAGAACTAAAATAGACCCAAAAGAACGTATTTACTGGTATGTCCAGGCTCCCTTCAACTAAACTGAGAAGTACATTTCTTTTAGCATCTGTGTTGAATACCTATTGTCGGTCTGTCTATAGTAAATTTGCAACTTCTAGATACAAGAATTTGTACTGCCTGGTTTAAATTCCTTTCATTTCAATGATACTACAATAAAGGATTTTAAGGAATTGAGAGGGCTTGGGTGTCAATATATGGGTTCTGAGGATCCATAAGCAATTTTTAAATTAATGGAAAAAGTGGTCTCAGCTATATAATATTGTTGATATGGTGTATCTGGAATCCCTGCCTGTTCTCAGTAAGCAGAAAGTTAAGTTGTGATGTCATGACTGGGTTCCCATATAATACATACATATAGTAATTTCCTTTTTCTTGATTAGTGTCATCTTTCATTTTCTTTTCTATATGCAGCCCATAGATCATGCACATTATTTAGGCAGAAAATGTTCATTGTGTTTTTATTTATACAACCATCATTACTATTAAAAAAAATTCAACTTTTCATGACCATGTGTGTTGTCTTATATGACAGCGACAATTGCTCTACATCTATTGTTGATTTCCACAGAAGCTGCACCAACCCCGATTGTTCCTATGATCTCTGTCTCACTTGTTGCAAAGAGCTAAGGGAAGGTTGTCAACCTGGAGGTTGTGAAGCAGAAACATCTCACCAACAATCTGTAGAAAGAGCTCATAAACAAGTGAAAAATAGAGGCAATACTAACATGAAAAGGAAAAGACATGTGTGGGAGGGCCAGATTACCTCTGCTTCTGATAATCCTAAAGCTGATGTGCCTTTTTCTCTTCCTAATTGGAAAGCGAATCCTGATGACAGCATTCCTTGTCCTCCAAAAGAGTGTGGAGGTTGTGGCCAGGTAAATCTGGAACTGAGGCGCAAATGTAAAGCTAATTGGGTAATGCAACTGTTAAAAAATGCAGAGGATTTAACTATTGACTTCAAGATGCAAGACACCGATGTTTCTCAAGGATGCTCCTTGTGCCAGCCAAATGATTCCAAGGAACATAATAATATACAGTCTGAAGTGAGGCAGGCGGCTTTCAGGGAAAACAGTGATGATAACTTCTTATACTGTCCGAATGCTATTGACATTGCAGATGATGAAATTGAACATTTTCAGAGGCACTGGATAAATGGGGAACCTGTGATAGTCAGAAATGTTCTTGACAAGACATCTGGTCTTAGTTGGGAACCTATGGTCATGTGGAGGGCTTTTAGAGAAACGGGGGCCAATGTAAAGTTTAAAGAGGAGACACGAAGTGTGAAGGCCCTTGACTGCTTTGATTGGTGTGAGGTCAGTTATAGAAAACTAATTGAATTACTTGTAGATAATGAGAATAATCTTAAAACATCTCTATGGGAATTAAAACTCCTGACCCTCACTTTTGTGCAGGTGGAAATCAATATTCACCAGTTTTTCATGGGCTACTTGGAGGGTCGTCTACATAGAAGTGGGTGGCCTGAGATGTTGAAATTGAAGGATTGGCCTTCATCAACTTTATTTGAAGAGCGTTTGCCAAGGCATTGCGCTGAATTTATTGCAGCACTCCCTTTCAGTGACTATACTGATCCAAAATATCCAGAAGTGGGTTGTCTAAATCTTGCTACAAAACTTCCTGAAGATTCATTGAAACCTGATATGGGACCCAAAACATACATTGCCTATGGATTCTCTGAAGAACTTGGCAGAGGTGATTCAGTGACAAAGCTACACTGTGATATGTCTGATGCGGTAATGTTTTCCTACTTGTATGTCTGTTATTATCTGTGCGAAAGCTTTGCTTAAGTTTTAGAGAGTTTGATTTGCTCATTCTTTAACTTTGTTGTCCTCTGCTTGATGTGTCCAACATAATTGACCTCGTTATCCAAAATTTTGTAAATTTTCCACTGTTATCATTTAAAATTTATTTAAAAATTGACACTTACTCATTCTTTATAAATCATCCTTCTAAACATCTTGGTGATTCATTTTTTACTATGATTTGTAGGTCATCTCTTGCTTAATATTTTTCTGTTTTGGGATCTTAAGGACACAATTTTATGTCCACCCATGTTGTATAGTGCCTTGTATGTTTTAAAATAATGTACTCTCATTTGCGTGGTAAAGGTGCACAAATATCAGTTGAGCCTTTTGTCAAGAAAATTATGCGTGGTTATCATTTCTGTAATTATCTCAAAAGGCATGGTTCTTTTACAAGGGAAGAATAGTTTTAGTAAAAGAAGAAAGATACGCTTGGAAGTTAATGTTTCAATGTATATGTGCTTTTGTGGCATTGGCTTAAGCCTTAATTCTGATGTTAGCATCATTCCACGAAACTATGTGATATCATGGCTATTTCCATGGTATTGGACTTTCTTATGTTGCCTTAGTAATGTCTTGGAGAAGTTGTGGTCCTTGTGGACCCAACAACTATGGTCTACAGTTTTTCTCCATCTATTAAGTTTTATTGAATTATATATATTTAGTTACAAAGGGTTGACAACAGTTATTTGATTTGCATAGGTAAATGTTCTGACTCACACAACAAGAGTGAAGATCGCTCCTTGGCAGCACAAAAAGATAAAGGGTTTGCAGAGGAAGCATGAAGCTGAAGACTTGCGTGAACTGTACAATGAAAGAGATGAGGATAAGGGGACAGTTGGAGGAAAATCATCAAACAGATCTTGCGAAATCCAGATCATGGGTGCTGAATGTGCTGAAAATGAGAACATTGTGGATAATGATCATCTAATGCAGAAATATGGGAAGAAAAGAAAAATGGATGACGAACAATCATTTAGGATTTCTCAGTTGTCAGATTCCAAGTATTTAGATGATACTGTTGAATATGATAAAACTGAGCATGTTCCAGAACCTCCTGATACTTCTGAAATACATAAATTAAAGTTTCCAACTCTTGACCATCAGAGGAATGAATTGATACGAACCACCTTGCCTCATGCAAATGGAGTTGAAGCAGAGCAAGAACATGCTCAATGTTCCACAGACATGATGATTGAGAGATCTGGTGGGAAAGATACTTCTGTGGCTTTGTTTCCAGGAAATGATGCGGTTCATGATATGAACGTGAAAGAGTCAAACCTGACAAAAACAAAGGATTCTCTTGAAAGTAATGAGAGTTTGGATGTTGCCCAAGGTGGTGCTGTTTGGGACATCTTTCGCCGCCAGGATGTCCCCAAGTTAAGGGAATACTTGGAAAAACACAAGAAAGAATTTCGCCACATTAATAATCATCCTGTAGATTCAGTAAGTTTCGATGCGAGTATTTGTTCACTATGCCATACGAACACTGTACATTAGAGTTCCTTTACATATGTTGTGCACGTCGTCTCAGGTGGTTCATCCTATTCATGATCAGACCCTTTACTTGAATGAGAGACATAAGAAACAACTAAAGGAGGAATTCAGTAAGAACCTTATCTTGTTTTTCCTTCAATTGGTCTTGATAAGTTGCAGTGTTCTTCTACAATATAGTTAACGTGTGATTTTATATGCAGATGTGGAGCCTTGGACATTTAAACAATACCTTGGTGAGGCAGTTTTTATTCCCACAGGATGTCCTCATCAAGTTAGAAATACACAAGTAATTACTAATACATCTGAATGAATTATTCATTTTAGGAAGTTACACATTTCTGTTCTACGTACAGAAAAAGTTATGGGTTTGTCCTAACCTTCAATGTTCCTGTCAGTCTTGTATAAAGGTAGCACTTGACTTTGTATCTCCTGAAAGTCTTGAAGAATGTCTTCGACTGACTGAAGAGTTTCGTTTGCTCCCAAAAAACCATAGAGCCAAGGAAGACAAATTGGAGGTATCTCAATTTACTTTCATGTCTTTCATTGCATTATAGATTTTGTAATTTTAAGTATTGTTTATTTAGTAGTAACTGTAGAATACTGTTTAGGAGGCTGCCAAATGCAAGACTGTGCTGGTCTTTTCTTACTGAGGTTTCATGAGGATTGCGGGACATAATCCAGAGTTTCAAATTTCGTGCATTTGTTTTACCTATACTACTATAAAGGGAGAAGTTTCGGTTTCTGTGTAAATTTTGAAATTTCAAATATGCCCTGCTAGAATAAAATTGTTAAAAGTAATCTGACTTAAGAAGGGTAAAATACTAAAAGAAATTAAATACATTTTTTTCTGCCAACTGTCACATCATTTGCACAGTAGAAGAAAACACTCGGCACATGTGGAAGAGCTATCTAGTTTTAGTCCACTTAGTTGACACTGTAAATTATCCACCGGTTAACTCATATAAGATTCCTTCTAAAAGAAAACTCGTATTAGACTAAAATTATTAGGAGATATTAGGCATTCAATATTTACTACTCAAATTCACCTGAACTACACCATCAGATATAGCGTTTCAAGTATTTAATTTAGGTTGGTGGGCGTCTATCACATAGGCCAGACTGCTTGACTACCTCATTTTACCTCTTAGGTTCTATTGGTTTGTCTTATTTTCTTTTTAATTTATAAATAAGGGGGACCAACCCAAATACATAAGCTCAAATCAGTAAAAGACACGACCAGTCTTAACAATCCTAAAACTATCATGCATAAGAGTCATTCCAATCCAGGCAGGAGGCTCATCAAACGTGAAGACCTAGATCCATGTCATAGCTCCAATTTGCCAACTGATCAGCCGCACAATTCTTCTCTCTGAAGATTTGCTTCAGCTCACACCTCTGCAATTGTCTCATAAGATCTGTTGGTTTTTCTTTCCTTGTTTTAACAGGTGAAAAAGATGACACTCTATGCTGTAAGTTCAGCTGTAAGAGAAACCAAAAAACTGATGTCAGGGCTCAAGTAAGATTATTTTTCTTTTCTTTTCTTTTCTTTTCTTTTCTTTTTATATGTGTTGCTAAGATTTCAGTTGTGGTTAGCATCTTACCACCCTTTATTAAGGTGTGACATGTCGGTTTCACATTGTGTGTTGCGCGAGTGGGCGCACACAAATATTCTTGCTGTTCTAACATGTTTGCTAGGCTCATGAAGGAAAACACACATAAATAGTTATCCTACGCTCACTGTGGAGACGAGGAAAAAATTATTAATGAACTTTTTTGGAAAACATGAATATTTGACCTAGCTTCTTAACTTTCAGTTCCCTTTTTCCCCAATAGGAAAATTTAGACCAGAGACCTACCTATGTCTTATCCTTTACGCTCCTCTACAAACACCTCAGATAAGACCCTTGGCTTGATTACTTCTCGAGTCTAATAGTTGTTCTAAGTTTTGAATTAGATCTTGGCTGGTCCTTGGTGAGTATTTTGCTGCATTATTCATGGTAGATATATATATATTATTTGGTATATGCCAAAGGAATATTATATCATGATTTGCTTAATTAAAGTTGGAACGTGAAACATCTCCCCTAATCTTTCTGGTGAGAGATTGTGTTCATGCTCTCCACCAAATGGTTGGTATGAAGTGGTCACTCTTAAGAATTAAAGACACATGCTTGTGTTTGAGTGCATGAGATATAACATTCTGCTGGATAATGGCCCATCTACAACAAATGAAAGTACAAAATTAAGGGATCATAACACCATCCTACTGAGTAAGGGCGTAAATTGGTGAAGAAATTCTCTTGCATTAAGAATTTTTTGCATCTCCTAGAGGAGAATATGTGATCATTTTATTATCCTTCTCAAAGACTTTTCTGTAAGGAATTGTTAATATTTTGAGTAAAATAGAAATTAAAACAGCACATGAATTTAGACCTATTAAGATGGAATAAGCTGGTGAGTACAGCATATCATACGTAATGTAGAAAACTTTTTATTAGATGGGCACGTACAAGTTAGTAGTTGTAGGTGACACTACTATAATCTAGTCGTGTTTCTTTCAAATTTTAAGTGGGAGGTCTTAGGTTCGACTTTCGTAAACGAAATTTCGATGCCGAATTATTATGGCTGCCTATTGTGTGGCTTATAGCTCAGATCCCCACTTCGTAATGTAAATATATCGTTGCTTGTATTTCACATATTTGCCAAATTTAAGGCGTCTGTGGGATTGCTTCGAGAAGGGCTGAAAGTTCTTTCTGACAACCAAAAGCGCTTTTGAACCACATTTCGAGAAAATATTAAAAGCGGTTTTGGGTTATGTGCTCATGGGTTTTTACTAAATTTCTGATATCTTCATACTAAAACACTTCTAACGAAACCGCTTATGGGCAAAAGTGCTTCATGTAGTAGTCCTACTCCTACACGAGCCCCAAGTGCTCCTTCGGTGCAACCTTTTGTGTGTTCCAAAAGCACTTTTGCGCGGTTGGAGTTGTATCATGTTTCTAATTTGTCTGATTTTTTGCAAGATGATCTTTGAGGGAATACCTGAAAAATAGACGGTTCTGATCATCCATAGTGGTTCCCTCAAGGAGTCCTTCAAAGGATCCCTCAATAAAAGGAAACTTTTGTTTCAATTCCATATTTGTTTTCTCCATCCAAACTCATCGTATCAACTCGAGTTTTCTTCATCTAGAGGTTCGATTGCAAGAGGTTTTGGGTTCGAAATCTCTAAACGATGTTCCTCACTTGTTTGCCAATTTGCAAGGTGCTCTTCTTCAACTATATGCTTTTCTATGTTTGCGCTTGTTTGCATGTCCATGTGTTGTAGGGTGGAGCTGCACACAAAGAACTACGTGAAGGTGGGTGTTGGCTTGACATACATTATTGACTCATTCCTAATCATCTAAGCTTTTGGCTTTTAGTGGTTTTACAACAAACTACTTAAGAACAGGCCTAGCAGCCAAACAATTGTTTGGTTGTGCCATGTGTCTATTGAAGTGCACGTTCGAAGGGTTGCAGTTGTGGTGTGGAGGCTTCATTGACAATGTTGGAGTTGCTTCGCGAACAACCTTTGTTTTGAAGCCCACAACAATATATTGACAATTACACCGAAGGCAAGAAAGATTGGCCTCGTTGTCTAAGGTTGGATTGGATTGGATAACTCACTAGATTCACTGGATGTTGAAGGAAGTAATGGATGTGGTAGCACTCGGAGGAATAAGTTTCCTTCATAACTAATCCATCTTCTACCTTTAAATTGGACGAAGTTTGGGAGTTGCATCCATTCATTTTTAACATAAATTGGAATCTAGCGGGTTATTCTATACAATCCTCGAAACCAAACTACGTTATTATTTAAGAAGCCAAAATGGAAAGTATCTACACTAGACAACAAATGGGAGCATATGGTGGCAATCAAACACAAACACATCATGAAATTTACACATTGAGCTGCATATGCGCCGAAACTTTGCCATTGTAAGTATACTCACTTTAATGATATTTTGCACCTAAATTTCAGTCCCATGGTTTTCAATGCTCATACTTTCAAGGGAAATGATGAACACACACCCTTTTTCTCCTCTTACACACCTCTGTTTAATCTTCTTGTCCCATTTTTCTGTTTGTTTTAATCAATTCGATGGCCAGAAATAAAAAAAGGGTGTGTAGAAATCAGCTCCCAGTTTCAGAGCCAATTTTATTTTTTGGTCTCAAATTCAAATGCTGTGATTTGTAATAGCCTTTCAACCGTATGATAAGGTGTTGGTAGAAAAACTTGTGTTTGGTCGCCATGGACAATGTTGAGTTGATAAACAGTTCAGTTAAAAGATCGCATGTGTTCAAACTTCATGACTGCTTTTATACATCTCATCTTTAGCGAACTTTTTATACGCCTCATCTTTAGCGAACTTCTTGTACGTCTCCTCTTTTAACTAGACTGTTTCTCTACCATGTTATGACACATTTTTCTCCTTGAAAGTTCCAGAGTTTATCAAAATTTTCTAGTGATGAACATTCCTCTGACTTTGAATTGTGCTCTATTTGATTTGCTTGTTCTAAATTGATTAACTAGTTCTTCCTTAAAGATTTATGTTCTATTCTTTTAAGTTTTGTTATAATCGACTAACGAACGGTATGGCCTTCTTGTAGTTCATCGGCCCCTTCGAAAAATGAAGAGTAGGAGCAACCGGTTGTCTAGCACCACAAAAGCTTCTTAGTCTGCAGACTACAGCAAATTCAAAGGCCTTTTGTCCTCTGTTTTTGTATATTCTCATGAAAACTAGCACCGAAGTTAATGTATGCTGTCTTATGAGACGTTTGCTGATTCATACATGAAAAGAACTTGTTGGATTTGTAAGTGTTCCATTTCCTAAGGAAAACTTTAACGAAAAGCTCCCGGTACTGTTCAGTGTTCCATTTCCTAAAGGGAACTTTAACGAAAAGCTTTCAGTACTGTTCACTTTAACGAAAAATCATATTTTTACACTAAAAGTCAATCTTAGTACTATTTATTTTACCTTTTATTTTATCCTTATCGTCAAAACTCAAAATTTTTAAGTCATTTTCATTAGTTTTCCATTTCCTAAATCTGCATGGAGATTATATTATAAATTAGGGCAAAAGACTGTTTACTACTCTCATGTTTTGTGGTTTTCAACATTTAGTACATCAAGTTTTTTTCGTCTCAGAGTCGTACCTAAAGTGTAAATTTTAGGACAGTCTCATAAATCCGTTAGTCAAACTGTTAAATCTCCCGTTAACTGTGACGTGGCGCCCATGTGGACAATGATTGGGCGCTACGTGTCATTCACATGGAAATAAAATATATATATATATTTATTTAGAAAAAAAAAAAAAAAAAAAAGACCTTCACCTTCCCCAAATCCCACCCGTGCCCACCCTCCCATCACCCACCTCTTCATCTTCAACAAATCCCACCCTCCCATCACCATTTTCGACTCCACGCTCAGGAAGAAGAAGAAGGAAGAACAAAAAAAACAAAAAGAAAACCCAGAAGAAGAAGAAGGAAAAAAAAAACAAAAAAAAAACCCGGAAGAAGAAGAAGAAGAAGGAAGAAGAAAAAAAGAAACCTAGTTCGTCCCCCGAGAAGGGAACCCAGTTCGTTGCCCTGAAGAAGAAGAAGAATGAAAAAAAAAAAAAAAAAAAAAGAAAACCGAACCCAGTTCATCCAAAACCCAAGAAGAAGAAGAAGAAGGAGGAGGAGGAATTTTTTTTTTGAATTTTTTTTTTTCACTGAAATCCCTTCTCTAAAAAAAAAAAAATCCACGTGGACCCACGTGGCGCCCATTCATTGTCCACATGGGCGCCACGTCACAGTTAACAGAAGACTTAACAGTTTGACTAACGGATGTATGAGACTGTCCCAAAATTTACACTTTAGATATGACTTTGAGACGAAAAAAACTTGATGTACTAAATGTTGAAAACCACAAAACTTCAGGATAGTAAACAGAGTTTAACCCTATAAATTAATCTGTGCTTTTGGGCTTTGGACATGGATGTAAGTCTGCATTCCTTAGTTTCTTCTCACATTGCAGCTGAATTAAAGTTTTCTTATAATTTTGAGGATTTGGTTTTTTTGTTCGTAGTCTAAATTTATAAAATAAGGTAAGATTCATTTCGATTTCGATTTTTCAAATGAGAAGGTTGCACGACAAAGCAAGAAAAAACAAATTACATGAATTTGAGGCGCAACTTTGCCTTTTTAAAAGCTTCATTCGATTGTTACGTAATACTATGGTTTAATAGTATTATTCTTCATTTGTAAGTGAAAGGTCTTAACATCCTTATACATTAACTGTATGAGAAGTGTACAATAAAATCTTTAAAATGCCAATAACATTGTAAAAAATAAAAATAATTGTACTTCGGCCTGAAAGAATCAATAGTTGTCTTCTCTTGGGCCATTTCGTGATGCCCATTTGTCAAAGGCCATCGAAGACCGCGTTCTTCCTCTCAGTCTCAGCCTGAAAACGGTTATGCGGGTATGGGTATAACCGTTTATACAATTACCCAACGGGTAAACGGTTATGCGGGTATGAATATAAACGATTATGGGTAAATAACCGCGGTTACCCGCTCATCATAACCATTGCCCATCCCTAATCTCAGGTACGTGCTTACAACATAGAAGCGGACATTGAAGCAGAAGCGAGTTCAACAGGGAAAACTGGAGTTGAAATGGAAGCAATGACAGCAGTGAGTGTTGCTGGCCTAACAGTATGATATGTGCAAAGCTGCTTCGAAATCTATACGGATCACGGATATTCGACTCGAGCGTAAAACCGGTGGGAAGAGTGGGGACTGGTCCAGGCGAATTAGAGTTTGATGTGTGTGCATAAGCTTTATGTGTGGTGTTTTTAATGAGATTTTTTTATTTGGCTGAATTGCATTAATAATCCATCTAGTTTCCTCGGATTTTCACGTACGTTCGTGTAACTTTTTTGTTGTTGCACTTTCGTCGTTCTAGTTTCATTCTGTTAGCACCGCAAGTCCATCCGTCAAATGACACAATATTCCTTCCAACTTGGGCTTTTCATATGAGAAGATGTCTACCAAATTGAATGGAATAATCAACCTAGTTGAAGGATTGAACTAAAGTGTGAAAACAAAACGAAACTACAAAGACGAAAAATGAGTAACCCAATAAACTACAAAGTGAAAATCCGAGAAAATTACATAAACTATTAATGCAATTAGACAATATTATTTGTGTCAAACTATGATTTGCAACTGAAAGAAGTAGAGTTCTTATCAAATTGAACTTGGGTGTATCAAAAAGCTTAGCAGTTAATAGTTAATATGCATTAGACTATAATTTTCAGACGTGTCTTTTGTTGCCTAAACTCAAAGTGTTAATATGTGTTGGACTATGATGCGGCATACTAACTAGTATGTGGCTTTAGTCAACAAAAGACACGTCTACAAATTATAGTCCGACACATTCTAACTAATAACTTGGGTGTTTTAGAAAGCTGAAAGAAGTAGAGTTCTTGTTGGGTATGCAGACCTGTCTTTTGTTACCTAAATTTGAAGTGTTAGAAAGCTTTTGTCGAGTTCATGCCACGCTTTAGTTCTTTTTCCAGTTTCCAGTTGATGATTCCTCTTTTTTCTCCTGCTCTTTTTAGCTGTAGTGCTTGCTTTGTCGGCCCCCACACGGTTTTAGTAAGTTGGCTTCAATTATAAGGTAATGGGACTCGGCTTCTCTGCCCTCCCAGTTCCTATACACTCTCATCCCCTTCTATTTTGTGTGGTCACGGTTAAGCCACGTCAACATTTTATATTGATTTTTTTTATAGAGAAAATAAGACAAAAAACAATAGTGATATAAAATGTTGACGTGGCTTAACCGTGACCACACAAATAAGAGAGATGAGAGTGTATGAGAACTGGGAGGGCAGAGAAGCCAGGTCCAAGGTAATGCTCTCATATTCATGAGAGGAACTTTATGATAAGCCTACACCGTTATGATAGTGTCTTGTATCAATGATGTAAGAAAATGTAAAAGAAAAACTTACGTTCTTATATTATAATATAAAATATTAGGGTAAATTACATAAAATTACCTCAATTATGGGTTGAATTGAATCACAATCGCATACATCATGTTTTAAACATTATAATGGCATACCTCAACTTATGAATTCATTGCAATATCATACCTCCTTTAAGTTTTCTGTCAATTTGGTTGTTAAATGATGACGTGGCAGGAACGGAGCCCACTCATTCCCACGTCATCAGTTAACAACCAAATTATCAGTTTTTATCAATAAATAAAGAGTAAATTACATAAAACTAAATAAATAAAGAGTAAATTACATAAAACTACCTCAATTATTGAGTCAGTCATAGTTTCATACCCCATCTTAAAAAAAATTCAATGTCATACCTCATCTACGAATTTTTTACAATTTCATACCTTCCGTCAGTTTGTCTGTCAATTCTTCTGTTAAATAGTGACGTGGCTTAAGACGTGGCCCACTCTCTATTAAAAATTAATTAAATATTAAAAATAAATTTTTTTTTTGCATGGGGGACCTACCCCCTTATCCCCCTCCCGTCTTCCCCAAACCCATATCCCACCCTGCTTCTCATTTTCATCATCCTCCTCTCACTCTGGCAAGCTCTTCCCTTTTTACCGATGGACACTGAACTTGGGTTTCTTGGGTCGGGTCAACCCGGTCCCCAACGCCGCAGCAGATCTATGTCGTTTATGCTGACAGAACTTGATTTTAAGGCGGCTGGCGAGAATGGCGCAGCTTCAGCGGGTCTAACCTTTAGCTGCAACGGCGAGAACTCTGTCGGCAGCCTCGCGAACGGCCCGGCAGAGTCGCGGAGTGGAAGAAGAAGCAGAAGAGTTGGTGGCAGTGGTGGAGGAGTCGAGTGCTGAGTATGGGTGGGTTCGGTTCAATTTTTTTTCGGTTTTTTTCGGTTCGGTTTCGGTTTTTTTTTTTTCAAAAAATGAAAAATTTTGAAATCTTAAATTTTAACATATCCAACACAATCATAACATAAATATTCCGACTAGACTTAAAGATAATGAAAATAAACATTTAAAGTTCAACTAGAATTATAACATAAATGTTTTTTAAAAATATTTTGGGTTTAAAGTTTAACTGTAAATAGATTTCTTTTTAGACGATGATGATGGACTACGACCTTATTCATTCCTCTCTTTCTCTCAATCTCTCTCTCTCTCTCTCTCTCTATATATACATGTATTCTTCACTAGCAATAAGATAAACATTCTATAATATACTATTTATTTTGATTATTGTCTAGGTAACAATTTTTTATATTTTCTTTATCTTTATGGTCCGAATTTTTTTTATCCATATATGTGGTTACATAATATAATTTCTACATTCTGTGTTTAGCTTCTACCACCAGCAAATTTTGAAGAGGTGTTCATCAATATTTTTTAATTACTTTTCAAAATTGTTAGGCCACGGAATCTACTATACTTGGCCATAGGTGAGAAAGTTTGAATTTTGTTTTTGATCTCGTAGTGTTTAATAAACTCATGAGACTTTTATACGCTGTTTGCTTTCCCTAATCAACTGCAATGCAGTTGAGATATGTGTTCTTATATATGTGTTGCACTTAATGATATAAACTAGAAATATTGCATGTAATGGTATAAGTTCTAATTTTTGTTGTAGATGGAGAAGCTGAGAAGACAATTTGAATTGGAAAGCAAACAAGTCCTACCAAAGCAGCAGTCCAAGTATCATATTCTAATATAATAAAATCAAATAATTAAATAAATAAAATTAAAAAAATATTAATTTAATTATTTCGGTTCGGTTCGGTTTGATTCGGTTTCTAGACCACCAAAACCAAACCAAACCAAAAGAGTTCGGTTCGGTTCGGTTTTTTTCAATTCGGTTCGGTTTTTTCGGTTTCGGTTCGGTTCGGTTTTCGGTTTTTTGAACCCACCCCTAGTGCTGAGTTAATGGAGGTTTGGGTGTGGGCGTGGATGAGCTTGGAGGAGTAGAAGTGCTGCTGGGCCTCGGACTTCCACTTGGCGCTATGGGCAGTTCTTGGTGGTGGAGGTGGTCATGCTTGGGTTGGATTTTCTTCTTCTTTTTCCTTCTAGAAGAATCTCGAGCTCGATTGGAGGTGGCTATGAGATTCGAAATCAGAGTTGATGCTATGGGGTTTGATTCTCTCTTTAATTAGGGAGGGGGATTTGGAATCAAATGGAGGAATGGGAATTGGAATTGGAATGTTCTTGGATCGGGATTTGGTTTTCTATTAATCAAACAGAGAAGTGGGATTGGAGTATTGAGAGAGAGAGTGTGAGATGAGGATGATGAAAATGAAAAACGGCTTCGTCATTGATGGGTGGCCGGGGAGGGTGGGGGGGGAGATGTTAGGGCGGGTGGGATTGGGGTTTGGGGTGGTTCTGATTTTGGGTTGGGGGAAGACAGGAGTGGGGAAGAATGGTGAGGGGGATAAGGGGTGGGTCCCACATGCAAAAAAATATTAAAATATTTTATTTTTTAATTATTTTTTTAATATAGAGTGGGTCCCGTCTCAAGTCACATCACTATTTAATAGAAGATTTGACAGACAAACTGACAGAAGGTATGAAATTGTAAAAAATTTGTAGATGAGGTATGACATTGATTTTTTTTAAAGATGAGGTATGAAACTATGATTGACCTAATAGTTGAGGTAGTTTTATGTAATTTATTCATAACAACCAAATTGATAGAAAATTTAATGGAGCTATGACATTGCAACAAATTGATAAATTGAGGTATGACATTACAATTTTAAAACATGAGGTATGAGATTGTAGTTCGACATATAATTGAAGTAATTTTTTTTATAATTTACTCAATATTATTATAACGTTGTACCTGTGTCACACAAATAATTCTCCATTCATAGAATCCTACTATAAAGTCCTCAATATTCAGCCTAAAACCCACATCACAAGGAAACTTTCTTCACATTATTTTTAGATTATAACTAGCAATTGAGGCCCGCGCGATGCTGCGGGTTTCAAAATGATCTTAAACGTGTAAAAAGTAGGGCTTATATACATGAGAAAATATGTGCCAAAGTAAGAGATATACATATATTTTGCACATTTTTGTGTTAAGTGGCAACACAATGAGATTGAATTTTAATATTATTTGAGTGATATATATATATATATATATATATTGTTCAGAAAATGGTAAAAAAGCTTACATCGATTTGTAATTTGCTGCTTCTGGTATTTTTGGGTTTATGAAAAACAAAGTGCATCCGGTACTGCTAAGCACTGTGTTTCCTGTGGGTTTGCAGATGTGGAAGCATGTTATTTTTTTTGTTATAGAATGTAAACATTGGAAAGAAGTAAAGTTAAGTTGTATACCTAGGAACCGTTTTACTTTGAGACTTGTGAACACAGCCACAATTGGTGATGGTTGTTGTGTTACAACTTCAATATCAAAGGTCCTGGCACAGTCTCCCCAAAGTGTAACTCTCACTTCTTTGTTTCTGACCAAAGAAGATTTAGAGCAAAATATTACAAAACATTTCCAACTCGTTTACTTTTGGAGTGCATATATGTGTGTGTGTGTGTGTGTGTGTGTGTGTGTGTGGGTGGGTGTGTATGTTTATTGTTCTTAAACTAATATATTGTACAAAATTGGGTCAATTTTCAGATTTTCACCAACCTAGCAACCTTCAGTTCTTCAACAATCGACATTCACATATCAAAAGAAGAAAAAATTAAAAACAGAACTTGATTACTCATTAATGAAATCACCTTAAATTGCATATGAATCACCATAGGTTCAGGTTCTTGCATCAATAGTTTTTGTATTCCACCCGTCTAAATACAATTGCCTATTGTTTCCCATAATGTCAGTCCTGTCATAGTTGAATATACGCTTGACACGTATTCAATGTCTAATGAACGATTACCACATGATAAAATGATTACATGAAAGAGTCTCTCCCCTAAAGCGCTCGCGACAACCTCACCCCAAGGAATCCTCAATTTCACTCCGCAGACAGCTGAAATTAAAAGGCATGCAAGTGAAAAAGGCATAGCAACATATAATAGGATCAAAGGCCTATTGTAGGCAACATCTCACCACCTCAACAATAAAATGTATCTAAAGACCCTATTAATGAAATTACAAACGAAGAACAACCCAATTGATGAATTCGTACTTATACAGACAACAAACAGAGGAACGGGGAAAATATATACATACAACAGACTGGTTCGAACAATTCAACAATTAGCATGAAGAGAACAGTGCTTCCACCGAAAAATAAAGGGGAAAAAATAAAAAACAAAATACCCAACACAAAAGCCCAATTTAAGAGCAACCCAAAAACTGAAATTTACAAATTATCAAAAATTTTGGAGGACTAAAACTGAACGAAGAAAGATTAAAAGGAAGAAGACCCAGATGAACTTACATTTGACTGGAAATTTTTTTTTTAAACCACTGCTGAAATTAAACGATTTTGAAACCCAATGTCTAATCATTAATAATTCTACCTTCCGTTTCACAACCAAAGTATCAATGCAATGCTCATTCTTTTTCGAAAAGATTTGTCTGTGCATGTTGATTTTCGAAGGCTAGAAGAAGAAATTGTATAGCAGACTAACAATTCTTTATATGTTTGAAGAAAAAACTACATGCATGTGGCAAGTAGATAATCTAAATTTCAGGGCCCAAATACAATAATTAACAAAACATCAAAACTTCCACACAGATTCATTCATCAAACCCCGTAAAAAACAAAAAAAAAAAAACCGCAAACGAAAAGACAAAAACGCATTTTCATCTGGATAACATGCAATTCAAATAAAAATTAGAACTCTCCATCTGGGTTCCTTTGAATTCTACCCAACAATACTGAAATGCGAAATTAGGCATACCTATTAGCTGCTGAACCGCTTAGATGGTTGCCGGTGTTGTCAGCTAAAGATTTTCTGGGTTCAGAGGAGAGAAGACCTTTGAGACCAAGGAGATTCATATGAGATTTAAGTTTAAACCGAAAATAAGTTGGGAGATTGGGAGATGAGGCTAGGAGGGAGATGGGGAGAACTCACCAGGAAACCCAACCTTTTGGGTATAAATTTTTTCCTCGAATCGAGACCAGATTCATGTAATGGTTCGCAGTTTTTGAGAGAGATCGTGTTGTGGTTCATGCATTTTGAGAGGCGATGTTCTGGTTCCAGGGTTGTGAGACACAGAGAAATGAAAAGATTCCATAAGCAAATGGAACACGCTTGTAAAAATTGCCACGATCATATCTCTTACGACGTGGCAGCACCAAAACCCAACAGGCAGCTAACGGCATATTTGTAAATTCGCCCATTCAAGGCAGAAAAACGGAAGGGGATATTTTGTCAGTGGCAGAAACGAAATAAACAAAACTAAGGAGGGACAAAATTGGAAGAACACTGTGCTTATGAACAGTGTTTCAGTTTGTTTTCAGCTTTAGTATAGATTGAATTTATTTTGTGGTACTTTTCTCTCTTATTATATGCGGAAAATGATCCTCGCCGGATTCTTTTCCCGAGGATCCAGGGGATCCCGTGATCATGGTCATTTATTGTACATTGTGCGGTTAATTTTCATTAGGTACTATTTATATTTAATTTTAAATTTTAAATTTCAAATGATTTTTTACTGCTCGATGCACGATGAACAGCCATGATCACGGGATCTCCCAGATCCCCAGGAAAAGGATACGGCGAAGATCATTTTCCATTATATACTAGCCTTCATGCACGCGCTCATGTGTGTGCATAAGACATTTTTTGAATCATGGAGTGTTACGCGCGACTTACACGTTTTAAATGAATAATATTAGACCATGCTAGAAGAAACCCCTCATAAACCAATCAAAGCAGTTGAATCCACATAATAAAATTGATCTTTCAATTTCGATCTACATTCTATTGAATTTACATTAAGAATAGAGAAAATAATATTTAATAAACAACTTATTGAATCACATTATTGCTAACTCATTGTGAGGTACTAATTATAAAAAATTTAAAATTTAAAAAAAACATTGTACAGGAAAAAGTTAAATATTAAAAATACTATTTATCACTGTACAGTAAATAGTTAAATATTAAAAACAATGTTTATCACTGTTTATATGACGAAAATATCCTTGCCACATTTGATGCATTATTTTGGACTACTTTTGAAGTTTTTTGTTTAAAGAGCATTTCTGTCCACTCATTTTTAGTGAAGCCTATGACCCAAAAAATTCACTGTTCAAAAGCCCTGCTGGCTTTATATATAAGAAGATTATTGCAAGATATTTACACAATTATATCCAAAAGTCCTTCTGTCTACAGTGCAGTGCAGACATACTTTTGGTACGTTCTTTTCCCTAATCTACCCAATTTTTTTTCAGGTCACAGACCACATTACCCAAAAGTTTAAAAGTAAATAACATCTCAAGCAAATTTTGTCCAATCCACCCAAATTCTTAGTTATGTATTTATATAATTTTAGTGGAGTCATCCGTCCAATAAATGTGAACCATATATTCCAAAGTGAAACCTCTATCCAATTCGCTTAGTTGCATGATAGTATCTCTGTTGTAGAATCCCATCCTGATAAATATTGTACCAATCAATGAATATCAATTGTGTTACTATATGTATTTCTGCAAATGTTTTTTATGTATATATATTTTTTCAATTTTTTAAAGATTTGCATAACTCTTCATTTTGATTCCTGAGATTTGAAGCAATACAAGTGGTTCCTGAGATTGTCCAGCATCAATCATTTTGGTCATTCCGTGAAAAGTTATGTTAAATAAGGACTAAAATGACAAAAATACCTTCAATTTAATAAACAATAGGTTAAAATGATTTGACAAAATTGCGGGCATTTCTGTCATTTTATCTTTATTTAATAGAGATTTTTCACGAAATGACCAAAATGATTGATCGTTAACAAACTCAGGACCAATTCTATCAATTTCAAGTCGTAAGGACTAAAGTGAGGAGTTATGCAAATCTCATAAACCATTTTGACTAAAAAAAACTATATATATGTGAAGTGAACCTTATGCCTCGTGGTGCTTAGTTGTAGCTAATCTTTTGCGGACGACTGAGTTGATCGAGTAATATTTGATCTCTAGTGGGTTAAGGAGGTTTTATAGAGTCGTAAGAATGTGATGACGAGATATATATATATATATATATATATATATATATATATATATATATATTTGTAACGGCCAATTATAGAAAGTATCCTATATTATGAGCAATAAATCTTGTTGATGTTTAGATTTCGTTGTAATCTTAAGTTTATTGTGCATAAATAATGAGAGAGAGAGAGAGAGAAGTACAATCACGGGAAGCACCAAAATTGTTTATCAACTTTGCAAGAAGCTACCAAGAATAAAAGTCAATAGCTACACGGAAACTTCGTGCTTTTTTTCCTATTTTTTTAATCCTCAAATAAATAAATAATGAACAATTTGTGACGGGTCAGGATTCACGAGTCATGTACATGATGACAAACCAATCCAACATCAAATCTTGCCGAGATTGTTGGATTTTGGTCCTCGCGAGTCCACCATTTGGAGTATTGTAACGGTGACAGAAGTCCAAATCGATTGATAAAAATGAAACTAATGTAAAGAATTCGGAAATTTTTGAGTTTTAACGATAATGATAAAATAAAAAGTAAAGTAAATAGTATCAGAATTGACTTTTTAATGTAAAAATATGATTTTTATTTTAAATAAACAATACCGGAAACTTTTCGTTAAAATTTTATTGATAAAATCATCTTTAACAATCGACGCGTATTTAAAATGAGTTGAAAAGTCGTCTAATATTTTTCAAAATGCTCTTTTAAGTAATAGTAATTGGAGGTAAGTATTACGCTTACTTCTTCATTTATCAATAAAGCATCTCTCGTAATGTCAAAATTTCTAAAAATATCTACTTTAGTGCAAGTCCACACGTTTTAGCTAGATAAAATAAAGGACAAAGCTTCCCCATGTGCTTAAAGCAAAGATAATGAAATGATTTTTGCTTTTTAGTGAAAAAATTTAAGAATATGTTATCCGCACATTCTTTGTTAATTCTTGTAATTTGATTTTCTTTAATTCAGTGAATCTGACGGCCGCAAATTAAGAAAATGTGTATAAAGTAAAAAGAGATGGAGGGATAATACAACCCAAAATTTAATGTGATATAAAACAATACCTTAAAATAAACATGAAATCTAAAATCATTATTCACTAATAAAGTCTCATAAGTATTTCTGGCCAGCTGAAATCAACTCAATTCCCCCCAATTAATTATTCACTAACAACCATTAATACAAACCCAACTTTTACCAACACTTCCGAATGGACTTTAGCCTATTTGTTTACCCCCACCTAAACTCCAGGGTCACTTCTGTCTTTTTGTTAGAAAATAATTAATGAATTTTTTTTAAATATACCAAAAATAGAAGGAGGATAGTTTTATTTTACTTTTAATTTCAAAAGAGAAGTATTATTGGCACTCCAAAAATCTCATTCTACACTTCTCACAAGTGTATTTTTCTTTTCTAATATAGAAAGTTTGGAGTGTAGAATGATATTTTTGGAATGCTAATAACAAATCCCTTTCAAAATACTATACTTATTACTTAGTTGTACCATCGAATTATACAATTTTTCTAATGGAGAACCTACATGCATTTGTAGCCCTTATCTCTATAAGAAGTAGGCATATTTGTCAATTTGCTCATGAACTTGTATGGAGCTGCCAATTTCTCTTATGAACTTTAATTTTAGCTGATTACCCCATTGAACTTTTATAATTAACCAATTTCCTTATTGAACTTTAATTTTAGCTGATTATCACCCTGAATTTTTATTTCTCCACTTGCGTTAGATTTTAAAATTTTCATATAATTTTCCATCCATCTTGATCACTGAACCAACTATATGAGGGCAAAAAAAAAATGAAAAAAATGGATGGATGAAAAATTGAATGAAAATTTTTAAAATCTAACTACAAGGAGAGAATTGGCTATTTGTAAAAGTTTTGAGAGTAATTTGCTAAAATTAAAGTTCAAAGAGAAATTGACTAATTATAAAAATTTCAGAGGTAATCGGTTAAAATTAAAGTTCAAGAAATAAATCAACAAATACTTCTAAAAAAATATGATACAAATAATAATACTAACTAAATAGTAAATGTAGCATTAGTCTTGTAACATTTTTGTTGTTGTTGTTTCATTCATATCTCCTAGATAACATAATAGATCTGACAATCTGACATCTCTACCCTCCCACCAAAAACTGTTTTAACTTGAGTCCCACCAATCTCACAACTGCCTTTTCCAGCATTCACACTCTCACTCTCACTCAGTGTCACTCTCACTCCAATTATTTATAAACTCCATTTCCTCTCTCTCAAACTCCACAACTTCTCTAAAATGGAACGGAAAGCAACACTTCCCCTTTTCTTCCTTTCCCTCGCCGCCATATTCCTCTCCCTCTCCTCCGCCCTCGACCACCAGACCCTCCTCCTCAACCCCCTCCCCACCCCACCTACCACCCTCTCATGGACAGACACCGTCTCCGAATCCGAAACCGCCCAACTCGACCCCAACTCCCCCTCCGCCACCACCACCCCAACCCCAAACACCCTGTCCGTACAGTTACACCACATCGACGCCGTGGCGCTTAACAAAACCCCTACCCAACTCTTCAACCTCCGCCTCCAGCGCGACGCCTTCAGGGTCAAGACGCTGACCTCCCTTGCCGCCGCCTCCCCAAACAGAACCACAAGAGGCGGCGGTCGCGTGCCTGTCAGGGGCTTCAGCAGCTCCGTCGTCTCCGGACTCTCGCAGGGCAGCGGCGAGTACTTCACGCGCCTCGGCGTGGGCACGCCTCCCAGGTACGTCTACATGGTCCTCGACACCGGAAGCGACGTCGTGTGGCTCCAATGCGCCCCCTGCAGGCGCTGCTACAAACAGAGCGACCCGATTTTCGACCCGAGAAAATCCAGATCCTTCGCCACAATCCCTTGTGGGTCCCCTCTCTGCCGGAAACTGGACTCCCCCAGTTGTAATTCCAAGAAGACCTGCCTGTACCAAGTCTCCTACGGGGACGGCTCCTTCACTTTCGGCGAGTTCTCCACTGAAACGCTGACGTTTCGCGGCACCAAAGTGGGACGCGTGGCAATCGGATGCGGTCACGACAACGAGGGCCTGTTCGTCGGCGCAGCGGGGCTGTTGGGGCTCGGCCGGGGGAAGTTATCGTTTCCCGCCCTGACCGGCTCCCTGTTCAACCGGAAATTCTCCTACTGCCTTGTGGACCGGTCCGCTTCTTCCAAACCATCCTCGGTCGTCTTCGGTGACTCCGCCGTTTCCCGGACCGCCCGGTTCACTCCCCTCGTCGCGAACCCGAAACTCGACACGTTTTACTACGTCGAGCTCATCGGTATGAGTGTCGGTGGGACACGTGTCCCGGGAATCACGGCATCGCTGTTCAAACTCGACCAGGCAGGAAACGGGGGGGTCATTCTCGATTCGGGCACTTCCGTGACGCGATTAACCCGACCCGCTTACAACGCTCTCCGCGACGCTTTCCGGGCCGGCACTTCTGGTCTGAAGCGGGGGCCCCAGTTCTCCCTATTCGACACGTGTTTCGACTTGTCCGGAAAGACCGAAGTCAAAGTCCCCACCGTGGTGCTGCATTTCCGAAACGCCGACGTTTCACTGCCGGCAGCGAACTACCTGATCCCCGTGGACAGCAGCGGGAGCTTCTGCTTTGCTTTCGCGGGTACGATGGGCGGGCTGTCCATAATCGGTAACATCCAGCAGCAAGGTTTCCGGGTCGTGTATGACCTGGCAGGCTCCCGGGTCGGGTTTTCTCCACGTGGATGCGCATAATTAATTTTGGTAGCGGCGTGATAGGAAACGAATAAAAACCCAATTTCCCTGATTTTTAATTTTATTTTTGGCCTTTTTATTTATTTATAATTTGATATGAAATGAAAGCAGGAACAGCAAACCTTCGTTGCTGGAATTAGGATGATGGTCTGATGTGATGTGATGAAAGAGTAGGAGTTGAGGTGGTTT
The DNA here is from genome assembly GCA_035220775.1 of Malus fusca. Taxonomy (NCBI): domain Eukaryota; kingdom Viridiplantae; phylum Streptophyta; class Magnoliopsida; order Rosales; family Rosaceae; genus Malus; species Malus fusca. Next base: position 20,519,358 of record CM069059.1, on the reverse strand, counting down.
GTGTTGCTTAGCATGTTCCAGGTTACAAGTTACAATGTACACGTTGTGTTTATTTTTATGTAATTTCTACTGCTAAATTATTACTCTCTAATATATAAAAGGGTAATTCAATTAAATATTGTTTAAATTACCTTATTTTTGATTTATTGTAAGATAATTCGATTAAACAATGATTTTTATTTTTTTAATTTTCTTGCGCGATTTGCTCCTCTTAACCCCACCATGTTGACTCTTATGTTTGAAGATTGAGGAGTGACAATAAGTAAATGATATGATGACTAGGCTTGACAATTTTTAGATGAGTTGTTAACCGACATGAAAATAATATGTTACAGTCCCTCGTTTACGAGTCGGATCATTATCGAATCATTGTTAAGAATTTGTTAACGAGTCGGGTTGTTATTGAGCACCTGTCACATGCTAAAAATCCATTAAGATAGCGCGTATGACACATAAATGACAACAATACGAATCTTTTGACAGGTCTAGACATTAGGCATGATAATTATTTGCATGACAATTAACCCGACTGAAATGACAAAAAATAACAGATTTCGAGTCAATCCGTCAACGGGTTGGGTCGTTATCCTGTTAAAACCCCGTTAAATTAACATGTTTAACATGACACAATTTGTTAAAATAACGGGTATGACACAAAACCTATACAAACACGACCTGCTTGCCAATCTAGATGTGACTACTCTTTTAATGGGCCATGGGATTGAAAATCGTGTTTCAAGGGTCGATCTGAGCTAGTTCTAGGTACAGCTATACTACAACCCAAATTGGCAAGCAAAAGCTAAAAGAAGCTTCAAGTATGAAATCCCCGCTACTTGCAAGATAAATTAACCACGATAAATAACTTAATTCTTAGTATACTGATACTCCTTGTTACCCAGCCAAAATGGGAAGAAGTTTTGAGTTCGAAACCCCTCTTTGATAGTGAAAAACCCTTGTATAATGTGCATTGATTAGGAATTGAGTGTGTTGTAAAAGAATTGTATAAGGTTAGAAGTAGGGAAGATTTATTGGGATTTGGCAGTTTGGGGCTTAGAAAATGAGAGACTGACAAAGTAAGGGCAGTGGTCTCAGTGACGGACAAGGATTGTTTGTTCTCCCACTTCTAGTGTCCTTCCATGCTCTCCTGTTTGTGTGGTCACGGTTAAGTCACGTTAACATTTTATATTACTATTTATTTTTGTCTTATTATTTCTATAAAAAAAATAATACAAAATGTTGACGTGGTTTAACCGTGACCACACAAAATAGGAGGGCACGAAAAGGTACCAGAAGTGGGAGGACAGACAATCCTTGTCCCTCAGTGACCATGTTCCACACGGCCAAGTAAGCATCATTTTTATAAGTCAAAAGAGCAGCAAATGGATGCCTGTAGCCATTGTAGTGTGAGAGAAGAAAAGATGGTGTCATTTTCCCAAAGAGAATATGTCGGTTTACGACCAATATACGATCACGTACGGTATATTTGACCTTGTCTCCTTGTGTGCCACCTTCCTCCCTTTGGAAAATTGTCAACAAAAAAAAAACCCTCAGTGGTGGTAAGTTAGGAAAAACTTTTATTCGGCAAACAAAAAGGCATACCATATAATATTTCACTTGTTATGATAAAGTTAGACGATATTATGCTATATTTTAAGTATAATAATAAAAAATAAAATTTAATTAAAATAATAATGTCATGTAAACATAGATCATGATAGGAGATGAGAGAGAGCAAAGCAAAATTCTATCCTCAAAGATATGTTGGGTGGGAAAGAGATCTTCTTCGGATCTCTTTCACCAAAATTCACGGATCAAGTGATCCAGACCTTTGAAAATTGATCAAACGGTTAAAAATAAATGTCATTTTTAAAATATAATAATTTTAGCCATTGAATTAAATTTTAAGAGTCCGAATCACTTAATCTGTAGGCTTTGGTTGAAAAGATACGCAGATTATCCCTTTTTTCTAGCTGTAAAACAAAATTAAAAATTAAAAAGTGGCGTGGAGGGTGGGGATCATTTTTTCTCACCATCATTTAATATGGTGTATGCACACCATCATATTTATCACCGTTAGATGAGTTTGAATTTCGAAATTCATGTAGTAGATAAACACAAATTTCAAAATTTAAACTCATCTAACGATGATAAATAGGATGATGAGTATACACCACATAAATGGTGTGAACAAAAACGCACTCGTGGAGGGTGGGTGGGTGAGGTGTGAAAACAAGCGTAGGTAATTGATTGGATTGAAATTATGTCACCACTTTATTACCCTACGCTTGATATTCAATGTTGTAGGGGATAGTTTTCCAATAAAGGTTGAATTTTGGTGGGGGCCTCCTTCTCTAGTTGCCAATTGGACCACGACCTAAGGCCATCTCTAACCGAGGGCTGGCCAGAGGGCTCGTTTGAGCCCTCTGGCCCTCCAAGATTCCCCAAGATATTAATATTTTAATGAACAGTACATGACCATATTTGCCTCCGTCTCCGACCGAGGGCCAGAGGGCCAAATGGCTCGTTTTAGCCCTGTCACAAAAAACCGTCTCCAACCGAGGGCCAAAGGGCCATAGGGCCAAACATAATTTATTATTTAAAAACTACAATTTAAATTCAAATCTAACGGCTAGGTGACGTCAACATGATGTAAAAAATATGAAACAAATTTTGTAAAATAGAAGTTATATGAAAAAAAATATGAATCAAATTTTGTAAAATAGAAGTTATAGGAAAAAAATAGAATTTAAAAAAAAATTGAAACAAATTTTGTAAAATAGAATTGAAAAAAAATATGAAACAAAATTTGATTCATATGAAAAGGAAAAAAAAAGGGAAAAAAAGAAGTTTAAATTCATAAAAAAAAGGGCCTAATAATACAACGGCTACTAGCCGTTATATTAAAAAACATTCAAACTATTAAAAAAAAGAATCTCTTTAATGTTGTCGGTTATAACCGACAGCAATAGGAAAACATTAAAAAAAAATAGCCAGCCCGGGGCTGGCCGAAAGCAGCCAGCCCTCCAGCCCTCCAGCCTCTCTGATCCCGTGGGGCCCTCCTAGATTCCAGAGCCCTCTGGCCTAGCCCTCGGTTGGAGACGGTTTTAGGGCTATTTTCGGCCCTCTGGCCCTCTGGACCCTTCGGTTAGAGATGGCCTAAGTTAGTGGTCATGGTTTCTCTTCGGATCCTTTCATCCTAATTCATTAACTTCGGGGATTCGAATCATTGAAATTTGGTTCAACAGCTAAAGTTATTATAATTTTTAAAGTTGGTTCATGTTTGTAGCATTTGGATCAAATTTTAATGGTCCAGATTCATGGACTTGGTGGATTAGGAGAAAGGAATCCGGAGATCCATTCCCTAAGTTAGTGACAGTCGTTGTAGACCGTACCAGATATCATATAGGTTAATCATTAACCCTAAATCCTATCTGTCAAAAACCACGCAAAAAAAACAAAAAAAAAAAAAAAAACTTGAGTATTATCTAATTTTTGTCATTTGATTTTCTTTAATTCAGTCAATCTGATATTAAAGGGATGTATATGAAGTAAAAATGGATGTGTGTATAGCACACAACTTTAGTCATCTCTTCAATATGATTGCACATGGTTTTTCTTGGAGCTGTTTCAACACCATCATCATAATGTTGATATATAAGGGACCAAATGAGGATTAGACTCATGAAGATCTACAAAAACAAAGAACTAAATTAACACTTAGTTTTATTTTATTTTATTTTTTATTTTTTTAGTTTCTGATATTGTTTATTACAGAAACGTGGAAGAAGAACTAGAGAGGAAGCTACATGCATCCTAGTTTCTAAGCCATTCATCATATCAAAAGGCAACACCAATGGTTGTTTGGTGGGTTATATGAGATTTGGCCTTAGAGATATAATTGGATTGACATAAATTTGTGAGATAGGACTTGTAATCCGTATCTAAAGATATGTTAGAAAATCTACTTTATTGTGGATTCATAACCTATAATGTCTAGTTTTGTCAATCTCATATTTTAACACAATAAACAACAGATTGAATTCAAGTTCATTTTAATTGCTTCGGCCACTTAACATCCGTAGATGATTGCCAATTACGGTGGCTTTATGTTATTTCACTAGAAGTGGAAAAATTTGAAATAGTTGGTGAGGGTACATTTTTTTCTTTCTACGAGTTGTGTTTGTTCAATCGCTAACGATTGTAAAATGACTAATTATTGTTATTGAATATGAAAGCTATGATTTATCAAGTGTAAAAAATCATTGAATACGAACGATTACAAACCATTAATGCATGTTGAAGTAACAATGCATCAAAGGTAAACAAACACCAAATAACGCACGGTAACTGATCTCACAATGCATCAACGATAAAGAAATCACTGAGGGATGTGTAGATGAGTGAACTCAATATATCAACGATAAAGACATACTCTTTTGATTATGATGGGCCTAGATTTTATTGGGTCAAACAAAATATCTTCATTAAAATTAAGGAAACTGTTATTAGCACTATAAAAATCTCATTCTACACTCACTCACAAATATATTTTTATTTTTAATTATAAAAAATTTGGAATGCAAAATGAAATTTTTGGAGTGTCAATAACAGTTCTTAAAATTAAAACCCAAATGCAAGTTTTGTTTGAAATGAAATATCAATGTGGGCCTGGCCACTGAGGGGGTTTTTAGATTTCAAAAAACTTAGAGGGTCTAAATAGAAAACTCTCTTTATTTCCTGCGTCCCTCATAACTTCAGATTGTGACATTTGACCCCCTTCTTGCCCAGAGCGAAAATACCCAAATCCACAAACCATATATTATCCTCAAATTTTGAAAACTCAAAGAAGCTTCCAATCTCTGCATGGTTGAATACAGAAGCAATGGAAGAAGGAGGGAAGGTTAGGGTTTTGATAGAGAACGCGACGATCTCCATCGAACCGGAGGTCGACCCACGCCTCCTCAAGGCCATCAAGTCGGTGGTCCGTTACTCCGATTCGGAGCTCCGACTCGCCGCCCGTATTCTCATGGATCTTATGAAGCGCGAGCACTCTCAGGTCCTTTTCATGCATATAATCTCTCTTTCTTCCGGGAAAATTTGAATCTGTATATTTAATTTCTCCGTTTCTGTTTGTAATTTGTAGTGTATTTTTCTAGGGTTTATTTTCTAGCTTGTGTTGGGTTGCGAGAAAATTTGAAAGGGAAAGTTCGATTTTTGAATCAACATCTTTTTAAATTGCGTGCCCTTTTCATTTATCTGAAATTGTAGGAAATAATGGTGAAAAATTGGATAGTGAGTTATTCAATTTGGTTGGAAATTGTTGTTTAATCTCTGTTTGTTTGCGTGGGTATTATAATTTAGGGTTTCAGATTGCTACTGTCAGATGAGTTATGGGAGAGAAGTTTTTGCTAAAATATATGAATTTTGCAGGTGCGGTACCTCACACTACTTATAATTGATGAGCTTTTTATGAGGTCAAAGCTCTTTAGAGCTCTTGTTGTGGAGAATTTGGATCAATTGCTGACTTTAAGTGTCGGGTTTCGTATACGTTCGTCGCTCCCACCTCCGGAAAATGTTGCAACTGCTCTGCGTAAAAAAGCGATTGAGTTTCTGGAGAAGTGGAATTCTTCATTTGGGGTTCACTATAAGCAGATTAGATTAGGGTTTGATTACCTCAAGAACACCCTTAAGTATCAGTTCCCAAATCTACAGGAAACTGCGACTCGGCTTGAGCAGCAGAGAAGGGAAAGGGAGAGGAAGACGAAAAAGATCTTATTGAACAAGTTTAAGAATTTGGGAAATAATTTTGCATCAATTAAGGAAGAAATACAGTCGACTATTGATGAGATTGGGGAGTGTTTAGAAATTGTACGCCCCAAAGAGGAAGGTGTGCCGTTGTGTCCTTTAGATGACGAAGATACGGAGGAATTTCATTCTTAGGAGTTTCGACAATTGCGCTTACATGCGTTGGAAGAAGGAGAAAAAGTTCATGAGAATAGTGAGAACAAAGTGGTTTTTGATGCCCTGCGGGAGCTTTACAAGATATTGGTAAAGCATTTGGCTGCAGTGCAAGAATGGGTCCTTGTTCTTGTAAAAGTTGAACTGACTGATAACAGGTCCAGAGACTTGTATTTGAAGGAGTTCATTGATATCCGGAATAATATTCAATCAGTGAAGAAGAAGTGTGAAGAAGCGGGATGCACTCTTTCAAACACTGCAAATCATGAGGAAGAAGATTTTTGGGAAGAAGGCAAGATTGAAACAACTGAGGGTGGGAGTTCAAGTCTTCCCAGTAACAAACTGGGAGGTCTTGCTGTGGCATCAGCACCCAAGGAGGTGCAAGGTAGACTTCCTAAACGCTATGATAATCCTAAACGCCAGGATAATGAGAGCGATGGCAGTAAAAGGCTCAGTTGTGAAGGTGGGGGAAGCAATTCAGACCCTCTGAGGAGTAAGCTTCTGGCTGAAGCTCCAGAGGTGAACTGGAGCACTCATTTGGCCAGTTGGGGTTCAAAGAGGGATGTATTGGCTAACCACCGGGGGTTGGAGGTTGAAAGTCATTGGGGCAGGGTGGATCAGGATGCAGTTATTCCAGCAGAAAAGATTGCGGAGTTAAATCTTCAGGCTACTGTATACAAAGAAAAGCAAGTTGAAATTCAGCCATGTCGAGCACCATTAAGCAATGGAAAACTTTGTCCGAGAAGAGACTTGAGAATTTGCCCATTTCATGGACCTGTTATACCCAGAGATGATGAGGGAAATCCACTGAATCAGAACCCTCCAAAAGACGAGAATTATTTAGGGACCAATTTGGTAGAGCAGTTAGCGAAACAAGCCATGCAGAATGTTCGTGAGAAAGATAAAGAGTTCTCAAGGAAGAGAGAAATAGATAAAAAGGCACTGAAGCGTGCCAAGCTTGCCAAAATACGAGAACACAATGAAGCGGTTTTAAGAGATGCTGCAGTCGCTTCAACTTCTAACTCTGCATTTATTGGAGAAGATTGGGAGCCAAGTACTAGTAGGAACCCATCATTCAGAAACAAAAAGAAAACCCTTGCCTCCTTGTTGCAGAAGAAAGAGACACCAAAAGATAGATTAGCTCGGAGGATTTTGAATACACGAGCAAGCGCTGCCACTGGAAGACAACTTACATTGGGCGAGGATGCATATTACCGAGAAGCCTTCCCGAATCAGTTGTAATTGGACACTTTCTTTCTCTGCTTCTTGGCTAATTGAGAGGGTTGTCACTGATTGGTTTACTTGCTTTTTTGTAAAATTGTTAATATACATTTTCTTGACTTATAGCAATTAGGGACTTCCCTAATTAGTGAATGATTAGGGAAGCCGTCTTTCGGCCGGTTTTGTAACATATGTTAATTTTCGGATTTATATTCTTTCGAAATGTATGCATAAAAGGGAGGTCAATAGATAAGAAGTTTGATTTTATTTCATGTGTAATTTTTGTTGTGGTTTGTTCTTGATAGAAATGACTTATATAGCACAGGTATACCGTTACGCTGATGTCACATGCCAATAATATAACGACATGTGGTTAGTTTCTCTTCACGTGTTATTGTATCATTGACACGAGAGGTTACCATGACGGTCCGTGCCATACAAGTTGCTCTCGAAGAAAAGGAATAGCAGCTTCCCGTGCCTGCTGCTGCATATCATAGACAATAACAGCTAATACAAAAATGTGTAAAATGTGGCTTGTTCCAGTTTGGTTATGCTGTCTACAGACAAGAATCAATGAATCATAGCCAAATAGATTATTCGGCTTCACCTACTTTTTGGGTGGTTACTTGTCATGGCACAAACAAAACTGCAAACAAAATGGCAGTAACGTTGAGGTCAAGTCATCTTTTACGCCATTGTTAATTTGTCTAATTTTGATCAACATCATGTATTTGTCTTTTCCTGTGACAACAAACATGTCGAGTGGTTTTCGCTTCATCAAGTAATTTGAAATGTTATGCTATTTAATTGTAAATTGAACCGTTAAATTAAATGAAATTGTGCATGATGTTAAGATTTATAGCCTGACAACAGACATGTCGAGCTGTTTGGGAAAAAAAAAATCTTCTAACTAAATAATTTCAGCTCGATAATAAGTTTGATTTGATAACTTCATAAATGAGATAAAAATGGCTTAGAAGTTAGAAGCTTTGATGACTATGGAGTAACTCCTAATTTATGCAATAATGTGAAAGTATCCATGGTTTAAAGTAGGATCCAATTCAACCTGGAACTGTTGGATATAAGTTTATAACATGTTTGTGTTGTAAACACCATTGGGCATTGAAGAAGTAATTCCTTTGTTCATGTTGGATATGCGAAAGTTTTGTCGTCGGAGAATCAGAGATCACTAAAGTTGGTAGCTAAGCCAATGGCGTTGCCGATTGCTTTACTCGGTATGCTCTTCATAATCATCCTTAAGCCAATGATGTTGTCCACCGCTCTGCTCGTTATGCTTTTCACATTGGCAATTCTTGTTTTTGGTTCGAAGAACCTTTCAATTTTAGTTTTGAATACTTGTTTGAGGATTGTAATAGCTAATTGGCTGGCATGTTTGGCTACTATTTTGGCTGCTGTTGTATTGTATCTTTGTCAATACAACTCTACTGATTCATTATAAAATTGTGAAAATTCCACATTCCGTATCAACAAATTATCACTTTAGAAGCCAAAATCAGCTCATGCTTACAAATTAATCACAGAACAATATGTCAGCAAAACTGTCACTGTAAAATCTGGCAATTTTTATTTCTCTCACACTCTTTTCAAATTTTGATGCCAAATCGAATGAATTAAAGAAGGTAAATAATAAAAAATTAATAAGAGTGTATGTGAAGTAAAATGAGTGTGAAATAACACTTTCCAAAATCTATATATAAAAAATGTCATCATAAATTTATATAAAATTGTGCCTGAATCAATCTATATATTAATTTTTCTTTAATAAATAATACACGCAAGTACGCAAGTTTTATAAGGATAAAATGGGGCCCACATACACAAGAGAGGCATCCCATTGGAAAGAGATTCTCTCCGAATCATTTGATTCTTAAGATTTGAAGGAAGAGATCCGGAGAGGATCTCTTTCCGCATCCTATTATCTCCCCTGGTCTTCTGCTACTTACCAAAACCCATTAATTCCACAGTAACAACAGCTAATTACCAATTACCAAATACCAAATCAGAAATGTTTAAATAAGCTCCCTAAATTAACCTACCTTTTTATTAATCCCCCACTATTCTATTAACCTACCAATCAAAACCCTTAACTGAATCTTTAACGGGCACTTGATACCCGTCTGATCTTAATCAGACGGCTGATATCATCTGGACGGTGACCCATCTCTTTCTCTCTCTATCTGTAAACCAACGATGAAGAAGCACCCCTTTTGCGAAAAAACAAAATAAAATTTTGGGTTTCATCGCACAATGCATTCCAAAATTTTCGTTATTTTCCCTTCCAATTTTCTATTCGTTTTTGTATAATTGCGTATTGGGGAATCATACCCATCAGTCAAAGAATCGAAAGATTTCATCTTTTTCCCCAAATTTTGGGTGGTGGGGGTTTGTTTCCATTGAAGAATGGAATCAGACATCATTGAAAGTCTTGCGTCTTTGGATTTGATTGACGATGATGAGATCCATGGCCGTCCGATTCATCAATTTGTTTCAGTTCCGAAGGCGCACAGCAACACCGGCAATAACATTCCCGGCACCACCAGCGTCCACGAGCTTCTTGAATGCCCTGTTTGCACCAATTCAATGTACCCTCCAATCCATCAGGTTCTCCATTTCTTGCAATTTCCTCAATTGGATTCCTTTGTTCTTTTGATTTTGTTTTGCCTGTTTTGGTTTTTGAAGATTTTGACTTTTTGGGGTTAATGCTAGGAATGATGATTTGTTGAATTGATTAATTTTTTTGTGGGATTTAATTTTATGTGGTGTTTGTGTTTCTGGGTTTTGTTTGGTAGTTTATTGAATTTATTATTAGAAGGTGAAATATACTTGTCAGTTTCTGAATTTTGTTTTAAAAATTAATCCTTGTCAATTAGGATTCTTTTACTTATTTATCCTTGTTAAACAAAAATCAACAACAATTCTAGTTTTGCTTGTAACAGGATTTGAAATTTGCTTCACTTGTAACAATCTACAACAATCTAGAATAACTTCAAGATTTTGAAACTTGCTTCACTTGTAAGTGCTTTTCTGTAGTTCCGAGTAACAGGAATACCAAGGCACAGAATCAGATTTCGTTCTAAATATTGTGTTTACGTAATAGTTCCTGGGGTTGGTGAATTATGCGTCAAGGATCATATTAGTTTGAAAGGGATTAATAAAAACTAAGAGCTTTCGAAGTTCACAGATACCTGGGGATGGTGAATGTGCTATTGTGGACGTATTTATCACTTATTTTGTAAAGCGAAGCGGGTTAACAGGTGGAGTGTGGTAACACTACCACCAATTGATAGAGATGTTTTGTGTGCTTTATCTGCATAAAGGTATTGTGCTTGAAATTGGGTGCACCGAGTTCATACTATTTATTCATTAATCCATTGCTGCTTAGGACGGAAGTTTATCAGTTGTTTTGTTCAAGTGTGTGGCTGTATAAAATTACTCCGCCTCTCTTACATACTCTTACATCTCTCATGGCTATAGATGTTATAGAGTCATATAACCTTATGCTGGGGGTGTAATGCATCGCTTTGGCTTCATTTTAAGTGTTGGGGGTGTTGTGATGTTTACTTGAAGATGCAAGTTTGCTGAGTTTCAGCTGTGGCTTAGTTCGGATGAGTAGACCTCCCCTAACTACTCTGGAAAATGGAGTTGTTTACCTTACAATATGCTTATTATGCTTATTGAAATCAAGGGATGCTCATTGACTTGCTATCCTTAGATTTATTTGGGACGGCTAAGCTTGGGGATTCTATTGATAATATGTAGCTGCTTGTAAAATTCATCTAGGATTGGTTGACCTTTATGGCTTATAAATTTAAACTTGTTTCTGCAGTGTCACAATGGGCATACCCTTTGTTCCACCTGTAAAGCAAGGGTGCATAATCGGTGCCCAACGTGTAGACAGGAGCTTGGTGACATAAGGTGTCTAGCACTGGAGAAGGTTGCTGAATCGCTTGAACTGCCCTGCAAGTATTGCTCTCTTGGGTGCTCAGAGATATTTCCCTATTATAGTAAACTGAAACACGAGGCTGTCTGTAACTTCAGACCATACAACTGTCCATATGCTGGATCAGACTGCTCCGCTGTTGGGGATATTCCATTCCTTGTTTCTCATCTCCGGGATGATCACAAGGTGGACATGCATTCCGGATGCACTTTTAATCATCGTTATGTAAAGTCTAATCCTCGTGAAGTAGAAAATGCCACGTGGATGTTAACTGTAAGTGCATACGTGTTTCTCCCTCTTTGTATAAAACTGGTGACTGAATGAAAATTGCTTGGTTCGCTCACACTAGAAATTAGTGGGCATTGCATAAATCAAGAAACCGTCACTTTAACTATGGGGGCAATAAGTGAAGTTAATACTGGAATTGGATCATTAGCCATTGAAAATAAGACTTTGTTTGGTTTAACTTTCCCAATTAGAATATAAATACTTAGTTGAGTAGTTTAACTATCCCAATTAAAAATGCATGATTTAGTTGATTGGTTTAACTTTCCCAGTTTTTTTTGGGTCAAAATTTAACTTTCCCAGTTAATATGGGACTAAAGGAATCATGGGACCTTTGATAGCAATACTTAAGACTAGATCAACTGTGACTATATAGCAGACTGAAGATGTATGCTTTGGTTTTTTTATGGTAGCGAAGTAATTGTCTTATTTTTCATCCTTGATAGGTCTTCCACTGTTTTGGTCAGTACTTCTGTCTACATTTTGAAGCCTTCCAGCTTGGTATGGCCCCCGTTTACATGGCATTTCTCCGGTTCATGGGGGATGAAACAGAAGCTCGGAACTACAGCTACAGCTTGGAGGTTGGTGGAAATGGCCGAAAGCTGATTTGGGAGGGCAACCCAAGAAGCATAAGGGATAGCCACAAGAAGGTTAGAGACAGCCATGATGGCCTCATAATACAGCGCAACATGGCACTTTTCTTCTCTGGCGGGGATAGGAAAGAGCTGAAGCTGCGGGTCACAGGACGGATATGGAAGGAACAGCAGAACCCAGAAGGTGGGACCTGCATACCTCTCTGTAGTTAGCCTGGTTGGATATCTCTTTCCCTCATCTGTGTGCTAAACATTATCTTAATGTTATTAGTGAATTTAGATTTTCAGGATTCTTTTATTGGATTATAACATTTCAATGCTGGAGGCTTCGTACTTAGTCTGTTAAGCTTTCGGTTATCCTCTTAAAGCTGAAATACGAAACTTTTGTCTTTGATGGAATTTTGGTTACAGTTTGATATTAGGATTAGATTAAAAATTTATGACAGCTGTCTATAATCTCTGAAAAACCAATTGAACTTTGCTCAATGGCATTATAGTCAAAGCACGGCTCACACCGTTGTTGTTTAACTGGAGTGATAAGGAAGTGGGTGAGACAGACAGGTATATCCTAGGGTAAAGCTTGTTAAGGTAAAAAAGAAGGGAAAATTATGATGATTAGAACCTTGACAGATTTCACTTTAGTTCCTAAGTTTGAAACAATCCACTGTATCCCCTAGGCTTATAATTCTTTTACATTTCAGGGGCGAAGGTTTGTGAAGTAATGCGTACGATTGCGGTTTAGACAGATTGATAAAGAAGTTGGTGAGACATCTGAAGCTTGGGGTTTCAGTTTATTTACTTGGTAGTGTTGAAGTATGTATCAATGTCAAATATATAAAAACTATAAGCTTTTTCATCCTATGATCTACAAGTACTCAACAGGGAAATCACTCCTTTACTTGTCTTGGAATTACTTTATTTGATGTACCAAGCTCAACGTTGAATCAAATGAAACCTAAACAAGTAGATCGGTGAGGAGTCATCGTTTCATCCATCGTGTTTGCTATGAGTCGGGGGCAAAACTGGAGATAAGATGGGCAATCTTTAAGTCTCTCCAGCCCTCAGCCGGATCAGAAACAAAGGACCACTCGCTCTTGCATCCTTTGGTGGTTGCCATTGCGGTCGTTGATGGCTCATGATCATCTGATGATGCTACTGTGCAGTAATGGACCGGATGGGGTTCGCCGGGGACTCCTCTATTCCGAGAGCGTTTTCCTTGCCATTTTGATGACTCTCTGTTTCTTTTTCCATGAGAGGTTGAGAGAAACAAGAAAAAGGAACTTGAAATGCCTGTACGTCTCTGTGAGGTTTGAATTTGTATCTTTTTGCTGGAACACACTAGGCTCGTTACCTCTTAAAACTGAAATGTAAACAGATCACAAACATTTCAAATTAGGTCACAACTTTCATGATATTCGGACTCAGAACATTTTTAAATTTCGATTTGTAATAATATCAAAGGCTCACATTTCTCTCTTGCTTGTAAGTGAGAGATTTTAAGTTCAATTCTACATGATGACGAGTACGATACCAAATTGTGAACTCCAATTATATGTCATAGCTCAATTCCCACCCCCAAGATAATTGTATTGAAAAAAGGGTCAACGTTCAAGTAGTAAATAGAAGAGCCTGCTCCATCTTCTTTGCCATTGATTGGAGAGGAGCCAACATATGATACAAAGTCTTCAAATCTCCATCCTTCAATTGGATCACAAACAAACGACCACCCGATGTTGCAGCCACGGGTGTTGGGATCATCGTGGTCGTCAATGGGCAGTACTTACATGGTTCCAACATATCAATCTGTGATCGGCAGATGATGATGTTGGTGCGAAGGCAGATGATGATCTAGTACGCACCAGAGTTTCTACAATGGAAAGATATTGTTGTAAATATATTGTTAAACCAAAATTAAAAGCACAATAGATAGCGAGGGACATGAAGCCTTACCCTAACACAATAAAAATGGATGAGCGGAAAAAATTATGGCCTTGTGTCAAACCAACAACGAAACTCAACTTTAACGAAAAACTCCCGGTACTGTTTACTTTAACGAAAAACCACATTTTTATACTAAAAAATCAATCCTGGTACTATTCACTTTACCCTTTATTTTGTCTTAAAACTCAAAGTTTTCAAGCCATTTTCATTAGTTTTCATTTAAAACAACTCCTAAAAGAAGCAGAGGTTTTGAAGCTCTAAAAGGTTACGATCGTTGTATTGAACCATACCGCAGAAATATGATGTCTTTAATGTAGAAAGTGTGTTCTTTGTAAGATCTAAAATTGAACTTTTTCCAGCATACTAAGTTCATTACCAATCACAATTGCTGGAAAAAGAAAAAAATAATAATTTCAGTACCAACCACAAAATATTTTTCAGTCCCAGAAAAGGAAACAACAAACGAATTCTTGATTCTTCAGCCCTAATATATGGTACAGGGATGATGATGATACCGATGGAATTTTTTGCACCGCATTTTAGACCACATCACTAATTATTTGTACCATGCACACTTTAGTTAGGTATCCCGACAGTCATCAGTGTCCTTAAAAGTTACGATGTTATTCTGAAGGTCGATCCCGACGTTCACATTCTCAAGTTGGTTTATTCCCAACACAGAAGGGCCATGATAATCTGGTTTTATAGTCATGCAGTCATCTTCATTCCAAACATTATTCGGATCCAATGTATAATCAAACCCATGTCGGCGATCATCTCTGAAATGGAACTCTATATCAGGTGCTATGTTCATATGAAAACCATCATCCGAATCATAACACAGCAGGAACTCCGAATGGGGATTTATCTTGTGTTTGTAATTCGGTAGCGCATTTATCACCGCGCTCTGGACTGCGTAATAAGCCTCCGATGCAAGGTGAGTATATGTTGTTCCTGTATCTATGATGATGCCTCCTCTTCCCTCTGGCCTCCATCTGAACACATCCTCCGAAATGTTGAGCCTAGTACCGTCAACGCTTATACCTTCTACCCCTATATGGTACCAACCGTATCGACCAGGTAATAATGGGGTCTGATTACCCTCATGGATCACTGCCTTTGAACCGAATTTCACATTGCTACGGTTACCTCGATTAAAAGGCGAAATGCAAAACGAAAAACGAGTCCGTTCTCTAATTAATTGCGCAACAAGTGAACTTGGTTCTCTACCTGCACCAACAACTCCTGGCGGATTTTCATCCGGATCCGAATCTGAATTCTTCAGACCACACCCGAAAGTCATATCGGGGATTGTTTCACCTTCGAGCATGAATGTTTCTTTGGAAGCGACTCCTTCGGAAGACGCTCCATCTTCATAAGCCGTAGTGTAAGTACATGAACCATCCTCACTTGGGCAACCGTTATCTGGGACTAGGCCACACTCCACACGGTCATCGTCACACATCAGCTTTCGGTAGGAGGATGATTTTCCAGGTTCAAAGATTGGTATGCTTTGATTGTAACATTTTTTGCAGGGATTACACTGCATCCAAATTAAGGTGCTAGCAGTGTCAAAGTATCCAAATGTATCAACTGGAGGGGTTCCAATTTTGTACCTCATGACGTAGACTCCATTATCGTAATCAATGCGGGCGGTAGCGTTACTTACTGCTGCTGGTGACATTCGCCTTGTGAGGTAATGTTGTCTGGCTATGCTTCTGCGACGAGCTGCTTCTTTGCGTTGAGCACGAGTGAGACTAGGGTTGTATAGCGGAGATTCAGGCGAGTCGCGATGAATGAGACGTGTCTCGAAACCTCGGAGTGGTGTTTTAGGAGAGGACATGCAGAAGGGGATGGTGATGGCTATTGAAATTAGTGCAATGAAGGAGAGTACAAATGATGAGGCCATGGAGGGCGAGAGTCAAATTCTCAGCTTGCTATTGAAACTAATTGGATGTGTAATAACCGATCAAAATGATTAAAGATTTATAGTAGGGTGAATTTTCATGTAAATTGTAATGACTACGAAAGATAAAATACGTCCATGGATCATGTGGTGACTCTGCATCGACAATAGTATTTTCTTTTCTTTCTTTCTGTTTTTGCTGGAATGTACAAAAGTACAAAATATTGTCCCTTTTTATCAGTACGTGTTTAGATATGAGGGCATGTTCGTGGTACTACGTTTTACACACAAGTTTTAAGTCATTAGATTTATACACTTTTAATGGTTGAAATACAATCTAATTTTTCAATTTAAATTTTCTTTACTAAATAATTATACATTAGGAAGATGATCCTTAATTTAGATTTTAATTATCAAAAATGTTATTCTTACCACATTTGTATCACTTTCTAATAGATATGAGATCCATATGTAGATTCTTTTTAGGATACTAGAAGATCTTATATTATTTTCAAGGCAAGAAATCCTATCTAGTTAAATATAAATAAAGGCACTCTCTTTCTCCCTTCACTAAAATAGGCCACAACAGTTCACTATTTGTGGGAGTGAACAATCCTATTAAAAAAAAAACTACACAATTATAATTTTTTAATAAGAAAATAATTTACTTGTACTTTTTATATAATTTTTGTGACATTAATTAAGCATTTATTATTACATACATTAGGTATTTTTATCATTATTATATATTAGGCAATGAATTTATAAAATTAATATTTTTTTATGTAAAACCATTCATTCTTCCTTACAATCCATGGAATTAATTGTGTACATTAACCATTCAAATAGGGGTATTTTAGGCATTAAAAAAATATATAATACGTCAAGTTCAACATAATTGATGAATTTGCTATGTTTCACAGGCTGAAATCATATATTTCATCAAAGTTTCTGGAACAATTTTGAGGTTGTGCAATGACTAAATTGCAATCAAGAAACAATGAAGGTGTGGTTTAATGCGTTAATATTTTGTGATAACATAATCAGTAATTTATCAAAGATCGACTAATAAAATCCGAACAAAAACAAATATTCCACTAATAAGATGCGACAAATTCAAGGAGATTCCATGCGTGAAAATGGCCCTCTGAAGTTTAGACTCTCCCCAATGATGGAGAGGTCACACACACCCCAACCAATTTATTAAAGGGAACTTTCATGAAAATGATTTGGATTAAGTTTATTTTAATAAAAACTCATGCTATAATTTTATTTAATTAAAAATACTTAAATTTTAATGAAAAACTCTTAAATTTTAATAGAAATGATAAAAGAACTTAAATTTTATTGAAAAAGACATAATTTTAATATTAAAAAAATTTAAAAAAATCTTACGCGTGAATCCATACGTTCTCACATAAACTATTTATGAAACTTAACTGTACTATACTGTTTATGAAACTTATTACACTGTTTATGAAACTTGTTTATACCATATTTAGGGCCTCGTATTTAGATCTCGTACAAATACTCGGGGGACTTAAATGTAATTATGTGATAAAGGAGGGGGCAAATATGTAATAAGTGAGGAGTCCTTATTCTATAAAAGGACCCCTCACCCTCACAATTAGGGGAGGCCAATTCCTAGGCCCTCTCACCCCCTCTCAAAGCTCTCACTCTCAGAGCTCTCACTCCCTCAGATAAATACATAATCAGTGTGGACGTAGCCCAAACCTTGGGGTGAACTACAATACATCTTGTGTTATTTACATTTCATGCAGATTCACGGTCGGATTTACGTTGTTCCAAGATCTCCGGTTTTGTGCATCAATATTTGACGCCGTCTGTGGGAATCGACACGAAAAACTATGTCGGTTCTCTTTC
Organism: Malus fusca; assembly: GCA_035220775.1. Lineage (NCBI taxonomy): Eukaryota > Viridiplantae > Streptophyta > Magnoliopsida > Rosales > Rosaceae > Malus > Malus fusca. The sequence continues at coordinate 20,501,609 of CM069059.1, read as the reverse complement.
ATTTTTTCACTTCCACCGTGAATCTGCAGAATTTGGAGAATCTGCAAATCTGCAAATGTGCAGAATCTGCAAATCTGCAAATGTGCAAAATCTGCAAAATATGCAAAAACCCATGAACCTAAAGCTTTCCTAAAAAAACCCAGAAACAGAAGAAACCAAATCTCTCTCTCTCTACTTAAACAGTGCGGGAAAAGTTGGTGACGGATTTGGCTTCGCCTTCGCCAAGCAGCAAAGATCTTGGCCTCTGCTGAGATGAGCTCCTCCAGTCCCATGCGCCATCAAATCCTGCTCGGCGTTGCTGGAACTTCACTCCGGCGAGCAAGCTCATCAGCAGGCGTTGGTCTTTGGCTTTGCATCCGACCTCTTTATTTAAGCTAGTAAACAAAAAACCCCCATCCGTCTCTCTCTCTCCTCACTTTCTCTCTCATCTGTCTGTCATTTCACCAGCCAAAAATAGCTGCCACGCACACCTTCACCACATACTCTCCAACCCATAAATCCCCAATTTACACCCCAAAAATCCATTCTCCTCACCTTCCTGCACTTTCCGATCGAACACGAACTCCGCCATGGCTATGCATAGCGAAATATGGGTTTCCAAGATCCTGATCTTAGCTGGGGCAGGGTATACTGGCACCATCCTTCTTAAGAACGGTAAATTATCCGAGCTGCTCGGTGAACTTCAGTCATTGTTAAATGGATTCGGGGAAAACGCAGATGGTGACTATGATTCCCTCACAGCACAGATTAGCCGAATGACAGCTGAGATCAGGCAAATTGGCTCGTCGCGTGGCGGGGGAACAATTTTTGTGAATGGGAACGGTAGCCAAATTGGTAATATGACATCACTAACAATGCCAGCAGCTACCTTGGAAGCAGTGGGTTATGGATACATGTGGTGGAAGGGTTTAAAATTCTCAGATATGATGTATGTGACAAAGCGTGGTATGTCTACTGCTGTTGAGAACTTGACAAAAAATCTGGATAACGTGAAAGAGGCTGTTGCTAAAGCAAAGAAGCACCTGACGCAGAGAATTCAGCATGTGGATGACAAAATGGCGGAGCAAAATGAGCTCTCAAGGTTAATTAAGGAAGATGTTGCTGGAGTGCAACATTCTCTCACTGATATTGACTATGACTTGAGTAGATTGCAGAACATGGTTTTTGGTTTGCAACAGCTCAGGCGTTTTCAGAAGTTCAAAAGATGGAGTCTTTAACGAGCAAAAGGGAGAATTTGCAGAAGAAAAAGACTGGGCCCGTCAAGTCTTCAGCTGACGATGGCGGCGGAGGAAGTGAGTCGCTCACTGATTTGAGCGGCGGTGACTCGAGAGAGACTAGCAGTACGAGCCGATCCCAGTCCTCATGATTGTTAGGGCACTGATGAGTTAGCAGGGACCAAGTCTCCTGAAGAACCAGATCCTGATAATATGGATATTATGGAAAGCAGGGGGCAAGCAAGGAATAATGTGGACGAACCTGATCCTAATGCCGAGGATACAACAAGCAGATTAGATATGGCTTTCTTTAATCGTGCAGCTGCTTTTGAAAACTGTGTAAAGAAAAAGTGGTGCAGTCATGGAGGGGTCATGTGCTCACAAAGAAGAAAAGCAAAAGCACTGATGGAAGCAATGCTATTGGCAGATTTAGATCAAAATCCACTGCGCCTACGCAGGAAAAGAAAAAGAAAGTGAAAAGAGAAAGCAAAAGGGAATCAGATGGGGACACTGCAAAAGCAAGGAATAAACACCCCACCAGAATTATGTAATTTATTTTTATTATCTTTCGGATACATCTGTATAAACCCCATCAGAGGGTAATATGTATAAACCCCATCAGAGGGTTAAAAAAAAAAAAAAAGGCAAAGCCCAAAATAAATGGGCTGCCATGTTGTGGAGGGCGAAGGCCCATAAGCCCAAAAAAGCACCAACCAGGTGATCAAAAGTACACCCAGTACTCCAAAATTATTCGGCAACCTGCCTCTATTATCACCAACCAGGTGACCAAAAGTACGCCCAGTACTCCAAAATTATTCGGCAACCTACCGCTATTACCACCAACCAGGTGATGAAATGTACAACCTGTACTCCAATATCATTTGGAAACTAGTCATTCATGCCACCAACCAGGTGATGAAATGTACAACCCGTACTCCAATATCATTTGGCAACTAGCCATTCATGCCACTAACCAGGTGATGAAATGTACAACCCGTACTCTAATATCATTTGGCAACTAGCCATTCATGCCACCAACCAGGTGATGAAATGTACAACTCGTATTCTCCTTCATGCCACCAACCAGGTGATCAAAAGTACGCCCAGTACTCCAAATTATACATGAGCATTACTCATGTCATTCATACATAAACATTCATGAGCATCACTCATGACAATCATACATAAACATTCATGACCATCATTCATGTCAACATTCATGAGCATCACTCATGTTAACATTCATGAGCATCACTCATGACAACATCCATGAGCATCACTCATGTCAATCAACATAAACATTCATGAGCCTCACTCATGTCAATCAGCTTCAAAAGCTTCATTTACCAAAGCTCCAGCTTCGAAAGCTTCATTTACAGAACTCTAGCTTCAAAGCTTCACTTGCAAAGCTTCACCTACAAAGCTTCAGTGCAGGGTATACAAATACCGCCTGCGAACAACCGCCACTTCGGCCCATACATGGATTCAATTTGAAGTCTCCAGCCAACAGACTCTATTGACCGAAGACTTAGGGGACTACATTATACACCATATATTGGGCCTCAACTGGGCCTCATGAAAAATACTTGGAGGACTTTAGCCCATTATTTATGTATTGAGGAGCGATCCCTTATTTTATAAAAGGGACTCCCTCACCATCATTAGAGCAGCATCAACTCTAGCCCATTATTCATGTACTGAGGAGCGATCCCTTATTTTATAAAAGGGACTCCTCACCTTCATTAGAGAGCAGCGCCGCCAGCTGAGCAACCGCCTTGCCGCGAGTATCACTCTTAACCCATCACTTATGTATTGAGGAACGAGCCCTTATTCTATAAAATGGACTCCCTCACCACCATTAGAGAGCATCGCCGCCTACTGAGCAACCGCCTCGCCGCGAGCATCAACTCTAGCCCATAATTTATGTATTGAGGAGCGAGCCCTTATTCTATAAAAGGGACCCTCTCACCTTCAAGCGCCACAAGTCGAGCCAACCAAGACAACATAAGCCACAAGCCGAGCAGCCTCGCAACATATGCTACTTATAGTTGAGTATCATTTCACTTTGAGCACCGCCTCATATCAAGTACCAGTTCAAGACGAAATCTAGTTACTTCGGCCCACACATGGACTGAATTTCAAGTCTCCAGCCAAAATACTCTCTTGACTGAAGACTTGGGGGACTACTGTTTATACCATATTTAGGGCCTCGTATTTATATCTCGTACAAATACTCGGGGGACTTAAAATGTAATTATGTGATAAAGGAGGGGGCAAATATGTAATAAGTGAGGAGTCCTTATTCTATAAAAAGACCCCTCACCCTCACAATTAGGGGAGCCCACTCTCACCCCCTCTCAAAGCTCTCACTCTCAGAGCTCTCTCTCCCTTAGATAAATACATAATCAGTGTGGACGTAGCTCAAACCTTGGGGTGAACCACAATACATCTTGTGTTATTTACATTTCATGCAGATTCACGGTCGGATTTACGTTGTTCCAAGACCTCCGGTTTTGTGCATCAACAAAACTGTTTATAAAACTTACTACACTGTTTATGAAAAATTACGACACTAATTATGAAACTTAACGGTACTACACTGTTTATGAAATTTAACGGTGCTACACTGCTTATGAAAAATTACGACACTGTTTATGAAACTTAACGGTATTACACTGTTTATAAAATTTAACGGTGTTACACTATTTATGAAACTTAACGATACTACACTGTTTATGAAACTTTAGGTACTACATTCTTCTCTGTCCTCTTCTTGAATTTTCTTGGCACATTCTCACCTTCCAAACACATTTTTTTCTTCTAATTTTCTTTGATACTCATCAAATTTTCTCTGTATCTCTTCAATTTCTTAACTTTCTACACCAATTACTTAATTTTCTTCTATTGTTTGCCCATATGTGGCTTCATCTTCTCCTCCACCTACAATCTTAACTTTCTACACGACGTGTTATTATGTAAGTTGTGTGAAATTTTATTTTTTAACACAAGAATCTCACTACTTGTATAGAGACGTGATATATCACTTTGTGTCCCGGGCACATTGAAAAATCTCTTATTCCAATAATAATAATAATAATAATAATAATAAGGGCTTAATGTTAGCTGACAATAGGGAGAAAACAAAGTGGAAATGGGGGGTGGAGTGGGATGTATATATGTGCGCCAGGGCATGTGGTGTTTTTTATTTTGTCCATTATCATTAAATAAAGTTAGTGGAAGATTTTTTTTTATTAAAATATAAAGATTTGAAGTCATTTTTATTAGTTTTTCTAAAAAAAAATGAAAACCTAAACTTGTCCATTGTCCTCAATGTGAACAAATTTGTCCTTGGGAGTCTAGCATATCAAGTAGTCCGGCGTTTTAAATAATCTTCACCGTTCAATTTCTTAGAAGTAATATTAAAATCAATCTTTACTATTTATTTGAAGCTTTGTATAGAAACCCTTGAGCCGTGTTCGTCGCCCTACTAGGCTCACCATTATTTCATTCTATTTATGAATTCAAGCTCAAAAGAACATATTTATGAAGCTATGATTACTAAGGTGCTCAAACCTCAGCACGACTCAGTTTCTCTACCTCAAACTTGGCTCGAATTATTTGGAGCAAATTTATAGTCTCTATAATTAAAGTCTATTAATCACAAAGTGAGAAAACAAGAGGACCTAAATTCAGTGTATTGTAAATATAATTGTAATTTTGGCATTACACGATCACATCAACATACATAGACTGCTAGTAGGTGAAACGAAAATCGAATTGTAATTTTGGTAAATCAAATTGAAAAGGTAAGTTTCAATTTGGGAAGCAAAATCCGAAATCGAAATGGATCCTATCACATGCATAGACTGCTAGCTAGTAGGTGAAACCGAATGCAATTACTCTTATTTTGTAGTTATTTTTCCCTTAAAAAGGACACCTCTTTGTGTATAAAATGGTTAAAAGTTAAGGACAATTTAATTAAAATTAGAGAAAATAATTGGTGAGATCGTCTCACTAGGACAATCCTCACACCAAGTGTGGTGGAACCGCATGAGATCGGAGTTGAACCATATTATTACTAGTCAATTGTAAGGCTTAGCCACTCCTTCACTCCCTCAGTGTAGATAATATCGTTTGTTCAAAAAATAAATATGTAAGAGGTATACTTTACTACCCAAGAAACAAAATAATGATAAAGTTCATTCGAACTCAAAAAATGAAATTATCAAATCACCATCACGCCATGCACATAATCGGCATGAAGCTAGTGCAAGCGAGTCCAACCCTAGAGCTAAGTGTGATTGTGATATGGGGCATCACAAGGAATTAAATTGAGAACATTCTGTTGACCCTAAAAACTACCAAGCCTACGTGGCGCGCAGGTTGAGTAATCTATAAGCTAACTACGTCTTTCGGTTGAATGCGGGGCGTGCCAACTCGTCGGCCGAACTCGGCCGAGGAGTAAAATTTGTTGATGTTGCGTTGGGTGCGCTGTTGACTTCTAGAGCCTGAAGACAAAGCTGCTAACTTAGTGAAGTTCAATATCAAATTCGGCTTCCAGTGTGCCGAATGTAGTAACTTGTAACACCTCACTTCGCCGAGAATGCTGATGAGATGACATCGACCAACAAGGATTTGGAAATCCTTCTCGACCGAGACTTGGATAGGTAACCAGTCGACCTCGACGCAGTGCTGTTTATGCCAACTGAAGATGCTGCAAGATCGGCTGATTTTACGGCGACAATGCTGTTTATGCCAACTGAAGATATCACCGGTTGCCTCCACAGTGTTGTTTATGCCAACTGAAGATGTGTCGGCGAAAAAGAAAATAAAAAATCTCAAATTTGTTGAGAGGGTTTGTGCAGGGCAGTTTTGTGTGTTGAATTGGAGGTCCTTGAATGTTGCTTGCGACTCTGTATTTATAGCATCCATATTTCCTTGGCACGATCTGATAACTTGTAGAGTCCCACTGCAATTCATACTTCACGGAACCGAAATTAATCCTCAGAGACCAAAGCATATCCTTCAAATAGACTTTCGTGATTTTCTAAACCTCATAAAAACCTATCCAAATCCAAGTCTTCTTATCATCATTGCCTAGTCCACATGTCATCATTACCCAAGACCATCATTTCCCAAAAATGTCGCATGCATCCTGACCTCATGAGTATTAAATTAATTTTTAATTGTGTTTTACTCAAAAACCCATCTGGATGTATTCCATATTTTGGTATCCCATTGCTTGCATTAATCCCCTCATAATTTCATCCCATCCATGCACCTTGACCTTTCAAACCTTATCCACATGCTTCTCCAATCTGATATCAGGAATCCCAAGTTTACTCGAACTGTCCATGTTTGAAGATATAATTATCAGATAATTAAAAGATAATTACTATGGAAAAAACCATAATATTATCCTTTAACAATAGCAAAAATATCTTCATTTTTCGATCAACGGTGTAGAAGTATGCCTACTCAACGACCTTGATTACTCGGACCGATGATGTAAAATTGGGTCCAAACACATTCTTAATTAGTTCATGAAAATGTCAATATTTACCAATAAAACAAATAGGAATACATAATTACTATTGGTGAGAGTTATCTACACACACATTTTTACCTTTCACATCTCTCTAAATTTTTTATCATTAGATCAAACGTATTGAAAAAGATCAATGGACAAAAATTAACAAAGGTGTGTGGAAGATAAAAAAGGATGTGTGAATAGCACTACCCTTACTATTATGATTATACATGCATTACCTAATTATGGCAACTAAGCAAAGAGGCCTTTCCACTCCCTTATAACCTAAAGTTGACATTGTTTGACGAGAGAAAACCTAAACTTGTCATTGTCCTAATGTAAACATATTTGTCTTCGGTAGTCCAGCCTATCACGTAGTTTGGCTTTTTAAATAATCTTCACCGTTTGATTTCTTAGAATCAATCTTCACTATTTATTTCTCAAACTATTGAGTAGTCCCAAGCTACTGAAGAAAACTTGCAATGTAAACTTGTTTAGAAAATCTCTGCACTATTTTACGTTACTTGTCAATATCATACAAATAAAAATAAATAAATTGTGAGCAAAACGTTGCAATTTCAGTCAAATAGCTGGTGCTTCTGCTTAACTGTGGCCACGTTCAGGGTGAAATTCCCCATAGCCTCTCCGGACCCACAAGAAATAGATAATTATGGCTTGCTATCAGTTGTTCCCTTTACCACCCCCACCGCACCTTTTTTTTTTTTAAGTATCAAATAAATTGCAATGGAGTGCAAGATTCACTAAATCAAATCAACCTTCAATCAGTGGAGATTTGATCGCTGGAAAATCCAAAACTTGTAGATCGATTTTTACTCGCCAGGTTGAAGTGGCCCATAAAATGGCAAAGACACATCATCTTTTTATTTTATTTTAGTACATCGATATTTTTATACTAAGAGGAAAGAGAGTTCGGCAAAACCACATAATGAACAGCCTAATTTGGTATCAAATTTGTCATCCACAAGATTCGAACCTAAGAATCTCTCACTTCTAAGTGAAGAGGAATACCATCAGACTGTAGTACCGAGTGACAACATATCATCTTTTTAATTACTTAGGGTGCGCCTGTGAGAATATTTTTGTGTTCTATTGGTTTCACACGACAACACATAATGTGTTTGGAATACAAAGTCATAAGAAATTGTGTCTCGGTTGTAAGTAACTTTCTCTCGCTCTCTTTGGCAAGTGCTTGCGATATGCCTTGTTCAACAGTCGATCCGGGATATAAACATGGGTAACTTTTCGAATGATGAGGTCTTAAAAGGGTTACTATCTCATTACACAAAAAGGACACTACAAGACTTAAGGAGGTGTATTCAATTGGGATTTTGAGGGATTTTAATTCTTTTAATGAATATATGGTATTCAATCAAGATTTTAAGTGATTCTCTGAAATTCAAGGTGTATTCAATTAGAATTTTAAGATAGTTTATTAAAATCCTTAGAAATCCGGGTGTATTCAATTAAGATTTTAAAGAAATTTATAACATTCCAGGTATATTCAATTAGAAATTGATTTTAAAAAATTTGAGAAAGTTGAGGAATTAGAGGGAATTGAATACCCCCTTATATTGGCCAAGGCACACCTGTTGGTTTGGGGGGCTGCATCCAGTGATAGAAAGTTGGTGGACCTAGAAATGATTGAGGGTCCAAACATTGGTAACATAAATGAGATGAGGACCTGTTTGGTTTGAGCTTGTTCGTTAATAAGGGCACTTGGGCAGCTAAAATACAAAATGTGCCCCGCTGTGTATGATATGGATACGGTGAAATTGAATTCTCTATGAAGATGTGAAATACAATCAGCTAGATAGTAAGATCTCGTGCACCTTTACTATAGCTTTGCAGTGACGACCGTGATCAAATGTGTAGGATATGTGGGAGGTAGAGACGCGCAACAACCAATCATAAGGGATTACTCTTTCGTCTAAAGATGCTTAACTGATGCACCGATAATTTGTACAGGAGAATGAGGAGGTTGGATGCGGAAAAATTCAATGTAGAGCTTCTCAAGCATTTGTGCATCCTCATAAGTTCCATGGGTAGGGAAGAAACACAGTTAGGGAATTACCCATTACTTTAGCTTAGATCATAAATATTTCATATTGGGTCACAATTTTCATGATATTCGAACTTTAAATGTTCTCAAATTTGGATTTGTAATATATAAAAGGCATGTAATTTATAGAATATTACCATTACATGAAACACCTCTCCGATGTCTTGGGAGTTCAACAGAAAAACCCCAATTTCGATCTATCTATTTGCTAATATAAATAGTTGAACATTTATTTAAATTTAGGGTAAAAGACTGTTTACTACCCTCATGTTTCATGGTTTTCAACATTTAGTACATCAAGTTCTTTTCGTCTCAGAGTCATACCTAAAGTGTAAATTTTGGGACAGTCTCATACATCCGTTAGTCAAACTGTTAAATTTGCCGTTAATTGTGACGTGGCGCCCATGTGGACAATGACTGGGCGCCACGTGTCAGCCACGGTTTTTTTTTTTTTTTTTTTTTTCTTTTCTTCTTTCTTCTTTCTTCTTTCTTTCTTCTTCTTTCTTTCTTCTTCTTCTTCTTCTTCTTCTTCTTCTTTTTCCACCCGACTGCAACATTTTTTTTCTCCTTCGTTCTTCTCCTTATTTCCTCTTCTTCCTTCTTCTTCCTCCGAATCTGGGGAAGTTTTTTTTTTTTTTTTTTTTTTTTTTTTTGAGGAAGATGAAGAGGAAGGAGGAAGGAGGAAGGAGGAAGGAGAAGAAGGAGGAAGAAGAAAGAAGGAAAAAAAAAGAAAAAAAGTTGCAGGAAGAAGAAGAAGAAAGAAGGAAAAAAAAAAGAAAAAAAGTTGCAGGAAGAAGAAGAAGAGGAAGAGGAAGAAGGAGGAAGGAGGAAGGAGAAGGAAGGAGAAGGAAGAAGGAGGAAGAAGAAAAAGAAAAAAAAACACTTCCCCATATTCGGAGGAAGAAGGAGAAGGAGAAGGAGAAGGAGAAGGAGAAAGAAGAAGGAGAAGAAGGGGAAGGAAGAAGGAAGAATGAGGAAGAAGAAGAAAGAGGAAGGAAAAAAAAAAAAAAAAAACGAATCTGGGCAGATTCGGAGGAAGAAGAAGAAGAAGAAGAAGAAGGAATAAGGAGGAAGGAGAAGGAAGAAAAAAAAAAAAATTCCCCGAGGAAGAAGGAGAAGGAGAAGGAGAAGGAGAAGAAGGGGAAGGAAGAAGGAAGAAGGAAGAAGAAAGAAGAAAAAAAAAGAAGAAAAGAAAACGAATCTGGGCAGGAAGAAGGAAGAAAAAAAAAAAAAAAAAATTCCCCAGATTCGGAGGAAGAAAAAGGAGAAGGAGAAGGAGGAAGAAGGAGAAGGAAGAAGGAGAAGAAGGGGAAGGAAGAAGGAAGAAGGAGGAAGGAAGAAGGAGAAGGAGGAAGAAAAAAAAAAGTTTGCAGTCGGAGGAAGAAGAAGAAGAAGAAGGAAGAAGAAAAAAAAAAAAAACCGGTGACAAAAAAAAAAAAAAACGTGGCTGACACGTGGCGCCCAGTCATTGGCCACATGGGCGCCACGTCACAGTTAACTGAAGACTTAACAGTTTGACTAACGGATGTATGAGACTGTCCCAAAATTTACACTTTAGGTATGACTCTGAGACGAAAAAAACTTGATGTACTAAATGTTGAAAACCATGAAACATGAGGGTAGTAAACAGTCTTTTACCCTTAAATTTAACAACATTTTCTGAATAAAACGAAGACAAATGTTAACATGTTGAGTCAACGTTCAACGTTCACGCGGTAGATGAAAGAGCTTGCTCTATCTTCTTTGCCATTGATTGGAGAGTAGAGCAAAAAAAAATAGAAAGTCTTCAAATCTCCACCCTTCAATCGGATCACAAACAAATGACCAGTCGATCTTACACTGGCACAATCGCGGTCGTTGACAGACAGCACTTGCATGGTTCCAACATACGACTTGAATCCCATATTATTATCAACGATCTCGTAGCTCAAGCACCGTTCGATCAGATCGATCGCTAGTAGCTTCTCTGTGACCCACTTGATGGATCTCTGATCATCATGATAACCGTGATCGTCGGCATATAATGATGTTTTAGCAAAGGCATCGGGGTAGAGTGAAGCGTACCGGATCACACCAGGTTGGCCGGGGACTCCTTCTACTTGATAACAAGTGTCAAGAATTGGGAACCATTTGTGGAAGTTGCAAAAATCTGCCAAGAGAGGCCAAACTTCATCTGCTGCGAAGCCTTGTAGCTCAACAGAGTTTTGCCTTCCCATTTGGATTGCTGGATGTGTGTTTCTTCTTCCATGAGAGGCTCATTGATATCAAGCTTATTAGTGAACACCCTTTTTAAGGATATGTTGATGCACAAAATCAGTGAGGATTTTGGTACAACAGAAAGTGTTAAGTTTGTGACCTTCGCTAGATTGCTCCGGTCACTAGTGTGGATAAGTATGTAAATGGATAGAGACAGGGAAGCAAACACAAGATGTACGTGGTTCACCCAGATTGGCTACGTCCACGGAGTAGAGGAGTTCTCATTAATTGTGAAGGGTTTACACAAGTACATAGGTTCAAGCTCTCCTTTTGTGAGTACTAGTGAATGATTTAGTACAAATGACATTAAGAAATATTGTGAGAGAATGATCTCTATTTATAGAAGAGAATTTCTAGTTTCATTCTGACATTGACACGTGTCGTGTTGTGATTGACTTCTGATGTTGACATGTGTCGCGCTACGATTGGCTTCTGATGTAGACATATGTCGCGCTGTGATTGGCCTCCTGGTTGGAGGGAAACTCTTCTGGGTCCTTGACGGTATAACGTTGACTGGTGCTCAGTAGTTTCGGGATTGGTCAAGTATGGTACAAACAGTGATCCCCTAAGTTCCCGAGTGAGGGAAGCTCTTCGGTTGAGGACTTGCAAGATCCAAGCCATTGAGGAATCACGAAACTTCTAAGTACCGAAGTGTGGTATCATTTTCACTTGCCTTATCTGTCTCATACGTAGATGTGACATCTTCTCTGGAATTATTTTTCCTCCATCCAGGGGTGATATCTTTAACCGATGAAGATGCACAAGGTAATGTATCAATTTCACTTGAAGCTTACTTGTAGTTTTGGGCTTGGTCAAATGCGATACAAACCCTATAGTAGGAGTCCCCCAAGTCGCCGAGCTAGGAGATTTGCCGAAAGAGGTAACAGACAAGGTAAGCAATCAGACTTCCAAGTAAACAACCTGGATAAGGAGAAAGAGAAGAAAATGGAGAAGAGATGATATGAGATACTTTTGCTTTTGAAGAAGTAACTTTCCATAGGCTTATTCTTGAACTGGGCTGGAGGGTTTTCTGGTTTCCTCCAGAGTATAAGGCCGACTCAAGAATTTGAGGGTCAAAACAAGTCCATCAAATCAAGAGTACGTTCGACCTTGATGATATGAGATACTTTTGCTGTTGACGAAGTAATAGATGAATCGACACGTGTTCTGTTGCGCTTTTCTTCATATGCTTCCTTGTATCCTTCTCACATGCCCTATTTGTTCCTCAGTCAGATGTGGTATCTTCTCTGGAAGCATAAGATGTTGAAGATGAGTACTCGAGAGCAATGTCAGGTAAGTAATCAGGCAAGGGGTTCCAGGCAGTTAGTTCCTGATTGGAAGCTTGATTACAAGTGCTGACTGATTGCTCTCTTTCTCCTTGTCTTGCAGGTAAGAACAAGGCCAAAGGAAAAGACAGGGAAAAAGCATGATTTGAGATACTCTTTCTTTTAACCCTGATGATATGAGATACTCTTGCTCTGGTGTGGCTTGTTTGCAGAGGTATTATCCGGGGGGGGGGGAAGCTGAGTATTTCGAGAGATTCTGCTGAGAGTGCCATCTTGGATGTGAAGAAAAGTTGAGCATTTTTTATTTATTTGCAGGTCTGCCTGGCTGTGGAGGATGGAGGTCGACCTATATAGGAGTCTCCCTAACAACAAGTAGTAGTGATATTCCTTTATCTTTCTTGGTCATAGCAATGTAGTGGGAGCTGCAAGCTTCACATGTTTTAACTTTGTCAGAGCACTTTGAAAAAGTGGTCTGTGGTATCTGGAAAGCTGATGTTGCGTGTGAAGATTGCAGACAAGCTTTATCCAAGGAAATCTGGCTCTCGAAGTTCGGAGAGCGGTGCCTCTTCGGTTTTCGAACAAGCAATCCTATCGGGGATCTGTCTCTTCGATTTTTGAGAAAGTAATCCTGTTGGGAGTCTGACTCTTGAGATTTGGAGATCAGTGTCTCTTCGATTTTTGAGAAAGTAATCTTGTTGGGAGTCTGGCTCTCGAGATTCAAAGGGCGGTGCCTCTTCGATTTTTGAGCACGTAATCTTGTTGGGAGTCTGACTCTTGAGATACGGAGAGCGGTGCCTCTTTGATGTTTGAGCAAGTAATCTTGTTGGAAGTGTTTTCTCGAATGTGAGTAAAGGTTGGGCATTTTTGCCAGTCTGCCTTGCCATGAAGCACGGAGGTTGACACACATTGGGACTTTCTAGTTATCAAGCAGTGGTGCTGTTCCGTTACCCTTGTGGGTAATAGTAGGGTAGCTGGACCTTCAAAATTTATGTGTCTAAACTTTGTCTGAGATCTTTGGCAAAGTTATATGTGGTACCCGATGAGCTGATGTTGCATGTGGAAAGTGGTGCCTCTTCGGAATCCGGAGAGTGGTGCCTCTTCGATTTTTGAACCAACGACCCTGTTGGCTTTTCTTTTATAAGGGCACCAATTGTGTGCAAGAAGTACATTAAGAGAGTTATTGCTTGTAGGAATTTTCCTCTTACTTCAGAGATTTATTGCACCTCATTTCTCCTTCATCATTTCTGAGAATGTCTGGCCCATCCGACCGTCGTTTTGACTTGAACTTTGGTGAAGAGGCAGCCATGCCTTCTCAAGACAACATATGACGCCTATCATTCTTATCCCCTACTGGTCCTCTTACCGTTGGGAACTCTGTGATGAAGAATGATATGACCGCTGCGGTGGTGGCCAGGAACCTTCTTACTCCCAAAGATAACATACTACTTTCAAAACGGTCTGATGAGTTGGCTGTTAAGGATTCTCTGGCTCTCAGTGTTCAGTGTGCAGCATCTGTGTCTAATATGGCCCAACGTCTATTTGCTCGAACCCGTCAAGTTGAATCATTGGCGGCTGAAGTGATAAGTCTCAAACAGGATATCAGAGGGCTCAAACATGAGAATAAACAGTTGCACAGACTCGCACATGACTATGCTACAAACATGAAGAAGAAGCTCGACCAGCTGCAGGAATCTGATGGTCAGATTTTACTTGATAATCAGAGGTTTGTGGGTTTGTTCCAAAGGCATTTATTGCCTTCGTCTTCTGGGGCTGTACCGCGTAATAAAGCTTCAAATGATCAACCTTCGGTGCCTCCTCCTTCTGGGGTTCTGCCTAGTACTGAGGCTTTGAATAATCACCCTCTGGTGCCTCCTCTTTCTGGGGCTCTGCCGACTGCTGGGACTTCTCCTAAGCAACCTTTGTGAAGGCTCCCTCTTGTTTATTTATTTTGATTCATGTATATGCACATATTTGTAACTCATCGGAGATATCAAGAAACAAGCTTTGCTTCATTTCAACGTATTATGTTAAATACACCAAGGCCTTCTTCACTAAGTTCTTTGAATTTTTCCTTTTGTTGAAGCTTGTATGTTGAAGCTTTGAGAGTGAAGCATGTAGGTTGAGGTAGTGCTTTGGTAGTAATTATAACGCACCACAAAGTAGCACACAATAATCCTATTAATTTTCCTTATTAACACTAAGATTTGTCAATTGTAGCATATGAAAATAAGGGTCTTTCCCGCAGAAGATTGTTTTATCCAAATACTTAAAATGTCACAAAAACAGGGTGGCTGTCTCCACTGACCAGCCACCGAACAATAATTATTAGACTAACTTACACTTATCCAAATGCAACGAAATTTTATACAAATAAACTAGACACACCAAGCTATGCTCACACAAATTTTTGGGATTTTTGGAGTTGATTTGCTATTTAAATTAAATCGTACAAAAACAGTACAGAAACCAATTTTAAATAATACCAATAGATTTTAATTCACAAGTTAAGAAAATGAGTTAGGGGACATGCTATCCACCACCAAATAATCATGCAAACATGTCATGTTTCATTCAAATTCCTTTTATTTCCGGATGAAGATGCTCAAGTTGGCTCAATGTTAGAACACAACCTATTACTCTTTCTTACGTAGTATGTTAAGAGAATGGCGTTTTCAACTTAACTTAGTCCCTAGCATGCAATCTAGAATGGTGTGTTCATAGATTTAACAAGTAGAAATCATTAAGAATAAAAAGAGTTTGAGTCATCACAAGGCATCGTAAGTACTGGTGTTGTCTTACTTATCCTAGAAATCGTTTCACATGTTAACCACAATTAACAAGTGCTACTCTAGAACATATGTAGGTCCTCATTCAACAAGGGCATGCAGACATATATTCATAGCATTAAAATCCTAGATATGCTCACTATGTATGCATCCATAGAAACACATAAAGAATTTATCAATGACATAAGTAGTGAAACAATTTTCATCCTTTCATAAAAGTCATTCAAACAAAATATCACAACACATTTACGATCATATTTGGGGCTTCAAAACAGCCCCTAACTACTTAAAATTTAGTTACACATAATTCACAAATTAAACCAAAAATTAAAACATGGGTTTGAAAAGATAAAACCAAGAAAAGAAGATCTGCCGTGCTTCTGTGCTTCTGCCCTCACGTCAGCTCTTCTTTCTCCGCACAGTTCTCTGTGCTTCTCTGTGAACTGCTTCTGCTGCGCCCTCTCCTTCTGTTTATGTTATTTTGCTGTTCTGCCCGTGCCTTGAAAAATCAATCTCCCCGCGCCCTCTGCCCTGCGCCAGTCCTCTTCCCGTGTTAGCTGCCTTTCTTTCTCGCTGCCTAAGGCAGCTTCCTGCTTCTGTCTCTCCGTGCCTCTCACTGGCGTGTCTATATCCGCGCTGTCTCTTTTATTTTATGCTTTTCTTTCCTTGCCAGTACGAGTCCCATTCTCTTTTCTGTCAGTTTCCTTTCTTTATTCTTCCATCATTTCTTTGCAGTTTATATTCTTTCTTTCTATCTGTCTCCCATCTCTTTATTCCTCCATCAGTCCCATGCGCACTCCACTTCAGTATTTTCTTTTTCTTTATGTCGTTATTTCCTTTCCGTCCCATTTATTTCTGTTGCTCAGTGTCTTTTATTTTCTTTTCAGCCCATTTTGTTTGAAATTAATCCTACAACAAAATTAACTGTACATTAACACAAGGTAAGGTAAAATGCCACGATTTTAACACAAAAACATCACAAAGACTAAAGAAATGGATGGTATAAATGCATGAAATATATGAGTGATCATGCTTCCTTAATTTCCCGAGTGAAGAAAACTTCTCGGTTGGAGACTTGAAAGAAATCCAAGTCACTGAGTGGTCGTGAGACTTCCGAGTATCAAAGTGCAGTAGCATATGGTAGGAGTCCCCCAAGCCTCCGATCGAGGGAGTTGACGAATGAGGTGTCTTGCTAGTAGCCAAGTTTCCAAAGTAACAAAACTTCACCATTTTCCTTTCTAAGTGGTAGCCCAAAACTCCTCCTTCATATATATTTGTTATGAAAGTTGTTATGCCCAAAGAAGAGGAGGCCTAGGCAATTTATTTATTTATTTTTTTGAATTTTTGAATTTTTGAATTTTCGAACTTCCGAATATATATATATATATATATATATATATATTTTAAGCTTTATAGCTGAAGCTTTGTAGGTGAAGCTTTGAGGTTGAAGCTTTGTTGGGTACCATGAATTGATTTTGCTTCACACTATCTTGATCAAGATAGTGTGAAACTTTTGTAGGTAAAGCTTTGTAGGTGAAGCTTTTGTAGGTGAAACTTTTGTGGGTGAAGCTTTTGTGGTGGGTGAAGCTTTGTTGGTGAAGATTTTGTGGGTGAAGCTTTTGTGGTGGGGAAGCTTTTGTGGGTGAAACTTTTGTTGGTGAAGCTTTTATGGGTGAAGCTTTTGTAGGTGAAGCTTTGTAGGTGAAACTTTTGTGTTGAAGCTTTGGAGTTGAAGCTTTGTAGGTGAAGCTTTGGAGTTGAAGCTTTTGTTGGATACCATGAATTGATTTTGCTTCACACTATCTTGATCAAGATAGTGTGAAGCTTTTGAGAATTTGTAGTTGTCCTCCATTGATGAAGCTTTGTTGAATTTCCCTTTTTTTTTTTTTTTTTTGGAAAACTAAAAATTTGTTGAATTTAGAAATTTGAAAATATGGAAGAGACAACGTATACAAATTTTGCTTCCACAATGTTGAGCAAGAGATTGTGATGCAATCCACACCTTGTAGTAGTCGAAGGTTTGGACGAACCATATAAATTGAATTTGCTTCGAACAGTCTTGATCAAGAGTGTGAAGCTTTCTAAGAGTTGTAGTTGCCCTTCATTGATGAAGCTCTTGTTGGCACCATAAATTGGTTTTGGTTCACACTGTCTTGATCAAGAGTGTGTGAAGCTTTTAAGAATTGTAGTTGCCCTCCATTGATGAAGCTCTTGTTGGCACCATAAATTGGTTTTGCTTCACACTGTCTTGATCAAGAATGTGTGAAGCTTTTGAGACCATAAATTGGTTTTGCTTCACACTGTCTTGATCAAGAATGTGTGAAGCTTTTGAGAATTGTAGTTGCCCTCCATTGATGAAGCTCTTGTTGGCACCATAAATTGGTTTTGCTTCACACTGTCTTGATCAAGAGTGTGTGAAGCTTTTGAGAATTGTGGTTGCCCTCCATTGATGAAGCTCTTGTTGGCACCATAAATTGGTTTTGCTTCACACTGTCTTGATCAAGAGTGTGTGAAGCTTTCTACGAGTTGTAGTGTTTGCATTATTACAAATGAGAAATGTCTGAAGCAAATGCAAGAGGGCTGAATAGCTTGATCTTCGTATGCCATGCACTGAAGTTGTTGTTGGCTTGCAATAAGACTTTATTGGTAACTATAACTCTTGTTGGGCATAAGTGCTCCCCTAGTTGAGTTGTAAAACTTGAGGGTTTTTTATTGTTTGTGAATGCTAGGAGTTCACATGTACAAGTTGTACCACTCGTTTTTTGGTTGGTAGAATGAATGGTGAGTTGCTTTCATCACTTGGTTGGTGGTACGAAGGTGAGTTCCTTCATCACCTTTCATCACATTTCATCACCTGGTTGGTGGCACGAATATGAGTTCCTTATTCACCTGGTTGGTGGCATGAGTGGCAAGTTTCCAAATGATATTAGAGTACGGGTTATACATTTCATCACCTGGTTGGTGGCATGAAGGAGAATACGGGTTGTACATTTCATCACCTAGTTGGTGGCATGAAGATGAGTTCCTTCTTCACCTGGTTGGTGGCATGAGTGGCAAGTTGCCAAATGATATTAGAGTACGAGTTGTACATTTCATCACCTGGTTGGTGGCATGAAGGAGAGTACGGGTTGTACATTTCATCACCTGGTTGGTGGCACAAAGATGAGTTCCTTCTTCACCTGGTTGGTGGCATGAGTGGCAAGTTGCCAAATGAAATTAGAGTACGGGTTGTACATTTCATCACCTGGTTGGTGGCATGAAGGAGAGTACGAGTTGTACTTTTCATCACCTGGTTGGTGGCATGAAGATGAGTTCCTTCTTCACCTGGTTGGTGGCATGAGTGGTAAGTTGCCAAATGATATTAGAGTACGGGTTGTATATTTCATCACCTGGTTGGTGGCATGAAGGAGAGTACGGGTTGTACATTTCATCACCTGGTTGGTGGCATGAAGATGAGTTCTTTCTTCACATTTCATCACCTGGTTGGTGAGAATAAGGGCAAGGTGTCGAGACACATTGTAGCAAGTGTCGAAGACACAAAGTATGTTGAACCCTTTCGAAGCACAATTGGCTTATGTATGAATGTGTTGGAATGTATGACGTTTATGTATGAATGTGTTGGAATGTATGATGTTTATGTTGATTGATATGAGTGATGCTTATGAATGTTTTGCTATGCATGAAGGGATCCATGCTTTTGATATGTGACCATGTTGGTTGTAACACTTAGTATCCCATACTTTGTGTCAAAGTACACATGTTGAAGCTCTGAGTTGGAGTATAAGGGTAGGTCAGCGTAGACCAAGTGTTCCAGTGCTAGGAACGCAAAAGACTCAGAAGAAGTAGTCTGAATTCCCTCTTCTTTAAATATTTGCCGAATGGCTTGTGTGACAAAAGATCTCAAGCGGTTGAGAGTCAAAACATTTGTAATGTGTATGCCTTCTTATAATAACATTTCCTTAAGTACCTAGTCCTCCACTTTGAAAGAGTGAGGCTTGGTCCCATAGTCATAATAGTTGACGGAACGTTCACCCCTGGTTGTTTTGATACGAACTTTTATCCCTCTTGTTGTAATGGGCTTGCTGAGAGTAAAAATCCTTTATCTTACCAAGAGACATATACGTTTGGTGACTTAGCGATTAGTTAAATGAGGCAGGAGATGATGTAATGGGTGTCTGAATGGCCAATATCTCCTCACTTGGTAGAACTTGACTTCCATTTCCCATTTGTTGATTGGGATTAACCATATGGGGGTTCCCTTGGTATGTCCTTGTTTCGGCGGAGGCGTGGTTGTAAACCTGTGCCATCACCTCAGAGTAAGTCTTCCAAATGTTGACATTGATCATGTACTTAAAGAAACAATCACGTAGGCCTGCCGTGAAGGCCTTGATGGCGGTCTTATCATCTGCCTCAGCGCAGCGAGAATACTCATGGCTGAAGCGACTGGCATACTCTTGTAGTGACTCGTCCGGCTTCTGGCGAATAGTGTACAAGTCATCTGCAGAATGCAAGTGATCAGTCTGAAAGATGTGTTGAGAGACAAACAGTTTCCTCAATTCCTTAAATGAGTCTACTGTCTCAGGTGGAAGACGACAATACCAGTTTAGAGCTCCGCCAGAGAGGGTGGAGGGGAATAGAAGACATCGCTCTTCGTTGGTGTGCATCTGATATGCCATGGTGGACTCAAAGAGATTAAGGTGTTCAATTGGGTCATCCCTTCCAATATAGAGTTGTAAACCAAGCTTTTGTTTTGTCTTCGCTTGAAAGGGGGTGTCGATGATCATTCTTGTGAGAGGGTCAGACCTGGGTTAGTTCCAGTCAGGTATCTCGGCCTGACGTTCGGCCTTCAACTTGTTTACTTCCTCAAGGAGCTGTAGGACAAGGGGGTCCTGAGTGGAGTCATGTGCCACTGGAATTTTCTTTCGTAAGTCTCCATCGCCTCTTGGAAGTAGGAAAGTTTGAGCAAGGGAGTGTGGTTTTTTCTTGGACTCGCCGTACTGACTTCTAGGGCGAGTATGTCAGAATACCTCAGAGTCTCCAGTACATTCATGTTCCTCTGGGACCTGTCGTTCTTTCCCTAGATTGGCAGCTGGCCTGGGTCGTGGGAGGGGACCGAGTTTTTCAGAAACCCTTGGGTCATTGATCTTCGAGCATATGTGGAGGGCATTCTCTCGACATTGCTTTAGGAAGTCTCGGCAGTCACGATAAACAACTTTTGATCCTTCCAAACCTTCTGCAATGAGGTGTCTTCCTCCACTTCTTCTACTTCGGGTCGAAGCATCTGAGTTGAAAGAAGTCTCATGTTGATCAATGTTTTGATGATTAGCTTGCTCCTCATCAGGGATACCCATGTCGAAGGAAGGTGACCCTCTGTGTTGGGGGGCACCCAGATGATGGTTGATGTCCATAGGGGTAACGAGCTCGCGTGTTTGAGTACGCCTAGTTTCGTGGAGCGTCTCAAAGAGATTCTCATACTGCTACTGGAGGACCTCATTCTTCATTGCTATCTTGTTGTTTTGAGCTTCTAGCTCATCGACTTTAGCTTGAAGAGCAACCTTCTTTCCTTCATTCTTTCGTTGCCTTGCACCAAGTGCAAGATAGGTGTCATTCTGCGTGATGTGGCTTCATTCGCTCCCCATGTTGGAGAGGGATGCCTAGTCAAAAGAGAGTGTAGGAATGGTGGAAACCACCTTAACAAACCTGAAGAGAGTGGGAATAAGTGTCGTTCCCACAGACGGCGCCAAATGTTGATGCACAAAATCAGTGAGGACTTTGGTACAACAGAAAGTGTTAAGTTTGTGACCTTCGCTAGATTGCTCCGGTCACTAGTGTGGATAAGTATGTAAATGGATAGAGACAGGGAAGCAAACACAAGATGTATGTGGTTCACCCAGATTGGCTACGTCCACGGAGTAGAGGAGTTCTCATTAATTGTGAAGGGTTTACACAAGTACATAGGTTCAAGCTCTCATTTTGTGAGCACTAGTGAATGATTTAGTATAAATGACATTAGGAAATATTGTGAGAGAATGATCTCTATTTATAGAAGAGAGTTTCTAGTTTCATTCTGACATTGACACGTGTCGTGTTGTGATTGTCTTCTGATGTTGACACGTGTCGCACTACGATTGGCTTCTGATGTAGACACGTGTCGCGCTGTGATTGGCCTCCTGGTTGGAGGGAAACTCTTCTGGGTTATTGACGGTTTTACGTTGACCGGTGCTCAGTAGTTTCAGGATTGGTCAAGTATGGTACAAACAGGAGAAATTTAGCTTATTAGTTAATGTTAATAGTACGTTTATAACACTACCAAGGAAGAAAATGCCGATAATATCGGCGATATTTCGCCGATATTATCGATTTTTCACGGTAACGATATTTTAATAGGTATCCAATTGGTTTTCGTCTAAATATCGCGATATTTTCGATAATATAGCGACATCAAAACCCAAAAATATTTAAAAAAATGCTGAGAAGTCTCAACAGATAACTACACTTGATCTTAGCCAAAAGGGCCGAGCAAGGCATGCTTTTCTCAGCTTGGGAATGTGGCTTTTATAGGCATGTGTGCTTGCTCACTGCCCTTGCGTGGGCGATGTGGGATTACAGAAACCAAGCTTGGGAATGTGGCTTTTATAGGCCTGTTTGCTTGCTCACTGCCCTTGTGTGGGCGATGTGGGATTACAGAAACCAAAACGTTTTGTTGCGACTTGCGAGGGCTGGTACATGTGAACTTGTGACTCTAACTAGGTAAGACTTAAGAGCCAGATCTAATTTGGGGCCTTCTATCCTATATTTGTAGACAACGATCAAATGCTAAAGATTAAACAAACATAATATGTTCTACTGCTTAGCAAAAAAAGCTACAAACCCTTTGCTTATCAACAAAAAAAGACAAGTCCTTGCAGTAGATATACTTTCAAATTACGTTGAGTAGCAACCTGATATATGTATTCGGACGAATTATAAAACAATTGACACAATCCTGACTTTCAAAATTCAATTCTTTTACTTTATATAAACTTGAAAAAACATAATCGGCATCCAAATTAAAGTTTAGTCTTATTCAACGTATTGATTTTCAATCGTTAATTGATGTACTATAATTTGGAACTTCAATGCCTAGACGCATGCTTATGTGTAAGAAATTTAAAGTGTCAAATTCGGCACATTATTCTTCATCATTTTATTCACTTCCTTTTTTTTTTTTTTTTTTTAATATCCTAAATAAAACCTCCCAATATTGTACTAATTAATTATATATAAATGATTATGGTGTGTTTAAACTTCTTTCATTAATTACTACATATTTTCTACACTCACAATGTTTGCCAGCTCGTTATATAATCAACGTAAATCAGTTAAATCCATCATGCAATGCATTTCCTTCCAATTTTTTGTGATAAACTAATAGATAATTGACTAAATAAACATCCTGCAAAGTTTCAATAAAAATTTCCAAGTTTTTCTTACAATTTCCGTGGTTTCCATGTAATTTTTATCAATATCAATATTATCCCGATATTTCCATCGATATTTCCGTGTTTTCAGACTACCGATATTACCGATATTTTCTTCCTTGAACACTACTATATGATATAATATTAGCTTAAATCAAATATTTTTGTATTGTTTAGCTCAAGGACAGGCCGGCCATGATTCATGCCAATACACATAATATAGTACGTACGTATTGTAATACCACAATATGTTGGTCCCTATGTTTGGTGGCGGATGTGTTGACGTGAGTCCCTATTTGATTAGGAATGTAATTATTAATTGGAGATTATATTGTATTTCCTAGTTGGTTTGGATTAATTTACTTTATTTGTAGCGACATGTATAAGTATATGATTCTAATAGGAAAACATAGACAACCAAAGATTCGAATGTAGGAGTAGGTGAGTGAGTGACCCTATAGAATAGAGCTAGGGGTGGCCCAGTCAAGGATGGGTGAAGGGAGAAGATTGATTAAGTGAATGGCGATAAGAGCAGCCTTAACTCACAAGGAGTGAGGTAGATGAGCAATGATAGAAAAGATCGAATCATGGTGGCAATGTGGCCATGTTTGCATTCGGCGAGGGTATTTTGTTGAGGTGAATGCGGGCGAGAGAAGCGTTGTTGGATGCTAAGACTTTTATTAATATGAGAATACATAACATATTCCGTTCCATTATCATTTTGTAAAAATTGTATAGTTGCACGAAAAAAGTTACGAGCCATGGCCACATAGGTTTGGAAGTGGGTAAGAACTTCTGATTTTTTTTTTTCTAACGAAAAATCCAACTATAATGTGAAAAACAATAAGTGAATAGCACATAATACCGGTAACTACTAACAGAAGGAATATGAGACATCCACACATCACAATGAATTACAGAAAATAAAGATGACAAACAATTATTATCATTTAAATAGAAAGGAAGTTTGTGCGATTTACTAAGAGCACAACCAGTTCAAAAAGAGTCTGCTAATTTAACTAAGGAGCCTAAGCTAGAGCGGAGACGGGACATGACTGGAAAAGATGGATGACAATGACGATTATGACAGGTGGTGGAAGAGACAACATAAAGAGCTTGAGGAGGCGAGGGTGGAGGTAGAAGGTGACGGCAACGGAAGAGGATATAGACCATCTTATTGCATAGACATAAAGAAAAAATATTACAAGATTTTCAAGAAGGGTTGAGATTGAGACTCAAATTCATAATCCTTATCCCATTAGAAAACCTTAAATACCTACCCTAAAAACCTTAATAAAATTATAAAAAAAACAAACATGTTACTAACTTGCTAACTTACAAAACAAAACACAATCTCCTAACCGTATTATTTTCCAACACAACCCTATTGCAAGAGGGTAGTGAAACCGAAAGTATAACAGTCCTCCTCTCCTTATAATTTTCTTTTCATTCACAGTCACCGTACTTGAGGGATACAATATTGTTGTCCAAGTCATATCCAACATTCACGTTTTGTTGTTGGTACATTCCAAAAATGGTATAGTCTGAGCTTCCTTCATTCAGGCTCATGGCCAAGCAGAGATTTCCCTCAGAATTCACAATCCAAGTGTTCTCGTCGCCCAACGGAAAGTCTAGTCCCGTGAAATGGAACACAATTTCCGGCGTTATATCCAATCTGAAACCGCTATGATAATCGTAACACAGTGGGAAAAGTCCATCCACATCTGTCACTGGTTTGAAATCCGACAAAGCATTCATCATTCCCAACTTGAACTCAATAAAAGCATCAAATGCAAGCAAAGTAAAAGTTGTTGCTGAATCCATGAAAACTCCTCCTCGGTCCGCCGTCATGTCAAACACTGACCTTGAAATATTCAGCAGTATTCCATCAATACTAATCCCTTCTAAGCTTAGCTGGTACAAACCATATTGACCGCTCAAAAGCGAAGTTTGCGTCTCTTCTTCCGTGATTACTGCCGCTGAGCCAAATCTCACAGAGCTATGGTTACCTTTATCTTTAGAAGGTATGCAATATGAAACACGATGTAAGGGAATCTGGCTAACAAGTGAAGAAGGTTGTCTACTTAAACCGACTATTCCTGGGGCAGGGTATCCTGCAGTTGTGTCAACATTAGAGTGACCACAACCAATGATTATATTTTGTAAACTAATGCTACCACTTAATCCATCATCTTCAAGCGTGATGGTTTCTGTGGCAACCTCTCCTTCGGTGAATGATCCGTCCATATAGTTAATCTCATACTTACATTCGCCGTTTGGATTAGGGCAGCGGGCACCTGAGGTTGTGTTGCACACAACCGAGCCACACATTGCCTTCTCATAGCTTTGTGAGCTTGCAGGATTGTATATTGGTATGGTTTGACTGAAACACTGCTCACAAGGCTCACACTGCAGCCAAGTCAAGTGGCTGCCAGTGTCAAAGACTCCGAAGGTGTCAACTTCCGGGGTGCCGACTTTAAACCTCATGATGTAATCTCCTGGGCTTTGATCAATAGGCGCCCAGACGTAACTGCTCGAATACCTGCTCCACGTTTTATTTGACATTAGCCAGTTGAAGTAGTTCTGTCTCGCTATGGTTCTGCGGCCGGATGATTTTATGAGATCAGCACGTGTTGCCCTAGGGTTGTAGAGCGGAGATGCAGGGGAGTCGCGGTGAATGAGACGCACCTCAAAGCCTTTAACGGATGCTTTAGGAGAAGACATGGAGGAAGGGACGGTGATGATTGAAATTAGTGCAACGAGGGAGAATATTAGCGTTGATGCCATGGTTGGTAGAGATGCAGGTCTAAAGTTTTAGAGCATTGTTGTATAGCAGGGGGAGGTAATATATAGGGTTGGATCAAGGTCTGTAAAGTGTAATTGATATTTGCTTCTGTGTATGGCAATTGGAAAGAAACCTAGATACGTAGTAGATCAAGTAAGTATTGTGTATTAACCCTATTTAAGGTTATCTTGTACTCCAAGACATTTATATTTCCCTTTATGTATCGAGTAATTGTTTGTAATTTCTTATAAGAATCGAGTAATATTTGTGTAGTGGCAGATGTGGAATTGGGAGAAATCAGTTTCGTTACTTGTAGGGCAAGATGTTAGGACTCTTGTGTTAAAAATACGTGTAGTCTCTTTTTCAATTTTATCAAATAAATATTCGGCCAAATCAAACTTAATTAGTCAAATGTTTATCTGAAGGGGAAAGTCACATGTTTATTCGGATTTGTCAATCTACAAGTTATAGCTTGTGACGTTATGGAGGACATTGCTATTGTCTACGGATATAAGCTTATTTGATGAATTTCTCAATTGAAGTCTTGTAGTTGTAGTACTATATGCGATGTTTTAAAAATCGCAGGCGGTAATCGGGCGGCAGTTTGAGGTCAAACGCCTAAAGAGACTAGGTTGGGGTTAATCATTTTTTTTAATTTTAATAAAATTTATTTTATTAACATATAAATAAGTACCTTTATTTATACTTAAGAAAAAAAAATATATATACTTGGGAAACATAAAATGCAAATGAAAGAATATATAAATTATAAAGTACTACCGTTTATTGAATACATTGATATTGAAGAGACCATGGCAAAGAGACGCAAGCAATCGCATGCAGAGAGAGAGTTTGAGTTTCTTTTTTTTTGTTTGATGAAAATGGGTCATAACTGTAAATTATTTATAAAAAGAATTCACTTAGCCCGTCTAGGTACCCTATGCAATTTTTTAAATACTTAGGAATTTGTGACAGTAGCCAACCACCTAGATTGTGTTTAGAACACTAACTATATGCTGAATATAAATAAGGAAAACTGTCTAATATTACTTGGAGAAAATGGGTAGAAAACAACTAAGATGACATCATGTTACTGTTGTTGAGGAGGGTGGGAGGAGGGACATTGCATGGATTTATAAGTAGGATTACTCTCCATATTGCCAATTAGTTTTATGGTGGAATCTCAATTTTCTTCAGTTACAAAGATGACGCCAATGAAAATTACAAGTACCACATATTTAGTTGCCATCATCACTAATAATCCCTAATAAAGCTAGAGTCCCTGCCTATGTGTGTAATTTTGTCCCACGTTTTTAAGTATACCGACAGAAATTTGTATACTTGAAGGATGTGATGTTGTTAACCGAAATCATACCCAACATTCACATTCCTGTGCTGGTACGGTAGTGGTACATTCCAAAGATAGTAAAACCTGCAAAACTTGGCAAAATAGCCAGGCAGTAGTGTCCATGAGAATTCACAGCCCAAGTGTTATCCGCACTCACCGGAAACTCCAGTCCCGTGAAATGAAGAACAATTTCCGGCGTTTTATCAGCTTGAAACCGGCTATCATCGTAACAAATTATAAAAATGCCATCATAATCTCCCACTCTATGGAAATCTGATAAAGCATCTATGATTACCTTCTCAGCTCACTAAGCTCCAAATGCAAGCATAGTATGAGTTGTTGCCGAGTCCATGAAAACACCTCCCTCTCCACCAGCGGTCATATTAAAAACTGAACTCGAAACATTGAGCATTGCGCCATCGACGCTAATGCCCTCTAAGTTTAGATAGTACAGACCATTTTCACCGCTCAACCAAGGTGTTTGAGTTTTTGCCTCAGTTTCAGTGACCATTGCAAGTAGTAACCCAATTTTCACGTTGCTGTTATTGTAGATGCCATTATTTTTGGAAGAAATGCAATACGAAAGGTGGGGGTACGAAATCTGACCAACAAGTGAAGAAGGCTCTCTCCTAACTCCTAAGTCCCACAACTCCAGGTGGGTGATGGCCTGCTTTTGTTTCGACATTAGTGAGACCACAACCGATAATCATGTTTGTTAATGAATGTTACCACTTTATCCATCATGTTCAATCATGATTGTCTCCGTGGCAATGTCTGTTGTGCGGAAGCGTCAACCAAGTGTGAGTGAAAAATAAACCACAATAACTGACAAAAGATAAATGGAACAATACCAACAAGAACACCAAGATTTATACTGGTTCGGCAATGCCTACATCCAGTTTGGAGACGACGGAGTATTCCACTATAATCAATGAGAACATACAATAGTGTTTATCACTCAATTTCCCAAAGACCCGAATAACCCAAGCTCTCACACTTACAATAGGAAGAGAAAACCAAAAATACAAAGCAAGACAATTTGAGAAAATTCTTCTCTATGCCGAATGGCTTCTTGCTATTTTCCTTCTTCCTTGTTGTTACCTCTTGTCTCTACTTCTAGGGATGCACCTTGCTTCTTCTTTTATAGCCAAAGAAAAGCTTCTCAAAGACATCAATGGCCAAAGGCCTAACATCAAGTCAAAAAGAGTTAGGCACAATTGCATCCATTTTTGTTTCCCACATGTAGCATGCCATCCAACAATTTTGACCACAAAAGTAGCCGAAATCAATTGTTGGTTTTAGACATGTGTTGTTTGAGCCAATAATCAACAATCTCCACCTTGGCTCAAACCCTCTAAGTAGAACTCCAAATAGTCGTCTCCCAATCCCCCATGGGGCAATCAACAAATTTTACAAATGCCAATCAAGTCTAAGCAGTGCTTAAACTTGTGCAACGAAACTGGCTTTGTTAACATATCCGCAGGATTGTGAGCGGTCCCAATCTTCTGAAGAAGAATATCTCCCTCGTCAATAATCTCACGAACAAAATGGAACCTCACATCAATGTGTTTCGT
This sequence comes from Malus fusca, assembly GCA_035220775.1. Lineage (NCBI taxonomy): Eukaryota > Viridiplantae > Streptophyta > Magnoliopsida > Rosales > Rosaceae > Malus > Malus fusca. The sequence continues at coordinate 20,473,290 of CM069059.1, read as the reverse complement.
ACGTGCATGATGAACTTGATTCTTTGCTAAATGAATAGCACTCTGACTGTCGCAATGAACATCCACATGATCTTGTTGAACCCCTAAGTCATCAAGCAACCCTTGAAGCCAGATGGCTTCCTTTATAGCTTCTGTTACAGCCATGTATTCAGCCTCAGTAGTCGACAAAGCAACTGTAGATTGCAGAATCGACCTCCAACTTACTGGACCTCCAGCAATAGTGAATACAAAACCAGTAGTGGACCTACGCTTGTCCAAATCACCTGCGTAATCAGAATCCACATATCCAACAACACATTTACCAGTAACTTTATCCTGCTGGAACAATAAACCAACATCCACAGTACCCAGAATATACCGTAGAATCCATTTCACAGCTTGCCAATGCCCTTTTCCTGGATTATGCATATATCTACTGACAATACTAACAGCTTGTGAAATATCAGGCCTAGTACACACCATAGCATACATCAAACTACCAACAACATTTGCATAAGGAATTTGAGCCATGTACTGACTCTCTTCAACAGTTTTAGGAGACATAGAAGCACTAAGTTTGAAATGAGGGGCAAGAGGTGTACTAACCGGTTTTGAATTTTCATTCATCCTGAAACGTTGTAGTACCTTCTTCAAATACTGCTTCTGACACAGACTAATCTTGCCCTTCGCTCGATCTCTTTCAATTTCCATACCTAGTATCTTCCGAGCTTCTCCCAAGTCCTTCATCTCAAATTCATTACTTAGTTGAGTCTTCAATCTTTCAATCTCCACTTTGCTCTTACATGCTATAAGCATATCATCAACATATAAAAGCAGATAAATGAAGGTTCCATCTTGTAGTTTGCGAAAGTATACACAATGGTCATAGTGACTTCTTGTGTACTTTTGCCCGATCATAAATCGATCAAATCTCTTGTACCATTGTCTTGGAGACTGCTTCAAGCCATACAATGATTTTTCCAATTTGCAAACCCAATTTTCCTTTCCAGCAACCTTAAAACCTTCTGGTTGAGACATATAAATCTCTTCCTCCAAATCACCATGTAAGAACGCAGTCTTGACATCAAGTTGGGCCAACTCAAGGTCAAACTGCACAACCAAAGACAACATAATACGAATAGAAGAATGTTTTACTACAGGAGAAAATACCTCATTGTAGTCAATGCCTTCCTTCTGAGCGTAGCCTTTAGCTACCAATCTGGCTTTGAATCTTACATTGTCTTTTCCCAAAGATTCCATCTTTTTGGCATACACCCATTTACAACCAATTGCTTTCTTCCCCTTTGGTAACTGAACCAGCTTCCAAGTCTTATTTTTATGAAGAGATTTCATCTCCTCATCCATAGATTTCTTCCACAACTCGCACTCTGAACTCATGACAGCTTCTTTGTAGGCGGATGGAATATCATCTTCAATAACGGGAAGTGCATATGCCACAATATCAGTAAATCGAGCAGGCTTTCGAATTTCCCTTCTCGATCTTCTGGTTGCAATATAGTCTTGTTGCTGTGGAGGCTCTTGGGTAGGTGCCTCCTCTTCATCATCCTCGTCCTCATCATCAGAATTAACTGTAGGACTAGTGGTTGTAACATCAGACCTTACTGGAACAACTGGAGTCTTCAGTAACTCCACCTGCTTTGAGCTACTCATGGTCTCGGTCGCTTCAGTTTCACCTTCATGCTTGTTCTGATTAACCATAGCAGCCTCATCAAAAGTCACATCTCTGCTTACAACAAATTTCTTCTCATCTGGACACCAGAGTCGGTATCCCTTCACGCCAGTGCTAAAGCCCATAAATAGAGCTTTCTTTGCTCTTGGATCCAACTTGCTTTCTCTGACATAATAGTAAGCAGGACAACCAAATATGTGTAAAAACTTGTAATCAGTACAAGGTTTACCAGACCATACCTCCATGGGTGTTTTGCCCTCATTCGCAGCAGCTGGCAATCGATTAATGAGATGGCTTGCATAAGTGAGTGCCTCAGCCCAAAATGCCTTGCCTAATCCAGCATTAGACAACATACACCGAACTTTCTCAAGCAAAGTACGGTTCATGCGCTCCGCCACCCCATTCTGTTGCGGTGTCTCCCTAACCGTGAAGTGCCTCACAATACCCTCATCTTGACAAACTTTCAAGAAAGGATCAGACTTATATTCACCCCCATTGTCTGATCTGAGAGTCTTGATCTTTCGACCGTTTTGCGTTTCAATCATCTTTTTCCACTTCAGGAATATCTTCAAGACTTCATCTTTACGCTTCATGGTGTACACCCATATTCTTCTAGAGAAGTCATCAACAAAGGAGACAAAATAATGGCTACCTCCCCAAGATGCATTCTTGGAAGGTCCCCAAACATCAGTGTGAACATAATCAAGAATGCCTTTAGTGTGGTGAATAGCAGTGCCAAATTTTACTCTAGTTTGCTTACCCAACACACAATGCTCACAGAATTCCAATTTGCATGCCTTTGCACCTTTCAACAAGCCTTGCTTCACTAATCCTTGCAACGCTTTTTCACCAGCATGCCCAAGACGCATATGCCATAACCTCGTGGTGTCTGAGCTATCTGCGTCAGCAGCTTCGGTGACAGCTGCTCCACCAATAACTGTACTCCCCTGCAAGAAATACAAGTTATTTCGTCTTGTACCTTTCATCACCACCAGTGCCCCGTGCACAGCTTTAAGAACTCCACCCTTCATGGTGATCTTGAGACCCTTGGATTCCAAAGCTCCCAGAGAGATAAGATTTTTCCTCATATCCGGTATATACCGAACATCACTTAATTCTCTGACTGTTCCATCATGCATTTTCAAACAGATTTTGCCTATCCCTTGTGTTTTGCAGGTATTATTATTACCTATCAAAACAACTCCACCATCCAGCTCCTCGAAACTAGAAAACCATTCCCGAATGGGACATATATGATAAGTGCAACCTGAATCCAAAATCCACTCATTGGAGTGACCATCAGTAGATGAACTAGCCAAAGCAAACTCGAAATCATCATCTCCATATTTTGCAATATTTGCTTCAGAACCCGCGTTCTCCTTCTCTTTGTTCTTCAATTTGGGGCAGTCTTTCTTCCAATGACCCTTTTGGCGACAAAAGGCACATTCATCTTTAGCAGGAAACTTCCCTCGTGACTTTGAACGAGATTTTCCCCGCTTCCCAGATTTTCTTTCCTCTATTCGACCCCTTGCAACAAGTGCCTCAGTTTGTGAATTGTGAGTCTTCAGTTCCTTCTTACGACACTCATGATTCACCAATGCCGCAGACACCTCATCAAGTTTCACCTCGGATTTTCCATACAACAGAGTAGTTGTCAAATGATCATAATCATCAGGCAATGAATTTAACAAACATAGTGCCTTGTCCTCGTCAGGAATTTTCACATCAAGGTTTGCTAAATCAGCAAGTATTTTATTATAATCATTGAGGTGTTCATGCATAGAAATACCTGGACTATACTGAAATCGGAAGAGTCGCTTCTTCAGGAAAAGCCGATTTTCTGCGCTCTTGGTCATATACTTCTCCTCCAATTTCGTCCATAACTCCTTAGCAGAAGTTTCCTTCATATACGGGTATTTCAACTCCTTATCAAGGAACGATCGAATAGCAGCACAAGCATGAAGATTAATTCGCGTCCACTGCTTGTCATCAATATCTTCTGGTTTATCTTCCAGAACCATATCCAACTCTTGTTGATACAACACATCCATAACTTCACATTGCCACATACCAAAATTATTAGAGCCATTGAATTTATCAACCTCTAACCTTGTAGTAGCAATTGGATGTCTATTGGATGTAGGTGCCGACGAAGACGATGCCGACTCCTTCCCCTTCCCAGATTCATCTTGATCTCCAGCCATCTACTCGGCACTATTCACGAGACTGTAGCGCCAACAAATTTTTCACTCCCACGAAAAACCCTAGTCGAAAAAACTGGGCTCTGATACCACTTGTTGTGCGGAAGCGTCAACCAAGTGTGAGTGAAAAATAAACCACAATAACTGACAAAAGATAAATGGAACAATACCAACAAGAACACCAAGATTTATACTGGTTCGGCAATGCCTACATCCAGTTTGGAGACGACGGAGTATTCCACTATAATCAATGAGAACATACAATAGTGTTTATCACTCAATTTCCCAAAGACCCGAATAACCCAAGCTCTCACACTTACAATAGGAAGAGAAAACCAAAAATACAAAGCAAGACAATTTGAGAAAATTCTTCTCTATGCCGAATGGCTTCTTGCTATTTTCCTTCTTCCTTGTTGTTACCTCTTGTCTCTACTTCTAGGGATGCACCTTGCTTCTTCTTTTATAGCCAAAGAAAAGCTTCTCAAAGACATCAATGGCCAAAGGCCTAACATCAAGTCAAAAAGAGTTAGGCACAATTGCATCCATTTTTGTTTCCCACATGTAGCATGCCATCCAACAATTTTGACCACAAAAGTAGCCGAAATCAATTGTTGGTTTTAGACATGTGTTGTTTGAGCCAATAATCAACAATGTCTCCTTCAGTATCCATCTTGGTAAGCAATTTTGTACCGGCATTCGCCTTTTGGATCAGGGCAATGGGCATCTGAGGTTGTATTGCACTCGATGGAGCCGCACATTACCTTCCGATAGCTGTCTGAGTTTGCAGGATCAAATATTGGTATGCCTTGTTCGTAGCATTTTTCACAAGGCTTACACTGAAACCAAATTAAATCGCTGGCCGTGTCGAAATTCCCAAAGGTGTCAACTCTTGGGGTGCCAACTTTGAACCTCATGATGTTGTCTCCATAGTCTGTATCAATCGGCGTGCTGATGGACTTGCGCTGTGTTTTGCCTGACATTAGCCATTTGAAGTAGTTTTGTCTAGCCATTGGTAGGTGTGGCCTTGAGGTTGTAGAACGGAGATTGAGGAGAGTCACGGTGAATGAGATGTGCCTCGAAACCTCGGACTGGTGTCTTAGGAGAAGACATGGACGATGGAGGTATGGTGATCATGATTGAAATTAGTAAGAGGGAGAATATCAGAGTTGACGCCATGGTTGCTAGCCCCCGCCTAACCCTAGGTGTGGAGTTTATAGGGCAGTTTCGAGGTTTATAGTTGGTAATTTTTTGGGGTTGATCTGTATACGATGAAGCAACCTAAGATTGGATGAACTGGTATATAATTACCATACAAGAAATACATTGTTTTCTCAAGTTTCTAAATGTGTGGAGTATAGATGGTAAGACAACCTAGACATGAATGAATTGTGTTGTGATGACCTTAACAGAAAAATATGTGTGCACCTGCAATCCTTCACATTAATCTTGTCATCGTTAGTTGTCCATTTGAGTAGGTAACTTTTTTACATTGTGAGCGCTACATGCATAATTTTAACGAGAAAAACTTGCATGCAACGGGATGTCATTGTGACGGTATTCCAAACTAATCATGTAAACGCATATCAGTAAATGATAAACTTAAAATACCGCTACAATATTAATCCCGTTATACGTAAGTACTTACTACTACTATTACTTCTCCGCATATGTGGCATATTAATGTGTAGAGCATCATATTTGTTCACCCAAAAAATGCTAGCTTTTGAAATCTTTAATTAGTACGACATATATTACATGTCGTTCTCCTTCATGAACGACGTGTCATAATATACCAACTAACAAATACTGAAAAACCTCTCCAAAATCTCCGCGAAAGCTCTGAATGTAACCTCTCTATCTTCATCCATGGAGGTTCTCTCTCTCACTTCACCTTTCCCTTCCAAATTTCCCGCCAATTCTCCGAACAAGAAAACCCCATCTCGGTACAACATTCGCACCTTCGATTTCCACAAAAACCCATCATTTTCCATCTATTTACTCTCCTGCAACAGCAGAAAGTTTCGAGCTTTCGCGCAGTTCGGTGGGCCTACCAGCCGCAGAAACTCGCTGAGGAAGAAGCTCACTGACGGCCAAAAGGTGAACCAGAATTCAATTCCTTTAAACCCAAGTTCTGAATTTCAGTTTTTGAATAGTAATTTTGTTGATTCTGAGAGTCAATTTAGTAATTTGGTTTCTGATGATGGTGCGAAAGAGAGCAAATTTGGTAATGGGGTTGCTGATGATAGTGTAGCTGAAACGGCTAATGTAGAAGAATCGAATTCGAAACGTCTTGGTGATTCAGTTTTGTTGAGTAAATTGGAGAGTTGGATGGAGCAGTATAGGAGGGATACTGAGTACTGGGGCATTGGTTCGGGTCATATTTTTACTGTTGTGCAAGATTCTGATGGTAGTGTGAAAGCTGTTTCGGTTAATGAGGGTGAAATCTTGAGGAGAAGCCGGGTTGAGCGAGGAGAATTGGAGGGCTCGGCGGAGGTGAACTTGAAAATTTTGCAGGCGGAGAGTTTAGCTAGAGAGATGGAGAGAGGGAACAATGGGATTCCGAGGAATAGTTCCATAGCCAAGTTTGTTAATGAGGGTGAGGGTGAGGGTCTTGTGAAGGCGATTCAGGGTTTTACTCTTGGACCTGAGTTGATACCAAAGCTATCTCGAGTTGGGAGATTGGTGTTGTATGGTGTCATTGCGTTGTGGGCATTGAAGAAGTTATTCCCTTTTGGAAATAAAGAAGAGCGGTACTCGGAATTGGAGAAGGAAATGATGAGGAGAAAGATCAAAGCAAGAAAGGAGAAAGAGATGTTAGAACCGAGCAGTGTGGAAGTTGTTCAAGCAGCTCCGGAACTGCCACTGGGTTCCTTTAAAAAGCCTAGCCTTGACAAGCAAGAACTTATGAAGGTTATTGTGAGAGAAAAATCGTCAAATGGTAACCTGGCTCTACAAGTTTCTCCAAGTTCCATGACTGCTGCTGTGACAACAGATTTTGATGATAAGGTTCACGAAATCAGAAATATGGCCAGGCAAGCGCGAGAAATTGAGAGCAGGGATAGGGATAGAAACGATATTCAGACTCCGAATGATGAAATTTCAGATGAAATAGAAGCTGTCAAACGGCATGGGGAAGGGGAAGCAAATATTCTAACCAACCTTGTAAATGGAGATTTCAGGCAAAGTGAGGGTCGTGATGATACTTCTTCTAGTAAAAAGTTAGACTTTGTTGAGGACGGGCATAATCAAACTTCAAGTATTTCGAATATAGAAGTTTCAGATGAAAAGGAAAGCACTAACCAGGATGTAACAGACTGTAAACAGAATTTGCAGTTACCAGACAATGCTCCTTTTAGGGAGTCCAGCAAGTCCAGCAATGGTTCCCTTCCAGTCAAACCAAGGGTTATAAGATCAGTGAAAGAAGCTAGGGAGTATCTTTCCAAAAAACATGACAAAACAAAGCTAAATGAAGAGCCCCGATTTGAACCTGTCCCCAGAAGTGATGTTCTTGGAAGGCTACGAAGTGATAAAGACTTTGGTAACAATGGAAGCCAGGGAGGGTTCGTGGTCAACAATGTTTTAGCTCATGTGATTCCAGATGAAACATCAGATCCTCCATCTACTGAAAATGCTTCTGAAGATTATGATCTGAAGGATGAAAAATTTGAAGCTATAAAGAGTGATAAACCTGATGAAGCCGAGAAAAGACACTTCATGGACGATGATCAAAAGGAACAGGTTTCTTTAGATCATGAAAGTAGTAACAGTGATTCAATGACAGAACCATCTGTTAAATATGAGAAGTGGATGGAGGAAAACTTTAATGAATTTGAACCTATAGCTAAGAAGATTGGAGTTGGTTTTAGAGATAATTACATGGTTTCAAAAGGAAAAGCAGATCAAGAATCAATTATGAGTTCGGACATGACAGAGCTTGAATCTAATGAAGAAGATGACAGTGAACTTGAATGGATGAAAGATGATAGTCTTAGGGAAATTGTTCTTCAAGTCCGAGATAATGAATTGGCAGGACGGGATCCGTTTCATATGATGGATGCTGAAGATAAGGATGCATTCTTCAAGGGTCTTGAGGAGAAAGTTGAGAAAGAGAATAAAAAGCTGACGAAACTGCATGAATTGCTCCATGCGAACATTGAAAACCTCAATTATGGTGCAGGTAGTTTTTGGACTCATACCTATTGATCTACTTCTCAGCATTGAGGATGATATAGATTTTTTTTTTTTTTTTTTTTTTGTGAAAATTTTATGAATTCAGAAAGGGTCAATTTAATTGTACAGCATTCTCACTATGGTGAGATGTTTCAAGTTTTTACTGCAACCAGTTTGATAGGCCTCGTAGGTTTTCTGAAGGTAGTTTACTCTTCTCTTTGTATTTGTTAGCTAAACTGGTTCCTTACATAACTACATCCATTGACCGCTTGTTAGGCCGACTATTTGTTAATATAATCTTTATCTTGGACATGGAAAATGGAGGGCTGTATTCATGGTAGCTTTTAGGTTTAAATCTTGCCAACTAATGAGAAAGTTGGATATTTGATTTTTCTTGAATACATATTTTGCTTGGACTAATATTTTGCTTTCCTTGTAGACGGTATCAGCATCTATGATCCACCAGAGAAAATTATACCCCACTGGAAAGGTCCCCCAATAGAAAAGAGTCCGGAGTTCTTGAATTATTTCCAAGAGCAGCGGAAGGCAATTTTTGCTGATAATAGTGAGATTTCGGTGAATAAAGATGAGCAGAACTTTCTTCAGAACTCAACAGGATCCCAATCCCATGAGAGTATTGCTGCTACTTCCATAACCAATGACCCAAATAAGAAGGACATTAGCAGTTCAAAGACAATTATAGAAGGGAGTGATGGTTCTGTCAGAACTGGCAAAAAATCAGGAAAGGAGTTTTGGCAACACACGAAAAAATGGTCTCAGGGGTTTTTGGAATCCTACAATGCGGAGACAGACCCAGAAATTAAATCCACTATGAGGGACATGGGGAAGGGTTTAGATCGATGGATCACTGAAAAAGAAATACAGGAAGCTGCTGATCTGATGGACAGAATGCCCGAAAAAAGTAAGGAATTCATGGAAAAGAAACTCAGCAAGCTTAAGAGAGAGATGGAATTGTTTGGGCCACAGGCTGTAGTGAGCAAATACCGTGAATATGCAGAAGATAAGAAAGAAGATTACTTGTGGTGGTTAGATCTGCCTTATGTGCTGGTAAGCTAGATATGCACTTTGACTTTTCTGCAATTTTTTAAGCTTGATTTGTGCTGCTAATTCATTCCCCAATAGTTTCATCTTCTGGAATTAGTTGTCATCTAACACTATATTCAAGTTCCGGGAGGTCCTGGGTTTCAAACCTCTAATCCTTATTCCACATCTATTTGGTTTTTAACATCAGCCTTGATTTTAAGCTTTATGTAGATATTTTTCCCCAATACTCAACCAGTAGTTAATTCTCTCTGTACTTACCAGTGCATTGAGCTGTACACAGTTGATAATGAAGAACAAGGGATTGGATTTTATTCATTGGAGATGGCTGCGGATCTTGAATTGGAACCAAAGCCGTACCATGTGATTGCTTTCGAGGACAGTAGTGATTGCAAAAATCTTTGTTATATCATCCAGGCTCAAATGGAAACACATGGGAATGGCCATGCCTTTGTTGTTGCCCAGCCACCTAAGGTAAATAATTAATTTGTTTTCAGTTCTGAATGTAATGTTTCAAGTAGATCATCATTCTTCAGTTGCAGCTGTTGAAAATTTCTTGCAATTCATGGTCTTAGCAAATTATATTCCCTCAAGAGAGGCCAACTTGGGTGGAACGGCCATTTTATGTTTTCAATATCACTCAGTTAACAGGGCTCGTAATGTTTTTTCATTTTAAGACAAGAGACTTGAGATGTGATACTCTATGGTTTTCATATGTTATCCCGTTCACAAATTAAATCTCTTTCCCGACTGTTGTTCAATTGTTCCCTTTCAATTGTTCAGTCTAATCTTTATTGATCTGTTGAGGTGGGTGACCGATTTATCTGAACCATCCACTTATCTCCTCTCCAGGATGTTTTTCGGGAAGCCAAAACAAATGGCTTCGGTGTAACTGTCATTAGGAAAGGAGAGCTTCCGCTCAATGTGGACCAAACTTTGGAAGAAGTGGAGGAACAGATCAGTGAGATTGGGAGCAAAATATACCATGATAAGATCATGCAAGAGCGCTCTATGGATATAAGCTCGTTGATGAAGGGTGTATTTGGGTTCAGTGGCAAACCTATTATGAAGTAATTTCTTAACTTTAATAAAGTTGTTTCCATACAATACTTACCTGGTTTATGGGACACGATTTCATTGTATTCTGTTTTCAAAATAGTCACATTTTTGCATCCTGACTGTCTTGATCGCAGAAAAAGACCAACACAGACGATGAAGAGTGCAACTGGTTTCAGCGGCAAGCCCACTAAGAAGTAAGTCCTTCAATCTGATGGAGTTGTTTCCATGCAATACTTAACTAGCACGGAACACCAAAGCATTGATTCGAGTTATTTTACCATAGCATTTTATTTTCTTAGTACGAACATTTTCTTACATCTTGATGTCTTTGATTGCAGAAAAAGATCAAAGAAAATGCTGAAGAAGCCCAGCAAGAAAGAAAGGTGATGCTTGATCATATGCATGCTCCGAGAGAACAGTAATCGAGCATGTAAAAAGTTCATGGTAATGTCAAACTCCACATGCATTTTCTGGTCGCTGCACAGACGCCGGACAAACTCTGTACAAGTACCCGGAGCTCCATGATTTGGTGCCAAGCATTTACCTTTCAGGTTACCTTTTACCCAAGTCACCGTCTCGCGCATTCTTACACCGGCGCAGAAGTTGCAATAGTCAATTGTGCATGTTGCCCATTCTTCTCACCCGAAGACTAGCCATTGCAGCAGCAGTTCAGCTACCTCCCAATTCCGACTCCGAGTGGTCACTTGCAACAACACATGTTCGGAGCTGGTTCCTTAAATATTAATTCCTATATATTTGCTTTAATTTGTGAATAATTTCCAACCTCATTGTATTTTGCCCTTTTATCTTAGGGATTGTAATTCCAACTTAATTTAACAAGCCGGAAAATGCATCGAATGAGTGCACCGGAGTATTAATGGAGTAGATGAAAGTGACGAGTGTATACGATATGTGAATTTCAATGTACCTGATGGGTCCAACAAAATCAAATGGCTCATTTAATTCATTAAAACCGAAACAATTCAGATTGTATCAACCACCATTGCCAACCAACAAGTCGCCATTTTCCTATTTTATTCTTAAACATTTTATCAAAATATAGTGGTCTGATATGCATTTTTGGAATATGCAGTATCCAGAACAAAAAAAGCATCCCAAACCTAACAAATGAAATTTTCTGTCTTCAAAACAAACTTCAGTGCTATTCCAAATGGATTAGAAATTGTCACGAAATGAACCACGAACTTCACTACAAGTCAACCGAAACTGGATTTTGGTCTGTAAGGAAAAGCACGAATACAAAAGAAACTGCGGTCTATAATGAAAAAGGATACGAAATTGAAGGTGTATGGGCAAAAGGAGGGCTAGTCCTCTTGCCATACAAACTTATGCACGCTAATCACATGGTCATCTACACTTTATGTACCTATGTTCTCCACATGATTCAGCATCCCTTTACGAAGGTGATCTTGCAATCTCATCAAGGCGACGGTCCATAATTTGGGACACGGCCTCAAGAAAAGCATCTTCACTTGAATCAGGGAGCACAGAATCCTCTGCTTCTTGCACTATCTCCTCAATGACGGATTCCTTGTTCAAGGTTTTTCTGCACATTATGTTTCCTATGGCAAAGGGAGTGAACTGTCTCTCTGCCCCTTTCTTCAACAGCATGGTTGAAATGCAAAGTGTGCGAGCACATTTGTGGGGCATGTCCCATCCATGGAACTTCAAAAGGGCAATATCTTCTTCTGCATCCAGTGATTTGATGTAATCAATGACCTCGTCAGCATAAGGCTTGCGTGCTTGTGGCCAATACAACCAGTCAAATGTGATGTCTTCAAACTGCAGGAACAAGACAATACACATGAAATTAGTATTACAATATCAGAAAACAAAATGAAAATAAATCTCCTAGATAATGTCATGGCAATGAGCTGATGACTATATGATGCAGATAAATTTCAGGAAAACGAGAAAAGAAACTCCAAAAACAATAACAAAATGACAACAAAGACAAATCACTGCCAGTTTAATAAAAGTTTAAGTGAATGTACTTACCGTTTCAGGTAAACAGTACCCATGATCAATTGGAATCAGAACAGTCCGGCCATCTTCACCCTCTTTGCCCAGCAAAATGTTTCCAGCATGCCTGTCCGCATTTGCCAATCTGATATCCAAAACAGAAATCTTATGCACTTCCTCAGTTGGGAAAGCTGCAGGGCCCATGTCTTCACAACTTCCACTATTCTCCATGAACTTCTGCAAGGACCCGACCTTAACAGTTGCATCCCCAGGATGGTTGAACACTTTATGAAAGCACTTGACAATAAATGTTGGGGGGACCCCAGCAAAGCCCTTTGCATTACCAAACAGCATGCGATGCCCACCCATTGGATGATCCAAGAGGTAAGCAGCCACTTCCCTAAGTGCTCCTTCTCCAACTCTTGTTCCCTTTTTCAATCCTTCACCATCCAATGACAATGGCAGCCCCCTCGGATTGTTTTGAGCCATAGGCTCCTCATCAATCGGCTTAAAAACAGATACATACTTTTGACCTGAAGAGTCTGGCATAAAATACGCTCCTCCCGTACCCTCCATGGACCTAATTGGATAACTCCCACTATCTAGTCCGTCAGACGTATCATCAACCATGTCCCAAATCTGGGTAGGTAATTCAATGTTGGAGTTAACAATGACAGGCTCCAACAAAAAGCCCCTGTCAGGCGGTTTACTCGGCACAACTTCATAACCTCTCTTAAGGTCTTGCTGACCAGCATCATATTGTCGCTTCACATTATCTCCACCAACTTCATAATTTTTCCCATCATCCAACTGTGATGCCACAACTGACAATTCAAAGTTCTTCTCAACTGGTTTGGCCCTAACTTTTGCAGACTTCCGAACCAACAGATGTAAGACAGCATCATTATGTTTACATAAGTCATCAATAAGTCTCTGATCTTCAAGTAGTTTCCCATCACACACAACTTCTTGTCTTTCTAGATCAACAAACTCTTTACTCTTCTTTGCAATCTTTTGTTTCACATATCCAACATCTTTACCACGTTCCACATGGAAGGTAAACTCTTTCCCGCAAGTCGTTCGGACATTGATCTCTTGAAGGTCAGAAAGCTTAAGGACCAAATGTAGAATATTCCCATCCGTTACCCCGTATTCCCGGAGTATGGAATTGCTCCTAGCCAGTTCTCTACCTCCACAAACTAACTTTTGCTTCTTAGCAACAAACCCTTTATAGGTTTGTATCCTAAGCTTCACTGATTCAATAGAGTCCGATCCCAAAACACTCATGGGAGTAGTTGACCCAGACACCGAGAGATATATCAATATCGATTCATCCAAAGACATACACGGTTGGGGAAACCCGGGCTCACTGTGAGCCGGAGTAAGAGCAGCAATACCGGCGGACGACATTATGCTCTTAATTTGAAAATTTCCAAGAAAGTCAAAAAGCTCTTCAAATCATGCAGAACTTTCAAACCCTAGGAAAACTATACACATATTTACAAGAATGCAGCCATATCTAACCCTAAATTGACCACCCGATTAAAACCCAGATGATCAAACAAACCCTAGATTCAATTTTCACAAACTATACAACAAAAGGAACAAACTTGAAAACCCTCCTCCCCTCCAAACGAAAGGGGAAAAAGTACCCACGGATCCAACCCCTATAAATCCATCACCTGCAAACCGAAATTACAAAACCCAAGTAAAAATCCAAAAACCCACAAACCAATCGGCAAAACAAAATCCTACAAATTGGACCCAACAAATTACCAATAACAAGTTACAGGGGCAAATCAATAACAAAGATCGATCACGATTCTTACCGAGAAGGAAGAACCGGAAAGAAGGGAGTGACTGAAGAGAATTCAGCTCGATTGCGATTTGTCGTGTAGCTTCTAATGGGTATGTAATTTGGGGGGCAAATGGGAGAGAGGAAGCGGAAGGAAGACGCGTGCAGACGCTGAGATGTGAGGAAGTGGAGAGGTAGGGGCGAGGTGTTGGATTTTGACGACGAATAAGTAATTTATATTTTTAATTAATTAATTAAATTGCCGTGGGAATGTTCGCAGAAGCAACACGACGGACAGTTGCAGTGCTGACCAAGTTAAGGAGGAAGACGGTGGGAAAAGTTAAACGCCCTTTAAGCTGCGTGGCTTGCCCAATTAGGGAAAGCCACGTGGATAATTGCTGATTAATCAGTGATTATTTTGTTTGGAATTATTAGAAATGACTGGGCCAAAAAAAGGGAACTAACCTTTTCGACCAAACAAAAAGATTACTCTTTTTTCGTTGAATGAAAGAAAGTCCGGGTCCCATTACCACATTTTGAAATTTGAAAAACAAAGTTGCTCTATTGCCAAATTGTAACGGAAATTTTAGAATATAATTTTTTTTTAACAAGCGATATTATCTATAATATGAGAAAGGGGTGAATTTAACCTCATAATAGGATATCAATAATGTGATTCAAATTCGTATTTAACGACAATCGAACCTAAAGTATAAAAAATTAGATGGCCTAATCAGCCCGCTGGTTTGCAGAGGCCAACAGCTTGGCTTGCAATTATCGAGAAATTTTTTTTTTTTCCGAAAGTTTTAAAGATGATAGAGTAGTTTTGATTCTCTAATTATTGTATATGTAGCGCTCATTTTTTATTTTTTTTCGAATACTGGAAGTTTTATTCCATGTGATATACTTCAACAAGACTTTTTATCGAGGTCTATATTTTTAGGGTACAATGTCGGTCTCTTTGTGTTGTTGTTTTGGATTGCATTGTATATATTTTGTTTTATATGTATTTTTTCTTTGTGAACAAGCGATATTATCTATACTAAAAGGGAGGAAGTGGACTTAGCCTCACAATAGGCTAGTAATAATTTGACTTAAATTCGCCTTTAGCGTGAATCGAACCTAAGACCTTTGTTTTGTTTTGTCTCATGATAACTTATTTAGCAACATGTCTTTTCAAGACGCAACTTTTATTCCTAATAATCACGTTTGAGTTTAGGATAACCTTTTATTTTAAAATTTCTACTCTTTATTGGTGTTTGAATAAAACATTTTTTCCAAAAAAAAAGAAGGTATAATTACCCTTTTGGACTTCGCAATTAAGGCTAGTTGAGTCATATTGGACCAATTTTGGAAGGTTGGGCTTACACGAAGCAACTAAGGGCTGGTTTGGTATTGCTGTGCTTTGAAAAAAAACTGATGTGAGAATAAGCGGCTGTGCTGTGAGAATAAGCGGCTGTGAAATAAAGCAGCAGAGTGTTTGGTAAACTTTTTTGTAAAAGTGCTTTTGGAAAAAAAAGCAGTCTGATAGTGAGTCTTTTCATTAAAGGAGCACTGTAGCTCCGTGTGCTTTGAAAAAAAGCCAGTTTTCCAAAGCTGCAAATAGCAGCTTCAGCTTTTTCCTTTGATTTCAGCTTATTCTCACAGCAGCTTCCAAAATAAGCCTTTTTTTTTTCAGTTTACCAAACACCTAAAACCCTCACAACTTTTTTTCATGGGTGCTTTTTTTTTAAGCACCTCACTCCCAAACTAGGTCTAAGACACTCGCTTTGCTGCCCTTTTAAAAAGTCTATGTGAAGAGAGAGATAAGAAAAAAAAGGAAGTACTCCTAATTAGATCCAAAATTTAGTTGTTTCCGTTCCGTCCTTGTTTCCATCTCAACATGTGCTCTCAAGACTTTGTAATAACCTTTTTAATTATATTCTAAGCATTCTCGATCCGTATCTTTACCTTTAAACTTAATTATCTATAGTGGTGCATATCTCTTTACACCTAATCACGTGACGAGAGATATATAGAAAGGACTGTGTGCCTTTGTTAAACCCGAGGTTTTGCCATCTTGGACACATTTCCAACGCACAAAAATTGTGTTTGCATTATTCGTAATGCTTTCCATTTGAAAACAACCTAGTATGACCTTACAAATAAGTGAACTTCAACAATTAAGGCAGACTGAACAGAGCAATTAGAAGCTCCCATATCCATGGTGTTAAGCATGCCACCAGCATTCATCCTAAGCTGGATCGAACTCTCCATGAGATTCGTAGTCGCATTATACAGTTTTTGTGTTCGTATACAAGCCGGACTCGGAATAGTCTTCCATTCAAGCCATGACTTGTAGGCTAACAGATATGTTCAGCACAAAGCCAATTTTTTCCACACTCCAAGCATGCTTCTGCAAATTCTCTATATTTCCTGCAGGGAGCAACCTTTCTGGTTTCTTGTCTATTTTAGGTCATGGTTTAGATCTTTCTGCTTTATTGTTCAGCACAAAGCTGGGAAATGCTAGAGTTATGTCCCTGCAGAGAGTACGTAGACATACGGACGTTGTTAAAAAGCCAAGCAAAACCAAAACTTCTACGAAAACTAGAACACCAATGAACCGGCATATCAGACACGTGCTTGTGGTCCAAGAGATAACGAGGATGACCTAAAATATGCGATCCTTGTTCAGCGATTTACAAAACACTAACTAAAGTTTGCAGAACGCAGGTTTAGGTTTTAGGACGTACATTAAGTATGGAAGAGTCATGTTTTTCAGCAAAGAAGGGTTTTGTGCTACGTATTCCTTCCACTCTTCCTCGTCAATTTTACCATCCGCTTTTCCATCTGCATCCTTGAATGTCTGATACATACAAGAAAGTTACAATCATCGAGATCACAAACTGGGGAAGTGCAATCATCAAAGATAAACGGAGTCAAAATCCTTACCTTTTCCACAATCATTTCGACAATATCATCTGAAAGAACCAGATCTGACTCGTCTAAAAGCGCCAGCACCTTCTCCTTCAACTGTTTTAAAAATTGTATCATTTGAAGCAAAATCATGATTCATGAAGGAGCAAACAAGAACTTAAACCTCAAGGACTTTTAGCTAAAGGAGAAACCAAGATGGAAAAACAAGAAACGTCGACTGGACTTACCTCTTCGTGCTCGATGTAACCAGTGCGCTTCAGATCATATAACTTAAAAGCAGCTATCATATCAATATATGTATCAATTAATTTAGTGCCTACACATTTGAGTTAAGACATGCTAATGCTACTGCCAATTGAAATCTGAAAATTTTCAAACACATGGGAATTGGCTAATGCATCACGAGTCGAGTTCTTACATGTACTTTTGACTGCGTCAGGAGTTTTTGGGTGGAAAACGCTCAATATTTGAACAAATTCTGCAAACTCGATACGGCCATTGTCGTCGACATCAAAAATATCAAATATCTACAAAGCATGGCAGAACAAAGAAATTTTAGGAATTAGAATCCTAATGCAAACACTTTAGTATACATTAGTACATGAAAAATCAAAATCATGCATTTTTTTAAATGAATACTGTTGGAAAAATTAGGGTCTAATTGCTATAATAAATTACATAGAAAATCAAGAAATAATTCATGCAATTATATATCACAATAATGCATGCACATAAGTAACCAATGTTAAATGAACATGATATAATGGATTAGAAAAACTTAGAAAATATGGTTGGGGCAAGTGTTGGACACTTTGTCCTTAAGACAAGTTTACGTCACACGACGGTGCTCATGGTTGATCGGCTCATATCTCTCAATATACAACGACCATGTCCTTGTAATAGTAGCACTTTAAATCACAAGACTCCATGAACCACGATTGTGTTGAAACCTCTCTCATATGGACTAATGAGACTCTCTAATATTTAGTGCACTCTATGTATGATTATGTAAACAATGAAAAGTTATCTTAGTGATTATAGGGGCTTCCCTATTTTATAGAATGTGAGATACCTCTTTGGAAAACATGTGACTATTTATGACGAGTCAAAAGTTGTAACACTTCATTTAAGTAGACATATCTTTCTACCAAAAGACTTCACTTCTAATTTCCATTCAATTAATAAATTTAATATAATAATATTATTATTAAATTTTCCAACAAATACAACATTATTTACACTAAGGGGAGAGGAATGATTTAAGCCTCACACTGGGTTTGCCATAATAATACTTTGACGAGAATCGAACTTAAGATTTCTTACTACGAGTGATGAAGAATATCACTAGACCGCAAAATCATGCATCTTAAGAAAGTGACAAAACAATATTAATGGTAATTAATTTAAGACCACATATTTACCCCGTCTAAAAAGAGGTTCCTCTTTTTGTGATTTTGGAAAAGGGCAAGCTGGAGCTCTTCCTGTTCATAATAAGCATCAAATTATAAAAGCAGTAAAAAAAAAAGGTAATTTTAACGAAAAACTTTTGATACTGTTCACTTTAATGAAAAACCAAATTTTTACACTAAAAAGTCAATCATTGTACTATTCATTTTACCCTTTATTTTGTCTTTATCGTTAAAACTCAAAGTTTTCAAATCCTTTTCATTAGTTGTCCTTAAAAAAAATGTCAATTTTTCAAAATTATTCTTTAGAATTAATGCAAAGTAAAATAAAATATTAGTAAACAAATACTTCAAATTCTGAGACCATCTCCAACCGATGGCTTGCCAGATGGCTCGTTTTAGCCCTCTGGCCCTCTAAGATCCTCCAAGATATTAATATTTTAATGAACAGTACAAGGTCATATTTGCCTCCGTCTCCAACCGAGGGCCAGAGGGCCAAAGGGCTCGTTTTAGCCCTGTCACAAAAAACCGTCTCCAACCGAGGGCCAAAGGGTCATAGGGCCAAACATAATTTATTATTTAAAAACTACAACTTAAATTCAAATCCAACGGCTAAGTGACGTCAGCTAGCCGTTGGATTTGAATTTTTTTTGCTATAAATAGGGTGGATATTGGGATATAATTCACACAACTTTGAATTCAATCTATTTCAATTCAATCTCTTTTAATTCAATCTCTTTTAATTCAATCTCTTTCAATTCAAGTTTGCAATGAATTCCAACTTTGGATCCTCTTCAGATTCCAACTAGGGCTCCTCATCCAATTCCAAAAGAGAATCAAAATGGGCGCAAATGAGACGAGAAGATGAGGAGTCTGATGAAGAAGTTTAAGTAAGGCGCAAATGAGACGAGAAGATGAGGAGTCTGATGAAGAAGTTCAAGATGAGGAGTCTGATGAAGGAGTCTGTAAATTAATTTTGTTTCATGTTACTTAATTTAATTTAATGTTGTATAATGGCTAAGGAAGTTATAGGAAAAAAATAGAATTTTAAAAAAAATATGAAACAAATTTTGTGAAATAGAAGTTATAGGAAAAAAATGGAATTTAAAAAAAATATGAAACAAATTTTGTGAAATAGAAGTTATAGGAAAAAAATGGAATTTAAAAAAAATATGAAACAAATTTTGTAAAATAGAAGTTATAGGAAAAAAATGGAATTTAAAAAAAATATGAAACAAATTTTGTGAAATAGAAGTTATAGGAAAAAAATGGAATTTAAAAAAAATATGAAACAAATTTTGTAAAATAGAAGTTATACGAAAAAAAATATGAACCAAAATTTGTAAAATATAAGTTATAGAAAAAAAGTTATAGGAAGTTATAGAAAAAAAAAAGGTTTAAATTCATAAAAACAAAAAAACAAAAATTTGAATACAACGGCTAGTGACAGGCTAGCCGTTGGAATTCAAATTAGAATTCAAATTAGAAACTGCTATTATATTAACATTGTTATTAGTGTCGGTTATAACCGACACTAATAATATAGTATATATTATTTATGTCGGCTATAACCGACAGAAATAACAAAACATTAAAAAAAAAATGGCCAACCCCGGGCTGGCTGGCTGGCTGCATGCAGCCAACCCTCTAGCCCTCTAGCCCTCTCTGATTCCGTGGGGCCCACCCATATTCCAGAGCCCTCTGGCCCAGCTCTCGGTTGGAGACGGTTTTCGGGTTATTTTCAGCCCTCTGGACCCTTCGGTTGGAGATGGCCTGAAGAAAAAAGAGGGAAACAGACAGACCTTGTGTATGAGCCCGTCTTTAACTACAGAACTGCTCAGTTTCTTTACAGCTCATACAAGGACTCCACCTCACTCTCAGAAATTGATGTTTCCCAAAACATCAGTACAACATTAGATTATCAAACTTAATTATAACAAAATCAACCCAATATATTTTCAATCGATGAATGTTTAAACTAAGATGTTGTTTGATAACCATTTCGTTTTCAATCTGAAAACTTATTTAGTTACCAACTTCAATTACGTAAACTTCAGCTCGATTTTTTATAACTAAAAAAAAAACGCTTTTGGATTTTGGCTTTCAATTTAAAAAAAGAAAGTAAAAATGAAAAACTAAAATGGTTATCAGGCGTTTCTTAAATTATACTCACATGGGGTTTGGGAAGCAAGAACAGCATGATGCTCGTCCAAACCAGATGATCCCGAAGTGTAAGTTGCTTGGGGATTCCTTTCAAGACTGTCGCTGGTCTTGGACTCCAAGATCAGCCAATATGGCGGGGGACCACTTGGCGTCGTGAAGGAATGTGGAGATGTGTGACTTTACTTGGGTCGATAGGCCCTCATCTTCTCTTATTCATGTTTTATGTAATGATGGACTTCCCTGTCCTCCGTAACTTAGTTGTGGTATTGGAAGGGGTGACGTCTTTAGCTTTGCTTGATGCGTCTGGTTCATTCACCCCCTTGCATTACCCAGGCTTTTGTTGTTGATTGCCTCGTTGTAGGCCTCTTTGTGTTCTATCGGCATCTTTGCCCTGGTTTTAATGAATTACCAGTTATAAAAAAAAAACCAGATGATCCCGAACTGGCACTTTGGCCAGCTTTTGCTCTCCTTTTCTTTGAGATGGAGGAGCCCCTTAAAATAAGAGAATTTTAACGAAAAGCTCTCGTAATGTTCATTCTAACGAAAAACCACATTTTTACACTAAAAAGTCAATCCTGGTACTATTCACTTTACCATTTATTTTGTCCTTATCGTTAAAACTCAAAGGGTGCGTTTGTTGCACCAGACTATCTTGGACTGGACTAGCTTCAGGGACTAAGTTGGATTGGCTTGGACTAAACTAAGCAGGACTAACTTAGTGAAGCATTTGATGCAGTATCGAACTAAGAAGTAGGATAATAAAAATAATAAAATTAATTCTTTTTTTTATTTTTCTATTTCTTTTTCCTGTTCTAGAACACCCTCTCCTTTTTTCCGTCCAAACTCCATACATTACAATCACAACTTTTCCTTCATTCCAATTGATAAAGTTCTCCGTCCAAATTCCACTACTTGCAACCATATCTTTCTCCTCCATTTGAATTGATAAAGCTCCCAAAACACAAACAATAAAAAATTCAATTTCAATTTCAATCAACTGCGGCCAGAGTAGGATCTTCCTCAGAGGTTTTTTGCAAAAGACGGGTCTTTTGCTGTGGATGTGGCTGATGATCGAGTTGCAGCTGTTGTGGCTGATGATCGAGTTGCAGCTGATGTGGCTGCTGTGCATGTAGTCTGAGATAGCAAAAGACCCATTTTTGCCGTGTTCAGGTTAACCCAGATGGTGGAAGACCCCATATCGACACTGGGTTTGTGGGATGGTGGAGATCGGCGAGAGTTGTCTCTGCTCTGGTCACTGGAGAAGGGGGCTGCAGCTGCTGCTCATGTACGAAGGAGAAGGACTGGGTTCGCTGCTTGCAGACGATGGAGATGAGACTAGCAATCCCGTTGTTTTGGGGGGGGGGGGTCTCGCTAAGACCTCCTAGTGAGGGACTTAGTCGAGGCGAGTCCTTCTTTGTCCCATTAAACTTAATCCTGCCTAGAACAAACACAGGCCTACACTAATGTCTAATCCAATCCAGTCCAGTGAAACCTAACGAGGCCAAACAAACACCCCCAAAATTTTCAAGCTTTTTTCATTAGTTTTTCTTTAAAATAATGGAACTTCCTCTTCTTCCTCTTCTTCTTGTTTTCCTTCTTCCTGCGAGTTTCTGAATTTCAATCTTTGGTTTTTATTTTCTCGTAATTTGACTTGGAGAAAGTATATGTAGGGTTCTTCAATTCGTTTGGATTAAGAGACAAAGATGGAGACGAACAAACAATTACAGGTTTCTTGTTCGATTCAGTCTAAGGTTGTAAACCATCTCCAACTGAAGAGCCCTCCGGTCCTTTAACAAATTAATATTTTAATGAACATTGTATAGTCATATTTCTTACTATCTCCAACTCAGGGCCAAATATAGTCATGTGACAAAAAATCATCTTCAACCAAGGGCCAAAAGGCCAAACATAATTTATTATTTAATTTAAAAACTACAACAACTTAAATTTATAGGGAAAAAATGAGAATTTTTTAATATTTTTTTTAAAAAAAATTTGGCCAAAAAAAAAAAATTCAAATATAACGACTAGCTGACGTCAGCTAGCCATTGCATTCAAATTTCTAGCCCGGCCCGGGGCTGGCTAGCTAGCTAGCTAGGTTGGGCTAGTCAGTTGGCCATTTGGCCTAACCCTCGGTTGGAGACGGTTTTCGGTCCTCTGGCCTTCTGGATCATTCGGTTGGAGATGACCTAAGGAAACGGTAAACAAACTCGTGTCAGTTAAATGCGAGGGTCAATGTTGTACACATGTCGATCACGGCTTCCTCATCATCAAAATATAAAGAAAAGAGAAATGCCAAGGAGACTCTAACAAAGGGACTCTTCAGGATCTCTATCACTTCACCGTTTTATGTTAACTTTCTATGCTAATAATATAAAATATTGTATCAAAAGTATGAGAAGGGAGAGAGTCCCACTGTTGAGAAAATTTCTTTAGCATTTCTCTAAAGGATAAAAAAGGATATGGATCCTCTCCGGATAGCCTTTATGAGGATTCCAAGGATCCATAAATTATGTCCGTTCATCGTACATTGTACGGTCAGAAATTAATTTAAATTTTAAAATTAAATATAAATAGTACCAAACTCTCAAGTTATTTGATATCTTATGTTCCAAGAATTTACGCTTCCATCACTTATGAGCTCTTTCGTGATGCTTATGATAAACGATACTACTATTGTCACACTTTGAGTTGTAATAAGAAGAGAGGTGAGCGTTTAGAGCAGCTTCAGTGGGAGCTCGTGCTCGAGGGACAGGCTGCGAAATAGGGCTTGATTGCCCGAGGGAAGAAGCCCAGCGTTGGCTGGCGAGACAACCCAAGCAAGCCCGTTGATTCGTGCCAGCTCGAGCGCCCGAAGGCAGTCTGACGTGGCCTGACATTAAGGCGACGACGACGTCAGCCATGTGGTGGACGAGACTTCCCTTTCTCTCTCTCAACCTTCATGGTTCTTGAACGATGTCGTCGTCTCACGATGGATAGGCGGCGACGACGACGACTCTCCCCAATCCCTCGGCCTCGTGACCACCACCGCCTTGCCGAATTGAGCAAGAGCTCCAGAACCCACAAACTTGCAAGAGTGTGCTCCGAGGAGGTGACCAAAAACTGGGCAAGGTTTCAAAGAAATTGCAGGGGGTTAAACCTCTGGTTTCGAACTGGAAAAACACCACAAATCTTGTCCCAAACAACATTAAAACATAATGAAATTAGATTTTCATAAAGAACCTCACATGTGTTCGAGTTTCAGATCTTGAAGCTCTCGGCTTCAATGGCGGTTTACACCGTGATGGTCCGATGACGCAGGCAACAGTATAGCTAGGATCCTTTAGTCCCAGAGATTAAGGTTTCATGGTTTTGGAGTTTGATTTGTTTAATTTTCGAAGAGAAAAGTGGGTGAGAGCTCTCGGAGCTCTAGAGAGAGTAAGAATGTCAAGAGCTGAAAGAGAGAGAGAGTGGAACTTCAGAAAAAATGGAGAGAAGTGAGAAAGATGAGTGGAAAGAAAGGAAGTGACATGAGCAAGTTGCAAAAAATACTATTATTTTATTTACTTATTGCCAGAGCTATTCAAGTGTAGGGATGGAGATGCAAAAGACAGTTACTGTTTTTCATTAAGGGCAGTTACTGTTCACTGAATGGATTAAATAGTGAATAGCCTGGGGGGAGGGTTCCCACACTGGAACTGCTCCTAAATTCGAGATGCAGTAAGTTAAAGAAAAAGACCTAACTCTAACAAGTCTAGCTATAGCTCGAACAAAATAAAATCAAATGCTTGATTAATTACTACTTTGATCCATTTTTCGCAAAGATGAACAAATGTCAGCCGTGTTGGTTGAAAGGTAAAATGAAATAATCTTACAGCTTCTTCTATGGAGACAAAGCCAGGGTCGTCAACTATTCACAGAATCATACACAGATTGTTTACAGAGTTACAGCAGTCCCCTTTCAAGCCAAATTTCAGGCCAAGTTCTTGGGAATCCTGAAACATCTTACAACAAATTTCCGGCCCTGTGAATACATTTCTCAAATTTGTTCATAGTCAGTGAGGGCCGGGGATCGGTTTTGCGAGGGATAAAATAACATTGCTATCATCAACTTTTTGAACCAATGTCTCTCTGGTTTTGAATGAAGAATTAAAGTACAATGACTTATCTGGCCATGTCAACACCAGAATGTTGTGTGTCAACAAAAATCCGACGGAAATTACCTGCAAGGTCAGTTCAGGAGGCAACCAAGCTGCCCTGACAACAAATGCAAGCAACCAAAATGCCGAGGAGAGCTCCACCAATAACCTGGGAGGGAGTGTGGCCAAGGAGTTCCTTGAGCTTTTTCTGGCTGATGGGATGCCCTTCGAACAAGTACTCAACGACTATGTTAAGGACCTGTGTCAAAAGAATTAAAAATATATATGAAAATGTATACAACACGGCAGCAGGAAGTCAAATAACTATCAAAGCCCAACATATATGCACACAGGGTTCTCAGGCGAAAAACATATTGAAGGGTTCAAAGAAGACTAAAATGAGATTGCTCGAGATTACAAAGGATTGTCCCCTCATTCATACATACTATAGATATTAATACTGCCTTAAATTTCCCTTTTCAGTTCCATGAGAAGTAAAAAAAAAACGAAGGTTTCCTAGTTATTGGACCTGACCTAAAGCTACATACACTCTCCAACATAAACTTCGCCGGAAGGAAACCCCAAAACTTCAAATTTTCTATATTGTTTCAGCTTTCAAATAATTTTTAGGAGCTGCGAAAAATTCTCACAATATGCCCATATTCCCTTGTTTACAGATGATCAAAGCGTAGTATTCACAGACATTGCACACTCAACAGGCCAGGCAGAGAAGAAACTATTAAAACTTGCTGAACTTGTGAATACATTGCAGGAGGACTGTAACTCGAACGTGAAACAAAAAAGAGGAAGGATGTTGTATTGTGCTTTGGCACTGCGCTTCATGAATTGTTCACATAGATTGATTGCTTCAAAACTACCTATCAGCAACCTCATTAACTCTAAAACCCCAATAATCTAAAACCACGGTCATCCCCGATCCTATCCAACTAAGGGCCAACCACACCAACGTCTTAATTGATTAACTTTAAACCTCCATACTCGATAATCACATTCAACTGTATGATCTAGATTCTAGTCACCCTTAATCCTCGGTAAAATATTAGCTCCTAATTTGTAATTATATTTCATTAACTTCTTTGTACTCACCTCATCCATTGGGACCACTAGAAGTTCCATAACTCCTTCCTACCAATATGCAATATTACACTAATCAATCATACCAAAAGCGCCTCTTGAAACCAATAACATCTCAAATAAATTACAGATGTATGCAAAAAATAAAAAAACTACATCCACAACACTTGAACAAAAATAGAAAGAACGGAAATTTACTGCTTACCTCTGCTTGCATACCAGCATGCCGTCGAACACCAATAGCATCATACATAACAATGAGACTGAACCCCAAACTAACCGGAAAAAGCGAGTCCGCAACCCCGTGACAGAGCGCCACAGACGTTGTCAATGCCGTGCACAACGCCGAGTGCGACGACGGCATACCTCCGGAGGAATACAATATTCTGAAATCCCACTTCCTCTCCACAAAGAAGTTCAGCAAAACCTTCATTAACTGCGCCATAAACCATGCGAAAAGCCCCGAAACAAAGGTCGGATTCGCAGCCAATTGCGCCACGAAAGGACTAATTTTCACCTTGGCATTGGTCGTCACGCTCAGCAGCGCCACCCCAATCCCGCTATTGTGTAAAAAGTCATTGCTTTTTGCTTCCACGAAACTCTCTGGCCCTCCGTAAGCCTGTAGGAAAGAAACCCACTTCTGGGTTCGTGAGGAGGCCAAGACTCCGATGCTTTGGAGGACCGGGACCAAAACCCAGAGGGGATTTAGGGGGAAATTATGAGAATCCGATCCGGGTTTTGGGTATTTTGGATTGGAAGGCGGTCTGTGGGAGCAGAAGATTGAGGACGTTGAAGTTCTGAGTTTTCTGGAGTGAGAGAATCTGAAGAAGGAGAAGGAGGAGGTTGCTGCGGCGGTGGTGGATTGAAAGGGGCTGAGATTAAAGGAAGTGAGTGAGTGTTTCGTTACAACTGAGTCCATGAGAGGATTTGGGTTCAGTCAGCATTTCACAGAGAGAGAGAGAGAGGATGTGAGAAGGTGTGAGAAGGTGGCGGTCCTGGTGGAAGCAGAGTCTGGGAGTAGCGAAGGAATGGTGAATTTATATGGGACGAGAATTTGTGGCGGAGAAGAAGGCGTAAGGGTTTATTTTACGGTATTGCCATTGGACATCCAAATGAGGAAGGAATATGCCAGAGAGTGAGTACCTTTTTTTCTCTCAGTTTATGATTTTGGACTTTTTTGGAAATTGATACATGAATGTTCTCGCACTTACGTCCTGTCCACTCTTACTAAAACTATGTTCGGACGAGGAAAATAAACTTAGAATTTGAATTAAAGACAGAATTATAAATTGACATGCACAAATTCTCTTGTTTGGATTCATAAACATAGAAACTTAGAATTTCTGCATGGAAAAAAACTTGGAATTTGGGACCTCCAATTCCCAAGTTTAAATTCCATGTAAATATGTGTCATTTTCCAATTTCTATGATTGAGAGTTTAAAAACAACAAATTCCGTATTCAATTCCATTGTTCTTTTAGGTTACCCAAACAAGAAAATTCACAAATTCTATAGAATAAAATTTCATCATTTAAATTTCCGTCATTTTAAAATTCCTTAGTAATCTTAAATTTCTTCATCCAAACATAGAGTACCGGTAATGGGACCAGAATTTGAACTTGCACAATACTGTTGTTCACTAATTTCTAAGGCCATTTTGTCAGTATGTCGGGAATACAATTGGTACACTAGGAATCATAATCCAAGTAATTAGATGTTTAAACAAAATTTTTAATCAATTGTATTATAACATTTTACATATGATATTTGATGTACTACGTCATACTGAAATAGAGCTAGCGCATCAACCCAATCAGTTTGCACAAGGTGGAATATGCTAGAGAGAGTCTTGATTACCTTTTTTCTCTTAGTTTTTTATTTTGGACTTTTTTGGAAATTGATACACGGAAGTTCCCTCACTTACGTCTTGTCCACTCTCACTAACGGGTAATGGGACCAGAATTTGAACTTGCACAATACTTTTGTTCACTCAATTCTAAGGAAATGGATTCTCTCCTGAGTATATGCTCAGGATCTGAGCAGGACACGAGGACCGTTGGATGAAAATTCAACGGCTACAAACAGGAGGTCCCTTTAAAGTTATAATAATTGTAACCGTTGGATTTTCATCCAACGGTCTTCGTGTCCTGCTTAGCAGGATCCTGAGCATATGCTCAGGAGAGAATCCATTTCTCAATTCTAAGGCCATTTTGTAAGTATGTCATACATTAAGAATCATAATCCAAGTAATTAGATGTTTAAACAAAAATTTTAATCAATTGTATTATAACATTTTACATATGATATTTGATGTACCACGTCATACTGAAATAGAGCTAGCGCATCAACCCAATCAGTTTGCACAAGGTGGAGCCCAAGCACAACGTTGGCCCGTACCTAGAAAGGAGGCTACATTTAGCAAGCCCGTTAAGTATATTGACATTGGAATTTTATTGGAGATTCCTGGTTAGGATGAGTTTAGGATAAAAAAGGGACATTTTGGGTTATTTGGCACTCCATTAAAAATGGCCGAATTAAGATTGTTTTTCTATTATTATTATTAAAGGATTGCTTTTGCAAACGAAACTTAATCAAACTGGAAATTACTAGTCTTTTGTTTATATCGAACAAATCACAGTTTTTGCAACTAGTAAATTTTGAGGATGAACCATTCAATTATTTAACATATGTAAATAATTAAACAATCTCAAACTTGATTGATTTTTCTTGCAGAGAATTAAACATAAATGGTTATAATTATGACATTTATATAATAACAATACGTTAATCACATGTGGATGGACAAGAAAATGTGTTATCCTTTCTTAATAAAGAAGTGGAGTTCTTATTTAATCAACTAAAGTGGGGTTCAAGCTTAGAACATGTGGCTTTAGTGATAGAGAGCAATGTGGGACCATGATTTTTTAGGGCCGAAGTAAGACAGATTGGGATTGGTCATGCACCTTATAGTTCCAATCAGATTGAGCTGCTCAAACGGTCCAACGATGCCACCATATCTTGCTATACTTCGTAAAGGTAGGCGAAGTCCGCCTACTTCGCTAAGATTGACTATTCTTGTTTCACAAGACACGAAAATCTGATTCGATTAGGGGTCATATGGGTTTCCTATATTCTTCGAGATTTGTACAATTTATGGATTGAAGTGCACTACAAGTAATCATACTCTTGAAGGAACACAATATCTAATCCTAGGGAGCCTTTGACTAGTACCCCATCGGTACCTTAGGTTAATTGTGGTTGTTTGTTCTTTTTCAGGTAGTCGGATTTGCCTAGCTTCTCTGTCTACGACAGTGCGCAAATTTGGTTCCGACAAACACTTATACACTCGACATTATAATATATTTATACTACAATATATTTACACTAAGGGAAGAGATGACAAATAAAATTGAAACTAAACTCATAAAACCTATCACGTACAAATAAAAAAGAAATATCACTAGACTGTAAAATTTGAATAGGCCATTGAATATGGGAAAACCAAATTTTGCCAGGCGGTTTATGATATGGTTAGGAGTTGGGCTTAAAAAATGAATTCGTTAAAGCCCATAAAAAGGTTTAGATCCGGTAGAATCGGTCCACGTATCTCTTTGGGCTTTTAATCTAAAACTTGCCCAATTTTCAAACTTTGGACGCATCAGAAATTTTCGCACCAACGACCCGGTATTCCATTTCCCGTCGTTTCCTTCTCCACCCTCCAAAATTCTGTTATTTCTCTCTCTCTCTACGCTCCCACCTCCGACCGATCCTCGAAACGACTGGACTCAGCGATCCGAAACGTCCGTCCGATGGAGAGTTTGATATCGCTGGTGAACAAAATACAGCGGGCTTGCACAGCCCTCGGCGACCACGGCGAGGAGGGCGCCATGCCCACTCTCTGGGACTCCTTGCCCGCCATCGCCGTCGTTGGCGGCCAGGTCTCTCATTTCTCATATCTCCCTCTCAAATTTCACGCTTTCTTGAATTCAATCTCATCGAGTTTCTCGTTTCTCGTCTCTCGTTTCCTTTCTTGCTTCCACAGAGCTCCGGCAAGTCTTCCGTGTTGGAGAGCGTCGTCGGCAAGGACTTTCTTCCTCGCGGTTCAGGTAATGCATGAAACCGCGTCGTTTTTGGTTTCTTACGTGAACGCGTTGGTTTTCGGGTTCGGGTTTTGATTCGAACACGTTGCGTGCAGGAATTGTTACGCGGCGTCCTCTGGTTTTGCAGCTGCATAAGATCGACGAAGGAAGAGAATACGCTGAGTTTATGCACCTCCCCAGAAAGCGGTTCACTGATTTTGGTAATTTCCTTCTTCTTCTTCTTCTTCGTTGTTCCTGCAAATTGTTTCGGTTTCTTGACCTGCATTGCAAACGTTGATCTTGTTTCTTTGTGTATGTGTAGCTGCTGTGAGACAGGAGATATCTGATGAAACCGACAGAGAGACCGGCCGCTCGAAGGCAATTTCTACCGTTCCCATCCATCTTAGTATCTTCTCCCCTAACGGTGAGATAGAATTGTCGAAAACTTTGAATTGTTGGATTTGACATTCACAAAAATCAGAATGTAGCTGATCGGTTTGATCGGTCATAATAAATTTAAAGATAAATGTTAAGAAAGAGACGAAAGAAAGAGAGGTTACTTACTCTGGAGCTCACAAAGTCGTTTTAGTTCTCTTTCACTAAATTTTTCGCGGTCATCTTTACTAGGAATTTATAAAATCTGTTCTATTTATCTTTATTATTTGTTTAATCTTGGCAGTTGTGAACTTGACATTGATCGATCTTCCTGGGCTCACGAAAGTCGCTGTTGGTGAGTTAAACTCCTTTAAGAATTTTCAAGTAGGGTCGGATAAATTCCCTTGGAAGTTGGCACCTTATGTAAGTTGACATTGTGTCGATTTTTGTGGTCTTGTAGATGGTCAAGCAGAGAGCACAGTGAAGGACATTGAGGATATGGTTAGGTCCTTCATTGAGAAAGTAATCTTCTTACTGTGTTGTTAAGAACATTTATGAGCTATTAGATTATGAGACTTGTGTTTTGTGTTTCTATGAGATGTTTCATCTCATGAAATATGCTTAATTTATTGGAATAATATGCCTTTTCTTGCCAGCCCAACTGTATTATTTTGGCCATTTCCCCTGCCAACCAAGATCTTGCTACTTCTGATGCAATTAAGATCTCTCATGAAGTCGATCCTAAAGGTAAGATTGCTACATGGTGGGGATGATTAATAAGCCTACTTAATTCCAAAAATTAAAAAAAAAAAGAATAATAAGATTGAGCAGGTGAACAAATTTGACAAGTTGTAAATAGGAAGGGTGAAGATGTGAAAACGAACGAAAAAGATAAGAAGATGAGTTTTAATTTGTAGCAGTGAGGTGAAAGGAGGATATCAAGATTTCATATGTTTAAGTTTTGTTTCCTCTGGTTTTGAGAAATGCTCTCGTCTTCGGATGACCAAAACATATGTCATTCATTTCAAAAGTGGCAGATTTCACTAATTAGGAGTACTTTCCATTTACACACATTGATTTTAAATTTGGTTCCATTTCTCAGGGGAGAGGACATTTGGAGTTCTGACGAAGATTGATCTTATGGACCAGGGTACAAATGCAGTTGATGTAAGTCACTTCTGAATTCATAGCCAAAAGAGGAAAAAGGAAGATAAAAAAAGAGAGCAAACCTGTTCGCTTTTAAGTGTGGAATCAAAGCAGTTTACCTGCTTGGTGACATTTTATTGTCTTGTTTTAGGATCCCTTGTTTTAGGTTGTGAAACCTAATGTTATGAGTAAATTGTAAGGGTGGTGCTCTGAGATCATCAATGCTGCACACATGTTTTCACGATCTGTTTTGTACTCAAAAGTCACATTACAGTATCATTATGGCTGCCTACATGAGAGTTTCCAGTTTCTAGGGTTTTATTTTACTTTTACTTTTCAGATTTTGGAAGGAAGATCGTATAAGCTACAGTTCCCCTGGATTGGCATTGTCAATCGCTCCCAAGCTGATATAAACAAGAGTGTTGATATGATTGCTGCTAGGCGTCGAGAGCGTGAATATTTTTCTAGTAGCCCAGAGTACAGGCATCTTGCAAACAGGATGGGCTCTGAGCATTTAGGCAGGGTGCTTTCTAAGGTATGCAGGTTTGTTATCCTATGAGCATTTTATATGTTCAGTTGTTGTTGCACTTTCAGACACAATTATTTGCTCTTATAGATTATAAAGTTAGAGAAGCATACTTAAGAGATCCAGTCTGCTTCCTTTTAATGATACATTTGCAATGGTGGTCAGTGTTTTTGTTTTTACTTATGAACTTCTTACCTATCACTTAACGTAATCAAACTTTCAGCATCTAGAAGTTGTCATCAAGTCTCGAATTCCAGGCCTTCAGTCTCTTGTCAGCAAAACTATTGGTGAACTAGAGGCAGAACTAAGCCGACTCGGGAAGCCTATTGCTGCTGATGCTGGAGTAAGGATATACATATAAATAGTTCTTTGTCATATCCTTTCCTTTTTTCCATAATAAGTAATGTATACCTAGCAAAGTTTTCTTGGGTGGTCTATATTGTTGTATTGTATGTATTACAATAAGCATTGCAAATGTCAGTTTGATCGTTTTTTAACATGCAGGGAAAATTATATGTGATCATGGAAATCTCTCGTACTTTCGATCAGATATTTAAAGAACATCTGGATGGCGTGTATGTATTGTGCTATCATTGTCTTTTTTGAAGTTAATTGGAAAGTTTGTTTTCATCTCATTCTGGTTTCTTTATTCAACCTTGGGATTTATGATAATTTTCAATTTCTCCAGGCGCTCTGGTGGTGAGAAAGTTTATGGAGTGTTTGACAATCAATTTCCAGCTGCTTTGAAACGGTTGCAGTTTGACAAGTATCTTTCAATGGATAACATCCGAAAGCTAATTACTGAAGCAGATGGATACCAGCCTCATCTAATTGCTCCTGAACAAGGTTACCGTCGCCTTATTGAATCTTCCTTGATTTGCATCAGAGGTCCTGCAGAGATGGCTGTTGATGCGGTATGCGTACATATCTTCGCATGTAACTCCTTAGGCAATTAAACCATGGGAATGCTTTTCTCCATATAAAACTGATACTGCACAAGTAAGCTATTGTCTAGTTTCCATGTGGCCAAAAGACTTTGCATACCTGAGGCAAAAATGCTTCCTTTGCAGCATGTGATGGGCGCACGAATGTGTTAATAATATGAGATGTTGATTTTGTATTTGCATTCGGCACTATCTTTTGTTTGTTTTAATTCTCCAACTGTTAATTCCAGTGCTGGTGCTAGCATCATTTTTTCCATTACAAACCTGTATAATGTGTCAGTGCTTCGAATCATTTTGCTTAATTGTCTTTCTTCATGATTTCAGGTTCATGGCATATTGAAGGATCTGGCTCAGAAATCTATCAACGAGACTACGGTAAGTTTATTACCTTGCATTCATGAATTCTGTCTGTAAATTAGGAATCTAGGACATTTTGTCAGCATTGCTTATCATTCCTTATTTGTCCCTAAACATGACTAATCTTTTCTCTTAATTTATGGTTCTTCTTTGTTATGTAGGAACTAAAGCAGTATCCCACCTTAAGAGTAGAAGTTGCGAATGCAGCATTTGAGTCGCTGGAAAGGATGAAAGAAGAAAGCAAGAGAGCAACTCTACAGCTAGTAGATATGGAATGTGGTTACCTAACAGTTGACTTTTTCCGCAAGCTTCCTCAAGATATTGACAAGGGTGGAAATCCGACACACTCACTCTTCGATAGATACAATGATGCATACCTCCGGCGGGTTGGTGAGTTGCTCTCTAACTCTAAATACCTCTATAATCGTATCCAAGGTTTGAATCACTTAAGAAGAACTGGGAGACACAATTTTAAAACGATACATATTCATGGCCCGTTTGACAACCATTTCATTCTACCATCACTTCGTCATTAGATTTATCAGGTTATGTGGTTGCATTGATGATCACGGTTTTTTTGTGTTTGAAACAAACAGGACACAATGTATTAAGCTATGTCAACTTGGTTTGTTCAAGTTTAAGGATTGCTATTCCAAAGTCCATCGTCTACTGTCAAGTACGAGAGGCCAAACGCTGCTTGCTCGATCATTTCTTCGCAGAGTTGGGTGCAAAGGAGGTGAGGATTGTTCCCCACAAGAGTGAAATTTACGAAAAGATTTGACAAGAACAAAGAAACCAAGCTCAGTTGAATTAGAATTATACTAATAAGATATTCAAAACCATTTAATTTTCGTTGCAGACAAGACAGTTGGCTAAGTTGCTGGACGAGGATCCGGCGGTAATGCAGAGGCGTACATTGCTTGCAAAGAGGCTAGAGTTGTACAGAAGTGCCCAGTCTGAGATTGAAGCAGTTGCTTGGTCTAAGTAGGAAGAAAGAGAAAGAGGAGAGGTGAATAATTGTTAGGAGTTAGAATTTAGTAATTAGGATGGCAGTAATTCTTTTTATTCATGATTAGTTACTAATTCTTTTTTCATTAATTACCATGAGGAGTGAAAAAGAGAGCGATTAGCCTTAGCTTTTTTACCTTGCTTCTTGGCTGAGGTAATTTCTGTCATCACCTTAATGACGCCCATTCTAATTATATTGGGTTAACTTTCTTGTTAAGAAAGAGCTTATTAAAGTTTTATTATCATTTTCTATTCAGCGATATAGTTTAGACACTTTTCTGCAATTAAAGTTAAGTTAGACAAACTTAATTACATACGAAAAAAGAGAATTAAAGGTACACTTAGGGAGTTTCATGAGCATCGTGAATGTTTGAAATGCGAATATCAACACTCATGTAAAATGCTTTTACTACTTCTTTTTTCTACTTTTAGATTCAATTGCATGAAGGGGTCTGAAGGGGAGTTCACGCAAATATAGGAGGGGTCTCAAGAGGAATTCGAGCATTGCTCGAGAGGCTCTGTTGAGAGTATAAATATTTTGTTTATAAGAAGTTGTGTTACTCTCCAAATTGTCAATTGGTTATGGTGGAACTTTACCTTCTTGCATGGTCTACACATTTCTCCATGCCACATAATTTGTGTTGTTCACGTGTTATGCTTGAAAATTCACCACATGTGAGCAAGCGTATTGAGAGTATGAATCTCTTGCATGTGCTTATAAG
This sequence comes from Malus fusca, assembly GCA_035220775.1. Lineage (NCBI taxonomy): Eukaryota > Viridiplantae > Streptophyta > Magnoliopsida > Rosales > Rosaceae > Malus > Malus fusca. The sequence continues at coordinate 20,438,496 of CM069059.1, read as the reverse complement.
AGTTGGGTTCCTTTTCATATTGCCAATTGATTTTATGATGGAACCCCAACTTGCTTCAACTCCAACACTGCTCAAGGGAGAAACCTATCGCGCAACTAAAATGGGAATTTGAGATGAAAAATCTTGGGAAAACTCGACGCTGTCTTGGTCTGGAGATAAAGCATTGTTCGAATTGTATTCAAGTCCACCAATCGAACTACACCAAAAAGGTGTTGTGACTCTAGATGCAAAACGAGGATAGTTTCGTCCTAAAATGAGGATGAAAAGGTCTTGGAACCTAAAGTTTCATACTTAAGTGCAATCGAAGGTTTATTGTACTTGACTTAATGCACTAGACTAGAAATCTCATTCGCTGTGAATCTTTTGGCAAGATATATAATGCGCCTACACACAACACTGGATAGGTGTTAATGACATCATGCGTTACCTTAAGGGTACAATGGATATAAACTTATTCTGTCCCTACACATCACCAAGCGGATCCAACCCTCCTGGTCCTCGGAATAATATCTGCCTTGTTGGATATATTGACGTTGGTTTTTATCAGACCCGCACAAGGCTCAACCTCAAACGAGTTATGTATGTAGCATTGGATATATTGCAGTATCTTAGAGATCAACCAAACAATAGTTGGTTGCTACATTTTCAAATCACGTTGAGGTTCCCGCCCTACATGAAGCACAGCGTGAATGCTTCTGGTTGAGGGGCGTGATTAATCACATAAGAACCTCATGTGGTTTTTCTTCCATCGTTGATGTTCCAACAGCAATTCATGAAGACAACGTTGCATGCATCGACCAGTTAAAGAAAGGATACATCAAAGGAGGTAATATCAAGCATATTGCCTAGAAGTTTTTCTTCACTCATTAACAACGAGAGCATCAGAAGATCGAAGTCAAGAATATCTGATCCCAGGACAACCTTGTTGACTTATTCACGAAGTCGCTGTCAAAGTCTACTTTTTAGAAAGATTGCATAAGCTTTCAGATTTGCATCATTAGTAGCTCTCTTGGGGAGCTTTATTAAACTTAGGGGGAGTTCCTAAAGCATACTCACATGACCTTATTGCATTTTTTTCCCTACGAACAGGAGCATTTTTTCTACTAGGTTTTTGCTATCCTGATGAGGTTTTGACAAGGCACCTACTTTGGGTTGGTCGTACCCATGTGTTTGTTGATGATCATCTTGGAAATGTGAGACAACAACATCGTGCATTAACTCAAGGGGAGTGTTATTCATGAAGACTTAATGCAATTACTTCTTAAGTTGTACACACTCAAGGAAGGGTGTTGTAAATAATATTATTAATTAAGAATGTGATTGTGTAAATTTAAAGTAGAATCCTAATAGGATTTGGAGATCAAATCCTCATACGCTTTGTATTACATGTAAGGCAAGCAAACCCATCATGATTAATATACATAAGGATACAAGGTCTGGAGGTGAATATAAAATTCTTATACACATGAGCCTTTCTCTCTTCCTATCACCCCCTCTCTCTCACACCCAATTTCATATATAATTTAGTTTACAACATTTATAAGTTATTTTGTAATTGTTTCATTTCAATGATATTATATAACTCATTCATTTTTTTTTTTTTAAAAGCCCATAAAAATGTGATTTGTAAAGGTCGTGAATCAAATCTCATAAACGACATTGTTGATTAATACAAAAAATGAAAATGAGACTTTGCTCTACTTCATTACCTCCACCGTTGGAAGGTTTCTACACAATAATTAAACATATTGATCCGAAGTTCACAAGAAGTTTTTAGTGTGTACCCAAATAAGAAGCATCTAGTCAAACTATGAGTTTCCCAATTATAGGCAAATGATTTCCCGCCTATCGTCACCAACAAAACAAAAACCAAACAAACAAAAGAAAAGACCAGTATATACAGAAAGCCTTGCGTTTAAGGGAATGGATCTCTATTTTTTTTTATAAAAATGAGAATTAGTTGTGGGGTCCACACCACATTGAATTCTAACGATCCGAACCGTCTATTTTTCAAGTTGTACCTCATAGATCATCATTGCAAAATATTAGCCAAATTGGAATTATATAAAACATCTAATTGGGTTCTAAAAATTGAGCGAACATTTTGTTATATAAAAAAGAAAAAATTGATCTTGATAATTAAATAGGCAAATGATTTCGGATTGAATTGAATTTTGGCAAGGAGGATCTATGAATCGAGACTAATAAAATAAACGGTTTGGATCGTTAAAATTCGATATGGAGTGGGCCCCACACCTAATCCCCATTTTTTTCATAAAATGAGAATCCCTTTGCATAAAGGGCCTTGAGTATATACATCAACCGTAGAACACACAAATCCAGGGCTACGATAAACGATTTAATTCCTGTCCTGGACCAAGTTATAATAATCAGATCATGGGGGCTATGAGGGTGATGGAATGGTCTGCAGAATCTGCTACAAAAGCTTATTTTGATACCCTAAAACTGGTATGTACTTTTCTTGTTCCCTCTTTCTTTCTTTCTTTGTAAATTTCTCTGTTGTGTTTTTCTCCAATTTGTTTAAGAGTTGGAATCAATTATTGATTCAACTGGTCCTTTGGGTTTCTTAGTTCATAGTTTTCGGAAGTGGGCGTAACTATGAAAAAACATTTGTGTTTCTTAGGGTTTTATTGCCTTTAAATATCATGACAGAAATGGGACTTAAAATCGTGTGAGATGTTTGACATTTTTTCTTTCTTTCAGTAAAGCGATATATTTTGCATGTTAAATTCTCTTCTCAAATGTTACTTCATCAATTGTCTACATTGATAGTTTAACTTCTTTTAGTAAAACGATAAATTTTGCATGTTAAATTCTCATACTGCTAAAAGGTTACTTCATCAATTGTCTAGGCTGATAGTTTGACATGCAACATGTGGCGAAGTCAAATAAAACAACAATTTTCATATATACTGCCCTCATTTTTCAATTTTGTACCTTTTTCTTGTGTTGTTCAAGGGCTTAATGAAGAATGTAAGACAATGTTTCCAATGTGCTAACTCCAATTCGTATTCATTTCTGCAGTGCAATGACCGTGGGAGACAATGTGTCTCATGGAAAACACAAGAGCCAGGCAGCAATGAATTTGTTTCAGCTTTGGCTGCCGGCATGAAAGCCCAACTCATAGTGGAGGTGACCTCGACTGTTTCACCATCAACGATAGCCTTAGCAGTTGCTGCAAAACACACAGGAGGAAAACTGGTTTGCATTCTTCCCGAGCCAGTCCTCAATGAATCAAAGAAAGTAATCAGAGACTTAGGCCTTAAAGACTTGGTGGAGTTCAAGACCAGTGACCCTTCTGAGCTTTGTCGAATTACAAGAACATTGATTTCTCTACGGTTGATTGCAAGAATGATGATTACACAAGGCTGCTCAAGTTGCTAGATGTTAACCCTAGAAAATCAGTGGTTGTGGCTAATAACTTGGTTGGTGAAAGAAAAGGGTTGGAAGGGCATTTGGGAGTGATGGAAAAGAGGGCTCCGGTGAGGTCTACGAAGAATTCCATCGGGAAAGGAATGGAGGTCACCGTGATTGGGAAGAACACTGAGGTTGGCAAGGGATATTGGCGTGGAGGAAGTAAGAGGAGGAGTGGTAAGAGTAAATGGGTTGTCAAGGTTGATGAGAAGAGTGGTGAGGACCATATCTTTAGGGTGCCTGGCTAACGGCTAAATCACTTTTCATGTTTTCTTTCGCTATCAAACTTGCAAAGGGGAGAAGAATGATGAGAATTTCTTTTTAATTTATACGTGAACTCTCCAAACAAATCTGTGCAGTGATCAGTGATATCAAGGTTAAAAATGTCACTGTATCTAAGGATGGAGTTAGAAACTTTCTTTAGTGGGGGCGACCTTAACCTCTAGTTATACTTGAGGAAAAAAAAATCATGATAGTAGAGTTTCTTCTATAATTTCATTGCTTTTCTTTTCCTTCTCAAATTTCATTAAGCCAACTTGTAGACATTTTTTTCACAATAATAGATTTCTGTACATATTATTTAAAATTTCAACTAATCACTTAAAGTACTTAAATACGATAAATTCAAGTTCTGTAAGTCTCGTGATTGTTTTTCCTCTACACAAAACTTCAATGTAGGCAGCTGCCCCCAGTGGGCCTTAGAGGCCTGTCCTTGATTGCGTCCCATCATGAATGAGCAGGGTGGAGACTTTGGATGTGTTCATTCATGGCCGATACTGGGGGGCACCCCCTCAATTGTTGCCTCAGTGTGCAGGTTCTAGCAAGGAACTTTGCATTTGAAAGCTGCCTGAAATTTATGGGAGAATCTTAGTCATCTCGGTTCTATATCTTTTCACGTATTAAGAGAGATAACAAAGGATATATAATCGGTTACAAGACCGCTACCTGACTACGAAAAAGTAACTATTCTTTGTCATCATGTAGCAAAAAAGAGCCCAAGAGATCTAGCGATCAAGTTATTGACTTTACTTTTTGTATGAAGCCTCTAATTCTTTGCATTGCTTAAAAGCTCATCAATAATCATTGTACATCAAGTGAACTTCTTTACCCGTTTTGCACTTATGGTGTAGTTATGCCTATTATATTTGGTTTAGGGCGTGAGATGCTTTTGAATGCAATTATAGGCCCTTAATTATGGTATCTTGTAATACACAAGAAGTCGACTTCAAAGTTTCATCTCATTCTTATCCAACCATCATATATGGCTTACAAATTCTCATATAAGTTCTTGTCTAACATCCAAGTAATAAAATTGTATTTTTTTTAATTACATTGGAGGCAATCGAATATTTGATCATCCTAATTTTAACCCACTATTCCGCCCTCTCTCGTTGCTTGTTATAACTTCTACCGTAAACAAAATGGTACTCTTTTTTTGTTACATTAGAGGGTTCCGAGAGTCCTGAACTTAGTATACTCCTATGTCCATCACCCTTCCCAACCTCACTACTGGACTAACCCTAGTGGCTTAACATACTATTTGCAATATACTTACATACTATTTGAAATATAATGACATGCTACTTGCAATATAATGACATACTATTTGCAATATAATGAAGTCCCGCCCAACAAAACATTATTGCGTGTGTGTGCGTGTGGGGGTGGTGGTGGGGGTTGTTTAGTTTGCAAGAATTGGAAGAAATGGTTATTACTAAGATATAATGTCCTAAAAATTTGGTTAGAATTAAACCACTGTAAACATCTGCCAACACCAACCAGCATCCCCACCACCACCAACCACTTTCCATTTTCCTTCAAACCCAAGAGACTAAAACCTACCAACCTATGCGCCTTCTCTTTCACAACTTACATCGTCCATGGTATTGTCACTGCCTGTTCTAGCCTTGGATCGCATTCCTAGTTCTTGATCTTTCCAATGGCGAGCTTGGGGTCTTGGCCGGTTTTTGCTTCGAGGTTTGCTTTCAGGCTATGTATTCTGACCCTTGTCTTGGAGGCCAAGTTTGATGTTATGGCTGCTGATGGCAGTTATGTTCCGGGGGTTAATAGCGCTGGTGGGGGCAATGATGCATCGGAGCTTTGTGACAATGATCTGAGTAGTTTTATGCTACCACCATATAGTAATTCATCATCTGATCTAGTCTGCAGACCTATTTGGAACACTTTTGTTTTGAGAGTAAGTTTGTCCTCAATCTTGATTTCATTGTTAAGTTGGTTCTATAGAGAAATAATTTATGCACGCCTGCTCTCTTTCTGCACACTCCTGTTCATTTTTGTCCTTCGATTCTTATTTAATTTATTCAATTCGAATGTTAGAATAAACAAAGGTGCACGGGAAGAAAAGACTTGTGCGGAAATCATTATACGTTTCTAAACTATATTTGCAAACGTATAATTAAATTTAGCTAGCTATTTCTTTCATTTTTTTGGTTGTTGCAGTACTCTCAGACAGAAGATCACGTCGTGAACATTATATTATCCGCTGTATACACTACAGGATGGGTAGGAATAGGATTTTCCAAAGATGGAATGATGGTTGGTTCAAGTGCAATAGTGGGATGGATTAACAAAAAAGGCGAAGCAAGAATTAAGCAATACTATTTGCAAGGCTCCAAGGTGTCACTAGTCATCCCAGACAAAGGTGAATTGCCACTCACTGGCATTCCTGCTTCTGTTGTGCTTCATGGACCTAGAATTTACTTGGCTTTTCAGATGAAATTCCAAGCTCATCTTGCTCGTCAGCCAATCATCTTGGCTATCGGAAGCGGTTACCCCAAGCACCACCACCTAACCAAACACAACGATAAAACAACCGTCATGTTCGATTTCTCTGCAGGCTCCGCATCTGTGCGAGAGGCACCTAGTGATATTGGGCAAATGAAGAAGAACCATGGAATATTGGCTATATTTGGATGGGGTCTAATAATTCCTATTGGGGCAATTGTGCCAAGATACTTGAAGCACAAGGAACCTTTGTGGTACTATCTCCATTCAATTATTCAATTTGTTGGATTTGTGATTGGGCTTGCAGCTGTGGTACTTGGCCAGCAACTCTATACTAAAATAGGAGCCAACTTTCCAACGCATAGAGGCATAGGAATTTTTGTTCTTGTACTCAGCATCCTTCAGGTTTGTCCCTCACCACTAAATCTATTACAATAATACGATTTAGACGCACAAAACTAGCACACATGTTGACACATTCTCCTACAGAGGCGGGTCCTATCATTACACGTGAATTGACCAAAAGAAAATATTGTTCCTGAGACCCTTGTGTTTTAGAGAATTTGTCAACAAATGTATCAAGTTTGTGTATCTAAGTAGCACTACAATCAATTCATTGCGCGTTAAAAATATATCATGTTTCGCAAAGGAATTGTAATTTGATATTTCTGAGTTTCTGATTAGAGGTAATTTTCAGATATTGGCATTTTTTCTAAGACCCAACAAGGATGCCAAGAACATTAGAAAGTACTGGAATTGGTACCACCACTGGCTTGGAAGGTTTGCAGTCTTCTTTGCAGCTGTGAACATAGTTCTGGGGATCAAGATTGGAGGTGAAGGAAATGACTGGAAGATTGGTTACGGATTTCTTCTCGGCGTAATTCTTGTCTCAGTAATTCTGTTAGAAGTATTGGCAAGGATGAGAAGAACAGAGAAGGATGATATTACTCCAAACTTCCAAATGAATCCAATCCAATAGGCAGCGAGAAAGATTCAAGTTCTCTAAGAGGTTTCTCGCTCGTTTTTCTTCCTTTTCTTTTCTTCGTCTTTTGTAATGCATGATATCACAGTGAGTAAAATACAGAATGAAAAAAAAAAATATTGTATGAAATAGCTACGCGTATTTTTTGACATATATGAATGACAAATACATGTATAATATGTACGTACAATTGAGGTGCTTGGTAAAAGCTAAGAGAAAAGTCGGAAGTGTTTTTTAGCATGATCCACCATCAATATCATCAATATTATCCTAACTTAACCACAAACTACTAGTTGTTGGGTTTTATCGTAAAAAGTTTCAATGATATTAGAGGTGAAAACGCCTCTCATATATTAATTGAATATTATTTTGTCATATGACCAATGTGCGATCATCTTCTCTAACATCTGTAAAGTATATTGTTGCTCTAGAATAAGAACGATCTACTTTTTTCATTACATCTACCTAATATTATGATCTGATTCACATTGGTATGCATGAAAACATCAATATGAGAAGGGCAATATTGGGCGTTTGACTTTGCGACCCAAACTCTAAGCCATAACATAAGCGATTAATGTGATGTAATTATTGACTTATAAGTTTGAGGTCTTAGCTAAGGTGCAACCTGCGGGAACTAATGTTACATTTCCTACGTTTGGTAAATTTTATATTTATTTATAAAGGATTTATTTATTTTTTTAAGTACTTTATTATAAGCGGAAACTCGTCTTTAAGAAATGATGTGAACATGAATTAAATTTCAATGAGCGTTCATTTAATTTCTCAAACTTGAGGGAATTTTGTGTAGTGTAATTAGATACCAGTTTTATTTTTTTACACGTAAAAATATCTCTCATGTGAATTACATGAGAAAGAAGTCACTCAAACATAAAAAATAAAATTAAAAAATTAAAAAAAAAATTAAAAGGTATGAAATGTGGCTATATAATGAAATGGCTTTGATATTTTGCATCAAAGTATTGATGTTTCCTACATACCTTATAGTTTTATTGTATTTTGATTTGAGGTGTTGGAGTAAACTAATTTAATAGGATACAGTCGGATAGCTTTACTTTTCATAGATACTAACCTCTTGCCATACGAGCACGCATGTGATAATTGACTCTTTTGAGATTTTGAATGTTTCATCATTTTAGGGCTCGTGGTACTAGGTTGAAAGCAAACTTAACCTAAAAGTGATTTTTTCGTTAATTATCCCTTAAATGGAGGGTAAAAAAATACTTTGACATGTGCACCTTCTTCTTCCTGTCCATGCGTTTCACAACCAATAAGCTCCGAGAACCCCAACGACGTCTTCCTCCCAGCTCAATCTTTCTCCGACACTCCTCCCACTCCCGTAAAAAATTAATATAGATTCCACAAAAAAAAAAAAAAAAGACATAAAAACAGAGACTTTCCACCCTCTACTAAAACACTTCAAACCCTACTCTAAAACCAATTTTCTCACTCCTTTTCCTTTTGAGAGAAAAAATGCCATGGAACCCTATGAACTTACAAATGTACTCTTGTCGGAGATCAAATCGTTATACCCAGAAAATGCCGAGAAGGATTTGATTCGCTTAGTGTATGGTCCGGTGACTAAAATCCAGTTGGGACTTTCGTCAAATAATTCGTCTACATATTCGACTCCTTCACCACTAAATCTCATAGCCAGTCATAGGCCCTCTCTATGACGAAGCAATGCCGGAGGCGGATTGAGTTGGGAGGAAGACGAAATGGGTTTTCAGAGCTGATTGGTTGTTCAATGGTGGTGGTGCTTGGAAACGCACGTAGACGAGGAAGAAGGTGCACACGTCAAATCAAAATCCCATTTATCCGATTAGACCTAGTATAAAATGAGCTTTTGATAAGCTCACTTTGAAGAGAGTTTAATGTACCCGTATTTACACTCGTTTATTCATATTTAAAAATATTTAGATTTAAAATTCAGATTATTTTTTAGTGTTTAAACCCGAATTATAAAAAACTTTGAACCGAAAAGATGACGAAAACAATAACATCAATCTTTCCAGAGAAAAGATTTGTTGCCTGAATTGAATCAAACAAGGCATGGTGAAAAAATTATATTAAAAAATAAAATAAAAAATCTGAACTTTGACGGTGGTTTCACTACATTATTGTAAAAACAACAATATATCCCATGTTAATAAAGTTAATAATACTCATCTAAAATTAGATAAGGAAATGAAGAAAAAGAAATAATAATTAGGTCATATACAATTTATCCAAATTAAAAATCAAAATCCCATTTATTGTAACCAAAATAAGAAGTGGTATCAGTTTTGATTCTGAATGCTGTGGTCCGATAATCCAAAAATAACAAAATTTCTCATATGTGATGAACCAAAATTGTCACCCCATAAAAACCCTTCCCACACAAGTCGCAAAACATAAGCTTCCTACTGCAAACCTGCACATCCACAGTTTCACAAATGTATATACGTTCAGTGAGAAGACAAGCTTACCTTGCCTACAAAATACTAACAAGACAGAAGACGAAAAGGAAATACGAACAAATGGAACCGGTTATGAACTTTTAACCGAAAAATAGAACTGGAAGCACACTCGATAGACAATAAAGAGGCACTAAACCATGTTATATATACGGCATATCGTCTATTTTAGTCTTTCCCAAGTTCTATTTTTATTAAAAGGTCGTATCTATATATGCATATTTCACGAAGAAAGAACTATAAATTGTTAGAAGAATGTATAGCCAGACCACTAACCTGAATTCATTTTTTGAGGACCATGTGTAAGCAGAAACTAACGTGCTTTGTTAACAAAAGAGCCACAAAAGATCAAGTGATTCTTGTCACGAATCCAGCTTTTTTCTAGAAAATCCGGCTGCCCTGATCGGTAGCAAAAGCAAATTGGCGTTAAGTAGCAGTAGCTGTGCAATTTTCACTTGATGAAAAGCTGGTGGCTTTTGTAGCATCATTCCCTCTGACTACTCTGTTACATATGACTTTGAAGGACTGTGAGCCATACGGTCGACTGAGCAAACTGATTGGCATTCGCAGAGTCTGCTTTCGGTTTCTCCTACCCCTCATCAAAATGCTGAAGGTTTTCTCTCCATCGTTTGTTCGTTCACCGCTACTTGCAGCATCTCCATTTGGGTTGTCAGTTGGTTCGCTCGGAGCATGTTCAACCCCGCAAAGGTTTGAAGGACCATTTTCCTTTACACTTTCAACTGCATTGCTCATTGCCTCTGACGTCAGAAGGTTCACTTCTTGCTTAGTTTCCTCCAAATTGTCAATTTCTGCTGGCAGAACTGGAGCAGAATCATCATTGTGAAATTTTGGCTCCACTGTCGGTTCAGAAATTGGCTCAGCAACAAGTGTAGGGGCAGAGAAATCCATTGGATGACAGCCAGGCCAAACTGGACTATGAACAAACTCGGGAACATGGGGGTTCACATTATGCCATGCAAAATGATTTGGATGAAACCCACTGCTAGTAACGGGAAAGGCACTGGTTCGGATTACTTGGGGTTGACTGTAAGGAGGGTACATAAAAGGCAATGGTTGTATGATGTTTGGGGTCGCAGGAGGAGAATGGTATGGGTGGTGAGGGGAGGAGCACATCGGATTGACCGTGGGTAAGACAGAACCGGGCCCTGGATGAAGATTCATGTTTACTGGCCAAGGTGCAACAGTTGGGACATTACCCGCACTCGAAGGTATTGCAATGTTCATGGAAACCGGAGCAGCACGTGCAGCAGATGGTGAGGGATTGAATGGAGCTGCTGAGGCAGACAGCTTCTTACTGGGCAGTCCCCGATTATCAACTGAACTCACAGCATCGTCTACACCTTGCATGGTAGAGTTGGAGTCATGCACTTCACAAGTACCAGATGGATCCGTCTCACAGATTCCCTTGGGAGAACCCAAAGATTTTGGTACTCCGTCTGTCAATAAGTTATCTTCTACCACCTCATCAATCTTAACACCGCTGGATCCGTGTCCACCCAAACTCTCAAATACCATCAGTGAAGACTTATCTTCCTTTGCATCGTTTGAGATAACTTCTCCTTTCTTCTCAGCAGCTCCGGTTTCCTCTGGTATGTGGTCTGTCGTAACCAATACAGAGTCCAACACAGAGTCCTTTTCTTCAAGTACATTTCCTAACTCAGTTGTGTTTGGTTTGGAATCTCCTTTGACTTCAGTTGTTTCTTCTTCATGAACTCGGACACCATGTTCCTGATTATCTGGAATGTTGTACTGGGTTTGAAATTTCCCAATAGTACCTGGTGGAGCCAATGCTACTTCCTTGTAAGAAGGAGACTTCCCAAGACTGACTACGGAATTTTTTACTGGGCCAATTCCATGTGGTGAAGCGTTTTGACTAGGTTCTGATGGAGAACTCAAACTTTTGCCACCGTTAGAGGGCTCTTCGGTATCTACTTTGGTAGACGAAGGCATAGACTTGACTCTGTATGTTACACCTTTAACCATTTTCCGTCCAAACTTAGTACCTTGGGAGGGTTTTGCAGTGTGATTGTCTGCATAACTTCCGTGAGATGTTGGCCTCTTCTTTACAAGATAATAACTACTGTTTTGATTAATATTCTTCACTGAAGAATAGTCCACGTCACTTTCAACATACTTCTTCTGGTAATTATAGACCTTCCCAATAGTTGCCCGCCGCTGCTTTAGACGCCGCCCATATGAGCCAGCTGATCTAGGTCTTTGAACTGATTGCCACCCATCATCACCACCTTCGATATATGTTTCAGAAGATATCTGATCGAAAACATTTGAATTTTCCTCTGCAATCTCTTCCACGACGTGCTGAGGTTCAACCGGAGGAGAGCTGTTCTCCTGGATAACATCTGTTCTATCACTTGGTTCAAGTACATTCGTCTCCTGACCCTCTTCGTCCGAACCCTCTTTTGTGGTTTCTTTTGAAGACTCATCAGAACTAGCTGAGCTGATAGTTTGGATGGATTTTTCCTTCAACTGCACAAAAAAGTGAAATAGTTTGCTCATGTGCATGACAATGAGAATAGGGAGTAAAGAAAGTGTGTCTTCTAGCAGGGCACGGTATCTCTATCTGAACACTAGAAATGTTCTTTGAAATTTCACGCAAAATGGTCAAAATGGGGGCGGGAAAATTCTTATTCGGTTCAAAGTTGAATTAATAATTTTTTTCCCCAGTAGGTGTGCTTCAGCTTGTTACCAATGATGAAGACCTTGCACTCAAGCAGGTTTTGTTGGGGTTTATCCATTTTAATAAAGGCTTCTATCAGTTCCAAGAGTAACCAATTTTCCAACAACAACAATTTGGATATTTCTACTTACATTTGTTCAGATCCCAGATTTTGTATGAACTAAGGATGGGTTGAACCCATAACCATGACGAAAACTCCATTTTTCAAGAAGGGAAGAAATAACAGAAACTGAAAAAAGATAAAAGAAATGGCAAACAAAACTACAAATGAAAATGGGTCTGAACTCCAAACGTACCTTTGTTAAGTAGCTTTTCCTCTTTCCTGCCACCTCTCTCCCTTTGGCACCATGAGCTGGACTAATGTAGTCAAGCAAATCTGATACACTGCCAAGTTTAGAACAATATGGTATTAGAAAGGATTTAAGGCAAGAAGTCAGTAGTGGCAATGCATGTAAAGGATCCACTAATTCATCTTAGCCAGAGTAATACCGGAAAATTCAAAAGGAATAAATTCAATATCAAGGCAAGTTTCTCGAAGTGGCATGCAGGCATGGAAATGGGTCACCTCTTACCATCAAATCCACATTTTTACACTTCCAAATCAACAATTCAAGTGCATAGGTAAATGAAAATTACAGCCGTGTGGTTAGGCATAAAAACAGGAGCAGAAAGTACATTATAACTTCAGCGATCCATATTAACGTTAACAATGCTATCAAACCTTAAGTGGCCTTTGCTGGCAATAGATGCATCAGGCTTTCGAGTCCCATTTCTTGCAGCTTCTTGCTGTTCGAAAGCCTTGGACTCAAAGTACTCAAGCCAAGCAGCAGCATCCTGCAGTGTTTGGTAAAATATTTTTGAATAGTTAATCCTCGAGGAGGTAAAAGAGTTTTAAGAGAAAGGATGGGCTAAACCAAGAGGAGGGTATACTTGTGTCCGTAAGTCATCTGGGCCAAGCTTTGCTCGCAGAATTTGCAAAGTTGTCTGCTCATGCTGAACACTTAAAGGGTAAGCTTCCATCAAAGAGAGAGCAATTGCAATAGCGTGGTAACTTGCTGCTGTCTGGAGAGATTTAACATTAAAATGGTTAAATTCTCAAATATACAAAATAAACAATTTACAGTTTACTATATTAAATCAAATTTCCAGCGGTACATCTGTGAAGGTGTTAAGACGTGAAGTTTCACTGGTTGTTTACTTGTTAAAAACTGAGTCCTCATTTTTTGCGCTAACTGTTTAATTACCGCAGCATCTGACCTCGAATATTGTGATAGCTTATAAGCTTTAGGACATAAATAAATTAAACAACAAATAAATGAACGAATCGAATACACAACCTGAATATGGTCCGGGCCAAGTAACCTTTGATTACACTTCAAGGCTTTGTGTAGATATCGAAGGGCAACATGCACATTTCCCAGGCCTTCCTCCATCATAGCCACATTGATGTATGTTGCAGCAGTGTTTGGATGAGATGGTCCACATGTGAGATGCAAAAGATACAGAGCACGCTTTACATACCTGAACAGCAGAAATTGTGAGCTTGTACTTGTGAGGAATGTAAAACATAACGCGTATACTAATGAATGAACAGACTATGCAGCATGCAGCTATGACTCATGACTAATTTATCTCCCTGTTTTCTATGCCTTTAAATGGAAATACATCAACGATGAACAAGAAAAGGGACAGCAGGTTATCTGCCCCCATAACTAGCCCCATAGGTTGGATCTGTGAAACAAAAATGGCAAGCAGCTTGCATCCACAAGATCGAGAGAGCAACCCATTCACATCATCACTTTGAAAATTATTCCCCTAAACACATAAACTGTGATGTTATATACATCGGGATCACTTTGAACAAGAAAAAAGCATACTTGAGAGCCAGCTCCGTATGTTGAAGTCTGTAATAGAACACAGCAAGATCCCCATAACTCTTCATGGTGTCTGGATGGTCAAGCCCTAATTCTCTCTCGTTGATATCCAGGGCCTTTTGCTGATAAATTGTAGCCTGTAATGGGAACACATCATTGGTCATCCACAACATAAAACCTTTACAAAAAAAATGAAAGACAAACTTTCTATATTTTGCACACTTCTGCACATTCCGTTCCACCTTCAACAATAAAAATATGAAACCATATGTAGCCAATCCCCCAATTTAAAATCTGTTTGACCCAGAAAGTAACAGTTATATATGTCCCAGAAACACCGAAACAAAAGGGATAGGAACAGACCTGATTGAAGTCTCCAGTGTGATATAAAACTACAGCAAGGAGGCTGTAAGCTCCTGCTGTCATTCGATGGTAGGGACCACAAACTGCTACCAGCTTTGCAAGAGCCTGCAAATGCCAAAGTACAGCCAGTAACCAACTAGAATATTAATATAAAAAGGTGAAAGAAAACCTTCCAGCACCAGTCTGCGTACCTTAGTGCCAAATGCAACTGCATCTTCAAGTTTTCCCTTATCTAAAGCTGTTTTTGATGATTCTAGGAGTTGCCTACCATCTGCCGAAGAGCAAGCAGCTTGCTGAAAAAAGTAGAAGAAAAGGTTAAATTACTAAAGATGGGCAATCACTCTTATCCCTTCTAAAAATCGAAAGAAAGGAAAACAGATGCTTCTAATGTTTTATGTCCAGTCATCACCTTATGCACTGGGACTAGGCTGACAATATCTGAACTTTGGAACGGACTTGGAGAATCCATATCAAAATCCCTTGGAACCATCTCAATACCCACCTAAATTTGGGGGGTGGGGGATAGGGGGAAGAGAAAGCAAAATGTCAGTGTAAACTTAAAAATACAGTGTAAAATTACGAAGGCAGAATTCAAGAATGTGGGCCATCTCCAGAATCTAATATGCAGTGTCATGATATATACCTTGTGACATAATCCACGTAGAATCGCAAATCTCCTCACATCGTCATAGTTGAAGCTGTTAATATCCCATCCATATCTCTTTCGCAAGAATACCTCCAGCCATTTCCACACAAGAGAATGAACATTGCAAGACTTATTTAATTCTTCATTATCAGAAACCCCCAGCATAAGATTTAATGCAGCAGCAATTGAAATAGCCATTTTCTCAGTGTTACCAACGGCAGCAATCACTGCCTGAAGTATGTGCTTAAAAGCTCGCACTATCATCTCATGAATGCAAAGGGACTGCACATGGGATAGCTTCTCCGAAAGCTTGACCTATAAAGAAATAAAAGTTATTTCGTTCAATATGATAACCTATTTAAGCAGCATTCCACATATCATCTACATATAGCATTTCAAAATTTTCTTAAGAGTTTCAGTTTGGAGATGAGAGGCAATGCAAGTTAATGTCTTCTATTAGTGAAATGCTTAAAGAAGATTAGAGCTTTGATGCCTTATAAATAACGTGACTGGTTAACACTGTCTAACGGTCACCAGTGCATAATAAAGGGAGGGCTAGCTCGAGATATTCTGAAAATTGCCATGATCTTTGTTCTTTTTTGTTTCTTCTATTACATCAAAGCCACGTAAACAAACTACCCCCACAAATCTGACTACAGAGTATAGTTAATGAAGTTCAGAAAGGACATAAAGACCAAGCAAAACTGAGGACACAAAAGAAATTGATTCTTAGGTAGATGAATAATATGAGACATGTATTAAAATATGAAAACCCTAAGTTAGAAGCACACTTACAACATGCCCCAGAGAGCGCATCCGAAGACCTCTAGTATGCATGAAATCAGTCAAGGTCCGACCATCAACCGGTGAAAGTTCCAAGGAACCAAAATCTGCTACCTGCATTATACGAATATTTTATAGAAACAAGAATCACCAAACATTACTTCCATGCAAAAAGATAACAAGCTTTAAGAAAAAAAATGTTTACCAGTTTGGGAAGAGCAACTTCAGAGTAATACTTCTGAGACAAGTCGATCAGTTCTTGCAGAGACTGTCAAGCACACAATACATTAGTACACAATGTGTAGTACAAATAAATAAATTCTAAAGCCTCTAGTGACACCTAGAATGTATTACCTTGCAGTGAAGTCCAGTTTCTGAATCTTTTAGTCGAGCAAAGGCAGCATCAGACAATATCTCTGTCAACACAAGCTCATTTTCTTTGGCATTAGTCTCAAGCTTTGATTCCACAGAAGGGGATATACTATTTTCAACTTCCGCAACAACACCATCTGCATGAGACTTTGAGCTTTCAGATTGCAGCTTGGTATTGCCTCCATCTGATTTTTTTTTGCTGTTCTTAAGGGATTTAAGAGGTGTCCCAAGTCCCTCAACCTTCAACTCATTTTTAGCCTTCTCGTTTGACGGTTTCTTATCTTTGTCTGCATTTTTTTGGTCTTGCAAGTGTTGTATCCAGCAAGCTCCAAGTTCCCATCTCACAAAATTATCAGAATCTAGCTCCTCTTTCTCAAGCTTAGCAAGACTTTCTTCTAACACCCCCTCAACGAAAACACACGAGGCTGAAAGATCTTCGTGTTCCAGAGTTTGCATATGTGATGCCGGTTTATTCTGCTCTGAAGGTATTGTCTTGTGAAGTAGTAATCTTAAACTGCAAAAAACAAGATACTAGTTAGGCTCTTATACTGAAAACTCCATGACAAAAGGTTGGTAGCTTTACATAATACTCACTGACACATTATTGGGCTCTTACACTGAAAACTCCATGTTGGTAGCTTTACATAATACTCACTGACACATTATTGCGTACCTGTTGATATTAAGGGCATTGGCACCACCTTCGGGTTGATCAACAAATTCAAAGCTCTGAGATGGAGAACCAACTTTCTTATTTTCTTTCCCCTCAACCTTGACAACTGCAACGTAACCACAATATTTGACATTGACAACACCTAGAGTGTTGACATCCTGCACACAATATTTAGCAAGAATGACCTCAACCGCGCCAAAGTTACAAAATAAATCGCATTCGGTAGAGACAAAGATTATTGATCAACAACACTATCTCAGAAATAACTTACGTGGGCAGCAGTATTTTCATCTGCAGTGATCCCTTTCAGAAGGTTTCGTTGCGCTAGATTCGCTTTGTCCACTCCAGTTGCTTGAATTCCATCAATTTTAGTATCTACCTTACAGCTTGCATTAGAAACATCTTTCATAACTGTGACATTCAAGTCGCCTACACTCTTGGAGTAAAGAATCTCACTGTTTGGAACTGAACAAGTCAATTCCGGTTTTCCCATTACATGCTGCACAGCCTTAATGGCTCTAAAAATGGAAACATCGACGAATAGGCTGTGAAGAAGGAATGCTTCCCTATCACGAATCTGCCTCTCCTCGGCTGTCTTGCAAGGCATGGATGCAATATGCCAAAACTCATTAGCCCAAGGGATCAGATCAAATTTCCCATCTCTTCCTAGACCACCACCATTTCCACCCCAAGTTTCATCCTCCACGGGGAGAGCAGGGAAAACTGATGGTGACTGCGCTGAAACAGGCGGTACGAGCCACGTGTTTGCTCTAAACCCATAAGGAAGATTCCCAAACTGCAAAATATCAAAGAAAATCAATTACAAAATACAGAAATGATAACACAAAGACTCATACAAGAAAGCATAATGAATGATCCCATACCTTATTCCGTTCCGAAAATGCTTTCAAGAGCTCATCATAAGCCTGAAATATGAGAAATTAAATATACACATATTCAATACACAAATGAAAAGTTAGAAATAGAATAAATGCAAATCACTACAGAAACTCAAAAGATTTACTAACATTGTCGAAGGCTCTACTAAGCTGCCGTAGCAAATCGACGAGGTTGTGACACAGAACCCGGTGCTTCCCTACGCTATAAAACCCCTTTCGGCAAGCTTCAACAAGAACCACCTTGCCATTGCAAAGCTTCACCTGAAAAATTGCCAATATACACAATGTATTTCGATGATCAGACCCAAAAATAGATAAATAAATTGTCTTTGGGTGCGTGTCGATTGTGCAGACGAAGGTCTTACTTCTAGAGAAAAAATGTGATCATCCGCCGCAATCTCATCGACTTGCCGTTTCGCCGCCCTTCGAATAACTGCAAAATTCATAAGCATTTACACTCAATTTTTCAAAAATTCAAAATTCTGCTTCCAAATACACAGATAAATACGTACATACGTATACACGTAGAGAGAGAGGGAGGGAGAAGAGAAAGTACATTGCAAAGGGGGTGTGAGGTGGGAGAGAGAGAAGAAGTCGTAGAAAGAACCAAGCTTGAGGCAGGAGTGGCTCATCTCGGTCTCCGAGTCCCCCGCCACGTCTCGCTTATCGGTTCCGGTAGAAACTTGAGACTTGGAGGCATTGACGGCGGCGGCGGCCGTGGCGTTGGATTTCTTGGAGCTCTTATCCTGCGCAACCGGCGCATTTTTACCGGAGCCAGTTGAAGAAGCGTCGAGCTTCGAGCTTTGGTCCTTCGCCGGCAAAGATGACGCTCCGAAGCTCGTCGTGCAGGCAACGATGTCGAGCACTCGTCTAACGTGCGCCGTGGCGCGCTGTTCATCGTAGTCCTCTGAGAAAAACAGAGCACAGAGAGTGAGAAATTTGACTGAGGAAGAAGAAGCATAATACGACGACGTTCGGACACTCTGGCCCAATGGGCCCTCAACTGTCCAATTCCCACGGGCCAAAAAGATCATAAAAAGTGGAGATAAAACGACGTCGGAATACATTTTGACTATTACCTTCGACCAACGTCAGAACGCACGGCTTCAGTGCGGAGACGTCCACCGTGTCCTTCAATCGTTGCCCTCTTACCTGCCATGAACGACAATAACATTATGGTCGTTTATTCTCCTTTTATTATTTTTTGGTCACAATTGTCGTTTATTCTCCTTTAGCAACGACAGTAATGCCTTTTGATTTGGTCTTGTACTAATACTAAATGCTAACAAAATGCAAAGGGATTGAATTCCTTCAACTACATCCCATTTTTGATACTTATCGAAACTTTGAAATAATAATGATAAAAAGAAAGAAGAAATAATGTGGGTAATGGAAATTACCTCATGAGATAGTGAAAAGTTCGTAATGTTACAAGTTTCTGTGTTCACTGATAACAGCTGACGAACATCGATAATTCTATCTGTCGATATTCCCTGCTCAAAACTATCCTGTTATTTTACATATATAAAATTCTGATGCATAAATCGATCTTTATAAAGAGTATGTAATAAGTAAATATAGTAGATTCATCGTCAATACATACAAAATAGTATAACTTTTGTCATTACATTCTAGCCCTAAAAAACTAACTTCAATCATGGGAAAGTAGGTGAAAGTGTTTAGGAGTTAGTACATATTCAAATCCAACCACTGAACAAGGTTAAGAACTAAACATATGCTCTTAACCAATGTCTTCCAAAGAGTACAAGTAACAAGACAGACAGAAACACTTAGGAATTTAGCTTTTTTAAATTAAAAAATTATAATCCAACAACCTTCAAAACGACACTGCTTTCATCAGGAAGGTTCACAGTGATGTCCATAACAACAGGAAGAACTGCAGAGCAAAAAAAACGACAAATGATTAATTAGTTAACTTAATCGGTGCTTAACTTAAGTAATCCAAATTAGCAATTTGAATAAGAAATATACGATAATGATAAATACCCTTCTCTTCTTTCTTCTTCTTGTCTCCTTTTCCCTTTCCACGGCTGTTTCTGGGCGCCATTTTTGCAGCTTGTTCTAGAAGGAATGAGCTTAAACTTGAACTTACTTAATTACTCTCCTAAACATATATATTAATTCATTAAACCAGTGTTAATAAGATTGGAAAAAACTAGGATAAGGTTTAAACCATAAGGCAATACTAACCACAAATTAATAATCCACTAATCCATAAACTCATAAAGTTAGCACAAAAATATATAGCTAAATTGAATATTAAGTGAAAATATATAATTAAAGAAAACACTGAAAACTTTGAACGTTTGTAGGACTTCGAACATTTACCGAGTATTTGAAAAGAAAGTGGAAGACTTTGTTTTTCTAAGTGTTGAAAACAAGGACCTTGCTTCACCAATTAATAGCCATGCATGTAGAAAACCATAATTAAGATAATAATTATGCAGAAGAAGAAGAAGATATGGAGGAAAGCTTGCTCTTTCTTTCTCTCTCTATATCAGTTTCTCTCTCTAAGTTTGGAGCTCGAGAGTTTTGGATAACGAGGAGAGGAAGAAGAACACAGTGGAAGATAATGGGGAAATGAAGGAGGAAAAAAAAAGGTAGAGAAGGAGAAATAAAAGATATAGAGAGAGATGGTGTGATAAGGAAGGAAGGGCGGAGATTTAACAGTCAGAAGAATGTATTTGGCATTTTATGCCAGTTTTCCTGGCTTGTACAGAAACAATTATCAATTTGTATCCATTTGTTTTGTGGGATAAGTATTTTCATTTTCTGTGTTTCTTTTTTAACAAAATGATATTCTAATTAATTTAAACAATAAGACGGAAAAAATTCGAACTTGAATACAAAAGGGGTACATTGTCTGGCTAACTTGATTACAAGCAGTCTACAATTGCTTTGTCTTTCATTTTATATGATGATGTTTGATTCTAAAATGTAGAAATTTGGATAAACACATATAATAAGTCATTTATATTCCATAATAATTATATATAAACTCGTCATCCAAGCAGGTATGCATTTTCGTTTTCTTTTTAATTCAACTAGCTAATTTTAATAACTTAAATTTATTGAGGTGTAAATTATTATTTTTATTATTATTAATATTATTATAACAAGTATATATCTAATGGGAAGGGGTTGGCAACTATTTGGATGTTTATGCTGCACTTAGTAGTTTAGGGCAAAAGTTGGGGCCCAGCGCCATGATGGGTCCACTCAGAGTTGGTGCCATGTAAGTAAATCACAAAATTATAGAGCCTGTTTACTTACCATGAAATCGGAATGGTTTTCTTGGTAAAATGATCGTAATAAATCGGTAAAAGTTCAGATTTGAGGAAGTAAATAATAACAATCTGTCTCCCATGGAGTTGTAGTTCCAGTGGGTAACAGTATTTTTCTTAACAGTAGATATTTTGTGTTTGATTTCCCCTCTCTTGATATTTTTCTCATGTTCTTTTTTTTTTGTCGATATTTCTCATGTTCAGTTTCCTCTCTTTTGTTATTGCTTGTATTATAAAATTATAAGTGGAAATGTCGTCTGATAGCCGTTTCGTTTTGAGTTCATAGCTTTCACCTTTTTATTGATAATAGAGAGTAAATATGATGGGAGAAAAAAATGTATGAACAATGGTGGGAAGAAAATGGAAAAAAATATACATGAAAATAGTATTAAAAGCAAAAATACATTTTCATTCCGTTCTATTTATACAACAACAACAACAAAGCATTTTTCCACTAAGTGAGATCGACTATATGAATCCAAGAACGTCATTGCGCTCGGTTCTGTGTCTTGTCCTCCATTAGATCCAAGTACTCTAAGTTTTTTCTTAGGGTCTCTTCCAAAGTTTTCTTAGGTCTTCCTCAACCCCTTCGGCCCTGAACCTCTGCCCCGTAGTCACATCTTCGAACCGGAGTGTCAGTAGGCCTTCTTTGCACATGTCCAAACCACCGTAACTGGTTTTCTCTCATATTTCCTTCAATTTCGGCTACTCCTACTTTACCTCGGATATCCTCATTCCTAATCTTATCTTTTCTCGTGTGCCCACACATCCAACGAAGCATCCTCATCTCTGCTACACCTATTTTATGTACGTGTTGATACTTCACCGCCCAACATTCTATGCCATACAGCATCGCCGGCCTTATTGTTGTCCTATAAAATTTTCCCTTGAGCTTCAATGGCATACGGCGGTTACACAACACGCCGGATGCACTCTTCCACTTCATCCATCTAGCTTGTATTCTATGGTTGAGGTCTCTATCTAATTCTCCGTTCTTTTGCAAGATAAATCATAGGTTACGAAAGCGGTCGCTCTTTGATATTTCCTGATCTCCAATCCTCACCCCTAACTCATTTTGGCTCCATTTGCACTGAACTTGCACTCCATATATTTTGTCTTTGATCGGCTTAGGCGAAGACCTTTAAATTCCAACACTTCTCTCCAAAGGTTAAGCTTCACATTTACCCTTTTCCTGAGTTTCATCTATCAACAATATATCGTCTGCGAAAAGCATACACCAAGGAATATCATCTTGAATATGTCATGTTAACTCATCCATTACCAATGCAAAAAGGTAAGGACTTAAGGATGAGCCTTGATGTAACCCTACAGTTATGGGGAAGCTTTCGATTTGTCCTTCATTAGTTCTTACGGCAGTCTTTGCTCCATCAACATATCCTTTATAGCTTGTATATATGCTACTCGTACTCTTTTCTTCTCTAAAATCCTCCAAAGAATGTCTCTTGGGACCCTATCATACGTTTTTTCCAAATCTATAAAGACCATGTGTAAATCATTTTTCCCATCTCTATATCTTTCCATCAATCTTCGTAAGAGATAGATTGCCTCCATGGTTGAGCACCCTGGCATGAACCCGAATTGGTTGTCCGAAACTCGTGTTTCTTGCCTCAATCTATGCTCAATGACTATATCTCAGAGCTTCATTGTATGACTCATTAGCTTAATACCCCTATAGTTCATGCAATTTTGTACGTCGCCCTTATTCTTGTAGATAGGCACCAAAGTGCTCTTTCGCCACTCATTTGGCATCTTCTTCGTTTTCAAAATCCTATTGAAAAATTCAATGAGCCATGCTATACCCGTATTTCCCAAGACCTTCCACACTTCTATCGGTATATTATCTGGGCCCACTGTTTTTCTATGCTTCATCTTTTTCAAAGCTACAACCACTTCTTCCTTCCTGATTCGGCGGTAGAATGAGTAGTTTCTACACTCTTCTGAGTTACTTAACTCCCCCAAAGAAGTACTCATTTCATGTCCTTCATTGAAAAGATTATGAAAATAACATCTCCATCTGTCTTTGACCGCGTTCTCTGTAGCAAGAACTTTTCCATCCTCATCCTTGATGCACCTCACTTGGTTTAGGTCCCTTGTCTTCTTTTCCCTTGCTTTAGCTAGTTTATAGATATCCAACTCTCCTTCTTTGGTATCTAGTCGCTTATACATATCGTCATAAGCCGCTAGCTAAGCTTCTCTCACAGCTTTCTTCGCCTCTTGCTTCGCTCTTCTATACCTTTCACTATTTTCATCGGTCATATCCTTGTATAAGGCTTTACAACATTCCTTCTTAGCCTTCACCTTTGTTTGTACCTCCTCATTCCACCACCAAGATTCCTTTTGGTGTGGAGCAAAGCCCTTGGACTCTCCTAATACCTCTTTTGCTACTTTTCGGATACAACTAGCCATGGAATCCCACATTTGGCTAGATTCCCCCTCTCTATCCCACACGCATTGGGTGATTACTTTCTCTTTGAAAATAGCTTGTTTTTCTCCTTTTAGATTCCACCATCTAGTCCTTGGGCACTTCCAAGTCTTGTTCTTTTTTTCTCTCTCTTTTGATATTTACATCAATCACCAACAAGCGATGTTGATTAGCCAAGCTCTCTCCCGGTATAACTTTGCAATCCTTACAAGTTATACGGTCCCTTTTTCTCATTAGAAGAAAATCTATTTGTGTTTTTGACGACCCATTCTTGTAGGTGATCACATGTTCTTCTCTCTTCTTAAAGAAGGTGTTGGCTAAGAAGAGATCATATGCCATTGCAAAATCCAAGATAGCTTCCTCATCCTCGTTTCTCTCCCCAAAACCATGGCCACCATGAAAACCTCCATAGGTGTCTATCTCCTTGCCCACGTGTCCATTTAAATCTCCTCCTATAAATACCTTCTCCGTCTGAGCAATTCCTTGCACCAAGTCTCCAAGTTCTTCCCAAAATTTCTCCTTCAAACTCGTATCCAACTGATGCGATGAAAGTTAAGCACTCAAATTAAACCCTCTTGTTGTCAAATTGTAGTATAAATGCAAGTAGGGATCGTTCTAAACCGAGGATTAGGAGGTCTTGCTAAAACCTCTAAACTAACTCAAAAACATAAAAACAAAGTTAAAAACGTTTGAATAAACTAAAATGACTCAAAACAGATTATAAAGACGCAAAACGCAAAACAACTTAAAAACACTCAAAATTGCCTAAAAACACAAACTGGGCAGATTTGACTCTAACACAACTTTGGACGAATTTAGTGTTTTGACTTAAATCAAAACACTCTAAAACACAAACAAAACAAATTTTAAACACTTTGGAACAAGAAAGTAAAATGGGGGTTTTGATTTGGATGAATTTGAAATAAACAAGCAAGTTATAAAACTAGGCAGATTATAAAATGAATTTAAGAAATGAGATGATGGATGGATTAGTTAGAGGTCCGTTCTTCGCACATGACACACTTGTACATGAATTGATTTCCAATTGCTTTTCAATAAACTATGATGCTCAACACCCCAGATTAACCGTGATGCACAAATTAACCCTAAGATTTTCCTTTACTCATTGAATTGGATGAATGCATGTGACAACCCAAATCATTCTCTAAAAGTCCCCTATATGAATGCATAATAGAGATACAATCAGAGATCATTACGTTCAATGAAAATCGTAAGTGTTGACGAGGCAATTATAACTATAAATGCATGATACAATTGCCAAGAATTCAATTAACGCGATTGTGATAAACAACCTTCACTACTCATGAATATAAACTTGTAACGATTAGGTGAAACTCATTTATATTCTAGCATCTAATTCATGCATGAAAACTAAGTATGCATCCTTAATAAACATACAAGAATCAGTTATGAATAAAATAGATAATTGAATTGCAATCACAACTTATCAAATCACAATTGGAAGAAATCAATTCAAATCTCAAGCATGTTCATGGCTTCAAACTTCCCCCTAACTAAATAGGGGTTTAGCCACTCATAATTGCAACAAAATTAGAAAATAACAAAGTAGACATTGAAAGCAAGAACGAAGTACACCTAAAACGCTCCAATCTTCAAGCTTGAAACGCCAAGGACCTTTTTTTTCCCCACCTTGTTGCGGCACAAGAAAGGGGAGTGGCTAAATGAAGGTCACGGCAAGGGATGAAAGTGTAAGTGTATGGAGTTGTGAGATGTGAAAATGTAGTGTCTTAGGATGGAGATGGAATGGAGCTCAAGGCATGGAAATGGAAGTGTATGGAGATGTAGCAATTGTGGATCAAGATGGTGTTTTTTTGGAAGGGGAATGGTGGATGTATTTATAGGCTAGGGAGAGGACCACTCCATTTCCTTTGCATGTGCAAATTGCATGGGTGTGTGCTGTCTATGTTTCCCTTTACATTTGCACACACATGCTTCATCATTTCAGCCATCAATCTACCCATTTTCTGCCCATGTTTCTCCTTTCCTTTGCATGTGGGTGTCCTCTTTCTTTCCTATGTGTGTGTATGATGTTGTCTCCATGTTCTTTGAATGTGTTTGTTGCCATGTTCCTTTCTTTACCATGTGTGTGCTGCCATGTTATCATTATTTCCACATCCACAAGCTGTCACACTTGCACACACGCATGCTCTTCATCATTTTATTAGCCAAATCCGCTTAGCCCTTTTCTGAACCTTTCAGTGTTACAATGCTCATAACTTCTTCTAAAAAAATGATATTAAGAATCCGTAAATTGCTCAAGAAAATAGACATCTGTAGCTTTCCAAGCATATAAGGCTCATTCTCTCATTCATTCTGAGCTGTTTGTAACATGCTTCCAAAGTCAGTTAATCTGCACAGGCAGTTTTGACGAATTTGTTACTTAATATCCCACTTTTGCTACTTTTCTTTTCTTTGCTTGATAAATCACACAAAACACAAAAACATAGTAAATAGCTCAAAAATATAAGGAACTAACTAAGAAAAGACAAGTGAATTTTAGGTAAAATATATATAAATATGAGCTTATCAAATACCCTCACACTTAGCTTTTGCTAGTCCTCGAGCAAACTAAAGAAAACAAAACACAACCTAAACCTTCCAACGTTTGCCTCAGGGATTTCCAACACACATGACAAGTTAAAAATCATCATTCCCACAGATTTTAGTCAACTTAACACTTGAGCACATACTTAATCATAGTCACCACTTACTAGTTCACATTTAACCAATTAAAACGATGTTTTGAATGTAGTAACATGCCTTAGAGAATTTGCTCAATTCCTTACAAGATATGCACTCAATTTTTACTCAGATTTTCTGACTACACACCCTACACTAGGTACATGTGAGAAGATTGATGTAAACATGAAAATTAGTACTCACATATATGTATAACAAGAAAGCATTTTCTGGTATTAATAAGCATGTTTAGATATGATCTCATGAATGGAATGCTAATTCTTAGATGCGAGAACCAGTGACACCATATGCTCATACCAAATTCAAACTCCACAAATTGAAACACATAACACTCAAGATAGAAGTCAAGGGTTGTAACGGGGCTTGGGGTATTGGCTAATAAAGAAAGGATAGGAATAACAAATGTTTTGAAAGCAATAGCAAGCAAAGTAATGAAATAGACGCTTGGAATTCACTCAATAATGCAGAAATTAACTTTTAAACACAACGGGAAGATTCAAGCAACACTTAGGGCCGAATTCCATGTTTTGGACCCTTTCTTCAACAAACAACACTTTAGAGCTCTTTTTCACAACTTTTCTTCTTTTCATTCTATTTTCCACGAATGTTTCTTTTTCTTTTTTTTTTCTTTTTCTTTTCTACCCGTGCCTTATTAAGAACTTTGGCACACACACACACAAGAATCACTTCCCCCACACTTGTTTTTCTGCAAAAGTTCAACAAAAGGAATTCCTTCTAAATTATGTTTTACTATGCTTCAAGAACAAGGGTATGGATGGTCCTAATCTAGGTTAGGTGAGGATAGTGTGGGTTAACGAAGAACATAGGCTACACAAGGCTCAACGGGGTTAAACTTAAACACATAATGAAATAGGGCACGGCAATTTGGCTGTGGTGGTCATTACACAACTTCATCTTGAATATGTATTATGCAAATCAATAACATGCTTTGAATGAAATAAGCATGAGTTCTAGCATTTGGAACTAAATGATGGAACGCCTTCTAAGTAGCAACCAAGCAAAGAATAATGAGATCATGCAACGACTTTAGAAAACAATGTGCACAGATTATTAACTGTTCAAATAAACGTTTAGGCTCAAGTCTCACAAGGTTGTAGCGTTCATTTGAGTTCCTTCCTTCAAGCATGTTACAAAAATTGATTTTTCCTTTATGATTACATGTGAATTCGTAAATTATAACCACAACCAAGCATACACTAAATAGTAAATCAAACTTTCATCCATGTTTATTATTCTCTTTAACAGTCATGCAATTAAAAACCGAATCCTCATCATTGTGTTGGAAGGTACCCTAAGACACAAACAAACACACACAAAAAAAACAACTCTTTTTGGGTTTTTCAAAACAATTTTTTTCAAATTTTTATGAGATTTTCGGATTTTTATGTCAAAACACACTAAAACACTCCAAAACAGCATAAAAACACTTAAAAACAGCAAGGAACAACACTAGCAGTAATGGGTGATAAACTCCCACGAATTTCATGCAAAACAACTTGGTTATCCCCCACACTTAAATCAAACATTGTCCTCAATGTTTTAGGCATAAACTCACACGAAAACAAGCAAACAAACGAACAACGAATAAATATGACAAGTATGGCAAAGTAAAAACCAGACAGAGTAGAGTTTAAGAACGCAAATCTGGTTATGGAGAGATGATCTTGTTGACTTTCCACAGCTTTGATCTCGAACTGGGCTAGGGAACTTCTTAGTAAGGAAAAAGAGACTTGATTGGTGGTGGTGATTTGATGGCCTTGTATGGCGAGGCTTTTCTCTTTGGCGACTGATGCGTCCATACGTTGTTGAAGCTTCTCGAGCTCTTGGTTTCAACTCATACTCCTTCTGCTGGGTTGATTGAGTCTGCAGGCTGCATTCTTCTCTGCTTGTTTCTTCTGCACGGCAGGTAGGCACGAGGTAGAGGTGGTGGTCTGCTTCTTTGTTCAATCTGTCCAAGTGCCGACTGATTGCTTTCTTTCTCCTTGTCCCGCAGGCAAGAGCAAGGGTAAAGGAAAAACATGCCATGAGATATCTTTGCCTGCGACTCTGATGATATGAGATACTTTTGCTTCTGAAGAAGTATCTTTCCACATGTTTATTCTTGAACTGGGCTGGGGAACTTCTTAGCAAGGAAAATGAGACTTGATCTTGAAGATGCTTCATCATTTCAGCCACCAATCCACCCATTTTCTGCCCATGTTTCTCCTTTCCTTTGCATGTGGGTGTCCTCTTTCTTTCCCATGTGTGTGTATGATGTTGTCTCCATGTTCTTTGAATGTGTTTGCTGCCATGTTCCTTTCTTTACCATGTGTGTGCTGCCATGTTATCATTATTTCCACATCCACAAGCTGTCACACTTGCACACACACATGCTCTTCATCATTTTATTAGCCAAATCCGCTTAGCCCTTTTTATGAACCTTTCAGTATTACAATGCACATAACTTCTTCTAGAAAAATGATATTAAGAATCGGTAAATTGCTCCAGAAAATAGACATCTGTAGCTTTCCAAGAATATAAGGCTCATTCTCTCATTCATTCTGAGTTGTTTGTAACATGTTTCCAAAGTCAGCTAATCTGCACAGGCAGTTTTGACGAATTTGTTACTTAATATCCCACTTGTGCTACTTTTCTTTTCTTTGCTTGATAAATCACACAAAACACAAAAACATAGTAAATAGCTCAAAAATATAAGGAACTAACTAAGAAAAGACAAGTGAATTTTAGGTAAAATATATATAAATATGAGCTTATCACCAACCCTACTTGAGGTGCGTACGCACTAATCACATTGATGAGTTCTTGTCCTATTACAATCTTGATTGCCATGATTCTATCTCCTACCCTCTTGACATCTACAACATCTTGTGTCAAGGTCTTGTCCACAATGATGTCAACACCGTTTCTCGTTCTATTTGTGCCCGAATACCAAAATTTAAAACCTGAGTTTTCTAGATCATTTGCCTTAAGACTTACCCATTTAGTTTCTTGTAGGCACATAATATTTATCCTTCTCCTCACCATAACTTCCACTACTTCCATAGATTTTCCTGTTAAGGCTCCTATATTCCACGTTCCTAAACGCATTTTACTCTCTTGAACTCTAACCTTTTGTCCTAGCTTCTTCACCATCCCCCGTCTAATAGGATCAAAGTACTTCTTTTGTGTGTCATGTGTAAAGTTGATAGGAGCATATGCTCCCAAACAACTTTGAGTGGAGTCGTTCAAAAAGAAGTTTCTATAACCCCCTTGCTCATTTAACACTGCATCCAGGTGCCGATGGTGATACAATGACCCTTGCTCACTTATCACTATGCTCGGGCCACACAGCGCGCCACTTACGGGTGACGCCCTAGCTTTAGCGCGAATTCGTTCTGGATTCATTTTCATAAGGATTCGACATAACCTAGAAGTGTCGGTTGTCGACTACCTGACGCCATCCCCCTCCTCCTTTATCCGAGCTTGGGACCGACAATGTAAGATAAACTTACATAGGCGGAGTTATTCCGTTCTATTTATAACAACAAGAAAATTTTCTGTGAAAAATGGTACTATAAAACCAAGCCTAAGAATGTTTGAGGGAAAAATCACCTCGGGGTGACTCAGTAGTTGGGGACGAATTACAGGCCCGTATTCCACACGACATATCCTGGGTTCGATTTCTGGTGCAGGTGAATCACACAATAATGGCCAGGATAGGCTGAAATGCCTTTGTGAGTATTCTAGACCCCGAAAAAGTGGAGCCAAAAAAGTAATGAAATGATATTATAAAAAAACAAAATGATCAATCATGTATACGTCTCTAGGTTAAAGAAAAAGTTCCAAAATAGTTCACATACAATACAACCAGACATATATGAATGAATGTCTCGGCATTTTGTTGGTGATAGCCTATAAATTCATGCATGAGCAACACAGTAATGTGATCTTGCATGGTGGCCAAACAGTACTAGTTTTAGGTCCATATAATGTTTCTACATTTTCAGTAATCCTTTGATTGGATTTCAAATAGCAAGGTTTCTAAGCATCGGTGTCATATGAGTTTTCTATATTTCATATACCATGCGGATGGATAAGCCATAATGTTTAAAATATCAGTATAAGTGAAAATATTGATATGCAAATTTGTGAAAATATCGAATATCGATATCCGTTACTTTCGATGGAAATGATGGAAATTTAAAATGAAAATTTAGGGACTGTCAAACATTGGTTTGTATGAAATATAAGAGTTTCTCCAATATTTAATAAATGTGTTAAAAATATATGGACGATATCTCTCGATTTTAGCCTAAACTTAAGAGTTTCTTCGATATGAGGTGAAGTTTAGACTTCATCACCCGTTTCCATATCTCTCCCTAATTTTTTTGGATATTTCTATGAAAATATCAACCGTATCTTAAACATTGTTAAGCCACCACTCCACTCCACCACTATTGTCCTTGAGAATCATGGTTTGGTTTGTAACTTGGACTAGACCTTCAAATTGTTTGGATCCTCAAATTTGAAATTTTATTTTCTTTGGGTATTACAGTTGCACCATCATATAGTGTTGTTAATTGACATGGTATATAAAATTATTGAGCAACGCGACCCCTAATAATCATGTTTTGGTTTGTAAGAGCATCCCAATGAGGGGCTATATATGGGGCTAGAAAAGTGATGGATATATCCCAATTTACACCTCTGAGGAATCTTTGGGGCTCTAAAAAAAAATTCTCTCATAAGGGGCTTTATATCTTTAGGGCTCTATATGAGGTTATATATTTTATTTTGTAGTAATTTGATTGCACAATAAATTTATTTTTGTCTTAACTTTTCTTAACTTGATTTTTGGAGTGTTATCTTAAATTTTAATTTATGAAATTTTTAACCTTAAAATATTCAAATTCTGACAAAGTTATATTTCATCACTTATGCACTGTTGGAGGCTCTCTTATCTCAATCTCATTCATTGGTTTGTTTCTATGAAATCAGACAAGATAGGATTTCATTTCATAACAACCATTGGATGTGTTTATCTTATCTCAATTTATCCGCTGGTTTGTTTCTCTGATTGACACATTCTCCAAAATCAAACAAGATTTTCATTTCATAACAACCATTGGATTGGATTATCTTAGCACAATTTAGTTATGTTATTTGTTTATATTTTCGGTTTAGGTCTCTAAATACTATCAATTAAATTTCATCACTTTTTTATGAATTTTTCAATTTTTGAAAATTACACACAAAGTACAACATTTTATTCTAATCAATCACACAAAAAATAATCGTTGTTTGTATATGTTTTCTTAATCAAACAAACAGTTGAAAAAAAATCCTTAAAATCCTAAACGGTTGGAAAATAAACCCTTAAAATCATGTTTTGGAATTAAAAATGGGGCTCACCCATTTCTTAAAAAAATAATAATAATAATTGGGCCGTCAATTTGGTGTGGGTTCCCTTACTTTTTTAGGCTAGATGTAGTCTAACTCTTTCTTACCCAAGGATTGAAGTTGCTAGCCCAGGTGGTGGATGTAGCTCCATTTTCCAGCCCATTGGAGATGAAAATTTTCATTAAAACTACAAATGTGGTAGCCTCAAGGAGGATAAAGCCCCATTAGGGATGCTCTAACTTGGACTAGACCTTCAAATTGTTTGGATTCTCAAATTTGAAATTTTATTTTCTTTGAGTATTACAGTTGCACTGTCACATAGTGTTGTTAATTGACATGGTATGTAAAATTATTGAACAACGCGGTCAATATTTTATGGAGTTAGGCTATAATATAATTTTTATAACGAACGATATATCTATACTAAGAGGGTGGGGGAGTGGGTTAGGCCTCACAATGGGCTAGTAATAATGTGGTTCAAATTCGCATTTGGCAAAGAATCGAATCTGAGACCTCCGACTTACTTGCGAAGAGGAATACCACTAGATCATAATACTAAGTGGTTATAATATAATAATTAAACACACATATCATAACATTAGTAGATTAATAACATTACGTATAATGTGATAGCTACACTAAAAAAATTCACAATTAAGTCCCCGTATTGAATTAAATTAAGTCAGTTTGATTGTATTGTGTTTGGGTTTGTATTGATGGTTGTTAATAATAATTAATTGGGAGGAGTTGAGTTGAGTTGATTTCAGTTGGCCGGAAATACTAATGAAATCTCATTGGGTATGTGGAAGTGTGTTAAGCCTCATAATATGATAGCAATAATATGGTTCAAATTTGCCTCTAGCGAGAATTGAACCTAAGACCTCTCACTTACAAGTGAAGAGAAATACCACTAGAGCGTAGTATTAAGCGGCACATGTCATGTGCATTTTAAGGTATTGTATTATGAGTAATGTTACCCTTGTCACATATTTGTACTATTATTTGTGCCACCTCTTTGATAGAGGAGGGTCCACAAACATATGTGGGTCTCCTCTCTATTAGATAGATAGTACAAATAGACGATAAAAATAGCAAGGGAGTATTTTTGCTCACAACCCTAAACTTTGATGTATGCTTACCATACACCTAATCATATGTCAAGTGTCCTTTTATTTAACCGTGGTTAATTTTGGGAGACTTTGGATGCGGTCCCTAGCTATCAATATTCTTTAACTAAAATCTTGTTGGTTTTCAGTTTTTCATCGAAGTCCCTGACATTAATGTAATAATGTATTTCTCAGTGTTCTAAAAATGCGCTCAACAATGGCCCGCTGCTGTAATTGTACCAAAATCGTTCAATCAGTCGGCTAAACTATTAGGCAGCACCTAGACGGTTGCCTGGGAGGGCTAGCCGGCCTCGGTGGCCTCTAGTGGTTATGTAACTTAAAAAAAAAAAAAGTTGTCGCTGCAAAAGTTGTGCATCTCCGCAGTCTCGTTGCGTTTTCGTCTTGTTGATGCGTCATGTCCCCTCTCTGCTTGCTTAGAAGATGAGTCGGCATAGAAAATTTGAAGAGAGATAGAGATCGCTCCGTAAAATTGCAATTTGCATAGAAGAAGAATGAGACGGCACAAAGCTCTATAAAATTTCAATTTGCTGAGAAAAAGAATGAGACGGTGAGGTTATTTGTTTGCTAGGGTTAGAGTTAGGGATTTTAAGTGACTGATTCTTTTAGAATTAGAGAATTAATTATGTCATTATTTAATGTGAAAACAAAGCCTAATCCTTTTTCGAATGAAAAATAAGGACCAACAATGACCAAAACATATTGACTTGTCACCTAAAAAAAAAAACATATAGACTTGGGAAAAATGTTAGAAAACCAAGATAAGGAACCTTAAATTTTACATATTTACTCTTATTTTATAATATATATATATATATATATATATATATATAAATTAATTAATCTATATGTCATTTTATTTTGTAATTTATGTATCTCAGATTCTTAATACAATTATGTACTTTTTAAGTATAAATAGATACTTATTTATATGATTTTACTTAAATGCGCATAGGTGTCCACCTAGGCCTCACCTAGCGTTTTTTAGAACCTTGGTATTTCTGACACACCCCGATCCTAGAATCAAGGCGTGTTGGCCGTCACGTGAGCGTGACGTAACCAAAAGTGTGATGCGGAAGCAAGAGATAAAAGAATTACGAAGGAATAAAAACCAACTACTAGCAATAATATCCAACTAGCATGCTAGAGTGAGTTTAAGTGTGAAACACACATGTTCAGAGCATAAGTACTAGGTGCAGTCAAGTAGGAACATTACTAAATTACAACACCCGAATGCGAGTCCTACATGAGTAGTCTGTCAGAACGCCGTGGGAATCCTCGTGAGCCACCAACACCGCTAACTAGAACCTGAAGGGGCGCAAAACAAGATTGAGTGGGTCAGTAAAACAAAGCTTTTCGAAAACATTTCATTTAATAACATTTCTAACCCCTCGCTGTAAAACCTGTATACTTTCCCAAAAATAACATAATATGCATATAATTCTTCAATATCTCAAATCACCAATCTTTATCAACAACCAGAAAGTATGCCATGCTATAAGCGTCAATAACAGAATAAGAATGCATCAGTATGACAGGTGAAATAAGGAATCAACCGGAGACCCTGCAGCTGTCCTGTACGGTTAATTCTATAGCTCAATATCCAACCCAACCGGAGTCACCACTGTGACCTGTACGGCACTACTCTGCACATAAATCGGAACTACCTGAAGTAGTCTGTACGATAAGAATGGTGTAAGAATACGCTCTAGTGCTTCTCTCATCAACAGTTGTATAATAATCTAAAGTCACCTACAAGTCAGAGCCACCTCTAATGGTCTGTACGACATGTCGGAACCACCTCTCATGGTCTGTACGACATGCACCTACTTGGATCCAAGGTGAGCGTGTGGTGCGGGGTGAATAATATAAGCACTAACACCAGGGGTGCAGGTTATGAGCTCTCAATACAATTCACATCATCAATAAATCACATGAACAATACAAACTCACATGATACTCACATGTGCGTCCACAACACCATTTAACATATATACGCAACAATTACTAATTCATATATTTCATATATATGTATGCATGGCATTTTAAAACATACTTTCATTTAAATTCAATTTCTGGGAAAAATCCTTAGTATATAGGTAAATACAGAAAATACTGCCCACTCACTGGTATGTCGAAGGGTCGTAACCCCCGTGACGTCCTTGAATGCGCTCGTCCTCAGGATAGGTATCACCTATATGCGAAACAACTATAAAAACGCTATTTAAAGCACATAACCAACATTACGTAATAACTTCTCATACGATGCTCAAATTGGGTATATGAATATACCACAGTGACCTACTCGACGTCACGGACATCGAGGTATTTTTAGAAAAACATTTCAATGCCGCACGCGCCCCCACGCTCCGGGATAGGCACGGGCCTACGCGCCCCCACGCGCGTCACCCCCTACCTCCAGTCGCCGAACTGGGGATTTTTCAAACTTCATTTTCTCCGCCAATTCTCAACCATTTTTTACGCACTTTATACCAAAATGAAGCCCTAAGCATGTAGAATCACGTTATACTACTTTAAGTCCCAAAAACATACAAAATCTCACCGGAGAAAATCCAAGAAAACCGGCCAACTTCGAACCCTACGATCCCGACGTCCAAAACCTTCAAACTAAGTACTCCGAGCTTCCTTGGGACCTCACTAAGTTCCCTGTAAGCTTAGAATTCCCTGAAAATCAACAATTCACGTGTGCATGAACAATACTCAAAACTGGGGGTTTAGATTTCATGAGTTTTCGAAGGTCCTAAGTTCCAAAAATGGTACCAATCAACTCACAAGCTTGCAAGGATGAAGGAACTGACCTTTTTGACGTCGATCCGTGAAGATTTGAGGGTTTTGGTTCTTGTCCGTACGAGTTCGAGAGGGAGGGAGAGAGAGAGTGAACTGCGAGGGAGGAGAGAGAAGGCACGGGGAGGTGCTTGTCCCGTGTGTGTGTGTGGTCCACCCAAAACAAATCACAAATTTCTTAAATTCCTAACCACACAAAAATGCATACCATTTAATCCACTTAATTTTTTTCCAAAACTTAGGAATGTATGAATTATTCAAATAAACAAGTCACACATACCTTAGTAACCTTTAAGGGCAATTCCGTCAAATCACATCCACGATAACTGAATTTTCGGGACGGACTGTGACAATTTCTATGTAGGTTACTATTTTTTTTTTAATTAAAAATTAAAATATGTAGTTGCTTATATTAAAGAGATTTAAATAAAACCCATAATTTGTGAGATTAAAAATATTAAAATTTAAATTATTACTCTCCAATATATTTTGTGTGTGTGTCTATATATATATATATATATATATATGACCTAATTATCTTCATTGTTTGCATGGTTCATGATTTTCCAGCATTATTTTTTGTTACCAAAAAATTTGTAAACGAACCACCTGGTGTACTTTCCTTATACCTAATAATCATTTTCCACAAGATTTATTTTGGACCTCTTTTTCTTAACAATGTTTAACAAAGATTAGTATGGTATTTCTTTCCTTGACAAGCTAATTTGTTCAGTCTATATATACTTATAATTGATTTTAGAGAACCTCCAAGGCACGAGGGAAAAAACTTTATTAATAATCATCAAGCAAGATACAATAAAAATTCTCTTCTGTAATTAACAAAAACGTATAGTCAAATCCGTTTAATTAACAAAAATTCTCAACAAGCTACGGTGCTTGAATAAATTCGTGTTTACCTTAGATTGCTCAAAACAATCCGAAGTAGACAGAGTGAAATATGCAATCCATACTATAATTATTCAAGAGAAATAGTTATAGTGATTTTTGCATGCTTCTTTTTCTCTTCTGTAAACTTCTTTTTTTTTTTTTTCTCTTTTGATTTTTTTAATCGAACGAACATAAATTAAAAATCACTTACATGGTCTAAAATATCCATAATATCCCGATATTTCCATCGAAATTTCCGTGTTTTTGGACTACCGATATTTTTTTGGACTACCGATATTTCCGATATCATCGATATTTTAGACCTTGCTAAGTCACTCATGTATCTTACCATGCAATGTATAAAGTGTAAAATATTGTACTAATTCATTATAAATAAATGATTATGGTATGTTTAAACTTCTTTCATTAATTACTACATATTTTCTACACTCACAATGTTTGTCAGCTCGCTATATAATCAACTTAAATCAGTTATATCTATCATGCAATGCATTTCCTTCCAATTTTTTGTGATAAACTAATAGATAATTGACTAAATAAACATCCTGCAAAGTTTCAATAAAAATTTCTAAGTTTTTCTTACAATTTCCGTGGTTTTTATTCAATTTTTATCGATATCGATAATATCCCGATATTTCCATCGAAATTTCTGTGTTTTTAGACTACCGATATTTCCGATATCATCGATATTTTATACGTTTGTACCATAAATGGCATAAGCCTAACATTTTCAGTACAACTTACGTCTTAAGATATTATTTTTCAAATGATAATTTAATAACAAATTAATATAATGAAGAGATAAAACTATTTTCATCTCAAGCTTTTTTAGTTGCTTGCTCTTCTCCCACGACATTGATTCTCTCGATTTTTTTTTTTAACAAACAATATTATATATACTAAATGTGAGGGAGTAGGCTTAGCCTCACAATAAATTAGCAGTAATGTTGTTCAAATTCACATTTAACGATAATCAAACATAAAATCTCTCACTTACAAGTGAAGAAGAATTCTCTCTATTATATTATACAAACAGAACATAAAATGCGAGATATATATATATATATATAATCTTTAAGGAAATGAATTTTCATTTAAAAAAAATTAGGGATTTGTGCTGCAACGCACAGCACATCGAACTTCAACGATTCAAACTGTCTATTTTTCCAAGTTGCACCTCAGAGATCATCCTTGCAAAATATTAGCCAAATCAGAAATATTTGAGACATCTACTTGAGTTCAATGAAATTGACGAACACTTTGTTCTAAGAAACGTTAAATCATCATAACAATTAAATTGACAAATAGTTTCGGATTGAATCAAATTTTTGCAATAACGATCTATGAATCGAGACTTATAAAATAGACGATTCAGATCGTTGAAATTCAATGTGGTATGGACCACACAACAAATTTCCATTCCCTTCTGTTAAAGGGCCGATATATATATAAATATATATATATATATATATATATATGATATGGAATTTCCTTGTACGTTTTTTATTTATTTAATTTTGGGAAATTATTGAAACCCAGTGGAAAAGATGATGCAGTCTGCAACACTAAAACCCAAATTATATGGTTAGGTCAACTAGTGGCCACTTAAACAATTTGAGTGGGCCGGTCATTTGATTTGTTTTCTGTACTTTTTTGAAAAATTAGAAAAATAGAACACGTCTTAAGGTAAATTATAACTTCTTTATGAGAAGATTTTGTCAACCATTTCTTTATTACTTAGTGTTTCACACACCAAAATACGCACATCATTGGACGATAGTATCCGAAAACGAGATTGATAAAAAATGTGGTGTCACGGATTCATCAATATGTTATATTTTGATTTTTCAAATGCCAAACAAATGAATTTTTTTCAATATTAACACGATCTTGAAACCTATTCATATTATAACATGTGCTTTATTTAAATTGTCACGATAGGAATTGTTTGAGATTACTGTTGGAAGGTCTAAAAATGTTTTTTGTCTGCGTTTGGTATAAAAACTTAGAATTTAGAAATTCCAAGTGCTTCCTGAAAAAAAAAATGGTTATGAAGGTAAGTCTTTTTATAGAAGCAACCAAACATGTCATTACTCGTAACATTAATTTAACTTGGCATACAAGTTTTGCCCATGTATAATCATTTTGTTGTGTACAATCTCACTTGACCAATTGGAGTAAACGCGAATTTCACTCCAAACAAACTCGAAAAAAACTTGGTTGCAAGTGCCTAATCTTACCCAAAAGATCATGTTCTAAAACTTGAGCTTGCATCTTCCAACTATTAAGTGAAATTGAATACGATAAGATTATAATACCCCTACACGTGAAGCGGGGACCAAGTTAGACAAGTTGAAGAAAATTGAACGATCGATAGACCAAATTGGTATCAGAAGTAAATTACGATGATAAATGTGACGAAATTGAAGCCTTTATAAGCAACCATTTATGACTTTTGATCTTAAATTATACTTTCTATTTATCGTTTATTTATATTATAACACGTGAGTTATTTCCAAGCAAATTAGAAAGTCATGAAAGCAAAAGAGGTGGGAGTGATGATTCATGATCCTGATTGGAACCATATACTCATTCTTAGGTGAACTTTTTGTGAGTGTATATCCCTCGTCTATGGTCGGCATCACTTTTCCATTTTAGAAGCTCTATTAATTCAACACTCATTTTTATTTAAGATGGAAAAGTTTCTTCTTCTTTTTTTTCCCTGAATTTTTTAATATTTTTTAATTATTAAAAATATATACTTGAAAATAAACAATCAACTAATTAAATTAATTTAATCAATTTCATTCAAATGAATGCATCGGTTAAAATTGGCTTGATAAACACGGCCCAAATAAGAACAGTAACTGTTTTTATTTTGGGGTGTGTTATCCACACACCTCTTTTTACTTCTCACACACCCTTACTAATTTATGTCCGTTGATCTTTTTTAATTTATCCGATCCGACGGCCGAAAACCAAAAAAGTGTGAGAGAAGTAAAAAATGGTGTGTGGATATCACACCCCTTTATTTTTAGTACATTGATATATTTTTACACAAAGAGAAGAGGAAGTTCGGTTAAACCACACAATAAGCAACCTAATTTGGTATTGAATTCGTCATCCACTAGATTTGAGCCTAAGACCTCTCACTTCTAAGTGAAGAGAAATATCACTAGACCAAGAACGATAACTGTTATTGACACTCTAAAAATATAATTGTGCACTTTAAACTTACCACATGTAAAAGAAAAAAAAAATACACTTACCAGAAGTGTCCAATAAAATTTTTAAAGTACCGATAATAATTCTCATAGGAAACCCTTTCTTTTTTCAAATAACTTGCTTGAAACCTACGCATTTGAAACTCATAAATGATAGATATACTACATTTGGAGTACATCTTCAATGCAATGTAGCACTCATTGACTCGTGTTTTAACCATTAGATTTAATTTCTAGAAATGTTAGATTTTCCATTTTCAATCTCATCCATTTATTTTCCGTATGAGAGAGAGCGTGTGTCGCGCCCGCTGATACATTGTCATCTATAGAAGCAAATGCAGTGTCATTATCTTGAATATTTTAGATATCAATACAACAGTGGCCTCTTTCTTTCTTAAATAAGCACTACATATCACTCTAGGTACAACGTTTGCAGCCCAGGAAAACTGACATTTCTTTACTATTTTACACAATTCATGTCAAATGATGCTGCCGGAGCTGAGATTGCTCAAATTTCATTTCACACTATTGTGTTCTCTTCTTGTCCAGAACTTGAATACCTGAGTCATAAACTGATTCAGAAGATGTACGGGTTGATCCCGGCTAGACCGCCTCCTA
Source organism: Malus fusca (assembly GCA_035220775.1). NCBI lineage: Eukaryota > Viridiplantae > Streptophyta > Magnoliopsida > Rosales > Rosaceae > Malus > Malus fusca. The sequence continues at coordinate 20,397,958 of CM069059.1, read as the reverse complement.
AACAAGGCACAACACGCAATACTTTTCACAGAGTTAACTCGAAATATATGGTCAAACACTCAAATGAACAAGTAATCACATCAACCTTTAGAACACGATGCGAAGGCCATGTTGAACCAAACAGTAATGCCTATACTTTCCTGTGACGTGTTTGCGCACAATTGATGCGGGAATCAAATCTGAATGTAGCCAATGGCTTCAAGGGGAAAAAAGAGGCGATTAACTGTGGCGGAGGAGACAAATAGAATCTTGGTAGCTCTAGAAACTGACACTCCAGCAGAGACTCTTCAACAATCAAAATGGAAGACAAGGAAATTAACGTGATTAAATGGACTCTTGCTACCAGTAGAGAACGCGCAGCTATGCATATGAAAAATAAATAGCTAAACACATCAACAAGGGGATACCCTAATTGACCAAGATGAAAACAAGATAATCATCAACTCGAGGCAAAATTTAATGCCAAACATCATAAAACCTCTCATAGAAAGGAAATGCTGGCATCCAAACGACCAAAACCGCACAAACATGGCAACCCATCACATAAAAACCATGCACCATTCACTTACAATAAGATTATACACACAAAGGATTTGTTTTAAATGCACAATATCAACACTGCCATCGGAAACACTAGAGTTACCTGCAATCTGAAAACAAGAAAACACAACCTACAGATTCGATCATACAACCAACAAGTTAAAGCTCATACAATCAAATCAAACATACACTGGCTTGACCCCATACCGTCAAATTTCAAAGAAAAAAATTGGGTTCTAAAGCATTTTCTCATAAATCCCAAACCTTTTTCCCAATTTTTCAACCACAACAAAGAATCAAAACTTCAAATCTAGACCGAAACAAATAACGGCAATCCGCCACAATCATATCACATTCACATAGATGGATCAGCAGAAAGATCTTTGATCAATGCAGGAACTTCGTGACGGCAGATAGCAACTAGCGTACTAGCAACTATTCAAATGTTGGGAGCAGTCTAGGCTGGCATTCAATATTAGAATGTAACCCCACGCCTTTTCATACGACCCATCCACTGAGGCTGATACCAGATCAAACCCCAGTTTTCAATTTCAATTTCGAAGAGGTTGCGAAAGTCACAGTGCAAAATCTTTAGCAAGGACTTGGGGCCCTCTTCGGATTTTTTTTTCGCAGCGTTTTCTGCCGTCACAAAATTCGTGCTCAAACCTTTTACTATTTCACCATCATATCCATCTCAATTTTGACAATTTTGCATCTTTTCCGTGATTTTCTCGGCATCCAAACAGAAAGTTAAGGGGGTAAACTGAATACCTGTGTAATGTCGAAGAGCTTGAGAGGGAAACTGAAATTTTGCTTCTGAGAATCGTTGAGAGCCAATGGAAACTGGTAGAAGCCTTCTGACAGTGAGATATAAACAGATAGTGTGTTGTGGGTGGGAGAAGACTGCAGAGGGCGGCGGAGGAGCAGAGCAAAGGGCGAAGAAGAAGAACGGAAGAAGTACGGAGAAGACAGCGACGAATCGAGCGAAGGCGGACTGAAATCCGAAAACTGCGAGCGGCGAGCGGTTTCTGAACTTTAGTTGGAGGAATTCGCGAATAAGAAAGGGTTTAGGGCGAAGGCCGCGACGGCGAGTGGCATTGTGGCAGGCTGCAGCAGTGAAGGCTGAAGGGAGAGAGAGAGAGAGAGAGTGGTTTGGGCTCTGGAGTTCTGGATGAGCGAAGGAGGCGAGTGGTATGGAGTTCTGAAGGAATTCACAAATTAGGGAAGGTTACATTAGGGTTATCATATACGACGTCGTACTGGAACATGCTGTATATTGCACAACGGTTGTTTTCAATAATTCGGTTTGGGCTTTTTTTTTTTTTTTTTTTTTTTTTTTTTTTTTTTTGGAGCATTGATTCAGTTTGATTTTTGAACATCTGAAACTAAAACAGAATCAACATGTTTCAGTTCGGTTCAATTTTTTTTTCTCAATTTGGTTTTTTTGGTTTCGCTTTTTCATTCGGGTTTCGAACGTGACGTGCCCTTAATGCTTGCCCCTCATTGATTGCCCTCACCTTAGAGGTGAGCAAAGTTACTCTAAGCTAGTAGCCACAGAGAGAGAGGCAAGGCCGGCCCTGAGAATTTAGGGGCCCTAGGCGAGTCTTCGAAGTGGGGCCCTAGAGTTTTCTGACTCTCGACCCTTTGTACATTGACATGTGTAAAAAAAAATCACTAAATACATAAAAAGTCTATTCCTACATCAAATATCATTAATAATTAGTATATATATATATATATATATATAAGAAAGATATACAAACATTACTCAAATACTACCCGTCTCGCGTTTTTAGATGCAAATGTACTTATTAAGTTTACATAATCTAATTTTTCAACCAATTCAAACTGAAAGAGAAGTCTGTCACATCCCGGCCCGAGCCCCCACCACATCCCGGGCTCGACTTCGCCGTAACACGATATTGTCAGCCTTGGGCCTCGACCACGCCCTCACGGTTTTGTTTCTGGGAACTCACACGAGAACTTCCCAATGGGTCACCCATCATGGAATTGCTTTCGCGCGAACTTGCTTAACTTCGGAGTTCTAATGGAACCCGAAGCCATTGAGCTCCCAAAAGGCCTCGTGTTAGGTAGAGATGAGAATATACATATAAGGCATACAGGATCCACTCCCCTGGACGATGTGGGATGTTACAAGTCCCTACCCAGTACGCCAAATTCCAATCATTTTTCTATTGTTACAATGTTACTTATTATATTCAATAAATGAATGAATGGTTGGATTACAGAGACAACATCTTACAACTAGGGAAAATACTAGAGTGAAGAGGATAGTAATTTTCGTATACGCGCCTAAGCGGACGAGGCAGATTTGAATAATTTAGTATATATTATATAAACTAATTAATTTGAACATTAAATAATGTCATTTTTCAAAAATGTGAGAGTTTTAGCCTTTTAGGTACATAATAAAGATATATGTGGTGTGATCTTAAAATAGGGTAATAAAACCCCATAAAAATAAACATAAATGTGATATTTAAGAGAGAAGCAAAAAAAAAAGAAAAAAAAAACAGAAAGATGGTGGGGACTATTTAAAAGGGAGAAGACGTGCAATATAGAAAAAAGATGGTAGGACCATCTTAAGCAAAATCGTGCAATTAAAATGATGTTGGGAATAGAGTTGTCTTCTTCCATGCGCAAGGGCGACCATGCAACAAAAGATTTCCAGATTTCAGTGTTTACATATAAGCTTGTATAGCTCTCGCCCATCCTCGTCCAAACCTGCCTAGCTCCGCCTAAAAGTTAGGGGCCCTTCCGAAGTGGGGGCCCTAGGCAGGCGCCTACTCCGGCTACCCTCAAGGTCTGCTCTAGAGAAAGGGAGAGATTTTCCGAAAAGTTTTGGGAGGAATATATTGTTATAGGTATATAGGGTGGCAACGTTTTTGAAACATGTCATTTGGTCCATTCTTTTACATAGGTCTGACCTTGAAGCCCAATGGATTTCTCCCCCTCGACGACCTTCCTTCCAACTAAAGACGACCTAAGCTTTGGAAACTCAGATACGACGTCAAATTCCTCCCCTCCGACGACCCATCAGACAAGTCACTGTTCTTTCCAACTAAAGACGACGAGCTGTTGCAAGATTCCTCTCGTTGAAGACGACGATCTTGACCAAACCCCTTATTCTCCTACGAGTCATAAATGGGGATGCAAGGCATCCCGTGGATAAATTAGGTGATTAAATTTTCTATGGGATGAGAAATAGAGGTGAGGGAGAAAATGATGGTAGGAGAAGATGAGGAGATAGAAATGGAGAGAGAGTGGGACACATGAGTTTTCTAGAGAGATGATCACTTTTAAGAAAATAAGATATTTATAATAATAATAAAATTATTTTTTATTAATTTTTTGTTAAAACAATTTTCAATACTAATTGCCCGGATGATTTATTTTTAGGGTTGGAGATGTCCTCAGGCGATTATTGTTCACCAAGGCAATAATTGCAAATTGCCCAAAAGCCCAGGCAATTATCGTCCAAAGGGGTGGAGTTGCTCTTGTGTGAGCCTTAAAATAATTTCAAATTTTAGGCACATTGGGCTTGAACCCATTAAGTTTGTAACTTAAGTTGTATGACAACTTCAATCTAAAAAAGGCCTAGTATGCCCACTAATACTAAATGATCACATATGGGAAGGATTTTGTGGAAATTTCACACGTGTGACTATAAAAGCAACTTTATCTCTCTCTCTCTTTCTCTCATTAGGGTTTTCTAATGAGCGAAAGAACAAAGAGATAGACAATTGAGGTTGGTCGGCTAAAGGAGATTTTGGTGGTACTAAATCCTCTATTAGATTTTCTCATCTTCATTCCATTATAAACGAGGAGTTTGCAAGTGAAGGCCCTTTCATCAAAAGTAACACTCTGATTATTGAATGAAAAATAGTCATCGAGGGTAATCTCTATCTCAATTCCTCTTAATCTAAAATTGATTTTTTATATATATGCACATCTTTTTTTTTTTTTTTTTTTTTTTAACAAACGATAGCTTTAGTCGGTGAAATTTAAATGTTTTGGGTGGGGAAGGGAGGAGGGGGATCAGTGAAGGCACGAAGTCATACTAAGGTACATAGGCATTATTGCTTTCCAACACTATGGTAAAGCGTCATAGCATGTTGTTATCTAAAATAAATCAAGACAAGATTTTTATACTTAATTTCCTTCACTTTGTAAGTGTTGGTGCGCCTTTTTGTTCGCATTAATTTTGTGTATTGGGCTCGTAAATTTCTTTCCTTTTGGCTTGATATTTTGGTATTTTAGTTGTTTGTTGAACTATTTTCTTATAAACATTGTCTTTTAAGTGAAAAAAATACCATTGTATATGTTATTTTGTTTGCTTTTGAAACACATCATATGTGTATTAATGTTTTTATGTGCATTGCTTTTATTTGGCCTAGATTCATTTTTCTTTAATCTTTTGTATACCATTTTATGGAAAGTTTTTCCCATTGGATTTTATTCATTCAATATAACTTAGCTTAGAGAATTTAATTGGTATCACAACTTATCACATTTGTGATTTTGTTGTACATTATAAAATTTTAAATGCCAACTAGTATTATGGTCTAGTGGTATTACCTTTTACTTCTACGTCAGTGGTATCAAGTTCGACTCACATAGAGGCGATAACATATTATATTTGTATTGAGTTTGATACCTAGTCAGTGGTTGGCCCCTTTGGAACTAGCCTAATCTCCTCCTCGTAGGGTATAATACCATTTATCCCATTAAAGTAGAATATCGTTGAGTAAAAGAAAAATAATAATAAACTTGGTGGGAAATGAAAAACTATCAAGACGAAGCCATGATTTGAAATTCATCTACACTAAACATACCAAACTTATAGTAAAAAAATTATTTTGAAATCCATTGCCTAGTCACCAAAACACCTAAGGAGGTGAATATGTGTGATTATATCTAGAAGCCAAAAGATCTAGCAACAACTAAGTGCCTTAGCAAGACCGTTTCTGAAATTTCGGAGGTCCGGTGCGAAATTCATAAAAAAGCCCCTTCTTAAGATATTTTCAAAAATGTAGGATAATGTATTGATGCTAGAAAACAATCGCTTAAATCAAAACAAACTTTAGCACTCACTAATTGCAAGTTTACAAATGTTAGTATTTATTAGTAAAAAGAGTTACAAACATAACTTTCACTAAATAATAAAAAACAGTTCAATCTTAATAACCAAACTTGAAAAATAAACTTCAAGACTCTAACTTTAAAGTTTCACTTGAATCTAACACATTATTATATAATAAAATCGAAAAAATATTGTTTTTTAGGGTGTTATTATTGACACTCAAAATATCTCATTGTACTTCAAATTTTTATATTTAGAAAGGAAAAAATTACACTTATAAAGAGTGCACAATGAGATTTTAAAGTGCTAACAAAAGCAATTTTTTAAACATAGAACATTATTACATAATATTAGATGACAAAAATTTTGAGGGCCCCTTAAAATTTGGGGTCATGTGCGACTGCTCATTTTGCTCCCCCTCCCCCCCCCCAACGCCCCATCTATACCTCAGCATCACATGAAACCATGTTTCATTGTGGCATTTCATCAAACAATTGGTGCGCACACAAGTGTGGTGACAAAACATGAATAAATGATTAAGTTTGTCCACCAATACGGACTAACAAAAGATGACACATGTGTATCGTATGTGAATATCATATACACAATGAACAACCTAGGAACCCAAACTGATGCGTCAATGTATGACTCGGTGGTTTTAGCAACAACTATGTGTCAAGCAATGAAACATGTCAACAAAGATTCATAATAGCTTTAAGAAGTAATTCACGTGTCAACAAGTGAGAAAAAACAAATAAGCGCAATGTTTGTGCTGTAATCATCTTGAACAAAGACTGACTTGAGTATCAGAGTGTTTTCTTGTAGATACCGCCTCCTCCCTCATAAGTGACAAGAGGAGACGATGTTCGGCTTCTCGATACTATTACAAGATTTACTTGTTTGAGGATTGAAGGACTCAAAATTTTCCACTCCATTCTACTTTACTTTGGCTCCAACAAAACTGTAGATAAAGTTATCATAAGAGTGAGCTAGAACTTAATGCTTACCATATAGATGAACACAACAAAATAGAGATAGAGCAATCTCTATTTTGATCTCTTGGTGGCTACTCTGAAGCTCCAAATTTTTTCAATGGCTTCTAAGCCATCAACTTTAAAAAATATCTAAAATATGTGTTTGTAGGTGTAGAGATCTTATGAGGAAAGAGAATTATGTTAAGGGAGAGTGGGAGGTGAAACAAGTGGTATATGGAGATGTTTTGAAGACCCAAGTCGTGATTCCAAGTGATGGAACACAAAAGGAACCAGAAGTGGGTGAAAAGTAAGTGAGAGAAAGGATCAAAACAAGTGGCATAACAGAGGCGATCGATGACACGCCCCGATCCCGATGTTCGAAGGATAATGGGATGGCCATGTGCTGGCTGACACCCGAGGGTGACGTAAGCCATTTTATGAATGCATATGCCGAGAACATGTGAAACATGCATATAAATTTCGTGCATAACTACACAATGTAATATTCAAATACAACCTTAACAAAATAATATAATAAGTTTAACTGCCAACAAAATAATAGTGATAATGCATGACATGTTCAGAGCATACTACTAATTCAGAATACAAGTGGAAGGTGTAACAGAAAGTACCATTACAAGAATGTCCAAGCGAAGAGAATGACACAAAGTCACTGATATGGGAATGCCTCGTAGCTCGGATCGTATGTCTCGTTCCTAAGTCCTGAGGGGGCGTAAAACAAAACATGAGTGGACCAAGTTGATATATATAAGTAGTACTAAAACAATTATTCATCAACATACTAACCCTCAAAGTTTATGAAAACTCAACAGTATAATATGTAATAGGTTTTCCGAAAATCCTAGCATGCCATAAAACTTCATAAAACATATATGATATATAGTGTGCTTAATAGTGCTATCAAAATCGCCCGAAGGTCCTACATCACCCAACCGAAGCCATATATAAATATCTTCTGGCCGAGGCCATCTACCAATGCCCGGCCGAAGCCATATATAAGTAGCTTACGACCGAAGCTATCTACAAACGCCCGGCCAAAGCCATATATAAGTATCTTCCGCCCATAGGCACATAGTATGAGTAACCACTGAATAAGCACATAAAAATTATTGAACATAATCTTTCCAAAATATATCTCATCAGAGCTCAGTAGCTCAAACATCGTATCATAAATATCTCAGTAAACATAAATCCAGTAAAGTATGATATTTCAGAAAGCGTAATTCCAATTTACTTATAAACATTTCATAAAACGTAGCCATTAAATCATGCTTTCATGTATGCATTTCTAATAGTAAAATCATGCATGTTAGAATGGGTCCACTCACATATATTCCGTCGTCGAAGACCCGTGTGAATTAGGAAGGACGGAAATGCCACTAACAAACGCACTTAAGCACTTTAAGGGACCAATTAATAAAACTCTACTGAAACGGTTGAATTTTGGAAAACGGGCGTCATAAACGAATTCAGGATGTAAAAAAACCTAAGGGGGAACCTCGGGTACCTCCACGCGCCGCCACAGGGCGGTAGCCAGGAAGGCCACGTACCGAGTTAGGTCACCGGAAAAGTCACCAGCACCTCCGTGGACGGTGGCGGAGCACAGTACTTTCAGTGGAGGCACTTGTGCTCCACTCGTTGGCCAAAACAAGCACCCAAGCGCATCCTCGTGCAGGCCTACGTGCAGACCCACGTGCTGACTGGGATCTGGGATCCGACTGGGTCAGGTCGAATTTGAGTTGGGTCAGATCCGAGTTGGATCTGGGTTTTGGGTTGGGCTTGGTTCTAGGTTTGGTTTAATGGGCCGAAGGCTTGTGTTAGGTTTGTTTCTGAGCTGGGTTTAATGGATCAAAAATATGGGTTTGGGCTGGATAATTGGGCTGGGTAGCAACTTGGGTTTGGATCCAGGTTTAAGGCTATCGGGTCGGGTCGACCCGGTTTCAGGCTGTGGATCAGCCGGTTTCTGGGTAAAACTTCAAACGCTCATAACTTCCACAATACTCAACCAAACAGAGTGATTAAAAAACGAAAATCATAGTTCTCAATGAGATGAAAAGAATGGTACCTTGCACGAAAATCATAGTTCTCACCGTGGTTTGACCGGAAAACACTTCGAAATTGGTGGTGCTCGTCGAAAAACTAGGAAAACCTCTCTCCGAGCTATTTTTGTGTTTAACAAGTGTGTACAACTTAAGACAAGCTTTGATCTAACCTTAAAGCACACCCCCACATGTTTCTAGAAACTTACCCACGTCGAAAAAGTCACGAAAGTCGTCGGAGTTGGTCGTCGGAAGTGTGCACTGTGACTGTCATGGTTGAGACTGGGGTTCGAGATTTATACCTCCATGTGATGACTTTTGGGGTTGTTGTTGTTGTATGAGTGAAGCTCATAGATGAGAGAAAGAGTTTGCAGATGATAGAGAGCTCGGGAGAGCTTTAAGATAGAAAGAGAGAAAGTGAGGGGGAAAAAAAGAGATAATGAAAATCTAAAAAGGGAAATGGAAAGTGAGGGGTTTCCTCCGCTGCTCATGAGGGTCCACCTACTGCTGAGAAGTTTGTGATTGACTTGACTTCTTCCAAGGGAAAAAAGATGAGGCTGCTAGATCTGAGCATGTGACGTCTTCTATGCCGAAGATAGCTAGTACGATTGTTGATAGGATTGCTCAGCGTAGAGGTTTCGTTGTGCCCCCAGTGCCGAAGTCTATACCGAGATGTCTTTTGGGAACTAAGTCTGATTTTCCTTTGAAGAGGCTTGCTACTATAAAGAGCTATAAGGTGGACTCTGTTGCTAAAGTGACGCCAATGCCTATTTCTCTTGATGCTGAGACTGATGTGCTTGCTGAGAAATATGAGACTGCTCACATGGTCAGTTGTGAGAAATCCACCAAGCTTGTTTCTAGAAAGTCTGCTGAGATCTGTGAGCTTTTGAAGCCCGATTTGCTTGAAAACATGGACGTGTGTGCCAAACTTGTTAATGGCGTCATAGGGGTTATTTGCCCAAGTTCCTTTGCGAAAGGACTGTTCTGCTTACCATAATGCAGAAAATGACGACTTTGGCAACCGAGTTTATGCTCATTGACCAAAAGGATACCAAAGCTGCCAAGGAGATGACAGTGACTATGGCAGCTGAGGCTTACTCTTATGCCGAGAAGATCAAGAGGTTGGAGTCTGAGCTCGACTACTTATCTCCGTTCGTTGTGCTGCTTACTCCAATATGAGGTGAATGATGCTTCTTGCGGGCCTAGCTGCGAATGAACACTTCGTCTAGAAGGTTGCTCATGTCGATTATCGGAGTATGGCCTCAACCTTGAGTGTATGCTCGTCTGTGGGTCTAACCGAGAGTGCACGCTCCTCCGCGCACTGAGACGAGAATATATGTTATTTCGGAGGCCCAATCAGGAGTGTACACTGCCTAAATGCTCGGTTCGTGACTGGTCGAGAGACTGTTTTTTGGAACGCTGCTGGAGAGGTTTGTTATATGCTTTTGTCCTACTTCGAGACACTTCGTATGGGGCACGCTGCATCTCGGTATGCTGCAAAAGCTGATTCACCAAGGTCGTCTGCTGCGCGAGGGCGCTTGTCAACTCTATGACTTGTCTCGACAAGTGTTGTTAGCCATTTGGGTTGGAAGAGCTTGGACGGTATGCGTCTCCTTGAGTAGTGGAAGTGTAATGAACTCATAGGCTTGGTGCTGCTCTGTAGGCCTGGGCGTGCCAAGCTGCTGCTGCTGGCGTGTGGGCCTGGGTTGTTGCGGTGGTAGCAAGTTGGGCTACCTCTAGGGCTGGCGCTTCTTAGGCCATAGCCTGATGGTCCCGCTGCCATAGAGCTGACCCACTCCCCACTGCCACAGGGTGCTCCGCGGTGGCAAAGTTGCTCCTCTTGCCATCGCATTGAGCTTCGTGGATCGTCATGGTGGGGCTACGTCTCGTCCTCCATCATTCGATCATGATCTTTGAACATAGGAAATTCCGTTCGTAGTGGGTTCCGAATTTCTTACCATTGTATTTTTCTCTTACCTCTATTCAAAAAATTAAAAAATTATTGGAATAAGATAGTATGAAAAATTTACGAACAAACAAGAAATGAGAAACTTTGAATGCGAGAGTCTTCTTCGAGCGTGAGAATCAAACTCTCAATGAAAGCACCAATTTGTGGATGCAAATTTCCGCATCTTCTCCTTTGACGAAAATGCACCTACAAAATAATAACACATAAGATTAAGGCAAAAGCTTCACACGCCCACAATGAATGGGGGGCTTTGGCTGAAGAATCTCCGATGCCAAAGTTATAATTCTGAAAAGAATGTGTTTAAGAGTTTATGGGTAGCTAATGACTTAGCTTTTTAGTGGGATAATATGGCTATTTATAGGGGAGTGGCCAACCCTGTTTGGAGAATAGTGGCCGGCCATATGTGGTGAAATTGTGTGAGTAATTACAAGATATTATGTGAAATAATATTTTTGGCTCCACAACCTTCTAATCCTAAGAATAATAAACAAACAACTTAGGAGTTGGGAGGATAAAAATGTCCTTCAAGTGCTACAGGCATGGCCTCGATGGTTGCTCGGCAAATGCGGCACCTTTGTCGAGCTCGCGTGTTAGGACATGCATGATCCAACTAACGAGCCATTTATCTTATCAAAGTTACTGAGCCGATGTGGCTTAGCGAAGCCCAAACCCCTCCTTAAACCTAACAAGGCATGATGGAAAAATTAGAAACATGACCGGATAAAGACTGATCTTGCAAAAGATCAACAAGGGGATAATAATCCCTACAAACGTGGTCCATTTGCTAACAACAAAATTCAATGTGGCTAAGAGATCTATTTAAATGGGATTCTTAATTCAGGCTGTTTGTCACATCTCTTAAATTCAAACAGCTAATGTCTTAATGGGCGAAATGGCGATCTTGAATAAGTCAATCACTGGACGTTACACATGTCCTAATGTCTAACTTAAGCATAAAGAGTCAATTGTCCATATACCAAGAAACCAAAGCTTTTGTATTCGTTCAATTCACTAAAGTCTAACATAAGTATCACAGAGACATTCGCTCACACCAAACCTGTATAACGAGAACTAACATGTCTAACCCCTTTCTTGGTTGCAAGATACTTGTTCCCAACAATCAATGCTCCAAATTTGGAGACCTCAAGTTTGCGAGCAAGTTAAATAGCTTTGCTACTCCGAGCAATCACACTATCATTGCTTCTAATTTAAATGAAAATCTCAAATCATACACCATCACGACAACAATTTTAATATAATCTCAATCCATCTCTTAACCTATGCTCTTCAAATCTCAATCTCAGACAAAAAGAGTAAGGCCAAATTGGATTGTTCATCCCCGTGGTCATATGACACTTGCATGATGACCCACGTGGTGAAAAAACTAGGAATTAAACCCTTGTGGTGTAGAATGTTAGCAAATTTAGTCCAAAAGTAAGATTTCTGTTAAATGACTGTTAAAAGTTGGGGTAAAGCTGTATTTTCAGTTCCAATTGACATTGAATTGGGGTTTTTTTTTATTTAAAAAATTAAGCATTATTTTTTTTGTTAATTGTTATAAAAAAAATTATTTATTTTAAATGTCAATTGGAACTGAAAATACAGTTTTACCCATACTTTTAACAGTCATTTAACAAAAATCTTACTTTTTGACTAAATTTGCTAACATTCTTGACCACATGGGTTTAATTCCTAGTTTTTTCACCACGGGAGTCATCATGCAAGTTTCCTATGACCACGGGGATGAATAATCCAATTTACCCAAAGAGTAAAGACAAGTAGAAACTGCCTAATAAACAAGAAAATGATGGAGTTGAAGGATGGAGAAGTTGAAAACGTCAATTGAGGTTGAGAAAGTGCTTTAAGAGAATGGGAGGTGACTATATAATTCTTCACACACATGCACACTAAATAGTTTGGTTTAGTATGGATTGGTTTCATATTAACCAAATTACTGTGTGTCCGCTTTCTTACACTTGAGTTTGAGTCTCGTTACTCATAAATTAGAGTATTTTAAAATATTGTATTGTAAATAGAAAAAAATATAGGCCAAGCTAAATGAAACAAATTAACTACTTTTTAACTCGGAGCGGCCCAAAAAATTGATTCAGTGGAAAGCGAGAAAATATATGAAACTTCCAATCCGAGTTCATTCGATCGCCTTATCTGGTACTTAGGCTACATGAAGGGAAAAATTAGTCTGCCAGCCACCTCTTGTGAAATTCCATTGCTACTTCCCCTAGTACATTTGGGTTCGCGCTTTCACGCATCAAAAGTTTCCAACATCTCCCTCCTTTCCCAATTTTGGAGCCAAATGGCCAAAACGACACGTCGCCCCATATCTAATACTAATTAGAATTTTAATTCTAATTATCCTCTAAATAATAATAAATTATATAAGCAATTCGTCGTTGTGTGTGAAACTGAAAATTGTGGTTTAAGGCAAACGGAACCTCTGTGTGTGTATGTGACGAACACAGCTCGAAGTTTTCTCTCTGCTAATTTTCCAGGGAAGTTTTTGCTTGATTTTCCTGAGAAAATTGTTCTGATTCCGTCATTACGACTGCAAGGTCAAAATTCCGAGCTCTGTTCTGCATATTACTATATTGTTGTCTGTGTTTGGGCGAAGAGAAAGTTTCAAAATCGTTTCAAATTTCTTCCGATTCTGCTGTATTTGCTTGAATTAGGGTTTTCTCTTCCGAATTGAGGGGTTTTCATCGATTCCAGAAGGAGTATAGTGTTTCCGAGAACGGTCGCGGATTTTAAAGCCTTTTACAATTCGACTCATTGAGGTTTTTTGTTGAAGGTTTAAGATTGGGGGTTCAATGTGAAATTAGGGTTTGGTTTATTGAAATCGAAGGCTGAGCTCGTCGAATTGGATGATTAGAATATGATAATCAAACGTCCGGAGAAATTGGAAATGCCGAATCTGAAACGCTGCACGCTCGAAGATCCCGAACCTCAAACCTTTGAGTTTTCCGATAATTCGAAGAAGCAGAAAACAACTGGGTGCGATGGAGCGGGCAATGGCGAGGCGGAGGATTTCAACAGCGGTTCGGGTTCTTCGCACAACGACGAGCCGTTTTGGCCCGCGAGGGAGGGACCGTCGAATTTAGAGCGGTTGATTAATCAACGAGCAGTTATGGCGAAAGAGAAGATGAATCAACGAGAATCTTTGGCTAAAGAGAAAACGGAGAAACCGGCATTGAACCGGAGCTTCGGGACGGTACGGAGGTCGAAGCGGGGGCGCATTCAAATGCCTCCTTCGAGGTTTAGTGATTCAGTTTTTGGTGTAAATAACAGCAGCAAAACTAATTTTGAAGAAAGGGCAACGACATTTGATGACGAAGGTTTTCATGAAGTTTTAGTAGAAGAAGAAGATACAGAGGAAATTGAGAAGTTGGGTTTTGTGAAAAAGAGCAAGGAGGATATTAACCGGCAAAAGAATTCAAAAATTTCGAAGAAAAAGTCAAAGAAGTTTGAATATGTTGGGAAGGAAGAACCAGAAGAAAATGAAGTGGATTGTATAGGGTTTAAGGATTTTGGTTGTAGAGGTGATTTTAGTTCAGGGGGCATGGACAGACAGAAAAATGCCAATTGTGCAAAGAAGAAAGAAGTATATAAGCCGCAGGACTTTGCTTTGGGTGACGTTGTTTGGGCTAAGTCTGGGAAGAGCTACCCGGCGTGGCCGGCTGTGGTTATCGATCCCATTTTGCAGGCTCCCAAATCAGTTCTGAGCTGCTGCGTTCCGGGTGCTATATGCGTGATGTTCTATGGGTTCTCAATGACAACAAATGGATCACAGAGGGTAAATCTTTCCTTTCAAACTTTATGTTTTAGCAAATGTCGGTTGGACTAGTTCTCCAAGGCAGTTTGCCTCCCCCTGCACCCGTTTTTGAATCCCCCTCTCTGTAGGTTGGGTAGTTTATAATATCGGTGAAAAATCTCCATGCTTTATTTTTTGTGTGGTTCGTGTACATTTGTTCAGTGTGTAATTTAAATGAACGTTAATGTACAGGATTATGGGTGGGTGAAGCAGGGAATGATATTTCCCTTTACGCAGTTCTTGGACAGGTCTGTAGATAGTCTTTTGAAGTTTTCTTATTTGTTTAGGGAAAATCTTTGGGCATCTTTATAATTTTTGTTTGTTCAGATTTCAGGGTCAGACCCAGTTGTACAAGAGCAAGCCTAGTGATTTTCAGATGGCTATAGAGGAGGCGTTGTTAGCAGAAAATGGATTTCTGGACACAAGCTTCGGGAGTTATACAACTGATCCAGAGGCAAATCCTGCCCAATTTCGAGAGGCTAACGGTTTTTATGAAGATCAGGAATATTACACCCAGAATCAGGTACCTTTCTCATCTCTTTAACTTTCATATTTCTTTTTTCTGGGAATCCTTCTCACCATGATTTCTGTTTAGGGTACATGACTTGAATAATATAATTCGGACCTTTTATATTTTGTGAAGAGTGCTATATGATGTTCCTGAAAGAAAATTGTTATGCATTTTTATAAGAACTGAAAAGGATTACCCTTTATAACTGAATTACACAGATGAATTTTATAGCAAGGATCCAGAAAACTCTCCTTGCTTAGTTTTCAGTTTTCATTTTGGTTGGGCTATTTGTCATGCAGAGATTTTGATTTTTAGAGTAGCTTTAGGTAATTTTATGTTTCCAGGTTATGACTTGTATTTTTTGTTAACTAGCAAGGTGTAATTGTCTCTGTAATAAAACTTCATCCATTGAATTTATTTTGCAGGATGCATATCCTAAAGATGCAAAAGCTTGTGACTGTTGTGGTTTGGTTACTCCCTCTAAAGCTATGAGAAGAATGAAGGGCTCAAGTTTGTGCACACATTGTTTCAAGGTTCGAATTGCCTCATCTTGGAATTTTCTTTTTTCTTATTCACTTAATATAATTTACATATTTCTTGGTTCCTAATGGTGCTTACATTTATCTTATGTAGTTAAAAAAATCAAAGCAATATTGTGGCATATGCCTGAAGATATGGCACCACTCTGATGGTGGGAGTTGGGTGAGTTATCTGCAATATTTTTATCGTGATCACTATTCTCAGTATCATTTGTTTCTTTACCTATGTGGTTGAGTGGTTTGAGAGATTGTTGGTATCTCTGTTTTAGGTATGCTGTGATGGTTGTGATGTATGGGTGCATGCCGAGTGTGACAAAATTTCCAGTAAAGTTTTAGAGGTGTAACTTTCATGCTTAATTTGAAATTTATTTTTTTCTCTCCTATGCTGTTTTTTCCCACTTTTGTTAACGAATGGAGGGTTACTAAATGGTTCAGGACCCAGAGCACACTGATTACTATTGCCCTGCTTGCAAAGCGAAGTCCAAGTGTTGTTCGTCAGGTTTGGTAAAACGTCAGCAAAAATCCGGGTATATTAGAAATGCATTTTTTGTATCTCCATTTCATTTGGAGGCAATTGAATTTCTGTGTTTATAGATTTTTTTTATTGTTCCCATTGAGTTAACTGAATGTATGAAATTTTTTGAAACAGTTATACGCCCAACTTTCAGAAATCTTCTAAGTCAAATGTCCAGAAATCTTCTACACCAAATGTTCAGAAATCTTTTGCGCCAAACATCCAGACATCTTTGATTCCTGAGGAGGTAGCTGTGGTTTGTAATGGAATGGAAGGAACGTATAATCCAAAACTGCATATGTAAGCCCTTGTCTTTTGTAAAAGGAGAACTTGTATTGTAATGAAAGTACTTCATGAATTTTTGTGCCTTTTCATTCACCATATTGTTGTTGCTGGGAATCTGCCAGTTTTAGTTCACCAATTTAAGGCTCTCAGTTTCAACTTTCAACTATATTATGAAGTAAATTTGTTTTTGGGAAGGATTTTTTGAGCTTCTTCTAATTATTTTATGTTGCAGCATTGTTTGTAAGTGTGGTTCATGTGGGTCAAGGATGCAGACACCTAGTGAATGGGAAAAGCACACAGGCTGTAGAGCAAAAAAATGGAAGCATAGTGTGAAAGTGAAGGCCACAATGCAACCACTGGAAAAATGGGTTTGTGCAACATCTATCATCTTGAAAAATTGATTAGATTTTCCATAGTTGATCTTATTACATTTATTGGCATAGTTATGTTCAGTGTAATTCTGATAAGACATCAACTGTCTCATTTTCATTTTGACTGTAAAAGTTAAACTTTTAACTCATTTCTGTTTTGATCAAAATTAGGCATCATATTGAGTCTATATACTAATGTTGGATGTGTTCCAGATTGAAGACTATAATAAACATGGCTGGAATCCTGTCAAGTTAGTTAAGCAGCAACTAATTGATTTATTGAAAGGTGAAATTTGTGCCACATGCTTCACATGTTGATGCTGATTTTCTGTATGTATGTTTGTGTCCGTGCGTGTTGGGAAGGAGATGGGGGTTTCTCTTGTGCTTATGTCACAATTGAGGCGTTTGTGTGATGAATTTGTATGGTTAGGAGACTCATGTGCATCTTTGCTTCAACAGAAAAGTACGAGCCAGTTAATACAAAGTGGACAACAGAAAGATGTGCTGTTTGTAGATGGGTTGAAGATTGGGAGGATAATAAAATTATTATATGCAACAGGTGTCTGTCTCTATTTTTTGCGTTCCAAATTTTTGTATTTTAGATAAGTGACTTAGTCTTGTTTTTGGAACAAGTTGGGCCTTTTTTGTAGCTCTAAGTCTACAAGAAGTTTTAAAAATAATTTTTGTTGATGTCCAGGTGTCAAATAGCTGTGCACCAAGAATGCTATGGGGCAAATGATGTGCAGGATTTTACATCATGGGTTTGTAGAGCATGTGAAACGCCCGATGTCATTAGACAGTGTTGCCTTTGTCCTGTAAGAGGTATGTTACCTATATCTAGTCTCTTGAGTAGTTATTACTTATGGAGTTTCTAATGACACTACTGTAAATTGATTTTTCATTGCTTATTTAATATTTGTCCATCACATTTATTATTTCCTACTTCAGATGTTTACTTTTGTTCTCATTTGACTATTATTTTTCATATGAATGATGACTCACTGTTGAATTAACAATGCTTAATATCTATATTTTTTTCAACCGTATTTTGGAAGCTTGGGTGGATAGTCATGAATAGTCATGCATATTTTTGAATAAGCTTAATGGTGTACACTAAGTTTTTGTTTTTAATTAATTAAACTTTTGATGCATGTTGAGTGTGAAATTTACAAGACTGCCTCTTTATATATGAAGTTGACTGTATTCCCATGTTTATTTTCTGCTACTAACTTTAAAATTGTTTTTTCAGGAGGTGCTTTGAAGCCTACTGATGTTGACACCTTGTGGGTTCATATCACTTGTGCTTGGTTTTGTCCTGGAGTTGGTTTCTTGGATCATGACAAAATGGAACCTGCAGTAGGAATCCTTAGAATCCTACCATCTACATTTTTAAAGGTAAGGTTATGTTCTGACTTCTGAGTGATATTGCAATTGGGTTATTTTTAATTTTTTTTTTTTTTACTGAAAAGTGGTAAATTTTCTTTAATTTGGGGGGTGGGGTGGGGGGTTTCTACCCTCCATGTTTACTCCTCAAGTTCTGAATAAACTTATAGCCTGTAATTTTTGTTGTGTGATAACATGATGATTCAAATTTACAATCTCTATATTTCAATTTACCTTATCTTCTGGAATGCAGCGCTGTACAATCTGTAAGCAGATTCACGGTTCCTGCACCAAGTGTCGCAAATGTGAAACTGGTTTTCATATAATGTGTGCATCAAGAGCAGGCTACAGCATGGAAGTAAGTTTAATCTTGTTGAATTACATTGTGTACACAGCCTCAGTCAGAATCTACAATTTATGTATAATTCATTTTGGCTAAAAAGGTCATCTCACTAGGGGTGATGATGATTGCCCATGGAATCATCCTAAAAAGGTCATCTCAATTGACCTAAAAAAGTGATCATCTCAATTTATGCAGACATTCCCTTGTCTTATCCTAATGTGGCGATAATTTTTCTTTAGTAGTTTGTATAATTGCACCTTTCTTTTATGGTTAGAATAAAGTGAAAAAGGTTGGTAGTTGTGATCAAATATTATCTTGAACTTTCAGGTGCACAGTCTAGAGAAGAATGGCATACCAATAACAAGAAAGTTGATATATTGCCCATTTCATAGGTTAGAAGTGTGCTATATTTTTCGTATGTTTAATGGAACTAGTTTTTTCTATTGCTCCACCAATGAGAGGTGGTGGTTGGCTTTAATTGCAAGTCATTGTGCGCCAGATCTATTGATTTCTATCTTGTTTACTTTTGTCTTAATGCAGCCCCCCAAATCCAGATGCTGTTGTAGTTGTTCATACTAATTCAGGGGTTTTTGCTGCCAGAGGCTCGCTTCAAAATCAGAAGGGGTGCTTCAGAGTTGCAAGGGCCGTGCCATCAGAGAGCACTGAACTTCCAGAATCAGAACCTTCGACCTCAGAGACTAACGAGTTTGAACCGCTCTCTGCTGCAAGAGGCAGTGCTTTTAAAAGATCAAATTTTAAGGTAATTTTCTGCTATATGATTTTGCATCTCTTTGATCTCATCATTTTTCATAGAATTATTTATTGTTTCTGAGTTGAATTATGGATTATTTTCTGTTTGTTATTCTTAACCAGGGAGGCGAACGGCTGCCAATATTCCACCGACCAATGGGGCCAACACATCATTCCTTGGGCACAATAAATAGCTTGAGTACATTTGAAGTAATATTCTTGTCCTTGTTGATTTAAACTTTTCTTTTATGGGGTATGATTTAAACTTTTCATTGATGTCTAAATGTTAAAAGTTTTTTTTTTTTTTTTTTTGTATAGACAATATATTTTTTTTTCTTTCTTTAGTGGGTTGGTTGGACAGTAATTACATCTATTGCCTTTTATTAGGAAGCAGAAGATTCTAAAGTTTTTTCCTCCTTCAAGGATCGTCTTTTCTACTTACAGGTAAGTCAACTCTCTCATATGTTGTAGTTGCTTTACTTTATTGAGATGGACATTCTCGTTAACATTTCTTCTGCAGAATTGATTTACTGTAGTTTTTGTTTCAGAAAACTGAGAATCATCGTGTTTGTTTTGGTAAATCTGGAATACATGGATGGGGCCTATTTGCTCGTAGGAATTTTGAAGAAGGAGAAATGGTATTTAATGCCGTAGTTCCCTTTGCACTTACGTATATGTATATGCATTTATTTATAGTAATATGGATGTGCATTGTGAGTTCATGTAGATAATTTCTAATATTATAGCCACTTAAAGATTACATTGCTGATAGAAGTTGATACACTTGCGTGAATTCTTTAATTCCTTTTTTTTTTTTTTTTTTGAAAATTTAGTTTGATGAGTGACTTCTAGGAATTGTATTCGAGTATATTGTTTGAGTTTGATTTAGGCAACCAAATGTTTATTTCCAGGTTGTTGAGTATCGCGGAGAGAAGGTGAGGCCGAGCGTTGCAGATATGAGGGAAGCACGATACAGACGTGAAGGCAAAGATTGCTATGTGAGTCGATTTATTAAGATACTCCTTTGTTTCCATAAGGGTGTCTCATTGTCTTGGCTGTAGGAAATTATCTTGTATGGGTTGTATCATCTGACAACCCTGACGGATACAAGAATGCGTAACAAGTCAATTTCATGTGGGAAAAAAATGCTGGGAACTTGTAATTTCAAAAAGTGATTAGTTTATGTAGTGTTTCAAAAATTGTTTCTCCTCTTACAATGAGTAGGAATCGTATAAGCTAGACACAAATACGAAGATAGAAGAAAAGTTATGGTGGTCGGGTTGAAGAGCATTGTACCGCTAGAAGTTCATTCTCTCTCAAATTTAATTTGTCCGTGGGATGTGATTCTGAAGTCTATGAACTATCTTTTGCAGCTCTTCAAGATCAGCGAGGAAGTAGTAATTGATGCTACAAGCAAGGGAAATATAGCACGCTTAATCAACCATTCGGTAAGTTCCATTTTCTCTAGTGTCTCTCCAGTTTTCTAAAGACGTAGCTAATCACTTGGGGGTTTTTCGGTTGGGGTAATAGAGATGGCATTTGTAGCACTGCATACATGTACATCTTTGCATACCTTGAATGCTAAATTGAACCGCATTTGCTACAGTGCATGCCCAACTGCTATGCAAGGATTATGAGTGTAGGTGATGAAGACAGCCGGATTGTTCTCATTGCTAAGACCAGCGTGGCCACCGGTGAAGAACTAACGTAAAATCCTCCACTCTCTTATTGTGCTTTAAATTTCCCTTTCAATTAGTTTAGATTGACCTGTATTACTATTCTGTTCAGAAAAGTAACGTTTCCCGCTTACTCGTCATTCCTTAACAGGTACGATTACTTGTTTGATCCGGATGAACTTGATGAGCTGAAAGTTCCGTGCCTCTGTAAAGCACCAAACTGTCGAAAATTTATGAATTAAACAACAGTTCATACATTTCTTGCTCCCAATTCATGTCTGCAGAGAGCTCGAACCCGTCTCCTAACCATTTAGGATACCATTTTTTCTTTCACCTGAGCTTGTAATTTTCGGTTTCTTTACTGCGATTCGTGTTGTAACCACAGAGTAACAGAATAAAACTGTAAATTCCCTTCTATGGCTCAGATTTTATTCGAGAAATTTGTTGAGCTTTTGGCCCTCCTTCACACCAAAAGAAAAGGAAAGAAAAAAAAGAACTTTGCAAATTAAAGAATCAATATTGAAAGTGTTTCTTGTTAATTGTCCTTGCTCTAATTATTTTTATTAATCAAGTGTTGGGCATTTGAAATCAGGATTTCTTCCAACAAAGCGGAGATTAAATTCGGTTTTATGTATCCGATCTCACCATTCAGGTTGTAAGGAAATTCTTAATGAAGCAAGATTCTACTCATTACCAATGCACAAGAAGATAAGTGAGATGCACGAATAGAACTAGTTCCAAATTTTCTATCAACAACATTGTGAGGATACTAAGCAGTCAATAAATTGCGTAATCTTCGTCTAAAAAAATTGTGTAATCTTTATTATTTGTTTAGTGTCCCTCAGAAAGTTTATAATCGGTTCAGTCTTGCATATTTTCCGTAAAATAAAACACCTAATTTTCTTTTTAAATCTAGTTAATCTAGAAATTTTAGGTATAGTTTTTATAACTATTTTGTTTTTAGTTTTTAATTTTCAGCTTTTACATTTTTGGAAATTGAAAACCAAAGTTTAAACTCGGGCTAAATTTTAAAAACTCAAGAACGTAATTTTCAATTTGTATTTTTTTTTTTTTTGAAACTGAAAATAGTTCAGGTAACATTTCAATTTTAATTTTTAAAAAGTGAGGAAAAACAAAAAGAATGAAAGCCAGCCAGCCTAGTCCACGTGGCAAGCCCAACTCAGCTGAAAGAGCATCGATATACGGCCCATTAAATTCAAAACGTGATTCTGTCACCTTTTTGAATTAGAGGATTGGCGCGCCTATAAATAGCGAAGCCTTGAAGCTCAGCTCTGAAAGAGAGTGATCGGTTTACTTATTTGCTCAGAACAACCGAACACTCACGCACTCAGAGAAAATGCCTCCGAAGCGGAAGAGAACCACCGTCGCTCTGCCACGGCCTCCGCCGATGCAAAAGCGCATGCGAAGAGCCAAGACGATTTGCTCTTGCAGCTCCCCTCGCTTCACTCGCAGCTCCGCTCGCTCTGCCTTCTTCTGGTCCTCTCTCTCTCTCTCTCTCTCGCCCTACATTTCATTTTTTCTTCGAAATTTCGTACGCGAGTGGATTTGATTGTGTTTGTTTTGTTTGAGCTCATGAATCGTGAATTCGAATGGAAGTGATGACTTGTGATTGAATTATTTTCAATTCTAATTCCGTTTCTTTGTAATTGAGCTTATATCTGTACGATTACATGCACGCAGTTGAGAATTCAGTAGCTCGGATTCAAATCGGAGCTGCGATTTTGAAATCGTTCTGTTTTGCTCGAAATTTGATTGCGTGGCATGTGACCTTACTTCTTCGAGCTCGATCTTGACTTCGATTGTCGTAATTTACATTATATTTTCAAAAATAAAAGTTTCGATACGATTGTAAACTTCCGCGATTTGAATTTTCGTAAGCAAGTATGCAGTCGTCTGTTTGGCTGCCGAGAAAACTACATTTTCTTCTCTTTCCTCTTCGTACATTACGCATTTTTCTATCTTAAATCTCCAGAGTTTGTAAATATTTTAGATGATCAAATTTTCCAATTCGGATTTTCACTGCGAAATCTGAGAATATTTCTCTGTTTAATTTGGAAAGTATTTCACCAGTAACCAAACAGAGCGTAACTATTTCTCAAATCTATCCTAACTATTTTAATTAATTAATTTTAGTAAATATGATTTATTTATGTGAGTTTATTATGCATCAAAAGCTACGAAGAGGACGTTTGGACAGAGATCGCCAATCATCTAGACGCCAAGTCACTGGTGATGCTCGCAACGACATGTCGTTGGTTCCGCGGTCTGATCATGGAAGAAGGGAGCATATGGAAGCACGTGTGCCTACGTGATCTTCAGGTCCCTGAGCCTCGTCACGTGGCACTCAATTGGAGGAAGCTCTACGTTTCAGCCTTTGGTAAGAATCTGAGAGCCACCAGAAGTCAATTAGCATAATAATATGGATTAGATTAGTTTTAAGACGTATTTATTATCGTAATTGTCTGATTAAGTGGGATTTGAGGTTTTGCAGATGGGAGTCACTCTTACATGTTTCGCCAGCAGGAGAAGCATATCGGTGAGTGTCCCATTTTACCCCCGTTGGATTGTTTTTGTGGTGAGAATTTTCAGGTGCTTTCATGTATATGCTCAAGAAATTTATATACTTCTGTTTAAAATGTTTGTAAGATTTACAGGAAATTTGTATGAATCTTTTTATGTGTAAGAAAACTCATAAAGTCTCGTTCTCTCGATCACCCGGTGAACTTTTTTATATGTACACATTTCGTTATTTCTGACTTTGGAAAAAGTCAGCGACTTGAGACATTTTTCCATCTGTTTAATTTTCAGCTGGTTTCCTTCCTCTCATTTGTCTGATTGAGAATGCAGTGAAATATTTGGCTCTCATGATGGGATTTTTCACTGAATTTTGGATGAATCACAGACTGGATGCGCATCGGTGCATTTTCCGTTGAATCCTCAGAAGCATTCCTAACAGAAAAGCTGATCAAACCATCAAGGCTCCCAGAAGGAGATACCATACAGAAAATGCTGGAGTCCTGCGGCAGTTGTGTGTTGGATAAAGTTAAAACTGGGATATGGATTGCTGGTAATTACTTGAGCTGCACTCAGTCATCCTGGCGCTTTATTTTTGGACTAATGAAGATGAAATAGTGCTAATGTTCAATTTAGTTAACTTGTGTTTTGCAATTGTAATGGTGTTCGACAGATCTCCAGCTTGTCCGATGCCCCGTCTGCGAGCTCAATACCTGTGATGGTAAGGCAAAACAAACCCATCACTGCTCAATGTGTGTTTGCGAAAATGCTACACATTATCAAACTCTTCAAAACGACCTTGTTTTCGCGATCTGCTTATGTTTCTTTGTTATATTCGTTAACAGCAACTGAGAATGTTTACATATATACGCAGGAACGATGCAGACACTGGATGCAAGGCATATTGAGCTGTTCTTGAGCGAGGGGTACAAGAATGGAAGCTGGGAATACGAACTTGTAGGTCGCCATGATGTCAACCAGCATGCCGATGGTGCTTGCGGGGCTATTTTCGATATGAAACACCTCAAGGAATCTTCAACATCTGGTAAACTTCAGATACTCTTTTCCCCCTAGTCATCTGTGACACTGGTATTTGCTGTTTCAGCAACCATAATTTTGACTCCTCGCATTTGTTGAAAGTATAAAGTGATCTCATTTAATTTCGAATGGAACTGCAGCAGTGTTTAATCTCAAGTCATGGGTGGGCAAACCAACAGACTGGCAACCAAAGGCTATCATTACTCTACATGCAGTTGCAGTCAACACAAATCTGCAGAAGAACGAAGGTACTAATTAGACGATTTGCCATAGACATAACCGAAACTCAGCTTAATTAAGAATCTGAGTGACAAAATCCGTTTCTAACTTCGATGTTTTCTTCGATTTTCTCAATGCCAGGACTTCAAGTGAAATACCATGCCATGAGAGATGGACCTCAAGGAGAAGTAGTATCCATCAGAATCTCACAGCAGCTCCTGTAAAGTCACATGCCTCAGAACTTCCTCGCCAAGCTACACGAAACAGATTCCCGGAACTCCACAGATTATTGCTAGTTGCCAATCTCCGACGAAAGGCAACTCAATAAAACGCCTTTCGAATAATCAGATACATGAAAATATTTCCTGTTAGCTTAGAGATAGATTGGCCTTCCTTGTAGAAATGATAAACACATATGCTACTACAGATACATGATACATGCTCACACACATATTTGTGAATCAATGAACGGCTCAGATCAATTGTTCAAAACATCTTTGAAATTAAAATTTTATATAAGCGATATTCTATATTAAATTCATCAAAATTACGTCAAACTTGGGTGCAGAAGGGGATTTGAAGCTGACTTTCGGGTTGTTAACAAAGCTATTATAACACTATTCCACCTTTGTCATTCTGGTTTTTGTCCTGAGATAACATGGACATTTTAATCCTCGTCTCTCTCCTCTTCCTTCTCTTCCCCCGCGTCGCTGAACTCAATGATTGCCCGGCTTCCAACTGCAGTGACGCCAACTTACCAATCCGATTCCCATTCTGGTTAGTACCCAACCAACCCAAAAACTGCGGTTTCCCGAGCTTCAACGTGGACTGCAACAGCCACGGCCTAAAAACTCTAAAACTTCCAAAACCCAGAGACTTTTTCGTCCGAGGAATCAGCTATGTCACACAAGAAATCCAACTTTTCAACCCCGAAAACTGCCTCCCTCGAAAGCTCCTTACTCTCAATCTCTCAGGCTCTTTTGTTGCTCCCATGCACCAAAACTACACCTTCCTCAGCAAGTCAAGGTTCACTCCCTCTGACTGCCTCAGCAACTACACCACCTCGGTTCTGGCCACCCCTTCCACCAGCCTGACGGATTCGATGTCCACCACTTGCCGGATTGTTGCCACATTGGCGGTTCTGGTTTCCTGGCAGGTTCAGACGGGGATGGATTCTCAACCAACCTTGACTCGGATCTTTGTTAGACTTGGTATAAGCCTGCTTGCAGTACTTGAGATGTGGAAGGTGGCATTTGTGGATTTCTCAGCAACACCACCCAAGATGCCTAATTGCAGGTAAATCTCCTGATTCATATATTTGCCTAATTGCAATTTCCAATGGTGAGAGTTCGTTAAGCGTTTCACACTCCCGCTTTCTCCTTCTGCACCATTTCCCGCCCTCTTCCTGTCCCTTGATTCTTCTTTGATCTATTCAAATCCAATGCTAGGAACAGAGGAAGGAGTAAAAGACTTGAGAGGAATAGTAAAAGTTAAAACCTGTTCTGCTTGTATCGAGGACAGGGCTAATGCTGCACAGCGAAGGTCCACCGCTGTTGACCGCCACCACAAGCCCCACCGTTGTAAAATTGTTTGGGTCAGACAACCATTGAATCCTACCAGATGCTAGTTCTTGGGGAGACTAGGCGCCTTCCAGGACACAACGATACCACCTGCGCTATATGCTTGTCGGAGTATCTCACCAAAGAGACGGTGAGATGCATTCCAGAATGCAAAAACTGCTTCCGTGCGGATTGAGTTGATGGGTGGCTGAAACTGAACAGTTCCTGCCCAGGTTGCCGGAACAACCCGTCCCCAAGTCAAGCCAACTCAACACCCCCAGCTCATGTAAAATGCCTACAATCGAACATGTAGTTTCGTGGACAAAAGAACACTAAATTATGGATGCGTACTACAATAGTGAACTTCACAAAACGAAAATTGCACAATATTATTGCATCAGTCAAAGCATCACGGTATACAAGTACAAAACTAGTCCGACAACCGGGCAGAGATTGAAATATACACACCGAACCCCGAGGGATTTTTCTCTACAAAGTATCAAGGTTAAACGAAGCACATAATGTTCTTATTTTTTTGCAAGGAGCTTCCTTGGAATCTTCTCGATTGGGGTAGTTTTTAGCATGAAAAGCCTCGCAGCTTGCTCCTGTAGAGTACCCCCACATTTTAACCCACGAGTTTGCAGTTCAGACTTTAACCTTTCCCGGCCAAGAACCTACAATAGAGGTGGAAAATTAAGTTAATGATGCTTCCTAACGATTTATAGTCAGAGCCCTCCCTAACTAAAATGACCATGGTGGGAGAGATGATGGTTAAAGCTGTGATAACAAAAGCAATGAGACGGGGACGTAATAACATGAGCTTTAATTTTGCTTTCAAAGTGGACATGCCTAGTCATGTTCACAAGGCAGACTATATTATACATAATCAACAAACAAGGGAAAGCGAAAAATTCAGCTCCAAAAACTTAGTGTGAGGAAGGTGCCCCTAATAGATTTAATTACAGCGCCGTAAAACATTTAACTGGAAGAGCAATAGAAGCGCTAAAAGCCCTAAATCGCTTTAACAATAACATAAAATTTCAATAAAAAAGATTATAAATCTGATTAAAAACTCAGAAGCATACCTCCATTTCTGCTGCTGAATTGTACTCATCAAAATTCAGTGGCTTTTCCATCCCTGCAGTGTTTCCACTCGCAACTGTTTCCTCCCGAACTCCTGGATTGGACTCTGAAGAATCATTGGCTTCAGCAATAAGTGATGCACTTTCAATTTCTTGCCCACGCCCTGATCTAGAAACCGTCTCAGATTGACCAACTACTTTCTCCAGATTTCCCATCTCATGTTCATTGCAACCTATCTTTCCATCTTGCTCTGCTTCAGCTCCCGAAACCACATCAGGATCTGAACAAGTAACACTTGCACTCCTAACTATCTTCTCTTCAGAAATCACTGGTCCAACAATCTCATTCTTCTCAATATCAAGAGATCCTTGACCAGGGCATCCACCAAAAGCTTGTGGTCCCTGCACAACCATCTCTTTCTCTTCCTCCGAACCACTCTCACTTGAGCCCCCACTTGAGATCTCACCATCTTGTTTCCTACCAGTCACAGAATCCAAACTTCTCTCAGTTTCTTTACTTGAATCTGAGTTATTCCCATTATTCAATACGACAGATTTCTCCATTGTATCTTCATTATCACTGTCATCATCCTCTGAATCACTTTCACCCATTTTCCTCTTGCCCATCCTGACAAAAACAACAAATCAGATATCAACACCAATGACAATCATATTATACAACAATATTAAAGAGAAATGGCAGGAAGATACAGTGTTTATCCAAAAAGTTTCTGAAATAAAGAAAATGTAGCATTTCCGAAACAAGGTTTCACCAGAGATCAAAATTATACAATAAAAGAGACATCTAAGTAACCTTCCGGCTTAACCAAGCCGAGTTTTCCTTTCCTAAATGAACTTGATGGGTTCCTTTCCTTCACTCTATAACATATAATCCCGATCATCCCCCATAAATCAAAAGCAAACTGTGAAAGTAAAGAACTTGGCTTTGTTAACCAAATTATTTATCATGTGAGTTTTCTACTTCAATTATCATATTAACCTCTATACCTATAACTAACACATGTCCAAATCCTAATATTCATTTCAACACATAAGAAAAATACCATTTTTCTCAAACCACCATATCAATTCCCCATTGCATTTCTTTATATATTCTTCTGAAAGGATTCCTTCAAATTCATAATTTCCAATTCCCTAGCACAAAATCAACACAGCAAACATTAAAACCCAACACAAATGCTTACCAAATTTTCAGCCTTTTCGAATCCTCCACGGCCTCCTTGGCCGGCCCCTTACGCTTCCCCTTCACCGCCTCCTTAACTGAATCCAAAACCTCCGAAATGCAACGCTCCGACTGCTCCCTATACTTGGCCACATACTTCTCAGCCAAATCGTCCCCAGTTCCCTTTTTACCCTTCTTCGCCACACCCTTCAAATAATCCTCTGCCATCTTCTCAAGCATCCTCTCTTCTTCCTCAGCCCTCCACTCCTCCAGCTTCTTCTCCGCATTAACATGCCGCAACCTCCGACCACTCATATCGCGACAAGCGTCGAAATTGCTCGTCTTCTTCTGCCCGGCCTTCGTCGCCGCCCCACGCAGCAGCGACCCGAACCCGCCCTTTCCTCCGGCGAGACGGAGCAGAAGATGCACGGTTGGGAAGTCCGGCGCGTGGGAGGAGGAGCACGAGAGGACGGAATCATCCTCGAGCTGGCGAGTCCCGGTGACGAGGCGCTGGTGCTGGAGGGGTATTTTGGTGAACTTGTATAGGAGGTGCTTGAGGGAAGTGGCGGGGATCTCCGGGGTTGTGAATTTTAGGGTTAGGGTTTTGCCCTCCAAGAGGGTCACGAAGAGGTTGTATGTGTTGGATTTGGTGACGGTGGATTCCGCCATTGATGAAAATTGAAGGGGATTATTAGGGTTTCGAAGGACGAAAGATTTGATGGCGATCGAATCCAAGGAGAGAGAAGGAAAAGACGGTCTGATTTGGGGATTGGGGTTTTATACGGTTCGCGGGTTTCTGTGACAGCCAATCTGGGTCGGTTTTTTTTTTTTTTTTTTTTTTTTGTGTGGAAATTATTTTGCCTTTCCGAAACTAAATTATATAAATAAGATTTGATATTTGATATTTTTTTATTTAAAAAAAGAAGCAAATGTGTTGTAAATATGCACAAGTGGGAGAGATAGCATTTGCTAGCAGCTGTAATTATAACACAAAAGAATTATAAGTAAAGAGAGAAATGAAATGATATTGATATTATTACTTTCATTTTTTTTTTCTAGGTGTTGCAATCATACACTAAATACCCTTTACATAAAACTACATGCATGAAAAAACATAAAAATAAAATAAGTGCATTTTGAAAAACATCATACAACAATAACAATGGTAGTATTCGTCTTCCTCACTTTTCATCATAAAAACTAGCATATGGGCACCACAAAGTGTGTGAGAAATTTTTTTATTTTTGTTTTTGAAATAGAATGAGAGAGGAAGAGAGTGATAAAGAATGTAGAAATGAGAAGTTTTTTATTTTTATTCTTATTTTTTTATTTATTTTTTAATTAAAGATATGTTAGGATTACATGTAGATGAGGTTTTGAAAAAAAAAAACAAATTTTGGTTGTGTGAAATTACATTTCTATCTCATATTTCTTATTCATGTTCTGTTTTAATTAGATGATTAAACTGGTAATTTCATAAGATTTTGGTTGACAATGAGTGTTTTATTAATTAGTAGAGATTTTCTTCCCCAGGATTGTAATTCTTTATTTAAGAAAAACAAACAAACCGGACGACAGACTGCTGTGATCTCTCTTCTGCCAAGAAACAGAGAAAAAACCAAGTAAAAAACTGTCTCCTGTACGAATACAAGAGCCTTCCACTTTCACAAGGATTTAATGGGAGAAAGGGGTCGGAGGTTTCAGGTGGATCCGAACGTCCCAAGATATGCATGCCAGAACTGCCGTAACTATCTCTGCGTCGTCGGCGCCGATTCCTACGCCGAAAAATTCTTCCACGATTTCTCTCGCTCCGGTTCGTTTTCTCTAATCCCGCTATTAATTTAGCTTAATCCTTATTATGTGTGCATATAATCGCCCAAATTTGTGTTCTGGGAATCGGATATGGAGTCCCAATTAGTCTCGGGGGGAGGGGGGGGTTCAATTGAAGTTTCAAACGGGTGGGATTGCAAAATGTTTATCGTTGAGGGGCAGATTTATAATTAAAATGGGCTGGGTTTTGATTTAGTTAAGCTAAAGTGTTGTTCTTTTGAACTTTTAAAGATTTTATCGTGGCTCGAAAAGCTTAATTATGCTGTTATAGGCGTTAAGTTTTGCCATGGAGTGTTAATTTGTTGAGTTAGAAATGGGACTTGTTGCTGGGTGCTCCTTGTTGTGAAGAGCTAAGTTGAATAAGCGTATGATTTGACTAGAATCGAATAGCGTGTACTAAATATACGATTTCTTGAGTTGACTGTTTTTTTGTGGACGTTTGAGTTCGTGATTTTACGTGGGGTTAAGGGTTTGTTGATGGCCCGGTGCAGTGATGTGTGCGAGAAATGGTTTATTTGGTTTGTTATCATGAGTGGTTTGGTGATGAACACATGCAGGCATGCAGGGTTCTTCAATGCATGGGGCGAACAGTGTGTTATCATCCACACGGATGGACAATTCTTTTGTTGTGTTACCACAGCAAAGAGCCCAGGCACAAGGAGTCCCTCCGCATCCCCGTGGTGGAGCAGTCAATACAGGCCAGTCTGAAAAGGCAATGGATGAGTCCTTTGTGGTTGTTTATAAATCTGAGTCCTCAGCGGATGGTGGTGGGGCCCATTTGCCGTTACCTGATGCAGGACCCAATGGTCCTTTGCAGCCTAACAATTCTGGGTTTGACTCTACTATAACTCTCCTGAATCGTGCATTTGAAATTGCCACCACCCAAACACAGGTATGCATCAGAATGCAAAACAACTGGACATTTTATATATGTTGGTGCCGGTAATTGTTTTGAAAGTAGGTTATAATCTGTAGGTTTCTGCTAACATTTCCAGGTTGAGCAACCTTTATGCATTGAATGCATGAGGGTATTGTTTGATAAACTTGACAAGGAGGTTGAAGATGTGAATAGGGACATTAAAGCATACCAAGCCTGTCTTAAACGCTTGGAGGGTGGGACAAGGGAAGTGCTTAGTGAGACTGATTTTCTCAAGGAAAAACTGAAGGTGCTTAGTTCAAATATTGTCTAATGCAATAATCTCTGTATGATCTGTCTATGGATAGTGAAAAAGGGCTGTTTTATTGCCATTATGCCTTCATTCCGAGGAATGACATGAATGACAACTCCAAACATCACACGTCCATTTTAGAGATTGCATGACCAGTAGGATGCATTTGTCTGCATTAATATGAAATACATTTGAGCTCTGATCCTACATTCAAGTGTTATGTTCTTTTTCTTTGTTTTTTTGGTCATAACTGAACCTCTTAGCCTTATTTATTACCTTTTTTTTGTGGGAAGTATTCCATGACGTGCATAATAGTTTAAAAATTATTTAGATTAATCACTCTGATTTCTTTGGTTTGGATGAGTGGTGAAAGGTGGTTATATCTTGCTGATGGGATATTTACTTTGTTCTTTAGAGCATGCAGTTTGATCCAAAAATGGCACAAATATATGGGAATAATCTTAAGGTTGCAATGGTTTATATTCATTGGAACATACATATTTGTGAAGGTATTTTATTTTATTTTTTTTAAATTTAAGGCCAGGATATTAGCTTGCCTACAATCCTGCAGCAATTGATCGATACCAAAACTCTTTTGTAATGAACCTTCAAAAATATGTTTGTTTTCATATCAGCTTATTTTGTATCATAATTTTCCAAAGGGAAGTCTAAATGCTCACTGATCGTCTTCTTTGGATGCTATTTAAGATTGAGGAAGAACAGAGAAAACTTGAAGCAGAAATTGAAGAGATGGAGAAACAGAATGCTGAAGTAAATAATGAACTCAAGGGACTTGAGTTAAAATCTAGCAGATTTAAGGAGTTGGAGGAGCAGTAAATTTCTTTTCCTCATGCTGTTTGTTGAATTTCCGAGCGCATGGCATTCTAGGATTCATATAGCCGACCCCACTCAGTGGGATAAGGCTTTATTGTTGTTGTTGTTGTATGCTGTTTGTTGAATTTGTTGGTATACTTACTGATAAAATATCAAGTGAGCATCAGTACGTATCAGATTTCATCGCTTATTGTTGGAGGACCTGGGAACTACTAATTGTTGATTTTGCTTAACGTGTGTCAGGTACTGGCACAAGTTCAATAATTTTCAGTTTCAATTAATTTCAAATCAGGTGTGCAACTTCTACTCAGTTACTTCCTCTGCTTCTCTAGCTTTTACATGACAAGCTGCTAGGAATTACATTTGCCCTGTATGTGTGACTCTGTGTTGATATGTCTGGCTGTTGGTTGGTGTAGTTTAACATGGGTTCAAAAGTTTCTTTGACATTGAATTATTATATCAATGTTTGTCTTCGACTCTTTGTAATGTAGCTTATATTAATTCTATACAGGTTCGTCGCCATTAGTTTTTGTCTTCTTCATAAAAGAAAAGAGTCGCATACATAGTGCACGTATGTTCTACTTGATATCTAACTTGTGAATAGATATGTTCATAGGAGTAAAACAATCATGCTCTGGAAGCATTTAAATTTACTGTGGTGCACCCCTAGTCGGATATATCCTTTATGAGTCATCTGTTTCCCCACTTTATATGGATTGATGATACCTCTTTTTATAAATTGCTGGAATAAAGTTTAAGCAAGTTAGAAGAAAACATTGTTCCTTTGGTGCCCCGTGGGTATTTTGTTGTTTGTGTCTAAGAAAAATATTTTTGGCTGACAGGAAGAAAGAGATGCAATTTTGGCCAAGATAGAAGTTTCACAAGCACACTTGGAGTTGTTGAAACGAACTAATGTGCTCAATGATGCCTTTCCCATCGGGCATGATGGAGAATTTGGTACCACTAACAATTTTCGACTAGGACGACTTCCTAAAATTCCGGTTAGAAAGCCAAACATGCATTTCCTTCTCCTTTGAGTTTGTCTTAGGACCAGTTAATTGAATCTTTTACTTTACCTTGAGACAGAAAATAGGCTCTGATATTGATGGTTACCATGTGAAAACAATTAGGTTGAGTGGGATGAGATAAATGCTGCCTGGGGTCAAGCCTGCCTTCTTCTCCATACAATGTGTCAATATTTCCGGCCAAAGTTTCAGTATCGAATAAAAATAGTTCCTATGGGCAGCTACCCTCGGATTATGGACAACAATAACAATATTTATGAGCTGTAAGTATAGACTATGCCTATAACTTTAATCACCATTTAATTGTCTTTTTATTTTAAGGAATTGTTATTAGCACTCCAAAAAGTCATCTTGCACTCCAAACTTTTAATGATTTAATGGAGAAAAGTGCTTGGGAATTGCCGAATGACTTTTATGGAGAACTACCATATTTTAATTTTATCTAATCTCACTATTGTTAAAAAAACAACTTTAGTAGATCCCCCGGTTTAGCAGCATATGGTGCATATGAAGTGGTGATTTCGATTTACTATTTAATTGGAATCACCCAAATGCTGAGTGGCATGGTTAGATGATTAAAAATGTATAATCAATGTTTGTATCTGTTCTCTAGAATTACCTGTACTGAAATTTAGACTCTGTCATGTTAGCTATTTTGTTGGATGTTTTAATTAACTTGAGTATTTAGGTTTGGTCCGGTGAACTTGTTCTGGAGCACTCGCTATGACAAAGCAATGACATTGTTCTTGACATGCCTCAAGGACTTTGCTGAATTTGCAAATTCCAAGGACCAAGAAAACAATATACCACTCGAAAAATGCTTTAAATTGCCCTACAAGTAAGTTATGCAATCTGAACCAATAGTATGTTATATCATGTTCAAGCATTTTCAATCTCTCCTCCATATTTTGTTTTTCATAAATGATATGATATTTGCATCTACGACCATAACTTTATCTTGTTTACCCTTTCAACCGTTTTAAAGCATATGAGGGATGCAATGTTGACATAAGTTTTGACAAGTTTTTCTTCTGCATTGTTATCTCATTTCTATTAGGAAAAAGGAGAGACTTCGGTCACGATACTCTCTCCCAACCGTTAACCGTGTTGGACTTTTTCATTTGCAGGATTGAGAATGACAAAGTGGAAACGTGTTCGATCACACAAAGCTTCAATAAGCAGGAGAATTGGACTAAAGCTCTCAAGTACACCCTCAACAATTTGAAATGGGCTCTGTATTGGTTTGTTGGGAATACAAACTTCCAGCCTCTTTCTCCAGCAGTGTCTTCTTCACATGCTGAAGTCTCAGGTACAGGCTCTTCGTACTCGAGACGCAGTACCGACTCCAAGTCTGAGTTCCAAAACTAATCAAATCCACGACATAGATACCGAATACATATTACACCGACATGTATATAGAAACACCGTAGTTCAGCCTTGTGCAGTTAAAAGCATGATTTGTAGTGTATTGTAAAACTGTACTGAAGTATTCATAATATTAGAGCAAAGGATTGCTGTTTTTTTTTCTGCAGTACCTGTTGAATTTCAGTGTCTTAAAAAAGTAAAAATTTTACGAAAATTTTTAAATAAACGGGTACTCATCATAAACCATAATCACCAAATTTATATGGGTGGATAATTTCGAGTTTTTGCCCATCCCTAAAATTAGGACAGGGACACTGGAGATGGGAGAAAGGTGTCATTTTGTCTCATCAAGCATATGGAATACATGGCATCAACTTGCTAACACGAAAATGGACATTTCCTCAATTTTTGCTGATTCCTTGCATGGCTGTTTAACCTGATAAGTCCTTGCAGAACTAATTGTATCCAAGCTGGCTAGAGCAGCGCGCTCTTTCTTTTTGCATCGAAGTTTGAAATCTCCTCCTCGTAACTTAAAATTATATTAGAATACGCGCTCCAATGAAAACAAAAACATGAAAAGTTCCTATTTTTAGTTGTTACGGAAATAAAACCTTGGCTGACATGAATCTTGCATGATCATAAAAACAGCTGAAGAACTTGCTGAAGAACTTGAAGCGGCAAAAGCTTACACTCAAACATTCATGTATATATAGAATACCTTGGTGTGTTGCAAAGACACAGCTCTCAGCTACAATTAAAACTTGAGAACTAGCTAAGTGATCATCTTAAGAGTTAGGAGCAGCCATGTCTCGCCTAATCGGATTCTTCGCTGTTCTCCTACTCCTTTCGATAACTGCACACTCGGCGCCTTCATGCCCTACGGTGTCACTGGAGGTCGCTCCGTGCGTCCCTTTCGTGAAGGGTGGAGCCGACGCCAAACCATCGGAAGCATGTTGCAAGGGTGTCAAGAACCTGAGTGTGCATGCCAATAACAAGGCAGACAAGGAAGCTGTTTGCCTGTGCCTCAAGCAAGCGTTGTCTACCATTGGAACCTATACTCCCTCTCAAGTCTCTGCTCTTCCCAAGAAATGTGGCATCTCCCTCGTCCTCCCTCCAATTGACAAAAACACTAATTGCTCAAAGTAATTGATACGCTCCAACCGCTTAAGGTATCGCATTTTATGATCATGTTACGTTGATGTTTACTTGTTACGTCAGTAATATATATTAACACATTAACTATCACTTCAACTAATGCAATTATTTGAGTTACTGAATTATCTCCTTTCTTTTTTCATGCAGGGATTAATGTTTTACATGCAAAGTGGTCTTATGAAAAATAAATTGTACCATTGTCGAATAATAATACCACTTTTATGAGAAAAACCTATTAAATTATAAATTATCGAATCATATCCATTCTTGTTTTACATTTTTATCGTGCAAAGCGGCATAAATGAAAATTTTATTAATTTCAGTTGCTGAAAAGATCCAAATCAAATAACGACGACATATCGCTTAAATATTGACGACATTATCTCACAGATATCGACACAATTTCCCCAAAAGTCATAATTTCAGTAATTAAGATTTTTATTTCATCATTTCAGCTATTTTCTTATATTTATATTTCTTAAAAAATAAAACTAAAATAATTGTCTACATACGAAATGACGTTTAAAATACGACATGGTGCGCATAGTACGACATGACGCTTTACCAAGGCTTCAATTTTCACGACATGGCGTTTAACATGTTGTTTTTATCTCTCCTTTCAAACCCGCTTTGTTGGAAATTCATGAAAAAAATGAAGCATTTCTGCTGCTGATGGAGTTTCTGTCTCCTCCCATCTAGAAGAGAGCTAAGAAGATTCAGAAAGGTAATTGCTTTTCAATAGTTCTCTTTCTGTTTTCTTATTTTCTGTTTGGATTCTGAGAAAATATGGTACTGCAACGGAAAATCTAATACTTTGTTGATTGTAACAACTCTTCCTATGATAACAGTCACTGCTTTCATTCTTTTCAGCTTTCGTGTAAATACCATCTGGGTTATTCGAATTCAAGCCCCAAGAAAATATGGGATGCTTTAATTCATAATTTGAGCAGTCTGTATTGGGTTCTTTTCATTGGGTGCTTAGCTACTGATCACACGTGTGTGCATATATATATATATATATATATATATATGTATGTATGTATGTATGTATGTATGTGTGTGTATTAATATATGTATATATGGAGCCTATGACAATGCTTGTTGAGTAGTTATTTAAATTGTTTGAGAAATAAATGTGAGAAATGAGAAAAAAGTTGAATATCAGAGTCTGCTACGAACAAAACTATAAAATAGAATATTATTAAACAAGAATGTCAAAACGGCTACAAAACTTCAAGAGGCTACATTGTGAATGACTTGTTATTATATAGAGTTACAAAGTACTATATATATATATATATATATGAGAAATTAGGTTCTCATCCTTATTTTTTCTACTACATTGATTAAAACCTTATTCGTTTTTCAAATTTTGATCAAGGTCCTTCGATTTTAATAAACGCCAATTAATTATTCAAAAATAAACTTCAAGAGGCTACATTGTAAATGATTTGTTATTAATTATGGGTGCATTCTAGATTATAAAAAAAAGGATTTTTTTTTTTTATAAAATGAGTACATTTATACAATAAAATTTGTAATATTTTAATCCGACAAATTTATTGACTTTTGGCTAAATTACCTTTAATATTTTAATCCCACAAATTAAGGGTTTTTATTTAAAATCTCATTTGACACATCCCGTCCTGAAGGAGGGTATGTTGGCCGTCACGTGAGAGTGATGTAACCATGTACGCAGTTCAGAAGTTTTAAAGATACAATTACTAAGATGTAACACCCGAGGGTGAGTCCTACTTTTGTGAATTCAGTCAGAACACCGTTTGATTCCTCGTAGTCACCAAAGCTCTGCTATCTTGAACCTGGAGGGGCGCAAAACAAAGTTGAGTGGGTCAGTAAAACAAAGTTTTTCGAAAATCATTTCATTATCAAAACCCTAACCCCTCACTATAAAACCCGTATACTTTCCCAGAAATATGTAATACGTATACTTGTCTCAAAATCATACTCAGAAGTAGTGATATGTGAATTATATGTCATGCCAAAATATATATCTCATCAAATCATATAAGTAACTCATGCAAAATAATATGTCAACCGGATCCACCTATAGTGGCCTGTACGGCTGAATCTATAGCTCATAATCAATCTCATCAATCTTATCTAGCCGGAGTCATCGCAAGTGACATGTACGGCACTACACTGCACACAAGTCGGAACCCCTGAAAAGGTCTGTGCGACTGAACTAGGTGAAATATAGTTATGCTCACGCTATCCTCTCCTGATAGCTATGCGATAAATCGCTAGTCACCTACGAGTCGGAACCACTTCTAATGGTCTGTACGACATGTCGGAACCACCTCTAATAGTCTGTACGACATGCATCTAAATTGGATCCAATGTGAGCATATGGTGCGGGGGTGACTAAATATATTTACAAGCCTGAATCATCTCTACTAAATCACTATCACCCTAGTGCAGGTTTATGAGCTTTCAATCATATCAACTCAACAATTACATAATTTAATTTATGAACTTACCTATGCGTCCGCAGCACCAATCATGCATGTATGCAATTACTAATGCATAAATAATTAGGCATATATTTTGCATGGCATTTCATATCGCATTTCATTTAAATTGATTTTCTGGGAAGAAATCTCATTTATATAGGTATATACGGAAAACAAAACTGCCCACTCACCTGGAGTTTGCCCTACAACTCCCTAGCACAACACATCAAGGCGTCATGACGATCGGCACCTAGAACAATCGTCAAATCAAACCTCAGAATCATATCGATAGAATATATAACTTATATAAAACACGTCACTACGTAGTTCGATCCGGAAGATCTGCAACTCAGATTTCCAATCCATAACTTCCAAAGGTCCACAATATATCTCTAGAACAACATCCTAAAATTTCCTTACCATCCAACGGTCGGATCTCCGTCAATTGTCAAAACCAAGTGACGGTTAACATTCTATTTTATGAACTTACAACCCCAATTCAGAAGATTCGTAAATCGGATTCCCAATCCGTAAGTCCTATAATCCTCAAATATTATGTATTACAACGTATCAAAGTTTGGTGACGATCAAACGGTTGGATCGTCGATTCACATTTTCACCTAACCACGAATCGTAACGAACTTAGGTTCAATTACTCAATTTACGTCAATCAATTATCAAAACTGAACCTAGAACATTAAACACATGCTAAGAATGACATTGGCGGGCCACTGGCCACGCGCCGCCGTGGGTGGCGGTCGGCCGCCCCGGCTCGTCGGAAAATCCAACTATCTCAAAAAATTACCAAAATTTACAGAAATTAAGATCTCAATGAGTAGAGTAAAATTTATACCTGAGGCCAAGGCCAATTTGGCCTAGAAAGGCTCCAATTTGCTCAAACCCGTGCGAAACCCTAGAATTGGGTGAGTTCCAATTCGTCCTCAAATCAACTCCGCCGTCCCAACCAATGCTTGGGCTTTGTTCTAGGCCTTAGGAGGAAGCTAGGGGTGGTAGTGATTGGAAGAAATTGCTTCAAAAACTGGAGGATTTTGAACAAAAACTCGCAGCACCCACGGGTGCGTTTTTCACCATACCACCACCAAATTTCAAGATTTTTGGGGTGAAACATGAAGAGGGAAGGTCTAGGTGTTGATTGGGAGTGGTACCTTGATCCAATTTGTGAGAAATCCGGTGAAAATCGTCGGAAAAATAGATATGGGTGCGCGGGTACACGGGTTGGGGAAAACCCGTTTCTTCCTTTATTCCCCCGCTTCTCTCCCTTCTCCTTTCCCTCATTTCTTGCTTTCTGATTGGTCTAGCCCCTATCTCTCCTCTCCCCATTCGGCCTCTTTTTCTTCTTCTCCGATTGGGCAGCTTTGCCCAATCTCTCTTTTTCTCTTTTTCCTCTGTTTCCTTTCCTCCCGATGCCTTCCTCATTCTTTTCCCATTTCTAATTCTAATAACAACTAAAAAAATAATAATACTTATATATATATATATATATATATATATATATATATATTAACCAAAGTAAAAGTACTTCTCAGGTTAGAGTTCCATAAAACTTTAACCGTAACTCCAAATCCTCTTCTGCTCGTATTGTCGAGTACTTCAGGAATACGCTGAAATAATTTCGTACTTCCCACTATACGTTGGTCAACGAAAGTAAAAAACCCTTCACCTCTAGTGCATTTTCGTAAAAATCAGGGACGGGCTGTGACATCATTAATATAAATAACTATAAATTTTTAATTTTTAATTTAAAAAATATAATAAGATACATAGAAATAAAGTATTACATTAATTTCAGGGAATTGGATTAAAAATTGAAAACTAACAAGGCTTCCGTCAATAATATTGATAACTAGGGACCGCATCCAAAATCTCCATATCACTTAGAGCATCTCCAAAGGAGATGTCAAATTTTAAACATAAAATTTGAATTTGACAGCCTATGTGGCATTTTGACATCTTTCAAAATTTTGCTCTCCACCCGGTATGTCAAATTAAATATTATTTTATTACACTATTTTCTTTTCTTTTCTTTTTATTAAACTATTATTTTATGCCCATTCTTTCTAAACTTCTCCTATCATCTTCGTTCTCTATTTTCTAAATCTTTGTTACCTGCTTCTCTTCTCCATCTACAACCTAACGCCCTCTACCATCACACCGATATACTCGAACTCACCTGAAATCCAAAGGCCACAACCAAATTTGTTTTAACCTTTTAATTTCAATTTTTTATAAAATATTTTTGGATGCTAAGAAAGTGTGGGATTTTAAATTACCGACAGGGAAAGACAACAACTTCTCCCATTTCGATTTGCAGGTGGAGGAATTGTAGTTGAGGGATTGTAATCTGTCGGCGACGATCTTCCTCGAATCGTAGCCGAGGCATTGCAGT
This sequence comes from Malus fusca, assembly GCA_035220775.1. NCBI lineage: Eukaryota > Viridiplantae > Streptophyta > Magnoliopsida > Rosales > Rosaceae > Malus > Malus fusca. The sequence goes on along the minus strand of CM069059.1, from coordinate 20,357,241 downwards.
GAGGATTCAAGAGTTTGAACAACGGTGCGAAATGGAGTCTTACATTTAGGTTTTAGGTTGAGATTGTGAGGTTAGTTTCTTGGTTTGGTTTTGAGAAAAGGAAAGAAGAAGGACGAGCAGCACTTCTCAGGTTCGAGTGAAAGATGAGAGTTGCAGATCTGATTAAAAAAATTAATAAAATAACATTTAAAAATTAATTAAAAAATATTTGAAGTTGCTGTCAAATTTAATAGCAAGGGGGAGAGTTGCTATTCCATGTCATGCCATATCAGATTTGGCTTCTCGGTTGGAAAACATTGCAACTGCCTTTTTTTTTTACTATTATTGCTGATTTGGACATTTTGACATCTCATTTGGAGATGCTCTTATAGCTAATCACTTAGAGCATCTTCAAAGGAGATGCCAAAATGTACACATCATCTATAACAGTAAAAAAAAAGACCACACTAATATTCTTCAACAAGTGTCAAATCCTATGTGGCTATGACAAGGATTGGCAGTAAAAGAGGTTGCTGTCAAATTTGATAGCAGCTTGAAATGTTTTTTTATTAATTATTAAATGTATTTTATTAATTTTTAATTAGCTCACATTTATTACAATTAATGTTGAGTTAACTGATGCAATTATCCTACTTTTTTCTTCTTTTCAATCAAGGAAGGTCAACAGATTATTAATTAAACTTTAAATGTCCTTATTAAATTTTAATTAGTTTAATAATTTATTTTATAAAATAATAATTTAATTTGACATATTTGTTAGAGAACAAAATTTTAAAGAGTGCATTTTTGCTCACCACCATTTTGTGTGGTGTATGCTCATCATCTTATTTATCACCGTTAGATGAGTTTGAATATTGAGATTTGTGCTTATCCACTACACGAATCTCGAAATTCAAACTCTCTAACGATGATAACTAGGATGATGAGCATACACCACACTAAATGATGGTGAGCAAAATTGATCCCAACTTTAAAAGATGTCAAAGTGCCACATAAGCTGTTAAAATTTAAATTTTATGTTCAAAATTTGACATCTTCTTTAAAGATGGTCTTATAGCTAATCACTAATAAGTTAGACTGCCAGCTGGCATTAGTAGAAGGCTTGAGTTGTATTTGAGGCACACTTGAATTGCATCAGAGATTTCGGGAGCAGGGTTGACAGAATTTTCACCAACAAATCTTGTCCAATTTTTCTTTTGCAAGACTTGTTTGTCATGATTTGTGCTATGTCAAGTGTCATGTTTGTCACTTAACATGCTCCAAGCAATATTATTTTAGTGCTGACAAAGGGGGCTCAGCCCAACCGTCTTATACTTTGCTCAATCCCATATGATTAAACCACTTGCATTTGCAGATGAGATAATGTAGCTTTCAGTAAAATGTTGAGTCTGGTAAAAGTTTGCATTGACAAATCCCTGACTTCAACTTAGAGTACATTCACTAAATATTTATATACAAATTGAAGTTCACAATCTACAGGAAGAACTCATCTAATCCATATGCAAGGGAGAACAGGTTGGCGGACAGCCAATAACATAAAAGCACCCGAAAAGACATGGGATTGAACAAAGAAAAAAACAAGATCATGCACATACCCTACCCCTAACTTACAAACTAACAATCCGAATTAGACAAAGAAAATGACAAGATTATACACATACCTACACCCAACTTACAAACCATTTAACCACCTTATCCATGTCTTAAAAAAAACACCTTCTTCTGAATCTCTATGATAACCAAGACAAACAAAATGCATTGCTTCTTTAAGGTTTTTTTGTTTAACAATATAGTTGTTCTTAATGAAGCAACAACTCCTCATGAATTTTTTCCGTACGTACAACAATCGTCATTTGTATTCTGCAAATTCAAATTCAATCTGGTTGTGGAAACCAATTTGGGCACGCAACTTTCACCACGCATGGTCTTTGGCTGAGTAACGAACCCCTTTGCAACGTTATTGTGCGCTCGCGTAGCTTTCAACCCTTATGAGGTACATAATGTTAACAAAAAAATAAAATTAAAAATTAAAAATTAAGTTTTCTCTCTTCTTCCTTCACCCTTGCTGTTTTTATCTTGCTCTTTTTAGTTCCATATACAGTGAGTGCTTCTTTCATCTTCCATGATTCCATAACCATTCTATGTATTTGGGCCCCACTTTTCTTTCCCAATCACCGAATCCCTGTTTCTCTACAACACCAACGACAAACATGTGTAGGTATAGAGTTCGAATGAAATCTCTTGGGTGAGTCCTCCTTGGCATTTTTTTCTCCACATATGTACATATATCTTTGTTTGTCTTTTCTTTTTGTTCTTTTATTGTACTTTTTTCTTTTTTCCTACAGCTTTCTAATGTGATTTCTCGTTTTAGTTGACTCAAAATCATGAGATGGAAACAAACTTGTCAATATATTGGTCAAACCCGAATGCGAGTAGCATTGGCAAACAGAATATAATAAGCCTGGATTATGCTCCGAGGAGACATTTTCCCAAACACAGTACTTTGAACGTGCTCATAGCTTATGGTCTGGTTATAATGTAGATATATTGTTCTTTCGAGCTATGGTTCTACCAGGCTCCCGATATCCAGTTTAGCCAATTTGAACAAGCCATTCGCAGATCAATAACTTGAAAGACACCAACTCTATATTCGAATATCAGTTTAGCCAATTTGAACAAGCCATTCGCATATCAATAACTTGAAAGACACCAACTCCATATTGCCGAATGGACAACAACCATTTATTTCTACAGGAAGTTATTATTTGTTTTGACCACTATACAACCGATTACTATCCATTTGGCAATGCAGAGTTGGTGTCTGTCCATTTATTGATTTGCTAATTATTTGTTCAAGTTGGCTAGACTGATATTAGAAGCCTGGCAGAATTATCTCTTGAAACAACCGTATATCTGCATTATAGTCAAACCATAAGCTATGTGCACTTTGAAAATAGTGTGTGAGAAAATATGTCATCGGAACATAATGCGTGCGTGTTATATTCTGCTTGCTAGAAATACATATCCGTGCTCTTCACATTCAGGTTTGGCCAAAATATTGACAAGTTTCTTTGCAGTTCATTATTTTGACTCATCTGAAACGATAAATCACATTAAAATGCTGCAGAAAAAAAAAAGAACAATAAAAGGACAAAAGACAAACAAGACTAAAATCATATATATATGTATGTATATATCTGTGTGTGTGGAGAGAAATGCCAAGAAGGACTTGCCCCAAAGCGGTTTTATCTACCTACGAGTGATTAGAGAAAGAAAAGTGTAGCCCAAATACATGGGAGAGAAACAAACACTCACTGTATACGAAACTAAAAAAAAGCAAGGGGTGGGAAGAATAGATCAAATTTAATTTATAATTTCAACTTTTGTTTTATGTTACCTACAAGGCTTATAGTGCATATTAGCGGTGTGAAGGGGTTGGTTGTGTTACTTGGCCAAAGACCATATGTGGTGAAAGTTGCGGGCTCAAATTGGTTTCCGCAAACCTCGGATTGAATGTGCAAAATACAAATGGTGATTGTTGTACGTATTGAAAGATTTCATACGGCATTGGAAAAGCGTGATGAAGCAAAGCATTTTGTTCGTCCGAGGAAATTGGTTATCAGAGAGATTCAAAAAAAATTGTTTTTGTTTTGAGACAAGTAAGATGCTTAAATACTGAGCTTTTTAGGTTTGTTGGTTTGTAAGCCGGGTGTAGGTATGCGCATGCTATTTTCATTTTCTTTGTTTAATTTGGTTGGTTGATTTGTAACTTTGGGGTAGAGTACGTGCATGATCCTGTATTTTTGTTTGTTTAATTCTATGTTTTTTTGGGGCGCTGTTCCGTTATTGACCGAACTCCTAGCTTTTCTCCCTTGCATATAAAAATATGGATTAGGTGAGTTGTTTCTGCAAATTGTCAACTGCGATTGTATGTAAATATTGCATCTTTGCCCTTCTTCGCCACATCTTTCAAATAATCCTCTGCCACATACTTCTCAATCATCGTCCCCAAATATGTCTGCCAGAAGTGTCGCAACTCTCTGGGGCTTTGAATTGAAGTTTCAAATGGGTGAGATTGCAAAACGTTTTTCCTTGAGGGGAAAATTTATAGTTAAAATGGGTTGGGTTTTTTATTTAGTTAAGCCAAAATGTTGTTCTCTTGAACTTTTAAAGTTTTGATTGTGGCTCGAAAACCTTAATTATGCTGTTATAGGCTTTAAGTTTTGCCATGAAGTGCTAATTTGTTGAGCAAATAGTATGAGTTAGAAATGGGACTTGTTCCTGTGAAGAGCTAAGTTGACTAATTGATCCAAATAAGCGTATCATTTGACTAGAATCACATTGCGTGTACTAAATATACGATTTCTTGAGTTGGCTATTGTTTGTGGACATTGTTACTTGTTAGCATTTTTAGGATTGATTTACTATAATTCTAGTTGGTTTCAATTTCTAGAAATCACAGAGAATGTGATGAGCTCGTTTCAGAGAGCAGAGATGAAGAATGAAGAAGAAGCAAAGTGTGAAACTTCAAGAAGAAATCTACGCTGGATTCTCTTCGATTCGGTTATGCCAAACATGCTGGAAAGCTAGCTCACACCTCAACTAGTAGGTCATGTGAGTTGCATGCGAGCAACTTAAAACAAATTGGACATGTACAAAGCTTATACTTCAACAGACATTTGAGTTTGTGATTTTATGCAGGGTTAATGGTTTCTTGATGGCCCGGTGCAGTAATGTGTGCGAGATATGGTTTATTCGGTTTGTAGTCATGTGTGGTTTGGTGATGAATACATGCAGGCATGCAGGGTTCTTCAATCCGCCCATTCTTTTTGTGTTGCGGCAGCAAAGAGGCCAAGCACAAGGAGTGCCTCCGCGTCCTAGTGCTGAAGCAGTCAATCCAAGCCAGTCTGGAAAGGCAATGGATAAGTCCTTTGACAAGGAGATTGAAGATGTGAATAGGGACACTAAAGCATACGAAGCCTGTCTCAAATGCTTGGAGGGTGAGAGAAGGGAAGTGCTTGGTGAGACTGATTTTCTCAATGAAAAACTAAAGGGGCATATTTCAAATACCGTCTAATGCAATAATCTATGTGTGATCTGTCTATGGATAGTGATAAAAGGGTTGTTTTATTGCCATTATGCCTTCATTCCGAGGAATGACGCGAATGACAACTCCAAACGTCACACCACCGTTGCCTACCTACCATTTAGGTAGTACTTTTAGAGATTGTATGACCAGTAGGATGCATTTGTCTGCATTAATACAAAATACATTTGAGCTCTCATCCTACCGTGTCTCAGGTCGCCGTATTCGTGTCTGTGTCTGTGCAACATAGATCCTACATTCAAGTGTTATGTTCGTTTTCTTTGTTTTCTTGCTCATAACTGAACCGCTTATCCTTATTGATTACCCTTTTTTGTGGGAAGTATTCCATGACATGCAGAAGAGTTTAAAACTTATTTAGTTTTAATCACTCCTATATCCTTGGTTTGGATGAGTGGGAAACCGGGAAGGGGAAGGGTGGTTATATCTTGCTGACGGGATATTTACTTGGGAGTTGTAATGAAAAGCCTGCGTTACTGTTCACTTTAATGAAAAATCACATTTTTACAGTAAAAAGTCAATTATGATACGATTCACTTTACCCTTTATTTTGTCCTTATCGTTAAAACTTAAAGTTTTCAAGCCATTTACAGTAGTTTTCCTTATTTACTTTGGATGGGTTGTCCCGAAGTAAAAAATTTCTAATTGAGGGGAGGGTATATTTGTTATTTTGGTTCTTATTTAACATGGATTGTTCAAATAATGACCAAAATGATTGACAGTAGACAAACTCAAGAACCACTTCCATTGATTTCAAATATCAAAGACCGAAGTGAGAAATTAAGCTAATCTTAGGACTATTTTTGGTTAAATCACCTAAATTTTGCACTCAACCAAAAACACTATTCATGAGGGTTTGAAGGGTTTTAGAAATCCAAACGACGATGTAACCATCATGAGGGTTTGCATATTTTTTTCTAATTTTCACACTTGTAAATTAATTATTATCAAAAAAAAATTTAATGTGCTTTAGTATTAAATTACTTTGGAATTTTTTGAAATGAAGGTTTAATTTCTACATAGAAAACCATCCAGTGTGAATCTAACTTCACATATGAAGGTTGTAAATGGCTTGTAAAACAAGTGGAACCCTCAACGCATCAGAAAATCACTAAGAGCAATAAACTATACACAAAAATCTCTCTAAGAGTAAACTTGTATGTATCTAATGACGTTCTGCAGTAAAATCGGGCTCAGCGGGCTTCTGAGGCAGCAGAGGCAGCAATGTTGGTGGCGGTCTAGTGTCGCGGTTACCCTTTTGTCGCAACCCTCGCAGCGCGTTGGCAGCAAACTTTGATGCATATACAGCGGCAAGGAGGCTAGGTGAGGTTCCTGCATCTCTTGTCAAAGCATCTTGCAATCTGTCCTCTTCTTCGCGTAACGACTTCTCGAGCTTTCTCTTCCAGTGCCGGCGCCATGCTGCTTGTATGAAGCAGGCTGACCATGTTCTCCACTGCTGGGAGTAGAGCCTGAAAAAGTAAAATTGTAGTTTACAGCATAAGAAAACGACATCCAAAGACCAAAACTATCAGCGAGAACACTAATCGCTATCCATATATCGGTTTAATGCTGCTTTTTCATAACACAAGTTTCCTTCAAGTCATTAGAATCACTGTAATCTGAAGCTTGCCTGAAAGTGTGTTGGAGCTGCTTGCTGTGCATGCGCCGAAACTGGGAGGCGACAAACTTCAAATCGTCAGCCATGAGCGCAAACGCTTCAACCTCGGTTTTAGCTTCCACTGTCCTAGTTGAGGTGGGGAGATTGGTGGAGGAGTTTGGATCCAAGGCCCATGTAAGAAGCTCTTCTCCACAGAAGTCACCAGCCTTAAGATCAGCAGTGTTAAAGAAGCCAGTTCTTCCACCATTTGTAGTCATGGTTGCTAAATTTCCGCGCATGATAAACAGCATCTCATCTACTGGATCACCTTCTCGGGTTATATAGCTCTTGTCCGTGTATAGTACTGGCTTGAGGCGATCGCACATGGCGTCCATCAGCTGTTCATCCATTTTTTCGAAAATTGGCACCTACGACAAATTGAGCTGATTAACAAAACTGCTAATATTTGGAGAAAACGAGGATGCAGAAGTTATTAGTGAAAACACTCACTCTCTGGAGAAGAGCCAAGCAAAGATGGCGCTTTATGTCCTTTCGTAGGTCCTTGGGAAGGTTACGAACTAGAGTATCTTCGTCAACACCTCTTGTTTCTTGCCATTTGTACTGATCATACCGTCTAATCCTTTCCCTCAAGTTCTCCGGGAGCATTCGGTGTGCCATCCACTGTTCTGCATCGCGCCTTTTCACTCTCATTTCTTCTACTCTCACAGTTGTGGACTGCAGATATTTCTACAACATCACAAGAAACAAGGTCAGCATCTTAGGCTTTTGCTCATTCGATCTAGGACAAAAGTTCAACTTTTACCTGCATGTTGCCAATGAGCAACGAAAACAGAACTAATCCCAAAATCGATATGGTAACTGCAAAGACTATCTCCCAAACAAATGTACTTGTTTTGAGGTTTTGGCCAAGTGAACTGCAAAACTTCAGAGTTTTAGCCGCTACACTTCACAATGCTAAGTGATTAAGAAAGGAGAGTTAAAGGATCACGATTACGAACCTAAGGTTGCGCAGTCCCCACCAGAAGCAGAACGAGATTTTCTTTGGAAAATCTCTTGTCTCCACCACACCAGACGCCAGAGCATCATAATATATCCCAAAGTTGAACACCGATGAATTTTTAATGTCGCCCGGGTCAATGAAAGGGCAAGAAGCGTTTCTCTTTGCCACAAAGCTTGCATCAATGACATGGTTAGGAACACAGTACAGGAACTTCTTACAATGACCGTCTCCATTGCACTGATCGCGCCAGCACCTATACTCACGTTCCACGGAGAACAAGTACCAAAAGGCTCCAACTATCTGGTATAACACATTTGCCACCGGATCAGAAATGCCACATGATTTTCTCAGATATTTCTGAGGACGTGAAAACTATCAAAACATCAAATCAGACTTACATGACTGGCTAGCATGTAGAGCAGAAGATTGAAAGCAGCTCCGGCCCATGCTGTTTCGGTCAGGAAGCCAGAAGTTCTTGTTACTTCTTTGTAGAGTGGATAGATCCTCCAAAATCTCGGCACATATTGCGCAACGATTACAAACTTCATCAAGTCCTTTGCGACCAGTGAAACTGGACGCGATATTGTAGGAATTACAATAAAAACTACAGCCTGAACAGATGTAGCAGAACCAGGAAAAACGTCAGTATTTGAGTTGCGGACATAAGTTCCAACCAGAGATATGGTTAACAGAAACCAATCCGTTATAATAAAATCCTGTGCAAACTCCTGACTATACCTGTGGCAATGGAAGAATGGCTAGAATGTCAATGATGAAGTATGAGGACAAGTATCTTTTCGCAATGGCCACGGGGTCATCAATTAGCTCACCCCTCCCAAATACGCGAGAAGATGGGGCAATAAACCCCGTGCGGAACTGAAAGATGATGTGAAGTACATGAAAGATGTCGGTAAATGATCGAAGAACACAAGCAATGATCTGCAATCTCTTGTCCAAACCGAGGCATTTGTATTTGCCATCAACCACCGGGGTATAAAGAAACAGCGGGTCCAAGGACACAGCAATGACACAAGAGAGCACAAATATCTTATTCCAACTCTGAAGAAATGACCCCTGAGGGTCAAGAATTTTCCTCCTCGAGCCTGACTCATTTGCTAGCCGGTTGCCTACGGAAGTGGAACTTAATGGTTTTTTCGAGCTTATAAACCTGTCGGAACCTCTATCTAGTCCTCTCCGAATACTCCTCAAAACTGCATTCACAGATGGTATCGCTCTTCTTGGATTTCGTCCATCATCAGCAGAAGCGTCTCTTTCAGAACTTAGAGAACTCTCCGATTGCCAATCTTCAAACCTGGATGGAACAGCAAACATAGCAAGCAGCACCGGAGAAACTAGTTAGATAAGGCAGACAACTAAATCAAGGATCAACCGCATGAAAATTCAACATCAGTATCACAAGCACCGGTCTTCTCTCAAACGAGTCAGTTACTGCATTTAAATGATAATATTTCAGTAAATGTAACTGTATTGCTGCACTAGGGTTTCTACATATCTCAATCTGTCTCCTACTGCTTATGCCGATTGCTTTAGTCCCGTGAATTAGTAACATAACATAACGCAGGTGCACAAACAATTGCGTGAAAGTATATCAGATTCCAAAAGTAATAGCAGCAGCATTGAACAAACTAACCTTACAAATTTAAACCCCTTGGAATTCATACTTCTGATATTCAGATTCCCGTTGTTCACCGATCTTCGGTATTGAAATTTACTTATCTAGAAACTCGAAGTGGCGCACGATATAGTAGACCTAACAAGAACAGCAATAGAGATAAATGTGATCAGCCTCCAAAGCAAGAGTGACAAACATGGTCATAAATTTATAACAAAAATTTTCCAATGGAATCGTCAGTCTGAAAAATCGATGTTTCCACACTCGAACAATCAACCATGCAGTGATCATTTTCTTCTGAGCTAATTAATCTAATCATTCCACATTCAAAGTAAAACATAGCATTGACTCAAAGTCGGAACAAAGACAGAATATTACCAAAAAAGGAGAAACAGGATGAAAACATGGCAATCGAGAATGATCCATAAATAAACACGGATTAGAAAAACCGTAACAAATTCAGAAAAAATAAACTATATAACACCCTTTGCCCCCTCACACAAGTTATAACTTTCTGTTTGGTTGCTAAGAAAAGAAAGTTTCAACACCGCTGTGCTTGTATGGTTATACCTTATTTTCCCACATCATGGAAACCCATGTCAGAAAAAGCTAGACTGATGTATCCGACCAAAACCCAACAAGGATGACGCTTGTTATTGTTTCCTTCCTGATGTTCCCAAAGTTCTGAGTATTTTCTCTTCTTTTCCCACCTTTTTTTCTCGGACCCCAAACAGAAAACCAAAGGCCAGAAAACTTTAGGACGAAGAAATCAAGGAAAAAACAACTTGTAGGGAAATTTCGTTTCTGAATAAAGCAAAACAAGTTTTGCAGAGAGAGTCTGCAAATGGCAGTTATATGTGTTCTTGTGTGAGTTTTAAGAGAGAGAGAGAGAAAGAGAGAGATAATAAAGAGGGAGGGGAAAAAACACAAGGCACGGACAGAGTCCACGCTTGAGAAGAGTCCAAGTCAAGCCCGACGAAACTCCAAAGAAATTGAGGATGGTAAGACTAACTCGAGTCATCGGTTTACTATGTATCACTCGTTTATTCGATTAATAATATAAACTTTCGAACAAGTGGCAAGCATTTATTAGACGTTAATGATACTGAGGCTAAATTTTAGTTGCGAACAAATCTCTCATCTTTCATAACTCCAAGTAAATTGAAACTCAGTTGATTATAAGCATTTACTTTTGCACTTGAAATCTCGTGTCCAAATCTCTCATCTTATGTCATTACTTAAACATTTAACCTTGATATAATATTATTAATAGTAGCCCAAATGTGGCCAGGAAATTAAAGATTTGAATTAGTCTTTTGGTAATATGTGACAGTCTACCTCATTTGGTTAGTTGCACTTAATAGATATGGGAACTTTAATGAAAACTTCATGGTACTGTTCACTTTAACGAAAAACCACATTTTTACACTAAAAAGTCAATACTTGTACTATTCACTTTAGCCTTTATTTTGTCCTTATCATTAAAACTCAAAGTTTTCAAGCTCTTTTCATTAGTTTTCCTTAATATTTAGGGGTGTGATATCCACACACCTCTTTTTACTTCTCTCACACCTTTTTGGCTTTCGGCCGTTAGATAGGATGAATTAAAGAAGATCAACGGACAGAAATTAACAAGGGTGTGTGGATAACACACCCCAATATTTATTACTTAACATTTTTGGATTGAACAAATATTAAAAAAAATTCATTTAAATAAGAGTGGTTAAAAGGCTTGGTCAAATCAAGCTCCACAACATTTCAACCTTGTGTGCTTCTCCTCCTCCTTCCCCCGTTGATTAAAGAAATATATGTAGGGTGTGACTTCGACCAGTTTCTGAAATATCAAAATTATATGAGTAAATTTTGGAAGGTTCTATTTCATGCACTTTTGTTAATTTTTATTTTATTTTAATCTTATTCAATTTATTTGATCTAATAACAAGAAATTGAGAAAAGTGTATGAGAAGTAAAAACGGATGTGTGGATAGGCACTACCCTAAATTTTAGTGATCAGAGTTGAAAAATTACTAATTGTAAAAAAGACAATTTAGTGGTTCATTATTAATTACAAAAGATTTTGACGTAACTCAAAGTGGGATCGCTTAATATAAGTCATATTTGATTTTGTAAATTTTTTGACATGTGATTTTTGTATTTTTTTTTTAACACTAATTTGATCAAATACGGAGCGAAATCGAATTAGGGATCCAACCCACGGGGATTTAGCTTGGAGCCACTCTAATGTGTTGAGTTTTTTTAAAGGGAACTTTAACGAAAATCTCCCAATATTATTTACTTTCACGAAAAGCTTCTGGTATTGTTTACTTTAACGAAAAACAATATTTTTACACTAAAAAATCAATCCTGAAACTATTTATTTTACCCTTTATTTTGTCCTTATCATTAAAACTCAAAATTTTCAAGTCATTTTCATTCATTTTTCTTTATTTAAACCTAGCTGTTGCACTCGAGTTGGCTACCTAACTCGTCTAACTAGCCAATCTTGCAGTTTCAGCAAATAGTAAACGTTAGGAATTGTTATTAGCATTAAAAATAGTAACATTACACTAGAAATAAATGTCGAATAACTATGTAAGAGTGTCAGTAGCAGTTCTCAGTATGGGCGGATTTATTTGGGACTTGGGTGGTCTCAAAACTCTCTGAAGACCAAGGAAAAATGCATGTGAAGGTCCATCGGGAACCGTCCGAATATGATACTAAACCTTTTTCTGCCCATAAAATGTTTGATAAAATGTTTTCTAGGAATATCTCACTACCATACGACATGGAGTCTCGTCATCACTTGGCAGATTACTTTGGCATTTAACGAGATGAACACAAATGACGATTGACCCACTAAGTGCTCGACAAATTTCCTCACTGGCTTTGATGTTTTACCCAAGACCCCCTAAAATTAAAATCTTGAATCCGCCACTGGTTCTCGTAAATTGTCGAATTATGAATTACACTGTGTAGCACAGTTATAAAGGAAAACTAACGAAAAGTCGAAACAAAACTTTAGTCCTAATGAAAAATGACAAATGAAGGTATAGTGAATAGTACAAGAGAAAAGTAACAATGTGATTTTTCATTAAAAATGAACAGTACCGGAAATGTTTCGTTAAAACTCCTTGGTCATAATTCAACAACTCTTAAGTAACATAGACATGACCTAATTGTGCATACCATGTTTGGTCATTGGCACTATCCCAAGCACGACAAAAATGACTCGTCTTTCACACAAAGGGAGGGACCCCCAAACAAAAGCCTCTTCAATCATTTCACATAGATTTTAAGTAGCCTCACCCCCTCCCTTCAAGTCCCAATAAATCCACAACCCCATCAATGTCATAGCCCATAGTGCACCTCTTTTTCTTTAAGACTTGTTGCATTTATGAAGTTCTGTTTTTCCATCCATACTAATACTCTCGCGACGTATACCTTTTTTTTTTTTTTAGTACATCGATATTTTTACATTAGAATGAGTTTAGTTAAGCCACAAAATAGATAACCTAATTTAGTATCAAATTCGTCATCCACAATATTCGAACCTAAAACCTCTCAATTTCAAGTAAAAAGAAATATTACCGGACCATAATACTAAGTGGTCTCACGACTTTAGAGCTAACTATCTCGACTAAGCTATCTTATTTGTTAGGGGAGCTTAATCGAGAAAGTATTGCACCACAAATCGTTTATATCTTCTCTAATGATTTTTTCGATTTGTCGAGAAATTTCGCTGAATGAGAATACAACGTTCGTGCTCAAATGGTATCTCCGATTGTCGAAAAAAATCAAGATTTTAGGATTGAGAGATCATTGATGACTTGAGAAAATTGAAGGATTAAGAAAAGATTAACGTTTTGATCCCACCAACCATTGTCTCAAAACAAAACCAAAAAACAGAAAAGGAGGGTACTTTTTTATTTGGGTAAATTACATAATAGAGATTACTATGTAAGTTGTCCTTTTTATTTTTATTTTTTGGAAACTGAAAAGGAGGCTACTTAAGAAAAAGTACGTAGTGTGAATATAAAGACTTCGTTTATCATACGTGAATAGAAAATGGTTGTCCACATACGTAGAAAGGTCCATTACTTAATTAGTTGAAATTTGAATAGGTCTTCCTTGTGCACTGATTTAATTTTAATAGGAAAATCAATAAAAATGCCTTGAAATTTTTTAGTTTTAACAATAATGACAAAATAAAAGATAAAGTGAATAGTACCAAGATTTATTTTTTATTGTAAAAAAATGGTTTTTCGTTAAAATAAACCGTACATGAAGTTTTTCGTTAAAGCTCCCTTGATTAATCCAAATACGGTCTTTTTAGAATTAATTAGTCAATTAGCAATTTAGAAGCACTTCTGCAAGTTGGTTCAAGAACAACTACGCTTTCAATTGGAGAATTTAAAGAAAAAGTACAACTATAATGCAAGGAAATTGAAAGAAGCGCATAAAGGGTAAAACGCGGTTGCTAGCATCAAAGAGAGCCATCATCGACGATAAAGCGGGAGTTCGGACTTGGCGAATGAGCTCATGCCGCGCAGGAGAGGAAAGCAGGTCTGATCGCACCGTAGATCAAGTTGTAACCGAAGTAGGCCAAGAAAGGAGTGGAAGCTTCGCACCTCACCACAAGGTGCATAACTTGCTTGTTAAAAGCGTGTTTGGATGGTTGTTCCCTAGTCCACGGAAGTGGGTGGAAAAATAAGTCAGGATTAAACTAGTCGAGTTCGGGGACTTCCATTTTAGCCAAAAATGTTATGAGTTCAAATAAAATCTCCCCAAGTTCGAAACATCCTTCCATAAGTTAGACTAGATTAGAATATTACTCGAACAAAAAGAATCTTGATATAAATCCTGTATCCGGAAAGTCCTGCACAAGGGCTCAACTGACCATGAGTTCGGCTTTGTTTTCCCATTAAATTGAAAACTGTAATGGTTACCAAACGGCCCAAAAGTATATTCAAAAAGACTGGTTTGACTCCATCAATTTGCGGATAATATAAATAGCTCAAATATGTGGCAATTTATTTGCCGCAATTAACATGACAAAGAAATGGAATTGTTCAGCATTCCTTGGGATCCTATTAAGCTCCCATGACAGAAAAATAGCAAGATATGCCGAACTGGGGAAGAGGCAGATGATTACGACTAAAAATGGCGATGATCATGCCGGTTTATCCAAATTACAGTACTGAAATTTCTCGGATAATTAAGTTTTTCGAGGAAAAGAAAATTACAATGCTAGACTAGCTAGTGATGTAACAAGTTTCCTATCCGTCTGCTAATACAGATCAAGCTAGCTAACCAGAAATATTCAGTTCTGTTAACGATAAAATCCTGAAATGCCTACTAAATTTATTGTCCTTCCCTAACAATTTAAAGTGAAAAAAGGGGACTTTCCTCACCTTTGTCTAGGGTTTCTCCTCATCTGACTGAGAGCATGGCGGTCCGGGTACAGAATCAACAAAGAACTCCTCCACTGATGCAAGGAAAAGCTAGTAAGTTATATTTGAACCCGCCTGACCAATATTATTTTGTAAAAACTATATATAAAATAAAACGGTAGAATAAGTGATGCAACTCCAATTACCTATATCCTCTTGCTCTGGAGAATCGAGTAAAATTTCAGAATCAGACGGCAGAAAGGGTGAACCGGGGTAGTTTCCTAAGGCTCCTAAATCTGCACAGAAAATCAAGGCAATGCGATTACGAAACCATGTGGTGCTATGCAAAAGAAGCTCTATTGCTCTGTTCATACTTGCATCCGACATGTTATATGTGCCTACTCATGTGATTCATTCAGAAGACAGTTGCTAACTTAAAAGCTAGTAGGAAAAGGAAATGCTCAAAAATTTGTTTCGATGATTTTAGAATGTAACATTCCCGCTATACTGTTGGAGGAAGTAATGAAAAGCTTGTACCATATATTGGGACTTAGCACGCATGCTTCTGCAATATTTTGGAGATAACTCCAGTGTGTCTAGATGGAAATTGTAACTAACTATAGACACAACTTTACTTATGTATAGACAATCTTACAAAGATTCCTATTACAACGGAAATGCTCTATACTAGTAAAAGGTAGCTCAAATGCTTTATGGCCATAACAGTCGAAAAGAAGAATTAACACTTGATGACTGCTATAAGTGATTCAAATCAACTCAAAATTTAGACATATAATTGCTCGGAAATTGCTCAATACTATAAATTACCTCCCAAGTTTGATAAATCTGCTGTAAGATCTGATAAACTGAGATTCCACGGAATTGGAATTTGGTCCAGTGATCTCAGAGAATCCCGAGAATTTCCAGCTCCACAATCAGGTGCAAGTTGCAATCCAACAGAACTTGCCATGTCAGATGTAAATGGTGTATCAAGTGCTGTGTCTACTCCCATTCCAGATATTTCTGAAGCAGAGAACGGGAAGTGACCACTCGATGCAACTGATGTAGGACTTACAGGCATCTCCGACATGGATGACATGGCACTGTTTGGTGGAATGACAGGAACCACATCAGCACCACTGCAGTCCATCATAATACTTCAACAAGAATAGGAAATAAAAAAAATAAAAATAAAACTGCCATTAGAAAACTTTTATCGACCGAAACAGGAAACAGGTGCAAAGACAAGGGAATGTCATCCAATACATTAGTTCCATAGGGAAAAGAAAATGTTCAAACCTATGTAATTCCTAATAGAATGGGAAATGGGGTACAGAAGAACAAAAGCGTCTCTAAGGTTTCAGTAACAAATTAATTGGTATGTTGCATGACTAATCAAAGAGAGAAGGAGGGAAAAGACAAATTCTCACTCATTCCCAGAATTCATCTGCATGGGATGAAAGTTGCTAGGTGCAGGTACCCCATTAACTACATGACAGTTGGATATTGCACATCCCATGGAATCGAGATGGGGTTGACCTGCTGCTGGCATTGGAGGTTGCTGAAGGACGGGGTATCCCATAGGTAAGTTGTTAACTGCACTGTGAACAAGTGGCAATGAATACTAACGAAAACTATCACATAAATATGTCATACTACAGATTGCCACAAACTGACATGCATATAGAGATCCTTAGACACCTTAGAACTTACAGAAATAATAATTCTTTAATTATCACTATTGAGAATAACATTTGAACTCTTAAAGTCAAATGAGAGTTCATCCAAAGTTCTAAAGACGGAAGCATATCTCTGTTAGCGTTGAGGAACCAAATTGTGATCCCTATGCATCCACCGAGAGAGATGAGGATAAAGTAGAGCTCATAGAATTAATTCATGCGTTTATACCATCATGTTACTGCAAGCTGAAAACTTACCAGGCATGGGATGGATCCCATTTTGTATGGGGGCCAAAGGAACCTTCAGAGGCATGAGATTATACTTCGAGAGATGATAGTGATGTTCCAGCAAATGATTGAAAAGGAGGATTTGTTTTTTCAATTTTAGCCTTATGTAATAGGCCCTGAAAAAGTCGGCATTTTCTTCTTCCAACTTCTGCCATACTGTATCAACAAATAAAAAAATAAAAAAAAAAAAAGAGTAAGCATTTGCCATTTTCTTCCAACTCATGATCAAAATTATAAGGATAAACATGTAGCTTTTCAAGATTAGATGTTTTATTCATTAATCCCTCACTATACAAGAAGAGAAGAATTCAGGATCGTACTGTCAACAATAGCTATAGAAAACAACTACATCAGGATTCTCTTTTCAGAAATAATCGAATTTACAGTATAAATACTTAAGTAAATGTAACAGTACTGACAATACAAATACTTCAACTTATAAATAGGTTTCGAGTTGCCTACCCAAAGTTGTAAATCCAGGATCTATCCTTGCACGAGTCAAGAGGGTTTTAACTACCTCATCTCTATTCATATATAATTGTAAACACCGCTCTATAAGATTCTGGACCTAAAACATTTGTTGTGCACAATATACCATCACACAGATGAGAAACAGATTAGTCAAGCTTTTTCACAAACATTATTCAGAAAAGGAAACAAAGTAAGACGTAAAGAACAGAATAGAAAATGTAGAAAAGAAAAGAAAAGATTGCCGAAAAATGTCCTTACAAGTTCAATATCTTGGCGTGATACTTTCTTGTTATCATTGCCTGAATTAGGTACTGAAGCTGAATCTGTTGCAGGAGGCTTATTACTTTGGTTTTTCACTTGGTCACCTTGTGAATCATGTAAAACTTGAGTTGATGATTGATTTTCTTGCGTGCTCTGTGAATCCGAAAATAGGACTTTCTCTTTAGTCAGAAGCTATATGTGCAAACAAGAAGATATGGCTCGCTAAAAATGTGAAGAATTATGAGTGGCACCTGTAAGTTCTTCATTTCATCTGAATGCAGGTGGACCACATGTCTTCAGTATGGCTCTGGTATCCCCCATGCAAAGCTCGTCTTCGCTGATATCATTACTTTGCACTTATAAACAACACTAATAACTAAGGCCGTTTTCACCTAGAATGAAAGATGAATGACAAAAAAATAAACCTACCCAATTAAATACTAGACCAAATAAGTCGTGAACATTTCACGGTGAAAACACATAAACCCATTGCTAAAATAACACAGAAGCAAGATCTGGTTCATCAGTAAACAACACGTATTCTAAATTCTGAAGCATTTAGATCATAAGTTTCTACTGGAATTTAACGAACAAAGATGTATTTCTCATTTTAAAACACTAATGTATAATAATGAGCTCAAAGAAAAGCATTAACTATATAATTTAATAGTCAATATTTGTGCTTTATCTACCTTGGTCCAGAAAATTCACCGGTAAGCTTTTAAATACACAACGAGCACATGTAACAAATCGGGTTTAGAGCAAGCATACACCTAAAACAATTGCCTCACTACCATAACAAAGGACGATTACTTAGCTTCCTCTATCCAACGACGCTAAAACATAAAAAACAAATGGATGTATTTACAGTCCAAACAAGTTCCTTCCAAAATCTTTGGAGTTTTCACTTTTGATCAACAAAAGAGAATCTAAAGCTTGCTTGGAATTTTCTGTATTTGCCATACTCTTTGGAGTAGCAAAGAATTGCAGCTTTGTTACCACAAAATGCCTAATCTTGAATATTATGTAAGAATGTTAACACCCTAATAACTGACAAAATCTACAAAATTCACAAATTATTGCAAATATGAAAATTAGGGTTCATCCTTCAAGATCTCAGAAATAAAAAGATTTTCAAAACCAGTTAAGTTCAGTCAGATCTGAGTAAGTCCAAATATCTCAGCAAAGTTGCTACCTTTACACTACATACAAGCTTAAACATGAAAATAAACTAATTTAATCAAAGAATTCAACTTAATTAACCATTAAAAAATTAAAGACAGAAAGACATAGTTCTAAAAGAATCAATAGAAAAAAGGATAAAGAAGTGAAGATCTAGCAATAAAATAAAATATATTACCTTAAAATCCCAGGAACAAGAATCTCCAAGACAACAGAGCAGACACACTTTATTTCGACAAATTTGAGAAAACACAGTTCCAAAATCTCCCAGAAAACAGAAAGACACACGTTGCTTCGACGAATTAAGAAAACCCAGTTCCCCTTTTCAAGCTGAAGAGTCAACAAAAATCCAACTGAGACCCCTCTCTCTCTCTCTCTCTCTCACTCTCTCTCTCTAGAAAAACATGTACAAAAAGAAACAGACTTGGCAGCTCAAATTATGGACTATGGCTTTTAATTAGCTGGTATTAGTTCAAGATTTATTTCCATTATATCTACATGGAAAAAAAAAAAAGAGGAAGGAGGAGTTGGGAGTTGAAAGGTTGCTGCTAGACAGCTATGGCATCAATGGAAGGTGAAGCATGAGAGAGACAATTGTAAAGGAACAAAAATCACACCGGGTTTGAGATGATGTTTGGGTTTGGCTTTTATACACTTGACTTTACTTGGGCCTTCTATTTTCAAACTTAATTTTCCCGGAAAATTCAATTATGTGAGAAAGTTAAATTTTCTTGAAAAAGAAATTGTTTAAAGGAATAAATATAAAGTATCAAGCTCATTTGAAACCCACAAATATATTTTTTTCTTCTAAAAACGATTTCAATCATTTTAAAAACATTTTCAAACGAGTCATAACATCTTGTAATGTTTTTTATGATCGGCATCGTCTAACTTCTTGATCATCTTAAAGATCAATTATGCAGAAAATCAATCAAATAAGAAATTGTGTAACCATTAGATTAATGTTGTCAAAATTTCATTATTAATGTGAGAAAAATATTTTATCTATTTATTAAATAACCATTAGATTACTCAACAATTTCAAGTTTAGGTAATGTTTTTGCATATGTAATTTTTAAAAGGTTAATAAGAAAATAGACTATTCGAATCATTACAAAATATATCAAGGATGAAGAATATTTGAAAATGTAAAACAAGAAGATGCAAATAAGAAGACTACTAGCATTTCTTTATTCTATTTAGGAGTTGATGGGCTTGGGCCATGGGCTATTCATGATTGTACGATTATTCTTACCACATTATTATACTACAATCTTATACCACCTTATGTGGCTGATGAGTTGGACATGTCACCTCACTTAATTACAGTATACTTGGATTTCCATATAAATTTTATTAATTTTAATTAGTTTTTGTTCGGAAACAGATATTAGATTGAATTAAAACACTTTAATTTTCATATTCTTACATCCCTCGTCCAGTCGCCCTCAAATACCCTTTTCGCCATCCCAATCTCCTCCTCCATCCTTAAAGTTCCTCTAATTGTCTTCTGCTTCTTCATCCTCCTTCCTCCTCTTTTCCAGAAAAAATAGAAAGAACATAAAAAATAAAAAAAGGCCAATTGCAAGAGGAAAAAAAACGCATAATTAATTTCAATAATTGGCAAGCAACTGCAGCATAAATATGAGGATTTTTCAAGAATAGTGAGCCCATAACCTTCAATCTGATAGAAAACTTGTTCCTTTTGACTCCTTCATCAAATTTTTAAACATGCATATAAAGTCATTGTTCAATGAAACAATTAGCTAACCCTTATTTTATGACAATAAAAAGGAAAACAAATACGATTAGTTAGAAACAAAATAAAATTTGACAAAAAAAATGGAGATTGCAGAAGGCTGAAGAGGAAGGAGGGAGGAGATTGGGGTGAGAGGGAGAGGGAGAAAGGAGATGGAGTGGAAAACGAAGCGTCACCTAATCAATTCTAATTGGGGTGTTTCAATTATATTTTTTTTTTTTGAAAAAAAAAAAGAATGAATGTGTTAATTATAGTAATAATAAAACTAAAACTAAAGATGTGGCATGTCCAAGTAAGCTGCCACATAAGGTGGTACATAAATTATGGTATAATAACATGGCAATAATAGCATTACTCTTTTGTATTATATTTTTTGGGAATTGTTATTTTTACTCCAAAAATTTTATTTTGAACTTCATACTTTTTATAATTAGAGAGATAAGTAGTGTAGAATGAAATTCTTGAAATGCTAAAAACAGTTTTTTTTTATTTTTTTTTATTTTTAAATACAATGATATATGTATAATAAGAAGTAAGGATGATAAATTCCTACCGTAATAGCTATCTAAGATATTCAAACTGAATATCTCTCACTTGTAGGTGACGATTATTTTCCTGAAAATATATATAATATCTCATTTACTTTGTTGTGTAAATACCAGGATGATCCTCTTTGTGAGGATCCTAGGAATCCTCCAATCACATCCGTTCATCATACATCGTGCGGTTGGAGGATTCCTAGGATCCTCACAAAGAGGATCCGATGAGGATCCTCTCTCGTGTAAATAAAAATTAGTAAATAGAGCCACATAGATGATAATGGGGCAGTATTCACAGCTCACAAGGCCTTTGTGGTGCACGCACTTGTCATGGTTCACCAGAGAGCAACCTTTGTTTTCCGGAACCGGAACCAGATCCCCTCCGGATCCAAAGGAACTGAGCCCACTCATCAAATGATCCGGGCCATTAAAATTTGATCCAATGGCTACAAACAGGGGGCTCTCTAAAAGTTATAATTATTGTAACCGTTTGATCAAATTTCAATGGTCTGGATCATTTGATTTGTCGCGACGAAGGGGATCCGGTTCCTTGTTTTCCCAAATCTGTGCTAATAATATATTTTCTTCCTTTGAAATTTAAGTCAATTTTATTTATCAATATATATTTTTGGTTATTTTGTTTTTCATTTGATTTGTCGTGTTTGCCATCTTTATGACAAATTTGCTCGGGACTCTTGTTTATGTTGGTCTATGTGGTAGCTGTATGGATATTTAAAATCTGTAGCGGAGCCAATGCGGGGGCATTGGGCTCCCTTGACCCCAATGGATCTGTAATTTGTCCCTTTAAATAAAAATTTGACCCCTTTAATAGCACTGCAACAGCAGCTTTGCAACAGCTCCAGCAAAAGAAAGTCACAATAGCAATCTTGGTTGCGTGGGCCACATTGCCAAGAAATATTGACCCAAGTTCAAGTTGGGTGACCCAACATGAAACATGTGAGCCCACATGTAACCTCTTCGGCTAAGCAGGAACAATATATAAGAAAATAAAAAATAATTTTTAATTAATACTTTTTCTATTTTAACATTCAACAGTTGGTCCACCACAACACATTTGAGGTTTTCCCTCTGCTTGCGCGACTCAACCATAGCACTGGCGCCATATCCATTCATATTTCAAGTTTCTCTGTTCGTCAATTAATCAGGTACATCCACTCCAAATTTCCAATCATTGGTAATTTTGTTATCTTAGATTTCTTGTGATTTTTAGGGTTTCATTCAATTTCAGTTATGAATAAAATAAGGATTAGGTCTAAGAGTAATTCTAGTTTAGAATTAGGTCTGAGAAGGGCAGAGTATCATCCTCGTATATCCATTTATAACATCGGACATGAAAAAAGTTCTTGAATGTAGTATAATTTAATTATATTATGTTGTTGACTCTTTTTGGTATTATTTAAAACAGTTATGGAGAGGTATTTTAAGAGAAAATCAACCGAAGATAACATCTCACCCTCTACAACGGATATTCCTGAAAGTTCAAATGAAAATAACATAGAAAGTATACTGGCAAATCTTCTAGGAGATCCTGGGCATCGACTCCGGATATCAGAATATGATCCAAATATTAGAGATCAGGTTCGAAGAGCTTATTTACAAAGGGAATTGGTTCAACCTCGAACCCATCAATTTCCATATACTTCATTTGCAGGAGTACAACGCCGTTTCAATCCGAAATGGTTCGATGACTTTCCTACTTGGTTGGAGTCATATCCAAAAATGTTTTTTTTTGTCGAAGTTGTTATCTCTTCAAGCTAGAGATTCCAGACCAAGCAGGTAATGACAATTTTACTAGTAAAGGTTTTCATAATTGGAAGAAAAAATGTCGACTTCGAGTTCATGTTGGAGGCCCTAATAGTGCTCACAACCAAGCTTTACTTCATTGTGAAGCTTTAATGAATCAGAATCAACATATTCAAACAATTGTTCACAAGCAGTCGGATCAAGCACGTATTGATTATCGCACTCGTTTGAATGCATCACTTGATTGCATTCGCTTTTTATTGCGACCAGGTCTTGCTTTTCACGGTCATGATGAAAGTGAAGATTCAAGCAATAAGGGTAATTTTCTTGAGCTTTTGAAGTTTCTCGCAGATCATAATGAGGGTATTAAAGATGTGGTGTTTAAACATGCTCCTGAAAATCTCAAGTTAACATCACCTGATATTCAAAAAGATCTTGTGTATGTAGCAGCATGTGAAACCATTAATGCTATCATGTTTGATATTGGTGATGATGCTTTCTTTTCTGTTTTGGTTGATGAATCGCGTGATATATCAGTCAAGGAGCAAATGGCAGTTGTACTTCGCTATGTGAATACCAACGGACAAGTAGTTGAAAGATTTGTGGGCATAAAGCATGTTCCTAATACCACTGCTATTTCACTTAAAGAGGCAATTGATCAATTCTTCTCTATAAACGAATTAAGCATATCTAGATTGCGTGGACAAGGTTATGATGGGGCTAGCAATATGCAAGGTGAGTTTAATAGCCTTAAGACACTTATTTTGAAAGAAAATGAAAGTGCATTTTATATTCATTGCTTTGCACATCAACTTCAACTTGCTCTTGTAACCGTGGCGAAAAATCATATTCAAATTGGCTTTTTTTTCTGCTTGGTTAATAATGTCGTTACTATTGTCAGAGCATCATGTAAACGTCGAGACATGGTTAGAGAAAGACAACAAACCAAAGTTATGGAAGCTATTCAAAATTATGAGCTTCCAAGTGGGCAAGGCTTGAACCAAGAAACTAGTCTTAAACGTGCAAGTGATACACGTTGGGGCTCACACTATGGTACCTTGGTAAGCTTGGTTAATATGTTTTCTTCTGTAATTGAGGTGCTTGAGATGATTGTAGATGATGGTGTAAGTCTTGATCAAAGAAGTGAAACAGATATTTTGTTGAATCTTTTGCAATCTTTTGATTTTGTCTCTAGTCTCTTTCTGATGAAAGAAATATTGGGAATCACAAATGTGTTGTCACATGCATTGCAAAAGAAAGATCTCGATATAGTGAGTGTTATGGCTTTAGTCAAAGCATGTAAGCAACAACTACAAGCAATGAGGGATAATGGATGGGATGCTTGGCTTGATAAAGTTTCTTCTTTTTGTGGCAAGCATGATATTGATATTCCTGATATGAATGACATCTTTGTAGCTCGAGGGAGGTCACGACGTAGAGTTGAAAATTTGACAAACCTTCATCACTACCGTGTTGATCTCTTTATTGATGTTATTGATAAGCAACTTCAAGAGTTGAACAATCGTTTTAATGAGACAAGTACATAGTTGCTTCTTTGTGTTGCATGCTTAAGCCCAGATGACTCATTCTCAGCTTTTGACATTGAAAAGTTAGTTCGACTTGCTGAATTTTATCCAAAGGATTTTTCTGATATGGAGCTCACACTTCTTGAAAATGAACTGAAGAATTATATATTTGATATGCGTTTGCATAATGAATTTTCTGTGTTGAAAGGAATTAATAACCTTGCACAAAAGTTGGTGGAGACAAAGAGGGATAGACAGTATCCCCTGGTGTACTTGCTAGTGAAATTAGCATTGATTTTACCTGTTGCGACTGCTTCAATTGAAAGAGCTTTTTCGGTGATGAAAATTGTGAAGAATCCACATCGTAATAGGATGGGTGATCAATGGTTGAATGATAGTTTGGTTGTGTACATTGAGAAAGATGTATATGATTCTATTAGTAATGATGTTGTAATACGACGTTTCCAAAATATGAGAACACGTCGTGGACAATTATGAATGAAAGTATGATCGATTTTTGAAAGCTATTTTTTGACCCCATTGTCTTAAATTCCTGGCTCGGCCAATGTTTAAAATCATTTACATTTTGTTCGACATATCTCCAGATCAATAAATTGGTCACTAAAAAAATGTACTCATCTGACACCTATTGTATATTCTCCCAATGATATTTGGTTGAAATTAAGTATAACATAACTAAATTCAATGTGAGACCTACTTACTTTTCAATTCTTGTGTTAGTAAACAAATGACATGTGAGGAATGAAAATGTTGCATAACTTTGCATACGCATTTATGGTAAGTAAACATATCATTGTGCAAGCAGGCTCTTATGGTTTTGGAGATGGTGCACTACTCTAAGTACATCTTAATTATTTACCATATTATGATTAATGGATAATCGTACACATGTCATTTTTGAAGTCGTTCATTATCTTAATCACCATTTAAAGATTGAATCTACAAAAACCAATCAAATTATAAATTGTTTGGTCGCCTATTTGTATCACAAGCATCTTAATTGTTACTAACCATCAATCTATTTGTACATTATCGATTACTAACGAGTCTCATTTGATTGATTTTTTTGCATAAGTACATTTTAAATTGGAATTTAAGAGATGAACACTTCAGTTACAAAATGTGTAGAGTGAAGATTTGCTAATCACAACTAAGGTGAAGGAATTGCATACTAGGGCACACCTTTATGAGTATCAAAGTACATCTAACAACCCATTGGTAGAAAATTTAGCAGCCCTCAATCGCCTTTCCAATGTTGCATCGTGATCACTTGATACAAGTCTTTTCAACCTTCACTGTTATGGATTGGAAAATGCGATCGACCAGATGTGATATTGCGTTTAGAGCAATAAGTTAGTGGCAAGATTTCTTGAAGGCTTCTCGAACCACCAACTTTAATTGCTTATATAATAGTAGCCGTGGAGGTATCAGTTGATCGATCAAGTGGACCAAACCTCCTCCGGGAAAACTCAATATAAATGTCGACGGGGCTTGAAGAGAGGTGGATAAAGTGGAAGGTGTTGGAGTTGTAGCTGCTATAGTTCGAAGGTTCAAGCATGTCTTCTCTTCCGCTCATATTGAAGCATCGGCAGCTAGGGAAGGAATAGCTTTGGCGGTCGAAAGGGTTTTTCAAAATTTAACAATTGAAAGAGATTCACTCCAAATTGCAACAGCGCAAGGGAGCGCACCAAAAACGTGTCTCCTATTGGACACGTTGTGGAAGACGCCAAAATTTATGTTGGTTGATATTACTAGAGCATTATTTATCCATGTGCGCCACCAAGCTAATGAGATTGCCGATCGTCTGGCTCGCCGCGCCTGTTCGGAGTCTGTTGACAGTCATGGGTCGGAGCCACCGGATCTCATCATTGACCTTCTTCTGGAAGAGTGCTCTAGCGATTAGCCTGTTGTGGTTCTTTGTATGTCCTTGTTGTTTTCTTTGCAATCTTGTCCTTCTAATCAATGAAACAGCTATCGTTGCTCTAAAAAAAAAAATTCTTCTCTAATTTCCAATTTGCAGTTACATTTTTCTAATAACAGAAGTGCACACGTAACAATATGATGCAGACATGGGTAGGGATGGGCAACGGTTATAGCGGGCGGGTAACCGCGGTTATTTACCCATAACCGTTTATGTTCATACCCGCATAACCGTTTACCCATTGGATAATTGCATAAACGGTTATACCCATACCCATAACCGTTTATAAACGGTTAACCATACCCATAACCGTGTACCCATTTAACCATAACCGTTTACCCATTTAACCATAACCGTTTACCATTTTTTGAACCCGTTTATCATTTTTTTACCCATTTATCCCTTTTTTCACTTGTCTACATGTTTTTTTTTTAACAACTTGAAAATTACAAAAGAAAAAATTGTCATATTTTTCGTTTTCTGACAATTAAACACCGTTATAGGTACATTTTAGCATGCATTTCCCTATTTTAATCATTTAAGTCCTCATACAATTCCAATAATTGAAATAATAGTTTACGAACGATATTTTTCTGCTACACCCAAAGTAAAAAACAAAAATGGTGCACTGACTTTCAAGTTTAGTAGCAAATCTTTGTTGTCTGAACCACACCCCAACTCCCTAACCCCCACCATCCAGCAAGCAAGCAAATAAATTAAAGAAAAAGGTATGCTGGTAATACCGCGGGTTCAGAATCTAAGTTTGGCATAGAAATTGAAAATTTAGGGTGTTTAATTTTTTTTTTAATTTTACATATATTAAATTAAATGGGTAAATGGATATCCATTATAACCGCGGGTAATACCCATAACCGATGGATACCCGTTATAACCGCGGGTAATACCTATAACCGCCCATTTAAATTTCACGGATAAACGGTTATACCCATAACCGTTTGTTCATCTAAACAGTTACCCATAACCGTAACTGTGAACTTTAAATGGGCGGGTAACCGCGGTTACCCAAACCCATGGGTATTTTGCCCATCCCTAGACATGGGGCATGATATCATCACTGAAATCACACACATGTTACAGGTCAGAATTTGTTTTCATATCATTTTTTATGATCCGGCCTCCCATTAAATAAGTTATTAGACTCCCACACATGTAACATGTTATAAATTTCTTGAAAGTTACTACATGTTAGATTTAAGAGTTTAGCCTGTCTAGGATAGTTGTGTGTGACACATAATTTTAGAACGAGGATTTTTAGACTTGAAACTCAAACTTGAATATCGAAGCAGAGACCAGAAACCCTTAGTTCTAAACCAAACAATAGAGAATTCATACTTGATTCAACTTTCAACCAAACAATAGATACTTGTTTTAAGGGCGGTGCTACATGCACTGTAACATCCCACATCGCCCAGGGTAGTGGATAATGTAAGCCTTATATGTATATTCTCATCTCTACCTAGCATGATGGGTGACCCACTGGGAAGTTATCGTGTGAGTTCCCAGAAACAAAATCGTGAGGGCGTGGTCGGGGCCCAAAGCGGATAATATCATGCTACGACGGAGTCGAGCCCGGAATGTGATGGGGGCCCAGACCAGGATGTGACATGCACCAAATTGTATACTAAATGATGTGACACATTCTACAGCATATCAATTTTTATTGCAATCATTAATCAAATTACTTGAATTAAAGCACAAATTGGATCGGTGCCACATTATTTAGTGCACAAACTTAGTACGTAAGTTTGATGTACCTAGCATTACTCTTGTTTCTAGTCCGCGGTTCAATATTGTCGTTCTTCTAGTTCTATTCTCGTAATCAAATAACACATAGAAACTCATATACTCCTTCATGAGGGGTAAAAAAGAACTTCAATAAGCAAACCCGATACAACGTTCTGCATGCACAAAAGGTGGCTATAGAATTATATGGAAAAACTCCGAACAAGGAAAAAGAGCTACACATGCTATACTATATAAGTACATCATATTGATAATCAAATAATTACACAATTCTTAGCTAATTAATGAACCATCAACCACGGAGAGGACCCGTATCCAACCATACACATAGAGAAACCCGATCAAGCAAATCGACAGTAGACAGATTTAAGAGATATCACAAAACCAACAACTTAAAAGAAAATACATTCCAAAGAAAAGAACAAAAGTAGAAAGACATCGTGGGAGTGTGGCCATGAAGTGAACAAAAATTATGAGATTTGCGGTGTGGACTTATGCACGATCGATCTCCATAAGAAAAAAAAAAGTGGCCATCTTAATAATTAAAGAAGATATAAGAAAATGACAAGAGTGCTTGTAATAATGCATGCAAGAAAATCCAAGTTGTTTGTTGTTTATGGACTTATGGACTCATTTTTCTGAATACACATGCACTACACAGCATGGTGCATAATAATATCCATTTTTAACATATTTTTAAAGAGAGAAATCCTAAGGAGAGTCTCTTAAAGTGAGATTCTTTATGGACTCTCCGACACCTTATGTTTTGGCACAATGTTTTATAATGTTGTCACGGACATTATGCCAAAAACATGAGTCCATGAAGAGTTCCACTAATGAGAGTGTCTCCTTAACATTTATCTTTTAAAGAAGCTCATCTGGCAGTAGAAGCTTTTGCGAACTTAGGACATAAGTATAATCACCCTTGTATTTCGTTTTATAATTTTTTTTTAAAGAAACTATACCTAGAATAAGTTTTGATATGTATGGTTTATAAATTTGACGAGAATTTTCTTTGTAATTTCCTACTTCTTCTTTATATATATATATATTTTTTTTTTAAGAAGGGGCCAATTATATCAGTGTGGTCCAACCATGGAAAAAATCTCATACCCCATCATGCTGATTTTCCATTGTACTATGTAAAAATGTTTCAAGATATTATTCTTCAAATGAGACGATCGACACAGGACCACCTTTGTAGTTTGTATACAATCATAGTGAAGTAGATCATGGTTGAAGACGACTTTGCCAGTTTGGTCGTATGTAGATTTCTGGATCCCAACTCGAGAAAGGCTCCTCCAACACCTACTAATACTAATAAACATCAACAACAACAATTTATATATGAAAAAGTAAAACTCATGAGTTACTGCAAAACCCCGTTGGCTTGTTTTTTCTCTCACAATTATAGTTAATTTTCTCGTTAAGTCTTCATTTAGATAAAGTAAAATGATTTGCTTTGGTATTTGTCAATATCGATATAACTAGGTTTTATCATGTGAATTTATTTACCCTTATGGATCCTGACATAATAATTGATGCTAGGGTTAGCTCAAGCTCAGAGAACTTCGATCATTCAAGCTTAGTCTTAACACCAAAAAGAGAGAAGAAAGATGAGGAATTTTGATTCATAATAATTGATGCTAGGGTTAGCTCAAGCTCAGAGAACTTCGATCATTCAAGCTTAACCTTAACACCAAAACGAGAGAAGAAAGATGAGGAATTTTGATTCACAAAATTACACTAGAAAGATGAAAAATCATGAAGAGTTATTTTAAAGTAGTTGTTATTAACATTCCAAAAAACTCATATTGCACTCCAAATTTTCTATATTTAAAAAGAAAAATACACGTGTAAAATAAGTTTTTAGAGTTCCAATAATATATATACCATCCCTTTTTGATATGGATAAGTTATTTTTATGTATACCATCACATAGTATCACTATAATAACACCATCATATAGTGTTATTAATCCATACATATTATTAGACATGTTTTATTTGGAAGTGTTTTTAGAACATAGCAAAAACCGCTTTAAGGTAATCAAAAGCGTATCTAGCTAATAATGGTTGTTAAAAAGAGTTAAAGGTGCTTATATGTAAAAAAGTACCGGAAAGAGCTTTATAGAAGAAACATCAAAATTTTGTATGTTCTTATTAATTAGATGCACATCGAAATATTTGATAAATTTTAAAATATTTTCAAAAATTTCAATGTGCATCTATTAATAAGAACGTTTATACGAAAAGTGCTTATATGAGCATATATAAATGTTTTTTTTTTAATATTTTCAAACTAGGCCTTAAAAATACAAAACTCTAAACTATATAAACTCCTCATTTACTCAGATATATCACACCACATGCACCCAAACTTATCAAAAAATGATATTCGAATTAGAGTGAACACAATTGAATAAGTGTTCTACAACTAAACACGTAGACGTATGTGAGTTAAGAGCTAGGGTTGTCGACTTAGTCTCAAACTTTTAAATGAAAGCATCCTAAGATACGTACGTAAGGCAGTTTGGTCTAAAACCATGTGAGTTTGAATGATGGTTATGGTACCTGGAAATCAGCTTTCTCAGGTAAATTCTGATCTTTATTTTCGCTCAACTACTCATAAGCATACCGGGGCCATGCACCTCTCATCAACTTACAAATTGCCAACATTTCTATATGGCCGATCAACAAATATATGAACTCGATGCATTTAGCTACAAAATCTAAACCACATAAATCTAACAACAGCTCTAATTTGGTCGGGCAAGATAAAGTTTCGTTACCCAACTGTATGCTGATAAATTTCATCGGACGAAGTTCGTTGCATAAAGCTCGTTGCACAAAGTTTTGCCCGATGAAAAAAAGAAATTGTCGGGCAAATATTCCAATGAAACATTCGTCCAGTAAAAGTGAGTTGACCAACTTTGCTCGACCAACCTGACATGCCCGATCAAATAATTTTATAGGGCAAAATGGTATTTTATGATAAAATTTATATAGGCCGACGAAATTTTCGTTGGCTAAGCTTTATAAAAAAAATTAAAATATAAAATACTTGTTCGACGACTTCTTTTGTCAGCCAAACTGTTTTAATTTTTTTTAAGATAATATATAATGTAGTGTAAATTAATTAATTATTTTTTCTTATATTAATCTCAAAAGATATTACAATATAAAAAAATTATTTAATTATTAAATTGAAATGTTCATACAATTATATTAAAATTGAAAAACAAATTTATTTGGTGGCTCATGTAATTGTCCAACTGCTGAATTCTGAAAAACTTTCATTCTAGATTCTCTAGAAATTATAAGTTCTGAAAATAACAGCAGATTCAGTGCCACTCGTCCATCCTATGCTCAAATTCTTGGGGTGGATGGGTCAGAGCTTCATCATAAGCTTCAAAAGTTCTGTAATGCCTGCGCAACACGTGCACCCACTCCCTGAATTGCCGAGTCCACAACTAGGTTATGTAGTCGGACATATCTGACTCTTCCAAGTCGATCTCGAAGTGTTCTGGAAAAAAAAAAAGTGTCAGTTTAAAAATACACTAAATAAGTAAAATTATTAAAAATAATAAAACTGATAAACACACTTAGTCATCATTGCCTCCTTCACCTCAAGTGATATATTTTTCCTACAAATTTATGATATATAATTTTTTTTATATTTCCTAAAAAGTTATAATATATAAAAAAAATTCTAATATTTCTTATAAACTTTATAATCTATAAAAAATTCTAATTTTTCCTAAAATTTTCTTAAATTTATAACAAATTTCTAATATGTTTAAAAAAATTAGAAATCTTTCCTATTAAGACTCGGACTCAATTAGGAAGACTCAAACTAAAATAGGAATGTACAACTCATTGTGACATAAAATTCCGTTACAAAGCGGAATTTTTTTTTCAAATAAATTAAAATATATACGTACATGTAGACCTGTAAACGGGTTGAGTTTATCGGGTTTGGGTCGGGTTCAATCCGACCCGTTAAGTTAACGGATCATCCGAACCCAACCCGTTAAGCTAACGGGTCACCCGAACCCGACCCGTTAAACTAACGGGTCACTCGTTTCACCGGTTAACAATTTTTTTTTTTTTTGCATAGAGTTTATTTTTTGTTGTTAAGACTTTACTAAAATTACTAAAACATCATCAACTAAAGGGTACTAACGGGTCCTAACGGATGCTAACGGGTTTAACGGATTGACCCAAAGTGACCCGTTATTTAACGGGTTCACCCGTTAGCGACCCGACCCGTTAAGCATCCACCCAAATACTAATATTAACGGGTCGGGTCGGGTCCAAAATGTCAGGTCTACGTACATGTACAATACGTAAATTATAAGCAAATTGATTAACTAGCTTGGTTATGGAAATAAGTTTAGACGCGTCTTCAATCCAAAAATAAAAGTAGATAAAAAAAACAACTTGTACACATCGTTGGTGAACTGTTTTGGTGTGTTTTACCCAAATATTAGGGGTCCCAAGGTTGTTCAAACCCATCAAGAGATTATTGGAGGGAAGGATGAACCACTTCGATATTTCATCTTTCTTCACACTTTTGTGACTTTTGTCTATGTTCTTGGTAATTTTTTAAACCACTCAACGTTTTTTAAGCACAAGAAAAGGGAGCAAACCATAATTGTTTTGAAACAAGCTGAGTTAATTGTTATGAGACACACATTAATCAACGATTTTAAAATTTCTTCTAATATTTCTCTGTACTAATTGTCATTTTTAGTAGGGGAATGATTGTTCCCGCCACATATCTCCGCTCCTAATTATGTTTTGTCTCTAAGTATCATTAGACTGAGAGCTAGTTCGTATATGTTATTTTTTTGTGAGCAAATAGTTCAATTTTTAATTTATGATAGTATGAAATGCTTTGTGTCTCAAAAAAGGGCAGCTGGCCCATGACCCAATTAGGCCCAAAAGAGAAAAGATCACCGGATGCTCTGCTGTGAGTTCATACACTGCAAATCAACTGAAACGGTGTCGTTGGCTTTGGAGCCTACACCCCATCCTCTCTGAGAACTATAAAAAACGAACGCTAACATTTCGTAAAACCCTAAACCCTAAATCCCCATTTCTGGGGACTCCTCACACATATCCACCACACAAACCTCCATGAAAACGACGTCTCTTTCGGCCACTTTCATGCCCGTCAGTCTTTTACCCCAACTCCGACTCCTCAGCGCCTCTCTTCCGGCGGCCCATTTCCCGCCCATGAAATTCGCGCCCTCCATTTCCTCCTCTCGGGCTGTACCCATTTTGTCGCGGGTCTTCCCCGTAAGGCTCAGGTACCTAGGGTTTCACCGTTCATTGCAGACTGAGCGGGCATTCTCCACTCGGGCGTTCCGGGGATCCAGGACAGGGTCCGGGTCCGAGGTGCCACGTGGATACGAGAGAAGGGCGGGTGGAGCTTCGAAGAGTCTGATTGAGGACGAGGCTGAGCTCGGTGACTGGGTCAGCGAGTTAAAGAGTGACTCGCGCGGCGAACCGGAGGGCCGTAGGGGGGCGGTTAGAGAGAGGGCGACCGATGGCGAGTCTTATCCGATAAAGAGGAGCAGGAGAGATAGTGACTCTGGAGATTTTGGTGACTCGAGAAGGCGAGAGTTTCGGTCCCCCAATCAGTCCTCTTTTTCGAGAAATCCGGGGATGAGTAAGAGGTTCGATAATAATTCCGAGAGTGATAGGAAAGATAGATCAGTTCCACCCAGAAACAATCGTGGGAATCCGAATTCGAATGGCGATTTTGGAGATTTGAGTAGGCGAAGATTTCCGGCCCAAAATGATTCCTTTTCGAGAAATGCAGGGGCCAGCAAGCCGTTTGATAACAAATTTCAGAGTGATGACGACCAGGAAGACAGATTTCACCGTAGAAACAATCGTGGGGTTCAAATTCATTTTCTAAAGGGAGTTTGAGTTCAAAGGTGAAAGCGGAATCCTTTACCAGGAATAGAGGTGGAAGAGATTCGGGTAAGGAATTGCGTGTAATGGATGATACTGAAGAGGAGGAGGTAAAACAGTTCGGTGTTATTGGGGATTTTCTTAGTGAGGAAGAGAGTGATACTGCTGCTTCTGATGATGATGGTTTTGGAGTATTAAGAGAAAAAAATGCAGCTTCTTTGTTTCGTGGTTCGGATGATGAAGTGAGCAAAAAGGTTCTGCCGAAAAGTTCAGCTGGAAGCTCCGACTCTTATTTGAGTGAATCACGGTATGTTTAACATCAACATTTTCATAATGGATTGTTGACAAGTTTCTTGTTTAACTTATTTTGACTGTTTGCAGGTTTGATCAATGTTCCGTCTCTCCGCTGTCCTTGAAAGGAATCAAGGATGCAGGATATGAAAAGATGACTGTAGTACAAGAAGCTACTCTTCCAGTAATACTGAAAGGTTTATTTCTTTACGAAATCATGCACTGACTTTAGGATAAGGGGTGCCATCTTGTTGTAAACAATTCCTCATCACGAGGACACTGAAAGAAACAGAAACTTTGTTTAATCAGGATTGCCATAATATCACTGTTCTAAAAATCCCCGCCTAGCGCCGCCTAGGCGCTAGGCGGCTGGTCACCGCCCCGATTAATGCCTAGGCGTTTGAAAATTAATAAAGGGCGCCTAGACCAGTTGAGGCGCCCGCCTAGACCGCCTAGCCCGCCCAGACCCGCCTAGGCACTTGCCTAGGTTGCGACTCACTTTGACAGAAAATAGATAACTTTCAATTTGCATTTAATTTTTTTCAATAAATTGTAAGAGACTTGTTGAATACTTAAATGGGCACACACTATATGCTTGTTCCCCATGTTTTCATTATGTTCTAATACTTTATAATACATATGTCATTCTATTTTGTAGTTTATGATGAAATTATATATATTTTAAGTATAAACAGACACTTATTTACACGAAATATAATAAATTTACTTATATCCGCCTAGTCCGCCTAGGCGCCCGCCTAGACCCCGCCAAGACCCCGCCTAGACCCCGCCTAGCCGCCGCCTAGACCCCGCCTAGCCGCCTAGGCGCTAGGCCCTAGCCCGCCGCCCGACTAGCGCCTAGCGTCTTTTAGAACCTTGCATAATATAAATAAGATCAAGTAACTACTATGTCCTCTTAAGGATGTCTGTTTTTGTTTTTCCCTCTAAAATTTGATCGATCTCCATGCGTGTTCATGAAATGGAAATGCTTATTCTACTTAGTTGTATTTTGTAGGCAAGGATGTCCTGGCCAAGGCTAGAACGGGCACTGGAAAAACTGTGGCGTTCTTGGTAAGATATTTCATTTGTTTCTCTGTGTGTAATGTTCTCGTATTAAAAAAAGATGCAACATTTATGATAAATTCCAAGCTGCTTTTGGTTTATTTGAGGCATTCCATTGTATTCTCCATTTATGCAGTTACAGGAGATTTTTTATCTTACTTGACATTGAGTTTCTTTGTTTCAGCTTCCATCAATTGAAGTTGTTGTAAATTCACCTCCTATCACCCGTGATAATAAGCGACCCCCAATTTTTGTACTTGTTATATGCCCAACCCGGGAGTTGGCCAGTCAAGCTGCTACAGAAGCCAATAAGTTGTTGAAATATCATCCTTCTATTGGTGTCCAAGTTGTGATAGGTGGTACACGACTTGCTCTAGAACAAAAACGCATCCAAGCCAACCCTTGCCAGGTAAGGTTTTCATCATTGCTGGAGAACTTTGTCATTTACCGCATCGTCCTGTTTCATTAACTTCACCAGCTAAATATAAACTGAGTTAATGATTTATTATGCATTGACATAGCACTAGAATTTCATAAGCTAGTCTAATGGGTAAACGGCTGAATCAAGCTAGTTGATAGGCTTTTATAAAGTTGACTTAAGGTTTAATGGGGAGTGAAGGTTCGCAAGTAGATCATTAGATTCCATCTACTTGATACTGGCTCTTACTTTGTGTATGCTTTAGTACTATGCCAACTACGGACAAAGATGAAAATGCCTATCAACATAATTTGAGACATGTTTAATGGGCACTGTTTATACGCGATGTAACACACTAAAAACATCCAGATTCTTGTTGCTACACCTGGAAGGCTCAAAGATCACATTGAGAATACCGCAGGTTTTGCAACTAAGCTGATGGGTGTCAAAGTCCTTATACTTGATGAAGCTGATCATTTACTGGATATGGGATTCCGTAAAGATATTGAAAGGATTATATCAGCTGTTCCCAAACAACGGCAGACACTTTTGTTTTCCGCCACTGTTCCTGAAGAGGTTTCTTTCACTACTTATTTTTGTGGTAATGTTTTTTTTTTTTGGAAAATGTGAAAAAACACACATTTAAATACTGTACATGAACAGTGGTTTCTTCCTGATTGTAGGTCCGTCAAATCTGTCATATTGCTTTGAAAAGAGATCACGAATATATCAATACGGTTGAAGAAGGCAGTGAAGAGACACATGCACAGGTTGGTTCTTTTATGACGTGTGTGAAGACGTATTGATATGACATAATTTTGACAATTTGATGATTAATATCTATGTTTGTATTTTGTATGTATGATTTCAGGTTGCACAGACGCATTTGGTTGCTCCATTGGACAGCCATTTTTCCATAGTATATAGTCTTCTTAAAAATCATATTGCAGATGACGTTGACTATAAGGTAGGCATTGTATTACCCCAAAACCTTGGCTTGTTCAATTCATGCACCATGCTTTCAGGCGTTTCGTTAACATCTATTTAATACCATAGATATATTTCTTAGGAAGCATGATTTGTGTTGCCCACAATTATTGCGATTTTATATAACATATGTGAGCTGCATCACCTTTATTGCTATCTTATGTAGCGTGTGATTCTTGTATTATGCACAGGTTCTTGTATTCTGCACTACCGCAATGGTCACACGACTGGTTGCAGACCTTCTTGGCAAGCTGAACTTGAATGTCAGAGAGATCCATTCTAGAAAGCCACAGAGTTATAGAACCAGGGTTTCTGATGAATTCCGGAAATCAAAGGGTCTTATCCTTGTGACTTCTGATGTATCTGCACGCGGGGTTGATTATCCAGATGTTTCCCTAGTCATACAGGTAATATGCAGGACTTAACTAGAAGTTCCTTTGCCATATATTCAGCATGCAATATTTAAATTGTGGCTTTCAGTTTCCCGAGTTCCATGGCTTTCAAAATCTTTTACCAAAGTTGCTTGACCTTGTTTAAGCATCATAAACAGCTTCAGTACATTCTTTTGCAACTTCAGCCGCTGTAGATTTGAACTTATAGTCCTTTTATTGTTGACACTCCCCTTTGTTGCAAACATAGGTGGGTGTGCCAGCCGATAGACAACAGTATATACATCGACTTGGAAGAACTGGTCGTAAAGGCAAAGTGGGGCAAGGAATATTGTTACTGGCTCCTTGGG